>JACEFO010002125.1:1239495-2478990 GCA_015342445.1 Digitaria exilis | reverse complement strand
TGATCCAACAGTAGTTTTTTTAGAAAGAAAGTGAATGTCAGTATGGTTGATTATGCTTTTTAATATTTGATAGTTTAGCATTCAGTCAAATACCAATTCAATCATGTACATGGTTGTGATATGTTCATGCTTCAGTTGTGCCTTCAGTTTTGCAAACCTACTATGTTTTCTGACTAAACAAGTCTGAAACTTTCAATCTGCAAATAAGTACAAGTTCAGAGTGCAGGTAAGCAGCCCATGTACTGACAGTTGTTTGATTGTGGCTATTAGCTATTATCTGTAGCTAATTAACTGGCAGATTGAAATGCCATGTGCAGGTAAGCAGCCCAGGTGCAATTTTTTCTGTACCTTTTTTTTCGTGAATAATTTTTTTTCTGTACCTCAGAATACTTGAGGGTTGAGGCATCTTGGTCAGCTTGTGCAGGTAAGCATCATTGCCATTTCCTTTTTCGTAGTAGCTAGTGCTCTCTGCTTCCGAGCTAAGAAAATGGGAACTGTGAGGCCTTGGGCAACAGGTCTCAGTGGTCAATTGCAGAAAACCTTTGTACCTGGTATGCCTCTTCAGCTACCTATATACATATGTAGGGGCTTGTTCTAATTTTACATCACAATATAATCATATTGCCAGGTGTACCTTCACTGAAACGATCAAGCTGGAAAAAGCATGCGAGGATTTCAGCAATATAATTGGTTCTACCTCTAGCTGCATGCCGTACAAGGGAACCTTGTCAAGTGGAGTTAAAAATTGCAGTGCCTCAAGCTTGGTGACATCTGCTAAGGATTGGTCGAAAGAAAAATGAATCACCATTCAGAAGAAGGTAGCATTTACAGTTATATGAATCTGTACAGATGTAACTTTGCTTCATTTTATTTGATTCAAGTGATAGAGTGATAACTTTGCTGCAGCGCGTCGTCGACGACGTCCTGGTTGGAGGAGATCGCGGCGTGCTGCAGCTGCGTCGGGACGACGTCCTGGTTGGAGGAGATCGCGGCGTGTTGCAGCTGCGGTTGGACGGCGTCCTGGTCGGAGGCGATCACGGTCTTGATCAAGGACGTCGCGAGGCCATCCCGTGAAGAGGAACAGCACGGCAGAGAGAGAGTAGGGGTGGCCACGTACGAAGGCAGCATCGGTTGAAAATTCAATCCGAGGCAAGGCCCCACCGGTTTTTGAATAATATAGGGAGTCATAGTTTACCTAGTCAGTTGGTTTCTTCACCCATTGAAAAGCTAAATGGCTAGCTAAATGATTAGCTAAATGTTAATTTGGCCAGTGTGATTTGGAGATGCTCTTAAAAAGACAAATGTGGCTCGACTTAAATTGATTAATTCAATGCTCAACAGCGAGAGTGCGTTACATTTCCATATGAATACTATATGCGAAGACAAGATGCAGCTTCATCCATGGTGAGCTGCCTCAGATGCAGCCTCCTCACAGACTTTTGGAAGCTCTAATGGGTACTTTACTTTCTACGTAATCATCTTGTGTCTACTGAACTAGTTATTTCATTGGAGATATGAAAATTTATTTTGAATTTTATAGAAATAAAAATCATATTATAATGAATTGAAACTAACTAACTGGATACATAGTATATGTCAAAATAATTAGCTTTAGGCTAAATATCTAGGATAATGTGAAGTTAATTGAAATAATGGGAACTTGCAGTTTCAGTAAAATGGTTGAGATGAAATATTAAAATTTCTACTAATTTTAGATCAGATGCAACATCGCAGCACAGCAAAGATTGTTTGGCCGGTATGGCTCCACAATCTCTCGTTGGAAAACAAAATTGCAAGATTTCATTAATTTTTCCACCAAACAAACATGCTGATATTTCAAAGACCTTCAGATTAGCTCAGCTGGTTTACATGCCATCCAGGAATGACATGCAGCTATCTCTCTACAGTAATCACACGCATGGAATTTAATCTGGCATTTCCTGAAGAAACAAGGCACAATCGAACCTTCAAAACAATGTAGTAATTTGAAACATTTAGAACAATCGTTAAAGCGCATACATGATACATGCAATCTTTGCACATTCCTATGTATTCAGAATCAATGACGCGTCAAACTACAATATAGTTATGTCAGGAAACAAGGGCCCATGTAACTGTTAGGAAGCTAACTTATATTTCAATTACAATGCAGTGTCACAGTTCCCATTTTCTTAGACTAGCACAAAAGCTCCAATGTCAAGAGCAAAGGAATGTCACCATGGGTGAGCATAGGATTAACATAGAAGTAGCAGTGTCACTAGTAACTGTATCCACAGAACTCTCTGTACGACTAGTTTGTGCATATCACTATGTGGAGCAAAGATGTCTACACAATCACTAACTCATGTTGTCTTGAGTGGCCTATGTTCTGTAGCCCTTCTTGAACATTTGGTATTGAAAATCATAAATGATATTTGGAAATTCATGACCCACAATAAGGATAAATCTCTGAAGCAGTGCAACTGCAGAATGGTTTCTTGCAATTCCGTAGTAGATGCAGAAGGCCACAGCATGAGGCTTATAATCTGTTGTTCGCTTAGTCTGTTGGTTGATGAAATCAATGGTTGTTTGAAGGTAGTCATTTCCAGAACCTTTGGCAACACATCCTTCCAGTCTTCATATTCTTTAAGAGCTTCAACTATCTCCTCATAAGTATCTGGATCATCTTTTTCAAGACACTTGAATTTATCATACAAAGTCATGAAGTGACCAACTCCATTCTCATCATCCTCTAAAGATATATGAACAGGAAGCATATCTTCATACTCCTCTCGCCCAACCAGCGACAGCCAAAAATTTATGTCGTGTGGTAATGGTGCAGCAGTAAAGACTTGCCTTCTAATCATGAATACGAAGGACTCCAAATCAAGATTGCAGTATTCTGGAGTTGACCTCATCAAACTTCCATACTGGACAGAGACTCTGGCATTGATGTTACCTTTGGCTTCATCAATAACAAATTTGCAGAATCAAACTTTCCACCGAGTGACACTCCGATCTTATGCAAAGATTTTAGGACCAAATAAACATCCTTTACAGCACCCTTGATGTCAGGATGCGTTGACCTTGATTTATGGTCTGTTGCTGTGGCTCCAGGAGTGATGACTCGAATTATCATTCCCTTTCTCCTACTTTCAGCATAAGAATACAAAGTCACAAAGCTTGAGAGATCAGAATTGCATAGAAACAATTGGTGATTCCTTCTGCTAATATCTTCTTCCTCGTCCCTCTGGATCAGTCCTCAATGTCAAATGATAGAGCTCTTTGTGATTTGAACCTTCCTTCAGCGTAGCCATCCTGCTATTGAAGTAGAAAATTAGAATGCTACATACATTTGAGATCCAAAACAAAAAAGAAAATTAGGAGTTCAGAACTGAGAAAGGACTTACACAACCAAAGCAGTTTTTCAGTAAATCTTCAACAGCTTCATCATTGACACAATGTGAAATCTGGCACAAATCATGTTTTCCATCTGTTTCTTCCAGGCATATGTGGGAGCAAGAATTGCATTCAACTGGTGATAGAAGCGTAACACCCATAGCCTTCATTCTCGTTTGAATCTGTTTAAGAAACATAAAGTTTATTCATATAAGCCAACAAGCAAGAAAATGACGCTTATGTTCTACTGTTATTTTTCAGTTAGTTTTGTTTTGTCATGGTCCAAAAAGGAATTGACTGAATTTACGGAACAAAGCAAGAAATTCATTTTTAATGCATGAAACAACAAAAACTCCAATGAGGGTCACTGATATTCCAGTCAATTGTTTTGCTAGTCTAAGGAAATCTCACACGCCCTGCCTCCAGCTAAAACAAACCACCCAATCTGCTATGAAGATGACGTGTGGATTCATGACATATCTCTATATTGTGCCATAAACTGCAAGAATTATTGTAATACTGAATTCTAACAGACAATACAGAGGATCTTAAATTGGCCACACATAGAAGCCAAGCCATAATGTTTGCTGAAAGATAAAATCACCTAAACCAAGAGCTACAATCAACCACAGAGGATCATATAATCATTATGCACTATTAGGTTTTATCTTTCAAGGGTTATCCAGATAAAGAAAATCCCAAAGAATTACCCGTTTCTTGGCAGGTGTTCGGGCCGAGGAGAACCACAGCAATATCGCTAGATGAAACACGGTCCCTCTCTCCGTGATGAGTCCCGCCGCCGCCGGATCGACCTTTCCCTTCCGCCTGTTCGTCGGCTTTCGTCTTGTCGTCCCGTCGGCTGCCGCTGGTCCCGCGGCGCCGTCGATCCCAACGCACCTGGCCCCGCGGGCGTCGTCGATCCCACCCCCGCTGGTCGCCCCGCCGCCGGCCCCGCGGCTGACCCCTTCCATCTCCTCGAAGGGATCTAATCCCCCTCTTCCGCTTCCGCTTTACGGCGTGCTGTCGCCGACCGGAAGTGGAAGAGGAATTCTTTGCAAAGGCGAGGCGAGGATAGAGGGGGTGGGGTGGGCGGGGGTATTCGAATTTGGGGGCGGCCGTGTGCAGGGCCAACGGTGTCTTTGTGACGGCGGCGGCTGGTGCGGGCCGACCACCTCTCGTGGGCCTTATAATTTGCCAAAAGGCCCAATTAAGTGTCTCTGCGTGTTTTTCCTTCGGGAAAAAAATCCTTTTTATCTCTAAGCAAAGACCGAGTCCGAGTTTTCTTTGTGGACAAAAAAACCGGGCAAATAACTTTTTTTTGACATGCCAAATCACCTTTCGACCTTTCGAGACCATGCGGTTTACCTCCTGGTTATAAGTGGGTTTAAAAGCGGTTTTACCTCTGCACGACATGCCTTGCACTCCTTTCAGGAGTATAAGTAAAGATTATGACCGGACTACTTTGTCTGCGCCAAGGTCGTTAGTATCGGGATACTAGGTAGTATCGTTTTTCTCCGAGCAACATCGTAGTATCGATATACTATAGTAGTATCGGGATACTATGAAATTTTCTTTTTTATAATATGGAGACAAAAAATATTTTTTTAGAAGAAATACACATATTGGAGTAATTGTTTCACACTTCCACTTAACATAAGCCCTCAAGATAAAACTGCCGAGTACATGAATGCAAACACATTCAAATATTTCTAACTATTGTTATACAGATATTATCCAACACTATATATTGTTGGATAGTTGGAGCCATATTGCAACAATGAATAGATAGATAACTACCGTAATTTAATCGGTGTTTACAACCTCATCTGCCTTGCTGCCCCCTTCCTGATTCATTAAAAAAAACCATTACAGCGGCAGCCTAGAAAGGAAACGGAACGACATGGAGATATGGGCAAGTAGAACACTAGAACCTACTCTCTTCGTCCCAAATTCAAATTATAAGTTGTTTGACTTTTTAACTTCAACTTTGACCGCTCGTTTTTTTTTGTTATGGTTGGCTTTAGTAATAAAAGAATTTCAAGAATGACTTAAATTTGACTATATTTGCACAAATTTTCCTGAATAAGACGAGTAGTCAAAGTTAGGGTAAAAAAAAGTCAAACAACTTACCATTCATAACTTACCATTCATGATAGAAGGAGTAGTAAGGAAGCCGCCGTCGGCCACCAGCACACCGTCTCTGACCAGATGTTTGCCTCCATGCTCATGGAATCCGTATTGTGCTACTGATACTAACGATCCTACGATTTGCCATCGTGATCCCACAAAAGATACTACCCAAAAACGATTCACAGACCAATATGTATCTTCTGGCTGGAGTGGTACGAAACTACCGTACGTACTGCGATCCTGACAACATTGGGGTCCGCGCTGCTCCCCGCCAAACAAATTCTTTACCAAAGAGTTATGAAAAGCTACCTAACATTTTCGAAATCAACTACTCCCTCCGTCCTAAAATGTAAGTCATTTCAAGATTCTTGGAGAGTCAAACTATCTCAAGTTTGACCAAATTTTATAACAAAGTACTAAGATTTATGATACTAAATAAGTACCATTAGCTTCTTCATTAAGTATATTTTTAGATTATATCTATTTGGTTTCATAAACTTTGTGATTTACTCTATAATTTTGGTCAAACATAAAACGAGTTTAACTCTCCAAGAATCCTAGAATGACTTACAATTTCTAACTCTCCAAGAATCTTAGAATGACTTACAATTTCGGACAGAGGAAGTACTATAGTACAGCGAGGTGCCGAGGTCCCCCGTCAGTAGTAAACGCGTCCTATTTTCATACTCCCATAGTTTGGAAATATTTCACCAGGGAAAGATCGCCACCTCGGAAGGTGGGTGCAATTAAAAAAGTCATGTAACACTGAAATATCGCAGCACTAAGTAAAAAATTTCACATGGTTAACTCATGTCCGCTACATTTTGGGCATAATATAAAACCCGCACCCTTGCCCGTAGGCACAAAGAGAAACACATGCCCTCACTCCCACGGGCACAAAGCGAAACCCATACCCTCGCCCTACCGGGTTTTTACCTACAGTCACACTGTTAATTTGTGTCTATTGCCATCCCTACTTACGTGGACACATCACACGAATTGTGACAGGTGCTCTTCCTTTTCTTTTTTTAATAACGGAACGCTAGATCGAAGTGTGTGCTCTTCTTGGCTGTTTCGACCCCAAACACCAGCTCTACCATAGTACTATACTCATTTAAAAAAACTCAAACACAAGCTAAATTCAATAAAGGGTAGTAAATAATAATACTGGTAAAATTATGTTAAATTAAAGGGAAAAGTCTGATTTACACCCTCTAACTATAGCAAAAGTTCGATTTTCAACCTGCAACTACAAAACCGGACAGAAAGGCCATCCAACTATCAAAACCGCGCAAATTTAGCCCTTGAGTGGTTTCAAAGGCGGTTTTCCATTTTATAAAAAAAAATAATTTTGTTTAAACTAAAAATCAATACTATTTCATTTTAGATAAAAAAATATGAATCCAACGCCAAAAGGTTTCTAAAAATGCAACCTACCTATTGCTACATCATGTAAAGTTATTTGGATATTATTTGCTTCTTTTTTAAAAAAATATATTAGGAATATAAATAAATAAAATGCAAATAACTTCAAATGGTGTACCAACATATAGTTTATATTTTTATAAAACAGTGAGCACAAGATTCATATCCTTTTAACTTAAAATGAATTAGTTATGAATTTTTTAGATTAAATTATTTTTAAATAATTTTTTAAAACAGAAAACCGCCTTTGAAACCACTCAAAGGGCCAAATTTGCACGGTTTTGATAGTTACGGATTTAAAATCAAACTTTTGTTATAATTAGAGGGTGAAAACAGGACTTTGTCTAAGAATTTGTTTAGTTGGTGGAGATTGGAGAAGATTTTCTGTAACAAAACTTTATTGTAGCAAAAATTTGTGAGGGGAATCACGGTTTTTCAATGGACTAAAAAGACTAGACAAATACTCCCTCCGTCCCAAATTGTAAGTCATTCCAAGATTTTTGAAGAGTCAAACTATCTCAAGTTTGACCAAATTTATATAAGAAAGTAGTAGGATTTATAATACCAAATAAGTACCATTAGCTTCTTTATTAGGTATATTTTTAGATTATTTCTATTTGGTCCCATAAATTTTTATGATTCACTCTACAATTTTGGTCAAACATAAAAAGAGTTTGACTTTCCAAGAATCTTCAAATGACTTACAATTTGAGACGGAGGGAGTAGTAAATATCCATGAACTAAACAACACCTAAATTAAATAATATGGCTATACTCCACCGTCCCTAAATAAGTGTCGTTTTGAGTGTTTATACCGCGAGTTTGACTGGATGGCTAGAAAATACGTGTAATATTTAAATCTGTAAATATTTTTATAAAAAAATAAATATAAATATCTATCTAATGACATCTATATTTTGTACCATAAATTTTATTGTATTTTATATATAATTGATCGAAGTTATTTTTTAAAAAACAGAAAAATTTTAAAAAACAGGAAATAAATTATTTAGGAACGAATAGAATAGAATATATCTATCTATTTACCTATATCTCTGAAGAACGAAATCAGCACCACCCTCTACAGCTCAAGTACGGAGCGGCCGGCAAGCGCAGCTCCAGGGCGGAGGAGCCGGCGAGCGATGGCGTCGCCTTAGACGAGCCCGGCTCTGTCCAGAGTCTAACCGGAGAGTGTAGGCGCCTGTGCTGAGCAGCCGACGGGAGCGCTGATCGAGGCGGTGGTGACGTGGGCGAGTGCCGGCGAGTGAGGCGGCGAGGTGTGGGCAAGTCCTGGCGAGCGAGGCAGCGGTGCGGCGGCCTGTGTGCGGGCGAACAAGGAAGACGATGGTGGGTAGGAACGACTAACGAATGGGCTGAGATGGGCCAAATGGCTCGCTACAGAACAGCCTGTGAAATGGAGTTTTGAGGAGTTGTCGTCTGATTGGAACGGACGGTGTTGATCCGCGACTGAATACTGCCGTCGGGGGAGGTGAAGTCAGACGATCTAATTCCCCACGCCCACTCTCCCGGACCCGGATTGAGTGACTTTGCTTCGGCAACGCAACTTTCGCTGCATCTGGTGCGCTCTTTCCGAAATCAACGGTCGTGGCTCGTTCAAAGCCAAAAAAACAGTCCAGATTAGCGGTTTCTAGGCAGCAGAGGATGGTCGTACGACCTCCGCAGTCCGCACATGGCGCCGGCGCCCAGCGCCGCCGCTCAGGTCCTCTTCGCAGACGTTGCGGTTGCGCCCATGGCTGAAACTTGTACCCGGAGCTCCAATCCATGGAAGCTCTCAAGCTCATGTCCCCCTTCGTTTATAATCTTAATCTCCTGGGGATGACCCTGCTTCTATATATATTGCCCGTGCTGCCGTGCATGACCCAAGTTGTTTGGGAGTGGCGCGAATGTGAGACCTTCGCCTTCTCGGCGGGGTGGCGCGGGACGGCGGGAGGAGCACAACTACATGGCAAGGTGGCCGTCGGCCGCGGAGCCTGTATGCCGGCCGCTGCCCTCCCTGAAAAAAATTAAGTCTGGGCTGCTCCTTGGCTTTCAATTAGGCAAGACCGTTGATTCCGGAACGAATGCACCAGATGAAGCGAAAGTTGCATTGTGACGTGTACAAGCAAAGTCACTCAATCCTGCTCCCCCCCACAGCCCCCTTCTTCCTCCTCCCACCCACGCTCGCACATTCGTTACCCACAAGGGAGATCTAGCGCCGCCACCCGACGTCCTGACCCGATGAGAGAAATCTGGCGCCGTCCGCCAGCGGGCTGGGAGTCTGAGAGCTCAAGCGCCGGCCTGGACGCCTCCACCGCCCGGGCACCCCCGTCATCCACCGCCGTGCCCAAGCAAAGCGCCGCTGAGGTGGTCGGATCCTGTTTGCCGGGCACCACCCGCCGCTCCAGTTGGCACGGCGTGGCCGTTGCCACCTGCCTGAGACCGACTTGGTTTCCGTTGAAAAACAAGGTACCGACTTTTCTTTGCACGCGGAACCGACTCGGAATCGAATTCATTTTTCTCCCATGGATTATGGCTCCGCTGTATAAATCAATCCTCACCGATGCATCTGCCTTTGCCCGCAGCGAAATCCTAGACCGCCTTATAGAGCAGGAGGGAACTGCGTTGATCGGAGATCAAAGATCCTTCCTTCCTCTGGAAAGAAATTATCTATTGGGAGCTCTAATGGGCAGATCGGAGAAGGGGTCGTCTCCCTCGTCGTCGTCTAAGCGGCAACGGCGGAACGATGATTACGCCACGAGTAGGCGTAAACACCTGTATCTGATTCTGGATGACTGGAAGGATGGGTACAGCATCCACAAACTTGACCCTGACGACATGGACCTCTCCGGGCACCTCTCTAAACCTGCCGCCCTCCGGTTAGCGGCACCAGTGCTTGGTTGGATGGCCTTCACCGCCTTGGGCGCCAATATCTTCGTTGACACCAATCGCCTGCGCCGTGGCAGCCATGCTTCCCCAACCCTTGTCTACAACACGGAGAATGCTGCCCTCACCCTCGGCCCACGCGTTCCAGATGATGTATGTGATTTGCGGGCAGCCATGGCTGTCGGTGAAAAGCTGTATGCAGTGACGAGTTTTTCACTGACAACAGTTAACAGAGAACCCTGTTGGTCACCCTCCTTGCAGGTCTTGTCGTGGGCACCCACTACCAAGGTTCAGCCAGGGGATCCACCCATGGACTGGTCCTGGAATAGCTTGTCGACACCAACGCCGACGCCGATAAATGGAACTGAGATTATCACCTACGCATTGCACCCGGATGGACACACCATCTTCATGTCCACAAAGGATGAAACGTACTCCTTCGACACCAGCCATGGTGTGTGGAAGAAGCCTGGGGATTGGGTGTTGCCCTTCCGAGGCCAGGCCTACTTTGATGCAGACCTGGATGCATGGGTTGGGATTCACAATAAGGATGATGGACACATTTGCTGCTGCCCGGTTGCTTCGCGCTGCACGACCGCCACGCCACAGCTGCAGCGCAGAATGCTCAAAGAGAAGCTGTTCCGCAGCATGGAGGAGGTGAAAGTAGACCACAGGCACTATAAGCCCACTCTTACATACATGGGAGACAGCAGGTTTTGCCTTGTGGAGAATGTTTTGTGTGGCGAGGATTTCAGTGATGGCGCTGTGATTCATGTCACCTTGTTTGGCCTCAAGTATGATCATAAAGGAGAGCTACAAACTAAGGCTCGCCGAACCACTAGATCCTATGCAGTATCCAAAAATAGCCACCTATTTTCTCATGCAGTGTTCTGGATGTAGCCTTGGACCTACACTGTTAGTTTCCCTCTTATCTACATGCACGTCATTTGTGTAACATCTATCCCTAAATTTAAATTTTATGTGGATGGATCATAGATGTTAGCATGTTGGGATCCTCAGCCCTTTGTGCCCTTTGCCTCCTGTATGCATATTTTGTATGACCAACCGTTCAATCTGGATGTACTTTATGATCTGTGGCAGTGTAAAGATAAATAATAGAAAAGTTCCATTGGCAAATTTGTGGTATCTAATTGTTTTGTATTTTGTATGTCAGTTCTGGAAGATGTGTGTTATCATTGATAATTTCATGAATTGCTGCATACTCTTGATCTTTGCGAAGTCATGCTAAATTTATCCTAAGATTTTTTTTAGGTTAATCTCAATGAAGCATTCATAACACAAAAGTACTTTTAGTTCTAGTTAGTTGCATTGTCGACAGCGGCATTGTGAAAATCCTATTTTTATTGTCCCAGTGGGCTGAATTCCTCTGTTCATTGCTCTTTGCAGGTTTTATTTCCCCTTTTGGTCTATTTTTTAAAGTAAAAAAAAAAATGTCCTTTTGGCCTCACAATGTTATTGTTGGATGTTTCATGCCATTTCTTGGTGTCTTGGGTTTTCCATTGATAGCACTGCCAATTGTTGTTCACTCCTTGTCCTAGCTGTCTGAAAATTTCTTCGAATTTGTTCATATTGCAACTCACATTTTTCTGTAGCTTAGTTCTTTTTCCTCAGCTTGATACTTTGATAAGGAAAAAATTGCCCTTGTTTTCCTGTGTTCATTGAAGGCTTGAATTGATATTATTTTGGCTGGGTTTCAAATGAAATCCTATCTTTATCCAGTTCGTAAAGGTTTTCTCGCTACTGGCAACTGTTCATAAATAGGCAACTCATTTTTGCCTCTCATTGCACAATTCCATTCAGCCTCAATTTTGTTTGTTTGTTTGTGATAAGCCTCAGATTTTGTATGATGATGTCTGTTTGTACTCCCTTTCTATCCATCCAGTTTGTGCAGCCAAAGCTTGCAAGTTTCTGCTGAACAGTAAACCACACAAGCAACTCAGGATCCGTTCTTCAGGATAGGTGACATTGCACTCTTCAAAAGTCTTTGTGCAGTTAGAGTTTGTCCAAATCTTGCTTTCTTCTATTCCTGGGTAAGATCAGTAACATGGAACATTGGAACAATAGAAAATGATCACAGCTGTGATTTCTCTATTTTTGCCTCTCTTTAATTGGCAGCAAGATCGACTGTGATGGGGGAAATGGCCACGTTACAAGGGCTTATTGGATTATGATGAAGCGAAAAAAAGATTTCATTAATTTTGTTTGGAATTTTTCTTTGGCCTGCTTTTTTCAGTCTGTTTTTTTTTTCATATAAATTGGGTATAAGATGTCTTAAGATGTCCTTTGCAAAAGGAAAAAACGAATTACTGGACATATGTTTGCATGGAGTTATATGTAAAAAGAATCCCTTTACTTTCCTTTCCTCATCGTTTTGGCACATGCTGACCTATCTGAAACGTGAAATTTCACACAAAGCTGAAGCATCACAGAACTCCTCGTGAGATTCTTCTCTAGTTCTAAACTGTTCAGCAGTGATAGACTGATAGTCACACCCAAGATTTCAGTGCAGTGCACAGTGGAAGAATGTCACACCGAAGAATGCCCTATTCTGCTGTCACACTGGCGAAACATCGTGTATAACCGTACCATCCTCAGCATGTACAGCAGCCATGCGAATTCGCAGTCATGCAAGCTCGCCGGCTGGCAAAACCTGAAGAAAAATACCAACTGCCGTGCTCTCACGATGCTTGGACCGGCGGCATGGCGGCAATCTCCACCAGGGTCTTGTGCAGTGCCTGCGGCTTGGAGAAGAAGGGCGCGTGGTCCGCCCCCTTCAGTCGCAGCACCTTCTCCGGCGGATTGGCGCTACACATGCTCTGCTGGAGAGGCAGGGGAATGGCGTTGTCCTCTGTGGTCTCCACGTAGAACCGCCGCACCGAGCCATAATTCTCAGCAGTCAGCACGAGCTTCTCCAGGATCGGGGCGAAGGGGATAAGTCTCATGGATACCGAGGCTAATGACACGTCCTTCACAAGCACAAGATGGGGGTGTAAGAACTTCATAATTCAGAAAATGGATTTAGTATGACAAGATTGGGATGACTGTCTGTGGCAGTAACAAAGTACTACCTTGGAAGTGCTGTGGTTGAATAATAAGTCTCTCAGCAGTGCCTTGTCGATGTTGATGGCAGTCGGAGGTCGATCCTTGCCGTTGGAGTAAACGAATTCCTGTGCCTTTTGTAGAGTGCTATTTGTGTCCATCTGGAGCATAAGGATGGCATCAGGATTTTGTTAATGTTCTTGTCTGTTTGGTTTTGTTAATGTTATCGTTAAACAAAATTAATGCTTTGGAGATCAACCTGCTGTTGGAACATGTCAAGGGCACTGTGTCCGTCTGTCAGCATTGCTGCGCAAAGGAAAACAGCCTTGGCAACTTTGGACGGGAACATCTCCATTGCATAGGATATACATGCACCACCAAGATCATGTCCTACCAAAATTACCTGCATAATGATAATGGCATCAAATTGTTATATTTCTGGTAAGAGAGGAAGAGATTATGTACAAAAAAATGAATCACATACAGCAGGAATCTTCATATGGGCCACTAAATCTGAAGATAACAGTAAAAAAATCTCATGAAAAATCCATACGATGCTTCGAAATATCAATACTGGTGCCACTAAGAACTTCTCTCAAAATTCTGGGCAAATATTAAGATAATACATACTCCAGTACATTGGAGCATATGCAAAATTTCCCCATCAAACAGCTTAAAGAAATACAGATCAAACTTGAGTGGCACTCAACAAGCCATCGGTGTGTACATGATAATCATGTCAATTCTCCATCATCAAATCATAATAAAAGTTAGGCGGTGCTTAGGCTTTCCATCATAATCATGGATCTGAGAATTAGTTACTATGATTCCTGTTATTATTGTGATACTTGCAGAAAAAAAGAGGTCTACAGAATTGAACGCATACACATTTGATCCAAGAGAAAACTCATGCATATTGTGCCTATTTGTGATTTCTCCTAGCTCAGTAATTCTACATTGGGGGATTCAGTGCGACACTACTAGTTTTGACCTCTAAAATTATACTGCTCTTGATGATTAGAGTCACACAAATCCATTAGACATGTACATTCCGCTCATAATTTTCATACTGCTGCATTAGCTATTCTTACCAAACATGCGAATATGACTGCATTGGGAGCCTAATAGGTGCTACAGTGGCCTGTACTGAATTCAGTGTGCTGGCATAAACATAGAATATAAGGTTTTACAGGGAAAAGTACTAGTTTGCCATTACATAGCTCTCAGCTTACAACAGATTAGTCAATGTCATCCCAGTTTGCATGTTATAAGATGTAAGCAGTACATCCCAGCAATTAAGTTACAGACAACAAATTTTGTCTAGATATTGTTATGGACTACAAGTCAGGTCTTTGCTAATTTACTCCATTGGAAAGTCTCTTCAGGCAAGAAATTCCTTAGTTGAAATGAAATTCAAAATGTAAAGCGTGAAACAGACAATTTTTAGACTATGGTATCAATCCAACTGGAATTTAAGTTCCAAAATTTTCAAAGCATTTAGAATTGAAGGAAAGAGAGTTAACCTTTTCAGCGTCACCTAAGCCTTTGAGGTAAGATGCAAGTGGTTCAGCATACTCTGAAAGACTGCAAATCTTGTTCGTGTCATAAGAATGAATCCCTGAGCCTGTTAAGTCGACGGCATTAACTTTGAAGCCGCTATCTTCTAGGAGTGATATAGTCTTGTACCAACACCAAGCACCAAAGCCACCACCATGAACAAGAACAATGATATTGGTTTCCAAATCCTTAGTATTCAAATCCTGTTTCAGAAATGAACCATAAGTAAAAAATTGACCCCAGGAATACAAGAACCGTCAAACACTAGTATTCAAATCGGGAGGAAACTAAAAAATATACATCTGAGGTCCTGAAGGATATGCATACAATTTATTCATGCTTCTGAGTCACAAATAAGAAATGGTTGTTTGCTGATAATGACTAAATGGCAAAACAACATCTAGATATCAAAATGTCATTCTGATTCTGTTCAACCATTCACTGCCACAAATTTAGCATACTAGCGTATGCACTCGGCAGCTGACAAATGACTTTGAAAGTGTCAAGCTAATCTCCCAGTCCCTATCAACCTGGGTTTCATTCTTGGCCGTTATCCTCTTACTAGTCAACACCACTATTAGTAGTCAGAAATGCCGGTATAAAAGTCAATACAGATTAGTAGCCACGCCGGCTGCCCCTCCCAATTATGATCGGGGGGGGGGGGGGGGGTCCAGGGCGTACCTGGCAACAACATATCCCCAGAACATGTATCTGTCAATACCGAAATAATTTGAAGAAAACAATCTCCAGATCCCCCACCATTATACAAGGTAAGATCCCCTAGCTTCCCCGTTGTCCTTTCTCCCGAGTTAACGAGCACACATGCCAATATGATTGCACAAGAGCTAAGCAACAAGCAGTCAGTTTCAATAGATCCTATAAATGACGAACTTCTGAACAAAGACCAAATGTATATGACCAACCACTATCTGTCAACAACCGAAGCTTCCCAGTTACTCTAATCTTTTACCGAAATCAGTGCTCGGTCGTTGTCACATGCCTACTTGTTCACAGTTCACACTTTTCAAGGGAGTTCATCAACCCCAAACGAGAAAGTCAGGTCTTAGTCTATGTTGAAAATTAGGAATGCATGCTATCAACAGATGGAAACAGGTGAAGAACCAAATGTGCATTGCAACAGCGCGGACTTGTAGGCTTTCCGGCTTCAACGACCTTGCTCACCTATGGTCGCCCTATGGGCTATGGCAAGGGAACCACATCGCCCGTTCGCACTAGGCAGTGTCACAGATCGCGAAATGTAATCGTCTTCCGGTTGTTACAGGAAGGCAATGGCACGGAACAAATCAGACGAATTCGTCCACGGAGCAGCATCGAATTAAACTGCAATTTGACCGGGATGTTTATACAGAGAAACAGACGAGAGCGAGAAGGATCACCAGAGATCATTACGTTTTCGAGACTGAGCCAAACAAATCGACCAGACCATGAAAGGAATCTAAATTTCACCGAAAATAAAGAACCACAAGAGCGAGATAACCGAGAATTGAAACAGATAAAAAAACAAAACAAAGCCTCCACCTTTCTTACACGCGACGCAAAGGCGGCCAATCCCAGAGAACACCCGAAGGAAATGGGGGAAGAAGTCAAACGAAAACAGCGCCAGAATTCAACGCGGCGGCAGTGCGGCACGGACACCAACCAGACCAAGCAATGGGGGCCGAGTGCCGAGAGGCGGAAGCGAGGTGAGGGAGAGAGAGTGAGAGAGAGCAGAGGCCCTCACCTTGGCGAGCAGTTGCTGCGGCTGGAGCTCGGGGTCGGCGAGCGACCTCGGGCGCGTGCTGCAGCTCCGGGGCAGCGGCGGGCCCTGGCTCTGCCGCTTGGCACCGTACCGCACCGACGCGGACCGCTCGAACGCTCCCACGGCGCCCCGCTGCCCCAGCACGAGCGCCGCCGCGGCGGCCAGCGCCTCCTCGTCGATGGCCACGGTAGCGGCCTTTGCGGAGTCCCTCCCGCCACCTCCGCCACGGCCGCGGGAGGAGGTGGAGGAGCGCCGCTTCGCCTGCGGCGGCGGCGACGCCGACGGGCACGGGTCGCAGAGGCACGAGACCAGTGAGCCCATCGCGCCGATCCAGGGGAGGTAAAAATCCTAGCTTTTGCTTCCCCGATTCAGGAGGGTGGCTTTGGAGAGGGAGGCCGAGGAGGGGAACAAGGCAGCAGAGACGGGGGCAGAGGAAGCGGCGAGCGCGGCAGCAATGGCAGGAAAAGGGATACGAAAAATTTATACACTTCTTCTGGTACCGCAGTTTTTGCGCATAAGGGCTCCAAGTTGAAGGATTTTTGTTTCAGCCCAATCTTTGACCAAGTGTCAGAGATCTTTAGTAGTGGTAACATGAGCATGACGTAAAACTGAATCAAACAAGTGACTAATACATGTCATTCTTATGACAATTTTTTCGGCAACCAGTAACATGGAGTTGATATTTGTTATCATCAAAAGGATATGGTAGTACCTCACAATTCTTACAGGTAAATAGGGAAGCAAAGTTTGATTTGCAGGTGCAGGTTCTGCTTGCCATATGAGGAACAAGTTAGTGAAAAAAAAAACAAAAACGAAAAATAATGGAAAATGAAATTACTAAAGAAAACAAGAAGCATAATAAAAAGAAAAACTTTGCCGGATAAATTACTACGTCACGTGGGCTGCTTCAGGGCCCTATCCTAAATAGGCGCTGAAGAAAGACACCAGGCCCAGCATATGTGGCCATATAGTACATGATACATCGTTCGTGGGCCACAAAATCAATAAATTGTAACAGAAAAAAAAAAACGACCCACGGAGATGCCATCTATCGACCCCATCACCCCACCAAGCCCGCCCGTCCCGACCCCCCACCGGCGCGTTGCTCTGTTCCCACGGTCCCACCCCCCGCCGGCCGCCGCGCCATTTTCTTATCGGCTCCGGGCGCCGCCGCCTTTTTGCTCCGGCGCTGGTGGTCTTCGTCGACCCTGGCCACTCCTTTCTCCCGCGTGTCTCAGGTATACCCTTTTCGATCTGCTTCATCTCCATCCTGTTTGATCAAGAGCCAATTTATTCTCTTTTGCTTTCTTTCTTTTTTTCTGATAGCCTTTGTTGTCAGTGAAACGGTGCTGTTGGTTAGGGTTTCGTGATGCCATCTCTTGTTTGAATGCACCGCTGCAGAGGTTGTACTCTCCCTGCTGGATCGATCAGTAAGGGAATTAGGGAAGTGCAGTCAGGCTTGAGAGTCAGAATCGATTTGCTGCTGCGTGCTGGTACTCCTTTCTCACAATCTCGGTTGCTAGTACACAGATAGGGTGGATTTACCTCGAAACCCTTTGCGTTCGTCTTTGTTCTTAACTATTCTTTCTTGTTTGTTTTCATTTCTGCTTTGAAGTTGACAATGGAATCGACGATGGGCCTATCGTGGCGGTTTCTGAATGTGATCGTTGAGAGCCACTTGACTCCAGCCAGATCGCTGCGTTGCATCGGCCTGACGCGCCAGCATTTCTTCAACAGTACAACTCCACTGTCTCCACAGCAGCCAAACGGGAACGGATCTGAATTAGAAAATAGGCCGAAAGACGCCACCTATTGGGCCCCAGCGGCTGATGCCAGCAATCAGAAGAATACTAAGGTGGCCACGGAGGGCCTAAATATGGAGAGGATTTGCCTTCCCAGCCCAAGCTTCAGCTTCATAGCCTCAGCTATGAAGTATAAGTGGACTCTCAACTGCTTCCCTCTTGCTGATCGCAAGGTGCTTTGCAGTGACCAATCCGGACGTATTCCTTTTCGATGCTAGGACACGCAATGTGGCTACAATGCCTGACCTCCACAAGCCCAAGTCATCAATACCGTTATCCCTCTTCGTCCCCAGCGCCGACCCGGAGGGCCGTGCTGATGGTGGCAGCAGCGTCTTTGTGATGGAGAGTATTCTTCGACTGGAGGTAGGACACAGAGGGCAGCTGAGCCATCAGTTTGAAGCCTTCGTCTACCGCAAGCCCACCATGACCTCCTTCAGCAAGTCATGGCACTGCCAATTCCTGCCGCCGCCACCATTCGTCTGCGAACCCAGCAAGTACTGTGAAAAATTTCCCATGATCACCTCATATGCAGTGATCGGTGGTGGCTCTCGCATCTGCATATCGGCTGAGGGTGCCAGCACCTACTGCTTGGACACGGTGAGCCACACTTGGAGCCATGAATTCGAGTGGACACTACCCTTCCATGGGAAGGTTGAGTATGTGCCCGAGCTGAGTCTCTGGTTTGGCCTCTCTGCCAAGGACGGGCACTTGGCTGCTGCTGACCTCTCCAACATGGACTCCCAGCCACAGATTGTGGGCGTTTGGAAGGACCTTAATTTGCCCAAAGAATGGCAGATTACAGAAAATCCTCACCTTGTCAATCTAGGCTCTGGCAGGTTCGTCATCGCAAGGTTTTTCCAGAGCTGGAATGAGATGGATGACCTTGGCACCGAAATAAATGAAGATTACTTTGTTGTCTTGACTGGTGTGGAGATGGTGTCGAGAGCCCATGATGTCGTTGGCAATGCAATGGTATTGGCAGTGGCGATAACAATGACAATGACAGTGGAGGTGATGGGAAAGTGGAGTTTGGAATGAAAACGCACAAATTGAATGGCAATGGAGGGTATGGATCGAATGGCAACGTAGGCAATGCGAAAGTGCAACTTGGAATGAATACACACATATCGAGACGTCACACATCTTATGGTCCAAATGGTACCATCATGGCAGTGTTTTGAGTACTTTTAGAGTTTTGATTTCATGCCCCCCTTGTATTTATACATATGTATCTTCCGAATAATATTAGGACTTGTTTTTAAGAGATTGGTGGAGACACGAAATCTCATGTTGCCATTTAGGGTGTGTTTAGATTGTAAGGAAGAACACTATAGCATCAGAAAAACACGGTAGCATTCGTTGGGAAATATGTTTTGTGAGGGAGGAATAGTGAAAAGTTGGAATGACTAGCGAATAGTTGGGATGGATAGTGAAAAGTTGAGGAATTTAAACATGGTCTGAATAGTGAAAAGTTGAGAAATCTGAACAGAGCCTTAGTAATAAAATGTTCCGTGAAAGGTCATCTGCAATGGTGGGCTCCGACTTATCTTAATGTACACTTTCTAGTTTCTACAGGTTGTGTGGTCTTGATTTGTCCTTCAGTCTTACATTAAAAATCTTTGTTATTGGCTCGGCACTCCAGCATAAAGCATTTTATTTCAAAATTGTATTTCATTTTAATTCTCCTGTCATAATTGTTTCAGAACTAAACTCTAGTGCAAATAACAGGCACATATTTTTCAGACTTGTACTGCAAATGGTAGATAAGACTGAAAAAGTATTTGGCAACCATAGTTCTCAGCCCTCCGGTACTGCAGATGACGAGACAATTGCATAGTCGCGTCTCTCTGATATACTACTTTTGTAGCCATTGTTGGGTGCAGACAATTTTTTTTGCTAACAAAAATTAGGGTCCACATTTTGTCAGGGTTCTACTGAATATCAAAGTAAACTTAAAACGTCGAGCCGATCGTCATGTAGGCATGTAGCCAATGCAGTGAGGGCTTTGCATCGCTTACGCAATTCAGATGCGGCTCTCAAACGATGGCCTAGTTCCACTTGCCATGTCTGTACGATTTGCCCCGGCTGCTTCCCTTTACTACTCGTCGGCCATCGTCGGCATTCAGAAGCATTTTACAGTGCAAAAGCTTTCTGATCGATCGATGCCTTTCTGTGCACATGCATATGATTGCATAGATACATGCTGCACACACGCGCGCACTCCTGCAGCTCATAGAAGCGTTGCGCATACGCATTCCTGGACCACAAACTGCTCGCGTTCAGGTGGCTGCTGGGGACCTTGGTGCTGTGTACTTGCTGCTAGGATCGACCCGATCATGTGAAGTAGATGCACGTCTAGTTTTATTTAACCAGAGCTTCCCTTTACTGAATGCAAGGCCAATTGGAAACCTGCATCAGGTATGCGCTGCAGATTACCGGTTCAAAAAATCAAAACCACCACATGATCTTGATCAATCATTCTCTATCAGTGTGATTGTGTGTGAATTGAAGAGACAGATGCCTAACTGCACTGGAGGACGTACACCGAATCACACTGTTCGCAGGTGTGCTTCTGCTTAGGACGTGAGTTGGTGATGGCTCTGCTGGTCCCGGCCCAGCGCACGCTTTTGCGCTTTAAGTGTATATCTAAGGATATCTTGAGTTTATTTATTCTTTATGAAAAGCTTAATCGACTTTCACTTTCAGTCAGTTTCAGACAGCCTAGTGACTCAATCTCCTGCTTAAACTCTGAACATGTAATGGCTCATTGGCCGTGGTCACATTTTTTTTTCCTGACGAGTTCATGCAAGCAGCAATGCAGCATGTACTATATGCAGGTCACCAGAAATAATTCTCTCAATGGCAGCAAAGACAAGGAATTTCTTCAGACAGTTTGAGCTTCTAATCAATTTCCAATTGCTCTACTTGACTTTTATCTGCTATCTGATAGACTGACACACCCATGATAGTGTGGATGATATGCTAGCAGGCTTGAAGCAGAATCTCGTTGAGCCTTAGCCTGCACTCCAGAAGCTCATGAGGAAATGATGGCTCGCACGCAGAGCCCTCACGGTGTTCAGATGATGTTCTCTTATGATTAATAGGCATGAGCACCGTATCACTGCTCCTTTTGTACATCAAGCTAAAAAAGGACATAGAAAGGTGTAACAGTACGTGGAGTCTCATGTGATCCATGATATTTGTGGGTGGCCCTGATGCCATGGGAAGTGAACAATGATGCTCCTTCATCTGCCTGATTTGGGGGGCTTTTCCGCCATCCCAAAAGGATGGCCCTGAAGAAACTTCCAGTGAGGCTTTTGGTGGGGAACATGTGAGTGAGCAAGTTGCTGGAGATCAGAGCTGAATTGATACGTGTCAAAATCATATGAAATCCACATCGGATCTTCCATTCATGTGCGGATTTCTCCCCCGCAAAAAAAAAAATGTGGAAAGAACAGTTCCACGGAAGTGATTTTTTTTAGAGAGAGAATAATGATTCGCAAAATTTGGTGATTTTAGTAAATTGCAACCGGGAAGAAAATTTGGACAGTATTGGAGAATTCTAGATACTTTAATATAAGTTCCATCATTCTTGGTGTTCTCAGCTGAAGCTTTGCTGATAGGTGCTAGTCACATGTATAGTTTCTTAGTGCTTTTGGACCACCCAATTAGGGTTTCCACTGCTAACATGCAGTTTGTAAAGAGCATAATATGCTCATGACTGACAAGTATGCTTACACCATGTTAACATCTAAAAATATTTAAAATGTCCTTAAAAACCGACTATCATTGTGTCATCTACATGAGAACTAATCATGTTCAGCACTCCTGATTAAAATTAGCAGGCCAACAGTCTTCTTTTTGGCTGGAGATCAACCAACAATCGTAACTTGGTGCCGTCCCACCTAACCTTTTTTTTTCTATGTCATAAAAGAAGGGTGAAAATCTCTCTGCATAAGGTTAAAGCTTTTTTTTTTAATCTTTCAAATGCATGTTCACTTACTTGGTTCAAAGAAGAAGAAAAGTATGTCGAGACTCGAGAGAAAGGAAAGCCATGAAGATGACATGAAAGCCATGAGGGTGGTGCAACTAAAATATTCACACAACCTGCACGAAACACCATTGTTTGTTGTGTCATAATAGCAAATTTCTCCACCTGAACATAAACAAATCCTTTCTATTTCAAATTCAACGACTCGATCCATCGATCATCTTAAACTAGTATACACACACCCTTGTGTTTTCCACAGTGGTTGATCCAAAACCCGACGAGCACTGCTATGGAGAAGATTTTCCATGATCTGAACCCTCAATGGACGCATGATGGCGATCTCTCCATGCATGTGCTTCCATTCTTCCGTTTCGGTTGGTGCGCGGCACGGCCATGGCGTGGCAACGGCATTGACAACAAGCTCACCCCATCAAAAATCCACAGAATTTTCGCAAAGAGCATGCGAGTTTATGGGGCCCCGGGTGGGAAGGCTTTTGCGCTGGTCTATCTGATCCTTCCTTGGCGCGATCAGGATCGCAACCACCGGTGGCCGCGTGAGCCGTATCGCCGACTCGGCGTGCATCCCATGGATGGGGTGGCAATATTGAATGGTCACGAAGGACACATGTCATTTTTTTTTCTTTCTTTTCTGTTTGGGCACAGGGCATTCACGTCCCAGGCATCGGTGTTCACCGAATCACCGGTCATAAACAAGAAGGTTTAGCTCGCCGACATGAGTTGATCGTGCTCCTCATTTTCTTCCCATGTTTGATCAGCGTCAGTGTTCGATGCTTATACGTAACATCGTGTTTTTTAATCACGTTTTTGTATATGATGACAGTCTCGTGTTTTTCGATGATTTTTTTTTGTCTATGAACAAAGTAGGTGGGACGCGATCAATACTGCCACGACTTCAAGCCAAAAAAAAAAGATGTCCAATCATTTGGTTTGCAGGGTCGTCCAGTTCATGAATTTTGTACAAATTCAATCATGCACAAACGCACAAGCCATGTCGATGCACGAATGTCTGTTGGGAATCAGCCTGGTCAAATCAAGCACGTTCGTTCAATCCTTCGTTCTTCGCTGAATGATCGATCCCTACTTGCGGAGTCAAAATCAACAGAAGCACGCTGATTATGGAAATCAAAATACACATGACTCGACATGGGTTTTTGTTTGACTCTGATACGACGAGTCGCCGGCCGCTGGGCCTTCAATTCGCCTCAACAACCGGCTGCTTAAACTATATCGACTATTCCCAAACTCTGACAGAGAGAACCATCGCCATGACTCGCGCGTCGTCGTGTTCGTCGCGGACGATCCACCTCCACCTGGCGCGTCTGCAAGGCAGGCAGGGCTCGCCGAGGCGGACCGCGTCTTTGTTCAATTGTTCTTTTCCGGACCAGGAATTGGCCAGGCCAAGATTCTGCTGTAATACTCAGCTGAATCAGTCAGTTCGTCAATCCAACACCCTTGTTGTTTTGTTTATTTACCAAGTTACGCGTACAGGAATGACACGTGACTTTGTTTTTTTTTCTTTTTTCGAAAGACGACCTTGTTTCTTTTCCGGTCAGGGAACCTGGCGAGTGGCGAGAGATTTCCACGCCGTCGAGTCCTCGGCGCCGCCGGCCGGTGAGCTCCGTGGACACGGCGCCGATGCGCGGTCGCAAAGGAAAATGAGCGTGAAAAAGAGGGTGGAAAACGAAGAGAGCGCGACGAGGCCCGGGTCACGCTCGCACGTCGTCACACAGACCTGACCTCGCGCGTTCGGAATCATTGGATGATTCATCAGCTCGGTAATACTTATTATACTGTCTGTCTTTCGAAAATGGAGTACTTATACTGTCTGTGGTCCGCTCACATTTCAACGGAAAACAGTAGCAGCAATAAGCATGGCACTGTTGAACAGAGAGCACACGCAGCAGGACGGAACACCACCGGCAGTTACCGTACGTCCTGCCGCGCGCGTAAAAACAACGAACGCCAACGCGGATCCGCGCTGTGCGGCGGCCGTTAGCCGTTACGCATGGCATGCATTCACTCTCGACTCGAGGCTCCGATGATCTACTACTCCTACATGTCACCATCAGCATCAGCCAAAGGAAACCGACAGGTCATGTAACGGGCAGGTATCATTTGGGCGAATGGTCGGGTGGCACAGAGGTGCAAGGTGATCGTATGGATTGCATGCTCCCGTTAAGGATGGTGACGCTTCAGATCAGAACTTTGGAATCAGGCATTTCTGATTTCCTTTTGTTCTGATCCTCTCCAATTTCTCTGTGCTTTCGCTTTTGAGTGGCGTTGTTAACCAAACAGGCCACACATTTTGACGCCAACGAGGAGATTCTAGGTTACCTTTCACTGCCATGTTTCCCCTCGTAGTGGTAGAATAAATCGGTTAGCGTTGGAACCTTCTTCCTCAGCGGACAGCGGCGCACTCTCGTACTACTACTACTACCAGCTCACAGTGGCAACTGGCAAGCAGAACCTGCACCTGCAAATCAAACTTTGCTTCCCTATTTACCTGTAAGAATTGTGAGGTGCTACCATATCCTTTTGATGATAACAAATATCAACTCCATGTTACTGGTTGCCGAAAAAATTGTCATGAGAATGACATGTATTAGTCACTTGTTTGATTCAGTTTTACGTCATGCTCATGTTACCACTACTAAAGATCTCTGACACTTGGTCAAAGATTGGGCTGAAACAAAAATCCTTCAACTTGGAGCCCTTATGCGCAAAAACTGCGGTACCAGAAGAAGTGTATAAATTTTTCGTATCCCTTTTCCTGCCATTGCTGCCGCGCTCGCCGCTTCCTCTGCCCCCGTCTCTGCTGCCTTGTTCCCCTCCTCGGCCTCCCTCTCCAAAGCCACCCTCCTGAATCGGGGAAGCAAAAGCTAGGATTTTTACCTCCCCTGGATCGGCGCGATGGGCTCACTGGTCTCGTGCCTCTGCGACCCGTGCCCGTCGGCGTCGCCGCCGCCGCAGGCGAAGCGGCGCTCCTCCACCTCCTCCCGCGGCCGTGGCGGAGGTGGCGGGAGGGACTCCGCAAAGGCCGCTACCGTGGCCATCGACGAGGAGGCGCTGGCCGCCGCGGCGGCGCTCGTGCTGGGGCAGCGGGGCGCCGTGGGAGCGTTCGAGCGGTCCGCGTCGGTGCGGTACGGTGCCAAGCGGCAGAGCCAGGGCCCGCCGCTGCCCCGGAGCTGCAGCACGCGCCCGAGGTCGCTCGCCGACCCCGAGCTCCAGCCGCAGCAACTGCTCGCCAAGGTGAGGGCCTCTGCTCTCTCTCACTCTCTCTCCCTCACCTCGCTTCCGCCTCTCGGCACTCGGCCCCCATTGCTTGGTCTGGTTGGTGTCCGTGCCGCACTGCCGCCGCGTTGAATTCTGGCGCTGTTTTCGTTTGACTTCTTCCCCCATTTCCTTCGGGTGTTCTCTGGGATTGGCCGCCTTTGCGTCGCGTGTAAGAAAGGTGGAGGCTTTGTTTTGTTTTTTTATCTGTTTCAATTCTCGGTTATCTCGCTCTTGTGGTTCTTTATTTTCGGTGAAATTTAGATTCCTTTCATGGTCTGGTCGATTTGTTTGGCTCAGTCTCGAAAACGTAATGATCTCTGGTGATCCTTCTCGCTCTCGTCTGTTTCTCTGTATAAACATCCCGGTCAAATTGCAGTTTAATTCGATGCTGCTCCGTGGACGAATTCGTCTGATTTGTTCCGTGCCATTGCCTTCCTGTAACAACCGGAAGACGATTACATTTCGCGATCTGTGACACTGCCTAGTGCGAACGGGCGATGTGGTTCCCTTGCCATAGCCCATAGGGCGACCATAGGTGAGCAAGGTCGTTGAAGCCGGAAAGCCTACAAGTCCGCGCTGTTGCAATGCACATTTGGTTCTTCACCTGTTTCCATCTGTTGATAGCATGCATTCCTAATTTTCAACATAGACTAAGACCTGACTTTCTCGTTTGGGGTTGATGAACTCCCTTGAAAAGTGTGAACTGTGAACAAGTAGGCATGTGACAACGACCGAGCACTGATTTCGGTAAAAGATTAGAGTAACTGGGAAGCTTCGGTTGTTGACAGATAGTGGTTGGTCATATACATTTGGTCTTTGTTCAGAAGTTCGTCATTTATAGGATCTATTGAAACTGACTGCTTGTTGCTTAGCTCTTGTGCAATCATATTGGCATGTGTGCTCGTTAACTCGGGAGAAAGGACAACGGGGAAGCTAGGGGATCTTACCTTGTATAATGGTGGGGGATCTGGAGATTGTTTTCTTCAAATTATTTCGGTATTGACAGATACATGTTCTGGGGATATGTTGTTGCCAGGTACGCCCTGGACCCCCCCCCCCCCCCCGATCATAATTGGGAGGGGCAGCCGGCGTGGCTACTAATCTGTATTGACTTTTATACCGGCATTTCTGACTACTAATAGTGGTGTTGACTAGTAAGAGGATAACGGCCAAGAATGAAACCCAGGTTGATAGGGACTGGGAGATTAGCTTGACACTTTCAAAGTCATTTGTCAGCTGCCGAGTGCATACGCTAGTATGCTAAATTTGTGGCAGTGAATGGTTGAACAGAATCAGAATGACATTTTGATATCTAGATGTTGTTTTGCCATTTAGTCATTATCAGCAAACAACCATTTCTTATTTGTGACTCAGAAGCATGAATAAATTGTATGCATATCCTTCAGGACCTCAGATGTATATTTTTTAGTTTCCTCCCGATTTGAATACTAGTGTTTGACGGTTCTTGTATTCCTGGGGTCAATTTTTTACTTATGGTTCATTTCTGAAACAGGATTTGAATACTAAGGATTTGGAAACCAATATCATTGTTCTTGTTCATGGTGGTGGCTTTGGTGCTTGGTGTTGGTACAAGACTATATCACTCCTAGAAGATAGCGGCTTCAAAGTTAATGCCGTCGACTTAACAGGCTCAGGGATTCATTCTTATGACACGAACAAGATTTGCAGTCTTTCAGAGTATGCTGAACCACTTGCATCTTACCTCAAAGGCTTAGGTGACGCTGAAAAGGTTAACTCTCTTTCCTTCAATTCTAAATGCTTTGAAAATTTTGGAACTTAAATTCCAGTTGGATTGATACCATAGTCTAAAAATTGTCTGTTTCACGCTTTACATTTTGAATTTCATTTCAACTAAGGAATTTCTTGCCTGAAGAGACTTTCCAATGGAGTAAATTAGCAAAGACCTGACTTGTAGTCCATAACAATATCTAGACAAAATTTGTTGTCTGTAACTTAATTGCTGGGATGTACTGCTTACATCTTATAACATGCAAACTGGGATGACATTGACTAATCTGTTGTAAGCTGAGAGCTATGTAATGGCAAACTAGTACTTTTCCCTGTAAAACCTTATATTCTATGTTTATGCCAGCACACTGAATTCAGTACAGGCCACTGTAGCACCTATTAGGCTCCCAATGCAGTCATATTCGCATGTTTGGTAAGAATAGCTAATGCAGCAGTATGAAAATTATGAGCGGAATGTACATGTCTAATGGATTTGTGTGACTCTAATCATCAAGAGCAGTATAATTTTAGAGGTCAAAACTAGTAGTGTCGCACTGAATCCCCCAATGTAGAATTACTGAGCTAGGAGAAATCACAAATAGGCACAATATGCATGAGTTTTCTCTTGGATCAAATGTGTATGCGTTCAATTCTGTAGACCTCTTTTTTTCTGCAAGTATCACAATAATAACAGGAATCATAGTAACTAATTCTCAGATCCATGATTATGATGGAAAGCCTAAGCACCGCCTAACTTTTATTATGATTTGATGATGGAGAATTGACATGATTATCATGTACACACCGATGGCTTGTTGAGTGCCACTCAAGTTTGATCTGTATTTCTTTAAGCTGTTTGATGGGGAAATTTTGCATATGCTCCAATGTACTGGAGTATGTATTATCTTAATATTTGCCCAGAATTTTGAGAGAAGTTCTTAGTGGCACCAGTATTGATATTTCGAAGCATCGTATGGATTTTTCATGAGATTTTTTTACTGTTATCTTCAGATTTAGTGGCCCATATGAAGATTCCTGCTGTATGTGATTCATTTTTTTGTACATAATCTCTTCCTCTCTTACCAGAAATATAACAATTTGATGCCATTATCATTATGCAGGTAATTTTGGTAGGACATGATCTTGGTGGTGCATGTATATCCTATGCAATGGAGATGTTCCCGTCCAAAGTTGCCAAGGCTGTTTTCCTTTGCGCAGCAATGCTGACAGACGGACACAGTGCCCTTGACATGTTCCAACAGCAGGTTGATCTCCAAAGCATTAATTTTGTTTAACGATAACATTAACAAAACCAAACAGACAAGAACATTAACAAAATCCTGATGCCATCCTTATGCTCCAGATGGACACAAATAGCACTCTACAAAAGGCACAGGAATTCGTTTACTCCAACGGCAAGGATCGACCTCCGACTGCCATCAACATCGACAAGGCACTGCTGAGAGACTTATTATTCAACCACAGCACTTCCAAGGTAGTACTTTGTTACTGCCACAGACAGTCATCCCAATCTTGTCATACTAAATCCATTTTCTGAATTATGAAGTTCTTACACCCCCATCTTGTGCTTGTGAAGGACGTGTCATTAGCCTCGGTATCCATGAGACTTATCCCCTTCGCCCCGATCCTGGAGAAGCTCGTGCTGACTGCTGAGAATTATGGCTCGGTGCGGCGGTTCTACGTGGAGACCACAGAGGACAACGCCATTCCCCTGCCTCTCCAGCAGAGCATGTGTAGCGCCAATCCGCCGGAGAAGGTGCTGCGACTGAAGGGGGCGGACCACGCGCCCTTCTTCTCCAAGCCGCAGGCACTGCACAAGACCCTGGTGGAGATTGCCGCCATGCCGCCGGTCCAAGCATCGTGAGAGCACGGCAGTTGGTATTTTTCTTCAGGTTTTGCCAGCCGGCGAGCTTGCATGACTGCGAATTCGCATGGCTGCTGTACATGCTGAGGATGGTACGGTTATACACGATGTTTCGCCAGTGTGACAGCAGAATAGGGCATTCTTCGGTGTGACATTCTTCCACTGTGCACTGCACTGAAATCTTGGGTGTGACTATCAGTCTATCACTGCTGAACAGTTTAGAACTAGAGAAGAATCTCACGAGGAGTTCTGTGATGCTTCAGCTTTGTGTGAAATTTCACGTTTCAGATAGGTCAGCATGTGCCAAAACGATGAGGAAAGGAAAGTAAAGGGATTCTTTTTACATATAACTCCATGCAAACATATGTCCAGTAATTCGTTTTTTCCTTTTGCAAAGGACATCTTAAGACATCTTATACCCAATTTATATGAAAAAAAAAACAGACTGAAAAAAGCAGGCCAAAGAAAAATTCCAAACAAAATTAATGAAATCTTTTTTTCGCTTCATCATAATCCAATAAGCCCTTGTAACGTGGCCATTTCCCCCATCACAGTCGATCTTGCTGCCAATTAAAGAGAGGCAAAAATAGAGAAATCACAGCTGTGATCATTTTCTATTGTTCCAATGTTCCATGTTACTGATCTTACCCAGGAATAGAAGAAAGCAAGATTTGGACAAACTCTAACTGCACAAAGACTTTTGAAGAGTGCAATGTCACCTATCCTGAAGAACGGATCCTGAGTTGCTTGTGTGGTTTACTGTTCAGCAGAAACTTGCAAGCTTTGGCTGCACAAACTGGATGGATAGAAAGGGAGTACAAACAGACATCATCATACAAAATCTGAGGCTTATCACAAACAAACAAACAAAATTGAGGCTGAATGGAATTGTGCAATGAGAGGCAAAAATGAGTTGCCTATTTATGAACAGTTGCCAGTAGCGAGAAAACCTTTACGAACTGGATAAAGATAGGATTTCATTTGAAACCCAGCCAAAATAATATCAATTCAAGCCTTCAATGAACACAGGAAAACAAGGGCAATTTTTTCCTTATCAAAGTATCAAGCTGAGGAAAAAGAACTAAGCTACAGAAAAATGTGAGTTGCAATATGAACAAATTCGAAGAAATTTTCAGACAGCTAGGACAAGGAGTGAACAACAATTGGCAGTGCTATCAATGGAAAACCCAAGACACCAAGAAATGGCATGAAACATCCAACAATAACATTGTGAGGCCAAAAGGACATTTTTTTTTTTACTTTAAAAAATAGACCAAAAGGGGAAATAAAACCTGCAAAGAGCAATGAACAGAGGAATTCAGCCCACTGGGACAATAAAAATAGGATTTTCACAATGCCGCTGTCGACAATGCAACTAACTAGAACTAAAAGTACTTTTGTGTTATGAATGCTTCATTGAGATTAACCTAAAAAAAATCTTAGGATAAATTTAGCATGACTTCGCAAAGATCAAGAGTATGCAGCAATTCATGAAATTATCAATGATAACACACATCTTCCAGAACTGACATACAAAATACAAAACAATTAGATACCACAAATTTGCCAATGGAACTTTTCTATTATTTATCTTTACACTGCCACAGATCATAAAGTACATCCAGATTGAACGGTTGGTCATACAAAATATGCATACAGGAGGCAAAGGGCACAAAGGGCTGAGGATCCCAACATGCTAACATCTATGATCCATCCACATAAAATTTAAATTTAGGGATAGATGTTACACAAATGACGTGCATGTAGATAAGAGGGAAACTAACAGTGTAGGTCCAAGGCTACATCCAGAACACTGCATGAGAAAATAGGTGGCTATTTTTGGATACTGCATAGGATCTAGTGGTTCGGCGAGCCTTAGTTTGTAGCTCTCCTTTATGATCATACTTGAGGCCAAACAAGGTGACATGAATCACAGCGCCATCACTGAAATCCTCGCCACACAAAACATTCTCCACAAGGCAAAACCTGCTGTCTCCCATGTATGTAAGAGTGGGCTTATAGTGCCTGTGGTCTACTTTCACCTCCTCCATGCTGCGGAACAGCTTCTCTTTGAGCATTCTGCGCTGCAGCTGTGGCGTGGCGGTCGTGCAGCGCGAAGCAACCGGGCAGCAGCAAATGTGTCCATCATCCTTATTGTGAATCCCAACCCATGCATCCAGGTCTGCATCAAAGTAGGCCTGGCCTCGGAAGGGCAACACCCAATCCCCAGGCTTCTTCCACACACCATGGCTGGTGTCGAAGGAGTACGTTTCATCCTTTGTGGACATGAAGATGGTGTGTCCATCCGGGTGCAATGCGTAGGTGATAATCTCAGTTCCATTTATCGGCGTCGGCGTTGGTGTCGACAAGCTATTCCAGGACCAGTCCATGGGTGGATCCCCTGGCTGAACCTTGGTAGTGGGTGCCCACGACAAGACCTGCAAGGAGGGTGACCAACAGGGTTCTCTGTTAACTGTTGTCAGTGAAAAACTCGTCACTGCATACAGCTTTTCACCGACAGCCATGGCTGCCCGCAAATCACATACATCATCTGGAACGCGTGGGCCGAGGGTGAGGGCAGCATTCTCCGTGTTGTAGACAAGGGTTGGGGAAGCATGGCTGCCACGGCGCAGGCGATTGGTGTCAACGAAGATATTGGCGCCCAAGGCGGTGAAGGCCATCCAACCAAGCACTGGTGCCGCTAACCGGAGGGCGGCAGGTTTAGAGAGGTGCCCGGAGAGGTCCATGTCGTCAGGGTCAAGTTTATGGATGCTGTACCCATCCTTCCAGTCATCCAGAATCAGATACAGGTGTTTACGCCTACTCGTGGCGTAATCATCGTTCCGCCGTTGCCGCTTAGACGACGACGAGGGAGACGACCCCTTCTCCGATCTGCCCATTAGAGCTCCCAATAGATAATTTCTTTCCAGAGGAAGGAAGGATCTTTGATCTCCGATCAACGCAGTTCCCTCCTGCTCTATAAGGCGGTCTAGGATTTCGCTGCGGGCAAAGGCAGATGCATCGGTGAGGATTGATTTATACAGCGGAGCCATAATCCATGGGAGAAAAATGAATTCGATTCCGAGTCGGTTCCGCGTGCAAAGAAAAGTCGGTACCTTGTTTTTCAACGGAAACCAAGTCGGTCTCAGGCAGGTGGCAACGGCCACGCCGTGCCAACTGGAGCGGCGGGTGGTGCCCGGCAAACAGGATCCGACCACCTCAGCGGCGCTTTGCTTGGGCACGGCGGTGGATGACGGGGGTGCCCGGGCGGTGGAGGCGTCCAGGCCGGCGCTTGAGCTCTCAGACTCCCCAGCCCGCTGGCGGACGGCGCCAGATTTCTCTCATCGGGTCAGGACGTCGGGTGGCGGCGCTAGATCTCCCTTGTGGGTAACGAATGTGCGAGCGTGGGTGGGAGGAGGAAGAAGGGGGCTGTGGGGGGGAGCAGGATTGAGTGACTTTGCTTGTACACGTCACAATGCAACTTTCGCTTCATCTGGTGCATTCGTTCCGGAATCAACGGTCTTGCCTAATTGAAAGCCAAGGAGCAGCCCAGACTTAATTTTTTTCAGGGAGGGCAGCGGCCGGCATACAGGCTCCGCGGCCGACGGCCACCTTGCCATGTAGTTGTGCTCCTCCCGCCGTCCCGCGCCACCCCGCCGAGAAGGCGAAGGTCTCACATTCGCGCCACTCCCAAACAACTTGGGTCATGCACGGCAGCACGGGCAATATATATAGAAGCAGGGTCATCCCCAGGAGATTAAGATTATAAACGAAGGGGGACATGAGCTTGAGAGCTTCCATGGATTGGAGCTCCGGGTACAAGTTTCAGCCATGGGCGCAACCGCAACGTCTGCGAAGAGGACCTGAGCGGCGGCGCTGGGCGCCGGCGCCATGTGCGGACTGCGGAGGTCGTACGACCATCCTCTGCTGCCTAGAAACCGCTAATCTGGACTGTTTTTTTGGCTTTGAACGAGCCACGACCGTTGATTTCGGAAAGAGCGCACCAGATGCAGCGAAAGTTGCGTTGCCGAAGCAAAGTCACTCAATCCGGGTCCGGGAGAGTGGGCGTGGGGAATTAGATCGTCTGACTTCACCTCCCCCGACGGCAGTATTCAGTCGCGGATCAACACCGTCCGTTCCAATCAGACGACAACTCCTCAAAACTCCATTTCACAGGCTGTTCTGTAGCGAGCCATTTGGCCCATCTCAGCCCATTCGTTAGTCGTTCCTACCCACCATCGTCTTCCTTGTTCGCCCGCACACAGGCCGCCGCACCGCTGCCTCGCTCGCCAGGACTTGCCCACACCTCGCCGCCTCACTCGCCGGCACTCGCCCACGTCACCACCGCCTCGATCAGCGCTCCCGTCGGCTGCTCAGCACAGGCGCCTACACTCTCCGGTTAGACTCTGGACAGAGCCGGGCTCGTCTAAGGCGACGCCATCGCTCGCCGGCTCCTCCGCCCTGGAGCTGCGCTTGCCGGCCGCTCCGTACTTGAGCTGTAGAGGGTGGTGCTGATTTCGTTCTTCAGAGATATAGGTAAATAGATAGATATATTCTATTCTATTCGTTCCTAAATAATTTATTTCCTGTTTTTTAAAATTTTTCTGTTTTTTAAAAAATAACTTCGATCAATTATATATAAAATACAATAAAATTTATGGTACAAAATATAGATGTCATTAGATAGATATTTATATTTATTTTTTATAAAAATATTTACAGATTTAAATATTACACGTATTTTCTAGCCATCCAGTCAAACTCGCGGTATAAACACTCAAAACGACACTTATTTAGGGACGGTGGAGTATAGCCATATTATTTAATTTAGGTGTTGTTTAGTTCATGGATATTTACTACTCCCTCCGTCTCAAATTGTAAGTCATTTGAAGATTCTTGGAAAGTCAAACTCTTTTTATGTTTGACCAAAATTGTAGAGTGAATCATAAAAATTTATGGGACCAAATAGAAATAATCTAAAAATATACCTAATAAAGAAGCTAATGGTACTTATTTGGTATTATAAATCCTACTACTTTCTTATATAAATTTGGTCAAACTTGAGATAGTTTGACTCTTCAAAAATCTTGGAATGACTTACAATTTGGGACGGAGGGAGTATTTGTCTAGTCTTTTTAGTCCATTGAAAAACCGTGATTCCCCTCACAAATTTTTGCTACAATAAAGTTTTGTTACAGAAAATCTTCTCCAATCTCCACCAACTAAACAAATTCTTAGACAAAGTCCTGTTTTCACCCTCTAATTATAACAAAAGTTTGATTTTAAATCCGTAACTATCAAAACCGTGCAAATTTGGCCCTTTGAGTGGTTTCAAAGGCGGTTTTCTGTTTTAAAAAATTATTTAAAAATAATTTAATCTAAAAAATTCATAACTAATTCATTTTAAGTTAAAAGGATATGAATCTTGTGCTCACTGTTTTATAAAAATATAAACTATATGTTGGTACACCATTTGAAGTTATTTGCATTTTATTTATTTATATTCCTAATATATTTTTTTAAAAAAGAAGCAAATAATATCCAAATAACTTTACATGATGTAGCAATAGGTAGGTTGCATTTTTAGAAACCTTTTGGCGTTGGATTCATATTTTTTTATCTAAAATGAAATAGTATTGATTTTTAGTTTAAACAAAATTATTTTTTTTTATAAAATGGAAAACCGCCTTTGAAACCACTCAAGGGCTAAATTTGCGCGGTTTTTGATAGTTGGATGGCCTTTCTGTCCGGTTTTGTAGTTGCAGGTTGAAAATCGAACTTTTGCTATAGTTAGAGGGTGTAAATCAGACTTTTCCCTTTAATTTAACATAATTTTACCAGTATTATTATTTACTACCCTTTATTGAATTTAGCTTGTGTTTGAGTTTTTTTAAATGAGTATAGTACTATGGTAGAGCTGGTGTTTGGGGTCGAAACAGCCAAGAAGAGCACACACTTCGATCTAGCGTTCCGTTATTAAAAAAAGAAAAGGAAGAGCACCTGTCACAATTCGTGTGATGTGTCCACGTAAGTAGGGATGGCAATAGACACAAATTAACAGTGTGACTGTAGGTAAAAACCCGGTAGGGCGAGGGTATGGGTTTCGCTTTGTGCCCGTGGGAGTGAGGGCATGTGTTTCTCTTTGTGCCTACGGGCAAGGGTGCGGGTTTTATATTATGCCCAAAATGTAGCGGACATGAGTTAACCATGTGAAATTTTTTACTTAGTGCTGCGATATTTCAGTGTTACATGACTTTTTTAATTGCACCCACCTTCCGAGGTGGCGATCTTTCCCTGGTGAAATATTTCCAAACTATGGGAGTATGAAAATAGGACGCGTTTACTACTGACGGGGGACCTCGGCACCTCGCTGTACTATAGTACTTCCTCTGTCCGAAATTGTAAGTCATTCTAAGATTCTTGGAGAGTTAGAAATTGTAAGTCATTCTAGGATTCTTGGAGAGTTAAACTCGTTTTATGTTTGACCAAAATTATAGAGTAAATCACAAAAGTTTATGAAACCAAATAGATATAATCTAAAAATATACTTAATGAAGAAGCTAATGGTACTTATTTAGTATCATAAATCTTAGTACTTTGTTATAAAATTTGGTCAAACTTGAGATAGTTTGACTCTCCAAGAATCTTGAAATGACTTACATTTTAGGACGGAGGGAGTAGTTGATTTCGAAAATGTTAGGTAGCTTTTCATAACTCTTTGGTAAAGAATTTGTTTGGCGGGGAGCAGCGCGGACCCCAATGTTGTCAGGATCGCAGTACGTACGGTAGTTTCGTACCACTCCAGCCAGAAGATACATATTGGTCTGTGAATCGTTTTTGGGTAGTATCTTTTGTGGGATCACGATGCAAATCGTAGGATCGTTAGTATCAGTAGCACAAATACGGATTCCATGAGCATGGAGGCAAACATCTGGTCGGAGACGGTGTGCTGGTGGCCGACGGCGGCTTCCTTACTACTCCTTCTATCATGAATGGTAAGTTATGAATGGTAAGTTGTTTGACTTTTTTTTACCCTAACTTTGACTACTCGTCTTATTCAGGAAAATTTGTGCAAATATAGTCAAATTTAAGTCATTCTTGAAATTCTTTTATTACTAAAGCCAACCATAACAAAAAAAAACGAGCGGTCAAAGTTGAAGTTAAAAAAGTCAAACAACTTATAATTTGAATTTGGGACGAAGAGAGTAGGTTCTAGTGTTCTACTTGCCCATATCTCCATGTCGTTCCGTTTCCTTTCTAGGCTGCCGCTGTAATGGTTTTTTTTAATGAATCAGGAAGGGGGCAGCAAGGCAGATGAGGTTGTAAACACCGATTAAATTACGGTAGTTATCTATCTATTCATTGTTGCAATATGGCTCCAACTATCCAACAATATATAGTGTTGGATAATATCTGTATAACAAATAGTTAGAAATATTTGAATGTGTTTGCATTCATGTACTCGGCAGTTTTATCTTGAGGGCTTATGTTAAGTGGAAGTGTGAAACAATTACTCCAATATGTGTATTTCTTCTAAAAAAATATTTTTTGTCTCCATATTATAAAAAAGAAAATTTCATAGTATCCCGATACTACTATAGTATATCGATACTACATGTTGCTCGGAGAAAAACGATACTACCTAGTATCCCGATACTAACGACCTTGGCGCAGACAAAGTAGTCCGGTCATAATCTTTACTTATACTCCTGAAAGGAGTGCAAGGCATGTCGTGCAGAGGTAAAACCGCTTTTAAACCCACTTATAACCAGGAGGTAAACCGCATGGTCTCGAAAGGTCGAAAGGTGATTTGGCATGTCAAAAAAAAGTTATTTGCCCGGTTTTTTTTGTCCACAAAGAAAACTCGGACTCGGTCTTTGCTTAGAGATAAAAAGGATTTTTTCCCCGAAGGAAAAACACGCAGAGACACTTAATTGGGCCTTTTGGCAAATTATAAGGCCCACGAGAGGTGGTCGGCCCGCACCAGCCGCCGCCGTCACAAAGACACCGTTGGCCCTGCACACGGCCGCCCCCCAAATTCGAAATACCCCCGCCCACCCCACCCCCTTCTATCCTCGCCTCGCCTTTGCAAAGAATTCCTCTTCCACTTCCGGTCGGCGACAGCACGCCGTAAAGCGGAAGCGGAAGAGGGGGATTAGATCCCTTCGAGGAGATGGAAGGGGTCAGCCGCGGGGCCGGCGGCGGGGCGACCAGCGGGGGTGGGATCGACGACGCCCGCGGGGCCAGGTGCGTTGGGATCGACGGCGGCCGCGGGACCAGCGGCAGCCGACGGGACGACAAGACGAAAGCCGACGAACAGGCGGAAGGGAAAGGTCGATCCGGCGGCGGCGGGACTCATCACGGAGAGAGGGACCGTGTTTCATCTAGCGATATTGCTGTGGTTCTCCTCGGCCCCGAAACACCTGCCAAGAAACGGGTAATTCTTTGGGATTTTTCTTTATCTGGATAACCCTTGAAAGATAAAACCTAATAGTGCATAATGATTATATGATCCTCTGTGGTTGATTGTAGCTCTTGGTTTAGGTGATTTTATCTTTCAGCAAACATTATGGCTTGGCTTCTATGTGTGGCCAATTTAAGATCCTCTGTATTGTCTGTTAGAATTCAGTATTACAATAATTCTTGCAGTTTATGGCACAATATAGAGATATGTCATGAATCCACACGTCATCTTCATAGCAGATTGGGTGGTTTGTTTTAGCTGGAGGCAGGGCGTGTGAGATTTCCTTAGACTAGCAAAACAATTGACTGGAATATCAGTGACCCTCATTGGAGTTTTTGTTGTTTCATGCATTAAAAATGAATTTCTTGCTTTGTTCCGTAAATTCAGTCAATTCCTTTTTGGACCATGACAAAACAAAACTAACTGAAAAATAACAGTAGAACATAAGCGTCATTTTCTTGCTTGTTGGCTTATATGAATAAACTTTATGTTTCTTAAACAGATTCAAACGAGAATGAAGGCTATGGGTGTTACGCTTCTATCACCAGTTGAATGCAATTCTTGCTCCCACATATGCCTGGAAGAAACAGATGGAAAACATGATTTGTGCCAGATTTCACATTGTGTCAATGATGAAGCTGTTGAAGATTTACTGAAAAACTGCTTTGGTTGTGTAAGTCCTTTCTCAGTTCTGAACTCCTAATTTTCTTTTTTGTTTTGGATCTCAAATGTATGTAGCATTCTAATTTTCTACTTCAATAGCAGGATGGCTACGCTGAAGGAAGGTTCAAATCACAAAGAGCTCTATCATTTGACATTGAGGATCTGATCCAGAGGGACGAGGAAGAAGATATTAGCAGAAGGAATCACCAATTGTTTCTATGCAATTCTGATCTCTCAAGCTTTGTGACTTTGTATTCTTATGCTGAAAGTAGGAGAAAGGGAATGATAATTCGAGTCATCACTCCTGGAGCCACAGCAACAGACCATAAATCAAGGTCAACGCATCCTGACATCAAGGGTGCTGTAAAGGATGTTTATTTGGTCCTAAAATCTTTGCATAAGATCGGAGTGTCACTCGGTGGAAAGTTTGATTCTGCAAATTTTGTTATTGATGAAGCCAAAGGTAACATCAATGCCAGAGTCTCTGTCCAGTATGGAAGTTTGATGAGGTCAACTCCAGAATACTGCAATCTTGATTTGGAGTCCTTCGTATTCATGATTAGAAGGCAAGTCTTTACTGCTGCACCATTACCACACGACATAAATTTTTGGCTGTCGCTGGTTGGGCGAGAGGAGTATGAAGATATGCTTCCTGTTCATATATCTTTAGAGGATGATGAGAATGGAGTTGGTCACTTCATGACTTTGTATGATAAATTCAAGTGTCTTGAAAAAGATGATCCAGATACTTATGAGGAGATAGTTGAAGCTCTTAAAGAATATGAAGACTGGAAGGATGTGTTTGCCAAAGGTTCTGGAAATGACTACCTTCAAACAACCATTGATTTCATCAACCAACAGACTAAGCGAACAACAGATTATAAGCCTCATGCTGGTGGCCTTCTGCATCTACTACGGAATTGCAAGAACCATTCTGCAGTTGCACTGCTTCAGAGATTTATCCTTATTGTGGGTCATGAATTTCCAAATATCATTTATGATTTTCAATACCAAATGTTCAAGAAGGGCTACAGAACATAGGCCACTCAAGACAACATGAGTTAGTGATTGTGTAGACATCTTTGCTCCACATAGTGATATGCACAAACTAGTCGTACAGAGAGTTCTGTGGATACAGTTACTAGTGACACTGCTACTTCTATGTAATCCTTGCTCACCCATGGTGACATCCTTGCTCTTGACATTGAGCTTTTGTGTAGTCTAAGAAAATGGGAACTGTGACACTGCATGTAGATTGAAATATAGTTAGCTTCTAACAGTTACATGGGCCCTTGTTTCCTGACATACTATATTGTAGTTTGACGGTCATATTCTGAAATCTGAATGTGCAAAGATTGCATGTATCATGTATGCGCTTTAACGATTGTTCTAAATGTTCAAATACTACATTGTTTTGAAGGTTCGATTGTTGCCTTGTTCTTGTCAGGAAATGCCAGATTAAATTCCATGCGTGTGATTACTGTAGAGAGATAGCTGCATGTCACTCCTGGATGGCATGTAAACCAGCTGAGCTAATCTGAAGGTCTTTGAAATATCAGCATGTTTGTTTGGTGGAAAAATTAATGAAATCTTGCAATTTTGTTTTCCAACGAGAGATTGTGGAGCCATACCGGCCAAACAATCTTTGCTTGTGCTGCGATGTTTGCATCTGATCTAAAAATTAGTAGAAATTTAATATTTCATCTCAACCATTTACTGAAACTGCAAGTTCCCATTATTTCAATTAACTTCACATTATCCTAGATATTTAGCCTAAAGCTAATTATTTTGACATATACTATGTATCCAGTTAGTTAGTTTCAATTCATTATAATATGATTTTTATTTCTATAAAATTCAAAATAAATTTCATATCTCCAATGAAATAACTAGTTCAGTAGACACAAGATGATTACGTAGAAAGTAAAGTACCCATTAGAGCTTCCAAAAGTCTGTGAGGAGGCTGCATCTGAGGCAGCTCACCATGGATGAAGCTGCATCTTGTCTTCGCATATAGTATTCATATGGAAATGTAACGCACTCTCGCTGTTGAGCATTGAATTATCAATTTAAGTCGAGCCACATTTGTCTTTTTAAGAGCATCTCCAAATCACACTGGCCAAATTAACATTTAGCTAATCATTTAGCTAGCCATTTAGCTTTTCAATGGGTGAAGAAACCAACTGACTAGGTAAACTATGACTCCCTATATTATTCAAAACCGGTGGGGCCTTGCCTCGGATTGAATTTTCAACCGATGCTGCCTTCGTACGTGGCCACCCCTACTCTCTCTCTGCCGTGCTGTTCCTCTTCACGGGATGGCCTCGCGACGTCCTTGATCAAGACCGTGATCGCCTCCGACCAGGACGCCGTCCAACGCAGCTGCAACACGCCGCGATCTCCTCCAACCAGGACGTCGTCCCGACGCAGCTGCAGCACGCCGCGATCTCCTCCAACCAGGACGTCGGGACGACGCGCTGCAGCAAAGTTATCACTCTATCACTTGAATCAAATAAAATGAAGCAAAGTTACATCTGTACAGATTCATATAACTGTAAAATGCTACCTTCTTCTGAATGGTGATTCATTTTCTTTCGACCAATCCTTAGCAGATGTCACCAAGCTTGAGGCACTGCAATTTTAACTCCACTTGACAAGGTTCCCTTGTACGGCATGCAGCTAGAGGTAGAACCAATTATATTGCTGAAATCCTCGCATGCTTTTTTCCAGCTTGATCGTTTCAGTGAAGGTACACCTGGCAATATGATTATATTGTGATGTAAAATTAGAACAAGCCCCTACATATGTATATAGGTAGCTGAAGAGGCATACCAGGTACAAAGGTTTTCTGCAATTGACCACTGAGACCTGTTGCCCAAGGCCTCACAGTTCCCATTTTCTTAGCTCGGAAGCAGAGAGCACTAGCTACTACGAAAAGGAAAATGGCAATGATGCTTACCTGCACAAGCTGACCAAGATGCCTCAACCCTCAAGTATTCTGAGGTACAGAAAAAAAATTATTCTCGAAAAAAAGGTACAGAAAAATTGCACCTGGGCTGCTTACCTGCACATGGCATTTCAATCTGCCAGTTAATTAGCTACAGATAATAGCTAATAGCCACAATCAAACAACTGTCAGTACATGGGCTGCTTACCTGCACTCTGAACTTGTACTTATTTGCAGATTGAAGTTTCAGACTTGTTTAGTCAGAAAACATAGTAGGTTTGCAAACTGAAGGCACAACTGAAGCATGAACATATCACAACCATGTACATGATTGAATTGGTATTTGACTGAATGCTAAACTATCAATATATAAAGCATAATCCACCATACTAACATTCACTTTCTTTCTAAAAAAAACTACTGTTGGATCAAGAATTCAAGCCCGAGAAGCTCGAACACAACAATTTCATAACCTTCAAACAGACCTAACACTAGACAATTCTAGATATTAAGTGACAATACTGAAAAGGAACTGTAACAGGTTCTTATGCAATTTACCAATTAATCACCACTTTAAAGATTGGGAGAGATTTGCACTTCTTGTCTACCAATGTTTGTACAGATTACAATAAAAAAGGCCCAATGTACTACAGCAATTAGTTATCCACCCTTTCTTAAATTTCTTTTGACTATGCCTAACAGATTCTCCAAAGGACCAACGAATAGTTGAGAAATTCATGAATGATTTCTTCCATCAGCAGAGATCAAGCATCAGGTCGACCAGGAGACAACTCTGCACTTTGCAAGTTATAACCTTGCCGTGCACAAGAAATTCAGATCACAGAACTCACAACTTGAATATTTTGTTCTCTTTCTGCAACTCTCCTGAATCCTCCTGGTGGCGATGAAATCAGTCTGTGCACAGGTCTTCGTCTCCTGCGCCCACTAGCACCAAGGCATCAACTTGAGGACCAACGAGTAGCGGAGATGAACGGAGCCGTCGCGGGGAGAACAGGGTGCGAGTGCGGCGCCAGCGCCAGGGCGGCAGGACCCGGGAGCGGCGCCGAAGGAAGGGGCGGGAGCAGCGCGACGGCGATTCTCCGGCAGGCCTCGGCGGCCTATACATGGCGACACAAGCGGCGCCGGCACGAGGGGGCAGGAGCGGTATCCTCGACGGCTGGGCAATCGCGGCTACCTGGCGGCTCGAGAGATGGCGAGGCGGCGCAGGCTTTTCTCTACGAGGGCTAGGCCCAGCACGGCGCGGGAGGGCGAAGCGTGCGCGGGAACGGGAGGGCGACGCGCGCGGCGGCGCGGGAGTTTGCGATAGCTAGCAGCGGGGGATAGGCAAAGAAAGCGACCGGCTCTGACGCGATGCCGAAGGAGAATGCGAGTGGTGGCATCTGTTGCAAACCAGTTTTATGTATGCACGCCATTGCAATTTGCAAACTCTTTCAACGCTTCCTTTTTCCAAGCATGTTCTTTGTCAAGCACTCAAGCTGATTTGTACTCCTCCTAAGCTGACTGATCCTTCAGTTGTGTAGGATGAGAGCTAATGTAAGACTAGATTATCATTACACATTGTGACTACTGACTAAATTGGTGCTTTTTTTTTTCTTTTTTTTTCTTAAGCCTCAGGGTGTGTCAGTAGTACTAGGAAAACTGCCTGTAACCGTTTCGCAAGCATCACTCCATAAGCCCGAATATTGTTTTAGCACTACTGTCTTCATTCCAAATGATAGCTCACAGAGTTTGATCACGCGTCTATTCCCCTACTGTCTTCGCCGGGAGGTTGGGGAGGCCGCCGCGCCTTTGCTCCTCCGCCATGGCCGCTCCCTGCCTGCCTTGCCGTCGACCGCTGAAAGCTGCTCAAGCCTTGAAGCCATCGCGGGGAAGAGGAGCTTCTCCATGGACAGAACACTGCGTGACGAGATGTGCTGCCTGCCTTGCTGTCTTTCTCGTTCCAGAGCTGCGCTTCCCCTGGCTCCTCGTCCCCGATGTGCTCGGCGTTGTGGTCCGGCAGTGTACTGAAGTGGTCAGGAACCTCGAAAGTGCTGACCTGCACCGCCGCTCAAGCGCCGCTGTGCCGTGCCGTGCTCTGCACCGCCGCTCAAGCGCGAACCAGTTGGGGAAGCCCCCCTTTGCATGAGCAGCAAAGCTTTCGTGAAGACGAACTGAAGAATCTGAATGTCATGTTGCACAGAGGTTGAATGGCAGAAACTAAAAGATACTAGTAAATTTGGAAAGTGCTAGCATACGGCAAATTCTGATTATATAGAAAGAAGAAACTCAAAAAATTGCAGAAGGGAATACCTAGAAGGTGCCGTAAAACGCTGAAAATCTGAGTACAAAGAAGAAAGAACACGTGAAGAAAAACGAGTGTACTGTAGATGTTTTCCACAGCTCTTTCCGTGGCAGGACCGCAGGACGTGCTTTGTGGGCTGAGGGCCCGAGGCCCAGCGCGAGGAAGGGGTGGACCGCGTGGGAGCTGCTGGCCGTCGTCGGATTGCAGCGGATGGTGGAGATGCAGCGACTGCAGACAACCATCAAAACGCTTGATGGTAGAGGATCTCGACCCCCACCCCCACCCCCGGCACCCAGCCGCCACACGCTCCGAACTCCAAACAGGCGAGCGGTGAGCCCGCCCCCGGTCGCCGTTCTCGTGCCCCCCTCGCCTTCCGCCTCTCCTCCGCGGCTCCGCCATCCACCCCACCTCGCCGTCCACCGGAACCGCAGCTCCGCCGGATCCGCTGCGCCGCGGTACACTTCTGCTCTTGGCTAGGGTTTAGCGACTTTGCATGTAGTTCAATCAATTTCAGTGGAAATTTTGTGGTGCCGTTTCATTATTTGCGTGTACTGATGAAAATCGTTCGGATTTGTAGCGCAATTACAGGATTCCATGGACGCGGAGGGGAAGCGCGGACTCAAGCGCTCTCGCGATGACCATCCGCATTCCGATGGAGACAGCCCCCACTCGCACCGCAGCCGCGACGACCGCCGCCACCGCGGGCTCCACAGCAGCGACGACTGCAACAGAAGCCTAGACCACCGCAGCAGCAGGTACCGCCACTACAGCAGCGGCTGCGATGGGGGGCAGTACTGCAGCAGCGGCTACCACCGTCGCTACGACCGCGGCCAGGGGCACAATAGCAGCTACGACCACAGCTCCAGTATCAAGGAAGTGAGGACGAGGAGCGGATGAACTATGATGGGGGCCGGCGCCGCAGCAGCTACTTCCACCGCCACCCCAGCAGCCAGAGCAGCGACGACGAGGATCGGAAGAGCTATGATGGGGGCCGGCGCCGCAGCAGCTACTTCCACCGCCATCCCAGCAGCCAGAGCAGCGGCAACGAGGAGCGGAAGAGCTATGATGGGGCCGGCGCCGCAGCAGCAGCTACTTCCACCGCCACTCCAACAGCCATGACAGCGACGCTGAGCGGAGGAGCCATGATGGGGGCCGACGCCGCAGCAGCCATGGACACCACACCCGCTATGACAACCGCCGCTCTAGCAGCCAGGACAGTGACGACGAAGAGCGGAAGAGACATGATGAGGGCCGGATTCTGAAGGAGAGGAACATGGACGGGGAGAGAGACGAGGAGGATTGTAAGGGCAACAGGAAGCAGGAACTGACCAAGGGCCATGAGGAGTTGGCGCTGACTAACCAAAGCCTGCTACAGCCGTCTCTTCTGGTTTCTACTAATTCTGACAAGAATGCTACAGAATTGTCTGGTGCTTGGCAATGTGTTTGATGCTGTAAAGACCCCGTCTAAAGACTTGGGGCTCAATGATTTCTTTGGAGCTACAATCAGTAAGGTTTGTTCTCATCTTGTGTGGCAATACTTACTTTTTGCCAATCTATCCCGTGAAAATTTATCATGGGTTTGCAGAGAAACCATGTTGCTTTTTGGAAAGTTGAAGATTCTGTTCAGATGATATGTGCAAAGTTTGGGCAGATTGAACACATACACGCGCATGAGTAAGTATTTTTTTTCTTTTTATTTATTGTGTGACCATGAGGCTTGTTGGATCAAATCTGGCGCTTTAACATTGTATGTACATTCTGCAGAAATGGCTTAGTGTACTTACGATTTTCTACTGAAAGGATAGCCATGAAAGCTCATAAATCATTAGATGGAAGTATGTTTGAAGGAAGGAGGATAACTGCAACTTTCATGGATAAAGCTCTGTACCTTGGGAAGTTTCCGATCAGACGTGGACAGGTGCCCTACTTTTTTTCGTTTCCTTGTGCTAGTTCGAGCATACCATTTTGATTCACTATGCGCTCCACGTCGATCATTATATTTCTCTTTGGTGCCAACTAATAATTACATGAAATAGTTGTCGTCACCCTTTTTAATTGGTGCATATTAACTGTAATTTATTAAAAGAATTTGAAAATAGTCCAAATTTGATAGGGAACTCATGAAGAAACTCCTCAAAATCCCTGGAAGTGTGGGCAATTATAGCATAGGTTAGGTAGTTATCTGCCTCTCCACAATTTTAAACACAAAGTTGATTTTGTTTGAAAGAAGAAAAACAAGTTTCAGGTGTAAAGTGTGCTACATGATGGTGCATTTGCATTTAAAGTTTGTTGTTTCCATATCTTCAAACAGAATTATTTCCACTTATCACCATATTTTAAATAATTTTCTGGAACATTCATGGGTCCTTTATCACCATTTTTCAGTTGTAGCTGATATGCATCCCTTGTCAAGATTCCCTTCTGTTATCTATTAGAGAACATTATAACATTCACTTTATAGATCACAATGGAGTGGTTACGTATTCTTCCCCTGGTGGTAGATGGACTTCTCAAACAAATAGCCAAGAAAAAAAAACTAGTTAAATGCTTGCGATGACACTAGTACGAAATTCACAAGTTCATGTCATGACTACTACACAATGCTTAGACTTCATTTTTTACTTTATTCTTTATTGGCTTTCATATTATTTTTTCATATGTACCAAAAATTAGTACCTGTTGTCTAAGACATTTCTACCTTGCAACAGTGAATTATCACATACCTGCAAAAAAAAGTGAATTATCAGAGCCCAGACCATCGTTTAACTAAGGTTAGTGCTGCTCGTGGGCCTATTTTTTGGTGGGAAGTTATGCTATACATGGTGCTTAAGCACGACAAATGTCCATATCTATCTACCCGGGAAGTCTTAGTGTTTTCCTGCATTACTGGCACTCTTATTTCTTGCATACTCTTTGTTGCATGGTTTGATTCTTAAGTTTATGTTGAGCTGCAGTATAAAATTGTGTAAGTGACGACTGATGTCCATTTGGTGTTGATGAATGTAATTAGCTTTGAATCCCATGTGAATGTTTTTTCATTAAAGGCTTGAAATTTGTTTAAAGATGTGTTCCCTCAGGTATTTGGTCTATTTCTCCTGACGTGTAGTTACCAACTGGGCTACCATGATCTGACAACTAAAATTGATGGTTCGTGATCTCTCATGAGACCAATACCTTTCTTCTTTGCCGGGCATAACTGTGAGTTTTTGTCTGGGGCAACTCAGTTGTGAAGTCGCATTCGAGCTTAGCCCACAGCAAAAGCCATGCTTGCTACTAATCTGTAAGTCCCAACATTTATTTTGAAATGTAATAAACAGTTGGGGCATTGGAGAAGCATAAATATGAATAGTTAACTACGCAGGAGCACAGCCATAACTGACACACAACATTGCTAAAAAGTAAAATCACATGATCATTGCTGCTGCTTATTTTTTTTTCCTTCTCTTTTTTTGGGTGTGTGTGCACACTTTATATGCATACACACTAGATGGAGCTGATTCCCTTATCCTATGCTTTGAATCAGCGGCCAGCATGCGTGTTTATATGCAACATCAGGCACATGGCCAATTCCAGTGCAATCAACATGTCTGCAAAGAATTGCATAATAGCAAAGGAGTCATCTGCCATGTTAGGATTGGCACAAAGCCTGAAATGATATGGTGTGGGGAACCTTGCATTGCACTCGGGCTGCTTTACAGAATACAGAGTTTATTGACGGTGCTGCCAATTCCCTTGGCAGCATCTTTGCCACCAGCATTTTTGTGTCATCTTCTTGAATTGATCACAACGGTCCCAAAATACTATTTGTTTTGGCTTTTCTAGATACATAGCTTTTGATATGCACCTAGATATTAGTAAAAGTTATGTATCTAGAAAAGCCAAAACAAATATTTTTTGAGGAGAGGGAGTATGCATTAAGGAACTGTTCTGCTCTTCTTTGAATATTTGTAGTAACTGCATAGAAGACATTTTTAAAAAAAAATTAAATGGCAGGAGCACTGCCTTGTCATTTAAGAGAGGAAAGCATGCAGGGGTCTTAAATAGATGTTATTACATAAAAAGGAAAGCTCAAGCTCGACATAAAGAACTTAGGAAGACCTAACATTATAAAAACAAAGTAAATTCCTCGTTCCTCAGCGCCATCGAAGTGGAGTTGAGTTCTTTGATCAAGGCCAGTACCACTATCGTTGTAGCAGCTACCCCTTGGAAAATCCTCCTATTTTCCATATACTCCAGATGGTGTGAATCAAGATTGATGCTTTTGCAAGCTTCAAATTCTTGGGTAAGCCGGACTGCGACTTGTTCCACCATTCTTCAATTTCCACCCCTGGCAGTGGTGGCTCCACCAATCCTGCAAACCCGGCTCCAAACTTCCTTTGTGAAGACACAGCGAAGCGCCGAATGAGTAGCCGATTCCTGCTCCTGATCACACAATGGACAAACTGGATTGCATGGCCAGATTCGCTGCAACAACAGGTCTGCAGTAAGAATTTTCCTTTGCACTAATAGCCAAGAAAAAATTCTATGTTTCCCCTCAGCCATTGCACCCCATATTGCTTTGCTATCAAAAGAACAGTAGGTTCCCTTGAATTGTATCATATAGGCCGACTTTGCTGAATTACACCCATTTGCGGTCCATTTCCATACAATTGTATTTTCCTGATCATTGAGCTGGACATCTTGCAGCAGTCCCCATAGACCAACCAATTCTGCCATTTCATCTGCAGTTGACATGCGCCACAAACCCCTTGTCCAGTTTCTATTGCTGAGTTGCTCACGGACCGTCAGCTTCTTTCTGTATGCCAGCTTGTACAGATGGGGTGCAAGATCTCTTGGAGCACGGCCGTTCAGCCAAGACGACTCCCAGAAAATCGCCTTATTGCCATTTCCCACCGTGACATCCACCTCATTGCAAGGCATGTCAGAACCAACCCATAGGATATAGAAGAGTTTTTTTTTGGTGCCTGCCATTGGCCTGGATATAGAAGAGTTTTGCATTTGCTTCAGCAGCTCTGATGTTTCGTACAGAATGTGGCTGCCTTGACCCATATGTCGACAGTCAGTACGTGACTACGTGTCTATAAGCTTATATGAAGCTCTATATCAGAGGTTCCTATATAGCTATTTAGTTAGAGATAACATCATTTTATCCGTTGTCTTGACTTATATCCTAGAATATATATTAAGATGGTAACATCTCCATCCTGTCAGCTGAATAGGTTTAGGTTGAATAGATAAAAAAATATGGTTAACACAGTCCAGATGAGTGGCAGACTTGCAATTATGAAAGTTGTCTGGTTTATCTGTTGGAGGTAGTGACCCCCCAAAGCCTGTTTCAGCATCAGCTGCCAAGGCTGTAACGCCTGAGAAATCAGCATCCCCAACTTCTGATGCAACCAAGCTGATTCCTGATGGAATTTGGGGGCAGGCTAGCTAACAGCTGTCACCTGGCTGATGGCCAGAGCAATAGCAATTTCCTTAGAGATGCATGGAGGTGTTTATACTAGTCTATTTCTGTTAAAAACAAAATAGTTTGCTACCTGCAGTTCTGTTTTTGTATTGGCTTGCAACAGGGAATGCAGTCACTGATTAAAAACTCTTAACATTTGCAGGACCGTCTGTCAACCAAGGTTTATTCTTCTCCTGTGGAGGCCCTTTCCTAGGCTACCTATTCTGTGTGAAGTGATGCAAACATTGCGCTTAATTCATGTCGGGGGGACTGTGTAGGGTTTGTGCACCGACTAACTATATGCCTTGGAGAGCCTCCTGTTTCAGAGTTGGCTTGCCTAATCCATGTTGGTTCCAAGGCAAATCATGTTAATAAACTAATCACAGATTTTGGTGCAGTTTTGCCCACAGATAGCCCAGTCGTTTAGCTATTGTTCTACTGGCTTAGTCCACCTTTAGTGTTCAGTTATCTGCAGGTTTCAGTATCAGTTATTACACCAGCCGGCCTACAAACTGCCTGTTTAGCGTTCGCTTTTGACCGATTTTGTTATGTCCCATTATCCTTAGTCGACTTTCCGAGTATGGATCTCACTTTTGTTGGCAGAGCGGAATATGAAATCAATGCTGTGTTCAGATTGGAAGTAAAAAGTAGTAGTTTTAGATGAATAGTAGTGGGATGAATAGAAAAAACTTGTTGGAAAAGTACTTTTTTTTTTTCTAAATCTGAACACAGAACTAAGAACTACGAGGGCCAAGGGGGAACAGAAAACGTCCCGGATTCGAGCAACGGGACTTTGCTCCACGAGTTGATATGATGATATCGACCAACCCACCGCTCCTGGAGAAGCTCGTGGCGACCACCGATAATTACGGCTCGGTGCGGCGCTTCTACGTGGAGACTGCAGAAGGCAACGCCATTCCCCTGCCTCTAAAGCAGAGCAAGCATGTGTAGCGCCAACCCGCCGGAAAAGGGGCTGCGGCTGAAGGGGGCACCCTTCTTCTACAAGCCGCAGGCGATGCACAAGAGACAAGACCCTGGTGGAGAATGGAGATCGCCGCCATGCCGCTGGCCAGGCATCGTGACTCGTGAGAGCACGACATCTGGCATTTTTCTTCAGGCCGTGTTTAGTTCCACAAGATCTTTTGAACTCTACTATTTATCTCTCTCACAAAACACGCTTCTCAGAAAAGTTCTCTAACTCCTTCCAACTTTCCTGTTCATCCCTCTCACAAAACACGCTTTCAAAAAAAAGATCTTTTCCTCCCTTCCCAACTAAACACAGCCTGGTTTTGCCAGCCGGCGAGCTTGCATGGCTGCTGTACTGTACATGCTGAGGATGTTACGGTTAAACACGAACACGATTCTTACTTCAAAAAACACGAACACGATTCTTGAGTGTGACACTCTTCCGTAATGCACTACATCTTGGTGTGACTACCGCTACTTTACCTGTTTGCAACGGAAGAATCTCACGAGAATTTCTGTGACGCTTCAGCTTTTTGAGCAATTCCCCGTCTCAGATGGGGTCAGCATGTGTTACTGCTACAGCCCACAGCCAAAATGATGAAAGGGAAATTCTCTTTTCTTACATATAGCTCCATGCAAACAGATATCTAGGAATTCGTTTTTCTTTCTTTTGCAAGGCATTTCTTCTTCTTCTTACATATAACTCCATACAAACAGATATCTAGTAATTCGTTTTTCTTTCTTTTGCAAAAGACATCGTAAGACATCTTGTACCCAATTTATATGAAGAAAAGCAAGACAGAAAAAAAGCAGGCCAAAGAAAATCCCAAACGATGGCCATTTTCCTTCATGGCAACCCAATCATACATTGTAACGATGGCTTTTTTCCCATCACTGTTGATCTTTGCTGCCAATTAAAGAGGTAAAAAAAAAGAGAGAAATCACAGCTGTGAGCATTTTGTATTGTTCCTTATCACTGATCTTGGCCAGGAACAGAGCAGAGCAAGATTTGGACAAACTCAAATTGAACAAAGAACTTTGGAGGAGCTCTTTTATAATACACAATACTACTCTATGGGCCTGATTGGTTGCCCGTATGCGACCTCAACCAGGCTCCCACGATGCAATATGCGATGATTGGTTCCCTGGTCTTGGTAGCTGGCCTGGCCCGTCAGGTGCAAATCGGCTCCCTGAGCCAGGCTCTCCAGATACGTAGCAAGAGCTCGTTTCCTCAGGACCAGGCCCCGGTGATGCAGCCAGGAGCTCTTGGAAGTCGCGCATGGACTGACGAGATACAACCGGTACAACCAACCAATCAAAGTCTCAACTTAGCCTAGCTGCACAAATACGCTAACCAAACAAATACAAGTTGCACCTCTGGAGCTTGGTCCGCCGGAGCCTGCATCTGCAGAACGAGCCAGGCTCAACCGGTCCGGAAACCAATCACGTCCTATACTACCATCTAGAAAGGACTAGTATATAACAATCCGACGGTCAAGATTATTTATATACTAGTGAAAATTGCACATATATTATAGATAGTATACGTGGCTAGTATAGGTAGTATAAGTGTATTATAGAAAATATTTTTTTGATAATGTATTTATATTTGGAAGTATTTGACTTGGTTAATTGTTGACTGGCGTTTTTATCATTGGAAATATTTGACATGGTAATAGATAACATTTTTTTATAGAGGAAAAATTCATTCTATATTCGAGTGGATCGGATCTCTACATTTCTTTTTGGTGCACTGTTTGCATGAACGGCGGCTACTGTGCGTCTGTGCCGGCGGCCACCCGTTCGTCGTCCAGAGCGGACAACAAAACAGCTCGCACGCACGGCAGAAAATATGACAATCCCGGCTCAGGCAGCCGCCATCAGAGGATCACCACGCACATACGGCCATTCCGGTGGCTACAGGGCGCCACCGATCGATCTAACCAACTCGTCCTCCGACGCCGGAGGGGAAGACGCCGTGCGTCCGCAAGAGCGGCTGAAAGTCCGGATCAAATGTAGATGTGTATTTAGGTCTATAATATATTTTGTTCCATGTACTTAATAGGACTCAATTAGCATATATCTAACAGTTACTTAAGTGCCCTTGAAAATGGATGGTCAGATCTTCTTCGTACCACTGAGTAGTAGTATTGTGCGTTGTAAAAGAGCCTTTTAGAGGGTACAATAGCACTTATCCTGAAGAACGGATCCATAGAGTTGCTTGTGTGGTTTACTGTCCAGCAGAAACTTGCAAGCTTTGTTTCCACAGTCCACAACACTGAATGGATAGAATGTACAAACATATATACTCCCTCCGGTGCACATTTAAAAGTCCTTCTGGGCGCCGACGCGGAGTGCGCAAAGGAAGTCCATCTGGGCTTGCGGTGGGAAAATTGGACGTCGTTGCCCCTGCGTTAACGTGCGTCGTTTCTCTCGTCGCCCGTTCCACCTTCTCGCGTCGTCATAAATCCCACGCGTGCGCCTCCAAAATATATTTTCTATTTGTTCTATGTCCATCTGTAATGTATATCACAAGCATGCTTCCTGCTTGACCATATGCCACCTCTCGCTGGCGCTTGCCCCATAAATAATTCTTGTGATCATGAAGAGTATAACTGAGATTGGATGAACCACCAACTTGCAAACACGCCAACTCATGTGTTGCTTTAGGTCCAATTCCTGCATTGTCAGCTGTCTCAATTTCAAAACCTTATAACTTTGAAATTTTTCATTGAGATACCATCAAGTGCAAGGTTTGTGGCAACTGAAGCATGTGATTGTGTTCCAAAACCAGATCTGATACAAAAGGTAAGAAATAGAGTTACGAAGGGCAGCAAAGCAAGGGAGTCGAAGTAGACTAAGATTCATCCGGGGTAACTGGAAGACGAAGATAACACTACATGAACGAAGTAGAGACAAGAATGAAGAACAAGAGATAGACTAGTTTCTCAAATAATTCATTCATAATCCCCCCCTCTGGCATGTTGCTTCTTTATTAATGTAGATGCTTGGCATGGGCCTTGGTAACATGGACCGCCTGATTGAATGGCCGACAGTGTCTAACAGCCTCGGCCTTGGGAAGTGGAACACCTGGTTCAGCAGGGTCATGGCAGCCCAACCCCGTCCGGTGCGTTGGGGCGGAGGCTTTGATGGCTAGAAGGTTCTCTCCACAGCATACTTGTAAGCTCCATGTGCTCCATCCAATGGTGATGAGATGCAATGGTTTGAGGAGGGGGAAGGGAAGTAGAATGAATTCAGCTTGTCTTTTGCTCCACAGATCCAATTTGCTCACATCCAAATTTTTGGTGGAATCGGAGCTTGATTTCAGGATGGGGATTTGAGAGCTACAAATGGAGAACAGGCGGAAGAAGGGGAGAAAGTAAGGAACAAGAACTGCGGATTGGAAGCTAACATGGAGTTAATGGTAGTGGTAAAAATCAACCACGAGGCAATTTTCAATAGTATATTGCAACAACTAAATCTTTCGATGCTATATTTCTAAAGTGGATCTTTCAATGTTATGGATTCAATTTTCCCAATGGATATATACTTATTTAAATGAAGGTTCTAGATAAAAGATCTTTTTTAAAAAATATCATCATCACTACTTATTAAAAAGAAAATGATCTTTTTAAAATATGGTATTATAAAAGTATTAGTTAGTCTTGTATATGGCTATCCCCACTACATTGTGATCCATTATATTTTTTTATGAAGACAACTAACTGGCGACTTCCTTATCACTAAAGTTTAGGAGTCCATAATATTATCCAAAATATAAGATGAACCATGTAACATACACTTTAGTAAAAAAATTAATTTTGTTTTAAAAAAGATTATATTCTTTGGTATATCTAGGATTGATATTATTAATAAGTTGTTAAACTTAATTAAAAAATCATTTGATAGAATACTTGGAGATAAAATTAAGAATGTATGTATACTCATTTATATAATCCTACGTCTGTCACTGCCCTTCTCTGATCTGCTCATTATCGCAGCTCGTGATAGAGATTAGTTTACTTCCTGCAAAAGGCAAATGATGCGTTGGTGAGGGTTGATTTATTATAGCGTGGGCGAGGAGTCATAATCGATGGGTTGGAGAAGAACGAGTTTGATTCCGTGTTGGTTCGACTGCAGTGAGAAGTCGTCTTTTTCCTGCGGAAATGAAAACCAAGCTGCTCTGTGGTAGTGGCAGGTGGCAATGCGACGCTGAAGAACTAGTGGAGGGATCAGACTCATAGTCGAGATAGCTGGTTGTGAACATTTTTGTCTGCTCTGCTTGCAGTATGATCACAAACTTAAAGGTTAGTCGTGCTTATCCCAATAAGGCAAGAAACTTATAAAGAAACCAAGCCGAAATGTAAAGAACTACTCCCTCAGTTACAAATCAATTCTTGGAATTGTTTTAAGATGTGGAGAAGTTATGTTGGTTAATAGTTTTAATGCAGTTATAGATAAAAATGAATATATTTTTGAGAAAAATAATATTGTTCATGATTAAAAATTATATTAAGAATAACATAAAACATGACAAATGACAATAATTCATAGTTATTATTGTAAAACAAAACAATCTATTATACATATACTTTGTAACAACCCTTAGAAATGACATAAGAGAATGATGAACCCTCTTATCCAGCACCGGTTCCATGTGGCACACATCAAAACCTAGTCATGATGACATTTCATAATTAATATATGTACTTAAAAGATCAGTTAAGAGAACCTTGTTTATAGATTTAGAACCTCCTTATACACGAAATTTTCATGTACATATAATTGAATATGGGATGCCTTTCTTCTCCTCAATAGTTTTTTTCCCTTCCCTTTTAATTTGACTTTTTGTTTCTTTTTTATCTTGTTTTTCTCTCTTCTCGTGTGTTATCTTGTTCTTTCAAGCCCCTTCTTTCCGCAGCTTCACAGAAGGTAGGTTGGATGACACCATCAATGGTCCTTAGATGCTCATAAGAAGTAGCCCCAACAACATGATTTAGCAGAACTCGGAGATAGTAGCGTTCCCCTTAGCCAGATGAGCCAAGACAATTCTGCCAACCTACCCACCCGTGTCAATTTTCCTTAGTTGCCAAAATTTGCCATCTGTTTGCCAAGTAAAAAACTTTGGAAAGTCATGGTATAGGATAGTACAAGCCTTCTCATGCACCCTTTTTGCATCAATGTATGTTAGCATCAACTCATCAAAACCTGGACGGTTAACCACCAGTTCGATCTTGTCGTGTTGATAAAATGACATCATATGCATGTCTAGAAGATGAAGATGTAGCTGTTGTAGAAATTGAAGTGTTGAAAGCATCTAGGCCCCTATTTTAGTGTTTTGGTAATTAATGACAACATCCTATGGACTAACAATTTCATTGAGTATATGAATTAAGGTTAGTCACAAGAATGCGCTATGAAAAGCCATGGAGATGGTATTATAAAATTAAGAATGCTTCCGCAAAGAGAAGTTGATCAGATGTGGCGAAAGACTCAAGGCAAAGGTATAAAATAGGGTTTTTATTTTGCCGGTCAAGAGGTGATTAAAGAAGTGAATTAACCGGATTTATAGGCAAGATAGTCGCACTATCAAGAGGGGTCAATTCACAATTGCTTGATGAGTCAATAGTGCCACATTGCTCAAACACTGGGATTGCATGCATATAGATGAGAGTTTTTTGCTAACTAAATATATGCTAAAAATGTGCACGTCGGATGGTCCGGCCAGGCTTGGCGGACGGTCCGCCTCTATAAGAGAATTTTAGCAGAGCCTGTGAGCTCTCTGGTGGTTTTCATCGCCAATGGCGGATGGTCCGGACGGTCCGACACTGAATTAATTTTTGGATAGAGGCTTGGTGCTCTCTGGTGGATTTCGTCGATAACGGCGGACGGTCTGGCCCTGGGGACTGGACGGTCCGCCGGCTAACTTTCGGACTTATCCGATCGGTGCACGTTCTGCAAGTTTTGAGTTTGAACGGCGGACGGTCTAATTTTTGAACAATAGTTGGTTCTAACAAGGTTTGATGTGACATGTAGTCGTTTGGTTATAACAGCGGACCGTCCGATTCTGTAGTGGCGGACGGTCTGCGAGTTCACAGAAAACGTGGATTTTCAACATAACGGTTGGATTATTGGTGCCCCTCTATAAATAGAAGGGTGGCCGGCATGGGGAGTGTCTCTTGCCCATTTTACTCACCTGAGAAATACATTTGAGCTCTCCACTCCGTCTCTCTCACTCACATAACTTGAGATTGCATTTTTGGTGAGATTGAGAGGCCTCTAGTGCTTGCATTCATGTTTTGAGCTTTGGGGCACTAGGAGTTCTTCAAGCAAGGTGATTGATTTGTTACTCTTAGAGGTTGTCGTCTCCTAGACGGCTTGAAAATTGGGTTTCATTGAGCTATTTAAGAAGATTGTGAAGAAGCCTTTGATTCATTCTTGTGAAGAGGTTCTTGAGCTTTGCCTCACCGGAGTGGTGAAAAGCATCTACCGTGAAAAGAGGTTTGGAAAGGTTCATTGATTCCGAGATTGGCTCATACACCAAGTGGATTCTTGGTAGAGGAGCAATTGAAAGCTTTGAATCCACCTCAACGTGGATTAGGGGTGACCGGCAAGTCATCGACACCATGGGAAAAATTGCTTGTGTCTTTGGTTATTTCTTTCACTCATTTATATACAAGCAGTTTACTTTGAGCAATTTATCTCTTAGACATTTAATTGTATCTTGTCATCCTAGGTTGCAAACCTTTGACATAGGCTAGCCTTTCTAGTTGTAGAATTTATTTTGTGTTGCTAATTAAATTTATCTAGTGTTGTGCTTTTAGTTTGAAACCACTTGTTCACGCCACCTCTAGTCGGTAATCCTCGATCCTACAACTGTCACCTCAAGGGGTGAAGGTGGCCTCGCGTCCACGCGACGGCAGCTCCACAGGGTTACAGTCGTGGCGAGAGGTGCATGGCGATGGAGGCCTAGCGTCTGCGGGCGACAGTGCTGGCCACAGTCGGTGGTGTCCACGGGGTTACTGCTATGTCAAGGGATGAAGACGGTGATGGCTAAGTGAACGGCGCACTGATGCCCTTGTGGCTCACAATCATCGTTACCAACTGGCGTCGTGGTCATTAACGGAGCAATGGGTGTTTGTTGTCGGTCACGACGGCTTCAATCGTGGACAACATGGCGGCGATGACATGGCTGGCTGGCTTCGCAAACATGTTATGGGAGGGTGTTGATGGAGGGCGTGATTTGGGCAACGACGGAAGAAGGAAGACACGTTGTTTGTTAGGTCGCAAGGGCGGTTGCGAGGGTTCACGGTCGCGAGGGACGGGCGTGTGAAGAACCAGAGGAGCTTGGAAGCTGGGGTAATCGTTGTTGCCCTTCTTAAGTCGATGCCTACGTGTTTATATAGGCTGCAATAGCCACTGCTGTGGCTTGAGATTCTAGAACTGTCGGCAATTTATGCTGACTAGGTTCTCGAGGGGGTACCTCGAGATAAGGGTTTAGTGAGAAGTCGTCGAGAATCTAGAGTCGAAGGTGACAAGAGACAATTTAGACAGGTTCGGGCCGCAATGTGCGTAATACCCTACGTCCTGTATGGTGTATCTTGTATAGATGAGATCTAAAGCGATCCTTTGAAGGGGGTCCCTGCCTCCCCTTATATATGCCGGAGGGCAGGGTTACATGGAGACCGTATAGGACTAGGAGACTTTTACAAGTTTATCTCTAATTCCAAATACAGTTTATCCTAACCGACTAGGACTAATCCTTGTATTGTGCGTCAAGTCTTGTTCATGGGCCGGCCCACAGGATGGTCCGCAGGGTTGTTTGAGTCCATCAGGACTCTACACCCACAAGCCCCCGAGCACCTTATCTCCTGAAGAACAGCCTTGTTGAAAGTACAGAGTTCTTTGAGGTCCTCCAGAGTTCTTTTGAGATCCGCCAGGGTTCTTTTGAAATCCGCCAGGGTTCTTTGAGACCCGCAGGGTTCTTTGCTCTTGGAAGTTGCAACCATGCTGTTCAACAGGTAATGAAGTGCTCATAAGTCTTCTCGAAGTTCGGATTGGTGCGCACCGACTAGGTGCACCCAATTGGGCAGCCCCCGAGCCTCGTTTATCTTTGAAGAAGAAATTCGAGGTTCTTTCGAAGTCCGAACCAAAAGAGAATCAATTTCCGAAGAAATCCGAGTTCTTTTAGAACTCTTCTTGAATTTATCAATTGAAGCCGAAAATTCTCAGAAAAATATTTCCTGAAAATATGTCCACAGCCCCCGAGCCTAAATTTGAACGAATTCAAATATAGGATCAAAGAAGGACTATAAGTGAAAAATACCGAAGTAACGATCCGAAGAGTCAATATAAACCGTGCGCGTCCCTTTGTATCCGCACGCCTTTGTCAAAACAGATCTAGGGTTTGCGACAGTTTCTTTGTTCGCGATCCGGAGACCACGCAAAATCTTCCACATCTTCCCCCGACCCAATTCCAATCCACACCAAGTCCCAAGAGACCGCGATGGCCGGTGGCGAAGGATCCAGCCGAAGCAAGGGCGCAAAGAGGAGAGCGGAAGCCATGAAGGAGGTCGTGACGATCGATGAGGCAGCGCCCACAGGGAACATGCCAAATATCGAAGATCCAATCAGTGACTGGCCAACCAGTAATCTGAAGGAGAAGCACATCAAAGCTCTGGAAGCGGATGGATTCCTAGCAGCCCAACCAATCAGTCGGTGGAGGTGTGCGTATGAGCATGAGTACCCCACTGAAGAAACCGAGGAAATCGCGGTATGGAAGGCATTTTATGAAGTTGGTTTTGGTATGCCGACCTGCGATTTTTTCCGCCGTGTGCTACAGTTTTATGGGATTGAGCTCTGTCACTTAAATCCCAATTCTATTTTGAATCTGTCGATCTACATCCATCTTTGTGAAGCATTTCTTGGAATAGATCCGCATTTTGCGCTGTTCCGCCATCTCTTCAGAGTGAAGACCTCAAGCGGACCATCGCAAGTAGTAGGCAAGGTGGTTATCCAGTTCCGTCAGGGCATGAAGCCAGTGTACTTGGACTATGCAACCAATCAAAGCCTGAAGGACTGGTAGAACGAGTGGTTTTATGCTTGGAACAACCAACAGCAGCTACCCAGCCGCTCAGGGAATCCTCCAGTGATGAAGCCATTCTGGAGTGAAACAATTGGAGTCAATCAAGCGATGCAGATCCCTGAGCTGCTGAGCATGATCAGAGACCTGAAAGCACAAGGGCTGACAGGAGCCGTGGTGTATCGGTCTTTTTTGTTGAGGAGGATCCAGCCTTGCAAACAACGCTGCAACCTAGGGTACTTGTACTCTGGAGAATCTGACCCCTCAAGGAATGCCACCGGAGAAATGTCGGATAAGAGGATTAACCAACTCTTGAAGAAGTTCCTGGTGAGCAATGATGAACAATTTCTAGAGATAATGGAAATTTCAGCGATCACCATGACGCCTGAGGTAAGAACCATTTCTGAATGTCCATATACTGCCTTATTGAAAGCAATAGTACTAACTAATGTCTTTATCATAACAGTATGAAGCTCGACGCTCATTATACGTGAGTCTGCCGCCCCTGGATCCAACCAATGCTGAAGAAGCATCATTGTTGGCTCGCTGTGTGGACCCAGGGGTAAGAGATCAGGTGCGCCAACACCAGCAATTTTCAACTGAAGAACCTGACGAGCAAAATGCATATCTTGAACAACAGGTGCCTGAAGAACCCCAAGCCAAAGCAGGGGCAACCTCCAAGAGAGGTGAAGGACCCAAGAGGTCAGCAACAATAGAGCTAAATGCACCTGTGCCCAAGAGAGCACGGACTCTACCCAAGCCCCGGGCCAGGGAAATTCCAGAAGAAAGGGCTAAGATAGCCCCACAACCAAGGATGCCAGCCACTGTGGGGATATCCATTGGTGAGATCGGAACCAGCCGATCGCAACAAAGCAGCGGTGCCCAGAAGCCTCTTTCAGAAGAGGAAATTATTCACCAAATCTTCAACCCTGCTTCCGCGCCGTTCACAAGGATAATACCAATGGTTGAAGAACCCTGTCCAGCTGGACCATCGGCGCCGGAGCAGGAGGCTGAAGAGGAATTCACTCTGGGAGAACCAGAGATCCCAATGCGGCCTTCCAGCATGTAAGTACTCTGTAAGTCTTGTCATAGTGTATGAATTGAAAAATCATAGCACTCCATTGTGACTAACGAAATTATCGACGCAGAGTTGAATCATCCAGGGAAGAGCCAGCAGTTGATCATGCAGCTGTAGAACCAGAGGCCACAGTGCGCAAAGAACCCAGGGAAGTACTGGAAACAACCCTGCCAGAGGTTCAAATAGCCGCGCCAACAAATCCGCCAGCATCTGAAGAGGCACAAGTTCAAGAAACCATAGCTGAGGTGCTGGCAGACATCAATCAACTGGTCACGCAGGCGGTTGTCGAAGAAACCGAAGTTGAACGCCGTGACCAGGGCCCTGTCGAGCCCCCGAGCGTCACGAAGACAACCCAAGTTGGGGCAGAGACAGTTCCAGAAGCAGAATGCTCAAGGGGTAAACAAGCCGAAGCATCAACCCAAGAGCAAACTATTGAAGAAATCCCCAGAGTACCTAGGGGTACTGGTGCTGAAGAAGAGATCGGTAGCTTCCGCATTGGGAGCTACGATCCAATGCTGAATCCAAATCCGCAAGGCTTCGAGTATATCTTCGACGCGGACGAGGATGAAGAACACATTGACAGGGGACTGTACCATGCCGAGAGAGCAGTAGCCTACTTCAAGGTCTGTGAAACAACCCTGTACTTGTTGTCCGTTTGAATGTTTAGCTGAAAACAATGTTTATGCAGGCCGTCGGCGAAGCATCAAGGAAGAAGACGGAATATATCCACAACATCTCAGTGATGCACGCCAAGGCGGACCGTCTTCACAAGGAGCTGGAGCGTGAACGCGAAGATCGCAAACTCCAGGAGGCGGAAGATGCCGACATGATCCGCACCTTGCATCTGCGCACCAAGGAATTGGTCGCAGAAAAGGAGGACATGAAGAAGAAACTCGCAGCATCCAAAGCAGAGCTCAAAGGTACTCTGTTACTGCCAGAATCTCGTAATAGAATATCCACCACTTTTGGAGAATAACAACTCTGTCATTGTTTTGTGTGAACAGGGGTGCAACAACAACTGAAAACAACCCAGAGCAAGATGACGGATTGGTCGAACTTGGCCAACCGTCACGAGGAGGCGTTGAAGACTCTCTCTGAAGAACATGATATCATCAAAGAAGAACTCAGAGTAGCAGTCCAACAACGCAGGGATGCTGATTCTCAGTTGATTCAAGTCATTGAGCAGCAGAAGAAACTTGCCGCAGATCTTGAAGAGGCTCACAAAGAGAAGACTCAGCTATCCACAGAGCTCGTCCAGGCGCAGAAGAATCTTGCTGACAAGAAAGCGCTGGATGAGAAGCTTGAGCAGGCGACCAGGAGGATGTCGGAGCTTGAAGAATCCTTGCGGTTGATGAAGAAGTCGGATGACGACCTGGCCGAAGCCTTGAACCGGATATCCATGCTAGAGAAGGCAGCAAACCCGGTGGTGAAGGCCTTGGTTCCTGAAGACCCTGCATCGCCGCAATCTTTCCTGGAGCGTTTGAAGGTCATGCCTCGACAGTTGAAAGCCTACATCAAGAGATCGTCCAAGGCCTGTCTTGTGCATGTCCTTGCTGTAATTAGGTCTAGGTACCCTGAAGTAGATATAGGCAAACTTGTAGAAGGCGCGGAGCCGAATTGTACTGAAGCCGCCTTTAGGGACCTGAAACAAGAGGCCGAGCCGGTTGCCGAGGTGATTGCTCAGAGCCTTAGATTGTAAATTGAACAAGTGTTCTTGTAATATAAGTGTTATGCAATGAAATGCAATATTTCCATGTATGAAGAAGAACCCAGAGTTCTCAAGAAGGAACCCTGGTGTGCCATCACATAGTGTGGGGGTGGAAAAAAAAGCCGTTTTAGAGACTTTAGTCCTGGGAAATAATTCTGTTAAGGCCTCGAAAGAACCCAGAAAGATCCCCTATAGCCTAGGCTATCTTTTAGAAAGTACCCCAGGAGGATACTTGGGAGCAAACTGTATGTGTTTTGCCGGAGCAAGAACCCAGTAAGACCCACGGAGCGGCAGCTTGAAGCTGAAAATTATCGCAGAGTAGCGAAATTGGAGGAACAGATCCGTTCTCGGCCCCGAAGGAACCCGGACAAACCTCATTTATGGGCTCCGAATATATGAAAGGAAAACAGTCCGAGTCTTGAAAGAACACGGAAGTTTCGAAGAAAAATCCAAGAATTTCTAAGAACCCTTGGCTGTCTCTGTGTCAATGACCAGGACTTAGTCAAAATATACATGGCGTAAATTTTAACTGTTGAAAAACAGCCCTGTTAAGGACCCGAGGGAACCCAGGGAGATTTCTTATAGCATAAGCTATTTTTTGAAGTATACCCCAGGAGGATACTTGGGAACAAACTGTATGTGTTTTGCCAGAGCAAGAACCCAGTAAGACCCACGGAGCGGCAGCTTTAAGCTGAAAATGATCGCTGAGTAGCGAAATTGGAGGAACAGATCCGTTTTTGGCCCCGAAGGGACCCGGACAGACCTCATTGTGGTGCTCCGAATACTGTCCGATTCTAGAAAGAACACGGAAGCTTTAAATCATGTCATAAAGACAAAGTAGTATAAACAACCCTGTAAAAGGGAATTTATTGAAGTATATCTCGTTGCCAAGACAACGGTACAAAAGAACTTGTGATGCCGAAGCAACCAGTCCATGTATTGCCAGAGCAATGTTTCATAACAACTCTGGATGCCGAAGCAACCAGGCTGTGCATTGCCGGAGCAATGTTTCAGAAGAACTCTGGAGGCCGAAGCAACCAGGCCATGAATTGCCGAAGCAATGTTTCAGAAGAACTCTGGATGCCGGAGCAATCGGTTCTTGTGGAGCCGGAGCACTGTCGCAGTGAAGGAACTACGCGTAGAATTTGCGTAGATGTTCTATGTTCCAAGGATTTGGTAAATCGACACCATCTTCTGTTTGAAGTCTGTAGGTGCCTGGCTTGAGGACCTTGGAAACAATGAATGGACCATCCCAAGGCGAAGTGAACTTGGAGTGGCCGGCTGTATTCTGGATTCGGCGTAGCACCAAATCACCAATCTGGAAAGACCTTGTCTTCACATTTTTGTCATGGAATCGACGAATGCCCTGAAGATACGCACCGTTGTGTAACAAAGCTGCCAGTCATGCTTCTTCAGCCGTATCAACCTCAATCATCCGTTGTTCATCCGCCATGGCTTCTTGGAATTCCTCAACGCGGGGAGCGCCATGCATGACATCAACAGGGAGGACGGCTTCAGATCCGTAAACCAGGAAGAAAGGAGATTGTCCCGTAGCTTTGCTGGGTTGAGACCGTAGGCCCCAGACGACCGGGAAGAGTTCTTTCATCCACCGACCTTCGGCTTTCTTCAGGGTTCGTTCCATACGGGCTTTAAGTCCATCGAGTAACATGCCGTTGGCTCTTTCAACTTGTCCATTGGCACGAGGATGAGCGACAGAGGCGTAACACACCTCAATGCTGCGTTCTTCACAATAGTCCCAGAATTTATTGCCTGTGAAGGTAGTGCCCAAATCTGTAATGATCTGGTGGGGAATTCCGAAGCGAAGAGTCAACTCTTGAAGGAATTGGACTGCTTTCTCAGAGGTTGGTTTGACAACCGGAAAGACTTCTATCCACTTTGAAAATTTGTCGATTGCAACGAAGCAATACTCAAATCCACCAGGTGCTCTGGGTAGTTTTCCGATCATGTCAAGCCCCCAGCATGCGAATGGCCATGACGGAGGTATCAACTTGATCTTATGCGCAGGCTGATGTGAATGATGAGCGAAATATTGACAACCCTTGCAGTGACGAACAATTTCTTCAGCATCGTGTAAAGCCGTGGGCCAGTAGAACCCAGCGCGGAAGGCTTTGCCCACAATAGTGCGGGAAGCTGCATGATTGCCACATTTGCCCGCGTGTATTTCCACAAGGATGTTGACTCCTTCTTGTTGTGAGACGCATTTCATCAATGCGCCAGAGCGTGCACCACGTCGGTACAGTGTGTCTCCAATTATAATATAGGATTTGCTGCGACGAGCAATCTGCTGAGCTTCTGCCTTTTCAGCAGGGAGTTTGTCGTGCAAGATATAATCTATAATTGGAGCACTCCAGGTAGCATCGATGAGCATAACCTCAGGAGCTGAGATTGTATCATCGGAAGTTGCCGCTACAGAAATAGATGGCTTAGAGAGTTCATTGACGAACACACCACTGGGTACCTCTGCTCTGGAAAAACCCAGCTTGGATAAGACATCTGCAGCGATGTTGTAATCTCGCTCGACATGATGAAATTCGATGCCGAGGAAGTGTTTTTCCAGCTTGCGGACTTCTTCACAGTACGCGTCCATGTCTTCATGGTTCCGATTCCAGTCCTTGTTGACTTGTTTGATGACCAACATTGAATCCCCATATACCAGTAGGCGCTTGATACTGAGGGTAATGGCCATCTTCAATCCGTGAAGAAGTGCTTCGTATTCTGCAGCGTTGTTGGTGACAGCAAACCGAATCTGCAGAACGTATTTGAGTTGATCTCCTCGAGGTGAAATCAACAGAACACCGGCACCTCCACCTTCCAGCTTGAGAGAGCCGTCGAAGTACATAATCCAGTGCTCGGGCCTGGTGGAGACGACGGGGAGATTGTGCTCAGTCCATTCTGATATGAAATCAGTGAGGACTTGAGACTTCATGGCCGTGCGAGAACGGAACTCTATACTGTGGGTTCCAAGTTCCACAACCCATTTGGCGATACGCCCTATAGCGTCTTGATTATGAAGAATTTCGCCGATAGGATATCCCGTAACCACAATGATCTTGTAAGAGTCGAGGTAGTGCCGCAATTTCCTGGATGTCATTAAGACGGCATATAGAATTTTTTGAACTTGAGGGTACCTTGATTTGGAGTCCGAGAGGACTTCGCTCACAAAGTACACAGGCCGTTGAATCTTCTGCAGATGACCTTCCTCATCGCGTTCAACAACAATGGCGGCACTAACAACGTTGGTGGTTGCTGAGATGTAGAGCAAGAGATCTTCGCCCGGAAGCGGTGCAGTGAGTACTGGTGGTGTAGTCAGGAACAGCTTGAGCTTGTCGAAAGCGACTTGAGCTTCCTGAGTCCACTGGAATCTGTCTTGCTTCTTGAGTAGCTTGAAGACCTCAGTCCCGCGTTCTCCAAGTTTGGAGATGAAGCGGTTGAGTGCAGCCATGCAGCCCGTAAGCTTCATGACGTCCTTGATGGTGCGCGGCGGCTCCATGTTCATGATAGTTGCTATCTTCTCTGGATTAGCCTCGATGCCGCGTTCGCTGATAATGAACCCGAGGAGCTTCCCTGACGGGACACCAAAGACACACTTGGCGGGATTGAGCTTCCACCGCCATTTTCGTAAGTTGTCGAACGTCTCGGTGAGATCAGCAATGAGATCCTCGGGATTTCTTGTCTTGATGACCACATCATCAACGTAAGCCTCAACGTTTCGGTGGAGTTGGTCTTGAAGACAACCCTGTATCGCCCGTTGATATGTGGCACCTGCATTTTTCAAACCAAATGGCATGGTTGTATAACAATATGCGCCATATGGCCTGATGAATGAAGTCTTGATCTGATCCTCTTCTTTCAGAGATATCTGGTGATACTCTGAGTAACAATCGAGGAAACAGAGTAGGGTGCACCCAGCGGTGCTGTCGATGACTTGATCAATGCGAGGAAGCCCGAAGGGATCCTTCTTGCAATGTTTGTTGAGATCAGTATAGTCAACGCACATTCTCCATTCATTTGAATTCTTTTTTCTTACAAGAACCGGATTGGCTAACCAATCCGGATAGAAGACTTCTTTGATGAAGCCCGCTGCTAATAGCTTAGCTAGCTCTTTCTTGATGGCTTCCCGGCGCTCGGTGGCGAATCTTCGGAGGCGCTGCTTTTTGTGCTTTGCGCTCTCATTGAGGTCCAGCTTATGCTCGATCAACTCTCTGGGAACTCCAAGCATGTCGGAAGGCTTTGTAGCAAAGATGTCAGCCTGGGCTCGCAGGAAGTCGACGAGCGCGCTTTCCTATGCAGGAGTGAGGGTGGAGCCAATCACCGCCGTCTTCGTTGGGTCTCCTGTTTGGAGATCAACTGTCTTTGTGGCTACGTTGTCCACAGGCTTGATGGCTCGTGTCTTCTTCTGCGTCGGGGTGTCATCATCCTCCTAAATAATGGTTGCAGCCGGGGGGTGGAGCTCTTGGCGATCGATGGTGGACGCGGCTCTGACAGCGTACTCCACTGCCTCTTTGTCACAGAGGTAGGAGCGCTTGATATCACCGCGGAGGGAGAGAACGCCATGAGGTCCCGGCATCTTCAACACGAGGTAGGTGTAGTGGGGGATGGCCATGAACTTGGCCAACGCTGGTCGCCCAAGGATGACGTGGTATGAAGTTTCGAAGTCTGCAACTTCGAACTTGATGAACTCTGTACGGTAGTTGGATGCAGTACCGTACGTGACGGGCAAGGTGATTTGCCCGAGGGGGATGGCAGCTTTCCCGGGTACGATGCCGTAGAAGGGAGTATCTGCCGGTTGCAGCGTGCTTGTGTCGAGCCCCATGTGCTTCAGCGTCTTGGCGAAGATGAGGTTGAGCCCGCTGCCTCCATCAATCAGGACCTTGGTGAGCCTGCTGTTTGCCACCACGGTTTCCAGGACGAGGGGATATCGCCCGGGACAAGTGATCTCCGCCCATTGATCTTTCCTGGACCAGGTGATGGTGGTGTCTGACCACCGCAGGGGTGTAATCACCGCTGGTTCTGCTGCGTAGGCCTCGCGCCGCGCGTTCTTGCGATTGCGCGAGGTGTCGGTGACTGTCATGCCTCCGAAGATGACATTACAGTGTTGGTGATATCTGGGAAACCGTCGTCTCCCTTGTCGTGCCTATCGTCTCCGTCTCCATCCGGCTTCTGCTTTTTGCTGGGCGTGCCGAACGTTTCCCGAAGGAGCGTGCAATCGCCCATGGTGTGCTTGCTATCCGGATGGTAGGGGCAGCGCTTCTTGAGAAGTTTGTTGAATTCTTCCCTTCTTTGCTGCGGAGACTTGGCGGCGCGAACGGTCTGGACAGTTGTGACCGTGTTGTTTGGTCGCTTCCGTGGGTTGCTGCCGTTACACTGGAAGGAGTCGCGCGGCTGATCCCTGTTGTCTTCCTGATTCTTGCGTCCAGGGTTGTTGGATCGTTTGCCGTAGCGCTCCCGTTCTTGATCATCGGTGTCCATCCAGTTGGACACCAGTGCGCGGAATTCCTCGAGATCACGAGGGCGGTTGTGACCGAAGTCACGGAAGAGGGTGCGGTCGGTCATCCCTTCTTGAAAGTAGTCGATGACCTCCGAGTCGGGGATGGGGACGCATGATGCCTTGATGGCGAAGAATCACCGGTTGTAGTCGCGTAGGGACTCTTCTGGCTTCTGCTTGCACGCGCGGAGTTCATATTTGCTGCCAGGGCGCTCGAAAGAACCCTGGTAGTTGGAGACGAAAGCCTTCTTCAGCGCGTGCCAGCTGTCGATGGAGTCTGGACAAAGGGACTCAAGCCAGGTGAGTGGTCCTTGCTCCATCGCAACTGGGGAGTATAACAACTTCGAGGTGTCATCACCCCCCGATGCCTCTATTGCAGAGGAGTATCTGCGTAGCCAGATGTTGGGATCTTGTTTTCTATCGAAGTTGGTGATGCCTGGCGGCTTGAACTTTTGCGGAAAGGAGCTGACTCGGATGGCTCGCGTGTAGCATGGCAGGGCATCGTATCCTGTCGCGGAGTCCGCGATATGGGATGTAGCTCTCCCCTCCCGGATCCGGTTGATCTCGTTGCGAGCATCGTCCTGGGCGATGTGAGAACGAGCCGGACGGGGTTCTTCGCGATGTCTGGACTTGGGGGGTTCCTCGCGAGGACGGCGGGGTTCCTCACGAGGCCTGGCCGTGTCCTTTGTTCTTCCGGCGGAGCTGCCGTAGTGGCTGCTCTGACGCCTAGCTGATGATGCTTGGTGGCGCAAAGAACTCTTACTTTTGGAGGCGGAGCGTCCTCCGTCCAAGCGATCAACCATGACTGCTGCGGCTTCTAAGCGGGCTTTGGCGAGTTCGATGTCAGGGGTAGCTTGGAACCCCTCGAAGACGCTGACCCCGAACATGATGTTGCCCACAGGGGAGTTGAATATGCTCTCCTTGTCGAACTCGGCATTGAGGTTTTTCCTCTGATTGAAGCGACGTCGGAGGGCACGGTTGCGGTTGCGCTCGATACGGAGTTCTCGGTCTGCATCAGTTTCTCCATCTACAGACGGAGCGTCGTCGGAGACAACTTCATCGTCGCTGTGATCATTGAGAATGACATAGGACTGGCGACCAGGGTTGTTAGGCCCGGTTTTTCTGTTACTCTTGGTAACAGGGAGTTCTCTGCCTGCCTGGAAGGGAAGCAGAGGTAGAATGTCCCGTACCGTGGAAGGTACGTTTGCTTCATGGAGAGCCACCTCGGGATCCATGTCAGGCCAATGAACGATAACCCCCGAGGGAGTTGTGGTCATGACAAGATCCGAAGTTGCTTGGCGAGGTTGTAGAACCTTCTTCTTCAGGTGCTTTTGGTAGATCGCGGCTGAGTTCGTTAACCCAAAGGGAAACTGAGGCGCGCACGATCCACGCAGTGAAGTCTTCGTCCCGCGGGAGCTGGAACCAGGGTTCCTGGATGCTCGCGGGGTTGTTGTCACGGTCCTGATCGTTGAAGCCTGGTGGAAGTCGGAGGTGATCCGGAGTCCGCCGGGGAGTCGTGGACGCGTGGCTTGATCCTGCCGCTTGACAGGGGTCGAATTGTCGTGGTCGACCCGAGCTTGAATCTGCTTCGGGCGCCATGTACTCCTCCGGGTAGGATACGATCCAGGGATCGTGTCGGAATTTGAGGTTTTCCAGGATCCTCGCGGAGTGGTCTGCGCGGGTGGCGAAGCTGGTGCAGCCGCCATGTCGCGCAGTTGGTGTTGAAGCTTGCCTTCCTGGTTTGCGAAGCAAACCCAGGAGCCGAAGACGAAGGTGGCGCCTGCTTCGAACTTGATGACGATGGAGGCGCTAAACGAGGCCATCGACTCTTTAGCGAGTTCTCGACGAGTAGAATCCCACGGACGGCGCCAAAGTATCGGCGATTTATGCTGACTAGGTTCTCGAGGGGGTACCTCGAGATAAGGGTTTAGGGAGAAGTCGTCGAGAATCTAGAGCCGAAGGTGACAAGAGACAATTTAGACAGGTTCGGGCCGCAATGTGCGTAATACCCTACGTCCTGTATGGTGTATCTTGTATAGATGAGATCTAAAGCGATCCTTTCAAGGGGGTCCCTGCCTCCCCTTATATATGCCGGAGGGCAGGGTTACATGGAGACCGTATAGGACTAGGAGACTTTTACAAGTTTATCTCTAATTCCAAATACAGTTTATCCTAACCGACTAGGACTAATCCTTGTCTTGTGCGTCAAGTCTTGTTCATGGGCCGGCCCACAGGATGGTCCGCAGGGTTGTTTGAGTCCATCAGGACTCTACACCCACAAGAACTACTCCTAGATTTAAAGGAGATATACAACAACCTTGTTCTTAGCTTATCTATTGAGACAACAACCAACATCCTAAACCTGGTATCAACCATGACACGTTACATTGTTTGTTTCATAGCCCCCTCATTCATAACTTCTCTAAGTTGAGATTATGCTTGAAATCCTCAAGTTGTCGAACTGCAAAGCCTTCGCAAAGTCATCTGCCACTTGATCACGAGTTGGGACAAAATCAACCTTCAACAAATTCCTAGATACCCTTTCACGCACAAAATGACAATCCACTTAAATGTGCTTAGCGCGTGCATGAAGGACACGATAAGAAAAAAAAGATACTTTGCCCCCATATTATCACACCAAAGCTTTGCAAACGAAGGACTTGAAACCTTTAATTCTCACAGCAGCATCTGAACCCACATAATCTCAACCGTCACAGTAGCTAAAGCTTTATACTGTAGCTTGTTTTCGTGCACTCCAAGACATTAAATTATCACCCATAAAGACAACAAAGCCTCATGGTGATCTCTTTTCATCTAGAGAGCCTGCCCAATCTGCATTTGAATATACACTTACCAATGTCGACCTTGACTTGCATATCTTCAACTCAAGTTGAGTATATTGTTTAATGGACCTCAAAATTCTTTTCACATCTTCCCAATGGATAGTAGTAGGAGCATGAAGAAATTGACAAACTTTATTGACAGAGAAATCAATGTTAGGTCTAGTAAGTGTTAGATACTATAATCCACCAACTATACTTCTATATCATGTTGAGTCAGATGGTCCTAATGGAGTGCATTCATATAAAGACAATTTTTCACTTGTAGACAAGGGTGTGCTCCCTAGTTTGCAATCCATCATTCGCACCCTCTTTAGCAAGTCACAAGCATATTTGTCTTGAGTCAGAATGATAACTTCTAGGGTTTAGTTTACCTCAATTCCAAGGAAATAGTTTAGATTCCCTAAATCTTTGAGCGCAAAGTCTTGTTACAAATCATTCAATAAAGCATCAATTGCCTCCTGACTTAATCTTGTCACAATTATGTCATCAACATAAATGAGAACGAATATGGTGATATCACCCTTACTATGAAAAGAACAAAGGAGTATCACCCTTGGACCCTAAAAATCCAACATCACAAAGTTTCTTGCTCAATTGTGCAAACCAAGCCCGAGGTGTCTATTTTAATCCATACAATGCCTTATCAAGCTTGCACACATAATTAGGATAATTTTTATCCTCAAAGCCAGGGGGGTTGTTACATATACATTTCTTATTTGATAATTCAAGGTAAGTATGCATTTTGGACATCTAATTGCCTTAGGCACAAACTTCTAGACACAACAATGGAGAGCACAATTGTAATTGTAGTCGCTTTCACTACCAGGCTGAAAGTGTCTTCATTATCAATTCCATACCTTTGTTTGAATCCTTTAGCTACCAGACTTTCCTTGTATCTGTCCAGGTTGCCATCTTGTTTCCTTTTGATTTTATAAACCCATTTGCAATCAATGACATTGACACCTTTGGTGGGAGGAACCAAGTGCCAAGTTCGATCATTTTGTAAAGCCTAAAACTCAAGATTCATATCATGCTTCCAATCTTTGTAGTAAGAAACCCATAGCAAATAGTCTCATTGGTGTAGTTTTTTTACCTTGCTAATGCCACTTTGTAGGCTTGTCTTTGGTCTGGTGGCCTGTGAAGCTTCAACGACATCTATATCCCCTCATCCGTAGAAGATCCGATCACAGGGGGAACACCCGTAGCAGTCACCACAACCGTTGTCGACAAAATCTCGTTGTCAGGCGACATGGCAGCTCCTGGGTGGCGCAGAACCAGAACGGGCTCAGCCGCTGCCACGTGCGACGCTGAACCCGGTGCTGATACGCCCGTTTCTCCAAACCGATCTGTAGGTGGATAGTGCATGTTGACGGAATGTCTGTTTCTTCTTCATTCTCCATTGTTTCTTCACGAATTTGAGCCTGATTTTCATCATGAGCTTCCTCATGGAGGTTAGTGTTTATATTATAATCATCAGTCAAGTGATCAATCAATCGTAAAACCCCTGGATCAACAAGAGATGAAGGAAGAAGGGAGACGTCTCTTTTCAAATGTTGTCCAGCATTGGGATGAAGTTTGGCAAAGGGAAAGACATTTTCATCAAATGTAACATCTCTTGAGATGTATACACGACGAGTAGAAGGATCAAGGCACTTAAATCCTTTGTGAAGTGTACTATACCCTAGGAAGGTACATTGCTTAGATCTAAACTGTAGTTTGTGAGAGTTATAGGGTCACAGGTTCGGCCAACAACGACACCCAAAAATCCGCAAGGAATTGTAATCTGGCTTTTGATCAAGCAGAATTTCTATGGGTGTGATATACTCAAGGATCTTGCTAGGCGTGCGGTTGATTAAAAACACAGCAAATGAGAATGCTTCATCCTAGAGTTGTAGTGGCATTGCCGCATGGGCTAGAAGAGACAACCCTACTTCAACGATATGGCATTTCTTGTTCTCAACAACTCCATTCTTTTGATGCGCATAGGGGCACGATACATGATGTGGCTGCTATGACGCACTTTCATACCCCTCTTCTTTCCTAGAGGTGAACTAGGGTGGCACAACAACATTCCAAAGAGGGGTGTCACCATGGAGGAGGTGGAAGCTACTAAAGCAACACGCAAAGCCCGTGCAAAAGCACGTTCTGAGGGTAATAGCGACGATGATGATCTAGGTAATTAGATGCCATCGTATTTGCTCTTCTTGCAAGATTATATTATAATATAGTATGTTATAACAATGGCCCTAACTATGGATACATGCACGGTCTGCTGGCAACAATTGTGTGTCCGTGCGTGACTACTACTGCTACAAGTTCCAAATGCGGCCAGGGATATTCAACCCAATACTCTTTGGCAAGCGTCTTTTCCAGCAGTTTGCAGTCGACACATACATAAAGATTGAAAGCTCACGATTGGACTACTTCCAGAACAACCAGGACACTTTAAGGGCTGATTTGTACAAGGGCCTTGTTGATAGCATGATTGCTGGTGAGGAAAAAGCTGATGCAATTGGGCAGCGTACTATGTTGGGTACGACATTCATCGGAGGTCCACGTGATATGAGAAGACGGTACATGGACGCTATGGCTCTGGTGCGGAAATATGGTAAACCGGATATCTTCCTCACAATGACATGCAACCCAAATTGGGATGAGATTAAAAATGAACTTTGCCCCGGTCAGATACCTCAGGACCGTCCAGATCTCGTCACTCGGGTATTCAGGGCGAAGCTCGAGGAACTAAAGAGGAGGTTAACGTAACAGAACATACTTGGTATGGTCCGGGCATACGTGTACGTAGTGGAGTTCTAGAAGGGAGGATTACCGCATGCCCATTTTCTGCTAATCATGCACAGAAAGTTCAAACTCACATGTCCCGAGCAATATGACCGCCTCATCTCAGCGGAGCTCCCAAACAAGAAAAAAATACCCCGAACTATATAAGATGGTCACGAAGCATATGATGCATGTCCCCTACGGATTGTTGAATCCTGCATGCCCATGCACTGCGGATCGTGCTTCATGCAAGAACCGTTACCCACATCCTTTCTGCGAGGTTACCTCCCAGGGCATGGATTCATATCCTGTTTATAGACGACAGGATGATGGGAAGAGCATTAAAGTTCAAGGCCATGAACTGAATAATCAATGGGTCATCCCTTACAACCCTAACTTGCTACGCACATTCAATTGTCACATTAATGTTGAGGCATGTGGGAGCATCAAATCTGTAAAGTACTTATTCAAGTACATATACAAGGGCCACGACAGGGCGTCTGTTGCGGTGAGGGAAGCCGGCAAGGCGAACGACAATGGAGATATCGATGAGATCAAGTTGTATCGAGATGCTCGTTGGGTGACCCCTCCAGAAGCGTTGTGGAGGATAGACGGCTTTGACTTGAGTCAGAATCATCCACCCGTACAACAACTACAACTTCATCTTCCAGACATGCATATGGTGTCGTTTCATCGGCGTGAAAAGATCGAACGGGTGGTTAACCGTCCAGGTTCCGATGAGTCAATGCTAATTGCATACTTCGATGCAAACAAGGTGGATGAGAATGCTCGTACTATCTTGTACCGTGACTTTCCAGATTTTTTTACTTGGCAATCATATGGCAAATTTTGGCAACCAAGAAAATATGACACGGGTGGGCAGGTTAGCAGAATCATCTCGGCTCATCCAGTTGAGGGGGAACGTTACTATCTACTAAATCATGTTGTTGGGGCTACCTCCTATGAACATCTGAGGACCATTGATGGTGTCATCCAACCTACCTTCCGTGAAACTGTGGAAAGAAGGGGCCTGATAGAACAAGACAACACACTGGATGATTGTCTGACTGAAGCTTCTTTGTTCCAGATGCCATCATCTCTACGAAGACTATTTGCCACGATTTTGGTATTCTGCGAGCCGAGCGATGTTCTCGGACTATGGCACAAACATCAGGCTGCTATGTCTGAGGACTATCATCGCAATAACCCATCCCCTGACCTCGTGCAACAGATGGTTTTGATTGATATTAGAAACATGCTGCAATCAATGGGCAAGGAAATAAAGTCATTCCCACTTCCGGATATTGATACCACTTACGACGATACCAACGGTGTACCTCAAGAGATAGTTGAGGAGGCAACTATTGAGCATAACACTAACGACGTGTCTCTGTCAGAGTCTCTTAATGATGAACAGAGAGCTGCCTATGATGAGATAATGTCTACTATAGACACTGATCGTGGTAGCTTGTTCTTTGTTGATGGCCCTGGTGGCACCAGAAAAACATATCTATATAGGGCCCTGCTTGCAAACATACGGAGTCAAAACAAGCTTGCTGTGGCGACAACTACGTCTGGTGTTGCTGCCTCCATAATGCCTGGTGGTAGGACGGCCCACTCACGCTTCAAAATACCCCTTACTATCGACGACAGTGGTTGTTGTAGTTTCACTAAACAAAGTGGTACTGCCAAACTGTTGCGGGCGACGTCTCTGATAATTTGGGATGAGACTTCTATGACAAAGAGACAGGCAGTGGAGGCACTCGACAACAGCCTGCGAGATATAATGGATCGAGCGAATCTCCCGTTTGGTGGGAAGACTATTGTGTTCGATGAAGATTTCAGGCAGGTTCTACCGGTGATCCGAAGGGGGTCGAGGGCTCAGATAGTCGATGCCTCGCTGCGGAGGTCTTACCTATGGGATTCCATGCGCCACCTAAAGTTGGTGCGCAACATACGGGCCAAGAGTGACCCATGGTTTGCGGATTATTTGTTGCGCATTGGTGGTGGTACAGAGGAGGTTAACTCTAATGGTGATGTTCGTCTTCCCGATGATATTTGCGTACCGTATACAGCAGATGGCAAAAACCTTGATAGACTCATTGATTGCATATATCCAAGGCTCAACGAAAACATGACAAACAAAGACTACATCACCTCAAGGGCGATTTTGTCTACACGTAATGATTGGGTCGACAGGATTAATATGAAGATGATTGGGTTGTTCCAGGGGGGGGAGATGGTTTACCACAGTTTTGACTCTGCAATAGATGACCCAAATAACTATTATCCAACGGAGTTCCTTAACACTTTGACCCCTAATGGGCTGCCTCCGCATGTGTTGAAGCTAAAGGTTGGTTGTCCAGTCATATTGCTAAGGAATATAGACCCTGCAAATGGACTTTGCAATGGTACGAGGTTGGTGGTACGAGGCTTCCAAAAAAATACCATTGATGCAGAAATTGTGTTAGGCCAGCGTGCTGGAAAAAAGGTTTTCCTACCTCGGATCCCGTTGTGCCCGTCAGATGACGAGATGTTTCTATTTCGGTTCAAGAGGAAGCAATTTCCTATCAGATTGAGCTTTGCAATGACAATCAACAAATCACAGGAGCAAACTATCCCAAATGTAGGTCTTTACTTACATGATCCTGTATTCTCTCATGGTCAGTTGTATGTTGCAATGTCAAGAGCTACCGCCAAAGCCGAAGAGGAGCAGGAGGAGGAGGAAAAAAAATGAAAAAAGGCAGAAAAAACAAATAAAAAGGAGAGGAAAAAAATAATTGAGGAGAAGATAGAAACCCCAGTTTTTAATGGTATGTACACGAAAAATATCGTGTATAAGGAGATTCTAACGCCATAAACGAGGTAATATACATATTAGCTCTGTAAATATTTTTTTTCTCTTAACTAAACTTTTTAATTATATTCAATAAATCAATAAATCCATTACTGTATTTGGAGTTCCATTTTAGCATAGTCCAGCACATCGTAAATGATTTGGATTGTGTACCAAAAAATTCAGGACACATTTGTGCTAGACATATATAAGATACTTACGCATGTATTCTTTGTGTTTACAGGATCCGACCACAATGTGACATAATTTCGTCACTGAATTCTAGTCGAATGAAGCAATTATATATCGAAAGATATACTTCCAGAAGATATAAAAGAATATCTTAATCGCATCTCCGATTTAAATTTTTAATAGAGTAAATTGTTCAAATTTTCAAAAAGAAACTTGTAACAGGGAATTATTGTCTTCTGGAATGTTCAATGTGATTTGTTATACAATTGTTTCAGTCCCGTAGCAACGCACAGGTACTATACTAGTTATTTCTAAATAAGCAATTTGAAAAATGATGTACCTAAGTGCACCCAATCGTCAAGTTTATGGAATAATAACGCAATTAACTCTCAAAACAAACGGCACGGGCACGGCAGTGGGGTAGCTACTGGGCTACTGGCTATGGCGGCGCCTAACGTGAGTACTTGGGCCCGAGTGTTAGAAGTAGTAAGTAGCCCCTGCATAGCGTTTAGGCCCCCATGTTTTTGACAAGTAGATAGTAATTAACATGGGCCGCCGATACAATAGTATATGCTGCATTGCTGCCTGCGTAGAAAAAGACCTAAAAAAATTCAGACATAGTATAATCTCTAGAGAAAAAAAAAAGCAGGAGATGTTTGGCTTGATGGCTCTGAAGAAACTGACGGCCCTAACGGGAATTGGAAACGCCTCCATGGCGTAGGAGCAACCATGAATGATGGATGATGAGTCACAACTCACAAATGCGCAAACCATCACCGCTTGAACCCAACCCATCAACGCTGCTGCTGTTTTTGCTCCTTCGTTTCAACAGCTGTGCCCTTCGGTTTCTGTAAACTGCCTGCACTAAGTATTGCCTAAATAACCTCACATTCTCCCGAAACGCATTGCCAATACTCTCTCTCTCTCCAGCATGTACGGTAGCGTGAAAGGTACTTGTTTGAGCGCCTGTGTAGTGTAGCAAACGGCAGCACAGCAGCTAGCAGTTTCTGAATTGCAGGCCGGTTTCGGCTTCGTTCGCAGCGATCTGGGCCAATCTTCGCACTTTCAAACGCATCAGTTTTTGGACGGACGGGCAGCTCGAATTTGGGGACGAAAACAAACAAAAAAGCACTACTAGCAGGCAGTCCCTTGCACAAGGCGTGTCCTTGAAGTGTGTGCATCTAGCAGCAGATAGCCTCTCTGCACACACAAAAGTGAGAGCCGCTCTCATGCGTTGCCCCTGCCACCTCTCACGTTAGCCGGACATGCATTTGGGGTTTGGACCATGCTGCAAGATGCTAAGCTGGAACGCACCAAATCAGCACGAGTTCACTTGCGTAGCGATGCGTAGACGCATAGTCCAAAAGGAATTCAAACTGATGTCCTTTTGCAAATAAACCGATTTGATTATGCTTCCAAGCTATCGGTTTCGGTTCGTATTTAGGCCGAATTTCACGGGGGTGCAACGGACCGTTTCAAAAGATCACCCGGTTGGCTTTGCGTGCTAGTCGATTTCGATTTAAGGCACACACAGCTAGTGCCTCGTCATTCTGCTAGAGCACACGCAATGAGCCAAAGACGCTACCAAAGCCAGCGTGTCGTGGATCTTTTCAGTTTTCTAAAAATAAAAAGACTGTTATGTGCAGCTGTAAAATTGGTGCTAACTGTAAAATTTTAAATGTCCGGCTTCTTAAGTTGTAATTCATCATAAAATACTGATTTTTTTAAAGATCTGTCGTGCGATTTGAGCAATTACAAGCATTTGATTATCTCTTCCAGCTTGATACGTCGATTCCCATCCTGTGTTTTGGCTGATTGCTTCAAGATTTGCAGCTGGTGAGCATTTGTGTGTTTACTGATTATTTTTAGACATCCAGCTTGATATTTTGGGTTTCCGGCAAGCTTCAAAGATGTTTATCTGTAGGACTTCCAGCATACTCCACTGAACAATTATAAGCGTCTTTAATTTCTTTTCAGAATTAATTCGAGTTAATCACAAAGAACATTGTGTTCCAGTTACCTCTATTTTTATCTCTTTCTATTTTTTTTTCAAAAAGAAAGGAGAGCTTTTAGCTCAAGTCTGAATTGTTTCCCTTTAAATTTAAGGTCAAAGGTGTGCTATTTGCAGGTTTTTCAACAATTATTCAAAATCTCCAGCCAACTCATCAAATTTGTAGAAGTTGGGACCAATTTAAATGCACTAAAGCAATCTATATCAATTAAGAGCAATAAACCTTGAATGAAGATCATCTCTCATGCGTGTCATTCATAGTTCCAGAAGATTTTGCGTGATCTGTACCTCCTGCATTGTTAACCAATGCAGGCATTTTTTTTTCATGTCGACATGTACTTTAGAACCGTTGTACAAAACTTCACTGCATTTGTCCTTGGTTTTCATTCCGTACCGTCTAGTATTTCAAAATCGAACCTGTACAATGACCTCAAAACACTGAAAGAAGTTCGTGCCCCATTTCAAATCTACTACATGTACAATCTTTCTTTTTAATAAGGAGCTAAAATCAAGTGGTTTATCAAAGGCTGCACGCTTATTTTAAGGAGTAATTATTGATGCAAGCAACCCTCCGAATCACTCCTTGCCTGCTTAGTACTAATGCAGATTATTAGTATGCAATTTAAACGGAAATCAGTAAATTATTTGCTGTAACAGCTCCCCCCAAATCAGCGCTGGGCTCTCTCCCCTATTTAAACGCCTCCTCCGTGGCTCCCTCCCACCATTCCATCACCTTCTCCAAACCCCTCATCTCCCCTCTCCCCACACACCCAAGCAACCATGGTGCTCACCATGGCCACCGGCCAAGAGGACTCGCTCCTCCTCCTCCTCCTCCCGACCACCTCCCCTCTCCCTCCCCTCCTCGCCGCCTTCCTCCTTGCCGCCGCCCTCCTGTGGCTCTCCCCCGGCGGCCCAGCCTGGGCTCTCTCCCGCTGCCGCCGACCGCCGTCGGGCCCCCAGGGCGTGGTCACCGCGCTCTCGAGCCCCGTCGCGCACCGCACGCTGGCGGCGCTCTCCGGCGCCATCGCCGGAGGCAAGTCGCTGATGGCCTTCTCCGTCGGGGCCACGAGGCTCGTCGTCTCGAGCCACCCGAGCACGGCGAGGGAGATCCTCGTGAGCCCGGCGTTCGGCGACCGCCCCGTCAAGGACGCGGCGCGCCACCTCCTCTTCCACCGCGCCATGGGCTTCGCGCCCTCCGGCGAGGCCCACTGGCGCGGCCTCCGACGCCTCGCCGCCGCGCACCTCTTCGGCCCCCGCCGCGTCGCCGGCGCGGCGCGCCATCGCGCCGCCATCGGCGAGGCTATGGCCTCCGACGTCTCCGCCGCCATGGCGCGACACGGCGAGGTCTCGCTGAAGCGTGTCCTGCACGCCGCGTCGCTCAACCACGTCATGGCCACCGTCTTCGGCAAGCGCTACCACGACTTGGCGACGAGCCAAGAGGGCGCCTTGCTGGAGGAGATGGTGACCGAGGGCTATGACCTCCTCGGAACTTTCAATTGGGCTGATCACCTGCCATTGCTCAAGTCGCTCGATCTCCAGGGCGTCCGGCGCCGGTGCAACAGGTTAGTCCAGAAGGTTGAAGTGTTCGTTGGCAAGATCATTCAGGAGCACAGGGTGAAACGTGCAAATGGTGTTGTCGCCGATGAGCTCACGGCTGACTTCGTCGACGTCCTCCTTGGCCTCGAGGGAGAGGACAAGCTGTCAGATTCCGACATGATCGCTGTTCTCTGGGTAAGATCGAGTTTACTCTAATTTGTTTGTGTAAATAGAATGCATGCTCTTTACAATGTCTCTTATCTTTTTCCATGTTCATGAAAACGGGGGTGGCATTGAACTTACGCGCGTTTATTTTGTTCTGATCCTCTTGTTTTAATCAGGAGATGATCTTCAGAGGCACTGACACAGTGGCGATCTTGATGGAGTGGGTCATGGCGAGGATGGTGCTCCACCCAGACATCCAGGCGAAGGCGCAGGCGGAGCTGGACGCCGTCGTCGGCGACGGCCGCGTCGTCACCGACGCCGACGTGGCCAGCCTCCCCTACATCCAGTGCATCGTGAAGGAGACGCTGCGGATGCACCCGCCGGGCCCACTCCTCTCGTGGGCCCGCCTCGCCATCCACGACGCGCACGTCGGCGGCCACCTGGTCCCCGCCGGCACGACGGCGATGGTGAACATGTGGGCCATCGCGCACGACCCTGCCATCTGGGCCCAGCCGGAGGCGTTCCGCCCGGAACGCTTCCAGGAGGAGGACGTCAGCGTGCTCGGCAGCGACCTCCGCCTCGCCCCCTTCGGCGCCGGCCGCCGCGTCTGCCCGGGAAAGATGCTGGCGCTCGCCACCACCCACCTCTGGATCGCCCAGCTGCTGCACCAGTTCGAGTGGGCCCCACGTTCTGGCGGCGGCGGCGTTGACCTGTCGGAGCGCCTCAACATGTCGCTGGAGATGGCGACGCCGCTGGTCTGCAAGGCCATCCCCAGGGTGGTCCAAGCCTGAGCTATATCGCCATTACTGCCAGCCCTTTCAATTGCCCCGCGCGTGTCCGATTTACCTCCATGCATGGCGTCGTCCTCTTCTTGAGTTGGTGTCGTCTTCCAGTCTAGCTTCCTCGAACCAATGAAGGAAGCTGCCAATGGTCGCCGCCGTGCATGGCGTCGAGAGTGTCCATGCATGCCTTGTGTCTCCTGCGTCCTGTCCGAACTCAAATAATTTCGTGTGATCATATGTGACATTGTGATTCGGGTTATATGGCTTGTGATAATTTAGAAATATGAGCGATAATATATCACTTTGTCTCAATATTTTTTTTTATATAGTGGCTGGTGCATCACCAGGATGATTCAACCTCATTCATGAATCATGAATTGCTCTGTACTCGGAGAATTTTCTCGTTGCTGATTGATGCGATGCATCATCAGGATGATTCATCCTCATGCATGATCTTCTTGCACTGAACAAGTCACTTGTTGTTTCCAGTTAACGACCCAGTGTGCAGCAGTCACTCAGCACCATAGGCATGTACATGGTGACATGGCTACATACGAGGTGAATGGTGTGCAGTTTGCTCATGTTACTCTGTCTAGCTAACTCATGCATGTTCATGCTACTACTCATTGTTCTGATGCTGCTTATCAGTTTTAGACTAGCTTTGTCATCTCATCTGCAACGAATTGATTATTTCTTCATCTCTTTTTTTTTTTTGAGAGAAACAACGGCAACCTTGAAGGTTTCCTGAATTTTATTAAATTGACAACTCGATCAACACTTTACTGAGCCGGACTGAAGGCCGGGAACTACAACAGGGGGAACCCAGTCTCTGAAAGCTTTACATCAGAACCAACTATCTAACTAACTGAACTGAACGAAACTAGTGTTCATACGAATCCTGAATCATTTTTTTTTATGGATCTGAACCTCGAGGCATGAGTTCATACTTCATACGAAGCCAGAGCTCAGTTCAAGGCATCAGATACTTCACTTCTCCGATTATATTATTCCTTATAGTGTACTAATGGGCAGAGTACTGATTTTCCACCGAAAATGCAAAGTTTTTTTTAAAAAAAATATTTGCATGTCTTTTAAAAGGTCCCATGGTTTCTTAGAACCTTAGTATGGGCGCAGATGGTTTTCATCAGTGCGTGTGTTTGGCGATTTTGTTGCAGTTGCAGGCAAAGAAAATAAACGATATGATTGATATACTAGATGGAGCAGGTGTTCGTGGAGCCAACTCTGATACAGTTGAGACTCAAGAGAAAGGATAGTTTACTTTCAGCTCTGCTCTCTGCTCCCATGATCCTGAAAGCTGACTCGTGTAGAAGTCAATGACTGTAAAACCGCCTCGTTAATCGATGACAGGTCAGACTCAGATCCTGATCATCTTTGATATCTGCCAACAAATTAAGAAACAGGTTTGGTCACTGCTACATCCAATCAGGTCTATAGACAAAACTGTTTTCCTCGTATAAAAAAAAGAGAGAAAAACATCTTTGATTTCTAGTCAACTCCTATTGGTAAGTGGTAACTACTAACTACTAGGTTGGTCGTAGCTGAAGATCCGATCAAGGAAGATCTGATGGCAGCACTGCAAGGCCTTTATAAAAGTAATAAAACTAATATAGTTGCAGCTCAACGCTTGTGGCTTCAGATAGGCTCTGGGTTTGCCATGTTTCATGGAAGTAATGGAAGCCTGCAGCTAGGATGCAGTAATCGAAGAGAGTCAAACACTGGGAAAGTGTCGCTGGGAAGCAGAGCACTGTTTCATGGAAGGAAACAAGATCATTTTGTTTTTAATGGCCCGCACTGCACGCAGACGCAGTGATCTGTTTCTTTTGAGGAAACCGCGATCTGGTTCCCAGTGGTTCGGCTACTGGTCGTTTACGTAGTCACCTTCTCTTCAGAGTGCATGGCATATGGTTGTTTAGTAGTGGAAAGTTTTGGAGACGAACGAATCCCAGGTGTAGCTTTGACGGATTCAACCAAAGTTTTCTCCTGAACGAATCCTTGTTAGCCTGGTCTTTAGAATCTGATCACCAAATGATATGGTTCTTCCAGGGCCATTATTCCAGATCCAAAATAAAGGACCAAGTGATATGATTCCACCAGGCCTGATTCAAAAGGAAATGATATGATTCCAGCTTTGCCTTTTGTTCTTCCTTTTTCTCAGATCCCAAATCTGCCATCTAGAAGAAAAACCCAAATCTGCGACGAGAGACCGGAAAGTCGGGCTGTTGCCATCGACGGAAAGATGACAATATATCTCTGTCGGAAATGGAAAACCCGAGCGGAGCGAACGTGTTCGGAAATGGAGTACTAGACCTGAGAGGGGCAGCTGCAGGTGTGGGCGAGACTCAGAGCGTTGGCCGGCATCTATGGTCGTGGAAACAAAGCATCGTTGGCGGTTGGTCACATCGCCGATCTCATCTCTATCTGGAAGAAAAGCTGCTTTGCGAGATGGATGATGCCGGCGGCGTTGTTCTGTCACTAGTCAGGAAGGAACATGATCAGCTCATCAACCAGGCGCACTTGCCACTGGAGAGTGGCGACGCGAGATGGGCTCTGTTACGTCCCGTCCGTGGCGGCGGCGGGGGGAGTGCAAGAGCAAGATCACGCGGCCGGCGGGCGGGAGCGCGTGGATCCATCCCGTCCGATCCCCACATGGGCTATACATACCGATCTCTGCTCGTCGTAGGTGCAGTAAACTAGGTAGCAGGAAAAAGGATTGGCGCATGCGCGCACAGTCGGATGCGATGCGACGGGAGCGGCCGGGCGCGCGGACACGCCGGCCGGTGCGGCGATAGCCCCATCCTCCCCGCGCGCGCCTGTGCGTGAATGCGTGATGGGCACCGGGCACTTGGCCAGGGCGCGCCATGCCTGCCGCGTTCCGCCCGGGGGGGGGGGGGGGGGGGGGGATACCGCGGCGGCGCACGCTTGTTGCGGCTTGGCGGTGGCCTTTTCGTGTCGTGGCTTGTGACGTTGTGTGTCCCATCCCGCGAATTTGCCCACGCGCGTCCACGAGACGACGACGAAGGTACGGAACGAGAGCCTTTTTGGGCTTTAGCATAGGCGCTGGCCGCTGCCGGAGCAGAGTCCCGGGCCGTGGATTCGATTTGGGCGTTGCGCACGGGTTGTTTGGGCCGCTTAGTGTCAGATGGGCCTGGTTGCAGCAGTGACCATGTTGCCAGGCCCATCATCATGGACAGCGTTTCCTCAAAAAAAAAAAAAAAAAAAAAACATCATCGACAGCGTTGCAGGTTGTTGCCGCAGTGACAGTGAACACAATTGTTGGTAGGAATTTGTTAGCCACCTGGCATCTACTAGAAAATCTTACCTAAGACCTAAATCAACTACGGCAATGAGTTTTTTAGACCAACCAAAGGAATAAAATCTTTGGTAATATATTTCTTTTTCTCAAATATGGGGTATGCAAGTAAATGCAAGTAAAAGCTACTGTAAACAGTAAATCACAAAAGTGAAAAAACGTCGCACGCGCCTCTGAAGGAGAACGAAAGCTACACGCACGAGCTCGAGCCATGGAAGGTCAAAAGAACAGTGGGCCAGTGGCTTAGGTCACTCTCCTGAATCTGAGATGATGGCCACCGGTCACCGTGGCCACGGAACGGCCGAAGCAATCACCTCTGCCACCCCGCCCGTCCCTTTCCCCTAATCGCAACTCACGCGGTCACCGTCGCCCTGATCTGGACGAAGCAACCTCCCGGCGCTCGTTCCTATCCCCTCGCCGGCGTGGCCCCGGGAGGGAGCGGAGCGGAGCTCAAGCTTCTGGCACCGCCTATACCTGGTCAATGAGGTTATCATGATCTTACCCGTCGCGCTCTCACCAACCCCGCCTCCTCGTCGCGTCGTCGTCTACCGGCTCCGCAGCTCGCGCCTTTGACTATTTATTACAGGGGATGCGTGGGTCGGCGATGAGGGGCAGGGATCAGCGGGGAGGCGGGCCGGCCATGGAGGAGGGAGGCGAGCACACGAGTCTTCTTGTCAAGGTACGGCGAACTTGCTGCGTAGCTCGATTCCCCTCCGCGTCCGAATCCGAACTAGCTACCACTTCCTTGCTTGATGGCTTGTTTATTGGATTGGGGTTGGGGAGTTTGGCCCGCCGGGAGCGACATTTCATTTCCTTGATGCGGTGCTTTCTTATCCCAAAAGGCGGCAGTTCTTAATGTCAAAAGGTGCTAGATTGAGACTAAGCATGAGGCTGATGTGCTGGAGCGTGACATGTACGAATGTTAACGGTTGCTTGTGCATAGTAAGTCGAGATAATACTAGTAGTTAGTAGTTGGTGTTGGGGAAAGCTTTTAATTTAGTAGGCCGTATGAAGACATTTCTTATATTGTTCAGGACCTGTAAACTGGGAGAAATCATTGCAATTTCAGAGCTTTTTTTCGTTCCTGTTGACATTGATGAACTTTAGATGAATCTCATGTCAATACCTGGCCTTCCTTCAGGATGATGCATCATGTCATGGCGATGAATCAAATAATCTATTGGAACCATGCCAAGGGTCACAGCTTAAAAGTAAAATCTCTGACTGGAGAGCACCAGCACTCATTCTGGGTGAGTCATGATTTGTCAAATGTAGCGTTCTGTGTAATATCTGAGTATTCTTGTTTGAAAATGTATCATAACTAACTCTTGTGTCAAATGTACATTTGTAGAGGCCAGGTATTATCCTTTATCTAAAAAAAACTCTTGTGTAGAGCACTTAATACTGTTTTAAATCCTTTAGCATGATGTCATGTAAAATGCTTGACTGCACTGCCTTTTCTGGTTCCTGGTGTAGAAGGGCTATTCCCGGCCTCCTTGCCACAGTTCCTACAATTATCATATCCATAGTTATCTAATTAAATGCCTAGGTGATATTCTTCTCGGTTTTGTGGATATAAGAATTGGTGAAACAACCATTTAAAAACACAGTCGATGCATACTCGGTTTTGTGGATATAAGAATTGGTGAAACAATCAAATTGCATTTTCATCTATTTGAGAGGATGCTGATCAGATAAGATCATGCAGGACTGGAATGCTTGGAGAGCATGGCTTTCAATGGTATCGCAACAAACCTAGTCGTGTATATCCGCTCAGTTCTCCGTGGTGGTATTGCTTCCAGTGCATCAACCGTCTCTCTTTGGTATGGAACAAGCTTCTTTGTGCCAATACTTGGAGCCGCCATAGCAGATTCTTACTTGGGAAATTACAAGACCATCTTGATCTCCCTGATCATGTACCTATTTGTAAGATCAGTCTCTTTCTGCTCAGCTGCTGCTTCTTATTCCATCTTCATTTCCATTTTTTGTATACTATTTTGGTTTACCTGAACATTCGAGTGATGCGCAATCTTGCATATTTTTCTAATAGGATGCCAATGCCCATTTCAGGGCATGGCACTAATTACCGTTGCAACACTTATGCCTTCTGCCTCTTCTTCAGTCGTGTGCAATATGAGCTCATGCCTGTCGTCAGATGGAACTCAAAATCTGATTTTCTTTGTTGGTTTGTATCTCACTGCCGTTGGATGTGGAGGAGTAAGATCTGCATTGCTTCCATTTGGTGCAGACCAGTTCAACAGCGAGCACAGTTCAGATCTAAAAAAGAGAAGGAATTTCTTCAGCTCGTTCTATATATGTGTCATCTTTGGTGTGATTACTTCTGGGACCATTATAGTTTGGGTCCAGGAAAATGTGAGCTGGGCTATAGGATATGGAATTGCAACTGCATGCATAGGTCTTGCTTTGATAGGATTTTTAGTGGGAACACCAATATTCCAACAAGATGAGCCTTGTGGTTCTCCAGTTAAGAGTATATTTCAGGTTATTGTTTCTTCGTTTAGGAACATGACCTTGGAAGTTCCTGCGGATAGCGCTCTTCTGTACGAAGTCAGGAGCAGCAACACACTAAGGGCAAAACTAGCTCACTCTGATGATTTCAGGTACTTTTTCTTTGCTACTTACCAATGGATACTTGTATCTATGGTAATTTTTTTTTCTTGTTTCTCCTGTTTTTTTTTTATTATTCTTGAAGTTATCAGGTCAGTGCTAATCGTTTGTTAATTACTTTTCTGAAAATCCTCATATTGTGTATATCATACATCTTATTATGTGAATCTAGAAATTAATGAACGTTCCTGAAACATAGAAATCAATGTGAATTACTTGTTCCTTTGACTGGTGTTCTCTTGCTATCCTGCTCTAATTTAATCATCTAACTCCATTTTTGTCTCAGGTTCTTAGATAAGGCAGCAGTTATTTCTGATATGAACTTGGCCAATGAAAGTTGTCGAAGCTCATGGAGTCTATGCACAGTTACTGAAGTTGAGGAAGTGAAAGTACTAATTCGCTTACTACCAATATGGATGACTGGAATATTCTTTGGTGCTGCAATCTCTCAAATGCACACCACTTTCATTCAGCAGGGAACTGTGATGAACACTAAGATTGGCACCCTGTCCATTCCACCAGCATCCTTGTACTCATTTGAAGTGATATGCGTCACACTCTGGGTTCTTGTTGTGAACAAAATTATCGTACCAGCAACACGAACATACTTTGCAAACGGCACAGAGCTCACACAGTTACAGCGTATCGGGATCGGTCGTTTCCTGATGATTTTTGCCATGGCAATGGCTGCACTTCTAGAAACAAAGAGGCTACAGAGTGTTCGGGAGGGAGAACCACTAAGCATTGTATGGCAGCTTCCACAGTACTTTATCATCGCTGGGGCCGAATGCTTCGCTATCATCACTCAGCTGGAGTTCTTCCACGGCCAGGCACCAGACTCCATGAAGAGCATGTTGACGGCATTCGCGTTGCTCACCACTGCTCTTGGCAATTACTTGAGCTCAGCCATCATCACCTTCATTGCCAGGGTGACTGCGGTATGGCAAAGCCCAGGATGGATACCGGATGATCTGAACAGAGGTCACCTGGACTACTACTATTGGTGTCTGGCAGCCCTTACATTGGCAAATTTTGTTGTGTATCTCTATTTTGCTAGTAAATACAAATTGAAGAAAGCTGTAATCAGCTAACAGTACTTGTCATGTCTCAGGTGTAATATATGAAAATGGTAATATTTGTTCTCTAAACCTCTATGCATATGCCACGATTCTGGAGGATGTGTACACGTTAAGAGAAACATAGATATTGGTTTCGTAGTATATTTATTCTTTGTGCTTACGGAGGGTTTGGTTGATAGTGGTTCAGTTTTATATGCCAATGCAAGCTTTGGTTAGAAGTTATATGGAAATCTAGTCGATTATTGTGTCTAAAGGAAGAAGTGTTGTCCTTAACAGTTATTGTTAGCATCCACTAGGGGCATTTAGAAGGGCCACATATGAAATAAGCATGGCCATAAACAAATCTGCTTGCTAATCACATATGAGAAGAGGCGAAGTCACAAAGAGTCGAATGGACTGTAGAGCCAAAAAAGTCATCTGAAACGTCAGTCCTTCAAGCCAAAGAACTTGAAAGGAAACCGAGTTCCCTCAAATCAAAAGAACTTGTAAGGGCTTGTTCGGTTCCATCGGATTCAATCCGGGCCGGGAATGAAAATATAGTAAGAAATTTATGATAGGTACAATAACAGGCCGGGATTCATTCCGGGTCAAAAGCTAATTTACTCACCATAGTGACACCAAAAGACAAGGAATCAATCCACTAGTCAAGAGGTGGGGAATCATTCCGGGTTTCTTGATGTATCCATCACGAATAAATTAGTTTATGACCCGGAATAAATCCCGGTCTCTAGATGTACCTATCATAAATTTCTTATTATATCTACCATTCCCGGCCCGGATTGAATCCGATGGAACCGAACAAGCCTTTCCTGCAGGAGTGCATCAATTTAAATCACGAATGTACGAGAGGAAGTGGAACAATCATGTACTGCAAAGCTAGCTCTTCACTGAATATACGAGAGGAAGTGGAACAATCATGCGAGAAAGTCAGAAACGGATACGCGATCAAATGAACAGCTCGAGTACTGATTGCTACTGATTCCTGCAAGGTTAAAACGCGTCGTACCTTCCCTTGTGGTTGGTTGCGGATCCCTGCACCGTCAGACGGATCGTGGTGTGGCATTGCCCTCCGGGGATCGAACCCAAGAGAGTTCAAGAGACCATAGCCCACACTTCTCTCGCAGCAACACTAGCAACTCCAATGGTGCCGGCTTTGCGATCGAGGTGGCCGGAGGGCGGAGGAGGTGGAGGTCACAGAACTGCGCCGAGGCTCTGCGATGCGGCGCGCGAGGGAGCCGCGTTGGTCGGCGGTCGACGCGGCCCCCACGCCGCCGAGCAATCCGGGTCGCGCGTGGATGTGGAACGAGAATTCCGTTGGGGAGAACCCCCAGCAACTTCTGAACGCTAATCCCAAACCCGCCGCCACCGTCCGGGCTCGCCGGCGTCGACGGACAACGGCAGGGGAGACGTTCATTTAACCCCCTGACTTTTCTATTAACCCCCATTTTAGATCGCGATTATTAGTCGCGATCCAAACTTTTACGTTATACCCCCTATTTTGGATCGCGATTATTAGTCGCGATCCAAAATTTTTCAGTTTACCCCCTATATTATACAGATTGATCTTCCCATCGTCTTTCTTGCTCGGCCGCCGGCCGGCAGTCCGCCGCCGTCGGGGTGCTCGTCGAGCAGCCGTTCGGAGCCGTCACGAGATGACGCCGTCAAAGCTGCAGGACGATGATTCTTCCTCACTTCCTTGCCCCCGCGCGGCCCGGGGCCGGGGCTTGACGCGCTCGTCGACGGGCTGTTTGAAGCAGCGAGCGCACCGTCGTCGTCGTCGTTGAAGAAGACGACTCGAATTGCGCAGCCCTAACGCGCGGGGCGGCCGCAGTGATGGGCACGAAACAGGGCAGCGGGAGGACAAGCTGAAGCGCGGTGTTGCTCCCCCACGTTCGAGCCTGCCTTTGGACTTCCGGCGAAGAGCAACGTGCAGGCGGTTCGGACTTCGGAGTGAGACGGCGACCGAGGCACTGTTTCTCCACTGGACTGTCCGATTCCGACCGGATGGACACAAGCATCCGATCGAATGATCGATAAAGCACCAGCTTGCATTCTGCTTGCCTATTTTTAATCCCATCGTAACCGTTGGGGAGCACTAATAATTAGGCGCAACGCGAGGAAATCATCTTTGTTTTTTTTTTAAAAAAAAATCTTTAGCCGAATTAGAATTTTGCATAGTTTTTTTCTTGAGCAGAAAAATTCACTCAAAATGGTATGTCTATGTGTTCAGCGTTTAGTACTGTAGAATATATCATTAGAATTTTCAATTGGACATATTTTGCAGCTCATAGCACCATCTCAAATCAAAACAGCATCAACTGGGCTCCCGAAGCTGATCATCCTTTATTGTACACGACTTCTTGATCCATCTCGGAATCACAAATTCACAACAAAAAAAAAGGAAAGAAAGAGGGTTTCCATCTGGGATCCTCTGTCGGAGCAGGCACAGCATCAGCACGCCCGCACCCCAAGTCCCCAACTCCCTACTTCAGCACAGGCGTCGGCAGGTTAAGCTTCAGGACTCCAGCACCCACCACGCTGCAAAACCGTGAAGGCGTGAGCACATCAAAGGTTGCATGCCACTCTTCTACTGGCACAACTTCCAGTCTATGAGTACGATTATCCAATGGTTCCTCCAGAACCGGGCAACCAGCATGAGCTAATGCTACTCAAGATGCGGCAGGACAGATGCGACCACATGCAGGGAGCCGGTCACGCAGACGAGGCCGGGAGATGCGTCCTCGTCGCCGCCTCTGCTCTCGATCATGAGCTGAGAGGCGGCCCTGATCAGGTCGCAGGAGAACGGGGCCTCGTCGTCCTGGCACCCGATCATCACCGTGGGTTTTCCGGAGAACCTCGATGACGATCTGGCCAGCTCCGCAACGTTCTCTGGAGCCTGGGCACCACTGATGGTGCCGATGTCCACGCAATCGATGCCTAGGTTGCGTGCCACGGCCATCCATACTTCTTTCAGCGATGAAGCTGGCATCACGCGGGAGGCTCCTCCGGCGATGCTTGCCTCTGTTAGCAACACCACATCTGGCCTTGGATCTGCAGCAAGTTTCAGAAAATTACACGAACTTCAGCTCTGGCGTTAAATTGCGTGCCACAAAACCCAACGCGCGCAGGTTTCAAATGCTCGGGAGAGGGATGAATTGTCCTGGTACCTGATAGAAGCTGTTCAGCAAATGCAAGATGCTCCTTGTCATTAGCCATTCCGACAATAAGAGCCAGAGGCCCTTCAGGTCTGACAGTCTTGATCACCTCTGACAAGGCCTTTGCTGCTGCCTCGGTGTGGGCTGGAAGATGCTCAGAACATCAGCGAATGGCAAAAGAAAAAACTTAAAAACCATTAAGGGTATGTTAATATATATCGCACAGACCTCCGTCGATAAGCACAGTGGATGCTTCATCAAGCCCAAGCCCCAAGGCTTCCTCTTGTGTAAGAAACTGGCTTCTCCCAGGAAGTTGCGTCTCCTCTAAGCCAGCTTGGATCGAAGCGTCAGAAACACCCCATCCTTAACTTCCCAAATCCATGTATTGGAGGAATAATAGGTCAGCTAACGCTTGTGGTAAAACAAATAAGCAGAGACAAATGAATAGTGCCTGTCACATTAAGGCTGTGAAGTAACTTCGATGAAACTGGATGAATGCACTATCAGCAAATTGCCTTGGTAGTATCATTACCTATGTGACGGAGACATAGAGCTGTGGTAGAAGCTGTAACAGCATTCTGGCGCTGATGTTCTCCCAGCATCTGAAGGTTTATGTCGCGCAATTCAATGGACTGAAAAGTGTAGTTTATGCTATTTGGTCAGAGGATTTTAAAATTACATGGGAACCTATCAATTTCAGATGAAATAGGTGGGGTTGATGATGTAATTCACCAATGGCATATCCTTTGAGATATCGATGCTGATGTCACAGCGTTGATACGGTTTTCCATTGTCCCAATCTATGAATTTAGTAATGCTCTTGATACCAGGATCACAAGCTGATATCACAGGGGATTGCGTCAAGAATGCTCTGTCACGAATAATTTGTTCAATATTCGCCGAAAAAGGTCCGCCAATCACAACCTGAAATAAAAAAATGTTCGAAATCCAGGTTATATCTTGTCTAGGTCAAGGAAACAAGCTGGAATAGGTTAAAAAAATTTCAATCTCGGTGGCTTCATTTAGACCATATATGCTATGTAAAAAATATGAAATATGGGAGAAGGAAATATTTAAGATCGAATTTCAGAACAATTTCTAATGTTTGGAAGGGATTGAGGAAGGTAAATATCGGGATACTGGAAGAGGAAGGGATCCTAACACTGCTGCTCCGTGCATACAGTGCAACGTTACAAAATCCAAGCTAACACAACTCAAAACCAGGAACCAAATAATTAAAATGTTGCAAAATAAACAAATCTGAGAATCAAGAGAAACAAGAACTGAATAAGGAAAAGACCTTCACGTTCAGTCATACTTGTCATATACCATGTCAGATCGTATGCAAGGATAATATTATACATCAGGACAAAAGGCTTTTGGAAAGATCCAAGAAAAAGGTAATATACTAATATTTTTCTCGTGTTACTGAGAAAAGTCAAGAACAAGATTCTCACAATGCAATGAAAATAGGAGTGAGGAGCAGGATTTGTCATACCACCATTTAATTCCAGTAAAAAAAAGCACACAACTTTCAAGTTGGCTACAAGCTCATTGTATAACTAGAAGCAACTAGATCCTGGTAGACATGCAGATGGAAAATAATAAGAGAATTACATAACTGGTCGTTGTTGTTTGATGATTCCAGACTTTGCTATTGCTATGCTTTGCAGGGAGCCACCCAATGCAGCCAGATGCTCCCTCCCTACTGTTGTTATGACGGACGCTGCTAATTCAGTACTTTGTATGACATTTGTGGCGTCTCTAGCTCCACCAAGACCTGCCTAGGAATAAATTGACAAATGCAAACATTGAGAACGTTTTTGCAACCATGAAAGTTCAGCATCAATGTAATTTATAGTTAGTGAAGACAGATGATACTGATGTGACAACGAAGGCATTTTCGACTAAGGCCAACTGGCCCATGCTTGTTGTCTTTGATAGCACAAAACTTGACAGGTCATATAAGCAGTAATAGATATTCCATAACTTACTTCAACGATCGCAATGTCAACATTTTCTCGCGAGAATATAAGAAATGAGAGCGCAGTAAAAACCTGCAAGCATGCAGATAATAATTCAGAAAGTCATGACTAGATGAGGAAAAAAAAAGACATTTAGAGACTCAATGCTAGTGGTATTTGAGTACCAACAAAATTATCATCAGCTATTTGCAATAGCATTTCTTGTGTAATGAAGCAATAAAAAAAATCTATCATCTGCCAAAGAGGTAGGGCACATTTTCAACAAACAAACTACCTCAAAATGTGTCAGGGCACCATTTTCTGACTCTATTGATTCATCAATAGCTTCCTTAGCCTGATCAAAAACATCACTCAGCAGTCCAACTGGAACAGGGCCTCCATCATTTCCAACAGAAATTCGTTCACGTATTGTTAGAAGATGTGGGCTGCATAGAAAGCAGAAACATGGCAGTATTTATACACAACAAACCAAGTGAGACACGATGGAACTGAACAATTACAGACGATCTAGAACAGGCAATTACAATTAATAACCTTTGAGATCAACAGCTCAACTAGGCGATACCTCTTTTTTTATATATATTTTGTATTTTAAATTCAATATCCTCTGCTTAAGTTTGATGTCAGTTGACATAAGCTAAATGCCAAGCAATCATTTCTTCAGGACTAACTTGTTCAAGCAAGCAATCATGAATCCCATTTGTACTCCATCCCTATGACATAGAGGCACCACAAAATTCTGTCCAACAACTGCATATGATTGGCATAGCTGACGATGAGTTAAGCTTACCTGGAATAACAGCCCACATTGTAGCCTTGCTCCCTCATGATATTGGACAGGAATGCAGCAGTAGAGCCTTTCCCCTTGGTGCCAGCGATATGCACAGCCTACAAACACAACTATTAGCTCAAACTTCCATACACCGAACGGTTTTTTTTTTTTGTGTTAGTCAACGAGATCAGCGGACGGGGGCCTCACCGGGAAGTGGGTGTGGGGGTCGCCGAGCCGGCGGAGGAGGCGGCGCATACGGCCGAGATCGAAGCCGTCATCAGAATCGGTGCCGGCGCCGCGCGGAACGCCCGAGCGCTCATAGTTGCGCAACCGCTCCATGTACTCGAAGAAATCCCCGAGCTGGCCCTCCTCGTCGCCTCCGGCCATTGCAGACAGGCCGCGGCGGCGGCCGCTGCTGCTCCCCCGCAGTAGAACGCGCGGGAGGCGCAGTGCGACGGGGAAGCGGCAGAGCATCCGTCGGGGCCGTGCTGCGAGCGCGGCGGCGGCGGGAGGCGCCGGAGGGCGCGCGGTCGCAGCCGTGGCGCTCGCTCAGATGCGGCGAATCGCGCTTGCGCCTCCACTCCTCACTGCGGGATACAGACGAATGGTGAGCTGTTGTTGCTAGGTCTTGTGCGGAGCATAGGACTCGCGCTTCCGGCTGGGACGGGAGGTGGGGAGGATGCCGGCGTCGGGCGGAGCGCAGGAGGACGCGACGAGCGACGACGACGAGGGAGGAGAGAGAGAATAGAGACCAAACCAGAGGGCTCTTCTGATAGATTACCATAGCTTTCCATCCTGGCCGTCCGATCTCAGATCGGCGATTGACGTTGCCCCTAGCCCGTTTAGACCTCGACAGAACAGACACAGCCGAAGCTGAAGCAAACCTCCGAAACCCTCCTCCCCACACTCCCACGATCTGCGCCGCTCCAAAATGTGGCGCCGCCACCACCTCCTCCGCCGCCTCCTCCCGTCTCCGGCCACCAGCGCCGCCGCCACAGCCCCATCGCCATTCCTGCGCCACCTCTCCACCGCAGCCACTCCCGCTCCGACCAACTCCCTCGCATCCTCCCTCGCTGCGGCGCTCGGCGCGCTCTCCACGACCCCACCGCCCGCCACCACCCCGGACGCCTACTTCTCTCTCCACTTCTCCGATGTGCGCCCTACGAACGCGCTCCTCGCAGAGGCGCTCGCGCTATCACCGCCGGCCTCCTCGCGCGCCGCCGCTGACCTCTTCCGCTTCCTCGTCCGCCGCCGCTCGCTCCACCCGTCCGATGGCGCGCTCGCACCCGTCATCCGCCACCTAGCGCGCCGCCGTGACTTCCCCGCCCTGCGCGCGCTCATCCAGGAGTTCCCCACCGCGCTCGGACCCGACTCGCTCGATGCTTACCTCCACCAGCTTGCTAGAGCCGGCCGACCCACGGACGCCGTCAAGGTGTTCGACGAATTGCCCGAGCAGCTCCGCAACCGAGAGGCGCTCACTTCTCTGGTCTCCTCGCTCTCTGCTGAGGGCTTCCCTTCGCATGCAGAGCGTGCTGCCAAGAAGGTCGCCAATGAGATCTTCCCGGATGACAATATCTGCACTTTGCTGGTGTCTGGCTATGCCAATGCTGGAAAGCTCGACCATGCCCTGAGGTTGATTGGTGAGACACGCCGTGGTGGGTTTCAGCCAGGGTTGGATGCATACAATGCTGTTCTTGATTGTGTCTGTCGGCTCTGCCGCAAGAAAGACCCACTGAGGATGACCATGGAAGCAGAGAAGTTCTTAGTTGATATGGAAGCCAATGGCATTCCACGGGATGCAGGGACATTTCGCGTGCTGATCACAAATCTGTGCAAGATCCGCAAGACTGAGGATGCCATGAATCTCTTCCGCCGTATGGGTGAGTGGGGATGCTCACCGGATGCTGACACATACTTGGTGCTCATCAGGAGCTTGTACCAAGCTGCTCGAATTTCTGAGGGGGATGAGATGATGACATGGATGCGGTCTGCTGGATTTGGAGATAAACTTGATAGGAGGGCGTATTATGGATTCATCAAGATTTTGTGTGGGATTGAGAGGGTTGAGCATGCTGTTAAAGTATTTCGAATGATGAAGGGATATGGGCATGCTCCTGGAGTTAAGTCGTATAGCTTACTGATTGAGAATCTGACTAGGCACAATCTAGGGGATCGTGCAAATGCACTGTTCAGGGAGGCTGTTGCACGTGGTGTAACTTTGGCACCAGGAGAGTATAAGATTGACAAGAGGTATGTGAAGGCAAAGAAGGAGAAGAAGGTGAAGAAGAGGCTCACTTTACCAGAGAAGATGAGATTGAAGAGCAAGAGACTATACAAGCTCAGAATGAGCTTTGTCAAGAAGCCCAGGCGTCGAATGCTCCGAGCTTAAGCAAACTTTTTGGTAATTTGTAATCATGCTGCTTCTAGTACTATCTTCATAATACTGTCTTTGCTTGCTGTGTGAATGATTATAGTTCTGAGGACCAGCTCATTGTTTTATCTTAGTTTATCTTATTCATCACACTTGAACTATGGAAGCACAATGAACTCATGCTTTTCCAATGGTTCCCACTTGCAGATTCAGGACTATGTTTAGAATCTATTCTTTTATACCATTGTCAAAATCCTAGTTTCTTCATGCACGTGTAGTCTGTAGGAGAAAAATTCTAAGATAAGTTTACCAATTAATTCCTCCATATGATGCTGAATACATAATAACTTTTAAGTCAGGAGTTATAGGCAGGACCACAGGAAGAACTTTTTGTATATATATAATCAGTGGAGTTAGCAAGTACGATCCCAAAACGTCATGAAGTTCTGCTTGACTTTGATTGCACAACTTGTCTCATTTATATGGTCCAGTAACCAGTAGATAAGCCATGGATTCCGAATGACTAGTAGATATCTTAGCAATTTTGGTATCCTGACATTGTTTTTCTTTCCCTTTTTTTCAAACTGGCTAATTTTATTGTTTGTTTAGTCCACTGAAGTACTTGAATAGATAACATACTTTTAAATCTTAGCTCATTCAAAATGATTTATGGTAAGTGAGATACTTGAAAAACAAACTCAGATTTCATTGAAGGCAAAGTGCAGTAGTTACGAATACCGACTGCACTTTGTGGTTAAGGGTTTCTTGTGGACTACAAAAGAAACAAAACTTGCTTCATTGTTCCTTATCCAAGGTTATGCATATCCAAGGTTATAATGCATCTCTGACTGCAAAAAGTTAGCGCACACTGCAATTCTTTTATTCATTTTCATTTTTCCTCAGTCCAGACTGCCGCTCAATAATATCATGGCAACTTCATGGCTACATTTTTCAAATCAGTTTGATTCCCATGTGTGGCTCTAGTTCCAGCTATGAACCTTTCCCGATGAAACTAACTTAGCTGCTGTGCTCGAATCCATGCTCTGACCTATGAAATTCATATTCTGCATGACTCCTGTTTTGTGTTGCTAAGGCTGCTCACATACAGTCTAGTTCTGCTGGTGTCCTGATACATATAATCATGAGTTCATGGTCAGAGCATATTCCAATATGCCAAATTGTAAGAATGCTAATCTGTTTCCACTTTTTTAGTTTTGAGTCCCCCTTTGCACCAGAGCATACTCTGACCTAGCTATTTAGAATGTACTTAGCCCCACCACTACATGTAGGTCTAACTTTCTGTATTGTATCATATCATGATCTTGACTTCACAAACCTGGCTTTTCACCATCCAAGCTAGTGCTTCTTACTATCCAAACCATCATATTTGGATGAGGGACATCTTTATTGTTGAAGATATGGAATATGCTCTGGTCATGCGGCATGTTCCTTGACCTCAATTTTACATACTCTTCATTGGTATTCTAAAGTGTTGAACATATATCATGTTTATAAAGTTGCAAGTGCTCAACTCATATGTGCGACCATGTTTGATAGAGGCAGCACTACTATATACCCATTGGTAGCTGAAGTTACAAGATAAATGAGACCATACTGTACTAGAGGCCAATATCATTATCTAGGGATTTCCCCTATCTTCTCATCTGTTCGATTCCAGTTTGACATGATTTTATTGACCACAGCAGAAATTACACAGCTTTGCACTGTGAAATTGAAGATTTAAAAGCTTACACTATTTGCTTAATATGATTTTCTCGGAAACTATCTACCCATCTTTCTGCAACTGAGTCACTAATGGTTTGTAATTATGCATCAGTTCGGTTGAAGCGGATGATCATGGGAAGCGAAACATCATCGGGAGTCAGAGTTGTAATCCAGAAGATAAAAAAAAATGATACCCTTGACTTGTGCCTGCCATTGTGACTGGCTATCCGACAGCAAATATTTTTCAATATAAGGGCTAAGTCTGATTTCATTTTCAGTTTGATGGACTGGTGGCTCTGGTGAAGTTTGGCGCAACTCTCATTTCATTAGCATAAATAATGTAGCATTTCACTTCTTTTTATTTACCCTTCTGGTATGGTTCTGTACACCCTGGTTTTTCATAGAAAAGCATTGGAGCTATGGAACAACGGTGTGCCCAAAACTTACCGGACCACATCTTGCTACAGAATGGCTATTGTTTTCTCTCCTTTTTTTTGTGTGTGGAAATGTGTTTTCCAATGTACCCGTGCTTTAGCTTACATGAACTGCCTAATGTCACTGATATGTTCTACGCGCCTGCTTGATTTCTGAACGTCACGTCAGAGTTTAGGTCTCGGCAATTTGAGGGTTGTACATTGTACTGCCGGGACCGAGATGAGCGGGAACAGCGGAAGTTCCTTTCCCAGATTTCCATCAGGATCAGGTAGGTATGGCTTTTATTATATGCAACTTTATACACCTGGTTTGTGTGCTCAGCTTCCTCTTTTCTTGAGCTCTCATTTCATAAACCAATCTCGGATCAAGATGTTATAATCCACACCATTATAGAGGCTCTCTCTCGCACACACTTGGAGATAACATAAACAGTGGGCTTCAGGGACCCTTTGCCCGTTGTCTCCATTGGCATAGCCTGATCTCTGATGCAGCCAGCCAGCCACCAGACCGCAAGGGCCTCACTTCAATGAGTGGCAACCGAAAAAGATGTTTGCAAAAGACTAGCAATTTTATTCTTTTCTAAAGAATACTTTGGATCTGATATAAACCTAATATCCAAAACAGGTCGCTGTCGAAAATGTTGTGTGGTATCTTTTCCGCATTGCCTGATCTAAAAATCCCTGAGAAATGCATGGTGCTGCAGCTGACAATTGTACCGCAGCCTAATATGAAATTCTAGGCGAGTGATAACGAGTTCCTGTGTGCCCAAACTTGTCGAATTTTTAGACGCTGCAGTGAGGGATTTGCCAAGCCACCAACCTTGGACCCATCGCCTCTGTGGTTCTGCTACAACCCAAATCCAGGCAGTCGCTTCCTGTGCATAAATGGACAGCAGTGGAGCTGATAGCGATGGATATGGCCGGGGATTATTGGGGGTCACACATCATATCCTTTCCAACGCGATTTCTCTTATCAGAAACAGGCTCTCCATTGGGTTGGGTATTGATCGGTGGCTGGTTGTTGAGCGTCCAAGAACTTGGCTTGGAGCTGCAATGGGGAAATGTTGCAGTGCTCCATCAGATGGATGGAAGATGATCAGCACTGCAAACTGCGGGTCCGGTACACGCAATCTCGAGGATGACACGTCGGTCCAGTTCTTCACCTGTTCACCTGCAGGTTCTGATTGGTGGAGCCACGTAGGATAGAGGAATGCTAGCTCGTGCGTCATAAACAGAGATTGTGCCTTCCTGATCCCCAACTTTATAGGTCTCGCATGTGTCTCAAGAATCAAGATGACCTTTGATGATGAGTAAGTTTGTGGTTGTACATGTAAAAGCCTAAAAGGACCCCTAATCTGAGGATAAAGATCAGATGCCTCGTGATCAACTCACCTGAGAACACAAGCAAAGTACTCCTGCAAATTGCAACTGATGCCATCTTTATCTATTTCCTTTTCCGGGAGCAAATTCGAAGCGAGGTAGGTAAGGATTGGCATGCACACGGCATAACTGCCCACTGCACTTTGGGATCACGGAGCGAGCGGGTCACATTATTTGTACTAGCAAGCGCCGTGTAAAGATTTGAGGGTAGGGTAGCATCAGAAGCAATGAACCTTCCGCTTCCCCTCCCTCTATGGTCCATGCTATCTGCAACTGCAATGGCTCTTAGCCATCCTTTGCGTCAGTTGCAGATGAAGACAGCAGCTCAATCGTTTTCTCCAAAAAGATGAGGACCGCAGGTGGCCCCTGCAACTTGCGTGAATTTTATCAGCTCGATGCCAACTGACAAAACCCTTCCTACCCCGGTAGATTCCGTTACCGAAAGCCATAATTTGCTAGTGTCGTCTGCAGATGAATGGGATTGGCTATTTTACAGTACATGAATGTTTACAGGAAGATCAAGGGGTATAATCCACATGTTCCAGGAGATGAAATAGTGAGAATGGCAGGTAGGGAAGCTGGATAAGGATGAGAGCCAGAGGGCAGCCGCACGTGCGCGGCAGCTCAACAGATGGACGCAACCATAAATTTTAATCCCCCGGCAACAGAAGGATAAAAGCCACATCTGCAGTAGAGTGGAGACTTCGCAGGCCCAGAGGAAAAGGGCGGGGGAGATGGAATAAAAAAAAGAGGGCAGGAGAAGCGCGCACACAACCCGCAGAGGCAGAGAAGTGCAGAGGAGAATTCATTCAGATCAAAACAAGGTGTCGTCTTCTTCCTCTTCCTCCTCCTGATGTCGACGTCCACCTTCGATTTTCCTATTCTGGTTTTAATATTTGTCGCCAGCAATTTTGTACGCAATACGTTGAGTGAAAAGATCCTACGCATGTATGATGCGTATATGTGCGTGTGTCTGCGCTTCCCTGCTTCCCCTGGCTTCTTTTATTCCCCCTTCTTTGTTCGCTTGCGGCCTCGGGACAGGAGGCGGGCAGGGCGAGCCGCGAGCGAATGCACAGTTCCGGTGAGTTCTTGGAACCTGAACCGGCTCTTCTTGATCCGTTTCCGCTCCTCTGATCCTAGGGTTGGTTCTTGGTTTGGGTGTCACTCGGTGTGGAGTCGATTTATCCGGCGCGCAGCCGCCATGAACTGGAATTCTTCCTCTTCCTCGTCCTGTTGTTGGCGGATCGTGTTTTTTTTGGCACTACCTGATAGAACATTGGTAGGAAAATGCGGATGGATTATTTGCTGATGCATGGAGTGTGGTTTTGTTTCTGGGAGGGGTTTTAGGTAATGCGGCTTGGTGCGCGTTCTACTCGATCGGGAATTGGATTTTTTTTTTTTCGGGGCGGGATTGCGCGTTCTTGATCCGGCTGGTTTTGAGTAATGGTGCGCCGGCCATGGCCTTATCCGATTTCTTTGGGGTTCTTTTCCTCGGGAGAAAGTACGCGAGCAATGGGGCCAAAGGCAGCAGCTTTTTTCAGTCTTCAGCATCTACTGCCATGGATTGTTCCCCTGCAGTGCTTCTGCTTCTTTTTCACTTTTTATTAGCAGTAAAGTAGTATTTAGTGCTTTTGCTGGGATTGTGGGGGGGGAAAAAAAGAGGATTGGAATCTTTGAACTGTTCTCGACTCAAATGATGGCTGCTAGAGCTTTCAGTTGCAACTGCCCCTGCCTTATTGCTAGTCACTCAGTTCTGGTCCAGGCCTCCAGGGCTTTTCCTGCTTTCTCCTTACCTTCAGCAGAACAAGAAAGGCAGTTTCTTCTCTTTTACTTGCAATTGCAATTTTGTGTTACTACTTGTATGTGAATCCTGCATGTAATGCTGATAGCTCTGTTTGCTATGCAATTTTGTCTCTGTATTTAGTATGAATACCTTTAGAGCTTCAGTTTTAATCGCAAGCATAATTTCTGTAGTATATCTTATAATGAATTATGCAATTGGCTTTGGAGCCTTTGATCATAAAGAGACCTTTCCAGCTGGACGTTGAATATGTGGTTTTGCTGAGATGTTCATGATACTCGTTCATCCATGACTGGGACTTGGTTTCAGGCTTAAGCTATTAACGTGCAATAGGCAGTCAGCAAAACTTCCATATACCAATAGGAGACTTCCCTTACCCTAAAATTCATACTGAAATGTCAAAGCTATAATTAATTAGGGCAATAATAGACCCCAATGTTATATATTCTTTCTTATGGGTTATTCAATCCAGCTAGATTTCTGTCACAATCATATGACACATGCAAATTTGTGATCCTCAAAGTGATGTGATGCAATCATACATGTCCAGGTTTTTAGGCGCTTTAATATTGCCTGCATAATTGTTCCTAGAATATTTATTCCTTTTTGGGCCTTTGGTCAAGTTCTAAAATGTAGGATTAATCATTTACAGCTAGCAAGTTGTTTTTTTTAATTTTTGGTTGTGCTCAAAATGTTTAGAAGGGAAACATAACTTGTATAAGGATCACATATTAAAGAATGTAGCAAAACGAAACAGCATACTAGTTTCTGGATGCACGTTATGCTACCAGTTTTCTCTATTGTTATTCTGCATTCTAGAGAGAAGCGCCATATTTAACATTTTGTTGCAGGTTTATTGCAAGGCAGCTTCAAAATCATGAAGTAAATGTGTGTCTGTTTTGAACATGTGTTCAGTAATGAACAATAATATTACCAAAAGGCCTTCTAATGTTGCCCTTTTTCTTAGATTGACTAGTGGAGACTATTTTATGCCTAAGTAGTTTTACTGCTACTAAAGGAGCAATCGCTCTTGTGATGTTAGGCTGGGACGCTGGGTAAGCATTGGTTATGTTACTGTTCATGGTAGGATATCCTCCATCTTCTAACATTTTGGCCGCTTCTTGGACAGAAACAATAAAAAACAAAATGGTACTTGTGTGGGGAGTGTTGAGATAGGAAACTAGAATCTACGGTTGACCAAAACATTACTATTATTGTAGGTATTTGTACTGCGAGTTAGAGAACTAGAGTCTGCATTTTTCAAACTTTCTTATATTCTAATGTTAATTGGATCACTTCTTCTGGATATACTTGTGTTGTTAATTTGCTGCTACTTTCTTTCTGCAGGAGTATTTTAGTGCAACATTAACTTGATATAGAGTTGTACACCGAGGAAGCAATGGAAAGGGAATCAGCTACCACGTATGAGCCAAAAAGAAATAGTGAAATAAGAGTTTTTGAGAGTTCCGATGAGATGGCAACAGATCTGGCTGAGTATATCTCGCAAATTTCAGAAATTTCAGTCAAAGAAAGGGGATACTTCGCTATTGCCCTATCTGGAGGTCCCCTAGTCAGTTTTTTGGGGTAATGCTATTTCCTCTGCTTTCTAACTAACATATTTTCTTTTAATAATGTGCACGAATTGTTAAGAGTTCACATTACTATATCTGAATTTTCACTCTTTCAATTATTACAAGGAAACTTTGTGAAGCCCCATACAACAAGACCCTGGATTGGTCCAAATGGTACATCTTCTGGTCTGATGAACGTGCTGTAGCAAAGAACCATGCAGACAGTAACTATAAGCTAACAAAAGAAGGATTTCTCGCCAAGGTATATGAACTGAATAAACCTTTCCTTTTTCTGATTTTGATTATTAATATTTGCTTATTGTGTACTAATCTGTTGATGTCTGTCAATTTTCTGCTTTGTTGAAAAATGAGTTGATTTGGCCCCTTTTTGTTTATTGTTCTGTACCAACCAGGTGGTGGTTGGATCTTGCAGGATCATCTATACTGTTTGTTCTCCTTGTTGCTTCAACTAATATTAGAAAAGTCTATTCACTGAGATAAGACATCAACAAACTCTGATAAATTAATTGATGCTAGTCTGTGTTTGCTCTTTGCTTCCATGTTTCGGGTCTAATTTTGATGGTTTGTTTTGTGGAAGTAATCATTGATATGATTAGCTCAAAAAGTGCCATCTCAAGCTCAGGCTTCACTTGTGTTAAATCAACCGCAGTTACAAGAACTTTTCCTTTACATTATCCTTGTCGATCATGTTGATATTACAACCACGGAAGGGGACTGTAAATAGCCTATAGAGCAAGTACAGACTTTTATCATACATTCATACCTGAATATTTGTTGTGATTGCTGATAAGGGTATACTTTTTTGTCTAGCTATTTTTTTTCATTTTCTATTGGTAGTATGTACTGCTTGGTGTTTGCTATGAAATATTAGCATATAAATATTGATAACATGGTGTCCAACGCGTTATCTTGACCTGTGCTTTTCTGATGCCCCCCCCAGACCCCGCGCAGTGCGGGAGCCTACGGCACTGGGTACGCCCCCCCCCCCCCAACCCCCAACACACACACCCTTTTTTTTCTTGTTTCAACCAAATGTTAGGAGCATTTGTTACTTTCATTTCAGGCTTCAAAGCAACAAGACTTCAAATTAGTCGTTGAGAGGACCAGCCAGTGGGAGTGTTAGATAATCAAGAATTCCCTCTTCTTTATTGCAATGATTTGTTCCAAGAAAGAGCAGGTCAAGAGTAGTGGTATATATTAGCTCGAAATCTGTGTTGCTAACATTCAGTCTCAAGTCGTCGTTCTTATTTGGCCATATCCTTTTTCCTTTATTGTTACAGTAAAAAAAATGTTAATGCCAATTGAAAGTAGAGCACCTTTGTAGGTAGACATTACACCTTAGACAATGACTGGTCGCCTGGATGGTTGCTACACCTTATCATTTGATGTGTCATGTTCTGGTAGTCTGATATTTTCAGACTTCAGATAATGCTATATACTGTGCCAACTAAGGGGTGGGGGACAGATCAAGGCTGGATAACTACTGACTTAATAGTTCCATGTTCCAGCTACTCCGGAAGCACCCAGCACCAACCACACATTTTCATAGCTTCTGATTATTACCTATTGTCAGCTAAACTCACTGAAACGGGTTTTTTAGGCAACAGAATATGTGCTCTCAGCTGGGCTCCTTGCACCGGTCACATTATGTGTAGATTTCTTGGTTCCATTCTTCTATACTAGAATACTACTCAGCTGGGTCTCAACAAAATTTCAGATAACTTTTTGTTGATTTTTCTTGCTATTTGCCTTTGTTATTTGTCTAGTTTGTGGGCCCATTTAAAATCTTTATAGGGCACAGAAGCCCTGATGAGATTTTTTTGAGCATGTCATGTTCATTTACGATGGTTGATGCTGCTGCTGCAAATTATGGGTTAGCATGTTCAATGCATCCTTTTTGTCAAGTTAACTATTTGATGTATTTAAATTGTCTTGCAGGTACCTATTCCTAATGGCCATGTCTATTCCATAAATGACAATGCCACAGTGGAGGATGCAGCAACAGACTACGAATTCGTCATAAGGCAGCTGGTCAAGGTCCGCACAATCGGCGTCTCCGAGAGCACTGACTGCCCCAAGTTTGATCTCATCCTCCTTGACATGGGCCCTGATGGTCATGTGGCCTCACTGTTCCCTAACCATCCTGCCCTTGAGCTGAATGACGACTGGGTCACCTACATCACAGACTCCCCGCAGCCTCCACCTGAGCGGATCACCTTCACTCTCCCAGTAATCAATTCGGCGTCCAACATAGCAATAGTGGCTACCGGCGACGACAAGGTGAAGGCTGTGAACTTAGCAGTTTCTGATGGCACTGAAGGTCCTGATATTCCCGCCTCGCTGCCTGCAAGAATGGTCCACCCAACAGATGGGAAGCTGGTGTGGTTCCTGGACAAGGCCGCAGCTTCATCCCTCGAGGTCGAGAACGGTGAGCATCACGAGTATTGACTCCAAGGATCCAAGGCCGTTTTGCCGTGAATGGGTGGAGGCATGTAAGTAGGCGGTGGGATATGAATATGATGGAAAAAGATGCTCAGTTCCCGTTTTAGCTCAATATAATTTTCTTGGCATTAATTTTGTTCTGAGGATCTAGCTCCAGGAAATCAAAAACTGCCCGTGGTCCTTTTGCGATGAGAGATGATTTAGAACGAAGAAATGTGTGTGAGATTTCGAGAGCAAAGGATGAGAATACTGGATTTTAACTGTGGTCGTATTATGTTATGCGCTGCATTCTATTTCTACCTAGCTGAAGTTAGATTCTTTGATTTGGTGGTATTTATCCTTGTGCATTGATGTCACTCTTCTGAACATGCTCGAGATCGTTCCCAGACCCGGAGACACCAACATTCTGGGGGTTTTGTCTCACTTGGTAGCCTGATACGGGCTCAGTACTTTGTTTCTGAAACATTATTATGTGCAGTTCTTATCTTTCAACCTATGGCGTGGTTACCTGGTCTCGTTATGGAAGCACGTCTCTCATTGATGCAAAGGCACTTGTTTCACTGCGTGTGTTATCTGAATCGTGCCCTTTCCAAGCTGTTGAATCTTACAGCTACTGCTACAGTTCCTGATCAACTTGCGCTGCAGCTATGCATGCACTTGTGCTTCGCCGCCGTTTCGATTCGTCGTCCCCACATCATGGTGGGTTCCAGGTTCCAACAAATATTACTGCATCAGCCAACGCAGATCGACCGGAAAAATATAAACTAGAGATATTTTCTATTTTCCAGGTAAAATACGTCAAATATAAGTTCATGGTCTTTAGACTTTTATTGCCCTTGCAGTATGACAAGTAGTTTTCTTCTTGGCTCGCTCGCATTAAGCTAGCGATCAACCTTCTTCCACATTATGTATGCGGACAATGCGGGTTGCACGAGGGGCAATTTGCCTGGCAGTCCTCCTTATTTTCCCAGCATTTCTTCGGGTTGACGCTCAGGCAGCAGTAGCACGCACCAAAACAAACAGGTGCAGGTATGGCACAAAATATGATCTCTAGCTTCCTCTCATCGACTATCATAGAGGAGTTCACCGCGGCAGCATTACTAATACTTGTGGTGACGAGACCATCTGGGTAATTTCTTCCAGTACCTGTTTTATTGCAACATTTATAATTTCGCAGCATAGGTTCAGGAGGAAACAATATAATGCAAGAAAATGGTGCATACTTACACTTTGATATCAAAGTTAAGCATCCAAAGAGCACGGTGAACAAGATAGTGATCATGTACACCAGATCAACGCGGCCGTTAACCTTCATATTCGATCTTGAGTTACCTAGATCTTACAGTACTTGATTACAACCTGCGTTATGGGTTAAATGGGCATGAGCAAGTGGCCCCGTGCATCAACATAAAAGGGGTAAAATCTTGCGGTTGACAGAAATGCTTATTTGAAAAATGTAGCATGCAACTAATTAGCCTATATGAACATTAATTCCATATATATGTTTTATGAACAATCTGACGGGTAACATGATGAATTCCATCTTATTGCTACAATCTACTCCCTCTGGTCAGAAGCATAAAAGGGCTAAAATCTTGCGGGTGACAGAAATGCTGATTTGAAAAATGTAGCATGCAACTAATTAGCCGAAATGAACATTAATTCCATAGATGTTTTATGAACAATCTGATGGGTAACAGGATGAATTCCATTTTTTTTTATGGAATCTACTCCCTCTGGTCAGAAACAAAAGACGATTGAAGCTACAACTGCTAACAGTATATCTACAGCTGTTGAAGACGTCAGTGGCTATAGGAGTAATTATTTATTGTCACAATATGGAGTTATAAATAAGGAGAAAAGTTCTTATATGCATTTAATAATAGCCTTATGTTTTATGTGCGCTAAACATCTGCCTTCTATTCCTACATAGTTTCAAATTTATTATTTTGCCACCTCCGTCTATGAGGAGGAGACACGTTTTCTTCCTCGCCAAAATTTATGACTCGTGTGCCAAACATCAGGCATAAACTTCAAATCAGATGATAAAAAAAAACTACGTATTGTTGCTTCTGTGACACTGCGAGGGAACCACACGACCTGAATTGCAGTTCTGATCAATATTCAGTGAATGGGGACTACACCACACCACAGGCTGTGAGAAAGCCCTTGTCAGGAATTTGAGTTCTCATAGGATACATTGCCTCAAGTGAATGGGACTACACCACACCACAGGCTGTGAGAAAGCCCTTGTAAATGGCATCCTGGTTATTAAGTATTACCTAGCTAAATGTATGTTTATGAAATGTACAGTGATTTTCTATCAAGGGAAAAGGGGGTGGGGACAGCATTCACATCAATATGGGTGCGTTTAGTTCCCCAACTTCCACCCAAAAAAACACTATTCATCTCATTCCTCCACTCACAGAACACGCTTTCCAGCACGTTAGATCTACAGTGTTTTTCCTACAAATCTAAACTCACACTAGAAATCACACATATAGGACTGAGAAAACACAAGTCGAGATGGGTTCAGTACCGAGGTGGACAATGTGAAGTGACCTTGAACTGTGGTGGATCTTGTGGCCTGCTGGCTCCAACGGGCAACAATGACGGAGGCGACGACGCGTGGGGATGGCGGAACCAGCTTGCGATTCGACGGGGTGTGGGGCGGCGCCGGGTAGGGTGCGAATTGGGGGGGCGGCCGAGTTCTGATTTGTGCGGATTGGGAGTTTGGGAGCCGAGGCCTGGAGTGGTGGGAACCACGTGCCGGGGCTGCGAGGAACGCACCATGCACGCCGCGAGGCTGTACCGTGGGCTGGACTAGGCTTGTGGGTTGTGGCCCAGCAGCTATCAGTGGCGGCGGGCCGAACAAGGTGCGCGCTGCGGCCGCCTCGCATTCGCGAGTTGCGACATCCCCCCTACTAGTACGTAGTTTTTTTTCTTTTCGTAGAGTACTCTCACCGTTATGTTCTAAAATGCATATTTCATTTTGGTGCGGTAACCAAGAAAATAAAATTCCTTATTATTAATAAAATCAAGATTTTCTTAAGTTACTCCAATGTTTTGGTGACATCTTATTCTTAGCTATTTATTGCCAATAACTCTTCGTTATTGATGTTATTCATCACTACAGGGCATGTTAGTGGTCTTAAAAGAAAAAAAATCTAATTTTTATCATCATTGACTATTGTCGTAGTTTGGTATTAGTCATTGAACTAGAAAACCGGTTATCTTTGGCTACTAAACTACTAGAACCGGAAAAATTTGACCATCTACCTAGTTTGAAAGGTGGTTTTTGAGTATAGATGCATTTTTAAAGCTGGTAAAATCTAGTTACAATATCTAAAAATTCATTTAGAATTCAGTTTAAATCAGGAAAAAAATATAAAACATGTATTGAAGTTACTCAAAAATATAATCTACATTTTTATAGTTTTTTCCATATTATTTATTGCTTGCTAGTATTTTATTTATTGTAATCATGACTCATGAACATTGTTTATTTAAACATCGTTTGATGATATTAGATTAGAAGATTGACAAAAATGTGGAGAAAACTTTTGTACTAGGTTCATATTTTCCTTATTTAAAATAAATTATTTATAATTTTCAGATGATATTTATTATTTTTTTAGAAAATATACATAAGTGCAAAGTTGTCCAGTTTTTTTTTATCAAAGTTACCTAATTTTTATGTTCGGTGTCCAAAATTAAACTCCAATAATAGCTAGTAGTAGATGGTAAAAATGGACTCTTCAAAAGCAAGAAAAAAAAATTGTGACCGGTGGCGGCACACGAAACCTGTGGGGGATGTGTGCGCCTGCGCGCCGCCTGCCTCGCGCCCCGGGTCACACGATCCCACCCGAGTACCCGACCCCCTCGGCTCCAAGCTGTCGCAGTGGCCCTATTCGGCTGGTGGGAAACGGCTGGCTGATTTTGGCTTATTCTCCATGGGCCCGCGTGTCTGTGTCATATCTACAGTGTACGCGCTGGCTGGAACCAGCTCCAGCCCAGCCATTTATGATCAGCCGAACAGGGCTAGTGTCGCGCTCCGGAAGCCACGCTTTGCGTGCTCTCGTCTTCGTCCCCGTTCCGCCGCCGCTGGTTGCTTCGCCTGCTGGCTCGCTCACAGCTGCACTGCACGCCTGGATCTTGGCTGTCGCCCGGGCGGCCTCCCGCTGCTCATGAGACCCGCGTGCGCTTGCGCGTTTCGTCCAGAAGCTTCCGGCCTCTCCTGCCGTGTTCCATGACAAAACGTGTGCGCCGCCAACCGAGTTCAAGCTCAGCTGGTCCTAACGCCGATCTCTTTCTTGTTCCGAGCAGGGCACATGCATGCACACACGGTCAGAGACCAGACACCGCCACTGAGTCCACGGAATAGGAATGATCCAGCTGGCACCTGGATCGAGTGATCGTGAACTGAATGATCTTGGTCTCGAAAGTTCCTTGAGGCTCGCGCTATCTGGGATATTGTCCAACTTCCTTTGGGGAATTAGCAACGAGGTTAAGATCAAGTCGGCATTATTCTGAATGTTGCTGAACCCGATTGATCCAATATCTGAAGAAAGTCTACTCTTGCTACGAATTAGCAATATCCTGAGCCGATCGATATCTTCTTTAGTGCCCGACCTGACCGGCACCAGGAAAAGATTACGCACGTCCAGCCCGAGCGGCCGGCGTCGTTAGTCTACGGGAAAAAAAAAAGCGTCTTTTGTCATAGAAAATGATGGGTATTTTGAGTGAGCGGAGCACTAGCGGGAACCTACCGATATGACAGAGATGGGTCCCTTTTGACACCACCGGATGATTAACCGGCAAGGAATCGAAGGCCTGGACCGGCAAGTCCGCTCGAACCCAGGTCAGAAGAGAGACACAGCTGGCCATGGCATGGCAGCCAGTGATGGTGATACTGATCGAAGGGAGTAGCCATCTTTTTGTTGCGGTTTGCACTCCCCTAGAAGGAAAACAAAAACAGGAAGAAAGCTTCCCAACCCCGTACCCACAAGAATAGCTCAAACCTGCCTGCATGTCTGCATACCCCCGGCCAGACACGGCGCGCCAGAAGCCTCACATCGCCATCGCATACTAGTAGGCCAGAGAGACAACAGGAGGACAGAGGAAAGGCTCTGCTTCTCCCCATTCTGAGCTCCTCTTGCCTTCATCGTCCTCACGAAGAGCAGACAAGAGAGTGATCAGTGGGGCTTCTGCTTTCTGAGCTCTGCCGGGCCGGCCTATGGCGAGACGGGGGCCGGTGTTGGCGCATCTTGGCGCCTCTGTCGCGCTGCTTGTGATCGCCTTCTCATCTCTAATGGCTTCTTCAGGTCAGTGCCCAAACCAGGCAACGCACTTTGATTGATTGATTGATGATTCCTGCAGGCTTTGGTAGTTCTAAGATTAGTAAAAAAAACTGTCCTCATGCAAATATGTGTCTCTCTTTACTATTTCTTTCCATTGCGGCGTTAGAATCATATGGATCAAAAGCAATTCAGAATTAAACCTTGTGTTTATTTCTTAGTGCAAAATGCCAATGTAGTTTTAGAGGCCATGATCTTTTCAACAATTATTATTTGAATTTATTTGAGGAAGGGGAAGGGGGGCACATGTCCTCTGTTTCTATCACGTGATACATGTTAGTAGAGTGGTTTCAGCAATCCGGGCTTCAGGATATAGTTTAACATGGTCTGAGCCCGATACACACGAATTACGCGCACTTCTGCAGTGGCGATGATAGGAGCATCGACTCCGCTGACAACAGCACCACGTCCCGATATCCATCCACCGACCCTAATATGTGCACGCACGACGGGGACCATAGGCGGATGCAAGAAAAAAATATATAAGGGGCTAGAAATATAGGGCCCTAGTCCATTTAATTCTTAAAAAAAAAATACTATAAAATATATGAGATTGTGATCAAAAGTTCTATATTTATTGACCATATGGATCAGAAGTAAATCAAAACTAAACCTTTTATATTTTTAGTGCAAAATGTCAATCTAGTTTTAAAGACGGTGTCTTTTTAACAATTATTATTTGAATTTATTTGGGGAAGGGGCATATATATCCTCTTCCATCATGCCAATAGCTGCAAAAGCACCCACTCGTGGGCACTGTAGTTATGCCTGCTGCAGCTACAAAACCACCATAGTTACAACCACTTCAAAAATAACTTATTTATTTACGTGACATTACGGTTATTTGCAATCATAATAGAGGTTTGGTAACTATCTCCAATTTGGAAGTGGAAGTGACAGGTTTCATAACACTTCCTTGGTAATCTCTGCAGAAGCATATGATCCACTCGATCCGAATGGAAACATAACAATCAAATGGGATGTAATACAATGGACTCCAGATGGCTATGTGGTGAGTGAATAATCACTGTGTGTGAAGCTACCTTATTACCATGTATTATAAAAAAATTTCGAGTGCATATCGCTATTGTTACTGCATATGCCTTCATATATCTTTCATAAGCAAACATAATTTTTTTTCACAAGACATTTGGTTTACTTCAATAGTCTTGTTACTATATCTTAGTCTTCTGTCTTTAGTCTTGTTGTCATTATGCTGCTTTCTCTATCATCCTTTTGTCAGAAGATGATGATGCCCTTTGTAGTATTTCCATTCTACCTGTCATTGAGCAGTGTAGTACTTTTTCTTGATAGCTGTTTTTGCGAAATTTTCTTGATAGCTACATAATGTGAAGTGATGTTGCAATCAAGGTTGTGCATGTAGGATATCATCTGAAGAAGAGTTTATAATATGCTGTCAATGGCTGTACTGAAATGTTCCATTGATTAATCTAGTCAGAGCTCAGACATCATTACCCTTATCACTTTGTTGCATTTCGTACGCTCCTACCAGACCTAGCTAATTCTTCCCATGATTCAACATTTCTTCAAATTCATTCCATAACTTTTTATATGAAATCTATTTCAATTGAGATTTTACATGTCAAAGATCTTTCTTTTTCTTGAGCAATCTCATTTCATTTTTTAATTCCCATTTCACAAGATCTGCCAGTATCTCAAATCTCGTGAAACCTTCTGTCCAGGCTGTTGTTTCACTATACAATTACCAGCAGTACCGCCACATCCAAGCGCCGGGATGGAAACTCGGGTGGGTTTGGGCAAAGAAGGAGATAATCTGGGCCATGACCGGTGGCCAAGCCACTGAGCAAGGCGATTGCTCGAAATTCAAAAGCAACATCCCCCATTGCTGCAAGAAGGATCCTGAGGTTGTGGACCTGCTTCCTGGCACACCTTATAACATGCAGATCGCCAACTGCTGCAAGGGAGGGGTCCTCACCGCATGGGCACAGGACCCTGACCATGCCGTGGCATCGTTCCAAGTCAGTGTTGGTCAGGCTGGGACGACCAACAAGACTGTGAAGGTGCCCAAGAATTTCACTCTGAAGGCTCCCGGGCCTGGGTATACCTGCGGACCGGCCAAACTAGTGAAACCTACCAAGTTCATATCGCAGGATGGGAGAAGATCAACTCAAGCACACAGTAAGATTTTTTTTACATGTCCTACTTATTCTGCAATGAGGATAAACTGATGACTAGCTATCAGATTTTTTTTTCACAAATTTATGACCACTTCACCCTTTGTTTTCTCTGTGCAGTGACTTGGAATGTGACCTGTACATACTCACAGTTTGTTGCTCAAAGATCTCCAACCTGCTGTGTTTCACTCTCGTCTTTTTACAATGACACCATTGTCAACTGCCCAACATGCTCTTGTGGCTGCCAGAATAACAGTACCGCACCAGGAAGCTGTGTAGAGTAAGTCCACACTGACAGAACTCTATCAACATGTCAGTCTTTTCATTTTGTTCAGTTATGTGAAGGCTGGATGTGTTGTTCTTCAACAGGGGTAATTCACCTTATCTGGCCTCTGTCGTGAATGATCCTAACAAGAACAGCTTGGCTCCTCTAGTCCAATGCACTTCTCACATGTGCCCAATAAGAGTGCATTGGCATGTCAAAGTGAACTACAAGGAGTACTGGAGGGTCAAGATCACGGTGACAAACTTCAACTACCGGATGAACTACTCACAGTGGAACCTCGTTGCGCAACACCCCAATTTCGACAACCTGACTACCATTTTCAGCTTCAACTACAAATCTCTGGATCCCTATGGATTAATAAGTGAGCACCTGGCACATCAATTCACCATCTAATTATAAACACATTCAAACTTGCACTGTTAATTACAAGTTCGTCTCAACCACTGACATTTCCGCTGTCGCAGACGACACCGCGATGTTATGGGGCATCAAGTACTACAACGATTTGCTTATGACGGCTGGACCAGACGGAAATGTTCAATCCGAGCTTCTGTTCAGGAAGGAGCCTTCCACGTTCACCTTCCAGAAAGGCTGGGCGTTTCCAAGACGAGTGTACTTCAACGGCGACAACTGCGTGATGCCGCCACCAGACGCGTACCCGTGGCTGCCCAACACCTCTCCACGGCAGTCAGCTTCGCTTCTCCTGACGTTTGTTGCCGTTTGGGCAGCATTGGTTGTCCTACTGGCCCATGCGTAGAGTGATGCGCATGTTTCACAGAAAGTTTTGACGTGATTGCATTGGATGCTACTGATCATTCAGTTTCTTTCGAAACTTTATATGGTGTCTTTCTATTAGAGCAGACCCAAATGTACAGTTACGTATCCAAGCATGTACATTCTCAGTACCTGTAAATTTTAGCAAAGACAGATTGGCGAGAAATAAACTGTTTCCCCCATCATAACGGAAACTTGCAGATTGTCCAATGTGGAGAGGAGAGGAGAGAAGGCGTTGCCTACCATTCCAGTTTCGCATAGCACAAATTGTTGCAAGTTTTTGAAAAAGCCCAATCAGGGAAGCTTGTTTAATTTGAAGCAAAACGGAATCCTGAATTTGTCAATAATACACTGACTCGACGGTGGTGGCGTTGGCAGATGTTCGTGGGCCGCCTTTTGTGTCTGGGCCAGGCTGATAAAAGCTAGCCAGGTTGCAGTTTGTGTGCCCATTCTATGGTAAAACCAGCAAGATTGGGGTGTAAAAATCATATATCACACAGAAATTTATTTATCCCTAAGTTGATAAGATAAAATCATACAAATTCAGTTCTATTGCTTCAATATTGCACAAAGTATTTCCTTGAATACGCTCCTTTAGGGCTTTTGGTCAAGTTCTAAAAACAAGTTTAGATTATCACATCATAATCATTTGGTGAATTCTGTCAAATCCTCTTTCTCGAGGTTGTTGCTTGATACAATTACCAGTAATCCCACCAAATTCAGGCACCAGCATATCTTTCTCTTTCAAAATTATGCTACTGGCGTCCACTTAGGGTATGTTTGGTTGGAAGGATGGCATAGGATGAAACCATTTTTTCCTAGCGTTTGGTTGAAGAATGAAGGGATGAACCCATCCCCTAAAGTAGAATATTCTCTCAAGATTCGGGATCAGCTCATCCCATAAAATTTCCCGGACGCGCTCGTCCCACGCGAACGCCGTCGTTCTCCGTTTCCTCCCTCCTCGCGCAGCGCGTGCTCTGTTGCTTCCGTTGCCGCACCAGCGCTAGCTGCGGCGGCGGCCTCAACATTTTGGCCGGCTTCCTCTCCAGCCATGCAGCTGGCTCCATCTCTCTTCGATTTGGCCGCAAGAAAGTTTGCCGTCCGTACGTTCCATTTGCTCCTCTCTCGATTTGGTCACAGGAAAGTGATCTTTGATGCATGCTAGTTTAACTGGGACGGCAAAGTGCTTGATTCTGGAAGTTTGTGGGTTCAATTTGACATTGATTTGGGCACGAGAAAGATTAATCCGTATGTTCAGAACATCCAAACCAATCCTGAAACCCAAAACGTCGACTATCTACAGAGCAAAACATCATCTTTTTTTCTTCTTTCTTCCTCTCCCCATGCCGGTCGGTTCTAGCACTAGATCGATCGGCCTCCTGAGCTTTTCTCATTCGTCTCATACCACGACCAGCACCAAGAACGCCACGACGGCCACCGCGGCGGCGCCCAGCGACGCGGCCGGGGCCGGCATGGCAGCGTTGGGAAGGTAAGGGTAGGCGTCCGGCGGCGGCATCTGGCACTCGTCGCCGTTGAAGTAGACCTTACGTGGGAACGCCCAGCCCTGCCTGAATGTGAAGGTGCTGGCGTCCTTGCGCATCAGCACCTCCGACTGCACGTTCCCGTACGGCCCCGCCTGCATCAGGTGGTCGTTGAAGTACTTGAGCCCGTAGAACATGGCCGTGTCATCTGACAACATCACATGAACAGACAACGAAATCAGGTTCACGTCCAGATTCATGGCAGCGCATGGTCATGGAGATAAGAAAAGAAATGAAGAGAATTACTGATGGAGCCGTAGGCGACGACGGGCTTGTAATCGAAGCTGAAGACCTCGGTGATGTTGTCGAGGTTGGGGTGCTGCGCGACGAGCGTCCACTGCGTGTAGTTCATGCGGTAGTTGAAGTTGGTGATGGCGATCTTGGCGCGCCAGTACTCCTTGTAGTTGAGCTTGACGTGCCAGTGCACCCGCACGGGGCACATGTGCGTCGTGCACTGCAGCAGCGGCGCCTCCATGTCCCGGTGCACGCGCACCCCCGCCGCCCCGTGCGCGTGCTCGTGCTTCCCCGTCACCGTCAGCGGCCGCTTCGAGTCGCCCCTGCACGCACCAGACCCGTCATCAGTTGGATGGTTTGCGTTTAGTTTCCAAGGAGATCGAAGAACGCGAGGAACAAGACGCACTGGACGCAGGTCTTGTGCTCGCAGCCGCATGCGCACTTGGCGCAGGGCACGATGGTGTCGTTGTAGAAGGAGGAGAAGGAGACGCAGCACGACGGGTACTTTGACGCCATGTGCTGCGAGTAGGTGCACGTCACGTTCCACGTCACTGCAGTCGGCATACATACGTGTTCGTCAGGGACAAACACAACAAGAGAAGCCATGCAATGTCATCAGAACAAGAGATCGAGCGAGAACGCGAGAACGCACTGAGAGCCTGGGTCTTGCGGCGTCGATCGGGCGTGAGGAAGACAGTGGAGGGGACGATCTTGGCAGGGCCACAGGTGTACCCAGGCCCGGGTCCAAGCAGGGTGAAGTTCTTGGGCACCTTGACGGTGCGATTGGTGGTGCCAGCCTGGCCAACGCTGACCTGGAACGCGGCGACGGCGGAGCCGGGGTCCTGGCCGTAGGCGCTGATGACGCCGCCACGGCAGCAGTTGGCGATCTGCTGGTTGTAAGGGACACCGGGGAGGAGGTCGACGACGGCCGGGGTGCGCTTGCAGCTGTGTGGGATGTTGCCCTTGAAGCGTGAGCAGTCGCCTTGCTCCGTCGCCTGCGCTCCCACCATCGACCAGATCACCTCCTTCTTCGCCCATGTCCACCCCACCGTCCACCCTGGAGCCATGATCTGACGGTACATCTGGAAGTTGTTGATCGTCACCACTGCCTGCGTGCATTGCAACGTTTGTTTTTTTTTAGGCGAGGTTAGTTTAACCTATTGAACATGCTGTCACTGATTGGCGTTGTGAATTAGAACTCACGACATAGCCGTCAGGCGTCCACGACATGATGTCCCATTTGATTGTAATGTTCCCGTTCGGGTCCAGCGGGTCGTAGGCCACTGCGAATTGAAAGAACCAATCGACACTAGATGGATCAGTTCGTGTCAATCAAACAAACAGACAAGACGAACGAAATGCCGAAGCGAGCAAGAACAGAGGGGGCGGCGATCGATGGAGAAGCTGACCTGCGACGGAGAGCGCGGCGGCGAGGGCGAGGGACAGCAGAGAGCATCGCGGCCCCATGGCTCGCTCGATCGCTCGCTGCCTCCTCAACAGAGTCGCGCAGCAACGAAACGAGGCGTGAAGTGACCAGGAGAGAGCACCACCGCGCGCGGCCACACTAGCTAACATGGGGCGCGCACGCACACACGGGCCGGGGTCTTTAACGCAAAGAAAGCGCAGCGCTCGGTTGCTTGGTTGCGTGCTCGTCAGCTAACGGCGGCGCCGGCCGCGATGGCAAAGCGCCACCAACCTCGCTGCCAACGTCGGTTGGGTTCCTTCACGGTAACTACTCATCGTCCGTGTCCGTCCCCAACCGCGCCGTGACGCACCTCGCGTACGCGCGCGGCCACGGGCTGGCGCGCTCTGTTAGCCTCAACCCGGTCGCGACGTGGCCTTTCTGCAGCGACGCTCGTGCACGCGCGGCCGCTGGGTTGCTTGCGGGCTACTTGCTCCCTGCCGAAGCAAGGTCACGGTTGGTGATCATACTGAGACATACCGTAAGCCTGCGAGGGGTAGAGTAGTGGGAGCAGGCAGGAGGGAAAGAAGAAAGGGGAGGTCGCGGTGGCCATCGCAACCGCCGCGGCAGTGCGGCACGGTCGCCGATGGCGACGGCCAAACACCTGGGACTGGGGCTTTGTTTGTGTCTGCTGGTGTCCGGTGCGCGGCCGTTGTCGCGGCTCGGACTTCTCGTGATCGCCGAGCGCCGGCACGTGTGGCAAAAGCCTTGCTGGTATTCTTTTTTTCTTTTGGGGGTTTCAATTGAAGTTGCAGCAGTGATCATTCCTGGATGGACAGGCTTCATGGGTGAGCTCGGTCGATGCGTCATGCGTGTTCCTTCTTGCAGAATAACGTGACCGACAGATGATGTTCCGTGACGCGTTTCCAGCATCGTTTCAATTCAGCTAGCCAGTAACTTCTTCGTGCTTTCTCTTGGAAAAATCATGAGGCTCCGCGTGCTCAACATGAACTACCGATTTCAACGGACTACCCATTTCTGGAATCATCGACATCGATCGTCCATCTTACACAGCACGAGGAGTCGACGCGGCAGTTTGCCAACCAAATTGCAGTACCAAAGGGCCATCAACAGAGCAGTTCACACTTCACAGTACCGTGCACCACAGGCACACCGTTCGACATCAGATGGCGAAACCAAAACAGCAAGGCAGATCGGCAAATCGTGAGCAAACCGTTCGGCATCAGATGGCGAAACCATAACAGCACGGCAATTCGGCAAATCGTGAGCATGGGCCTTGCATCCCAAAACAGCAAAGTCGTGAGCAAGAGACTTGCGACCCAAAATTACTGCACGGCAGATCAGCTACTGTCAAATAAACGGATCCGTGGAACAACAGGATGCACTGGAACAGCACAACTCGAACTCAAAAAATTATTGTCCCTTCAGAGGTCAGCCTGAGGCATATAACAAGGGTTTTCTTTTCTCGAGTGCATTGCATTGCACGACACGAATGCTATCATATAGGCAGTACACTACTGCTTCTGCAACTTCTACTACTACTACAACATTCCAAAAAGTAGCCGATTTGCCACGATAACAAGGCTTATACATACACAAGAGGGCGCATAGATATGAGCCGTCGAAGCAGAGCGGCACAGGCACAAATAAGTTATCGAACAAGTAAATCTCCTGTCCTTGTGGTTATTGTACTGCTGACCTGCATCGTCAATTCCAGACCACCACGTTTCATGACCAGGGAAGCAAACAATTCCATCAGCAAACCTGCCAAGTAGGTTCAAATATTAGCACACGAGTTCATGAACTCCATCCAGCCATCCATTTCTGAACATGTTAGTTAACAAATCCAAGTACAGAAAAAATAAGATGAGCTAATCATGCAAGACCAACGAATTACTTTTAACATTTACAAGCTCTAGGCAGTAGTCAGTGCATCTTCACATCATCAGTCATGCATAAGCTAAGATGGGAATCAAAAGCACAACACAAATTTAGCACCTAATCAAACAGGCAGTACAGAAAGCAAACCACATGCTTGATCTCGTCCAACAGAAATGCCACATTGCCTTTTTGCTAGTCAAAGACTCAGTACGGACAAGACAATCAATAGGTGATTCAAGGACTAGAAATTATAACCTCCATCCATAGAGCTTATACAAGTTATGACACAACAGGTTACAGATTTAGCAATTCTGAATTCTGATCCGAATGGCGACTGACAGTAAACTGTCCCTGTGGCAGACCTATCTAAAGAAAAACCGTCAACTTGATTTAACTATTAACGTTCAATATAAAATGTATATTTTGCACTAAAAATGTAATAAAATTGTTAGTAAAAAATGCTCCCATTATAGGGAGCCATAATTTGCTCAGCTATATGGTCTTCTTTCAAATAATTCGGATGCATCAGAAACACAACAAATCTAGTGTCGAATGAAATGGTCCGCGCAAAAAACAAACTACAGGCTTGATGTCTAACAGAACTACCAATATCTTCTGGTAGTTTCAAAATATCAGCAAGAATCCAGCGGAATAATAGGCGACTAAGAATACAAATTCTGAAGTTACAGCTGAGCATTTTTCAACTAATGCTTAAACAAAATCACAGTCTGGCCTAAACTACAGCTTTCAATATATTCAATATAAATTATAAAATTCAATTTGCTTCCTTGGACACTGTGTGATCAAAACTACTGCTCATGGAGTTTCCAAGGTGCAAATGGCATACAAATAAATACAGTAGAGGACAAGAAAATGTGTTTCCAAAATCTAGGTCAACAAATTGTAATATTTAATGGTCATTAAGTCAGTTATCCTGGTCTTGTTTAAAATAGATCTATATAACTTGTTCATAATTCATTCACACGAGCTGACTGAACTTTTTCTTTCATTTCTTTCGGACGCTAATGCAGCAATCTTGGCTAGATTTGTCACAAAATCACAACAAACTCATTTGCAACCAGACTCATGATACAGAAGTATGAATCACACAAACAATCATAGGACAAAGAAATCAATTAGTAAAACATGCCCTACTTATATTTCTAGCTTACATAACTGCTGAGTAATGTTCATGATTGTAGAAAAACTTAAATTTTATAATCTAAGAACAACTGTCTATGGAACTACCCAGCTCCCAATAGCTGGTCACAATTTATTCAGCCATCTAAGTCATGGCGTGTAAGAAATCACAAATTAAAAAGAGCTAATAGTGTCCAGAACAGCATCCTACCAAACACCACAGCAAGAACTCATAAACAGCAACATGAGCACAAGCAAGCACAAATTAACAAAGAGCTAATAACGCCCAGAACAGCATCCTACCAAACATCTCAGCAAACAATCTGTCATTAGAACCCTAGAAATTTAGAAGAAAGAAAAAGGAAGTGAAAATTGGACTTTTGATCCTTTACATCAACGAATGAACCTGAATTCATACATATTACACAAAAATATTCTCGCTGACTAACACTGATCTTGATTCTGGTATTAGATTATAAGAAGTTAAAAGGATGATCCAATACAAGTTCATGTACACACTTTAACAAGGAAACATAAACAGAAGTGAAATTGACCCCGTCAGCTGAAAAATCCCATGTCCGTCCATGCATCTACTTATACTCAAACGATGGTACTGGCATGCTTGGCTCCTTGTGAATCTCTAAAGTTTGTCTTGCTGCTGCTATTTGTGACTCCCTCTTCCACCTTCCTTTTTGTGAATAATCCACTAACCCACCCACCACCAGGAGATCTATCCACAGGGGTGATAGCTGGAACATCTGCTGACATAGACCTAGGTTGAGAGTTTTGCACCATGACCCCTGCCCCACTAATGAGGGCAAAGAGAAGTGCGCCATACATGGACGAACGAGCAACCGCACGGAAGCCCTGACGCAAAGAAAGGATGCCACTAGCAGCCGCACCAGAAAGGATGGAATTCCAAGGATCCTCTTTCTGCCAAACGTATACAAGAGCACAGTCACAGGCTGAGTACATGCCGCCCCAAACAGCAAAGCTTCCAGCAACACGTGGAACATTCATGCGCATAGCCTGCAGGCCACCAGCAAATCGAGCACCACTAGGAGAATTGCGGAGACCCTTGGCGAAGTGGAAGAACGAACCCCCAACAGCACCAATGGCAAACGCTTGACCTGCATCACCGACGATGCGGTCGGGGCATGGCGCTGTAGCCGCATGAGACTCCATAGTAGTGGACCCTAACCTGAAGGTCTGATCCTGGTTGTGGATGGAGGAGGAATACTAATACTATGCAGAGAGAGGCAAAACAATGTTCTTGAGTCTACCTTCCGCAATAGTAGATCCAGGCTGAACCGATCAGATATATATCCAAGGGCCTTGTTCTCTATTAGAAAGCTAATATAATCTCTAGTCGGATTCTGTATGGACTAGTAACAAAACTACCGCGAATTGTAACAAGAAACAAGTCGGCAACCAAATCCAAGCCTTTTCTAACTTCCACGGCAAGAACAAGTGTCCTACTCCCCGAAATATCAAACAAAAAAGGGCAAACAGTAAACGGGGTCCGAATCGAATGTAAATACCGTACCTTCTCTATATCCGAAACGAAAACACAGACTTAAAGTAAATCGCGTAAAAATCGCACCTTTTTTCTCACTTGTACTCGAACGATGGAATCGGGGTACTGGGAGTGTCGAAGCTCTCCAGGATCTCCGACTTGCCCCCGCCCGCGCCGGCCTTTTTGTCCTCCTCCTTCTTGCCGAACAGCCCTCCGAACCAACCGGCCGCACCGCTGGAGCTCGCCGCCTCCGGTGGCGCCACCACCGGCGGCGGCTGCGGCAGGCCCGGGAACCCTCCGCCGCCCATGGCCGCAGTGAGATTGGGGTCCTCGGCGGGCAGCGGCGGGTTGGCAAGGACGCGATTGAGCATGAGCCCGGCGCCCTCAATAAGAGCCAGGAGGATCCCGCCCATGAGCGCGGACCGGCCCGCGGCCGCCGCGCCCTGGCGCATGGAGAGGAAGCCGCCCGTGGCGGCGCCGGCGACGATGGAGTTCCAGGGGTCCTCCTTCTGGCGCGCGTAGACCATGGCGCAGTCGAAGGTGGAGAAGAGCCCGCCCCAGACGGCGAAGCTGCCCCCGACCCGCGGCGCGTTCATGCGCACGGCCTGCGCGCCGCCCGACAGGCGCATCCCGTTGGGGGAGTTGTAGGTGCCCTTGAGGAAATGGAAGACGGAGCCGCCGACGGCGCCCATCCCGAACGCGCCGCCCACGTCGTCCAGGATCCGGTCCGGGCACGGCTCGCGCGACGTCTCCGGCGTGCCCATGGTCCCGCCTCTCTCCCGGCGCTAGTTACTCCTCCCTGGCTCCTCCTGCTCCCCCGGCGTCCGCGGCGGCGGCGGCGGCGGGAGGGGAAAGAAACCCTAGCAGGGAGCTCGGGCGACTGGCGTGGAAAGGAAGTTGGTGCGGAATGGGGGGAGAGGAGAAAGCCAGGCGCCGTCAAAGCCTGGAGAAAGAAATTGCTCTAGCTCACCGGGTGATTAGCTAGCGGCTCTGGGCTAATTTTTTAGGTTAGTGTAGTGGGGCAGCGCTCGCTCCCTGCGGGTGGGTCCCATTGTGGGTTGGGTCCAGTGTCATTGACTGTATGCTCGTGTGGTAACCGACATCACGTCGTGCGACAAGGACGGTGGGAGATATTTCACGGCGCCGGCAACTCGGCAAGGCGGCCACCACAGGTCCACCCGTAGCGCCCTGGTGGGCCGAAGGGTGGGCCCTTACCTATAAAACTCGGCCCGTTGAAGCCTGGTTTTATGGACCGTACAAAGGTATTTCGAGAGTTTGAGCCCAATACACAAGTAAGCAATGCCCATCCCGCCGAAGTCAGACTAGCTTACAAAAGATGAGATGTCAACCATGTATATCGATTGAAGCATGATTGTATGAATGTATGATTTGTTTATAAACGCAAATAGCGATTTTGTTGTAGCACATCCAGAGCCCTTACAGGTTTATAACCGCACAAAACCTGGATGTGCAAACGCCCTGCTCGTGGAGAATAGTCGTCAAACAATTGACACCAGCAAGAGCATCTCCAGCAGACTTTCCAAAATCCATCCTCTATATTTTCATGGGACCCGAGCCCATAAACAGGGATGGACATTCACTTCAAGGCTGGCAAATTTGGCCACTCTTTAGCCCTGGATAGCTACTGCAATAGGGATGGTTATCCTATTGCCGTGTCTGCTGGAGCTGTTTTTTTTTATGCGTGATGGCTAAATTTAGCTTTGGAGAGTCATATGGACATTCTTCTGGAAATGCTCTAAATCGTGCATATACATATATCCTAGACGTCATTCGTACGTGCTTCTTCTACACGGGAAACTCAGGCACGAGTTCCTGCCCATGGTATTGTACTAGTAGGACACAAAATACAACTCCGACCTCGTTGTCTGAAGCGCCGATCGATCTTTGTAACTCCCAACCATCTTCGTCGCGTCAGGCTGTCACCATTCCGTCCTGTCACGTACCCAGCGAGCCTGTTCAATTATCCCCAGCGCCGCATCGCATCATCCCAGCCGTCGTCGAATTGTCGATAAACTTGGTCACGTTCAAGCCCATGCATAACAGAGTTACAACTCTTTTCAGCAGCGGCGATGTGCAAAACCATCCCTACTCCCACAGATTCAGAAACCCAAATTCAGCCGATCTCGGCGGTTTCCCAGACTTGACCGGCAATTTCACCTCCAAAAAGAGCATCAATTCATATTCCGACGAAATCCTCTCCGTCCACACTACACACACGTACGCACACCGACGTCGACGGAGTCCGAGAGAGACACCGATCGTGACGCAAACCCCTGTGACGACGACAGGAACGGGCTGCTGACCTGGAGCGTTCCGGCGGCGCTGACTTGGCCAATCGAACGGTCGCGTGGGGCAAGCGAACGGGCGTGGTTGACCTGCGACGCCGGGGAGACGGCACGCGCCAGGAGACCTTGACAACCAAGGCCATCGCCGGAAACAACGGGCCGCTCGTGGTTTCGGCACGAGAGCACATCAGCACAAGCGTGGCCTGCCTCGACACGCTGTGAGGCGAATGAAACCCACCTCGTCGCCCACGGGAAAGCGCCGCCCCGACACCGCGACGTCTAGCTCGGAGCAACTCGCTGTCCATGGCTTGTTGCTCGCTGGACCTTTATTTTTCCAGCGGGTATATATACGCATGCTAATTGCACTTGCATGGCATCCATCGACCAGCAGCTTACAGAGTTTCAGTTTCAGGCTTTCAGCATCTAGCAGTAAGATCGAAGAGGCAGGGACATCCAGAGACATTTCGGAGCTTCAGTAGTGATCCCAGCAGTATCTGCAGCGGCTAGCGTCGTCAGGCCAGCTCGATCGTCATGGGACGTTGGTTGAAGCCAGACGTACGCATCTGCTCGTTCCTCTCTCACGTGATCATGCATGCATGTTCATGGTGGTGCAAGCGCTAACTGACACGTACTCGTGTTCCATTCCCGGCGTGCGCGCAGGTGTACCCGCTGATCGCGGCCATGTCATTCGTGACGGGGATGTGCGTGTTCCAGCTGACGCGGAACGTGCTCATGAACCCTGACGTGCGGGTGAGCAAGAGCAACCGCCGGAGCGCCGTGCCGGACAACGCCGGCGAGGGGGAGCGATACAGCCAGCACGCGTTCCGCCGCTTCCTCAGCACGCAGCGCCCCGAGGTCTTCCCCGCCCTCAACCGCTTCTTCTCCGAGTCGTCGTCCGCCGGCGACAAGTGATCATCATCCATCTTCTGATGACGACGACGCCGGCGATGGCGCGCGCGCCGTGCTCGTCGCCGCCGCGTGTGAATATTGGTGTACACGGGTTATGTAACTGGAATCGTGCTACTGTGTGTGCCGAATAAACTTTGAGTTTTGTTGGTCTCATGTCATGGCGTAGTAGGCACGTTTGGACTCCGTTTTTGGTTGCGTCAGCTCTAGTTCCTGACGACAGTGACTGTTTCTTGCATCTGGGACGAGCCGAAAATGAAGTGGCTATCAGAGGGATATTCCAAACTTCTTTGAAAGCTTTCATAGCACGGCATATCATCGGTATATTCTCTTCGTCCATATCCCCTTCCGCTACAGAACCGAGAATCCTGAACCGTTCAAATAAGTGATGATGAGTTCATCCTGCCTGGCGAATTCGTGTCCATGCGCATGGGATCTAGTTGAATTGTCAGTTGAATTATGCGTATGAGATTCAGAGTTACACATGGGCTTCAAGGCTTTTGAGGGCCTGAGGCATATTCTCGCAGATCATTTTGTATGTTCTCTCTGAAGTCAACGCCAGTGGCTTCCTTGCGGGCCAGCATCTCTTCGGCAAGCAAAAATGATGAGAACCCACAAGCCACTGTGTTCCATTTTGTAGGACAAATAGATTGGGAAACCTCACAAGCTTTGCTATTGTCAGCGCCGAGTACTGCGGCGACAAGAAAGGTATTTCATGTCAGCGCTGACAGCACAAGGAGAATCAAAAGCTTCGAAATCATTCTCTCGTATTAAGGTACAGAGAGGGAATGATCCAAATTGTGACAGAAATTTCAAATTCCTCGTAGTACTGACATCTTTCGCTTCTTGTCGCACCTCATGAAAACTTGTTTGGCGTCCAATTTCAGTTTCCAGGGAGTAATGCGGAGCTCAATCACCACAGCCCTGTTTTTCGTGGTCTTCGGAGTTGAAGCAGCAATTGCTTGCTCGAGTGGGGAATGCAAGGTCTTGTTTCTGTCTGTCCTCCTCCAGTAACCATGCTATGGTCGTGGAGCTAATTCTAACCTGTGGTTCGGTCTGAATTCTGATGTCGAGAACTGCAGCTCGGTGATCAATGTTCGTCGGAGGACGACTGCGGTTCAGGGCTATACTGCTATAACTGCTGGCTCGAGTTCGCCGGCAGAAAGTGCGTTCGGACAACCGTCGCCAACCCATTCCAGATCGCGGTAAGCTTCTTCATCTTAGCTGAATACTAGCTTCGATACTCTGCGCCGCTCGTCGTCAGAGCCTGAATATTCAGTTTCAGACTGGTCCCAGAACTCAGCTCCACATGATGTTCCTCTTCCTCCTCTCCCCATTGCTCAGGACAAGTCGTTGCCGTTCAACAGGTACGCGTTCCTGACGACGCACAACTCCTTCTCCATCCGCGGGGAGCCGTCGCGCACCGGAGTCCCTCGCGTCACTCTGTACAACCAGGATGATTCGGTCACCAACCAACTGAATGTACCACCATTGCAGAACTCTGCTTCTTTCAGTTGCTCCCTTCTGAATTAAAAGTTTCAGACCACCTAGGCGCTCTGATGATCTTGACTGAATCATGCTCCATTCCTCCTGGTGTTTTGTCAGAATGGTGTTCGGGCACTGATGCTGGACGTGTACGACTTCCGCGACGACATCTGGCTGTGCCACTCCAAAGGAGGGAGATGCTTCGACTTCACCGCGTTCGTGAGACACCTGAAGAAACCCATCAGTCCTTCGGGGTCAACCTCTGATGCCTATGCCACTCACTCATCAGTTGGTACCTGGAAACTCTGCAGGTGCCGGCGATCGAGACGCTGCGTGAGGTGGAGGCGTTCCTGTCGTCGAACCCGTTGGAGGTGGTGACGCTGATCCTGGAGGACTACGTGAAGGCCGACCGCGGCCTGTCGAAGCTGTTCAGGGACGCCGGCCTCACCAAGTACTGGTTCCCCGTGTCGCGAATGCCCCGGCGCGGCGGTGATTGGCCGCGCGTCCGCGACATGGTGGCACGCAACCACCGCCTCCTGGTGTTCACCTCGGCCCGGTGGAAGCAGGACACCGAAGGGATCGCCTACCAGTGGGACTACATGGTGGAGAACCAGTGTAAGCAACAAGGGTTCAGACTGGTTCAGACCTCCGACGGCTTCGGCCTCGAACGAACGGGGTTGGTTTGCTCTGACGAAGCTCGTGCTCTGTCCATGGCGTGTATGTAGATGGCGACGACGGGATGCGCTCGGGCGCGTGCTACAACCGCTCGGAGTCGCCGGCGTTGGACGACAAGGCGAGGTCGCTGGTGCTCGTGAACTACTTCCATACTGTGCCGCTCGGGGTGACGGCGTGCCTGGAGCACTCGCGGGGGCTGGTGCCGATGCTCCGGACCTGCCACGACGCCGCCGGTGGCCGCTGGGCCAACTTTGTGGCCGTCGATTACTACCGGGTAATTATTTATGAGCTAGCACTGCTTGATGAAATCAAATCAATGAAGCCGCCGTGACTCTCTCTCTATGTGTTGTATGGTTGAGCGCAGAGGAGCGACGGCGGAGGCGTGTTCGAGGCCACGGACATGCTCAACGGGATGCTCATCTGCGGCCGCGACGACGTGCGTCGTTGCAGGGTGAGACCGATATCTATATAAAAAAAAAAACCTCTCTGCTAATCGTTTACAGCTACGACCACCATGTCCGTGCTCCAGGGATCTTAGATCTGACAAGCAAACCCCCCCATGTGTGCAGAAACGAACCCTGAAGGACGCGGTCCACGACCTGCTCGGCAACCTCCAGCAGATGTGGCAGTGGTACGCGTGACGTTTGCTCAGCCTTCAGCGTCCATCAGTCAAGAGTGCCGAAGTATGCCACGCAAAAATTGGTATAGTCCACAAACTCTGGCACTCAGAATTGGTTAAAATTCAAACTTTGGTGTATAAACTTTAGCACTTATTTTTCCACTGACTTTGATAGAACAATTTTGGCATGCTAGTATTATGGCATATTCTAATTCTAATTTTATCGTGCCAAAAGTTTGGGATCAAATCAGCTCGACTATGCCCACGCGGTGCACACTGCTGCACCAAAACTGGAACTGCTTGCGTGTCTCTGTTGGATGCGAACTTCCGAAGCATACGATAGTGTATGGACACTGTTAAAGCAACTTGCGATTGGTGTCACGTAGCGCGCAGTTTAGGTGGAGGATCGGCACTAGTCCAGCACGTTGATTGCAGTGGCAGTTCACTGTTCAGGCAAGGAGTCAACGTCCGACGGTCTATATGGTGATAAGGCACAGATCGGGCAACCGCCGGCGTGCGATGCGGGCAAAGCAGGGATGCAGGGGTTGCCTTTTTCCGGTCAGCTAGCACTGGTAGGTTGCAACACGGCCGTACTCGTAATCTCGTATCGTGCAGGCGCCGTGTCGTCACGCGAGGCCGCGAGGGCACCGGCTCACCGCGAGGATGCACGGTACTATGCCTCAAGCCTCCCAGGCACGTGAGCCAGCTCCTTGGACCCACCTGCAAGGCTGCCGCGCAGAAGCGACGCAAAACCTGAAAGAGATTCCTAGGCATCGCGCATTTGCACAGTCGAGTTCGTGCAGTGGTCATTGGCGAACTGGCGCGTTTGCTTGCTGTTTGCACGTCGGAGTACAGAAGCGTGGTGCGGACTGTGGGATGGAAAAAGTTGCTATTCATCCTCTCAAATAACACGTTTCTCATAAAATTCTTTTTTCACCTTTACTATTCATCCCCTTTACATAATACGCTTCCTAGAAAAAAAAAGTATTTTTCCTCCCAACACAGCCCTTCTTTTGGGGGAACGAAATATAACGAATCCAAAACCAATCTGCACAGAGGGTAGTGGCAGCGACGTCCTCTGGTACATGGAGCGAAGGCGCGAGAAAAAAAAATGTTAACTCGTTTACGCTTTCAAGAAATAGTGTCAACTCTTTTGCGTTTTCGATAAGTGACAGTCTGACAGATGATCAAGTCTCACGGGGCAGATCGATGGTTAAAACTCGTCCAGTGCAAAGCGTGCATGCATCGTGCATGGTGCCGTACTGCCGTGCCATCTCGACTAAAAGTTAACGGTATTCAATGGCGTGCACCGCGGAAAGGAGTCTTCCCTGCTGTGATCTTCAAGTCACCGCGCTTGCACTCACAAGATGGCAGGCTGCGTCTCGTCTTTTTGCTCTTGGCCTATGGTCCAAGTGGCGAACTGACGAAGCGACCTTACGAGAACGACAAGCACACCGTGCTCGATCGCGTTTTGTTGATCAATCACGCGCCATCTCCCGTCTGCTTTCCGAAATGGATTTCACATGACCAAACCTCCACATTTGGCCTGGATCAGACATCACCGCATACACTGGGGATTTCACTTCATATAGTCATCTCGCATTGGTGTACCTGGCAAAAAAATCGATCACCTAGCATATATTTGGAGTTGGTTAGATTTTGTTAATTGGTAAACCTACTCATCCGAATCGGCCATGTGCGGGTGGCATTGTCATTCTTCCAGCACCACCACACATAGCTGGCGAAGCCTCCAACGAAGAAAGAATCCACAAAATTGGCAAGAAATGGAGTAGTTCCGTTGGCTAAAACTCAAATCATTTTTTCACTGCAGAAAAATAAAAACATATTATTCAGGGGTGGGGTGGGGGTATACAATGCTGTACGGTATATGAATGCATTTTTTAAATAAATCCGCATGTACAATTTGTCGTTTACAAATCTAAATATTTAAATTATTATAATAAAATCCGATCATTTTTTTTGAGGAATCCTGCCGGTTTCCTCAAAAATTTTTTTGTGAAAGCCATGGATAAGCTAATTGATTATATGTACTTTTTGGGCGGGCCGAACGATGCCTTTATACTATCGTACATTTCAGACGGCCTTCTTGATGGCCGGACGTTTGAACGGGTAAACTACCACGAGAAGCAAACCCGCCCAGGGCTCACTCGCCGTTACCTTCTTCCCGCACCAGCCCACCCGCAGCGGCCGCTCCATTCCCTTCCCTTCCCTTCCCGGGCCCCGGCCACCCTCCCTCCTTTTATACCCCGCCGTTTCCCTCGCGGCCTCGCCTCCCTCCTCCCAGTCCAGCAGTCCCACCACCAACACCACCACCCCGCCGCCCGCAATGGCGTCCGCCTCCCGCGCCGCGACGCCGCTGCTCAAGGACGAGCTGGACATCGTCATCCCGACGATCCGCAACCTCGACTTCCTCGAGATGTGGCGGCCCTTCTTCCAGCCGTACCACCTCATCATCGTCCAGGACGGCGACCCAAACAAGACCATCCGCGTCCCCGAGGGATTCGACTACGAGCTCTACAACCGCAACGACATCAACCGCATGCTCGGCCCCAAGGCCTCCTGCATCTCCTTCAAGGACTCGGCGTGCCGCTGCTTCGGATACATGGTCTCCAAGAAGAAGTACATCTACACCATCGACGACGACTGCTTCGTGAGTGCCCTCTGCTCCACTCTGCTCTGCTCTGTGATGATGATCGGTCGAGATCTAGTTTCGCCTGTTCTGTTGCGGCTAGTCCTGCCGTTATTGGGCGCGACTTGGGTGGGGGGTTGGGGTCTCAGATCTGGTTTGGTATGTGACGAGTAAAACAAAGCGAGATCCTTGGGATGTTTTCTTCGTGAGGATAAATTCAGTTATGAAACCTTGGATAGTGCAATGCAGTTGGCATGCAGAGTTTTGACGTCTCTGCTATTACTCATCCTGTTTGTTTATGGTCATACCTGTCTGTCTTTGTTCTTATTACTGTTGATCTGGGTCGGGAGAATGCAGATTGCACGTGTTTGAGAATTCAGATGATTGATTGATCTGACGGGCTGGATAGTGTCTCCATAATCCTTGGAGTTACAGTCATGCTATGGTGGTCGCAGCTGTCAGATCTAATCATGTTACTTGGACTAGGCTTTTGACTTGTTCCACTGCTAAAAGGTACCAAGCATTGGATCTAGCCTCACGGCTTTGGCCCTTTCTTGCTTCCAGTTGGAGGTTATGGGAACTGGAATATGCGTTTGATCTTGGTGTCTGCTACACAATGTCTGTTGTTGATAACTTGTATATGCTGGCTGCCGCCATTTTTTGTCGGTTGTGTTGGTGCGTAGTATGCATTTCTTTATGTTGCTGGGACATGATCAGTAGACTGGGTAACTAGGGGACAAGAATGCTTATTGGACAAGACAAATGTAACAATAGAAGGCTATCTGGATTGCACCTTGCTTGGTTTATTCCAAAGTCTGAAACATACAATGTGGTTGGAATGAATGATACTATCCATGTAGTCTTGGACCATCCTATCTTTTCTATTGCCATAAACATTAATGTAATGCTAGGTTGGAGCTATCACTGCCCTGAAATCACCACCACCGGTTGGGCCAGGTCATCATCAAGCCTTGCATTGCACTTCACCTTTTGTTTTGTCCTTGCATTGTTTGAACTCTCACAAGCTGGAGATCCTGGATGCTTAATACCTCATTGAAAATATCTTGTAAGAAGTGAAGGAACAGGAAACATAACAAGTCATGTCTCTAGGGTCCCACCTGATTGCCAAATAGTTTAAGGGGCCATTGACTATCATAGGGTGATTTATGGTGAATCAAAGTTCTTTATTAATTAATTTAGAAGGCTTATCATGCGAAGATTTATGGTGAACTGAACCTCTTTATTCATTAATTTAGAAACCAACTTTTAAGAACATGGCTTTCTTTTAAAACTATTATTTGTTTTTTTAAAATGTATGCTGGTGTCTGCTTTCATGGCATTGCTTGCATGAAAGAAAGACGTACAGACTAAATAATACTTTATATGGTGATTGGCAGCTGACACTAGCACATGTATGCCGTGCAGTATAATTTATAGAGTTGGAATATGACACCAATATTTAACTTATTTACTATGTACTCGCCAAACATATTTAGGCCAGATCTTCCTTTGTTTGTCATTGGCTTGTCGGTGACCTGTTCTTTTTGCAAACTCGCAGGTTGCTAAGGATCCATCAGGAAAGGACATCAATGCACTTGAGCAGCACATCAAGAACCTTCTGAGCCCTTCAACTCCATTTTTCTTCAATACTTTATATGACCCATACCGTGATGGTGCCGATTTTGTTCGTGGATACCCCTTCAGCCTTCGTGAGGGTGTTCCAACTGCTGTTTCTCATGGGCTTTGGCTCAACATTCCAGACTATGATGCCCCTACCCAGCTTGTGAAGCCCCTTGAGAGGAATACAAGGTAAAGGTGATACAATTTAGAAGAATTCATCGTTTAGGCATGCTAACCTGATCCTTGTTTCTTGAAATCAGATATGTGGATGCTATTCTTACAATCCCAAAGGGCACCCTCTTCCCTATGTGTGGAATGAACCTCGCATTTGATCGTGAGCTCATTGGTCCTGCGATGTACTTTGGTCTTATGGGTGATGGCCAGCCTATTGGTCGCTACGATGATATGTGGGCAGGATGGTGCACAAAGGTATGTTCTGCTATTTCCTTCTGAATTGTGTTTCTGTTATGTGCTTATGTCTACAGAATACAAACGCAACAAAACAATTCCATGGTCATGCACTTCCTAAAAATAAATCCACGGTCATGCACTTCCTTAAAAAAAAATCCATGGTCACGCACAGTTGGTTATAAATATAGTTGCATAGGGCAAGCTAGTGACTGCTATCAGCCTGGTGACTGCCCAGATGAGAATAGGCTGATAGCTTGGTGATATCCTTTCTGACTTGGGCAGTATCACCTAGTGTCTGATAGCAGTATCCTTTCTTTATAAATATAGTTACATAGGCTGTAAGCTTGGTGATAACCAACTGTCAGAAAGGATATCACCAAGCTTTCTCATCTGCCCAGAAAGGATATTTATAACCAAATGTCTTTTCTGCGGGAACACAGGTGATTACAGATCATCTGGGCCTAGGTGTAAAGACTGGCCTGCCCTACATCTGGCACAGCAAGGCAAGTAACCCGTTTGTGAACCTGAAGAAGGAATACAACGGCATCTTCTGGCAAGAGGAGTTGATCCCCTTCTTCCAGTCAGTTTCCATGCCAAAGGAGGCTACCACAGTCCAGAAGTGTTACCTTGAGCTAGCGAAGCAGGTGAGGGCTAAGCTCGGTAAGGTGGACGGCTACTTCAACAAGCTAGCTGACTCTATGGTCACATGGATTGAGGCCTGGGACGAGCTTAACCCACCAAAGGGTGGAGTCGCCACTGCAAATGGCCCTCCCAAGAAATGAAAAGGCAGCATAGAATAAACTTCACCTTTTCATGCGGACTCTCATACTGAAAGAACGGAAATATTGTTTTTTTGTTAGCGCTGATGTACTGAGATCGCTTTGCTGTAACTTGAAAAGGTGTCACCTCCCATGAAATCTGTCATCGTCGGTTTTAGGGCGTTTACATTTTTTTTTTGTGCGTGATGCAACAACAGGTGTAATGTGGGAACTGAAATTAGAATAAAGTTATTGGTATGCTATTGATCTTTGCCCCCAGAACTTTGTGTTTTGTCCTAATTTCTCATGTTCAACTTTCTACAATATGATGGCAAATGCAAAATGGAGCTACTAGAGTGTTTGTCTCGTCTAAAAATGACCAGTTGCTTTGCTTGTTTTTTTCCCCCGAGGACACAGGTAACATGATCAGTTTTGGGGGGAGTTGAACACTATCAGCGTTAGCTGCAAAAGCAGCAGAACAATATGTTATCTTCACTTAGGACCTTATGTGGAGTGTGTAGTCTCTGAATTCATTCATACTAAATTTGTGTCCCATCTTTTCCTTTCCTGATTGTTTTAGTGGTTGTGGTGCCTTGCCTTTGCTTACAAACAAAGAAACTAAAGATCAGTTTGGAAGTTCAAAATAAAGAAGATCAAATGGTTTATAGAAGTGAGCCACTCGACTGAGATAGCACAGCAACAAAAATCATACTCAGGCTGACAAAACGATGAAAAGAAAGCAGACGATCAGGCGGTTTGTAGAAGCGAGCCATTCGACAGAGATGCCACAGCTACAAAAGTAAAGTTATGATTCAGATTCACAAAAAGATAAGAAAAAGAGATGCCACAGCTACAAAAGCAAACTCAAGATGCAGTGCCACAGCTAAAAAAGCAACACACAGAATATTCGCAAAACGATAAGAAAAAGACGCCGTTGCCGGGGATCGAACCCGGGTCGCCCGCGTGACAGGCGGGAATACTCACCACTATACTACAACGACTTTGACGTGCTAGAGAATATCATGACTTTATTTATACTATATTAGTGTTGTGACGATTCATTCCATACAGACCGCTGACATGGTTTTCGGCCCCAAAACGGCCAGGATGTAGATGGCCCTTATTTGCCAAATCAACCTGAAAACATCGTGCCTTTTCTTTTTGCTAAACGTGACGTTTCCGTCCATTCAAGCAGGGATACCGAAGGACGAGAGACGCCGACAGGAGGCGGAAACGGGCAAGCGGCCTCTCCCCCCGCGCTCCCCTTCGCATTCGATGAGGCGCGCTGGCTGCTCGACTGCTTGCTGGTCCCCTGCAACCTCAGCACCTACCTGGCGCTGGCGGTTACCTCCTGCTGCTATATGATTAGTTGATTACCGGATCCAAAGATTTCGCTGAAAAGAATGGCCAGGAAAGTGCCCGCTTGTCTCTTGTGTGTCTGGACCAAATAGGGACACGCACGCGCTAGTGGCGATTGCCACTTTGCCAGCCTCTCTGGCTGTGGTGGGGGCTTGGGTCCGGCCTGACCACACAGCGCCATTTTTCAGCTGCTGCGTGCGTACGGCGGACGTACTGTGTCCGCGCGCGTGCTCCATCCATGTGCCCATGTGCGGGGCTTATAACAACTATAAACTAAAATTATGAGAACTAAATACTATATAATTATAAAACTATTCACATGGATGAACGTGAAACTGCGAGATAAGTCTATTAAGCCTAATTTAGTTGTCATTAGAGATTGTTTAATGTAGCACTACATTATCTAATAATGGCCTAATTAGGCTTATGTGTGTTTGGACGTCATTATTGGAGGGTTCGACATTGAATTGGTTTGAATATCAAATCAGCCATGACACTGCATTGACAACAATTCAGATTCTATTGTTTGGATGACTATGCATTGTCATTTGGAACCCTAAAAAGTAGCTCAATTCAATTTCTGTTTGGTTGTGCAAAAGCTTGAATTGGAATTTGTACCCATCGCCCTGCCATGGAGAGGAAGAGTGGCGTCGCTACATATGGACTTGCCAGCCATGGAGCGAAACCGAGAGGCGACGCTACAGATGGGCCTTGCCGTAGTTGTGCTCGAGCTCCTGCTAGAGATGGGGTAGGGTGGCGCAGTCTGCTGGAATGAGTTTTGTCCGTTATCAAAATTTAATACTCATAATCCGTATCTAAATATTTGAATTTACTGTAGCGACGGAAAAAAAAAGGTTGGCAAACTAAACCTAACCTTTTGCTCGGTCGCAGGTCGCCAACTCGCCAAGCAGTCCTGGTCCCCGAATTTACTGCTAGCTGGTCACTGCAGGACTGTAGCTTCAGCACAAGCTGTGTCGCTGGACTGCAACCTTATGCGCCAGACAGAGAGAGGATGATTAGCTCGGGCGGCCATCGATGGATGGTTGGCATTGGCATCGCCCTGGCGCCGTGGCGGCGACAGGAACTCGGGGAAGGAGGCTGATCGCATCCCGGCGTCCAGTGTTTTTCATTCCTCGTCGGTTTCCTTTCATGCATTCCTGGGTCGTCCTGGCACTCGTGGTGCGCCGCTGTGGTTGTGCAGCTGGTGATAGGAGGTCTCGATGCAGCGGCATGGGCTGGGACAACGCCTGACGGCACGGGGCTGGGGAAAGTGAAACAGACTGGTTTCTGCATGGGTAGGATTTTGGAATGCGGATCAGGAGGCAGCGAAAGGCAGCTGAGGACATAATTTGATAACCATGGCGTATGATCCCACGGAGCCATGGAGGGCTTCTATTCTATGGCGTCGGCTGGGATTTTTTTTCACTATCTATCCACCGAAGAAAAGATAGAAGAAGTGGAAACACAACTCTTACTCCCTCCGTCTCAAATTGTAAGTCGTTTGACTTTTTCAACCCCAACTTTGATCACTCGTTTTATTCAAAAAAAAATTATACAAACGTAGTGTTTCCTCTTCTTCTATCTTTTCTTCGGTGGATAGATCACTCGTCTTATTTAAAAAAAATGTGCAAATGTATTAGAAGAGCCGTAGAGGTCTGTTCGTAACGCGTTCAACGCATGCTCGCAAGCAAGTCGCACGTACCCTACCTACAACCATCTCCAAATGACTAGAACTTTATTTGAAAGTGTTTCCAAGAAGTATACACGTCATAATGTTTTGTTAATATTCCACAGCTAACTCCATTGAAAAATCATAATTTTTCCGCATCCACATACAAAACAAATCATTCCATATATGCCGAGTAATCTCAGCAATAAATTTTACTACTTGAGCTCAATTTTAGTATGCTTATTAACATTATATTTAAACACTCTTAGAAGTACAATTTGAAAATACAACGTCAATTGCTAAAAGAATTCAATGCTGTATTAAAATATACATATTGGAAATAGAATAATATAACTTTTATATGGTGATAATTCAAATATGAACATATGATGTTATCAAACTTAACTTTTAGAAGTCCTGATAGCTTGATAAGTTTAAAAAGGATGGATTAGGATGCTACTACTACCGATGCTGAAAATTGTTCGATTTGTTTTTCCAGTGAGGTTGGCGGTTTTCAGATTTTATTTAAAGAGAATGAAAAGAAGGATCAGGGGAGTAGACACTCACTCACATGCGCTGCGGACCCATCAGCCAGTCATCCTGCCGCTCCGCCACGTGTCACCTGCCACCTCGCTCCGTTTGTACCGGACAGACACAGACCCGAATCCTGGAACAAAGTACTCAGGGAAAAAAAAAAGAATCCTGCATAAGGGAAACCATTTCTCACCTTGGAACAACTCTACCCGCCCGCACTCTACCCGGGCCCATCCAGCGTCCGACCAATCCCAGCCCTGGGCGCCCATCCGAGGGCAAGAGCATGGGTCCCCGCGCTCGCCGGCCCCACGGTCCCACCGCGTCTGGCTTGTAATAACGATGCCTTTCCTGATCCGACGGCCCTGATCCGGCCACGGCGCCCCTGAACCCTCATATCCAATCAAAACGCAACAACGGGGCGGGGGAAACCACCGTGGTTTCGTCATACCGCTCCCGTCCCCATCTAAAACCGCCCTCCCCCTTCTTCTTGAGAGCTCTCATTCCCTGCGCACCAGTGGTGTCGAGAGCCACCTGATCCTTCCCTGTCTTCCTCCCCGACACGTCGCCGTCGCCATTGCTGCGCTGCGCGCGGGTGAGAGAGGCTAGGTGGGGAGCCGGCGGCGATGGGGCGCGGGCCGGTGCAGCTGCGGCGGATCGAGAACAAGATCAACCGCCAGGTGACCTTCTCCAAGCGCCGGAACGGGCTGCTGAAGAAGGCGCACGAGATCTCCGTGCTCTGCGACGCCGAGGTCGCCCTCATCGTCTTCTCCACCAAGGGGAAGCTCTACGAGTACTCCAGTCATGAAAGGTACGTACACACGTTCCTTCAATCCCCTCTTCTTCCTGCCGGTTGCTATGATCGCTCGTTTGGGGTTTGAGGACACTGGGTATGCTTCGATGATTGATTTGGGGCCGTTTTCGTCTGTATCGGTCGAACTTCGGTTGGGGATCAAGTTGTGAGACGGGTTTGTCTGGTTATTTCGTGCATTTGTGGTTATTTCGTGCTGGTTTTATGTGGATTAATTCTGGTTTCACGGACGATCTGAGCTGGTTCAGCGGCCGTTTCGTTTACTTCGATTGTAGATTCGCTTTCTGGTTTTGTCCTATGTATAGCTGCTGCTGATTGGTTGCTAGGAATTAGTTTTTGTGTATTATTCCTTGGACCTGGATTATGTCTGGCCGATGCTGCAGGTGTTTACTGAAGCATGAGTGGTTGTAGTGGTGAATCGTGGTTACCAATTAGTACATGCAAAGTAGGTCTCAACCTTGAGGTGATTAGCTAGTATGAAGATTCACCTTAGTAGTGGGTGAATAGGCCGGGATTATTTGATTTCTAAATTCTGTGAAAAGGAAATATCTGCAGCAACAACATATAACCGAGACGTAGGTGGAAGTGCTCTGACTAATGTTCATATTTTCATCATGCGATTAAACCTGTCAGTATCAAGTAGGAGCATTTGAGCATGTGCTTTCCTTCAAAAACACATAATGGGTGTTGCTTATCATTATCATCATATACCATTCTTCTCCTTGTACTTATCATGTATATGTAGCATTCATATTGGCAATTTGCAGATCTGTGATTTCCCTAACAAAGTTCTGTAGAAATAGCTGCTATTACGATGTTGTACAAGAGATATTGGGAGAGTAGCAATTATTTATCTGAACATTTACAGGAACTTCAGATGAACCATATCACACACCTTTGGTGTCTTCTAGACATGTATGCACCACACGTTAATAGGTTGCTCTTGCTACATATTCTGTTTTACAAGTGGTATGCAAGGTCATAGTGCGTTATTTAAACATTATTTGATTTCCAGGCCCATACTTCAATACGTTTCAAATGTTACTCCCTTTATATTATTATTAGTAAGTAAACAACACAGCTATGGCTACATACATGAAAGGAAATGGTTGCTTGGATTATTGAAATAATTGACCTTATGATATTAAATAATAATCAAATGAGCAGCATATTCATATGTAACTGATCTCTTCTGTTGAAGATGGTCCTGACATAGATTTTACTTAACCTATATATACTATTCTTATTTGTACTATCAAATGATGGACCCAAAAAATTTCAATAGGAAATATCACTTAGCTTTTACATTCAGGGGACATGTGCTAGTGGTAAACTTCAAACTATATGGATCGAATCATGTGAAAATTGTACTTCTTTCCTTGAAGAAAATTGATATAGAAACTTCTCTGGAACTACTAGTTACAAGTGGTAACATTGTTTGTTGGGTTCCAAATATTTTATAGCAAAATACTATTTATAATTCTATAATACAGTTTAAGCTAGAGCCATTTAATATGTTTGTCATGCAAAATGGTGAGGCTGGTTACAGTTACAAGTTTAAATCGACAACATAGAGATTAAAAAAATTACCATGCATGTTAACAAGTATTTACAAACCGTGCTGTTCTATTCCTACTAAAAGGGTTGGTGTTAAGTCTGCAAATAGTTATATCAACCTGATCATTGCCAAATCAATGGAACATGCACTTATGAAATGTTCTTTGATTTCTAAAACATTCTTTCTGAGCTCACATCTTAGCTATGAAGCACCATGAGTTCATTGAGAAATAACCCTCTTCTCTGTGCATGTGATGATACACATTGTTCCAACCATGCTTCCATCTAGTTATACATATTAATAAATATTATGTGAGGAACCTCTGAGCTAAACCCATTTATTCGATTCGCCTTCCATTGACTGGACTGGCTCACGTAAACGAGCTTATCTTCGGTTATCATTGAGATATGTCCCAAAACGTGTCCAGGATGACACCTCACAAGCACAACTTGGAAACATCTCTTTAGACTTTGTTAGCAAGGTGTTTAGGGTATGTTTAGCAGGGTGTGCAGGCGCAGCGGTCTCCTTGACATTGTGCGCCACCCCTTGGATTAGGATAGAGTCATCCTATTAGGCAAGGATCCGTTGATTGGTGTTACTTCTATAAACCTCTCTAGGGTTCCTTGCCTATATATGTAAGTGTGCTTTGCACCTCTATCAACCCATTCCATTATTCCTGGCTACCTTGCTTACATGGTATGACGAGTAAGGGTTCCTTCCCTTCTCCTGTTTCCACTACCATAAGGGCGCCCATCAGGCTGCGCCGGTGCACCGCCCCTCTCGAATGTGCCCTCCTAGTCACCATGATCGGGACATCTCCTCCCTCTCCCATTGCTACCGTGGCCTCCAAGGAGCCTCTGCTCTCAGACACCGAGTGCCAGGAACGCGAGGACGAGGCATAGTAGGAGGTGACCGCCATCGCGCATGAGCGTGACGCCGTGGCCAAATGTGATCGCGTTGCCCTCACTAGGGTGCGCCATCACCGCTGAGGGCGACCCCAACACCCCTCGCGATGGCCCTTTGAAGGAGGCAGATGGCGCCCTCTCTGACCACAGCGGCGACGCTCTACATCACGCCACTATGGTGCATGAAGTTGCCGCCATAATAAATCTGCATGCCCAAGCAACGCCGGCAACTACCCTCGCTGGCGTGATCAGATCCTCCTTGGCATCGTCAAGTACTCGTTGGAGAGCCACGTCCTCGCCGACCTTGCCACGCCCAAGTTCTCAGACCGAACACACATGGATTACATTGTCAAGTCCTAGATCTCGGGCACCATCTCCACCGACCTCGTTGAGATCATGCTCGACCTACGATGGCACTAAAACCGCTTGGCTCGCCCTCAAAACCCTGCTCCTTGGGAACAGGGAAACACACGCCCTCCACCTTGATGTTCAGTTTTGCAACTTCATCCAAGGTGACTTGTCTATTGCCGATTATTGCAGACTACTCAAATCCATGGCGCAGCAGCTCGGCGAGCCCACCAGCGACTGCACTTTGGTCCTCAATGACATCCGCAGGCCCAATGAGTTTGAGAATGACATTTGCATCTTATCGAGAGAGGATGACATTAGAAGTTTGAGAATTTTCTAGTTTGCTTCTCACACAATGCCACACCAACCCAAGGGGTTGGGGATACACATTTATAGTTGGTCAAGGCAGCCAAGAATATGCCAAGATGTCTAAGATGCTAGTCTAAAAGCTAGAGGTGCCGACCTAGATGCTGTCTTAAAAGTAGTGCAAGATAGGGCAGCAAGACCACCATGCAGTGCCATCCGTTTATGGGCAACAGGACCACAAAGACATATCCATCATTCTCCCCCTAAGTGTTGTGCGTCGTCTTGTGGGAGAGTTCAACCATCCGGGTCCTGGAGCAAAGCTCAAGGAACTTGATCCTCTTAAGGGGCTTGGTGAGCTGGTCCGCAAGCGGGTCCTTGGCTTTGATGTTTTTCTCCTTGTTGCTCCCTTCCTCCAAACAACCTCGGATGAAGTGGTACCTCACTCGGATGTGCTTTCTCCGTTCAAGGAGAATGGGGTTCTTTGCCAGGGCCAGAGTGGACTTGTTGTTCACCCTAAGCTCCACCGCTCCATTGTCTCTGTCGAGAAGATCACCAAGATGTCGAGAAGACTAGAGCACCTAAGTCGAGGTGGTGGAGGCCGCAATGTACATGAACGGTGGAGGAAGAAGAGAATCCTACTCGTGCTCTTACTGGTGTCGATGTCGCCGGCTTGGTCGTTGTACCCGATGAAGTGTGGCTCCCAGAACACCTTGGGTAGTAGAGGTTGGCCGAAAGTCCCCGCAACATAGCGGATGATCATCTTCACATCCTGCTGGTGCTTCGTCGTTTGTCGCTACATGAATCGACTAACATAGTCGATAGAGAATGCCAAGTCAGGCCATGTGTGGGCGAGATACCAAAGGCTCCCACATGGCGTTGGTACTTCATGGCATCCACATTCTACGTTGTGCTGTCACGGCTCAGCTTTAGCCTCTCCATCGAAGTGAGAGCTAGTTTGCAGTCGGTGAGCCCAGCCAACTCAACAACTTGCTTGGTGTTGGCGGTCTACCGTAGTGTGATCCTGGAGTCGTCCTGGTGCACCTCGATCCCAAGTTAGAAGGTGAGAGGCCCCAGGTCGCTCATCTGGAAGGTGACCTTCATGTCTTCCTTGAATGCCTCCACCTCCGTATCCTTGGTGCCGGTGATCACCAAGTCAGCAGCGTAGACACCGTACCACAACGGTGTTTCCTCCATTGCCCCATCGAGAGATGGCTGCCATGTGTGGGCTTTGCTCGAAGCCTAGCCCCTTGAGCGTGGAATACAACTTGGCATTCTATGCTCTCTATGCTTGCCGCAAGTCATAGAGGGCCTTGCGCAGACATAGCACCTTGTCCTCCTTGCCTGAGTATCGCAAATCCCAGTGACTGGTGCACGTAGACCTCCTCCTTCAAGTCATCGTTAAGGAACACCAACTTGACGTCCATATGATGAACACGCCAGCCCCGCTGTGCAGCCAGTGCAAGACTCCATTCATGCCTTGGGGAGTGAAGGCATCACAAAAATCCATCCCCTCCTACTGCTCGAAGCCCTGTGCAACCAAGTGAGGCTTATGCTTGACGATGGCGTCGGCTTCATCCCTCTACAGCTTGAATACTCACTTAAGGGTGATTGTGTGGTGACCATGAGGGAGGTCAACAAGCTCCCGGTGCAGTTCTTCTCAATCACGTCCATGTCTGATTGCATCACGACATGTCATGCAGCATGTCTCTCAGCCTCTATGAAAGGCCAAGGCTCACAATCGTTGCATGCTATGTGCAACTGCTTGTCACCGAGAAGACCTCCTATCGTACGATACCACAACGGTTTGTCGTCATCGTATAGTTCACGTCAATGCACTCCTTGTCGTGAGAGAGCGGAGTAGAGAACTCCTCTGGGCAATGCTTGACATAGGCTGGTGTTGGAGTAGACTTGCCTTGAGCGGTGGCTATCAGTGCTAGAGTGCGTGGGGTCGCCGATTGTAGTGGTGTCAGCGAAAACGCATCGCAGTAGGAGTCATGGTCAGAGAGTGTGGCACTAAAATTGTCAAGAAAGCCCGAGGCATGGTAGGCCGCCTGAAAGCAAGGATTTTTAGCCTGGCACAAACTTGGTCCAACCCAATTGATGGTGTGCCGGGCCATGGGCCGCTACCCCAGCACGTCGGTTTGCCCGGCCCAGTCCGGAGATAACAGGCCGACCAGGTATCAGCCCAGTGGCATGAGGCTAGCCCACCAACATATAGCCCACATAGGTTGCCCATCACCGGATCGCCCCATCCCTTCCACTCACTGCGACCTAAACTCCTTGTCTGATACACTCCTGCTCTCTTCTCCGATTTTTCCCCACGGCCGCCATCCAACAGTCATCACATCTTTCTCCTCCCAGGCATTATGGGGTTCAGGCACTTTGGCAAAGATGGTGGCTGGCACCTGCAGGCCACGGGGATTCGCGGTGGTGATATCCTGACTGTCGGCAACTAGGAGAAGCGGTGGCACGGATGGCGCTTGCTTGGGAAAGGTGTGGCGGGCCATTGTGGGGAGGAGTGGCGGCAGCTTGCTTGCTGGCGGCAGCGCGGTGGCCAGACAGGCGGCAATGGGGAGCAGCCGAGTCGAGGCCGCAATGGCAACCTTTGACGGGCAGCCGGGAGCCGAAGCCTGGACATCCTCACCATGCCAACCGGGCATGCCCGACTCAAAATCAACCCATTGCCCATGCCTAGTCCGTCATGGCAGCAAAGTGGTTGGCCTGGTCTTGCATGGGCTTGAGCTGCATAGCTGATGAACATTCTTGGAGTGCTCCTGTTGTCGTGCTTGCCGATGTGGCCAAGGTCCTTGGCGAATGCGAGGCAGCTGAAGACCCGCATGTGGGAGATCGACGATTTGCGCGCGTGCCAACCCTCATACGTCTTGGCATTGAGGGCCTTCGTAGGCTAGCTGTTGATGATGTAAACGGACGTCACCACTGCCTCTCCCCAGAGGATAGCTGGCATCCTCCTCTCCTTTTGGATGGCCCGAACCATGTGCCCATCCATCTAGTTGCGCCGCTTGACGATGTTGTTCTGTTGCTGGCTGTAGGGAACAGAGTAGTAGTGCTAAATGCCCTTATCAGCGTAGTATGACACAACCTCGATGCACAACAAGTGGAACTTTTGGCCGCACTTGGCCTCCACAGCAGCCTGTGTGCGCCTAATAGCGTCCGCAGCCTCTCCCTTGCTATCGAGGACCATCACCCACATGTAGCGGGAGAGGTCATCAACGAGTAGCAAGAAGTAACATTGTGCTCCTGGTGTGGCCCGGTGACAAGTCCCGGTACACGAGCTCGAGTCACTCTTTGGCTCGGATGTCTGCTAGGGCAAGGGAAAATCACCCTCTACTTCATAAACACACATACATCACAGAACCGCTCCATGTGGTCAAGGCATGGTTGGCCTCGCACCATCTCCTTGGCATTGAGCCGCTTCAGGGCCTTCAAGTGAAGGTGCCCGAAGCGCTCGTGTCGCTGCCACAAGAACAAGACATAGGGAGTTGCCACCTGGCTCTAAAACAGCCCAATACGAACCCTAGGCCTTTTCTTATTCCCTATCTCTTCTCCACACCCTCCTCTCACGGTCTATCACCAGCTGCCACCTCCTTCACGCCGCTCTCTCCCACACGCCACCGCTGCTCCTCCACGATGCGCGACCACACCCCTCCTCCGCGACGCTCTTGCGCAGGCTACCGCCGCTCCTCCACGTTGTTCCTCTACACCGCTGCACCTTCACGCCACCGCTTGCAACTGCCTCCGCCGCTCTTCCGTGTTTCTGCCAACACCGTCATCTGCTCTCCCCTCCTCCCTAATCTTTGTGCCAGCCGCTGCTGGTTACCTTGCTACGGTCGTGCTGCCTAGGCCATATGCATGGCATGACATGATAGCGCCCTTATATTTTCGTGCATGGGCCACTGTCTTGGCATGGTGGCACTACAAGGGACGACACGTCAAACAGGCGTGCCATGGCATGTCGTGTCATTGTTGTGCCGTCCTATCGCCATGCCACTGCCGTGCCATGTGGCCCATTTGGCCAAGTATGGAAGTAGAGCAGACTCATCCTCCTCCACTTGTATGATGTCCGCCTGGCCGCATTATGGCATTGGGCAGTCCTTGGCCCGATGGCCAAGCTTGGCATAGTTGTAGCAGTCGTCGTCTTGTGTCGGCTTGTGCTTGCCAGCATCGCTGCTCCGGGCGCCTCCGCTCGGTGCGTCCACGGGCCCCGGCCCAGGCGTCTTAGTGCATCCTACGTGGATTGTCACACTTGTGTCCGTCTGTTGAGGAAGAAGACTCCCCCTTTCTCTTGTCACCCTGACGGGCCTCCCACTGGTCCCGAGTGCCTCATCGTCGTCAATGACCTTGAGGCGACCTATCGCTTCCGGTCCATCAAAGAATCGATCGAGCGATTAATCCGCCCGTACTTCTCGAGGACGCTGCGGAAGGGCTTCTCAAAAGCTCTCTCCTGGTTGTAGGTTTCATTGTTGTACCGTGCCATCTTCTACAACAGAGTGTCGAGAGGAAGAGCAAAGTCATCAACGTCCTCATTTGGTTTGAAATGTAGGTTCTCCCACACCTTGCAAAGTGCATGTAGTGTGGACTTGCGGGCGCGGTCGTTGCTTATGTGTGTCGCCACAATGGCGTCCCAGGCTTCCTTGCTAGTTCGCTTCTGAGAAGGCGAATTGCATCTCCAGTGGGGTTGCAACGATGAGGGCATCTAGTGCCCATAGATATTCGTCATAGTAGACGCCGCCATACTAGACTGCCTGCCACATGTGCCACCTAGAGCCTCACCCTGTTCACTGCGACCCACTTGACGTAGTTGGTCTTGGTGAGGGCAGGCCACCCATCGTTGGGTCTGACGTTCCTGACGATGGTTTGGATCCCATGGTGACCATGGCATTGGTCCGGGGAAGGAGAGTCACGCCGCCTGTGGAAGCCGCGATCTCCGTCGACTCGGTCGCCATTGTGCGCACCCCCATTAGGGGCGGCACAGATGATACTACCGCGAAGAGCCTTGATCTATACTGCCGTTGCACACGCTACATCTATCGACATTGCCGCTTCCACCTCCACCTTTGCTGCTGCCAGCTCGGATGCTGTCAGCTTTGATGCCCTCTCTGCTGCTGCACCTAGGGATGGCAATTGTACCCGCGGGTGTGGGTACCCACGTGTTTCGTACTCGACGGGCGAGGGTATGGGCATGAATTTTTGCCCGCGAGCGCGGGTACGGGCATGGAGCGGGTTAGAAATCTTACCCGTGGGCACTGCGGGTTCTCCTTAAAAGTAAATCCAATAATATTTTATGTGTGATTTTATGAATATGTGACTATGTGAGATCAAGTCTTCATTTATTATTTTTATTTTGCTTTTATGACTAGATGTGGTGTGTAGCTAAACAAGATTTGATCCTTGATCCTTATGTTGTAAATTCTATTTGCTTTTATGAAAGAAACTTGTTTTTTCTTGCCTTTATAAAAGTCGTGTGTAGCCCGATACCCAACCCATACCCGATGGGCATGGGTACAACCACAAATTTTTACCAACGTGCATGCTCGCAGACGGGCAAAGTTTAACATCCCGGGCATGCTCACGGGTGGGTAAATGGCTTACCCACAGCTTGCCCGCCCTGATGCCATCCCTTACTGCGATGGTCTCCACTACTGCTTGATCGTGCTCCTCTATTGCGGCAAGCTCAGCCTCCTGCCGGTGCCACGCGCTCGAGGCGATTGGGTGCTTCGTCCGTCCTGGGGGCTGCCTTAGACGAGCAATTACGCAAGGGAAGAGGGAGCAACTGAGATAGCTGGTGTTCCTGCTGCTGGCTGGGAGCGAGTGGAAACTTGGGAGGTAGGTGAACACGAGATGCTTAGGGTGCAGATTAATCTGGCTCTGATACGAGTTGTTAGTAGCTAAATTCTTGCTTAGAGCTTGAAAAAGGATGACACTAGACGTTTTAGAAATTTTCTGATTTATTTCTGACACAATGTACCTGAGAGGTTGGGGCTGCATATTTAGAGCTTGCCAAGGCAGCCAGATGTCTATGATGGTAGTAAAAAATCTAGAGATGATACCATGTTGTCCTAAAAGTAGTCCAGGATGCTGTCCTAGTGGGGCAGCAAGACCGCCATGCAATGCTGTCCTTGGATGGGCAGCAAGACCACAAAGAATTATCCATCAGCGGCCACCCCTTCCCCAAGTTGAAGTACCTCGTCTCTGAATTGGTGTTGGAGGAGCTGATCATGGTGCATCAAGTGGCAGCCTGTAGAATAATAGAATTGGATGCGTATAATGATGGATGTATTGCAATGGGCCTCGACCGATATATATTGGAGTATAAGACTAGGGGTAAGCTAACCCCACCGGATACATATATCAGTCTATGATACGTATATCTAAATCAACAAATATACTCTAACACAGCCCCATCCACCACCCTCCTCGCCACCACAGGTAAGGCTCTGCAGCTGGACACGCCCTCCTTGCCGTCCCATCCTCCTTGAGCTCTGGGGCTTTGGATCCAATTGTGGCAAGGACCTGAAGAGCCACCGCAGCAAGCGGGGTGGCAGGCCGTCCTACATCAACAGCACGTGACCAACACCCAGCGATGGCAAGACTGGTGGCAAGGGCTCCTCAACGCCCAGCACAGGAGGTGACGGTATCCCCACAGACCCTCCTTCCTCAACCCATGGGTCGCCCTTGGGCATGACACCGTCCAAGGTTGCATGGCCTCTACAGCAGGCGATCATGGCCCAGCAGTAGGCACAAGCGCTGTTGGGCAAGCAAGCGTAAGCCCATGCCTTCTAGGCAGCATATGCACAGGCATTGCCCAGGCGCAGGCCGCCCAGACACAGGCACAACAAGCAGGGTAGTTTCCCTGGGACAGGCCAACCTCCACAACCCAGTTGTCGTCTTAGGAGGATGGGACCATCAATCCTTGGCGTCCCCTTCAACACCATCTCCCTACACCTGCCGATCACATCCGACTGGTACTTTGACTCAAGTGCAACCTCCCACATGATATCCGATCCCTCACCTCTTCACATGCTTCTCTTTCGCGATATCGCTTATCCATTTTTTTCCGGCAACGAGTCTTTAATTCCCATCACTTCCATTGGCACATCACACCTGCCGGGGCCTTTTACTATTAATAATGTTCTAGTTTCACCTAGTATTATTAAGAATCTTAATTCTATGCACCAGTTTACCTCATCCAACAATTGTTCTATTGGGTTTGACCCCCGCTGGTTGTCCTGTGAAGGATCTGGAGTGTCGGAGAACTCGTCCAATGCAATAGGGCTAGGCCTCTCTACCTCATGCGCCTCCCAGCTATGTCAACCTTCCTAGCCAGCGCCTCCTCCCTTTAGCACCGGTGCCTCCGCTACCCTGGTCATGAAATTTTGTCTAAGCTAGTGCCTATGCTTCCTTTATGTAGTAAAGACACTTAGCACTTCGTTATGTCATGTGTGTCAACTTGATCGGCAGATTCGATCACCGTTTCCCACTTTCACCTCGCAAACAATAATTTTGATCTTAGACATTGTGATCTTTGAACATTTGTTGTTGTCGTTCTGGTTACAATATGTTGACATGTTCACCAAAGGGTTTCCATCTTTGGTGTTTGCGAAATTCAAATCCACTTTGAACGTCCAACGCTCAAGCTGCGCTAGCGTTATGTGGAGTATACAACTACCACTTCACATAGCAACTCCTTTAGTATTAGTAACTATTGTATGATGCCTAGCCACCAGAGTATTCCTACAAGCCGTAGAAAGAAAAAGAAGGAACAAGAATTTCCATGAATTCCCGACTTGTTTCGTAGCTTTCAACTTCTCTTTCAAATAAGAATGAGAGGAAGGTGAGTAGCTTTGTCGCTCGTGACCAAGCCTCCCCATACTGTACCTCCTGCCTCGGACCCCGGACCTGCAGTTAGCTAGGTATTTAGGGTATGGTTAATAGGCCCTTATGGGCCTCAGTGTGCAGGTGCATCGGCCTCCTTGGCCCTATGCACCGTCCCCTATATTAGGATAGTCATCCAGGCAAGGATCCGCTGATTGGTATTACTTCTATAAACCTCTCTAGGGTTCCTTGCCTATATATGTAATTGTGCTTTGCACCTTTATCAATCTATTCCATTATTCCCGGTTATCTTTTCTTACAGACTTTGTGGCAAAAAGTTTAAACATCACACTCATGTATTTGTATCCAAACAATTGATTTAGCACTACATGCCACTAGTGCCCCGGTAAACATAAAGCTCAACACAGACCACTTATTCCATGCCCGCACCTCTGTTGACGGGATAGAAATACCCAAAGACCGGTTCTGTTTTGCTTCACGTGCAATCAACTTAATTGCAACATTGTAAGTATATTGTGTACTTGCTGGACTCATCCATAATACAATACATATGGTGGATGCATGAGAATAAGCCAATTTTCTTAAATAAGAAATTACGAGCGGAATTTATCAAGTCAATAACCCAAAAACCCAGCATCTATAATATCTATGTCAAGTATTAACACAATTTTGTAAAGGAAAAAGTCTAAATTACTCCCCTCAACTATAAGCAAAGTCCACATAACCCCCTAAACTATTTTTTGGTTTATTTTACCTCCTAAACTATGTCATTTGGCCTATTTTAGCCCCTAATGCAATTTGTCTTTTTTATTTTTCCATGTACAAGTGTCATATTACGTTCAAATTTTGGGAGATGATAGTCGACATCATAATGCATTATAGAAAAATATAAAGTAATGTTTTGACATTATTTTTATGGGGGTAACATATTTAATATTTAACTAATCCTTAGGATATGATATCACGCAAAAACTAATGATGAAAAATTCATAATATATTTTGTTGACATATATTGTGATGTTCACTACAATCATACAAATTTTGAAATTAGAATTCAACTTGTACATGGAGAAATAAAAAAGAAAAATTGTATTAGGGGGTAGAATACACCAAGTGACATAGTTTAGAGGGTAAAATGAACCAAAAGATAGTTTAGGGGGTTATGTAGACTTTGCTTATAGTTGAGGGGAGTAATATGGACTTTTCCTTTTGTAAAAAAAAATGATCATGTGTCGTATACCATGAGCTGAATCTTCCATAGGCCGTTTGCAAAACTCCATTTTAAAGTCAAAGCAAATGAGTGTGCTCCATGATCAGGAGCGCAGTTATTGCAACAGATCAAGACCTTGTAGGGATGTACATCTGTTTCCCACATGTCGCAAGATCAACGACCATACCCTCAGTCTAGAATAATTGGTATTCTATTAATTCATGCCATTAACCTTTGGCATACCCACACTCGACGATGAGAACGACCGGGATGGATAGGCACAACAGAACCAGGCAACCTGTGTCAAATCCACCCATTGCAAGGTGCAACCTACACTACTTACTGTAGCATTCCTATATTAAGCATGTGGTTCGTATGAAATAGTGCTCAACGCATTGGTCCTTAACCAACTCAAGCAAGCCTGACCATTTGAGTTCCACTCTCAACATTACCCTAACACACTTGCTCAAATCTCAATTAACATTCATGGCTGATCAACCTTTAATCTTTCTCAACTATATGAGTATAGTTAGACAAATACCCTATAGCTTGAGCATAGTGATGCCCTTGTCATCCCTCGACTTTAACGGGCTAAGCATTGCTAAACAATTAATTCATAAAAGTCTAGCAATCATACTCATGCTAAGTAGTTGTTCTAGAGATAAGGCTGATGTCTAATTGGTTCTACTTGCATGTTAACTATTCGAGATAATCCGATGCAAAAGAATTATTAATAACAATTGTCATTCCAAAATTACAGTGAGGTACATAAGTGTCTGCCTTGTTGCTCAAATGAAGCCTCATCGAGAACGGGCTCCGACACAAGCCAAACTTCCCCTTGAATTGATGTCTCGTTCTATGCACGAGTGCAATGGCACAATACAAATAGATATGCCACGGATGATTTGTAATGATATGAAAATGACATGATTACATATGGTTTAACACTGTATCACATGAATGTTTAGCTATATTATGATAGATGATATCAGTGTAGAGCCATAGGTGTTGTAGCTGAATGTAAGAGGCATAGGGCGGACTGTTCGTCTTTCATTTTTGTGAGTGGCGGACAGTCCGTAGTGCACGGTTTGGCCCAACAATAAATATGCAAGATGCCTGGTGGAAATGAAGGTGTACGTGCAGCCCAACCGGATGAACCATCCACTGTCCTGTCCAAGGGGGCGGATAACCCGCTTTGCAAATCACCAATGGGCCAAGTTTTGTTGTGGTTTTGTTGGTTCAAGATGTGACACCCTTTTGAGCTCTATTTATGGACCCCTAGAGTATCTAGAACTCATTCAACAGATAGATGCAACATGCACTAAGGTTTAGAAGCTCTATGTCATCGATAGTCATTTGACCCTAATGGGATTCTCAAGAACTCAAAATCTAGGGCAATGGTGAGTGGATCGAGGAGGAGGAAGGCTCACAAGTGATAAGCTTAACTCTGGTAAGGGCCGCAGGTTGGCGTATAGCGGTGTTGGTGAAGCTTGGTTCGTCCTTGGTCTTGAATTTGGGGAAGGAGAAGAAATAGGAGAGAGAGAGCTTGGGGAAGCTTCTTGCTCCAAGCTCGAGGGAAGAGATGAGGTCAGGGTCATGCGGCTCGCTGGCGTTGATCTCCGATGGCACTCCAGTGCGGGTCCGGCGACTTGGGGTTTCAATGGAAACAAAATTATGGAGGCTTGTTAGAGAAGAGAGTGTGTGTCTAGTGGAATGGGAGAGGGAGACATATAGGAACTTAGCTCGGCTCTAAGGAGGCGGACTGACTGGTGGGCCTGCAAGGGGCGTGTGGTAGCCTAGTCCCCTACCCGCTAGTGCTTACGTTGGTAGCAGTGGTGGGCCGTCCACCCGTAAGATGTGGCAGGCTACTTTGGTCATGTGTGGCTTATAGAGAGTCAAAGGATTGGAAACACCACCCCACAACAAGGGGGCCATGATCTCTCATATATAGCCAATATGGTTGCGTTATACATGGATACATGGGTGTACAAGGGATGGAATCATTCACAACTATGCATTCCTAATGTTAGCTATACATGCCTAATACCTACCCATAGTCACAGTGGGAGGAAGACAAACGCAAAGACTTTTTTTTTAGCGACACAGGCGCGAAGACTGGACCTAAAATAAATGAACAATTGAACAACAAGCTTTGGGTCATGATGTCTACGAACTGGTGCGCAGAGGGAACATGTAGGACTCGGACATGTCCCAAAGCGACATTCTCACGGACAAAGTAGACGTCAATCTCGATATGCTTGGTGCAACGATGGTGGATAAGGTTGGCCGTCATATAGATAGCTAAAGCTCCTTTAGAAAATGAAGGAGCCAACATGAGTCGATGATAGCATAGGTCACAGTTCAACACTCCACCTCGGTGCTGGAGCAGGAGAGAATGGACTGGTGTTTCGAAGATTAGGACACTATGATGTCACCAAGGAAGACAATAACTGGACATGAAGTGTCTGGAGTCAGGGCAGCCAACCCTGTCATCATCATAGTATGTTGTCAAGGACTGGGATGATGAAGACCAATGCAACAACGAGGGTGGCCTTCAGTACCACAGGTTGCATTTTATCAATGCAAGATGAGGCTCGCGAGGGTCGTGCATGTAGAGACACAACTGTTGGACAACATATGCCAAGTTCGGTTGAGTCTAGGTGAGGTACTGAAGGGCACAAACAATGCTCCTCTACTATGACGAATCAACGATCTCGTTTAGATACAAAAAAGTTCCCCCGAAAAACATTATTTATCCAACTTTTCCTTATTGATCCCATCCCTTTCACTTATAGAACACGCTTACCAGGACTCAGCTACATTGTTTTTTGGATGAACAGTGGAAATTTGGGCTATCTAAACGCAGTGCATTGTCATTGAGACAGAAGTAGACCAACTTTGAAACATGTGACAGCGCTGCCGAGGAAGTGGTGTAGATCTCTCAGGTTAGTCATGGTGATGGTTGATGTCAACTTCATGCACAGGTAGAAGGCATCCATGGGGGCGTCTCCCTACGTCATGGAGTGGAACTCGTGGGTGAGGAAGTCGTTGAGGCCCCTTGTTGGAGTGGAAGATGGTATTGATGCCCACCCAAATGTTGCGGTCCGGCTAGCCTCACCCCTCTATGGCGAGATCGATTACGGAGTTGTTGACGGATCTGAAGAGCCAGCTACGGACACAACAGTTGGCCTGGTCCCAATAGGGATCAAGGGGCGAAGATGACAGTGCACCATCAATGTGCATGCAAATGCCAAACTTGTTGCACATAGACTTGAAGTGGAAGCCCACCGAGAGTAGTTGTCGGAGGTCATTGTCAGCATCACCGGGACATGGGACTTGACGTATATCCTTGCCGCCAAGGCCTTGCATTGTGCTAGAGTCCGTGGGCGTCCCAATTGTCGGCAGGGTGGGCATCGCGGTCGCCGGCACGGTGGTGGAGGGGTTGTGGCAGCAGGGAAGTTGGGTGGCAGTCAGGGTGCCACCACAGAAGGTGCTGGGCATGGCACGGTGGAGTTCGTGACACAAGGGCAATGAAAGGAAAGGCCACGATCGAGGTGATCCGGGTCTCTTGATACCATTAGAGAGGCAAAGGATTGGAAACCACACCACATGAACGGGTGTGATCTCTCATTTATGTAGCCGACATAGCTGAGTTATACATGGATACATGGGTATACATGGGATATAATCAATCACAACTATACATTTCTAATGTTAGCTATACATGCCTAACAGTGCGTCGACAGAGGCGGACTGTCCATCCTATAGGGGTGGACTGTGCGCCCGTGCACAGAAAATTGGGCGCAGCCCTAATCTTACCAAGTTTTATTTATTTTCGTGATTTGTCCGTCCGTGCACAGAAGTGCTCATGATGTTATGCTTATAAGTGCTCATGATGTCATGCTTAGTCTTAAATTAAACTGGACTGTTACGCATTAACTGCAAAATGTTTTCTGCATTGGGATCAGGAGAACATGATTGTATGTATCTTGCACTTCTTAAGCGGGGAGAAAATTAAGCCTGGCTGTGTTGAATTTTTTGCACTGTGAATTTTGTCGTAATTCTGTCACACAAGATATATATACTGCACCTAGCAATATAAAAGGTGTAAAAATAAAAATAAAATCATGCATACCTATTTTTCTGATTATGCTGCATTCAAATGAGACATCAATGTATAGTGCTGGGGCATGACATTGCTATTTGATACCTATGCAGCATGGAAGGCATTCTCGAGCGATACCAGCGTTACTCATTTGAAGAAAAAGCAGTGCTTGATCCAAATATTGGAGACCAGGTATGCTTATGAAATACCCTTATTTATCAGAGATTCCTATAAATCAGCATATTACCTGTTTTTTTGCGGGTAAATCAGCATATTACCTGTACTGATATATGATCCTTTTTATACCAGGCAAATTGGGGAGATGAATATGGCAGGTTAAAATCCAAACTTGATGCACTTCAGAAGAGTCAGAGGTATTGTGACTTGCTCTGGAAGATCCTTATTCAGTTTACAATAATGCCTACTGATTTAATATTTCTATCTATTCCCAACTTAAGACAACTGTTAGGAGAGCAGCTGGATTCAATGACCATAAAAGAACTCCAGCAACTGGAGCAACAACTGGACAGTTCTCTGAAGCATATAAGATCAAGAAAGGTGAATTGACACAGCTAATTTGGTTTATTACTAAATTCTTAGTTAATTATTATATTATAATATTTTTCTTATTGCAGAATCATCTCATGTTCAATTCCATTTCTGAGCTTCAGAAAAAGGTTAGTTACGATCCTTTTAGATTAGGACTATGCTAAAGTACTCCATTCACATTCTAAGAAGCAAGACCTCAAATGAATCTCAGCCATTGATTTTTAGAAAATGAAACATTTTGACAATTAAAATATTTGGAGAAAAGAAAAGATACATATGCTTCCCTTCCTTATGCGCTATACCTAATCTGCTCTCCCTTCGTTACCACGCCACCCTTCTTATTTGCTTCTCCTAATCACGCAAGGCACATAAAACGTTAGGTAGGAGAAATAGCATGTGTCATTTTAAGATCCTATTACCACTATTGTGATGTAACATAAGGTTAAGAGCTTGTCACGTTACTTTTACTTAACACACATTAATCGCCATCAAGTGCTACCCATGTCACGTTACTTTTTTGGCAGGTCATTTTTTTTACTTGACACATTTGAACAACCATCAAGTGTTTTTTTAACCGGAAACACAGTGAGGGAGGCCCCCACTGTGATAAATTTTATTGTAGAAAAGAAAACCAAGAGAAAGTTACAACCAACCACCATCTAAAGACTCGCTCTGAGCTGTACAACTAGCAAGCCACATTGGTTATTTTTTACCCATGTCATGTTACAATAAACCATGTCATTTTTTGGCATGCACATTCTTTTTTTTTACTTGACACATAATCAGGCTTGCGAGTGGCTAGTCATTCCACTTTTTTTAATGGATATGTTTGAATCCATGAGAAAAAAAAAATAAGAAATTAAGTCCATCTCAATCACTTAGATCTAATAAGAAGATATTTTTCTATCTTTAGATTCAAAAATATATATCTATGGTCCACAGTCATTTGTGTGTACTTTAGCAAAACCCTTTAGACAACCATTTATTTGTTCTGCTTAAATCTTACTTGAACATCTGATTTTTCACGGTTCACAAACACTAGGTCATTCTACTGCTGCAGAATTCTCCAAACCACAATCAAATTTTGTCATTATCAAAGAGTCATTTAATAACATGGAAGATTTGAATCTGTATGAGATGAGACAAGCCTAAGATATTTGTAGGAAATGCAAATTGATTTTGAAGTGAAAGGCAAGCGGATGATACCCATTGCATTAGGGGAGGGAATGGAATGAATTAGTAAGTGGTTTGGAATTGATCTTGGTTTGGTTTGGTTTGGGTTGGACCATGAAATTGATATCCAGTGAGCGCTTTAAGCTTAGTAAGGGACTATTATTTGTTACACGTTACCATGAAATAGTGAAAAGGAGTCTGGAAAGAACAAATGTAAAAGAAAGCATTAAGCTGTCAGAGTGTCAGCACTCAGCAGACTAGAAGTGATAGCATAGCTAGTCTGATAACTGTCTTTTTTTATTGAACGAGTGTTGTTCGTTCAAAAAGAAGAAGAAGAAAATTATCAGATCGACTAGCTTCTTTGTTGGGATAGTATTAGTTGTGCCAGCATCGTACAATCAACTATCTTCCTTTGTGCAGGAGAAATCGCTTACAGATCAAAATGGTGCCCTGCAAAAGGTAGAGATTTCTTTCTTATTTTCGACAGAGCGACAAATATAGTCTATGAGGTCAGACTTTAACTGTATTTAAAAACAGCTCGTGGAGGCAGAGAAGGAGAAAAATAATGCTTTAATGAATGCACACTTCCGGGAGCAGCAAAATGGAGCATCAACAAGCGCGCCGTCACCGTCACCATCAACTATTCCGGATTCTTTGCCGACTCTAAATATTGGGTATTATCATACTTCCATTGTATCAGTGTATCTGGCGCCTGCAGCCCTGCGCACTTTCATTATGTTTAACAAATCATTGGTTTGATTAAGTGTTGTTAGTCCATTCAGCATAGCTGAAAACCAACTTTCTGGTTTCACCTTGCTATCTAAACCTGTCATAGTACTGGTATTACACGGTTACTAGTAGTCTGGCATAATTACTTATATCACTCGTGCTTACCATTGTAGGCCATGTCAACTTAGAGGAACAGGAGGGGAGTCTGGACCTGAGCCATCTCCTGCTCAAGTAAACAGCGGCAAGCTGCCACCATGGATGCTCCGCAGTGTCATTAACAGATGAGGTCTTCCCGATGTTTTGCGGCTAAACTCAAAGGTAACACACTGTCACCAACACCCTTGAGCGCGACCCAGGCATCCACCTCAAAGCCATCTCGATCCAGTGATGGACACCGATATAGTCACTAATAAGATCAGGTCACACTGAATGCTATACAGGGTGAATGAAATCCAGAACTCCTCGGCCCCATTATATTGCTCTACTCTACTGTCTCCCCTTTTTTTTCTCCGATCGACAAGCTCGATGTATATCTAAAAAAAATATCAGTGTAGCTTGTGGTTGGAGATTCGTGCTATGTTTTCTCTGTCCTGTGCGGAGATGTATGTTGTAACAGTCGTTTTATTTTTCCTGGTCTTGTACGAACCCATCCGAAGACCGAAGTGTCACTCAGTAACTTAGCACTCTTGGCTGCACGATTTGTAACCATGTCTATCAAATACCATGAAATCTAACGACGAACTCGCTGGAGATGAAGCTGATATGAATATTAAGATGAAAATGAAGGACCGGAGAATCGATTAGGCCTTCTCCGGTCGTGGGTGCATGCGAAAAAAATAGAGGCGCATCAGCAGTCCGCTTCTCTCTCATGTATGCAGTCGGGATGGAAACAGAAGTTGTGGTGGAGCCCATTGTCAGTCGCCCTCACCCTCTCCATGCCAGATAGGATCATAGGAAGAGGGTGCGACCAGAGAAAGCCTTACTTCTACAGCTCTAAAAAAATATTCATTTCTTGCAGGCGCTACATGGTACTGTCCTTGGTAGGACCTTTGGTAAATGTACTGACGTTATATCTGCTGCGTCACTTTCTTTCCATACGCGGCTTCAGTTTGCTTTGGCCTTTTGAGATGGGAAGAGTTGCAGCATTCCTGTCTTTTTTTTGCCAGGATATTGCTTTACTTTGGAGCTGCATGTTTAACGAACGCTTGCTTAGTTAGGATCGCACTAACTAATGGCAACATATCATGTGCAAACCAATCTATCCGTGCAAACTATGCAAACTTCAATCTAGTTCGCACGATGTTGATCTAAGGGTGCCTCTCCCACCTCACCTGAGCGCACCCTTAGATCAACATCGTGTGGACTAGATTGAAGTTTGCATAGTTTGCACGGATAGGTTGGTTTGCACCTGATACGTTGCCCTAACTAATTTGGGGTCTCTCCATAGAATTCTTTTTTTTTTTTGTACCTTAGAATGAAGCACTATTTCTTTACCACATCGTCATCCAGCGATTTTTTCTTTACTACATAATTACACATTGTCAAGCTCAACTGCTCAAGCCTTCTACTCAAACTCGAGCCCTCTGATGATCATCTCGCCACCCAGAAACTCCAAACTGGCAATCCCTCGTGCCAATGTTGCGTGCCTAGAGCTACAACAAATAATTGACAGAGCTAGCGAACTCGTAGCGATAACATGTTGTATTTCATGCACACTGGTGGTTGTCTGGACCTCTAGTAGATCAACAACTAAAAGGACGCACAAATCAACTCAAGCCAATCACGTTCCAACTTCCAAAGTAGACTTCATATGGATTAGTAGCTTTTGGTGCCAGTACTTTCCGGTGTTATAGAAAGTTAGCCCGGCGAGCTTTTCTTCCTGGAGCTTTGTGGCCGAGAGCTAGTTGATAGCTTTTCCCTGATACAAAGAGAAAGCAACCACTAGTAGTACAATGATGCATCACGCATCGCAATTTGTGTGACATTTTCCCGCGTAGCCCTCCTCCCTCTGCCTGTGGTTGTCTCCTTTACTTTTGCTTAACTTAAAAAGCATTATTGTCATACAATTTGTTCTTTGTCGAGCACACATATTGTCGCAGACATAACTTATTTAAACAGCCATAAATGGTTATAATGACAGTAAATGATTTTTAGTGCATATATTATGCAGAGACTATTTTCTTTCTTTAGAAAAACATAAATGTATGGGAAACTGGCAGCATTGCCGCCCTTGGTGGTCTATGAAAATTTTGTGTTAGTTGCAACATTTTAATTCATCTTAGGCCAGACTCAGTAGGTTTTATAAGAATTTCAGTTTTACTAATATGGCAGTGTAATTAAGAGGGGGATTTTCATAGGATCAAGGGTGACACTACGTTGCACCTGACACCAGGTAATTTTTTTGTTTTACCTTTAAGTAACCATAAAATCACCACATAATCTTTGGAAAATATAGAAATCCTACAAGTGGTGCACCACCATCAGTCGAGCGCTAGGCACTAGCTTCGCCCCCGCATGGAATGTGCGGGGAGTTTCTTCCCCATGAAATTCCTGTGGCACACTTACTTAGCCCAATCTAAACACACCCTTAGTCGCGCCAAATATTATGGCGTGACTTAAGTATCAGTCGTGCCAAGTCGCTTGGCATGACCAAAAGGGTTACTTCTTCGCATATTCGTTGAGGACGGATTTTTTTTAATAATATTTTAGGTTAAAAAGGATTAAAGTAAAAAAAAATATGTGATACGAGTACATGGGAACATGAGACCAACGAAATCTGCCTTGAGTTCGGCACGAAATTTTGTTTGGGAACTACACGGTCACTCACGGCACATTGGAAATACAAAAAAGTGTTCGTAAAGTATAAAAAAAGAAAGAAATAAGTGCGGGATCTCGCGGGCCGCGCCGGCCACCATTCCATTCACATCACTGCAGCACCATTCCATTCCATTCGGCAGCATGGCCATCGCAGAGACCGCGGCAAGGAAGCTCTTGCGCGGCGGCGCCATAGCCGGCGGCGTTGCCGACGTCGGCGGCATCAGCTTCGGCCTGTGGGATCTGGTCACGGGCTTCTTCGCCAACATCCTCTCCTACCTCTTCGCCGCTCTCGCGGGCGTGGCCCATCTCCTCGTCCTGCCGCTTGAGCTGCTCTGGCACTGGCTCGTCACCCTCATCACCAACGCCGCCGGCGCCATCGCCTCCGGCCTCGACGGCCTGTGGCAGCACGTCACGGGCTTCTTCGCTGGGATCTTCGCCGGCCTAGCGAGCGCGGCCCACCAGCTCGTCCTGCCGCTGGAGACGCTCTGGCGATGGCTCGTCGCAATCGTCGCCGACGCCGCGGGCGCCATCGGCTCCGGACTCGACGGCCTGTGGCAGCTCGTCGCGGGCTTCTTCCCCAAAATCTTGGCCCACATCCTCGCCGCCGTGTCCGGCGCGGCCCACGAGATCCCGGCGAAGCTTGAAGTGTTGTGGCGGTGGCTCAAGGCCGCCGCCGTCGTGGCGTTCCCGTTCGTGGTCGGCGTCGCCGTGGTCCTCCTCCTCGTGGCACTCGTCTGGTTCTGGGGCCCGGCCCTGTGCGCCGCCGGCGTGGGAGCCTGCCAGGCGCTCGTGTACGCCTTCTGCTACCTCGGGAACGGCGTGTTCTACATCGCCGTGTCTGTCGGCGGCGCGCTCTCCCGCCTCGTGCCTCCGTGCGCACAGTGCCTCCATTTGGTCACCATGAGAGCTCCGGGCGCCGCCGGCATGGTGATATCGCGCGCCGCTTTCGTGGCGAACCCGGCGCTCTATTTCCAGATCCTGCGCGCCGCCGGGCCCGTCGTGGCCGCCGCCGTCTACTGCACGAAGACCGTCGCCGGTCTCGTCGCTGCGCCTGTCGCCGCTCTTTTCGGCGTCTCTGCTGCCCGCCTAGTATGAATGTGTAGTCTAATTAGCATGATGGGTGATGTGCTTGTAACCATCAATGGTGGCAATCAAGAAGTTCTCTGTGTTTCATCACGGCGCAGCATATGGCCAACTGAGAGTGTTAATACCACATGATCAGTGGCGCTTTCGAAATTTGGTCTGCATATGGCCCTTTCAATGTTTTGATGGTCTGATCTGACAGTGCATATGGCAAATTGCAAAGTTGTACTATATGAGACCATAGAAATTTCTTTTACAAACAAAAAATCGAAATGGATAACTTAGTAGTTAAGCCACGCAACGGTGCAACATGAAAACAGAATAAAGCCGTCACTCTCTACATAGTACAATGATGCACGGTGGATTCTTTGAGCCAGCGTCGCCCTTTAGGCCTTTACCCACTTTGAAAAATTGAAACAATAAAGTGGTCCTTCCTCAGTGGAGGAGCCAGAGCCAGTGTCACAAATTCACAATCCGGACGCCTCTCGCCGTGTCCGTGGAGCTGCGAGTGAGGCCATGGCATTTCCAGGGACGAATCCGGCGAGGAAGCTCCTACCGAGCGGCTTCGCAACAGCGCGAAGCGTTGGCGCATCCTCGGCGTCGACGTCGACGACATCGGCGGCATCTTCTCCGGCCTGTGGCAGATCGTCAAGGCGAAGGCCGCCGAGGTCGTCGCCTACCTCGCCGCCCTCTTTGCGGCGCTCGGTGACAAGGTCGACGAGCTCTTCCCGCCGGAGACCCGGTCGGAGACGCTCCGGCAGTGGCTCCACGTGGCCGTCACCGTGGTGCTCCCGGCCGCGCTGGGCGCCCTCGTTCTCCTCTGCGTCGCCCGCTGCTGCTGGCGCTGCTGCTGTGGCCGCGCACGCGGTGGTGGCCGGCGCATGATGGCGGCGCCCGGCCGCGGCGGCGCGCGCATGCCGCGGGGCGTGTTCGAGAGCAACCCGCGGGGATACTTCCGGGACCTCCGCGCCCAGAAGCCGCTCGTGTACTAGCACGCTAGCGCGTGCGTTCACCGCGCACGTACGTATACGGTATGGGTATACGTACACTTGTGTAGATCGTTCTGTATGCAAACTATGCATGGCTCGATCGTTCTGTAGGACGCACGCCAGTATGTGGTCGTATTTGGTGTTGTTAACGAATAATGAGCGAGGCATATCTCGAGTTATGTACTGCTCTGTATATGTACGTGCATGTTGTAGTACTTGTACATTTTGTTTGTGTGTGTGTGTTTTTTTTTAAAAAAAAAGATCGATGTTTGTGGTCTTACTTTCCCGTGACCAGCCGTGTCCTAGACTATGCACAGAACGAAGGATCTTCAGGAGTACGCTGCGTACCATGCGTGGTGCTCATCACCTGCTCTGCCCATATCGATTGCCAGAGTGTAAAAGCCGTTGTATGAGCGTATGGTGTCGTAGGCGAATTGGACGAAAAAACTGGATGGGAGCACCTGACCAGGCAGTCCCCCGAGAGCTGCCATGGGTAGAGGAAGGAGAGGGACCTGCCGCGACTCTCGAGATGTTCGATCCTATCCTCCTTTTTCCTTTGGGTGACATGATTCCCGTAATCCCGCGTATGCTGCCGCTGCTAGTCAAGGTCGTCGTCTATACATAGTATCAATTTGAGGAACAAGTTTAGGTAAAGGGTGTGTTTAGATTGGTAAAAGATTTTTTTTAAAAAAATATTGTTCACAAAAAACATTGTAGATGAATATTGTTATGTGACAAAAAACATTGTAGATGAATATTGTTATGTGAGTGGGAGGGATGTGATAAATAGAGAAAAGTTAGATGAATAGTGGGTTTTGGGAATCTTTTTAATCTAAATGGGGCCTAAAATAGAGCCCTCTGGCACACATATATATAAATACATATCCTTTGAAGAACAAAACCATTCCTTCCCACAGACAATATTCAGAAATCATGGGTTTTACTAATAACGATAACGTTATTTATAACTAATATGCACAGTCCTCCATACTCAGCATGTATTAACTCAGCACACTTTCTCCATTATCCTACGATGCAATGATTTGGCACTAGGTATAATATAGAGGTTGAAGCCGGCGTCATCCAATAGAGAAGAGAGAGAAAGAAGGAGAGAGAAGGGAGCAGCCGACTGCCGAGTCGGCAGCGCAAGCGGGCGCAGCCGGCATTCCTGATAAACTTTGTTCTTTCTGTTTAGGCACTAAAATTTTTTCACATTGACAACCATACCCTTCTCATAGGATATGCTTCGCAGTGTCAAAACTTTTCAACAGTTTTGAACAACTCTACTTTAAATCTTGTCCTCATCGTAATTGATGCACATTCTCATTCCTTTATTTTTGCATGCATGCCTCCTCTAATGATTAGCTATTAGGTAGCTCATAATTTTTTTCATATTTTAATGAAAGTGTGAAGATCTATTTCTTAATCAAGAGAATCTCATACATATATTTGAGTTTACACGAGGATGACGTGTGGGTCATTTATGTTATAAGCTATATGTTAGGCCAATCTCAATGCACGATGTTATCACACGGTTACACTTACCAAGACTGTCATGTCAAATTTATATTGAAATGGAGCCCCCTAATCTCAGTGAATAGTTTCAGGTCACAAATTCATATAAAAACTGCATCATTTAATTTTCACATGGTGTATAGCTAAATATATCTTGGATGAAACTCTAACATCCTCTATGCAAGTTATATTGTGTGTCATGGACTTGATGACTGCGCAAGATGGATTTCATGGTTATGAAATTCTTTTTTCTGTTCCTCATAATAACCTTAGCACATAACCAATTTTGACGACGTGTCTTACAAAACTCCCACTAAAATTGGCTTTAAAGGTTAGATCATGGGAAGAGTCGTCTAGAATGCTAAGCTCTGCACTGCACTGATCTATGAAGGACTAGTGTGGTAAGGTGCAGTAGCTGTATATAAATCCCTGGTGCATTCGTGTTGACATTTCGTCCACGTGCTTTTGTGTAATATACACGTTTGCTACTGGTCACTGGTGTGTGCTTCTTTGAGTCTTGTGATTTTGATTTGTGTCCCGATCCAAACAGAGATCGCATGCAAGTAGTATGCGCACAAATATTTCCTTGTGTATTCGCGAATCATCGCTTTTACAAAAAGTTACGGCTGGGCTTGAATCTGGACCCGCATCGAGACTCGGAGAAGTCATCTCTTATTAAGTCGAGCAAACGAGCCATGAGAGCAGGTTTAATGGTCACGCCCGCTCGCTGGCGTCTCCTATACTGATCTGGCATGCAGCAATGGTGGAGCCCGCAAGCATTTAATGCGCAACAATAATCCGAGCCAATAGCAGAAAAGGCAGCAGCGGGCAGCAACTTCTGATTGGTGTTCGCCCGCATTGCCTGGGCGCGTCGCGAGACGTCAGCTCTGTTCTCTCTTCGTTTCTCTCTCACACATGTAGGATCTCGACGGCTACTCGCTCATTAGCACATGTTTGGTTCTGGGATCATGTGGGTTGATTTGGCTCTAACCCAGTTTTGGGGGTTGGGTTGGACCCAGTTTGTGTTTGATAGGAGGGTTGGGTTCAACCCATTTTTTTTAGGTTAAGAGGAATGGGTTGGATGTCATCCTAACACCGTTAGAAGTGGATCCCACGTGTCAGCCGTAGGGTCCACTTGTCATCCTCTTTTTTTTCGCTTCCCCTTCCTTCTCTGTTTTTTCCCTCCGCAAGAACATCCAGATGCTTGTTCTCTCTCGATTGAACGATTTTCCTTGCATCGCGTTGCAATAGCTCGTGCCCACAGCCCCAGCGCAACCTAATCTACGCTCCCCAACCTTCCAATCCGAAGCAGCAAGCGCTCGCCCCGGCCGCGGGCGGCGGAGCTAGTGCTCGCGGCAGCCAGCGTGGAGCTCGCGCTCGCCCAAGCAGCGGAGGCCCCGCTCACGGCCAGTGGCAGAGCTCGCTGCAGTCGGCGGCGGAGCCCGTGCTCTCCCTGGCCGTGTTCGCCATGGCCGGTGGCGATTTCCTGCGTGCAGTTTCATCTTGCCCAGCTAGCCATGGCACCGCTCGTCTCGTTCGCGGACGGAGAAAAACGATGCGCTGACGGAGCTAACGTGGGTTCGCCCCATTTCATCAATTTGAGGGGATAGACCTAACCCGCATCTGGGAGGAATATACCTCTGAGCTCTCAACCAAACGAGGGTCCATCTGGGTCCAACCTGTTCCAACCCTCTTCGACCTCCAATCCAAACACATGGTAGTATACCTGCTCTGACCCTGCCCTACCAGTTGCCATGCACACTATTGAGTCGAGCAAACGAGCCATGACCTGCCCTACCATTGTCTTTTTTGTGTTTTCGCTGCGTCCGTTTTTCCCAACGCGCCCATCCCACGCCTGTCTGTCTTCCCGAGACGAGATGCGCGTGCATGCAACATGCAACGCAATGACGACGGAGTACCGTACATTTCTTCGTCCTCGTGACGGAAGTTTTCTACCACATCCGAAGGATCACGTCTCTACATAAACACACCCCGCACACCTTGCTGAGGCCGCACCCCTCTGCGTACTCACCAACAGGGATGGCCACCGCCACCAAAGCCGAGACCCGCGAGCCCCTCGCCTCAAAGCTCGGCACCTTCCTGGAAGGCGCTCGAGGAATGGCTTCGAGGCACCCCGTCGCGGCAGGCGCGGCCGCTGTCGCCGTGGGCGCTGTGGGCGCCTACCTCCTGTGGCCCGTGGCGTCTCCGGCCGTCGTCATGATGAAGGCGCCCGGAGCCGGCGGCGTGCTCATCTCCCGCGCCGCGTTCCTGGCCAAGAAGAAGCTCTGCTTCGAGCTCCTGCACAGCACTGCTGCTGCTGCTGCGGCGGCTGTCGCTGCCATGGTGTAGGCGGGCTGGAAATGGAAGCATATGGCTCATTCGAGATACATGTTGAGTGTGAGCTTGTAGTAAAACCGTGTGGGTGCATGCATTACACAGCAGGTAACTTTCACATATACATGCGAACGTGACCGTAGAGGTTTATTTGGTCAGTTTATTGCTGAAATCAGCGTCGAGATGAATTATAATAGTAGGTGATAAAACCATGTGGTTTCCCCATGTAGTGATGTTTTGTGGCTTAGTTTCCAGTTCCTGAATGTCCAGTGAACAAGAAACTGCCATTGCATTGAGATGATTATTTGCCCCTCGTCGGTGGCAAGCCGCACCTGTTCCTCTTCAAATGGATTCCTTGGTTTTCCTTTGCGCCGTAGTGATTGTTGCCAGATCGTTGCAATCTCCCATCAATCCATTCTCGTTTGCAAATGTGTTGCAGCCTTTATCCATCGGAGAAACATATTGATCTTCATCGCCAAACATAAGCAAACTTTGACTCTGGTTTGAGTGCTTGCTAGAGAACAAATTGCAAACCCACCATGTAGCTGCCCGCGCGCCCGTTCGCCGTCGATCACTCGCGCACACAGGAGGTGCGCGAATTTACGTTTATGCATAATGCATTGCTTGTACTACGACGTATCCATCGATCTCCAATTAGTACAATATTATCAGTTCTTGTCATGTCCATGTTTAGCAAGATGTTGTGCGCCTTGCAGTACCTATCGACGCACCATGAGGACGCTGTGCCGCTGCATGTACGCTCCCTGAACAGCGAAATCAACACCATAAAGGTAGCATGTAGTACTGGAAATGCTTTCACCCTCTCTTTCCTGTTCCAGAATGGAAATAGTTGGTACTTTTTTTCTCTGACTGATCGTCTGAAACTTTCTCTACCGAACGACACGAGTAAACAGAGCACAGTGAAAATCACTCCCGCGTCGGACACGATTCGCCTGTGCAGCACGGTAAATTTCACTGTGTATACACGTCGGCACCTCACTCTTGACACGTCGGCACCTCACTCTTGTGCCTCTGCTGGCCTCTACTCCCTCCGTCTCAAGACAGAGAGAGTTTGAAATATGTGATTTGTGGTGTATCGCTTGTATATTGACCTTACGTTTGTGTTACTGAAGAATATACTATTGTAGTAGCTGCTATTTTAACTACTGTTTCAACCTGTACCAGCTATCGTCGTCTTGTGATTGCGCTCAAAGTCCTTTGGGAAGCCGAACAGTAGCCGCCGTGGCCCTCGCACGAACGCATGAACGCAGGAGCGGCATGCGGGGCGTCGTACGTCGAGTCCCCAGGCCGATTCGTTTCCCGACGCCACGCTTCGTCTTCCCCAGACGAGACGAGACGAGACGACGGGAGAGCAAATGCGCAAGCATGGAACGCCATGAAGGCATGCAGAGCCACCTCGATCGACCGCTACAAATACCCCCCTTCCTCGCCATTCGTCCTTCCACGCTCACCAGGCGCTCGCTCTAGCTAGCTAGCCACTACCTGACGCTCTGAATCCAGCCCGGTCGCGCCACGAGATGAAGAACGAGGAGAAGGTCGCCGGCGGAGCCGCAGCCGTGGCCATGTTCGCGTTGGGCGCCGTGATCTCCTACTTCCTGTGGCCCGTGGCGGCCCCGGCTGTCGCGATGATGAAGGCGCCGGGCGCCGCAGGGTTCCTCATCTCCCGTGCGGCGTTCCTGGCCAACCCGGGCCACTATTTCTTCCTCCTCCGCACCGCCGGAGCGGCAGCCGCCGTCGCAGCGTTCGCCGTCTAGTAGCGGCGAGCTGGAAAATTAAATAAAAGATCGCATGCATCAGATGCGCGCGCGCCGTTCGCCGTCGATCATTCGCGCTCACAGCAGATCTGAAGATGCGAATTTAATTTACCTTTATCCGCATGTACGCCGACTCCTCCTGTCTCCGATCCTAATACGATCAGTGCCCATGTCACTCGTTTCAGATGCTTCTACATGTTCATGGAGATGTTGCTATGCTGTTTGCAGTCGAGAATTCAGACAACTGACCAGTGTACTCGTAGACGTTTAAGCGTGGACTAAATGCACCAGCCAGCACGTTCGTGCAGGGCGGACTTGTATATATCGCATCGTGACATGAAACACTGCATCTACTACTCGATCGTTTTCAGTTCCCTCTCGCAGAAGTAAAGATTGTTACTAGTACTTTTTTTTGTGACTGATCTGAACGGTTCTCCCGTAGCGACACGAGTAAACAGGGCACGGTCAAAATCTATCCTAACGTCGGACACGAGTCACCTGTGTGCAGCACGGTGAATTTCCACGGGCATCCATATCAATCCACGTCACTCTTGGTCGACTCCCACGAACGCGTGTCAGGTGCTCGGCCATCTCCCGGACGCGGACGTTAATATGTGCCCGGCCTATAAACGTACGCAGCGCGATCCCCACGACAACCCCTCCTACGCCGTCGCTCTCCGTTCATCCTTCGCTTCCTCGGAAACCATTGCCAGTTCGTGACGATGGTCGTGGTCGTGGCCGTGGCCGTGGCCCGCGCCTACTTCCTGTGGCCGGTGGCCATGATGAAGGCGCCCGGCGGCGCGGGGCTCTTCATCTCGCGGGCGGCCTTCGAGGCCAATCCGCAGCTCTACTTCCAGCTGCTGCGCACCCTCGGGGCCAAGGCTGCGGCGGCCGCCTTCCACCCTGTTTGGCTCGCTGGCGGTTTGGGCTGGTGGCTGAAGCTGCTTTGGTGGCTGAGGCTGCTAGTGTTTGGACTTTAGAGCCTGTTCCCCACGGAACAGGGCTTTCTGAAGAGGGTGACAAGAATCCAGTGCTGGCCGGCGAACGTCGCAGTGTATTTGGGATGGCAGGAGCAGAGTAGTAGGAGTACGTAGTAGCAGACAATGTATTACTGTGGTATGTAACTGTAGTGTTAATGTGCAAGTAGTCCTCACTTCTCAGTAGTTTGTAGTCCTAGCACCTGATGGCGGTTCGATTCTAGTAAGGTATTGGAGTTGGAGGTCGTATACATTTGTGCCCCTGCTGGCCTCTAGTAGTGCTATGTAAATTCCTCTGGCTTCGCGTTTGTATGTATCGTACGTATACGTTACTGGAGAATAGTCGCTTGCCAACTCTGGATTTTCGCCGCTGCATGCTACAAGAGTAGCCGCCGCGCGCGGCACTCCCACGAACGCATGAAAATACAGATACAGGCGCGCGGCATGCCGAGAGTCTTGGAGTTCCCAGCCCGATTCGTTCCACGATGATGCCACGTTTCGTCTGCCCCGGATTATGTGCAACGCGATGAAAACATGCATATATAGAGCCATCTCTCGCACGTGATGCACGCACCTCGATCGTTCGACTGCTACAAATAGTAGAAAGAAATCTAGCTTAAACCCTTCCCGTCGCTCCGCCTTTTAGCTAGGGTTTTTACCCAATGGCGTCGGCATCTCGGACACTCCTCCTCGCCAGGTTCCGAATCCTCCCCGCCTACAACGGCGTCGTCCGCTCGCTCGCGGCTGCAGGAAGCTTCCTCCCGGCAGGGCGGCAGGCCCGTGGCTCTCCCCCGCCGTCGCGCCAGGGACGACGGCGAAGGCGACGATCATGTGCTTCGCGACGCGGCGGGCCACATCCTCCTCCTCGCTGCTCTCGAGCAGCCGGCCGCCCAAGGAGACGGTCGCCTTCGACGGCATGGGCTCCGACTCCGATGACGACTTGGTCGCCATGGGCTCCGACTCCGATGGCGATTCTGAGGAGATGAGCTCGGAGGACGAGCGCTCCAACGACGAAGACACAACCTCCTCCGACGACGACTCCGACATAGAGAAGAAGACTTCCTCCAGCCCCCACAAGCTGACCTGGGGCCGGCCACCGCCCAAGGAGATTGTCGCCCTTGACGGCTGTGACTTCAAACACTGGCAGATCGTAATGGAGCCGCCGCCCAGTGATCCCAGCAACCCCGACGTTCCGCGTGACGAGATCATCGACAACTACATCAAAACCCTTGCGCAGGTGGTCGGAAGGCATTACTTCGCCTTTGGAGCCCGTATATCTGACAAACTCTCTTTTAAACTCAAAGGTAGCACCACAAGATCATCTTTTGGAGGCAGTCTTTGCTGCAGCCGACTTTCGATGTTCCTGTAATCTTGTGTCAATAATTATTTATTTTTACAGAATTGCCCAAGGTCCAATGGGTCATTCCTGATACATACTTGGATGCAAAAAAACAAGGACTATGGAGGTAACAATAACTTTGTTCTTCCAATATGACGATTATACTATTTCCATGTAGTTGTTTTTTCTTCTTTTTTTTTGAACGAACAAGCACGAGACCGTGCTTATTTCAATGATAGAGAAGATAATGTAGCTGTTTCTTCTCATATTGTTAGCTTGGCTGTGTTCAGATGAAGTGGGAGAAAAATACTTTTTTTTTCCTGAAATGCGTGTTATGGGAGTGAGATGAATAGGAAAGGTGAAAAGAGAATTTTTAGGGATGCGTGTTCTGTGGGGGGTGAATAGTAAGTAAATAGTACTTTTAGAATCTGAACATTGCCATCTTACATGATCACAGTTTTGTTGAATATCTCTTGTCTTTAATAAAGGCCCAAGATGTATGTGTTTGATAATTCGTTCAAAAAAAAATGTATGTGTTTGATACCTTTTCCTTGTGCTGCAGGAGAGCCATTTATAAATGGCTAGGCCGTTCCATATGACCCCAAGTACCATGAGGAATGGGTAAGAAACAATGCAAGAACTAATCAAAGACTCCAGAACAGAGATGTGCCCACTGAACGACCGAGATCCAAGAGCCCTTCCCCAGAATGCCAGCAAACTATGAAACCACATGATGTTCCTCCCGTGCATGCTCAGGACAACATGCCGTCACCACCTCCATCGCCAAACAATGGTGATCCACCAACCTACCAGCACCATGTGCAAAGCCCTCAAGCTTGTGATAGTGATACACCAAGCTTTGGGCAGAACTGCCAGCAATGTGGTGCTCTTGTCCACCAAGTTGGCAACAAAGAGCTACAAGATAGCCCTGGCGCCAGGATGCGCGATGACAACGAAGGTTACTCAAATAACCATGATGTCAATGTACATAGTTACCAAGCCAATGCGTACAAGAGCAACAACAATGAATGTCAAAGGGGACTATCAGATTGCCCGAATGGCAGCGCAGCCAGCCAAACAACTATGCATGGTGCCAACGCGCCCCCACCCCCAAAGTAGCAGTAAACCAGCCCACCAAGGCCAACTAGTGCACCACCACTACTATTGCAACGTGCATTACCATTACTTCTACTAGCAAAGTTTTTTTTTTCCCTTACCATTAGAGTTCTGATGTCGCTGCAAGCTCTTATCGGCCTATCCTGTCCCGGTACTTGAACTCGAGGGTTGAAAACAATGATGTTTTGGTTTGCATGTGGTTGAAGGGTCTAAAATTACCTTCCAATATATTTATTTGTACATTAGCGACACTAAACTTTTCAAGTCATCTTTCACATTGTTCTACCCATGCTCGTAATGCCTAACTTTGTTATCTATACTAGTCATCAGATGAAACACTGATGAGATTGTTCTTCACAGCTTACTTGGACTTTATATGATTATAAGCTTCATACCAGGGTATGCAAGCATGTCTTTGCTCGATCAATGGCTGAGCGCCATTTCCCAGTGTGTTTAATTAGTATCCATTATCAGCTTGTTCTGGACCAAAGGTACGTTTCCTGGAGATGTTGCTCGTACTTGTTTAATTTTGTTTTTTTTTTTTACTGGCATGAACGTCTCCACGACTGCACGGGATGACACGAGTAATGAGCTCACAGTGAAAATCTCCCCCAACGTTGGACACGAGTCGCTTGCGCAGCACTGTGAATTTCCACATGGGCATACACATCATATCAGTCCACCTCACTCTTCACACGTCGGCTCCGGCAGGACGCGTGTCGGGCGCTCGGCCAACGCCGGGATCCATCTCGACCCTGGCTGCTCCGCTCCCTCACGTTCGTGCCCTGCCTATAAATTCGTCGCCGGCCACTCCCAGCTTCCCCAACTCCTTTGCCTTCACTCTCCGATCATCCTTGGCTAGCTCCCTCGTTAGCACGCGCTGTGAGCCCGCTGTGTGACTACTCACAAAGCTCTCCTCTCGTAAACCCTCGTCAGTTCAACGATTGTTCTGACCCCAGCTGTCGCTCTCCGCGCGGCCGCCGGCGTGGCCGTGTCCGCGGCCTGCGCCTACTTCTTCTGGCCGGCGGCCGCGCCGGTGGCAATGATGAAGGCTCCGGGCGCCGCGGGGTTCCTCATCTCTCGGGCGGCCTTCCTGGCCAACCCGCAGCTGTATTTCCAGCTGCTGCGCACCGTCGGGGCAAAGGCTGCGGCGGCCGCCTTCGCCGTCGCCGCGTGATCGGTTGAGGTCGTTTCTGCGTTCTGCTTTTTCCGGCGAACGTGGCACTTGGTATACCCAGTAGCAAGTACTCCTACGTATATATAGCAGACACTAGCTGTGGTCTGTAGCTGCAGCGTTAATGTGAAAGCAGTAGTATAGTCTTCGGTAGTTCGTAGACTCGTAGTACCTGAATACCTGATAGATGGTGGTTAGTTTGTACGGTGTTGGAGGTCCGATGCATTTTGTGCCATGTAAAAACCGGTGGTGTGTCTGTGTACCGTACGTATGCGTTACTGAAGAATATATACTATGTATTGTAGTGACTTGCTTACTCTGGATTTCGCCGTTTGAGTTGTATGTCTTCTGCACCGCCACATCCCACATGGATGAAAGATCGGTGTCTGCAGCAAGCGGCAACAAAGCGTACAGTGATCTATGATACTCGTTGACAGCCTTGGGGTACTGATCCACCAAGCAGCATTATTTGTATTCCCTAGCTGTTTAGTTGCTGCGACGATCGATATGAGCTGTATCTCCTGTGGCGAACCTTTTATAAGGACAACTGATGTTGCAAGATGAACGACTCTTCAAGAGTATCAGGAAAGCTAGCTATACTTGATCGGCGGCATCTGCCCTTTTGGCTTTGCTAGAGCTAGGGATGGCAACGGGGCGGATAGGTAAGGGTATGCCGGATAGGTAAGGGTATGGCAACGGGTCGGATAGGTACCGGTAGAGCAAAAACTCGTCTTCAACGGCACCCACGGTAATCGGCTACGCCCGTCCTCAATGAGACCCGCGGGTTAAATGTCACACCCGCACCCGTGGGTGACCCGTGGGTTTCGGGTCATCCGCGGATCCGCGGGTTAAATGTCACACCCGCACCTGTGGGTGACCCGTGGGTTTCGGGTCATCCGCGGATCCGCGGGTTTTTTAATAAGAAGCAAATGTATAAAACAAAAATGATCAAATTTAAGAAAAATTATGCAAAATTACTAATTTTGTTCACGCAATGAATAAAAACAAACAATAATATGAACCTAGTATATAAATAATAGACATATAATATAGTCTACACAAAACATTAAAATTTTATATAAATTTGTATTAAACATTCGTAATATGCCTATATTTGAAGGAGAAAAAATAAATATATATGTTTCGGGCCGCGTGGGTTGCCCGCGGGTAAAATTTGACACCCGCACCCGACCCTCAATTTTTGCGGGCTCCGACCCGCGGGTGTGATATTGCACGCGCGCCCGCACCCTAGCGGGTGCGGCTCCCGTGGGCACCCGCGGATCCAATTGCTCGGGATCCCTAGCTAGAGCAGAGCAGCTAGATGTATGCGAAGGCAAAACTAGTCCAACGGGAACGGCGAGGAGGCGGACTCCGACTGCCTGCCGAGGTCGTCGTCTCCGGCTCCCCGTCCTCTCTGGCTCTCTCCGCCTCGGACGGCACGGCCAGCGCGAGGTAGCGCCACCGCCATGGAAGGGAACGCGGCATGGAGCTGTGCCGGCAGTTGGAGCGCCGCCTGCCCCGCCGCTCGCAGTCCTCGTGATCTCGTCGCTGACGGCCTCCGCTGGAGCCGGTGAGGACCGGCATGAACCATCTTCGTGCCGGAAGTTGGATGCGGTGACACAGGAACGGAAGCCCCCGGGCTTGGCGTCGACATCGGCGGCGATCGGAGAAGACGAGAAGGGGCGACCGTCGCGGATAAAACAATTTGCAAATACGTCCCCCGATTGGATCGTGATTATTCTCCGCGATCCACATATTTACACAAAACCCCTTACTTTCGATCGTGGTTATTCTCCGCGATCCAACTATTTACATAAATCCCCCTAAGGATCGCGATCATTCTCCAGTATCCAAATATTTACCAATCGCTCTCCCTTGGCCATGGCCGCCCTTCCCGTTTGCCACCGGCGACATGGACTCGGCAGAGAGCCGCTGATCTCCCGGTAGCCCTACTCTTGGATCTAGCCGTCCTCATACTTCCTCCCATCGCCTATATATCCATAATCCATCCAGTGACGACCCTGTTCTGCAGGCTGCTCTGCGGCGCGCCGACGGGGAGTCCTCGGTGGCCGCCTTAATTGCTTGGTCGGACGAGCTCGTTGCTGCGTGCAGCGCTGGCGAGCTTCGTGGTCTTTGGGTTTGCATCAGCAGACCTGCATCTCGTCTGCATCCAAACTAAGATACGAGCTTCGTATCCTATGCAGATAATGTACAGTCCAGAACTCCAGATTCAGAAATCAAAATTCAGCTCAGATGAGATGAAGGCCAGATGAACTTATCCAGGTGGAAACACCACCCTTATGGTTGCTCCAATAAACATGACAGCGTGCATCAAATATGTTTCGATCCCAAAGAGATGATCAGACGATCAGCGGGGTATTACTACTCTCCTCATAAGTCATAATCCATAAGCGTAACCTCCCTTAAAAAACAAAAACACTCGTTTGCTCACTAAGTCACGCGATGCAGAATTCAGCAGAAGGCATCAGTGGTATCCGATCGGCGCAGGGGACTCCTTCAGCTGCATGCCCTGGCAATGGATGTCCTGCACGCCACAAAGCAAAGCAATGAATCGGACGCCACAAGAACAGATCCAAACACGGAATGGCATTAACGAAACAGCAACGACGATCTTAATAAGATTTGGAAGTATCAATAATCCGTACCGAGGCGAAGTGGTTGACGTCGCGGTGGTGAGCCTCGTCGGCGCGCACGACGGTGACGACATCTTTGAGCGTGGCATTAGCAGGGAGGCGCCAGTAGTCGATGGCGATGGCCGGCGCAGGAACATCCTCGATCTTGCCGGCTTCAAGGTCCTTGAGATACTCAGTGTAGGAGTGGATGGCCTCCTCCTCAAGGTAGCCGACGACGCGGTGCGCGAACTTGGGGGAGAGGATGTAGCCGAGGAAGTAGGCGTTGAAGAAGACGCCCTGGACGGCGATCACCAGCGCGCGCTCGTACCACCTCGGCTTGGCCACCTCCATGAATGTCATGAGGTGCATGCGCTCGTTCTCGGCTTCCTCCATTAGCGCCCGGATCCAGCCGCCGCTCTGCTCGAAGCGCCGGAGAGAGCGCAGGTGGAGCAGCATGCCGCCCACCATCCCCGGCACCGCCGCCACCGTCTCCAGCATCATCGCCCGGCAGCCATACCGCCTCTGTACACACAATATTTGTGCAATGTCAGCTTACAACAGTTGAGAAACTTTGGAAATACGAGGATCACTTGCACGCACACACGCTTATGTTGGCAACATGGTTTTGTTCTTCAAAAGCTAAACTGAAGAGATGGCATAAATCTGTTTGATTGTATCCTTGCCACCAAAGTGATTGTCACAAAATACTAGATTTCATACACACGTTGAGATTACAATTGCAACTAATCCGATAGCAGGAAAACAGAACAATCATGCAGCTCATCATTGGGAAGCTGAACAGCATAGGCAATAAAATTGCACATAAATAATTAACATGAATGAACCTGGAAGAAGACGTCGGTGGGGAAGCGCAGCGATTTGACGGTCCAGTATGCGATCTTGTCGAGCAACGTCTTGGGCTCGTGGTGCCTCGTCAGATCGATGGACGTGTCCGCCGTGTACGTCTCCCATGGCTGCAACAGAGGCCAGATGCAATGCAATCACACACACACAACACATACAATTCGCTCAAAAAGTTAACCATTGACGCCTGCTACGCAAGAACCTGTCCGGTCTAGAGATCCATCGGATCCATCCATGGACGGAGGAAACTCAAGAAAACTGAATCCTAATCAGATCGCGCAGGAACGTAGGTAGGGCACATCCGCACATACCCTAAAGCAAGTCCACTTCCACTCGGTGCCGTCCTCCCGCATCGGCTTGTTCGACTGCTCGATCCCCCAATAGCTGTTGATCGCCACGGCTTTCTTGTCCCCTCCCTCCTTGGGCGCCTTCGCTGCCGCCTCCTTGGCGGGGGAGGACGTGGACATCGGCCGCACCATGGCCGCCGGGACGCCGTCGCATCCAGCAAAAAGCAGTGGCCACGCGGCCGCCGCCGGAGAGACCGCCGATGCGGTGGAGATGCGGGAGCCGGCGTGGCGGAGGAGGATGGATCCGGACATCCGGGAGCTCATCATCGCCGTTGATCGCCGCCGTAAACGGTTAACCTGAACCGAACGGCTTTGGCAGATCAAAATCTGGAAGGGGAGTTGACGTGGTTAATTACGGTTGGGAAATGGGGCGTGTCTTGGGGAGGATGCTGCCTTTGCTTCCAGAAATTCAGGAAAGCCTTTCTTCTTCTCCAAGTCGACCTTTTGGGCATTATTAATAAGGCCCTGTTTGGATTGTTAAAATTTAACAACTACAAAATTAACAACTTTAATGCCCTACAAAATTAACAACTTAAAAAACCGGTGTTAAAGTTTAACATCGTATGTTTGGATCCATGTTAAAATTGTGCTTTAATAAAAAAAACAGGGTGGCCTTCGAAAACAGGCATGGAGTTTGCAGTCATGCTGGTTCTAACAGCCACAATGTTCTTGCTATCGTGTTTTTATTTTCTACTAGGAGGATTAGGTGGATTTTATCTACGCCACACGCGCGGATCAAACTCGGTGGATGGGTGTCGAGTGATGGAGTCATCACCAGCAGGGCAGATACTCCCATGTTAGCCGCCGCAAAGGTTCGTGTTCTCCGAGCAATGTAGGCACTGCAAAGGCAAATCAAATTCAGGAGCAGCAATGACCCGCCTATAGCCGATGATGGGGTTACTGCCTCATCGACGAATGGCGGCCACCTCCCCTCCAATAAATGCAAAGAGGAAGAAAGTCACTTGCGTAGTTGAATGTTTAGAGTAGAGATGAAGAATGTCTTTGTTGAATAGCGTAGAGGAGGAAGGAAAGAACCATGTCAAGTTTTCCAGCCATTTAACCAATACAACCCACTTCTTACTAAGGCCCGCTTTTTGGAGTATTGTTCAACCCCTCTATGATTTATTCCAACATCCGCCCATTTTTGTTTGTTGGTAGGATTATTTGGCTCCAAATATAGCTGCAATCAGAGAATATTCTTGCGGCTAAAAAGGCAGAGGAAATCAATCAACCAAGGGACTACCAAATTAATTCAGGATATATATATGAAATATATAATAATAATAATAAAAATAGCCTAATTAATATTGGAAAAAACATGAATAAAATACTTTTTACTACTACGACTTCTGTCTCCATGTTAGTCTTCATGACTCTAATTACCAATTCGCAAGACTCTAATTATCATTAGTAACAACAACCGATCCATTTCTTTTTTTTTTAAAGAAACTGTCTCTACCATCACAAAGTAGACTAAAGCAACACTCTAAATTAATATATATTTAAACAAACCACGTCTACCATTATGACAACCTAAATTAACACCTAAATTTTGTAGAAAGTACCCAACTAGGCAACTAGGAGAAAAATTAAATTGACGTAATTCCTAAGTCTGCATACAAAATATACGTACCTTTGTCATCATAAAAGAACACAAAATGCTAATATAGAAAAAGCTACCTTAGGATATACAATAATTTCGTGATGCGTGTCGGTGTGGATACCAAAGTGGTAAGCATATCTACTTCCATAGTTCTACATCCATCGAACACATGTGGAGATGCAATCCAAAGAAAACAAAAAGTTGCGACTAGAGATGGAAAACAGAGCAAAAAAACACATGTGGAGTATTTGACAAATGTATATCATAACCAGATAAATCAAGAGGTAGTGAGATAAAGAATGTGCTGCCACATATCAATTCTGCAATTTAACTCACAACAGGTAACTCAATCATACATTATATGAAACACCAGAGGCAGTTAGATTGAACAAAAAGTCAGTGTAAACACGATAAAATCATGTATGCTTGATCTCAATACCGTCCTTGATGACTTTGCATCCAGAAACACCCCAATAAGTATCTTTTTATGATAAACAATGAATAATTATGGAGTCCAAATATAAGGCAATACTATTATACTGTTGTTTTTGTCCACATTATTCCTTGATGATTAAAAAACTGTTAAATTAAAAAGGAAAAAGTCTATTTTTCACCTTCCAACTATTACAAAAGTCTGATTTTCAACCCATAACTACAAAACCGGACACTGAAGGTCCCCAGCTATTCAAACCGTGCAAAATTGGCCCCTTGGGTGGTTTTGAAGGTGGTTTGGTATTTTCCAAAAAAATTTAAAAATAACTTTGTATTAAAAAATTCACAACTAATTTATTTCGAACTAGAAAAATTAGAATCTGGTGCAAATGTTTTTCTAAAAATGTGACCTACATATTGGTGCACCATTAGAAGTTATTTGCATAGTATTTATTTTTATTGTAATTATTTTTAGATAGACAAGAAGACACTAGTAATATAAATATGTATACCCGAATAACATTAAATGGTATGCCAATAGGTTGGTTACATTTTAAGAGAACTTTTGACACTGATTTCATACTTTTTTGGTCCAAAATGAATTAGTTATGGTTTTTTATAAAGTTTAAATAATATTTCTGCTATTTCTAGAAAATGCAAAACCACCCTCAAAACCACCCAAAGGGCCAATTTTGCATGGCTTGGATAGTTGGAGGGCCTTTAGTATCCAGTTTTGTAGTTTGAGGTTGAAAATCAGACTTTTGTAACAGTTGAAGAGTGAAAAATAGACTTTTCCCAATTAAAAATAGGGGTCGTCACGATGAGTCCGCCAGATGGCCCTCAAGATCACTTGCGGAAGGAGAATGGTTACCTTACCTTGCATCATGGTGTCAAGAACAGGCAAAGGACACTAGAGAACCGTCGAACCTAGCGGCACAGAGTGATGGGCATGAGGGGACAAAATTGACTAACAAATGTAAAGTTGGGGATCATTTTGGACTTTTCGATAGTTCGAGGATGAAGTTGACCCTTATGCAATAGTTAGTGGGAATTTGGCTATGTTGCTAATTTATTTTAAACTCAATCTCTTTCTTGATCGTTCCAATCCATGTATTTCCAATCAATGATCAAGGCAATGACTACAGACCATAACTTATCAAATCCATGTGACAAATACACCATTGTTTATTCTTTATTCCGAACATGTAGGCACATTTTTCATCGTTGTGCTACCACCATTTAAAATAAAGAGTGTGACACGATTCTCGCGTAGAGTGGCCAGGCCCACGCAAAAGGTCTCAAAACGGGATCACGCAGGTACAATCATTCAAACACAAAGTGCCAATCGAGAGAACACGAGAGATTCACTTGCAAAACGTCGCCATCTCGAAACGATCACGCGAAGGCGAGCCCTGTCCCTTCCAACTTCTCACGAACGACGCCATCCAGCCGCGCCGCCATCTCCGGCGTCATGTGGTTGGCCCAGTCCCCGGCGACCCCTTTCCGGAAGAAGGCGTCGCGAGGCATGGCTTTGTACCTCCCGGCCGTGCCACCGCCGGGCTTGTTCACCTCCAACCCCTTCATCTTGTCGAAGCTGCAGAGCTCGACGACGGCCTCGACATCGCCGGCGGCCTCCTCGGCAGCCGAGAACGGCATGCCCATGAACTCGGCCAGCCGCCGCACGCCGGCGCCGGTGTCTAACAGCAAGTCCTCGTACTTGAGGAAGAGCACCCTGTCCGGGCACGCCACGCTGGCACGCCAGTAGGAGAGGACGTGGTCCCAGACCGGGCCGACGGCCACCGTGCCGTCGCAGACGGACTCGAACGTCTCGGCGAACGAGAGCTCCGGCTCGGCGCGGCGGAGGAAGTGCCAGAGCGAGACCACCATGTCCTTGGGGTCCCTGCACACGTACACGACCCTGCACGACGACCCGCCGGTGACGACGCTGTCCGGGAGCAGCGTGTAGGGGAGGTGCGTGTTCATGAGCCGCGGCGACGGGAGCGCGTGGAGCTTGGCCTCCTCGCCGCCGGCGAAGATCTCGTCGATGAAGGGGATGCAGTCGTGCGGGTTGAGACGGCGGAGCGGGTGGTCACCGGCGGCGGGCGGGTGCGCGCCGCGCGCGGCGACGGCGAAGGCCAGCGCCTTGAGCCACGTGGTGCCGCACTTGGGGTAGCTGGCGAGGACCACGTCGTCGCGGCGAGGGGAGAAGCGGCGCTGGAACGCGATGGTGCCCGGGATCCAGTGCTCCGGCAGCCAGAAGCCATGGAAGAGGCGGAGCTCCAGGATGGATTGATGCCGGCGAGGCAGCGCGGCCACGAGGTCGCCGAACTCATCCTTGGGAGTGTGCTCCGGGACGGTGCCGTCGTCGACGTCCTTGAAGGGGACGGGGCACGAAGGAACGGCCGTGTTGGCAGCAGTTGAGGCCATGGAACTCGGAGAAGAGGAGCGAAGCCACACAAGCTAGCTAGTGGTCTGTCACTAACTGACGGCGTGGTTTTCCGGGCGTGGAGGGCAGTCTTATAGATGATATGGTGGCCACGTCATGCAAGCTCCTTTTTGACTCGACGATGATTAGGATCGAAATTGGACTTGCATGCTGACCATGTGGTATACAATCAGCGTGGTGGCTGGTGCTAACTTGGCGCGCCCGTCAAGAAGCAGAGCTCCACACGCGCCACTCGTGATTTGCATATTTGCTTTTTTTTTATTCTCGATAATTTTCGGGAAAATCTGGCAACATGTTTCGGCATCCAAGGTTTTGGTGATCAAATGTAGAATCCTAAAATAAAGTAAATGTTGTGCTCTTTAAAAACATATGAAGTTCTTGTCGAGGGATACAGGCCCAAGGTATCAATCAAATTCTACGGAGATGGGCCTAAACCAGGCCGTCCGCCTGCAGTCGAGCCCATCTACCATTTGACCGGGCCGGGCGGGGCGGGCACACGAGGACAAGTGCCCACTGGCCCAGGCCGCGCAACCGCCGCCGCCTCCTCCGCCTCCGGCCCCCTCCCTCCTCGCGCGGCGCGCGCCAAAACCAGCCACCGGCCGGAGTGAGCCGTGAGCGTGGCCGGCTCAACATCGTGCCTCCCCTAGCCGCGGGCCCTCGACGCGCGGTCCACGGCCGTCAGGCTCGCCCCCGGCGCCTCCGTCCGGGACCTCAAGGCCGCGCTCCGGAGCTCCTTCCCGCCCGCGCGAGTCGCCCCCAGCTTCCACCTCTTCCTCAAGGTGCCGCGCAGCAGCCTCTCCTTCCCTCCCCTATAGATGCCAAGGCTTTGTCTCGCTTCATTTGATGCCTCATTGGGTTCAGGTGTTTGCAGTAATGCAGTTGCAGCCTCACTATACTTACACCAGATTTATGTAGTTCCACCTTACTCACGATGATTACTTTTTTAAAAAATTTCTGGTGAAGGGTGTCAAATTGCGTCTGGACGCTGAGGTTGGCAGCCTTGCCATCGGCGATGGGGAGTTCTCGTACCCTTCACAAGGTCGCCACAGCAATGTTCTTCAGTGAGCGTGCCAAGTCAAGAGCAGGGCGTCAGTCCACCAAAACAACCAGAGGTGTCAGCTGCGGCTAATTCAGCTTGGCAAGACATTATGGATGACCTCTCAGCAATGCCATCTGATGTTGCATCCAAAGATTGTTACTCCTCATGTGGCCCGTGCTCCGGGAGGTTTGCAGTGGATACACCAACATGTCAAAGTTCACCAATTGAATCTTCAAGGAAAAGGAAAAAAAACATGCAAGGAAAATGGAAATGGTTCCCGAGAAATGCTTACCTCTGGAGGAGAGAACAATATGGCTGAGAAGCGCAACATTAGTAAGAAAACTGGTGTGGCCAAATCTGCAGCTAGATCGTGTCATGTATGTCTCTTTTTTTCTATCTACATTCGACCCATGTCAATTTCATCTTAATTTCCATCACCATTACAAGAAACCAAGTGGCAGCATGCATTATACGAGAAAAAAAAAATGCATTTTGCATGTCTTATACACATTGGACCGGCAGAGCTGCTCTTTGTTTTTTTTATAGAAACCACCTTTTTTATTATGTGGTTGGTATGCAGGACATTCACCCTTTGGAACCTGCTGAAATGGCTGAACATCTGAAACAAGGACTTGGAAAGGAGGGACAGGTGTAATATAACCTTCTGAATATGATACTGCAAATAAAACCAGTCTTTTAGTGATTGCAATTTGTGTGCAGATCGTACATATCCAAGAGATACCATCTAGAGGGGCATCATTTATGGAACTTCCTTGTCATCTTTCAGTAGCCATGAGAGAGGCACTGACTAGTATTGGAATATCTAGACTCTACAGCCACCAGGTATACCAGGATGTGCCATCTTTTGTGTGTATTTAGTCGCTGAAGATTTTTTTTTCTTTTTTCTTTTTTTTTTTTGCTTGAGTGCAGTCTCAAGCCATTGAATCATCTATTAGTGGGAGGCACATTGTTGTCGCAACTTCTACATCAAGTGGAAAGTCTCTGTGTTACAACATTCCTGTTCTTGAATCTCTCTCTCAAGACTTAACGGCGTGTGCTTTGTATATATTTCCAACAAAGGTATAGGCATACCCAATTACATTTTAGTGATGATAATCAATAATATTGAAGAAACTCATGTTCCTTTGTTTTCAGGCTTTAGCTCAAGATCAATTAAGAACATTACTGAAGATGAAAAATGAATTTCATGTTGATATCGATGTTAAAATATATGATGGTGATACTCCTAGAGAAGATCGTTTGTGGATCAGGGATAATGCCCGATTGGTAACTACATGCTTCTAGGGCTATGGAATTGTGTGTTTATTTTGACTCTTTATTTTGACGCATCTAACAGCGTACCTTTAACTTTCAGTTAATTACCAACCCAGATATGTTACATTTGTCAGTTTTGCCATATCATGGTCAATTCCAGAGGATTTTATCAAATCTTAGGTAAAAGTAATTTATTCTTTATTTCTTTCTTTTCTTAATTATCGTATCCGCTGTCTAGTTTCTTTTTGTCAATCATATGTTTGTCATCTGGAATCCACTTCAAGTTCTCTGATGAATAGGTGTGCCTTTTGCTTGTGTGTTCACCATTTCTTGTGCATTCCATAATGAGATACCATTTCTGTTTCAATTTACTCAGGTATATTGTTATTGATGAAGCGCATTCATACAAAGGAGCATTTGGCTGCCATACTGCACTTATAATTAGAAGATTGAAGCGCATTTGTTCAAATGGTACCTATACATAGTCGAACCAAGGCTTTTTATTTGTTAGTTTACTTAAGGTTAATCTCGGGGGCGGACGAATGTACAGGCCAGTGGTGGCACATGCCGCCACTCAAATTCCTAATCACAGTGTTAATTAGCACTTGATCACTGTTCATTGATGTGTATTATTACTTTGTGCCGCCGCTCAGTTTCTCAGCTAGGTCCGCCCCTGGTTAATCTATGTTGTGGGCCAGGGCTAGTTTTTTTCTTCAAGTTACATGAATTTATTACTTGACTCACAAGATCCCAATCAGAGCCCAAAAATGCAATTCCTTTGAATTTCTGACTTCTGAGGTGTAACTTTTTGGTTCTATTAAAGTTTAGGAGCTACTAACTCAGCTACACGTATAATTTGTAAAGCTCTTGATTTTTCACTTTTTTTTTGTATTTGCAGTTTATGGCAGTCATCCTACATTCATATTTTGTACAGCAACCTCAGCAAATCCATGTGAGCATGTTATGGTAGGTTATACCCTCTCCTTAACGTAGTTTTGAAAAGACACATTGTGCCTAGCAAAACAAATCTGCTGGTCTCATCCTATATTTTTTTTAAAAAAAATGTTAATTTTTCAATGACTTAGCCTTTTTTTTTAATCTTCGCAAACTTCTGTGTCCATCGACTGTTTAGGGAATACTGCATGGAACTGGATGTGATTTCTTCACAATTAATTATGCTTGCCGCAGGAACTGGCCAATTTGGATGAAGTTGAGTTGATTCAGAATGATGGAAGCCCTTGTGGTTCCAAGTACTTTCTCTTGTGGAATCCCATGCTATATAATACAGAAGGAAGTTCAAAAGCTAGTTCAGTACCTAGACGCTCTAGGTATTGATATATAAGCTCCCTTTTTCTTGGTCACTGCTCTATGTTCAAGTTTAATAAACCCTCCTTTTGTTATTTATGGCTATCTTGGGAATGATCTTTCTTGATGGCTTGATCATTGATCCCAGATCACAATGCCCATGGTTTCATTTTGCCTGGTTCAAGCATACCATCTATTAAAGTTATATTAAATGATAGCACAGTTGATTGAGCGTCCTGTTGAGGCTTCCCAGGTTCGCAAAGTGGATACCTCCCTGAGAAAAATGGCTGGCATGTAATCAAGTTTCAGTAAAGTGCCTAATAAAAGAGGTGTAGGTGTAGCTTCCATTTAGTGTAATTCAAATAATAGGGTTACTGTGCTAACTTGTCTACCTGGGTCCAAAATGCAAAATTTAACTGCAAAACTCCACTTAAGAACTGTAATGAAAGGTATTCAACACTGCATGTACTTGATTTACTACTTGCATAGCAGTGAGTAGGTGCTTCTTCATTTTTTAAGAAGTATATTTGTGATAACTACCATTTCATGGAAATACTCTAATAACATCTATTTTCTTTGCTAGCCCAATAGTAGAGGTTTCATATCTATTTGCTGAGATGGTCCAACATGGCCTCCGTTGCATTGCATTCTGTAAAACTAGGAAGCTATGCGAGCTTGTCCTAGCTTACACGTAAGAACACCTTTTCTCCTATGGACCACCTTTCTTCTTCTTTTTTCTGTAACTTTCTGCTTCATGCACTTTTACTCCAGATGACACATTGCCCTTTTGTTTTCTAGGCGTGAAATTCTTCAGGAGAGTGCAAAAGAATTGGTAGATTCTATCAGTGTATATCGCGCTGGCTACATTGCAGAGGTTGTTATGCCCTAGCCCTATCATGTTTAACAAATGTGTTCTACCATTCTGCTTTTGATTTGTGGTGGGTTTATGATTTAGGATGAGTTTTAGGCTAATAAGATATGCTCTTATAATTGCTGAAAAAGGATATGCCTTGTCTATAATCTTACAGTTGGTTTGCAACATCTATGGATTTTTATATCCATATTCTTACACATCCCTGTGGTCTGACCAGCATTTTCATGTTTCAAAATTCTAATAGACAGGTTAGAATTTGTCTTGCCTATGTTGCTCATATAGTGTTAACTAATGGTTCTAATCTGCCTCCCTTTTCATTCATTGATGATATCCCGACAAGAATTCAAAACTTGTTAAGTTCACGTGTAACAGTATAAGTGGAAGAAATACAATGTTTGATTGCCTTGTGCTTAAGCTCTGTTTTTCCACTTAGTATTGCATTATTTTGTGAATATGCCAAAATATTTTCTCTGCTTAACTTGTCACTGAAAAATTTGCTAACAATATTAAATGTTTATAATAAGTGCAAAGGGTACGTGAAAATATATAATCGCTGAAATACATATGTAACCTCTTGGTCGGTAAATGGACGAAGCCATTATTTTGCATTGAGAAAAGAAAAACTTTGTGACACTCACTTTTGAGGAAAACCATTACATCATTTCACATCAAAGACAGCTGTGTGAATTCCAGCTTTGGTTTGCCTTTAGCATCTCTCGAGAAAGAAATCATGTTTTACTCATTGAATGCTCATTTCATTGCATGTACTATGAAGTGAGAAACAAATCGTTTGCAGGACAGAAGAAAAATTGAGGCTGATCTATTTGGGGGAAAACTCCGTGGAGTCGCTGCTACTAATGCTCTTGAACTAGGGATTGATGTTGGACATATTGATGCAACATTGCATCTTGGATTTCCTGGGAGTATTGCTAGGTTGGTGAAGAATGATGCATTCAATGAAGTTCTATGTTTATCCTGTCACCCTGCTAAGATACAGAAATTTTTACTGCAGCTTGTGGCAGCAGGCCGGAAGGTCTGGAAGAAGAGCAAAACAATCATTAGCCATTTATGTTGCCTTTGAGGGTCCTTTAGATCAGTATTTCATGAAGTTCCCACATAAACTATTTGGCAAGCCAATTGAGCATTGCCATGTAGATTCACATAACCCAAAGGTTTATAGATCTGTATTTATTTTATTGACTAATCGATAAGTTTAAATACCATGAGGAGCCAAGAACTCAATTGTTCTCTGTTTATCTCGAAATTTGAAATTTCTTCCAGGTTTTAGGACAACACCTTGCTTGTGCTGCATATGAACATCCTTTGTGCCTGCAATACGATGAGCGTTACTTTGGTTCTGATCTCAATAGTGCAATGACGACCCTTAAAGACAAAGGTTATATCATTAACAATCCATCTGGACCTTTCTCTTCAAGCATGTGGAACTATATTGGACCAGAGGTGTGTTTATTCTCTGTTTCCTATCTTATGATGTAACTTATATTTTTAAAAAACAAGACTTATTTTGTCTTTCTGCAGAAAAGTCCTTCACAGAATGTGAGCATACGGGCAATTGAGCATGATAAGTACAAAGTGATCAACAAGTTAAATAATCGATTACTTGAGGAAATTGAGGAAAGTAAGGCCTTTTTTCAGGTATCTGTATATGTTCCTTGACTATTCTCTTTAAATATTTTTCCACTTCTGGCAAAACTGATAGATAAGTTGATGGATTTTTTAATTATCATACACATTTTTAAATTGACTAACACAGCTTATGACTGTTGTTATGGACTCGTATGTATGCACCATACATCTGCCACTGTATGCCTTCTGGCATTAGTAGTTTTATCAAGCATCATTTTCTCGAATTTCAGGTTTATGAAGGTGCCGTTTACATGCATCAGGGTATCAATTACTTGGTTGAGGAACTTGTCATCAAGGGCAGCTTTCTGTAGGAAAGCTGATTTGAAGTATTACACAAAAACACGAGACTACACTGACATTAATGTTCTCGGAGGAGAATTTGTATGTTCTCTATAGAATTTATACTTTTGCTTCATACACATTTTCTGCATTATTGAGTCACTCCACTGGAGTGATTTCAGCACTTCATTTTGTTTATACTTTTCTGTCTTGATTTTCTTGACTCGATATAGTTCATCAGATATCTTGACTTGCAATTTAACTCTTCTAACACATGTTGAAGGCTTATCTACCGACGAGTGCATGTAAAACTAATCGTGTGAAGACAACTGCTCAAGCAAATGACTGCACGGTGACTACCAAATGGTTTGGATTTTATCGCATATCAAAATCAAGCAATAAAATATCTGATAGCGTTGAGCTTAACCTGCCCCCATATTCCTATGTTTCCCAGGTCTGTGGATCACCTATGATACCTTAGTGATATTATGGCACATCTCTTGTAATTCTTACATTTTTTGTATGATGCTCGACTATAGGCTGTTTGGGTGCGGATTCCACACTCGGTAAAGTTATCTGTGGAGGAGAGAAAGTTAGAGTTTCGAGGTGGTTCTCATGCTGCTTCGCATGCACTCCTGAATATAGTGCCTCTGTAAGTTATTTAACTGTATCTATACACTAGTCATCAATCCAAATTGATGTCTGGTAGATAAATTTGAAGGAAAATGATTCGTGTGAACTGTCAACCAAATATGTGAGGTTGATAACTTAGTAGTGAATGTTACTTTTGGTACAACAGACGCTTGTAGTGCAACTGTTCATATTAGTACTATCGTTGGTTGAAACCATAACATTTTTTCTCTCTTTTGGTTCATTTGGCTGTCTGTGCTGATTGTGCGGAAATTTTTGCAGGCATATGATGTGTAGTGCTTCTGATCTAGGAACGGAGTGCGCGAATCCTCATGAAACCCGTGGTATTCCGGACAGAATTCTTTTATATGACAGACACCCAGGTGGTATCGGCATAGCAACACAGGTGAATTGTTCACTAATGAATGTTAGCTCAGAATGCATTATGGTTAATCCTTACATGCATTATGCTTAGGACCTGATTCAGTGAAGGCTAAAAATTGCATTCCTTTTTGTCGATGATGTAGGCCCAAATGCTCTTCGGGGAACTTCTACGAGGTGCTTTAGAACTCGTTTCCACATGCAGCTGCACGAGTGCTGCTGGCTGCCCAAACTGTATCCAGGTAAGACTGAATATAATGCATGTGCTTAAAGTCGACATTAGACAAAAGACGGGACCTTTGATCCGGTTTATATCTTCTGCTTTCTTCCAGTCACTGACATGCAGTGAATACAATGAAGTTTTGGACAAGTAGGCAGCAATTATCATCCTAAAGGTAGATGATTTATTCTTGTTAAATTGTATGTGCATGTTCAACTTCAACCGTTGTACTGTGCAGTAGTAGTAAAATGGGCCTGTTTTGTTGGTTGTACAGGGAGTGATCGACTATGAGAGGTCGTATTTTGAAGCGGGAGATGCTTGTCAGCAAAGCTGATGCGGGTCGTCAGGCGCCGGTTTGGACGACAATTCTTTATAACACTACAAAAGTAGAGAAGTATTGTTTGGCTGGCCGGCGCTCATGTATGTAGAGATGCAATTTGTAAATGCGATCACAGTCCTAATCTCATTCATGAAAGTTGACAGCATCACGTGTATCTTAAGCCTAGTAGTAGATCGATGACTAGTAGCCCACCCGGGCGTTGAGCTCTGCCCAGCGCAGACTCCGCTCCAGCGTTGACCTCTTTTTCCCTACGGCGGCGGTGCCGCTGCCTCCGGTGGTGCGCTCCGGGGAATGGTCGCGCGTCTATCTCCGGCGGTGTCCCTGTGCGGCTGCATGCAATGCATGGACCTCGGTGGCCGGCCACTCCACACCCAGGAGTCCGGACGCGCGGTGCCAAGGCATGACTTTTGTCTCTGCCTCTGCTTTACGCGATGGCGACCTAAATACTCCTGCTGCTGCTGCGGCCAGATTTTTTGTGTTCGCCTCTGCGCACGATTTGCCACTTACTATCTGCTTTTGGCAATGGAGATCGGAGACGACGGAGTGTGAGACGACGTTGACCACAGGGGGTAACAATCAACATGACATGATCCCGCTCGGGTCCGGCCGCCGCCACGAGCCGAAACTCCCCGCCCTGTTGTTGCTGCGAGTTGACGGGCACCGTGGCCTACTCCGGACGTGACCCCCTCGTGCGACCCCGCCACACCGGCAACGATGCAAGTGCAGTGCAGGCACTACGGACTGCTGTGCACGGGTGTGGCGTTGACCCCAAAGCTTCTTCCTCCACCGAGGTCAAAACTCATAAGCCATGGCTCATTATTTTCTCCTCTTCACGAACCAGACGAAAAGGAAACCCCAAGTCTTTGAAAACCCATATACGGATACGAGAGGGACAGTGACCGGGACCTAATTAGAAACGTCAAACCAAGCCTCCATGAGCAATGCCAGCCAGGCTGCCAGTGCAGGTTATCCGTGCAGAATCGAGGTGGGCTTCCATTCCCACTGCACAAACCAGATGCTCCCTCCATTGATCCACTCAGAGCTATCCACCCATCCTTATCCTTCCTGCCCGCCTTGTCCCGGCCCTTTCTCTTCTGCCTGCGTGTGAAAGCTTAGTGTAACTAACCAACACACACTAGTTGCCTGATCCATGCCGGTTTATATTGTCAATGCCATCCATGACACTATGACGGGGAGGATAACGAAAACATTTAGCCACGTTGCATAAAGTAAGGCTGTTGAGATGGTGACTGGTCATAGATCGGCGATTTGCATGTCGTTGCTTGCACATTAAGTATGTGATGAGGTCTCCAGATATTTTATCTTATGCAGATTGTTAAGTGCCCGCATTGTCCACGTGTCAAGCTTTGTGATGTGATTGGGAAAAGAATAGCTATGATACAAAGTGAGCATGTGGTGATATATATATACTATGTTCTGATTCTATCCCAGTGTTCTTTCACCAGAACACTTTGAATTATTCTTCAGTTAAGGCATTTGTGTGTTCCATAGCGTGATGACTCCATGATTCACATTTCTGTAGCTGCAAACATTTTGGTTTCCCTCTTGTCAGGGTGTTGGCCGCATGGAGGAAAAGTAAGCCGCTACTATTTGGGCATGGAGTAAAGCTCGGATGAAAAGATCACGATAAACCTGTCTTGGATTTGATGTAACACTTCCTGACGAGAAACTGTCATGTGCACATGCCTCCACAAATAGTGGTCACTAAAGCGACTTGTCAATGAAAACAAAGCAAACAGTAAACCGTCTTATAGCCCAACTTGTAACCCAGAATCCGAGATGCCCAGGCAAGATACCAGGCTTTAAAACAGGGTGTCAAAATTTTTTTTGTGATTCTCTTTTGCAAAATTGAACAGTCTCTAGTTTCTTACTTGCAAATTTGCAATGCAACAAGGTATCTTCAAAATTGAAGTATCAGATATTTGCAGTTAGGTCTTTCGAAAAAAAAAAATATTTGCAGTTAAAGATACCACTGGAACTCAAGGAGTCTACACCACCTGTCTATATCATCTTTTTTTTCTCTCTCTGTCTTGAATGATTAAGCTCGCGCGGTCGCGCCGACACTTGTCATCGTGTAAACCGACATTGTAAATTTTAAAATCATATCATCAGCAATGCCAGCAAAGCACCAATGGACTAGTCCTAAGACAGCATATAATAGAGTAAAAAGGAAAAACAGAATGTCACTGTCAGTTGTTGCCATAGTCATAGCATACTAGGTACATTATACCGTGTCAAGTTGTCAATGGCACCATTTCCTTACAAGGCTACTACAATCTGCTCGCCATGGCTCAGTCCAGCAGGAGCACCGCACAAACCATGGATTGGGTTTAAGCGACTACTAACCATATCACTGACTCCATATAGCAAAAAGAAAAACGAAGGTTAACTTAACCAGCAGGCTGCTGGCACCAGTTGCCGACACCGACCAACCGGCCTCTTCAGCCATGCAGCCACTGAGCGGCGGTCTCGTGCCTCATAGCCTGTCTTGCCTGCCAAGTCCCGACGGCGACGAAGACGACGAGCCGCCACCATGGCCGTACGCGCCACCTTTGGCGCCGCCCATCAGCATCTGGTGGTGCGGAGGCTGCGAGTACCCTGACGCGGCCGGTGGGGAGCCGTACATCGGCTGCCCCATCATCATGATCATGCCGCTGCCTCCTCCGGCACCGGCGCCGTACATGCCGTAGCCACCGGCGGCGCCATTGTGGGCGACCGGCGTGGTCTCCCTCTGCGGCTGCGAGGAGGAGCCCGCGGCGCCGGTGGTGGCGAGCTTCTCGCCCTCGAGCTCGCGGAACTTGTGGAGGTAGAGCTTGAGCGGCTCGATGTAGTCCTCGAAGCCGAGCGTGGTCATGGCCCAGAGGAGGTCGTCGCCGTTGATGGTCTTGCGCTTCTCGCGCTGGCACTTGTCGGAGGCCTCGCCGGTGATGAAGGAGATGAACTCGGACACGCACTCCTGCACCGTCTCCTTTGCGTCCTTGGAGATCTTGGCGTTCGCCGGCAGCGCCTTCTTCATGATCCGGCTCACGTTCGCTATCGGCAGGAACCTGTCCTGCTCCCGCGGCGACGAGAACTCCGCGTTGCTCGGCCCGCCGGACTCGTTGTCGGAGTCCGGCATCGCCGCCGCTTAGAACTCCTCTTCTCCCTCCCGGTCAATACGTCAAACAGCTCTGAGCCTGACGACCAGGACGACGATCCAGCTCGATCAAAACCCACCACACTCGGAATCAAGAACGCTAATCGGAAGCTCGCGAGGAGGAAGACGACGAGGAGAGCAGAGCGAGGTGGGAGGGAAGGGGGGGTTTGAGAGGGAGGGGAGTGGAAGAATGGCAGCGTCCGTCGGATGAATCGTGGGGATAAGAACGCATCGAGGGGGAGACGTGTCGCGACGTGGGCCGTTTGTTTGTCGATAAGTGCTGGGCCAGCGGATGCCGTCCGTTTCCGCCACGCTGGCGGGTCGGGGCCGTCCATGTGGGCCAGGGGCGCGATCTGGTGCGTGATCCACGGGGGTGAGTGGTCCCCGTAGGGTGCCACGCAGGAGTGAGGACTGGAGGGGGTGAGTCTGACGTGTCCTGAGTCAATTGACCGCTTGTGTGACGTGTCTTAGGTGATAGTTACCCGTACAGCAGCCTAGCAAGACTCTAGCAGTCTACTCTTCCATCGGAAAATATCTATGGAAATCGTGGGAGATGTATTGGCATATGAAGACATGAAGTCATGAAACTTTTTTTGTATTTCTAGAACGTTCATACACTCTGCGTTAAGAAAATTGTAGCCCAGTGATGTCTGATGACGGCTATTACCTATTAATTTCGGATGACTCTGAAGTTGACTTTTGTGGGCGTTTGTTTTCTGCCACAGGCAGCAATGGTGGAGACTAGGCATTAAGACATTGTAGACTTGTAGCGTATTACAAAGAGAAGCATACAAAATGAACATGAGCCGTCAGATAAATCCACGAAAAGATCATCAAGACATAGTGCACCCCTCATGCCACTATTAAAAGTTGTGGGGGTTTTGTCAAAAGGGGAAAATACTGTTCCTACTCCTTACATTCCCTATAGATTAAATGTTAAAAAAATCTAGGGCCAGTCTTTCGGTCGATGATGGCGGTTTTTATGAATGTCCTACGCTCTTATGCAAGTTTTTCGGATAGGTGATGTATCGTCACTGGTGTTATGTAGGTTGTGTTGATTTCTTTTTATTGTCCGTGTCGGTCGTGTGTGTTGGGTGTTGTTTTCTTTTGCTGTGGAGGGTTATGTCTTGTTAGTGTCTTAGAAATGTTTAGTATTAAGGGATGTTTCAGTGTCAAGAGATCACTCGTCGTGAAACTTGAATGTGGCAATCTGCAAACAGAAGTTCGTTCTATGTGAAGGTTGTTCTTGTGGACCAATCGAGCAACAAGGCTCCTATCCAAACATTGGCTAGTTGGACATGTCCCTGTCCAAAATGATGCCACATCACCCATTAACAAGCATAGATCCAAAATAAAAACCATAGCCTTTCGCCACTAACGGCCAACCACTCCGAAAAGAAGCATTTTTCTTTCTAGTGAATTAGTGATGCAAAAGCAGCCGATGCTTGCTGCCCAGCATCTCGAGGTCAAAGCCCCTATGACTACTGCCAAGTGGCGACGAGTGAAGTGCCCAAGTGCATTACACCTCCTGCACATTTCCTAGGTTTCACTTGGATTTTAATTTGCTAGCCATACATCAGCCAATAATTGATTTAAAATAGCCTGGATTTTCTTTCTAAAATATACACCGTAGGAGATAGTATATTGTAGTTAAATTGACAACTGACCACACCAACAATAATTTGTCCCCTAAAAACCAGAGGCATGATGGATCCTTTTTGTTTTTGTGACAAGTGCAGGTTCAAAAGGTACACGTTACCCCTGTTCCTTTTGTAATGATTGCTCCACTAGATCGACCCCGATGACATGGCATGGCATTTGCAAACGATGGAAACTTACTGGACTGGACAAAACTTTGAGTATTTTTTCAGTAATGATTGTCCTTAATTAACGAGGAGTATTCGATTTGTTTATATTTTAGTAGTAGCCTGGCCAATTATTTGGAGTGCAACAGGTACTGCTCGATGGAGACACGACCATGCCCTTGCAGGTTACAGGTTCCTTTCCGCATGGAACATGCAAGCAGCTTACCTACCGGCTGGGTTAGTGAAACCTGTGGCCTGTAATGTGTAGCACGTAATGTATCACCATTAAACGGAAAAGCGAGATAGGTTACAGCCGACGCCGACGGCCATGATCCCGTAGTTAGTGAAGAGAAAAGTGCCTGGCATGCTGATGTGTCACTGTGTCAGAGTTAAGTATGCAGAGCTTGGCGTACGCTCCAGCATGTGCTCTGCCCATGTCGTGACCTGGGCGCGATCGATCAAGCTAGGCAGCTTAGCTGTAGCTGATGGAGTGGTCGATCATCGATGGGGATTGGGAAGTGAAGTTGACATCGATCCGTTCGCTAATTTTTTTGTCACCATAGTAGTACGTGCTTAATGCACGGCTGCCAAACCCCACTGTCTAAGTCTCGGCGTATGCTTTGTTGTCTCTTCTCTACACTTCAGCTAGGGGCGCTACGTCCCCTCCAGCGGCTGCATGCGTGTCCAGAGTGACGTGTCGGTGCTCGCCACAGGTGCCATTCGATTCGCTTCGTCCAGAAACAGACACCTACCTGGCATGAGCTATAGTCCAGTAGCTTCATCTCTGAATGATGGTGAGCTCGAAACAGGCGAGTGCAAAATATCTCGTTTGATTCTGCTATAGAAACATAGATTATTGACCGAGCCGATTGCGATGCGTCGCTGCTTGCACAGCCACTAAACGTGGTCACGCTGTGAATGAGGACGACGAGCGAGGATCCAGCTGACGATATATGCAACAGCTACGTGCGAGGCTGCGGTTATTCGTCACCAACGCCGCGGCCGGCCGGTGGTGTGAGGCCGCGCGCGGGCGGGCGGCGCCGGAGGATTAATGTGCAGTGGATGATGGCGTCGGCCGGGTTTCCCGATCCATGAGGCAACCGGGACGGACATATACTGGACGTGAGAGACGGCTATTGAACGTAGCTTTCGTTCAGATGATCGAGTGCCTTGGGGCCGGATCTGTGGCTGTGATCGAGTTCTAGTTTCCTTTTTCTTCTTCCGCGTTGACCCCGATATGGTATGTGGCTCGACGTAGCTGAGTTGACACTTGAAAGCAGCCTCAACCTTGTACCGCATCTCTCTCGATTCTCGAAGTGGGGAAAAAATCTCCGAGCATGAGCATGCATGGCACCAACGATATATATATAAATCTCGGCGTACTATCTCCCGTAGGAGTCAAAGCTACGGTTCGTACGTACTCGTTTTCTACCGTCGCGTCACCTGATGTCACGTCACATGAATACATGATGCACCGCGGCCGGCCGGCGAGGCGATCCAAAAGGTCACCCCGCGCCGTAGTCCTTGCTCTCGACCGCGGCGGAGCCCAGCGGGCACTCGACCGACCAAATAGCGACGCACGATCGAGCGGTCCACGCCATCACGGATTCATGATGGTGCTTAACAGTGACAGGAGGATTACATTGTAGTACCTACACACTGCAGCTAGCTTGCTTTTGCAAACACTGCTGGATCCCTCTCGCCCCTCGCACATCGCATGGTGCCGATCGATTCGCGTAGAGATACACTACTATGCTAGGCTCATCATGGCATATTGGCATGGTATAGATCTACTAGTACGCATTGGAGGGGCCGGAACACGCGCGACATTTCGTAGATCGAGATCGCGCGCCCATGGGGTCTACCGGTCTCTCGGAGAATATCTTGCTGCTGCTAGTGCTTCAGGTGGCGCGCTGTCGGCGCGGCCATGCTCGCAAAAGGACGGTTGACCGGTGAGATGACAGATCGTCTATGTTGCGCACCTGCGGGTCACCGGCGTGGGTGTTGGTCTGTTCGTTCGTTGATCAGTGGAAGCTGCACGATTGTGAAGAGATCATTCTGAGTCGGATGTCAACGGGTGCGTCAAGTGGTGCATGTAGCTAATGCCTTGCTTTCCTTCCGAGAGTGCTACGACAACGTCGGGATGGTTTTCTCCTTCACTTCGACAAATGTAAGGGACGCAAAATTTCTAGTCTATAGAATTGTAAATTGTTCATATAAATATTCTATGGCTAAGTTTTTTTATATATATATATTTTTTGAACAATAGGAGGGGGGAGTTCCCCACCTACTATATTAATTCAAATTGAGTGTGGGTTATTACAAATTTATATTGCCCGGCATACATATTGCACTGTTGTATGATTTTTCATATATGAACTCTCAATAAGCGTTTTTCAGTTCTTGTGTCCATCCCCCCGGTGCAATAGGCTAAAAAGGACCTGATCTAAGGGCCAAGCCCAACCGTCTTGGCCCATGTATATTTCTGTGGATCGAATTCGAAGCCCATTGATTGATCACGAGTTTCTTTTCAGTTCGGATAAATCGCAGCTCTTAGTTATTCAGTTTGATTTTCCTCAAAAAAAAAAGTCAGTTTTTTTTTGCGACAAAAAAAAAAAGTCAGTTTGATAGCAGATGATACTGTGACTGTGACGACTACTAGTCTCTGTGCGTCAACCGGAAAAGCTTTAAACTCTGACGGTTTTGCGGTTAAACGTCTGTACCATGATTAAATCGCGACAAGCATTCTCCATCCGCTCGATCTCACCCTTATCATCAGCAGCCTTGCCTATCCTATCACTGAAAAAACCGAGGGAGAGGCGACGACATCGATGACCACGCCGGAGCCGGATCCGCCGCCGCGGCCGGGGAAGCCCCCGCTGCCATGGCGCGCGCGGCTGCTCGTGGGCGCCGCCTCCACCCTGCACGCGGCCTCGCTCCGCCGCGACGGCACCGTCAACCGCTTCCTCCTCTCCCTCTTCGACCGCGCCGCGCCGCCCACCCCATCCCCCGTCGCCGGCGTGGCGTCCACGGACCACTTCGTCTCCGACCACCTCCGCGTCCGCCTCTTTACCCCCACCACGACCGCCGCCGCAGACAGCGGCGAGCAGCTCCCCGTGGTCGTCTACTTCCACGGCGGCGGCTTCGTGTTCCACTCCGCGGCGTCGGCGCAGTACGACGAGCTCTGCCGCCGCCTCGCCACGGCCATCCCTGCCGTCATCGCCTCCGTCGACTACCGCCTCGCTCCCGAGCACCGGTTCCCGGCGCCCTACGACGACGGCGAGGCGGCGCTCCGCTGGGTCCTCGCCGGCGCCGGCGGCGCTCTCCCGCATCATCATCCCCCCGCGGCCGTCTTCGTGGCCGGCGACAGCGCCGGCGGGAACATCGCCCACCACGTCGCCGCGCGCCTCCCGAGCGACGTCGCCGGCCTCGTCGCGTTGCAGCCGTTCTTCGGCGGCGAGGCAACGACGGAGTCCGAGCTGCGCCTCCGCGACGCGCCGTTCGGGGCGCCAGAGCGGCTGGCGTGGCTGTGGCGCGCGTTCTTGCCACCCGGCGCCACAAGGGACCACGAGGCCGCCAATGTGCCGGACGCGATCCGGCGTGACGTCGCCGACGCCGGCGGGGGAGGAGAGGGGCGGCGGTGGCGCGCGTTCCCGGCGACCTTGGTGTGCGTCGGCGGGTGGGACGTGCACCAGGACAGGCAGAGGGCGTACGCGGACGCGCTCCGCGCCGCTGGTGCGGTGGAGGTCGCCGTGGTGGAGTACCCGGACGCCATCCACGGGTTCTACATCCTCGGGGAGCTCGAGGAGAGCAAGAAGTTGATGGCCGATGTAGCGGAGTTCGTGAACCGCCGCGCGCAAGACCTGAAGAAACGCGGGCTAGATCATGCGAAAGACTAGAGCTACTATGTGGGAGTGTATCCTTTTTGCGGGTTGTTGCAACGGCTCGTGATGACCCTCGAGACATTAGACATGTACCAGCAGAGATCTGTAGGGTGATCGACAACGCTACGAATTTTATTTGTTGCACGGCCATGTGTTTGGTTGATCGGTTCATGTTTGCGAGCTCGGGATTTGCAGCATGTAGAGCACGAGATACTGCAAATTTGATACTTGTGGGTTGTGGCTTGTGGTCGCCAGGAAATTATGGACAGGCATGTGAAGAAGCCAAGCGTCGATAAATAGTGTGCGAGTGGCAGTAGCATAGTGTAGCAGGGTGAGCGACACGCAGGAGGGAGACTGCAGCAGTTTGATGAAAGCCCACGCGAAGAAAATCAAACGGGCTTGCGGTCCAACAACCAAACCACAGACAGAGAGGGTCCACCAAAAAAGCCAAGGCATGGCCCATACGTTGGTACTGTGTGGACATTATGCTCCGCTGAGCGGGCCCAACGGGCCATGTGAAATGCGGCGCGGCCGCTTTCTCCAGTCCAGTTCGTCCCCGCCGGGCCGCGGCCCTCTATCGGTCGTCGTCGTCCGCCCGCCGGCCGCCGGCCGCCGGCGATAATTCACGCGTCCCCTTTGGCCTGGCCGAGCGCACATGCACACATTTTCATCTTTTCCTGCGTTAAAATCATCCCAATTCCCACATAGACGACGCATGCCGCGAACGCGCAGGCGCCGCCGCGTCAACGGACCAGCACGCGCGCTCGTCCTTGCCGCGGAGCTCCCGATTCTCTACCGGAGCGTCCCTGCCGAGCCTTGATGGGTGTAACTACGCCGGGCGGTACGATGGGTACCCGCTCGGTCCCAAACCACGTCCTGGGATCTCGATCAGCCTGGCCCTCGCAGCTTGTGAGTGATGAATGATCATTTGTCCGTGCACGTGGTCTGGTCAAGCCTTCGAGTATCCATTGCAATTGCGAGGGGAAAGCAGGACGTCGGACATGCCATGTCCCTCCTAGTAGACCCATTCCTTGCAACTGTAGCCCGAGGAGGCGCCAGAAAAAGGAGGAGACAGCATCGATTCACCAGCACGAAAGCCTCTTTCCTCCTGAGCTCAACATAGCACGAGCCTCAGAGCCTCGCTGCTACGCCCGCCCGTCGAGCTAGATCCTACTTCCGCGGCCCATCATCATCGCCAACACAACAGCAACAACCAATCAATCAAAGCCGCCAAAATCCGCAGGCTGCAGCTGCAGCACCGGCTTCGTAGTTCGTCGCCTTTCCGTGGCCTCAACCTGGCTTTACGCCTCCGAAAGGGAGAAGGCGGAAGTTCCAGTGAAAGCCTCGCTCCATTTCCAAGCTTTTTTTTTTTTTTGGTCTCCGATGCTTTCCGCCCGCGCCAGGCTGTGATGCTTGGCTAATCATCCTGATGGAGTGAATCATGCGCATGCGTGCGTTCTTCCCTACACTGTCACTGATTGGTTTGTTGATTGGGGTTGGTCGATTGATTGGACGAACATGATCTCCACCAGACATATAAAATCTGACGAACCAATACACCTTGCGCATTGGGTTGGCCTTGGAAGAACATTCAGGAATGAGGAATCTCTCTGCACGCCGGCGACCGAAAGGCGGTGTCGAACTGTATGTCCATCAGCTCATCCAGTACCCATACTGTGCTGCTCTCGTGCTCTGCTTTAGCTGGCCAGGACGACGCATTGGCGCTGCCCCTGTTGCTGCGCGTAGCGATTGATTGTTTCATTGTTTGGTAACCGCAAGAATCTTGGGCCAAGGGTTGCATTAAACAACGAGCAAGACGGCAAGGGCTTCGCTGAGCACTAGGGACCAGCTAGCCTGGACAGTTGAGGATCTGCGTAGGTTCTTTGCTTTGGAAGATCATAACCCACTTTTGGGACCTCAAGATCATGGCATGGCACGTTCTAGTTTGACTCGGAGCACTCAAGTTGTTTCATCTGAATATACTGCTGTACTATATTCTCATTATATAGTTCTTCAAGAACACGAAAAACAGAGAGAAGCTAAGAAGACGCCATAATAAGCATCACACGGCTTATCTGTTCACATGCACAACTCAACTCCCTAAAGATAAACAAACACCACAGGCATAAACAAGAACACGTCGACACAGAAAAAGAAGGAGATTTTTCTTTTGGTTCCAGCACTGGCCATGGCAGTGTGAGTGTGTGACCACACACACACTGATTGCTCTGTCCAATGTCAATTCCATCCATTGGCGATCCCCATCACATGACGCTGCACCCGGCATTGGGGTCCTCGTAGCCCGGCTGCTGCTGCTGGTAGTACGGCTGCCTGCCGCCGCCGCCGTAGTACCACCCCTGGTTGTCGTACACCGGCACGCCGTAGTACCCTCCGGGCGCCGCCGGCTTGCCGCACCGGCAGTACCCATTGTACCCTCCGCAGCCGCAGCCGTATGCGCCGCCGTATCCGCCGCCACCGTAATACGGCTGCGCGTCGTAGCCTGGGTTGTAACCGTAGCCAGCGACGGACCCGGCCGGCGCTGGCCAGATGGACGGTACGGCCACGCCCTGCGCGGCGCCGGGCACCATCGCCGGAGCCGCAGCGATCGGCGGCTCCTGCCCGGCCTTGGCTGCCTTCATCTTCTCCAGGAGCGGGCCGAGGTCAGCCTTGCTAATGGCGGGAGGCGCCGCAGCCTTGCCGGGCTTCGCGTCGCCACCGGCGGGCGCCGCATCGTCGGCGAACTTCACCTTCTTGGCCTCGGCCTTCCCGTCCTTGTCGCCTTTCTCCGCCGCCTTGTCAGGCTTCGCATCCTTGTCGCCCTTCCCTTCCTTCTTCTCCGCCTTGTCTTCCTTCTCCTCCTTCTTCTCGGCCTTGCCGGCGTCCTTCTCACCCCCTTTGGCCTTGCCGGCGTCCTTCGCCTTGTCGCCGCCGCCGCCGCCGTCCTTGGCCTTCTCCTTGCCTTTGACGTCCATCTCCTTGATGACCCGGCCGGCCTCGCAGCAGAGCTTGTTGCAGACCTTGTCGGCGTCGAACGGGCCGGAGATCGTTACGGTATTGGCCTTGTCATCAAACGCGATCGTCGTGATCTTCATCTTGTCTGCGCAACCCAATCGATCACAGTCAGCCATGCATGATCATTGACACAAAACAGTTGTCAGTTGTAGCACGAGGTGACAGGGGAGCCTAACCACCGCCGAGGTGGATGCCCATGCAGCCATGTGATCACAGAGGGCCCACATGTCAGAGAGCGTGACAAGCATTGGCACTGCCACACTACACAGTGCACTGATGAACGGTGATGATGAAAGCGGGTTTACAATACTACTACTGACCTTGGATCTTGCAGAGGACTTTTCTGATCTTTCTGTAGCATCTCTGGCATTCAAGGTCAACCTTGAGGACGATCGTGGAGATCTGCGATGAGATCAAAACGATTAAATGATGGTAAATACATACTATTATTGAAAGTAGATCCAGCAACAGTACAACTGGTACAGTACAATACTCCACTACAATTGCGAAGTTTTCATTTAGAGATAAACTTTACCAAATAAGATAGACGCAAAGACCAGAAAAAATGTTTCGTATGTAGTAGTACTAAATGTGTTCATCACTGATTACTCAAACAAGAATTATAAAAATACAGTGGAATCCAATGAAGTATTTCTAGAAGAACATGCCTAGCAAAGACTAGCCCATTGAAAACAATTAAAGAAGGTGGGGCGCACAAGAGTCCTGAGTTTGCAAGTGTGACAGAAAAATGTGACAAGGACATCAGCAGAGTGCAAAATTTTGTGGCTTTATTAAGAAGATTGTTTGAAAAGAGACAAAAGGAAGAAAAATAGATGTAGACGTGTGCCATCATCTTCCTCGCATGGAACTATGGAAGTGGTTGGGGCAAAGGAAAGCTCTGGCAGAGTCACTATGCAGTAGGAGACATTTGCTTGCTATGCACTTCACTCGCCATACCTCTGAATCCGGTTGAGTACCTCACACTTTTGGGCTACAACAACCATGTTTCGACGAAAAACGGCGTGTAATCAATTCTGTCAACCTCCACTGAACTTTTCCAGTGTCCCTATCAATCAAACACAACGCTGCTCTAGATAATAGCATGTCTTCTTATATCAGGGGAAAGACCATTTTTGTTTCTACTTAAGGCGCTGTTCTGAAATTCCAACAGAAAATCCAGTAGCAAAAACAGATGAGAAAACAATGAAAAACAAACACAGATCAACGCCATGGGAATGGCGCTGAAAAAACAAACACCGATGAGAACTCAAAATCGAAGACCGGAAAAGGGAGCAAGAACACAAAAGGAGTATCCCAGGATTCAGCATCGCTGTTCCACTGACCTTGTCCGCCATGGGAATGGCGCTGGAGGCTCCGTCACCTTGCCGGTGCCGGCGGACTCGGGGATGGCGGCTGTCGGCCACTGCCGAGAGAGGAGAAGGAAGAGTGTACACGGAAGAAGGGAGGAGAAGCTGTGGTGGGTGCCGCCGTTTTAAACCCGGAGGTCGCAGCCCTGGCGGATTAACCTACTGCTTCAAGCACACCAACCCCCGGGCCACCGACGCGTGGGCCCCAGGTCCGCGCGGTTCTTTGACCCTTCTTCTTAGCTGTGCAGCATGTGGCGAGGCATCGCCGTGGCAGTGCCAGTCGGTGGATCGCTTCCTTCCTCTGCGCCTCCCGAACACGACACACACTCTCTCACAGGAGGGAAATCACATCAAGAGACCGACGACGACCATTCACTCGTGAGGATCTATAGAGACTAAACAGGAACACTTTGCATTTCTGAAATGGCACGAAGGACACGTTTCACCGGACGAAATGGTAAAGAGAGTCACAGAGAGCTGACAGGGTAAAGTGAGGAAAAGGAATGCTGAACAGAAACTTTCGTTAGCATATACGGATGGCTCTGGGCAGGTGAGGTAGGCAACGCTAGAGGCGGTGATGTGTGTATGCCTCAGTTTCAGAGCGGTGTACGTGCAGCCAAGCCGCGCCGCGTATGACACCTCACTTGGCGGCGTCTTGATGAATGATGATGAGGTTCCAGCGCCCGGGATGGACGCCGCCAGGATGGCATTGAGGTGTGTTTATATTGGGAAAGATTCTTAAAAATACACTGTTTATCTAAGAAACATTGTAGATGAATAGTGTTCTGTGCCTAGGAGAGATGGAATGAATAATGAAAAGTTGGGATGAATAGTGGATTTTTAGAAAAAGTTGGTGAAACTAAACGGTGCCTGAGTCGAGGCCGCACAATCACAATTCGTCAATTCCATTCCGGAAAGGAATCTTATATCTTGCCCAGCTCAGCTCAGCTCAACAATTCAACATTACTCTGTCGAGTATCGTGCGTGACAGGTTACCACCAAATCATTCGGACGGGGCCAGTACACTGCAAGATCGTTTTGTTCTTTCTTCAGTGGCCGCCTCTTTTTGTACGGGCCTGTTGGTCTCTGCACTCTGCCCGTTTTGTTTATGCGCTTGTTGGTAGCAGGGTGGAAGAAACCGGTGAAGGCAGGCAGGGAGCGTGTACACTAGCGTAACGTGATCGGATTTGGGGATTAGGCCAACCGCTGCACAATAAACTACTGAAGGCTTCTGCATCGTGGCGCTGCCTTTTTAATCCGAAGCGTACTGGTGATCTGTCACGGGCGAAAAGAGACGGTTTTGCTGCCAGAGTGCTGCACAACGCATTCGCCATTTGCCTGTACCGACTAAAATACGCTGGAACCTTCCTTTCTGTAACCTTCCGTAGCAAAGGCCAAAGGGGCTCGGCAGCTTCCTCCTCTCCCTGCCGTTGTCCCCTCGCATGGACAATCTTTAGGCCATCGGCCGCCCTATTCCAAACACGGAATGGCGATCCTCGTTGTCAGCCAGAGTCCTAGGCGTGGTCGTCTCGGCATGCGTGCCTGCGCCAGCCGGGCGACGGCGGAGGAAGCCACCAAAAACACGAGTGAATTGACGCCCGAGTCGCCGCCGCGCGCGCATGTGTTGTGTGCACGCCGACCCGACCGCCGGGGGCCGCGGGCGAAGATGGCGGCGCCGTGCGCGCACGCACTGCGCCCACCGAACACGTTGCCCTTGCGGCGTTTCCACTTCCTGCCTTCCAACCTGTGACCGATCGAGCCACAGGATGTGATCGAGTCTGGTGGTGTCGGTGCTCGCCCGGCTCCGGCCAGTGCGAGCGTTCCGGTGGCGCGTCCATTTCTGCGGACTGACTGGGCAAGAGCACACGCACGTCCAATCGCTACATGCCCCCCGTCCATCCATCGAACGGGCACATCTCTGCCGCCACGCAAGCGTTCGCCCCGGCGTCTTGCGTTTACGTCTGCTTTGACAGTGTCTTGGGATTTATGAATCCTTTTCCAATGCCGGCGACGTGATCACACTTGGTAGTGTAATGACTTGTACACTAGAGTCATATGCAGAACCCCCCCCCCCCCCACCCCCACAAAAAAAATGAGCATTGAGCTTTCAGATGGCGATCACCCCGATGTGCACGTCTCACCGTTCCACGGCATCGCTTTGCATTGGGTTTGGTTATATGCTGACGACACCAGCAAAGCATTATCATTCTCGATGATTGGCTCCCTTGGTTTAATAGTACGGATAATCTTGATTGGTTACACCCAACTCAAATACTCCCCCCCAAAAAACAGAGAACATGATCGATCATCAGAGAAGCTAATTAGTGGTGGAGCTAGCTGTGGAGAGTGGAGCACTGTTCCTGTTCGTCCTGTGAGAGATCGGACAAATTTTAATGATTAATGATGCCAAAAAAGGGTCAGAAAAGCGAAACAGAAAAGGAATCAGGGAGATGGAACCTCGCTTTCAGAGGACCAGGAGGCGCCATTACCGGCGTCACCCACAGACACTTCACCCGATCCATTAGTACACGGATCGCCGGCCGTACCCACACCATGTATGCTGGAGACGCAGGCTGTGCAGAGCAGGTGGCACCGTGGCTGTGCAGCGTGCTGTACCCGATGGCCTGCTCGAATCGAGCAGCCGGAATAGTGGTTGCTGCGTACTGCTTGTACTACAGCATCTAGCATTGCCTGGTGTCAATGCAAATGCATGTACATGTACCACAAATTTCGCTTTCATCGAACCGAGAAGAAGGAAGCAAGATCCCAGGAATGTGGTGGACGAAGCTTTCACAGCGACGGGAGAAGGAAGCCGAGGATCTTTTGAATAAACTAGCGAGCTAGACGTCAAGGATACACTGAAACCGAACTTTTATGCACTGATCCCCTACGCTGTGCGTTGGAGCTGGCTGAACTGTTATTCTCGCGGAGCTTGGATACTCACAACTAGAGACGTTCCATGCGCTGGTGGCCCGTAGTCCACAGCAGAAGAATCTCTCGAAGCGCACGTACAGCGTGTCGCTAATACTACGCATCCTCGGCCAAGACGAACGACGAGCGAGGAGGCAGGATCCCGGGGGAAAAGGTTCCCGAAGCTTCAGGCGCACGGGACAGCCTGCAAAGCCGAGGTTCTTCGGATAAACAAACCATCCGCGACGCACGATTCAAGAACACACAGTGGGGGCCTGTTTAGTTCGTAAAAGTCCTTTTTACTTCCTATTCATCCCCCTCACAGAACACGCATCCCCAAAAATTCCTTTTTTACCTTTCCTATTCATCTCCCTCACATAACACGCATTCCAGAAAAAAAGTACTTTTTACCAACTTCAACTAAACACGCCCTGGAATTGGCCTTTTTGCGTTGATTGGCTACTGATGGATCCATCTATCCAGCTGGGATAATCGCAGGTCATTGTACAATGGTGGACTGGTGGCCCAGACTGACACCATAGCGCCATGCATGAAGGCGAAGGCAGCAGCGAGCTGAACCATGCGGAGTGCCGTCCGTGGGGACGGGGACGGATCGAGCGACGTTGGCCCAGGCGGGCGCGTTTCCTTCAGCATCGTGCCTGGGGTGGGTTTCAGCATCGTGTCTGACTGACCTCGAGCAAGCGAGGCTGTGACGCGACGATGAACCCGACAGGCTGACGGAAAGATGCAGAGTTGTTTCAACCACCCATGCCACAGATACTTGTGAAACTAGGCCGGTCCTTTTCGGCGTTTTGAGCTAGCAGTATCGTCTTTTGTACATAAAGGACGGTGTGCTGAACGCAAAAGGCCTGCCTTTTGATCGGCGGCAAGCCGGCAAACGTGCGCTAAGAGAGAAGGAAATCATCGAGCAATGGACAGAGACAAACGAGAGTTCAGAGCAGAGAGCCGAATTTCATTTCAGATTACCCCGAGGCCCATCTGGCCATCTGCAAAACAAGCTGAGGCCTTTTCACCACATAGGCCTGGCTAAGCAAGCCTTCAAAGGCCGCCCGCCCCCCGGGGTGTCTGCCCAATGTGGTGGCGTCATGGGCTCTTGAATCTCCCACAGGCTAGCGGGCGCGGCCCGGACACCACGGGAAGTTGCTCACAAGTCACACACCCACTACTCGTCTACTCGTGCAAGCGCTGGCACGGCACCGTCCCGTCCGGCGTCTGCCCCGTTCAGCAACAAAGTTCTGCGCCTGCGCGCGTTGCCGGAGGCCCGAAGCCGCTCGGCGTCGGACGCATGACCGGCGGCGGCTTCGGCATCGTGTCCAGATGCACGGCGGCGCACCCGGCACGGCTAAACTGCCTGCGCCAAGTCTCCAATGTACCCCATGCCGGTGGGCTGTGAAGTGAGCCTGTGGCTGGACTCTCTTCCACGTCGACCTTCCGTCCGTTCTCTCTTACGGATGCACGCAGTCCACGGGTAAACGATCGAGCAGGCGCAATATAACTAACGGTGACGAAGAGCCTGCAAATCGGAGGCAAGTAGCAAACGCAAGTTGCTCAAAGTAATATCGAACAGTTCGATAGACTCGGAACAAATTCAACCGTAACGGGCAAGCAGCTGCAATCGCATCCCTCCGTCGTGCTCTGGCTAACAACGCAACAAGAACATGCGTTCCCGGTTACACTTTGCACGATCGAGTGAGACCTTCAACTGTCAGCACGGGCTCCATTGATTCGCTGACACGTCACCCGCATATCTCTATCCCCATCCACCTCCACGGAGGGCTCAGCGCCACACGCTGCCGCAGCGCTGCTAATCCGCTGGACTACTCGTACCTGTAGATGAAGTCAGAGTTCCCGACCATGGCGTTGAGCACCTGGGAGACGAGGAAGCCGCTGCCGGCGAGGACGGCCACGATGAGCAGCGCCGTGACGGGGTTCTTGAGGAGCTCAACGATGGGCTGCAGCACCGTGTAGGCCACCCCGGTGCTCACCGTCACCACGTACAGCGCGTACCGACGCATGTTGTCCCAGAACTCCTCCACCAGCGGGCCCTCCGGTGGGCCCAGCGCCTGGGCGGGGCCCGCTCCGGCGGACAGCAGGAGCGCCGCCGCCACGCCCGCCGTTATGCCGCCGATGAGCGCCCACGTCGGCAGCTCGCACGTCCTGCCATCGCCGTCGGCGGCCGCCTCTCGCGGAGCGACGTTATTGTTGCTCTCCATGGATGTCGTCACGGATGCCTTGACGCTCTCTTGATGAGGTGCTGTTATGGCCAGGCGCACCTGCTGCGGAGCGGGCTCAGGGGAGGAGAGGCGAGCTCGGATGACGGCGGCGGCGGCGCCGGTGAAGACATGGCCGCGTCTGAGAGAGGGGCGAGGTAGGTGGAGGCCGCGGTGGAGAAGGGAGAGCTGGTTCATCTTCTTCTTGTGCAGCTACCTTCGCTTTGGCCGGTGGTGCTAGTGATAGAGTGGTGTCCGGGATGTGGGAAGCCGGAAGAGGTGGAGTCTGTGGTGTTCGATTGCTTTGCCTGCTTCTTCGTGATAGGCCTCCTCTACTCCCAAGTTAGCCTTTTTTTATCTCCTTTTATTTATTGTGCCTTTTTCGTTTGTTTGAGATGAGTCTTATAAAAAATTCTCATAAGACCCCATTCATTTTCTTGAGCAAATTGTGTATCAATGTATGAGTATTTTTATTGTTATATTATAATAATACCCTAATAGAGCAAAGTGTATGACTAGAAACTATATCTGTTCGTTTATGGAATAATGGTAAGGGAAACTATTGAGCCGCTCTGTCAATCCATTGATGCTAGACCTATTTTGCTGCACAAAAGTTAGATGTTACAAGAAATTGATCAACGATTATTTAAATTATATAGTATATTCAACGTATAAAAGGTGCACCGTTGGATTAGCACCCAAAATACATTTTAATATTCATGTTAATTTTGAAAAACTAGCCTATCAACCCGTGCTGCCGCACGGGCTAATTAGAATTAATATAAAAATTAAAACTTATAGCTAATAATTATAATTATCTATCACACTCCATATTTCATCTGTTAAATATCTTAAACACCATACTCTAAAGATAGTTATCATTATCTAATTATAATATATTTACTTAGTCACAATTTTTTTAGGTACCATCACACCTTCATATGTGTTTTTTTATTGTTTGAGCTATGTGAATAATATAAAAAATTTACTCTTGTGTGTTCTCTTATACATGAATATGACACAACAATATTAATAATGATAGACATAGTAATTTAGAATTTTATATTAGTGCACTTAGGAATTTTTATAATATATATATATATTCTAGATTAAGATTTAGAGGGGCTTGCTACTGTACACCTCTTTACCTTTAAGGAGGCCGGCCACATGCATGCATGCACAACATTACTCTAACTCCTATCATGTTTGTGCAGAGGTTTTGGTTTTTGTTTCCCCGTTTCTTGTCATCCACCATCAAGTTCGTATTATAGACAAAAAGTGGCCATGTAGACAATAAAAGTATTAAGATTTTGGATGACAATGAATGACCATGTCATGTACACATATGGAGGAAAAAAAAGATGAAGCATCATTAATAGAGAGAAAAAAATATTCAGGCTATCGGCGTGTCATGTTCATGTTGAGTGAAAAAAACAAAGCATCAATTAAGAAAAAAACGTTCATGCAATGGGCATGTCACGTTCAAGTTGAGAGAAAAATAAAGATGAAGAATCAGTAGTAGAGAACACCAGTGGTAGATAAAAAAGGAAAAAAGAAAAGTAACTACATCTCCTTTTTTTATTGGATCTAGCAAGTTATTTTCATAATTTTATTTATTTTTAAATTGAAAAGCATATAAATAAAAAATATTTTATAATCTCCTAAGATGTAATATAGGGGGTTTGCTAAGATACTCCAAAATAATTGTAGGCCATTGATCCAATGATATATTACCTCCTAAAAGGTAATAGTTCTAATGTTTATTATATACATAAAAAATAGGAAACATATATTCCTCTAACTTCCATGTATGCATGTGTTTTAGATAAGTTTTTCCCCATTACTTCAACGTGGTCGGCCATTGCTATTTACGTGACAGTAGTGTTCCTTTTTCTCTTTCTCTGAACGTGACACGGAGATTAACTAAAAAAACATGACATGGCTGACAAATAGATTAATTAGCGAGAGGATATAATAAAGATTCCCTAAAAAACGTGACATTAGATGGATCACGGAGCACTTATGTGTTTAGGATGCCTTCACTTGAAAGAGATTAATTAGCGAGAGGATAAACGACACAGCATGTATACACTTACATCAAATCCTTTTTCATTTCAAGGCGCCTATCTGGAATCTGTAGCGTGTGCCGCTGTGCCCCATACATCACGGCCACGGGCCTACTTTGCAGTGGGTACCTCGAAGTTGTACGTATTTTCTTTGGCACAACTACACAAATATGATGGAGGACGGCAGTTCCGGATTGCCGTGGACCTTGCCGTCCTGTAATTCAGGGAAGGCTAGCCGGGATACCCGGTCATTTTTTTTTCTTTTTTTAACTTTTTTATCTCCTAAAAATGAATGTCTTAGATTTGTTAGATGTCTTACCTCTTAGGAGGTAATTGGAGTGCCGTAGCAGCTCCTGGTAATATAATATAGTTATTTTAGATTACCATAGCAAACCGCTTACTTAGTCGCAAATTTTTCACATAGCATCACACCTCCATGTGTTTTATTAGTTGAACTATGTGCACAATATAAAAATTTATTCTTATGTCTTCTCTCATGCATGAATATGGCGCAACAATGTTAATAATGATAGAAATAGTAATATAGAATTTTATGTTGGTGCATCTTAAGATTTTTTATATTATATAATCTAGATTCAGATTTAGTTATATATATAGGGGTTACTTTATATTTATTAGTTAATGGATAATTATTAAATAAAATATATAGGTGTCCACGTAGGATCCTAGGTGGATGTTTTGTTTTTTTGAGAGAATTTTTTAGGATTTCTCTATTTTTTTAGGCTATCCAGTAGGATCTTAGGTGGCATCACCTGGAGTCTTCAAAAGGAGCCTCCAATTAGTAATAGTAAGATGACAATAAAACTGAGAAAATAATGTTTAGATATCCTTTGATTATTTTATTATTGTAAATTACAACGTTACTACTTATATCGGTTTTGTGTTACATCTATATGTCAGAAGCAATACACTTGGCCATATAGGATGTTAAATTCATCAAACATGACGAAATAGCATTTCTCCTACCTAGTAATTTCTCGTGGAGAAATGATTATTTTGAAAGTTTCTACGTAGATTGAGATGACCAATCAAATTTATCCTTTTGCTTCTTTTTTCTAAATGACATGGTTGACGACTAACGAGTGAAACATCGATACATTGTCTTTTAAGATTTTGTGTTCTCTTCTGTCCACATAAAATTTTGGATTAATACTTACTAAGGAGAATGTTGACAGAAAAACTATATATTTACAAGATCTTATCCGCAAAAAAACTATATATTTAGAAGTTTGTGGTTTATAATATTTTTCTATAAAGTTACATGCACAATAGAAGTTGCATACGTACACACGTGGGTGATATATTTTTAAACCATACTCATCATTTGAAAGTAAAATACGAAAACAATTTTATACATTGTTTCGTGTTCAATTACGCGTCATTGACCCAAGGTTCTCTAAACCCTGAATTTATGAAAGATGCAATTTACCCTGGCCAAACCAGGGTCTATGATATCATCGCAGCGCGGTTTTTGACTTTGTTCCTTCCATCGCCGTCACGAACCGAAACAGAAACCATCCAAGTTTTTACGCTGCCCCCCGAAGGAAAACCACCAACCGTTGCCCTGCCCCGCTCCCCCGAAAGAGAGGGAGCCAAGCCAACCACAGTAGATTCCCCTTTGGGCCTTGGCTTCCTTCTCTCCTGCTCCCTTCAACCCCTCCTCACCATCCTCGCCTCCCCACCTGTCCGCCTCCTCCCTCCTCCTCCCTCGCGCCGCCCCGCCACCGCTGGGAGGGAGCCCGTCCTGCGCGCGAGCGCCGCCGCCAGGAGAGGAGTCCTCCGCCCGCGCCTCCCGTCCCGCCACCTCGGGTCTCCCTCTCCGACCGCCGCCGCAGCCGCCGCCGCCACCTCCGCCGCCCGGTTTCCTTGCTTTAACCTCCGAGGAATCTCCTGGGGTTTCTGTGACGAGGATCGGCCGTCGGCGCAGGAGCGACCTTCGCCGCCGCCGCCTTCCGTTTTATGGAGGGTTTCCTGCTCTGCCTTAACCCGTTCCGGTTCAAGCCACTCTGGCCGGCGAGGACCGCCCCCAAATCCCTTTGAAGCCCTAGGAATTCCTCGTCTCGCCCGGGGGTTCCCAGAAATCCCCCGGCCGCCGCCCTCCCACACCCTTGTTTTCTTGTTTAATCTCAAGGTTTCCTGTGACAGTTCTCGTTTCCTCCGAGGTCTCCGAGAGGCTGTTCCCCCTTTGCTCTCCTGCCCCGAGAACCGAGGACGCTAAGGAAGGCGGCGTCTCGGTCCCCTCCCAAAGGCCCTCTCTTGAAAAGGCATGACCTTGCTGCGGCCGCCGGCGCCTCCGTTCGCCTAGTGCCGTGCCGTGCCCCCGGGGCTGGGCGTGGGCGTCCTTCCTTGCGGCGGTGGAGTCGCGGACGAGGATGGCGAGGGAGGACGGCCCGTCGTTCGTGCGGTGGAGGGAGGAGTTCGTGTCGCAGGAGCGGGGCAGCCGCGTCGTGCACTATTACCTCGACGACGACGCCGGCGGGTCCCACCTTGCCGTCGTCGGCACCGAGAGGAGCCTGCGCCACATGCTCTATGTGGTCTCCGAGGACTTCCGCGCCGCGTGGGGCTGCGGCGTCGGTGCTGATGACGGCGTTGGGCCGGCCGCGGTGTTTGCACGGAAGTGGAGGTCGCGGCGCGAGGTGGTGGATTTCCTCGCTTCCTTCCTCCCGGTGAAGGCAGCACTTGACTCAAGTAAGTAATTCTCGACACCATCTGTTTCGTTTTACCGCCAAGTACATGAATTCTTCTGACATTAATGCTCGCAGAATCTTGTTCTTACATTAAATCCGTCGACTTGAAACCTAAATTGTGCTCTGGAAAACATGACTGGAGCTTATAGTAGTAAGTAGTAACGGTTTGGAATCTATAAATTCTGTTAAGGTAGCTGGCCTCCCTCATCCTTACCGTAGAAGCCTTTGATTATGGTGTGCCAATGCAGCAAATTCATGCCTTCAAGGGCTTGCCAAACACAATGAAACATTCTCCTTTATGAACTTCGTGATCATGAACACACCTTTCCATCATAATACATTCATTTTATCTTTTACCATGAAGAGAAGTGGAAGCTTGTGCCGAGCTGCCGGCTGCTGCTGTAGCTAGTGCTGGCTGCCGCTGCGGCTCCGCTGCGGCCGCAGCCGCAGCCAGTTGAACCGAGTGGCCTGAAACTTGTAGAGGGCCTGTTAAGATTCTCACCCCAAAAGGCATGAAGCTTCCCCAGGGATGCCATCTGATAACCATCATCCTATTTGGGAGTGCATGGCTTCTATTTGATACCTGTAGTTATACCTACACCTACACTCATGAACAGAGACACAAAAGTAACACTCACTCATGGTTCAAGTACCTACCAGGTCAACTTATGTGAATATTGTTTATATGCACTGCTATATTATTTTAATTCACCCGTGTGTTCATTCATAATCGTAATAGTTTGCTTTCCATTTCAGAATTCTCAAAATGCAGATCTTCTGTGGATAATGACATCGGGTTAGATGGATACAGTGAGACTGATAGCGTTTTGCATCAGAATCTAGTAAGTCGCCACTTGTAAGTTTGTGCAATTTGGTTCCATACTTCAATATATTGTAAACTCACTGACTTTTCTTTGTTAGGGGAAAGACTGCAGCTCAGACATTACATGGTCTGGTCCGTTCTGGACTTGTGGCAAGCAGCTTCGGCACTATCAGGCTTTTTGTCGCAATGGAACCACAATATCCGTAAGTTTTGTAATGATATTGTGTACATACATGACCATTTCAAGATCATTTTGAGAATGTTTTATGGCATCTTATTTTGCAGACCCACACTTTTGTGCTGGTCTTGTCAGAGGAAGAAAGCCGCTATCTTGCATACTTAGAAGACATGTATGAAGATAAGAAGGGACAGAAGAAGGTCAAAGTGCGGTGGTTTCATCAAAATCAGGAATTCGCTTGTGCTATACCACCTCCTCCCCCTCATCCTTGCGAAGTTTTCATCACTCCCTTTACACAAGTAATCAGTGTGGAATGTGTTGATGATATTGCAACTGTTTTAACTCCTGATCATTATGAAAAATGCTCCAATGCGTTGCCAACTTCTTCTTTGGTCGGGATCCATTTCTGCTTTCGCCAGTATAGTAAAAATAAGTTCAAGCATTTTGACTTGAGTACACTGCGTGGATATTTCAGTCAAGCTGTTGTCTTGTCCTTGAAAATACCAGCTGAGTCAGAAAAGGATGGTGAAATCACACTTGGGAAGGCTAAATTTCCAAAGCAGTATGAGAGGCTTTATTCAAAATGTTTGGGCACTAAAATCTGTCGAGGCCCGCAAGCAGACTCCATACCGCCTTATCAGATATTAAATAATAAGCAATCTCCTGGGAAGCATCTCTCGATCAAGTTTATAGGGCCCCAGAATCAACTAAAGCCCACATACAATGTTGGTGACAGGGTAGAGATCTTGTCTCAAGACAGTGGCATTATTGGCTGCTGGTTCAGGTGCACTATTCTAAAGTCATGTACAAATCATAACAAACTGAAGGTCCAGTATGATGATCTCCAAAACGCTGATGATAGTGGGAGATTGGAGGTATGACTGATGACCTGAGCTTTTCTCCTCTGATGCCTTGATCTATTATATTGTGCCTATATAAAATGTATTCCCTTTCCCTGATTAAAGGATTAAAGATCATTTTTGTGCTGTATCAATATGAATTTATATGCCTCTGTGCAGGAGACAGTACCTGCCTCTACATTGGCTCTTCCAGATAAACTGGGACTGAGAAGCCCAGACAGACTAAGAATTAGGCCGCGTCCTCGACAAAATAGTTATGTTAACGGTGCTGCTTTGATACCTGGAACTGCTATTGATGTCTGGCAATTTAGCGGCTGGTGGGAAGGAATTATTGTCAGTTTGGACAACACTGCTGCGGATAGCCTGCAAGTATATTTTCCAGGTGCTTTTTCTTTTTTTAATCAATATTTTTCCTGTTGTCTGCCCAATGAGAAACGAGACTTGCATTGACTTTTAACACTGAGTTCAGAGAGTGAAATCCAGATGATTAACGTACCAGGCACCATTTTCCTGCTGGTTTAAACCTCAACTTGTAGGACATTTCCCTTTTTGATCATTCAAGTACTTTTGGCAAATCTATCATGAAACAATGTGTGATCTATGTGTAATCATATTGCAGCAGCCAGATTGGGCACCTCTAATAAATTTGTAATCCTTTCCAACATATGTATGAAGATGATGACATTTCTGTTGTTATTTCATTCCAGGAGAGAACTTTTTTAGGGTATGCCAGCTACAGAATGTAAGAATTTCAAAAGACTGGGTCAAGAACCAATGGGTTGATATTGAAATAAGGACGGATGTGTTGTCGCAAATACCTTCAGATGGTGCTGGAACAAGGCAACCGGATAATTTGTCTTCTGTTCGCATGCTAGACTCTAGCAGTTCTGGAGTGCCTGAGCAAGAGCTTCCAGCTATCCAAGGAAATTCCTGTGGAGATAAACCAGTGCTTGAGCAAGGGTTTGTAGCTACCCAAGCAAATTCCAGTGGAGAGAAACCAGTGCCTGAGCAAGGGCTTGCGGCTACCCAAGCAAGCTCTAATGGAGATAAACCAGTGCCTGAGCAAGGGCTTGCGGCTACCCAAGCAAGCTCCAATGGAGATAAACCAGTTCTGGAGAAAGGGCTTCCAGCTATCCAAGCAGCATCCAGTGAAGATAAACAAACAGAAGTTAGCAAGCAAGCTGAGTCTAGTTTGACTGATAAAACCTCCTCCGTTGTTGTGGAGGACGAGAAACAAACAATTCTAGGCAAGCGTCCCAGAGACACGGAACAAGACTGCAAGGAGGAAGTAGGTGTAGATGTCGGCAAGACATGAGGTTTGAGGCGACCAAACTCATTAGACTCGTGTAAATAGCTATAGATATGGTAATTGGAACCCTCAGGGAAAGGGGTTTTACTAGGTTGCTGATATCAGAGCGAATCGTCGCCTCTTTTGTCATACACGAACCTCTCCTAGTTTTCTTATTTTGCTGATAGCTGTAGTGTTTATGTTACAAGACACAGATTGCGAGCTGAATGGTACCCTTCCCAGCCTGGTTGTATAGCAGTCTACGATTTTTGCTCTGTGATGGTGTTTTCCTGCCTCGACTATAGATGGTTCAATTTATCTGTCTGTTGACATCTTTCTTGTTTAAAATTAAATTCTTGCTCTTGTTCACTTGCATTACAGCTGGTGTGTCACCATTTTGGTACCGCAAACCTGCTATGATTCTCATGGCGTCAATCATGATGATCCATTCTGATCGTTATGATGAGCATCCTGCCATCCCATGAACAGCAGCTGCGCATGTTGATCAAAACAGGTTGCAAAATGAGAGCATTTTTCATTCTGCAGAGTCGTGCCATCTATTTGTGGCATCCTAGATCTGAACCCACCTGTACTCGGGAGTCAGGAGGCCATGCCATGATCTCATCATTCATTTTGATTTTTCTGTTATGTCAGGCAATCAGATGACGGGCTTTTGCCTCCCCTATTTTTCCTTGACACATGGCCAACAAATACCATCTCAGTATCTCACCACACATATATTGGGACGTGTCAGGTTTGTTACATGGTAGTATATGGTACACCATACATGTCTACTGACTAAGCTGCTAGGTACACTATCTGCACTGATGAACAAGACTGAAGAGAGGAGAGTGTGAAGGACTTGCAGGATCTACAGCTCGGGCCATTGTTCGTCGCCGATGAAGCTCCGGCCGAGGAACCGGCAGCAGGATGGGTCTACAGCTTGAGCCACTGCTCGCCGTCGATGAAGCTCCGGCCAAGGAACGGGCGCGCCTCCTTGTAGGTGAGCGCCCGGGACCAAGGCACCCGCTGCCTCGTGCTCGCCCCTGGACCCTTGCAGCTGTACTCCCCAAACAGCACCGTCCTGTCCAAAAAACGAGCCTACAAATGTCACTCTCTGATGAACTCTGTGCCGTATCGTTTTTGTCAGGTTTGGAAAGACACGGCAGGTAACAGCCGAGTCACATGTGGTAACTAACTGCATTTTTTCCCTGTAAAGACTACTGTTTGGTGAGCCTGTCCTGTCCTCCTTGGCAACAACCTACCTACTTCCTATGAATTTGATATTCAGGTTAACTGTAAACCAGTTCAGTAAACTGCAATTGTGTTGTGCTTTTTAGAGCAGTAAAATTAAACAAGATGATCATAGAGGTGCAACTCACTTTGTTCTTGACCTGTCGCCCCAGTCGCTCCAGCCCTGGGGCACGACGATGCCGCTGAGGTCGCAGTAGGAGTAGACGACCCGGGCGTACCTGCCCCATGCCCTGCCCAGGTACAGCATGCCAGAGCCGGTGAGCCTGCACCCCACGAAGGAGAACCCCGAGTCCTCCGTCGGCGAGCTCCGCTGCGACGCCGCGATGGCACCGTAGCTCGTCGCCACCGCGTGCAGCGTGCACCCCTGCGATTTCATTCGTTGGAACGATCAGCAATTCAGCTTCATCAGACTGGAGGAGGAGCAGCAGAGGGACATCGCTGTCATTGCCACTTGGCCTTGGAGAGTTGTGCAAGGGTTCGGAAAGAGTGACCACTGAATCCGTCGAGCTTTTGAGCATGGGTTTGTGCAAGGGCGCTTGAGCGTCGTGCAAGGGCTAAGTGCCTAACGACCTGATTCCACTTGAGTTGGCTAGGTAACTTAAGTGCTAGCCTGTGTCCCACAAGCTAGACACATAGAAAGTGAGGAACTAAAAGGCAGAGCATTTCCTGCTGCAAGACTATGAAATGGCAGTGTTGGTGAGTGCCTGAATTGTGATTCTTTTCTGATAGCAACTTGACAGTTGACACACCATTGATCAATCAAAAGCGAAGGCATGGATATGGCAAGCTAATGATGCCAGCATAAAAACCAATAGCGTGGTCAAAATACGGTGGACCGGTGGTATATACCAAATATCGGGTATTCGTGTTTATATATATATGAATTATCGCAAAAAAAAATCGGGCAATTTTCTCTTGTTACCTACCTGGTACAGTGACCTTGCGTTCCCAAAAATGAAATCGATGGAGCCCTGGATGTCGCAGTTGTAGAGGTAATGCCGGCCGATGTTGTCGAACAGCGTGTCTTGCGTCCCCAGTATCCTGCACCTGTACAGCATGGTCTTGTCGCCGGACAGCCGTAGCGCCACCGCCTGCTGCCCGACCGCACCCGGCGGCGCAGCCGGCGCGGAGTTCTGTTCACGATGATGATCAAATGGCGCACAACCGCTTCAATGCAAACTCGAACAACACGTACCTCGAAGGTGATGTGGCTGGCGCAGAAGTAGTCTGCCTCGACTGCGAATGAGGCGGAGTAGAAGGTGCCGACCTGGTGGCCGGACTTGTCAATGTCCGACGCCCTGGCGTTCCAGGTGATCACCGTGCGCCCGGTGCCCATGCCGATGAGCGACACGAATGGCTTCGTGATTGGCACCGTCACCTTCTCCCTGCACACGCCATTGCACATTTTGTTTTTTTTAATAAAGCAATGCGCAAATTTAGCACTCACTATATGCGGTTTCACAGACTATATGCCACTGCATCGAGTTGCTTTGAATTTTTAGGCTCTGACAAAATGGAAAACTGCTACTAGTAGAAAATTCAATGAGCTGGCTGTCCGAAACAAGCAAATCATAACAAAAAAACAGAAGGGAAAAAAAGAACAAGAAGAAGAAAAAGAGTTGCAGCCAAGTAGAGAATAGGCCAACAGGCAAGAGATCGAGGGAGACGAGACGATCAAACACACGTCGCGATCACTTAATACCCCATTAACACTGAGGCAGTTACTCCAAGATCGACAAGAGACGCGGTAGTGGAGAGGGAGCCGGAGGCATATCAAGCCCCGCGGTGGCGGCGGCGGCCGATCACCCATTCACCCAACCGCTGCAACGCACCTGTACACGCCGGGCCTGACGAGGATCTTGACGCGGCGGCTGTTTCCGGCGGGCACCATGTCGACGGCGCCCTGCACGGTGCGCGAGTGCCCCGTCCCGTCCTGCGACACCACGATCGTCTCCAGGTTCTCGTGGCGCGCCCTCGCCTTCACGCCGCCTCGGTCGCCGGAGCCCTCCGGCTCGCCGCGCCGCGCCGCCGCCGGGATGCTGAGGTCGTCCCACGTTATGAACCCACCCGCGGCGGCGCCCGCCGCCGTGGAGACGGACGCCGCGGCGACCATCACGAGGAAGACGACGACCGCGCTGACGCTGCGTCTCTCGCACCCGGCGGTCGCCATGGGCGCCGCCGCGGACCTCGCTCGGCTCGGACCAGGACGTCACGTCGAGTAGAGAGAGAGCTCGTCAGCTATGGTCAGCTCGGCACACGCGAGGGCTAGCTGAGCTCGCCACAGCTATGGTTAGTTCGGCCGCCGATGATAGGGAGGTGATCACTGATCAGGGGGAGGATATGTAGTAGAGCTTTGGCCGGGGATGTGGTTGTTGCGTCGCACTGCACGCTGCGTTGCATGACATGGAGAGGGGGTGATCGATGACAAACGACGACTATGATGATACGGAAGAATGGAGGGGAATGGAATGGAATGGAATGGGATGGGATGGGATGCGAGACGTTGGAGGCGTGAAGAAGTGGTGACGCCATTAAATAGAGGCCGCGCCACAGGCCGCCTCGACGGCCGGCCGGACAGCCGGGCTGGACTACCACCAAGCTAGCAGTAGCAGCTTCAGCTCCCCCTTGATTTGGCCTGGTCCATCGCACGCGGAAAGACACGTCTGTTCGGTGTGTTTGGGCGCAAAGATGAGAGCGAAAGGCCGGCCTCGGGCGCCATGGAATTGTGTGCACGGCTGAGTCTGATACGTGTTCTTCTTGTGTAATATATCAGAGGGCCATCAGGTTCATGCCATTTCGTTCACGACATCGTCGCTAACTGACGCTACTTAACGTGAGCTCTTCGTTTTGCCCGTGTCGGTTTGGGATGGTTTCGTGCAATGCTCGACACGCATAGAGATAGAGGGTTCAGTTTCCCCGGCATGGAATTCAGAATGGTCAGAGTTATGGTTAATCTGCAGGGACACCGGACACGGGACGTGTTAAGGGTTTGGTGTGTAAATATTGAGTGGTGAGATGGAAAGGTTGGACATGACTTGTGCGCGCGAGGGAGGCGAGCATTTGTTTAAAATTTGTGGGGATTTTCAAATTCGTCATGGGGTTTCAGAGAAGCGATGCCGGATGGGGGTAGATGGCGAGTGGTTGTTGGTTCGGAACGGTTGGGTACTTTGGTGCAGTCCACCACGTTCGCCTCTTCTCCACCCTGTGTAGTTCTTGTTCGTGTCAAGGGTTAACTGCTTTTTCTTGACACCCGATTCAGAAATGGACGTTGCTTCAGGCGAGCGAACGTAGCGGCAGGCAGGCTACGGGTCAGCGTCAGTGTTCGTCTCAAAATGGATTCGGCAGAGGAGCATTACGTGCTGGACCTAACAGTCAGAATGGTCAGTAAGGTAGGGCTTATTTGACGATTAGGACGTGTTCCGTGTTGGGTGCGATTTGCTATGCAGGGGTTTGAGTTATTTTTTAGGACCTGAAGTCAGCGTACACGCGATCAGGGTCACATTACTGCTGATAGTGCCGTCAGTTCTATTTAGAACTCGATCAACAACAAACTAGTCCCAGCCTGGTGGTCTGGCATGCTTGATATCGACTGGATGGAATGGTCCGTGTCCCTGGGCCTGTCTGAACTATCGAAACATTTTCAGCCCAAAGACTGTCTGGAGACAGACGTCCGTCAGCTTTGTACTCTCAAATTCATGACAAAAAACCTTTCCATCTCGCCCTCAACATCTATCTACAGTTCTACACACCATGCTCTTCCACGTACCGTGTTCCTGCAATTTAATCACAACTCTGAATGTTCTAAAAAAACACAGTTATGAACTTTAATCGATCGTCCTTCTGAAATACCTGCCAAAGAAACTGAATCTCTATGCGTGCCGAACATGGCATGAATCACAAACTGACACGGGCAGAGAATCTAGATGCCCATGCCCAAAGTTCTTACGTATATATTCAAAGCACAGAACTAGACCGGTTTTCATTTACGTGAATAATACAACAACGAGCAAGAGAGGGGTAGCTACAGCTACACGGAAATGTAGCTTATACATTTACAGCGCAGCTTAAAAACTTGAATTGCTGTGACGAATGACGATCAGACTTTGCAAGTGACCTTCACACGGGATGCATCATTTACAGGATCGTAACGATGTTCACCTTCAGCCAGCCAGTTCCTAGTCTTCCTACCAGTTCCGACTCTTCCAAATGTTCATTATGTTCCACTCCTGCGACCTGCGAGAGATGACCAGACACAGAAAAATCAACATGTATCCCCCATGTAGACAGTTCAACCAGATCAAGATTTAATATTGCAATGAGCGTTGCTTCAAAAAAAAAAAATTGTGATGACTGATCCACCAAAGCAAGCAGGGTTACATTAGAACATGTTTGGTTGGATAATGTAAATGGTATCAAATTATAGCGGTAATGTAAAAGGAAAGGGATAAAGCAGAGATTGTTTGGTTCGGCCCCGGTATCAAATCTCACGGAAAAATCGCAGCCCTCCGACGTTAACTCCGGATCGTATTCCGTTACCAGTCAAGATGGAGCGGACGATTTTCAGATTTTCAACGAGCCTGATAACCGATACCCTGCAAACCGATTACTTCGTAAGCAAAACAAACACCTGTATGGGTATTCGCTTATCAGATGTAAACGGATTGCGTTACAAATTTAGAAACCAAACACTTCCTAAATGGAGATCAGCTAGAATACAGTGTTCTAGCTAGTGAGTGACTCAGTGAAGCAAGCAACGTTGCAGAAAAACCAATATCTATCAGCATCAACCATATGATACTCTAGGTAAAGGTTACATAAGTTGAGTCATGACAGCATGTTTGACATTTTATCCTTACCCATTATGCTCTAATATCTATTGCATTCCATTCACAAATGGAAGTTTACATCATTTATATTTATTAATATAACTCACACATTCGCTTTCCATAATTGCTGACAACAAAAAAGAGTAAGAAACAACTCACTGACATTAGCCAATGGCATCAAACCAAACAAGGCAAGTATTCATAATTACAAGCACAGCATGAAAAAAAAAATATTATAGGAACATTATGTTTTATATTGAGAAATCTGCAGCATCAATACCTACATTTTTATTCTAGTTATTTTTTTTTTGTCAAATTACCAACTACTATTTTGAGTAGGTAATTTACAACCAAATACTCTTTGTATTGCTTGTTTATCATTGAAATCTCAAAATCAGGCGGTGAATTTCAACACATGTGCCTTAAATTCAATTAATAGGAGGGTAAGATAAACTTCTCAAGGTATAGGCATATTTGCAATACTCCAACAGAGCAGGTACATCAACTGTAGTTGAGAAACTGGGATTTCATGTTGCAATAAAGAAAGCTACTAGTCACTAGTCAGTACAAAGGGCAATGAGGGTGTCACAAGCACAAAAGGAATCTGTGATCAGATGAAAGTATGAGACACAACTCATAACTATTATTACTCCGTAATGCATCTCAAACTTACAGCTCTGGATTCAGAGAAGTTTAAAACGACAGAAGCCGTAGCAACTTTTATATAACATTTTTTTTCATTAAGTTATGAAGGTTACAGTAGCACAATATGATGCCACTTCATTGCTGATAATCAGAATGAACAACAGAATGCTCATAAGGGAAAGCAAGCATGAAGATCTGATGGCACGTCTAATAACCAAGTGTGCAGATAGGTCAACTAGTTCATACCTTAATTCTTATTCCACGACTGCTCAACCTCAGGCCTATGGACTGACATGCGAGCAATCTCAGATATAGCCGCATCAGTAGCCTGTGCATCATCACCAGCGAGCTCCTCATACGCAGCTTCAAATGCTTCCTGCCAGAAACGTGGAAGCCGTACGTGATCACCCGTGCGAGTGTAGACATCCCACATCCGGCGCACTAGCTTTTCCCTTTGCTCCATCTCCTGTTCAATCCCCAATTAGCCAAAATTCAGTTTTTGCCTTGACAGCACCAAAGCATGACAACTGATATCCCTTTTCTAACACTGTAGCGAAACAATTTATTAGCAAGCTTTCAACCAATATAGAGTTCGTATACCTGTTTATTACCAGCACAGAACTAATCCTACAGAAAATTGAGAAATACATGAGCAGATGTATAAAATGAAGATGAACTATGTGAAATCTAGAAGTAATGCATTCCTTCCCTTTGCATTCCCTTTTTGTAATGCCAGATAGGTAGTGGCACACATTTACATTTTACACATCGGAAGTTAGGAGCGGATCAACTGGCAATCACAATCAGGCATGGTAGCCGCACTGCGGCAAGATCTAAGAGGGGTAATGGAGGGGGTTGATGAGCCGTACGAGTGGATCAAGCTCGTCGATGAGCGGATCGCTTGAGTCCCCGAGCGGTGCGGCGAGCTCACCGGAGGACCAGCGGAGGGTGACGGAAGCGGCGAACATGGACCAGAGCGCGAGGAGCGCGATGGCTGCGAGGGCCCACGTCTTGTACCTGCCCTTCCCGAGCAGCGCCGCCTCGCCGGAAGATATGGGGATCGAGATCTTAGTCGCCGCCGCCGGCGTGGGGGAGTGGAGGCCGTGGTGCTGGTGGTGGTCGACGGCGGCCTTCATGGCTCCGGGGACACTTCCGGTTGGAATCGACAGACTGAAGGGCCACCGGCCAGTGGGTAACCGACCGAGAGTGAAGTGGAGTGGGAGTGAGGTGAAGTGAAGGGAGCGGTGGGCGTGGGCTTGGGACGCTGGTAGTGGGCCGAGCTTTACGAATGAAGTGGGCTGCCTGACAGTGGTCTTGAGAAGCTCTAAAAAATCAGAATCCTCTATTAGAAATTTAGAATATCTCCTGACGTTGTGTTGGGTACTCTCTCGGTCTTTGCATCAAGGACGACGAACAGCAGGCAGCCACCAACTGCCAAGAAAGCGAGAGAGCATAGCATATGACCCAGACTAGAAAGGCCCGGTCGCCGTTTGTCAAAGTCAAGGAAAACTCGACAGTACAATGCGCGCGCGTTGTTGAACAAGACGCACGACGCGTCAACAATACGCGCGCGCGTTTATGTACGGAGCAACGCTAAGTGGAACTTCGCAAGTGGTTGTCATGATTTACAAACGTCAATTACTGTTGGAACGTTCACTGCGTATCGGCAGACAACCATGTCGCTCGATCTCTTGTATATTGTCTTTTCTTCGGCAAACACGTTTGCGCTTTGAATAAATTTCTCTCCCTCATCTATTTTGGACCATCTCTTCTCTCGTATCTCTTGCAAGCATGCCTTCATTGTACCTTGGAAGAAAATTCCCATAGCTAGGAATATAGCGACCCTAGGGTGTATTAAGACGATGAATTACTAATCGCTCTTGAACAGTAACATTTTCTCTTATTAGCACACTATCAGGCAAGATTGTTTGTGTACCCATAGTTTAAAATTAGTTTGCAATGTTTTGGTCCTATATATATACTTGATCAGTGATCCCTAAGTTTGTAATATTTAGACTATAGTTTTTCCGAGCCCATTACCGCCTACTCTCATGTTATTTTAGTTGTAGGAGTACTATTATCTATTGGAAGAAAGTCATAAATACAGGTAGTAACCATAAGTCATGATTCTTGTGACCCATGGGTATCGACCACGATCATATTATTCATGGCTTCATCCACTTCCTCTTGTCATGGTATGTATCGTATTAAAACACAATATGTATTTGCTTGGTATTTAAACCACTTGACAAGGTGAAAGTCCAGCTACAATTATAATGTTGATCCACTCGGAACATGAAGAGGATCATACAACACTGATGAATCAATGATCTGAGATTAATCCTCCACCGATATTCATGATTCTATTTATAGTTCACAATCACACATGATGTAATAAAACACCCTTGCTCTGTAGTCACTCCAAATCCTAAATTCACAACCATTAAAAACACAAGGAAAAAATGAGGAAGGAACATCTCCCATTCAAGAACTTGCTTATGAAAAATGATAAAAAAAATTGAACTAATGGATTTTCACTAAAATTGCAATGGGAAACTTGGAACTTTTTCGTTGTACGAAATACGATACGAGCATCGAACGCCAACAATGCTGATGCGTTATGGCTTTGCCCGCTTATTCCTTTTTATTCATTTGCCCACTTATTCAATGGAGATATATGCAACATTTTCTTCAACTTTCAAACTTTCATTCCATCAAAAATCGTGATGCCTTTCATAGACACGCTTTCCCAAACAATTTGCTAATGAAGTTTGCAGACTTTTAGAAACTAAACATGCCCGGTAAGAACACATCACTGTAATTTCTCTTAAGAGCAAGATTAATAAAGTCGCCTACTGCCGGCCGTGTGCATCTGCCACGTCATCCAAACGTCTTCACCAACGCTGGCTAATATACTGGTTAGGCGATTCAATGGATGTCGAGTGAAATATTTAAGTACCTAATCTCTGCGTGCATTGACTGTAGCTTCACTTTTTCTTGGTTTTGCAGCTCGCGCCGCCGACTCATCAGAGCAAGTTTAACAAGGGACTGTAAGCCGGCGAAATCCAACCGGAATAGGAGAGAGAAGATGCGCGGGCGTCTCGCGACGCGCCCGCTCGTCGCCGGCGCATGCGTACAAGCCACGCTCTGATTCACCGAACAACCTGTAACGCATTAACTCTGGCGGGACCCAGCACCAAAATGCTGCCCGTTGCAGCCCAGTTGTAGCCCGCTGTAGGCGAAATTAGTAGTGTGTTTAGATTGTAGGAAAAAACACTGTAGCATAAGAAAAACACTGTAGCATTCGTTGGGAAACGTGTTTTGTGAGGGAGGAATAGTGAAAAGTTGAAATGAATAGTGAAAAGTTGAGAATCTGAACATGGCCTAAACCTGCTCTCAGGCGCCTGCAATTCCCTCTCTATTCCTCCCTCTCTCATCCACGTAAGCTTGTTGGATGACTAGGCGGGCGTTTCAACGCTTATAATACCTGCTCTAACTCACTATGACTGATACATCGAGTGCGTGTGATCCTAAATGGCTTGTTGTCTAGAGAAGCCAAAAACTGCTACATAAAACATAACACATACACACAGGATATTTTCAATTTTTAAGCTATATAAAAATATCATAAACTATTATTGGGATGCATACTAAGCAAGGGAGATCTTTAAAAAAAGAAGATGAAAACAAGCTAGCCAAACCCGACTACAATTTGGTGAAGGCCATGTTCAGATTCTCAACTATTCACTATTCATTCTAACTTTTCACTATTTTTCCCCCACAAAACACGTTTCCCCGTGAATGCTACATTGTTTTTTTCTACGATCTAAACACACCCTAAGTATACAAATCTTTATTAAGGCCTTCTTTAGATTGCAATTTTTCAATTAGTTTTTGCAAAGTGCGTTGGGAACCGTGTCATGTGAGAAGGCAACTCACCCCCAAATGTAAACTCTGCAAAAAGATTTTTTTTAAAAGTTTGTCAACTGAACAAGATCTAATTATAAATAAAATATTTTTAATTAATCACAATATCTAAAATAGTTCGAGCACAAACTCTCACCGAAATGTCAAACGATCGCACACGTAGATCCTATCAACACGGCCATGCCGTGTTCCCCAAACGAAGTTTTTGTAATTTTTTCGATTAAATAAGATTTAAGAATCAATAAGATATTTTCGAATAATCACAATATCTAAAATAGTCCGAGCACAAACTCTCTGTGAAACATCAAACGATCGTGGCGAGGTTTACACGTGTACAGTAGATCCTGTCAACGCGGCCGTGCCGTTCCCCAACCGGTCGCCATTGCAGGCCAGCCCAACGCTGTTCCGGGTCCACATCAACGGGGTGCCAGTTGCCAATCGCCACACCTCCAGCCGCCCTACGTGGCCCCACTGCCAGTCTGCGCAGCCCTACTCCACCGGGCAAAGAGTAGGCGGAAGAAACCAGACGCCAGCCCACATCGATCCCACGGTCGAGGCCGCCCCAATCCGATCGGACGGTCATATCTGCTCGCTACTCCCCTTCCGGCCCCAACAAACCCAGCCGCTTCCATCTGGGTCCCAGAAACCTGACCCACCTGTCAGCGAGGTGCCCACACGAACCGACGTCCGCGTGGGCCCACGAATTAACTAATAGTATCTCCTGCTTAAAAGAAAAAAATCGGAGGAGGAAAAGCAATTAAAAACGCAGCCGGAGAAAAAGATGCTTTTGGCATCATCCAGCCCACCACGCCTCTCCTCTCCGCTTCCCCACCCGCCTCCTCTCAGAAGAAACACAAGCCCCTCGGATCCGCCCACGTCAGCGATCCGCGCCCCGCGATCCGAGCGATCCCATTGGCTGTCCAGGCAAACCCCTCGTCCACCCTCCCTGCACCGTGTCCACGGCGCGCCCCGTGAACCGCCCCCTTCTTCCCCCAATGGCGAGGAAAACACCCTCCCCGTATAAATCACTCTGTATTTCAAATCCCCTCGAAACCAAACAGGCCCGGAGGAAAAAAAAATTGATTTATTATTGGAGAAGGGGAAGAGATGGTGGACGAGGCGTGGGAGCGGGCGGTGGAGGCGGCGCTGCACGCCGGCGGCGAGGGGAGCTCGTCGCCCGCGCGCAGCCTGACGCTGGATGGCGCCGTGAAGTGCATGCACGGGCGGCTCCCGGCGGCTGAGATACTGGAGCGGCACCAGAGCCTGGAGCACCTGTCGATCGCCGGCGTCGGGGTCACGTCGCTGGAGGGTTTCCCGCGGCTGCGGAACCTCACGCGGCTCACGCTCTCCGACAACCGCATCGCCGGCGGCCTCGACCACCTCGTCGCCGCGGGGCTCTCGTCGCTGCGGGACCTCGACCTCAGCAACAACCGCATCCAGGACGTCGACGACCTCGCGCCGCTCGCCGACCTCCGCCTCGTCTCCCTCGACCTCTACGAGTGCCCCGTCACAAGGGTCAAGGACTACAGATCCAGGGTGTTCGGGATGATCCGGACGCTCAAGTACCTCGACAAGATGGACGCCGACGAGAACGAGCGCCCCGAGTCGGACGACGATGACGACGATGGCGACGCGGACGGGGACGGGGAGGGCGACGGCGACGAAGATGACGACGACGAGGAAGACGAGGACGACCCCGGGAGCGGCGAGGTGGCCAACGGGGGTGTCTCCCACTCACGCGGTGGCGTGGCGTCGCATCCGGTGGAGGTGAACGGGGTGATCGATGTGGACGAGGAAGAGAGCGACGCTGACGAGGTCGTTCCGAACGGAGGAGTCGAACACCACCATGGCGCGAACGGGTTTCGGGTCGCTGCGGCAGGAGAAGCCCCAGACGAGGAGGATGAGGACGTGGATGATGAGGATGACGATGATGACGAGGACTTTGATGAGGATGATGATCTGGGGGAGGAGATCGACGAAGATGGTGATGATGAGGATGCTGTTGTCGAGGTGCATGATGTAGCGAGTAGTGATGAGGAAGAAGATGGCGTTGAGGAGGATGACGATGACGAGGATGATGAAGAGGAGGTTGAGGATGAAGGCGAGGAGGCTGAGCCCAGTGGGAGGGTTGCAATGATGACAGGGGAGGATGGAGGAGAAGAGATAGATGGGCATGAGCACGGGGAAGGGGATGATGAGGATGAGAACGGTGAGATTGGGGAAGAGGACGACGAGGCATTGGAGGGTGATAGGGGGGTTTATGAGGGCAACGACGATGACGATGCGGATGATGAGGTATAAACACATCATCTTTCTCTCAAGCGTTTCAGTGATTTATCATTTATTGCAGTTTTTTGTTTGCTCAGTCCGTAATTCGTTTAGTCTTGTAATGTTAGTCTTATCGTTTAATCTTATCTGTTAGTTTATAATGTTGCAGATTATAGAAATTGTGCAGTTTTTTCAGCATATATTGCATTACTGTATTGTGTTTGTTCAGTGTACTGTTTTTTGGTGTGATGCATGCCTAGGTGAAAGTAGGGAAAATAGTTTGGTACTTTGGTTGGGTGTCCTCGTGTATCTCTATTTAGCACCTGTTTCAAGGATGTTTTCTAACCGATGTTAGCTGCAGAAGAGCATTAGGGACACTGTTCACACCCAAGGCATTTTCTTGTTGTTTACATTTATTGCCACTGTCTGCATGGCTCGCTGCTTCTATCTGCAATCCTTTTATGCCTAAAATGCAGCCTTTTCAAATGAACTCTGGATATGTTGGCAATTGGCATGGCCATAAAATGATAAACCTCTGGTATTAGTTGGCCTAACTTCTGTTCATCCTGAATTTTTTTTATTTAGTCTAGGTTCTGTTGATTGATTTTTGTGGGTACGAAAATTCTGTTTATTGCTAAGTATCTGTTAGATGATTATATTAGGAGCCTCAATTATGGTGCCTGTGTTGAGTTCTTGATGAACTTGGTCACTGTGCTCTGTGCCTCTGATTGCCCTGGCACTAGATGAAGGAGCTGTCTTTTTTTAATGCGTGTAATTTTTGTTCCGCAGTTTAGCCTAGATAATGAGTTCTCCACGATCTTGGGAGCTATGCTCTGTGCCTCTGACTTCCTGCTAGTTTCTGAGCAAGTTATGCATGTTTCCCCTAGTAACGTGCACACAGATTATCTATGTCCTGCCTCGCTGCAAAGCTTTTTATTACCACATTAAAAAGGTGCCCCTCAGAGTTCCTTGCATCATAAACTGGTTTAATTTGTTGCTCATGTTATGATTGGCATATCTTCTATGATATTTGAAGCAAAGAAACTGCATTTTATCAACTTTGTGTTAACAGTAATATTGTTTATAATTGGTTTCTTGATGGCTTAATGATCTTTTAATTTCTGTGAGCTTGGGATGGCACTGCTATCAATATAATTGACTGCTATATTTGTGTCTTAGTTGACTGTTATATTATTGTCTTAGTTTTGTGTTGTCTCTTTTTGGTGTCCAGCGTTTACTGATTAGAATTGGTTATCTGCAAGGCATGTTTGCTATATTTTGAATAGCTGGGCATTTTCCCTTTTGGTAGTTACGGATTTGTTATATTGTTTGGTCTTTTGCATACTGATTAATAGATTTCATTGTAAGTTTTCTGTATTTTAATTTTATAATTTTGGCACTTCATTTTTATGTTTATGGAAAGAATATATGTAACTCTAATTTGTAACTAAGGGATCTTGCAAATTCTTGTTTCTTCAGGATGAAGACACAGAATATCTTGTTCAACCAATCGCCCAACCTCAGGCCATGGCCATTGGAAGCGACTTTGATGCTGCTGACCCCGATGATGCTGATGAAGACAGGGAGGAGGTGGATGACGATGATGAGGGGGCTACAGACCAGCCTTCGTCCTCGCAGGGCGCCAAGCGAAAAAGAGATGATGATCAATCAGGCAGTGGCGATGACAGCGAGGATGATGGTGTTGAGGACTTAAGGCCCTTCAAGCACCACTGACGAAGCAGCAATTGTACATGGATCCCGTCCTCCCCCTTCCTCTCAGCTAGAAGTAAGCAGCAGGATCAGCAGCAGCAGGCAGCAGGAACAGAAATGGTGGGTTTCCCCTGTCTTCTCTTTTTATCGATTTTTCGTGTAAAGACTTTGATGAATTGAGAGAGCCTTCAGCCTCCTCTTCAAATAGCAGATTTTAGGAGGTATTGGAGAAACACCTTTGTAGTCTTGTAGGCCAGTAGGCAACCAGTTGAGTTATCCAATCTCCCCCTTGCCTGCACCCTCTTTCTGTTTGCTTTTTCCCTCCAGATTTTCAAATGGTAGTTGCAACCCTGGGGTTTCCCTCCACACTTTCAAATCTCTGTTGCATTGGCCAGTATAGGCATGCTCAGGCTGTAGTTTCCCTCCAAGGAAAGCCCGGGAAATGGCCCCCTTCAAATGGCCCTAGTAGCCGTTGCCTCCATTTGAATTCCTGAAGTACTGAACCTCCAATTGGGTGAGTTGTGCTTTGTGCTGGTTACTGCTTTGAGATAGGTGAAATGGTTGTGGTTGCAGCGATGGAGGCGCCGTCCTTAGCCTGTAGTGTAGAGGCAGAGCCGGGCTCCTAGGGCCTGTATTTGTAAGCGGTTTTTTTGTTGGACCGTTGGAGAGATCGCTTCAGGGCCTCTGTGTCTATGGTTCACGGTGGTCTCGGCGTGCTGCTCGTGGTCTACCAGGAGGACGTGGTTTTGTCTCCCTGCCAGGCGGGTCCCAGTTGCAGGTCGTGGTAAGGCACCTGTTTTCGCAGTGAAATCTGGCTTGGCGAGTTAAAAAAGGGGGGTTTCGTTCGACGGTTCGGTTGGTCGGGCGGTAGAGAGAGAAAGGGGAAAGTGGTGGAGCAATTCCCTTCGTTGGTTTGGGCGCGAGAAGCCGGCGGAGTACAGCCGCTTCTTTTGTTCTTGGCAAATTACGCTGGTGGGATGGGGACGGACGGGGAGCGGGAGGCGCAAGCGGTGGCGGTGGCGGTGGTGGTGGGGGCGGGGGTAACGTGACCGCGTGGTTGATTCGTTTGTCCGCGTGCGTGTGGGGCCACGGGTGGGCAGCGCGCTGTCGTGTGCCTGGCCCGAGGCCGGGAGGTGTGTGACGGGCCCAGTAGCCAGTGTTTAGGGTCGAGGGCAGAAGATCCTTGCGGATCCGAACGGGATGCCTCCGTCGGATGCTTCTCGGCCTCTCACTGTATAGGGCAACCCTTCTCCTCCTTTATTTAGCTCGCGAGTGTAATGACGGTAATGCCCCTGAGCATTGGTGCGGTGTCCGCAGCGTTGAATATATCAGCTCCCCTGGTTTGACACGTCTCCGGCGGAGCATAAAGGACGGAGCGTGACTAGAGGGCTGGCTAGGCTAGACCTGACTGATTCCTCCGGGTGGGGTCGGTTAGGTCTGGACCCGCATGTCGGGGGCTCGCGGCGGATCCAACATGCGGGTGGGTGGGTGGGTACGTTGGTGGATCAGTGGAATGATAAATTGGGAACGGAGTTACTGGCCGCGCCGTTGCCACCTGATTGTGGCTTGCGACGGTCATTATGGACCTGGCTCACAGCGTACCATGCCTAGCGCACGTCCGCGTGGCCGAGCCTTAGCGCTTCCGCGCATGTGGTCCGGGTCTCTACCGATCGGTGTATGGAATCGTGACGAGGAGCCGACGGGGGCCTGTACCACCGTACCAGCAGTTTGGCACGCTATACCCGTGACCGGGAGGCGTGAGAGCAGGGAGAGGAGCGCACCGGCACGCTGACGCCTATGAGGCTCCATCGAAAGCAAGGACTTCAGTGTCCAGATGCTATAATTCCTTCGCTTCGTTAGGCAGAGCTGCTTCCGAAAGAAAACAACGACGAATTCGGAAATCAACAAGGACTCGAGAATACATGAGGTGTTAAACATAAACCGGGGCGGCGTGCACGCTACCAAAGACCAAACTGCTGTGCAGCGTATGATCCGAGATCGCCTCGTGATATTCGTGCAGGCAGCCCGCAGCCGTTCGTGGATCAACGGTGAGATAATTCCATTCGTGGGGCAACGTGCATTCACGTTTGGATGAGAGCCCGACCCAGGCCCTGGAAGGAGACGGCCCAGCATTCGGTGAGGTGGGCGGGATTCGCCCCTCCTTCCTACTTTTTCGCCGGCCATTGGGGCCCGCTACTCTTCTGTGCGAAAAGCCGAAAGCCCGAAAACAACAATCACTTCCTGAGTGGAATCTACGCACTACCTCTGTGCCGTCATTATCCAACACCAAAAATATTTGAGTGCGCACTGCTTTCGACTGGTGGGCCAACTCAGCGACACCAAAAGTATTTTTGGGCTAGAATTGCAGCATTTTTCGACTAATATCGGGAGAGATAATACTAAAAGGTGTTTACCTTTAGATTATTCTGAGCCGTTGATGGTAATCTGACGGTCAGCGCGAACGCAACTCGTGAGCCACGCGGCAGATCAGTTCCGTTCCGCACTGCGAGCAAAGTTTTTTTTTTCTTTTTCTTTTTGAGAGTAACGGGTAGCCTTTATTAATTCAACTGAGACTAAAGTTGAGGCTGCTGCGGGCTCCGGCCGTGAACGAAACGGCTGGCCCAGAGGCGCAGCCGCGAGGCCGCAGGTTGAGGAGAGGAGCGCGAGGAGATAGCATGGCGTTGGCGCCAAATCAATGCCGTCCAACTGAACCAGTGGACAGGAGCCAACCTCCAACTCGAGACAACCAAAGCCTACTCGTCGTATCCCTCCCCCATTAACCAGCCGCCTCATCTCCTCCTCTATCCTTTTTTGTCGCCTCCCTGTGTACCAGCCAGCCAGCGACCTTGATCGCACGCACGCACACGCAGACCAGCTCGCCGCAGCTGATTCGCATGCTGCCCGGCCTTGGCGGCTCGTGAAACCGTTGGTGGTTGCTCGGTCTCGCCATGGCGCCTCAGCTGCGCACTACTCTGAGGCTGAGCGCTCCCGCTAGCCATGCGGCGGTGTGCAGCTGCTCCGCCGCCGCCCCGCTCTTCGGGAAGAGGCTGCCGGCCATCGTCGCCTTCCCCCGTGCCGGCAGCGGCGGCGCCGTCTCCTTGTGCTCTGCCGTGCAGGAGTCGTCCACCTCCACCACTGGTACCTCCTTGCTTTTAACGAGGCCAACGCTTAACTGTTCTGAATCAGTTCTTCCAGCTTGCTGATCGGTACTTAAGTGACGCCTTAAAAATGTTGGATGTGCGGATCGAGGACTAATTGCCTATGCAGTATGGAGTCTGGGCTGTGGGCTCACATCGTTTTGTTTTATTTCCGTTTCATGCAGTTAGCAAGAAGAAGGATGCTGCTGACGGCGAAAAGAAGGAAGCCACGGCAGCAGCTGCGAAACCGGCCGCGGCCACGAAGCCAAAGAAGGCCGCAGCGAAGCCGCTGCCAGAGATGATGGAGGAGGAGATCATCCCTCCACTGAAGGATGCCCTGGAGGCGGAGGAGAACGTGTCCCAGGTCCAGCTTTCCTTCCAAAACAACACGGTGAGTACTGACTGGAACACAGAATGTTTGTAGCTAGTGAGCGGTAACTGTTTCGGAGTTACATAAAATCGGGACCTTTAATGTGGCATTGCTATTGTACATTTGTTCTAGCAAACAAGATATGGATAGTGAGTTAGCTTTCTTGCACCATAGCACAAATCACCATCAACTGTGGCAGCTAAATTCAGTATTGAGCATGGAATTTGTCCTGGCTTAATGCCACATCCCGTCTCAAGAGTTGTGTCTCTGGTAATTCAGGTCCACACTTTAACATCACTGGATGCTTCCAGTTCAAAAAAAAAAAAGAGCATCACTGGATGCTTCTTGATAAACAGTTTAATTTGTACAGATCAGTATGTATAGGCACAACCACGCAAGCATACTCTTTTGCCAAAAAGAAATGTAAAAGTTAAGTTAGCTTCAACATAAATATTTTTGCAGATTTCTAACCCTTCTAATGTTGATGGATTGCAGTTGGAGGGTTCCTTCGTAAAGGAGGACGTCCCTTATTATTTCTGGGCTTTCTTTCCAAAAGGAGACCTCTCAGGTAACACTATCTTACATTTCTATCTTGAGTTTTGATGTGTAAAGCTGTTTCCTTGCTGAAAATTCTGCTGACAGGAAGGTGCATAACCAATACTTCAGTCCCCTAGCTAACAAACTTTGGAATTTCTCGATAAAGATTTACCATACTTTACTCTAAAGTCTGATCAGTACATGGCATTTCTAGACTATTTTTATTTGCTATGCGGTACTTTTTTTTAACAGGAGTAGGATAGAGCATGTTTGCAGCATCCTGCGACTACATATTTTTCTCTATAATCAGTGCCTTGTTTGTTCACTGCGAAAAGGCAGCAGCTGCTCTGCCTTCTTGTTACTACTGAATAATGATGTATGACATACGGCGTACCCAGATGAGAACCACCACTTCTGTCATTCTGTGTCCATCTATTTTGCAGTATGGTAGCACATAACCTGCATCACAATGACGCAAATGTTAGGAACCAGCATATTGAATCAATAAGAGGCGCATTCTAATCTCCTGGAAAATAATACAGGACCGAAGGGCTTTGCGCTATCGTCCTACAGCAACGAAGTCAGCACCATCGAGCCATTCCTGATCGATGAGAAGAGGATAACCTCCAAGTACGTGGTGTTCTGGGTTTACAAGAGGCTGGCCGGACAAGGCATCCTTCCCGTCTGGAAGGAAGAGGAGGGGGAGGAAGAGGGCGCAAAGTAGCGAGTGATATCTCACGCAGGCACATTCGGACTGGGCACCCTAAACATACAGCCAATCATGTCTGAAAGTGTAAATCTGTAAAGTTCATCTGCTAATATACCGATAATTTTGATGGCTCGATTTGGGCAGTTAAAATCAACCGTCATTTTTTTGGGGTGTCAACCAGTCATGTAAATATCAGGAGCTGATGCTGAATCTTACAATAAGCTGATGCTGAACCTTACAACATCACCAGCTGCATAGCCATTCAGCAATCATTCATACTTTTTTTTTTGAAACATAGCAACCATTCATACTCTGTCAGCAGATGCAGAAGACGTCAAATTTTTTGTTGGTTGTGTTAGAGCCTTAGAGGAATCTGGGCCCTGGTTTTGTGGGCTGGGCCGGCTGCCCGGCTCAGTTTCGCTTGATTCGTTTTCTCGTGCCAAGCGAGCGAAAACAAACGAAAGCGTATCATTATCTTAAAAAAAAATGAAAGCGTATCATTTTCGTCGGCAGGAGAACATCCAATGGATCTACGACTGGTGCATCTGAAAGCTAAGGTGTCTGAAGATTATTATCGCGTGTCCTACCTGTCCTACTCTATCCACCCAGCCCTTCACCAATCGCCATTATCCTCCGAAACATCCGCGTGCAAATCTCGATTCGAGAAATAATAAAAAAAAGAAATGTAAAGATAGTGTAGTTTTCTTTTGTAATCGCATGAAAGACTCGATAAGAAGGTGCATTAGAGCCATACACATGTCAAGCAACCAAAGCACGGAACGGGCACGGAATACTACCAGTCACAGGGAATTTCGAAAGTTTATAATTTTCTACTAACAATTACACTCCTCACATAGTATCAGTGTAAAAATACTTATAAAGATAGGAGTATTCCTTTAATTATATCAATTGATCCTTTTGTTTTCTCCAAAAACCAAGGTCATCTTCCTTTTCTTATTGTTCTTGTCCTTTCTCTGATCGACATGGTGACGCCTGGAGACACTGTCAACGGACGCTAAAAAAACTGACGCACTGAACCCTCGCGCACAGGGACACGCACACACACTGCAGTTAGCCAGTTCGTCCGCCCGCATCGCCAATCCGCCCGCCATGCTCGCCTACCTCCTCCACGCCCCAGCCGCCGCCGCCGTCGTCGCCGCGGCGCCCACCTTCCGCTCGCTCCCGCCGGCGAAGACCCCGTTCCTCCCCTCCCTCCCGCGCCCGGCCTCGCCTAGGCGAGCGGCGGCGTTCGCCTTCGCCCCCGCCGCCGCGGCCGCCCCCATCGCGGCGTCGCTGCTCGAGGGCCCCGTGCTGGTCTGGGCCGGCAGGCTCTGCCTCTACTACGCGCTCCTCCACGTCGGGCTCGCCGGCTCCCCGCGCAACCCCTTCCTCTCTCACGGTAATCGCGCGCGGCGGGTGTTCGATTCGTGCTCGTGCCGGTTGGTTGGTTCGGGAATGAGGAGGGGGAGTTGATGGGGGGTTTTTTGCTCGTGTGCTACGCAGAGATCGGCGAGGACGGCGCCGGCGACAGTGACCTAGGGTTCTCCAAGTGGGCCGAGAAGCTCCGTGGCGGCGCCTCAGGTTTCGTGCACTTTTCAAATTTGTTTATATATACTCGATCGTAATTGTTTGTTTGTTTGTTTATTATTTATTTATGCATCTCTCGGGTTCGCCATTTGATGCTCTGGCAAGTGGAGGTGGACACCGTGGGATTTATACGGTTCTGCATCTGCAAGGAGAATTTGGATGCAAAACGATATTATTGTTCTTTTCGTAATCTGATTCTACTGGCTAGGCAGGAGACCATAGTGACTTGGTGGCAGGTAGTTCAGCATCTACAGAGGAGTTTGTCAATTCTGGGGCCAATAGGTTTGGGGCACATTTCTGTCTGCCAGGGTTTTTATCTCAAAGTGTCAAGGGAGTCTAACTTTGAGGTGATAGAAAGAGGTCCACACACCACAGTCATGGGTCGCGCATTGGGTTGATATTTGATCATATTAATGTGAGACCCATATATTCACTTGCTTCAGGGTTGAGGTTTCAGGACGCTTTAAGTGGAAGGTATGGTATGGCTTCTGTAGGCTTTCGATGATGAAAGGGATAAAGTATTCAAATTGGGAGTGTTTGAGTAGGTTTGTTAGATCTTATAGTCTGGTTGCCTTTCTTAGTGAAGTGTTAGCTCCACTGCAAAGTCTGCATTCTGCTTACGACGAAGGATAGATTGACCACCCATTTGTAACTGTGTTATTGTCTCTATATTTGACTTTTGGATTTTTTGTATTTCTTGAAATTCAATTTTTATCAAATCTCACTGTAATGGGACCAGAATGTTTTCGTTTTTATATAATGATGATGATGATTAATAACCTCTCAATCAGTATTTATAGCTGTTTAGATTTATTTAGATGTGATGGGACCAGAATGTTTTCCTTTTTATATAATGATGATGATTAATAACCTCTCAATCAGTATTTATAGCTGTTAAGATTTATTTAGATTCAACATCAAGGAGGAAAAAGCACGAACATTACCCCAGGGATGTGACAGAAGCAGTTCGAGGGAACCATCATTCTCATAATATCACTTGAAACTTTTCGATCCAGAATTGAAGATTTTAGAGTTCCAGAATTGTAGATATGTATTGTTCATGCCTTTACAAGCGATCTGTATGAATCTAAAATGGGTATATTACCTTGTCATGTTATGGAGAAGGTGACTAATCTAGATGTTATTTTTGTTGATCAGGTGGTGAGAAAGATGCTCAAGATAAGAGGAAGCTAACTAGCAAATGGAGGCCAACGGCTAAAGGCACGCTGAAGAGAACCTACCGAGTTCGATCAACAGACGAAGGGAGGCGGATCCTTAAAGAGATCGCTTCAGTTCTGTCTCAAGACGACCATTTTGTTGATGCTTCGTCTCACAAGGTAAATTCGTGTCTCGGGACAGAACACTTGCTCTCGTCTGCACTTGTTATACATCATTCTGGATTACCAACTCACCTGTCAAAAATCATGTTTCTGTTGTGCCTGTTTGGCTGTTCTTGAGTTGATCATCTGAGTGTTGAAATTGCGAACCAGGGCTGCCAAATAAGGAGGGAAAGTGCTCATGGTGAGAGCGTGTGCTGCTTCAATGTGAGAGCTTTGTTCGATGAGCTTCCCACTCCTCACCTGGTTCTGGAGATTACACCTTTTCCTGCTGGACATCTTACAGATAATGACTACCGCAAGGCCGAGAGGCTCGAGATGGTGTTGAGGCTGAGCGCTTCCATTTAAAAACTAGGGACAGATTTTCCATTTCCCCTAATAGTACTTTCTATGCCCAAGTTGTAAATTGTTTACCAGTGGGCCTGTAAATTGATGCAGTTGGCTAAGAACTACTTGTAAAACCAGAGTTCTTTTAAGCTTTTCTATTAATTTGAGCTCAAGAACGCATTCTATACTTGGTCATCTCACAGTTTCCTTTGCTAAGTAACATAACAAGCAAACGGTTAATTCTTGGGATTTATTGTGTCCGATTGTCATTGTATCAGTTGTTTCCTAATATTTTGCACATTTGCTGTGAGAACCTGGATGAAAGACGAAACATAAATCTTTCTGTACCAGAGGCTACAATTACAATGAGCATGAAACGGCTACAGTTACAATGAGCACGAAAGTGCTATAATTACAATGAACATGAAACGCGACAAACAAGACTCTTCTCCAAACAGTTACAATGAGCATGAGGGTTGCTGATATTTATTTCATATACTGTTATCTTTTGTGCATTTCTTCACAAATGCTATCAAGCATTCTTTAAACCTACCATTCTCAAGTTCATGATATAAACCACATGTTTTGCTGTTGCTAACATATGCCGAAAGGAGATGTATGGTACATCGTCAAATCATGTGCAAAAGCTAGAATCCCACTACGCAATATTTTCTTTGAGCCTTTGGTGCACATACTAGATGTCAATTTCATTACAAAATATAATGAAAAAGGTACTAGAAATTGGATCTTGGAAGTTCCTAGTAGATGCAAAAGGTAACTTCTGCTGAACAAGAACTGAAGTTCAGAGGTCTACACGATTACACCACCGAACCCAATAGGATGTATATAGAAAAACTTATAACCACAGTTCTTTAAGTATAAAAAAACCCACAGTTCTTTTTGCTACAGCAAGCTTAAAAGGACTTGCATGTATATATTGCTTTTGGTTATTCTGAGTCTCTTAAGCCACATGCCCATTACATATTCATGATTTCAAAAGCCAAGGATGAGTTGCCACAGGAAGTGTTCCCACTTCATTCTTCACTGCACCAGCTTTGCGCTGCCGCCACCTTGTCCGCCCAAGTTTATGGCAGGGTGGAAGCCAACTGACAGAAAGCAGGTGCGATCCTGGTTGGCCCTTGAAGCACTTGCGGTGTCGGAAGTAGGTGTTGAAGGCGTGGGGGTGGGGCCACTCTGGGAGCTTACGTTGTTGTCAATGACCTTTGAGCAGCTCGAACCACCTGATGCCTGATGCTGCTGGTTCTGCTCTTGGAGCTGCTTTGTATTAAGGAACCGCCCTCCTGATCCACGAGCTCGCTTCATGGCGTGGCGGTGTCGAGACTCATGAAGGTATGGCTGAGGAGAATGGAATTTTTCGTAATGTGTATTTGCCAGGTAAACTATATAATATATATGTAAGTAGTAGAACGATTGCCTCTACTGATTAAAATGTAGGAGTGAGTCATGCAACTTCGAAATCAGGAAGGAACAGGCAAAACAGTGACACAGAAGCCTAAAAACGCTTAGTGTTAGCTAGTTATGCATCTATGTATCTCTTACAAAGATGTTTGGTGACACAGAAGTCCTAAACACCATTTGGCTCAAAAAAGATAAGCAAGCAGACAACCTACTCCAATTATAGACACAGCTTTTATGACCTCCTGCTGAATATGACCAACAAAAATCTATTGAATTGATTGTCAAAGCTAGGTATCCAGCAAATGCTGAAGAACAATCAAAGGCGAGCTCGTGCTTGCCTTCCGACAAAATTACAAGGTATTACCTTCCGACCTTTCACCAGCTTATTCTGGGCCTCCAATTTAGCACGTGTCTGTCTCCTCCTAAGGATGGCATGGTATTGCTTTGCATTAACATAAATTGGCTCTTCTGCAGGTTCAACAGGCAAGACAACCGGAGCATTTGTAGTATGATTTTGCTGGGGATGGACCTAGATGCATAGTAAAAAAATGATGTGCAAGGTCATTAGTTTTTTCGACAATTAAAACGTTTCCGGATAGGAGCCTATGTGTTATTAAGAATGACAGCTAACATGCCATAGCCAAAGATGTGTCAGGTTGCATGATTTTACTTTTGCATTCATTCAGATATTTTATCATAAATAGCTTCCATTAAGTTCCATGCAAATCGAAAGGCTACATTCATTGCTCTAAATACCACAACAATTGTTTGTGCATTCCCGAGCTTTATGTGAAAGCACTAGATTTTCCATTTCTGCTGCTTTGAAATAATAAATGAATCCAGAAATAAGGAAACAGAAAGAATGTTTTATGTTTTTAGCAATGAGTCTTTGTGACTACTAAAATGCAGGACGTATCAGTAGGGAAACTAAAAGAAACTACAAATGGGTCATAGAGAAATTATTATATGATCTTATCATCTCTAATTTTATAGTATTTATTCGCAGAATGTAGTTGGAAACTGAAAAATAAGAGTGAGCTTACAACAGCATGTGGAGGATATCCTGTCATTTCCCCACCATAATAAGCATCAGCTGTATAAGGAATACAAGCCTGGAAAATGATGTAGGAAGTTGACTCAAACTAGTGCGTGCCATTTAACTAAGCAGCAATTATAATGGTATATGAAACTTACAAAAGATGGACTGTAATCTAGTTTTGGGGGCGAAAAGGCAGATCCTTGCTTCCCCATGGACAGTACTGAGTTCACTGTCTCCTGATTATGCTTCCCATGACCTTCATCACTGTCTGAAGAAAAAAACAACTAACTGTCATGATGGTCTTAATGTATCAACTAACTGAGAGAGCTAACATAGTGTCATAGTGAAAGGTCCATCCAAACTAAGATTAAAAGAGATCAATCTAAACATGAGTAAAGGCATCGGTAAAGCTGGTAATAGGAGCAAAGGAAATTTTAAAGAAATCCAGGAACATCCGCAACAAAAGTGACTAGATTTTGACACGACCAATAATTCTAATTTTGAGTCCGTACACAGATTTTCTGACAAGCACTCAAGGGGCACTTACAAGAATCTGAAAATAACAGTAACACTGAAGGAGCTCTTAATAGAACTTATGGCTGCCATGAGATACTGACACTAGCTGACTAGCATAACTGATCATGTAAATGTATCTGAACATATCGAACCTAATACTCATAAGTTCATAACACCTCTTGTGAAATAAATTCCAAAACACACTATATCCCAGTGGTTTAAAAGAAGATGTGAAAATAGTGATAACTGATAATGCAGTTAAAGATAAAGGATTACCAGAATGGCTTGACGTGTGTTCGTTTAAACTGCTTTCACTCACTGCTGATGCTTCTTGGTGAGACTGACCAGAATCTGATGAGGTGGACCTGTTGTGGGTTTTACCTAAATGCTTCATCTCATGGCCATTTCCTGACAAGAAGCCCTACACGTGTAGGCTAGCTGGTAAGTCATTATCTATGGCGTCGCAAGAAGGCAACATCCCAGGTTGCAGACATAAATACCAACTTACACGGTTGGACTTAGACATGGCTTGGACTGGATGATCCTTCACTCCCAGCGAAAGCACAGGCATTACTAGATGACAAACATTTTGCTTCTGTTGGTTCAGAGAAAACGATGGATGACACCTGCATTAACCTTCATGGCAAGTTGCCAGCATTTAATCAACTAAATTGACAATGACATGGGTAATTGATGGCAACTTTCTCTTATTTCGATCTGCAATCATTCACTGGAATTTGCTTATCCATAGTGACTTAATGTGCTATAGACAGTTAGATGCCCCCCCCCCCCCCCCAGAAAAAAAAAGAAGGAAGACAGACAGACTGGGATGGAAAATAACAGACCAACAGGAATAGAAAGACAGCCATTTCGTCCCAAAAGAAATGATGTCTAAGAAGACTAATACATTTTATACAGCAATGATATCTCACCAAGCAAGGCAATTTCCCCCCTATTCAGCTTCATACTAATACATGACATCTTAGAAAATCTACCACAAATCAACTCCTCTTTTTTTTCATCGAAAGTCAGGCTACCAACCTGTATTCCTATATCGATCTCAGATTAACATCTATTGCAGGCAGAGCTCAAGTGGTATCTGATCTCAGTGGACTAAAATGATCCGGTTTCTGCTCTTCCCCCTTTTCATACCAGACATTTGAACCACGGAGAACTCTCTGGAAACCATTGATTTTCTAAGAAAAGAAAAGTATTGTTTATCATCAATTTTGTACTGGCCAGGTTTGATTAGGTCTTTCTAGGAAACATAAAGCGTTTAGCTTTGTCCAACAATTTCGCGCATTGATGAACATGACCAACACTTCCTCTGAAGTTCTAACATGCATGTCCGTACGGCGTACCTTGCCTCTGGTGAACAAGCAATTCAATGGGATTCGTCAGAAATATCCACAATTCACACAAAAAAAAAGAGCATTCAAGTCACATGATCTAAGGTAGCAGATTTCCATTCACCCCAGTACCCCACTGCCCAAAACACCAATTCGCCGCCCCAGGAAATCCAAAGTACAGAGTCAGCGCCAGCTCATAGAAAATGTAATAGGATTCTAGCAAGAACGCATCGCGTAATGCGAGCCAAGCTAAAACTAAAGCTTATCCCAGCTTTCCGTGTAGCACGGTCAGGAACAAAAATCCCATTGGAGTTCACAAATTTCCAAAAGGCAAAACAAGAAAACTGAAGGGGAAAACATCAGGTGAGGCGAGATTGAAGAAAAACATGAACCAATTCAACCGCAGAGCAAGACGCATACTAGTAACTCAGCAGAGCACGATGCCACTCCGGGAGAGGAGAGCAGAGCAGCCATCCAATATGTAGCAGCAGCAAACTCAAGAAGACAATTGACTAATCGAGGATTCCTCAGGGGGGTCAGGAGGACTTTACCTCTCTCTCTATCTCCTCTCCCCTTCGCGTTTCTCTCTCTACCTCCCTTCAGCCGTAGAGAGAGAAATACGTCGAAGCAACTGAGAATACGGGGCAAGGCGAGGCCGCTCCGGCTGCCAAATATAAGCGCCTACTGTGCAGGCCCTTCGTGTCTTTTTCTCAGTTTGTTATTCTTTCGGCGCAATAAAGAAAAGGAAAAATGTTTCGTCTCCTCTACACTGCTCGGTGCTCACACGTCACCCGTCTTGAATATTGGTAGGTGCACCAAGAATCGGATACATGATGATGGGCGGGATAGCGAGCTCGGCTTGCCTCGACCGGCTCGAGCTCACGAGCCAAAGCAATAAACAACAGCACTAAGTCAGCACTCACCAGGCAAATCAAGCAAAAGTGTAAACTTCACCTCAAGAAAAAATGGATTTCACACAGGGCTGCTATAGATCAAGCAAATGCAAAATTCACTAAAAAAGAAATATTTGGAGCATATGCAATGTGATAGAAAGAAAGACAATATGAACAGAGTCACCACAGCCGCCATCATTTTGTGAATCCTAAGCTACAAATTGAGCTTGTAACACGGGCCATGAGAATTTATCTAGGTCCAATGAAAATGGTCGTACCTTGATATTTCTTTGCATGGGTTCTTGCCCTCTATAAGATTATTATTTGTGTTGTTTGAAAATTATTAATTTGACATAAGTTTAGTGAAGTGTAACTATTTGATGCAAATGTGGTGGATTCATAAAGCTTCTTTAGGGTTTCGAGATACTAAACTCTAAATAATGTTATACATATGATTTAAAAAGCCTCTGATAATTTTGTTTCCTGAAAACTATATTAAATCCTAAACCATATGTAATAAATATGGAAACAGTAGCTGAAGCTACCATATTCGTACGAGAATATACATTCTATGTTATGTTGAATATTTTTCACTAAACTTGCATGTTCATTTTTTTAAAATATTTTTTTAACCTATATGATGCATTATGTGTAAAAAAATCAGGATTACCGATTACTAGAGTACTTTGGGTGATAACTATATAGAAAAAGTAATGATAAAATGGATATAAGTGACTAGTGATGAACTCCTCGTCAGGTAGCCCTACTATTAAACTTACAAGGACAAGCTTATAGCAGTGCTCAATTGCTCCTATTTGTGCACATTTGCATGACGACATAAAGTACTCCTTTCGGAATATCCGTGTGTCTCTCTCAAGAACTACACTCATGTTAGTCTAAAACGCCGTCATCTTTGAAAGTTTGAAACAGACAACGTTGCCACGACTCACGACTATCGTCAGCTTTGATGTCTTGTGTCACGGCTACACTAGTTATTAGACCAATCAACGTGAGTCCTCAGTGAGACGGGGATCGCATGAGCTATACAACCTATAGCTAACATGATCAAATAAGAATTTGGACTAGTCGTACTAGTCAATGGCTTTTGCCGAGCAACAACCATGTTAGGTCTAGGTGACGCAGCTCATTGTTTTCTTTATGCGTTGACCTAACTATCAACAACCGCATGCCTCTCGCATGTATGTTAGCGTTGCACATTGAAAATCTCTTCATGACAACTAGGTATATTCATTATGAGTAGAGAAGCTTTATAAAATGAAACAAATGTAGTAAATCACACTTGGAAAATGGCATGGCAACGAGTAATATCTGCACCAATAGGGAAGCCAACAAAAAAAAGCTAGCTAAAGAAGCTCACAATATAGCGCGTAGGTGAAATGCTTTCTTTTCTAATATGCGAAGCCGTGAAGCGACCAATGTTTTAAAAGTGTGGATATATAGAATTTAACATCAACCTTTTCTAGCTGCTATAGCTTGCAAGTTATGTTGTAGCACTTGTAGCAGTTGTTCTATAGAAGCTACAATACCACCATTTGCAATAATGAAAACAACTACTCCAATCTTCCTATCTGCGGAGGTGCATGTATATTATAGTTTATATAAAGCTCTTGAAAAAGAGAGAAAAAAATAAAATAAACAAAGTTGTTTCTCAACTCTGTCTCCATTCATCGTTATGAAGCATAGGCGAAGCAGTTCAACCTATATGAGCTTGGATTAGAGAGAGAAAAAAACTTCTCAAACATGAGATTTTATCACTACTACAGATTTGGTCTAATCAAACGCCCCCTTCGCAGCCGATTTGTTCAAACCTGGTTGTAAAGGGTTATCATAGTCGGTTGGAAATGGAACCGATTGTGATGCTCTCATCGCAGCCGGTTTGTACTACCAACCGGCTGTGATGAGTGCGTCGATCATCGCAGCCGGTTGGAGACACGAGGTCCTCATCGCAGCCGGTTGGAGCCACGAACCGACTATATTGGTCCTCATCCCAGCCGGTTCAAGCCTCCAACCAGCTGTGATGATCAACACAACCGGTTCTATAACAATGGACATTCGGCAAACACAATTTCAAAGTACATTTCGAAGCCCTAAACAGGGTTTAAATAAAAAAAAATTGTGAACTACAAAGTTTCATAACTTTTTAAGATGTACAACTTTTATTTTGGTCATTTGTCCATATGACGAAATGGTCATTTGTCAACAAATTTATTATCGCTATATCATATGAGGAAATGACCAATATGAAAGCTGTAGATTTTGGAAGTTATGAAACTTTGTAGTTCAAAACTTTTGTATTTGAATTCATCTGGTCAAGGAAAACCAAATTTGAGAGAATTCAAATTTGAAATTCAAATTTTGTAAACGACCTCGGATGGAAAAATGACCAAAATAAAAGTTGTATATCTTGAAAAGTTATGAAACTTTGTAGTTGATAAATTTTTTATTTGAATTTGTTTAGGTCATCAAACAAGCAATTTACACCTGGTTTCGTATAATATGTGGGGAATGAATATAAGGACATGGACACATGTGAGGCTGTGGTGTAGTGGTAGAGGTGGGACGCGCGAGTGTGAGGTCGCCGGTTCGATCCTGCCAACCGCGTAGCGCGCGAAAGGTTGCGTGACTTGCGACTTGATGGCTGGCCGATGGGGTCCCCCTCCCCTATAAAAAAATTTTCGCTATTTTTTAGCTCGCGACGCTAGTTGGCCTGGGCACCCTCATCACAGCCGGTTCCAGCCACGAGCCGACTGTATTGACCGGACCAACACAGCCGCTATAAATCAAACGCTTCCCAAAACCGGCTACGACGAAGAGTTTGAAACTAGTTGTGATGGCTAATCTGTCGTAGTGTGGGTCACAGTGGGTGTGGCTTGGCTCTCTTCTGGGTACGATGTAGTGTGGATCTATAAATTTACATGTCTACCTGGGAGACCAGACTTCAGAACTAATATTTTTTAATCAAATGTCCATGCGGTTTCGATTGTATCATGCTCTAGGCCAGATGTCAAGGTTGTGAGGGTGAGTCATCCCCTCATTCTTTCTCTGATCGCCATGTATGTTGCTTATTACATCACGTATATCTCCAAATCTCTTCTTTGCTGGCGTGTATCTCTACATTGTGGCGCTTCTGTCATGCAGAATTGCAGATACAGCGAACCATGGTATAGCCGGTGCAGATATTAGTACCAGTTGAATCTGGACGTATGAATAGAGTATGACACCACACGACTATGTATCCGTCATGCTGTCTCCTCCGTCATACAGAAATGACAAGCGGTCACTACTCGGTTTAAATATACTGGTAGACCATGGTCATTGCCGGTTTTTCCATGTCTCCATTTTCGCAAGCAATTTTTTTGATTCTACTATATTTCTATAACTACCATTTATTGCGAGTTTTCCACAAAAGAAGTCTGAATATAGAGTAGTATCCGAGTATAGTACTAGTAGATCTTAAGTACGATACACACAGTACTGATATTCTACTGTTTGTAGTGTACTAGCACTGTACTTAACGATCTCATGGGCCGTTGTTAATTGCTTCGCAGGCCAATAAAAAACTATCTTTCTATGGCAAGCGGGCCCCGCTGACCTGCGCCAACTGGCCACCAGCACCAGCCAGCCTCGCAGCCCTCGGACCGGACCGGACCCAAACCCGAGCCCGGGGGCCACGAATCAGGGAGACGCGCCTCTCGCCCGGTTGCACCTCCTGTCGCGCCGTCGCGCTCACCAGCCACCGTCACCACCATCGCCTGAGAGGAGGGAGGCGCCTGCTCCTCCCGCGGCGAGCGACGGCGGGAGAGATGGCGGGCTGGCTGAAGGCGCTGGCGTACGGCGCAGGGGGCGTGGCGGTGGCCGGCCTGGCGGCGCTGGTGGCGCTGCAGGAGCGCCTCGTCTACGTGCCCGTGCTCCCGGGCCTGGCGCGCGCGTACCCCATCACACCGGCGCGCCTCCGCCTCGCGTACGAGGACGTCTGGCTCCGCGCCGCCGACGGCGTCCGGCTCCACTCCTGGTTCATCCCCCACTCCCCTACCTGCCGAGGTAATTAAACGCGGCCAGCTCCCCGTTCGTGCCGAGTTCCCATTTCCCAATCCTCCTTCTCTTTGGTTGCCTCTTCCTCTGCTTCCCCCGTCGTCCGTGGATGTTGCTCTGCAGGTTTTGGTAGGTTGTATCTGATTTTCTGCGCGGGCGTCGGCTGCTGGATCTCTTCGTGATTCGGTTGGAGGACCGATGTCGATCCGAATGTACGGATGGATGTAGTTGCGATGTATAAACTTGTAGATTCCTTGCTAGGATTTTGGGCTCGTGTGTTTCGGTAGTATTCGGATTATTCACCAAGGACACGCATGTCATTTTTGCCAGTGATTAGTAGCTACTTTTGTGGATTTGTTGATGCTGATCGATCTCTAGGGTTTCTAGGTTATGATGCACAGTTCTCCGTAGTCGAGCACACGGATTGTTCATCCGAGCTGATAACTAGCATGTGTGGAAATTTTGTAATTTACTTAGCTGGTTCCTGCGTTGGAGACTTGGGGCGATCTCATACATTTAGGTAGCTTTTCGTCCATGTGTTCGTTTGTGACGGCATGCTTGATTACCGAAAGATTCATGTGAACAGGCTGAGAGAGTGGGTTGAAAGCAAGCCGAGGCAGCATATTAGTTTGCAACAGTGCCTTGTCATATGCAGAAACGCCAAACTCCACTTCTAATTCCATAACAGATTAACTGGTCAGCAACCTTGTCTCTCTTTCCATGTAAAGTGGGCCACCGCTGAGCTTAGCTTCTTCGGCACAATTCAGTCGTTCACTCCTTGTCTCCTTATCAGTAAGCGGACAGTATGGCCAGCTAGCTGCATGACAGAGGGAACATGGCGACAACCGATCCGTTAAAAGTGTGCATGCACACATGACTGATACACAATGATTCAAGACAGATTGGTCAATGTAAAAATTATGCAAAGAACCTTAGAGCTTAGCTATGTAGTTACATGGTTGTCATCTTGCTAGTCGTATTTAATACTACATGTCCACCATGAACTAACTGATTTTGTCCATATACAGTTGCATGGCTCATGTTCTTGTCCATTTTTTTATTGAAATGCGTCATGTGTTGATATGTTTAAATACTACATTAGGTTAGAATGATCTAGCATAAGGAGTTACATTAGGTCCTTGCTTTTGTACTCGTGATGCCAGCTGACCATATAAAAAACGAAGGGGTTTAGGAAGAATTTGAAGATGGTCTGTTCTAGTGTTATGTTCTTTGATCCTACCCCATTTACTAAATCACTATGAAATGCTTATGGGCTTATCCATTTTTTGCTCAAACTTCACTCCTATATCCAATTTGTTAATTCTTTCATGTTATGCTTTTCTGATGCAGGTCCAACGATCCTGTTCTTCCAAGAAAATGCTGGCAGTATCCTGTTTTTTGTTCCTATGTACATAGAAAGCATATCTCATACGATGGCTCAGATTGAATTATATTGTTGGAATCTTATTCTGTTATAAAATCCTTTACTATTTATAGACATTGCTCACCGTTTGGAATTTGTTCGACTAATGATGCAGCGGCTACAGTGCAATGTCTTAATGCTTTCTTACAGAGGGTACGTTACTACTTCTGCATCTATACCATTTTCAGTTGTAGTTCTATACTTTGCGGATTCAAACGTTCTCGCTTCATATACTATCATTTAAAATTGAATACGTTTGTAGGTATGGTGAGAGCGATGGCTATCCTTCGCAGAAAGGGATCACATATGATGCACAGGTTTGCTGGTTCCCTTTATGTTTCTACTTTACTGGTTCCATCCTTTTCAGTTTTTTACAGATATCCTATGTACTAGGCTGCACTTGATCATTTAGCTCAGAGGAAGGACATTGACACATCCAGGATAGTCATCTTTGGAAGATCTTTAGGTGGCGCTGTGGGTGCAGTTCTTGCGAAAAACAATCCTGACAAGGTAGTCATTTTTACTCAACATCAGAATATATAACTCGTCTCTGTGCTGGAAAGTGTGAAATTGGCTCTGTTGCCTGTGCCATTGATTGACGACATTCGTATCACCACCTGCAGGCTGCACTTTATTTAGTGCTAGCTTATTTTGTGAAGCAGCAAGAACATGTCCACAAATTAAACTTTTCATGCTTCCTGCCATTATGATGTGGATGATCCTAAACTTATCCTACCTGGTTATATACAAGCTTCACATACTGTTCCTCACCCCCCACCAATAAACCAACCCACCATCATCCCCATTTTTTTTTTCAATCCCCATCTTGTGCTAGGATCAATCTTGAGAATTTGGGAGAGGGGATGGAAGGGTGTGAAATCAAGAACTGGGTTGATCATGGCTATTACTTTACTACAGTTGAATGATGAACACAGGGATGGGGATTTGTTCCATCCCTAAACCCTAAGTCCCCCAGATAATCTAATCTCCCTCTCCCCAAATAATCTAGTCTCCCTCCAAGCCAACTCCTCTGGGGTATCCAGTGGTGGTGTTACCCTTAATGAACTACGGTTCATATCAGTTGACGTATCTTTTGGATAGATGAAGACTTCTGGAAAAATAAATCCTTTTGTGAACTCATCCCATATAAATCAAACGTAACTTAAGGTTTGACGTGAGTAGCGAGAAGTGGGGAGAAGGTTTCCTGATGTATGTGATGGAGACTGACTTAAGAAGCCACTGCATGTATTGTGAAGTCCCACATGCAATAAACAGCTTCTGTCTTTATCATTACTGTTGTAGCTGTAGCATAACTTAATGTGACAAATGACCTTTCTATTGGACTGGCTTACTGCATCACATGATCTTGATTATAATGCTAAGAATGATGGCACAATGCTAAATTAGCAGGCATAATTTCGTAAGGTCTAGCATGGGAGACTGAGGTCTCACCTTTTGGGGAAAGAAATTACAAAATCACATCTGGATTGTTCTCCGCTCTCCATTGGCTGCTATCATGTAACAATATAGTACCAGCTTTGACCTATCAGTTAATAGTGTATTTCTGAACCAAGCCATATGATTACTTCGTCAAGAATCCATATTATAATTTAACATTTGCTTGCATGCTTAGTTATGCTTTCAAATCAAGCAAAAAAACATTATATGAATTGTTCAATTCTGCAGGTGGCTGCTCTAATACTGGAGAACACATTTACATCTATATTGGATATGGCTGGTATCATGCTTCCCTTCTTAAGATGGTTCATAGGTGGCAGCTCATCTAAAGGTCCAAAGCTTCTGAACTGTGTCGTCCGCTCTCCATGGAGTACACTTGATATTGTTGGAGAGGTGAGCTTTTGTTTGTTTAAATCGACTTCCTGATCTATGTTCTGTGCTTTGCTTACCACTTTCTTGCTGTTTTTATTTTCAGTTTTGGAGCATTCATAATTGTACTAGACATTGGACTACATGAATTAGTTTATATTTCCTCCATCAGCCTGTATGTAGAAATTAGTACTAAGTTCCGACCTCGATTGCTCTAAAAAAAGTTCCAACCTCGATTCATTTGCTACGCAGTTTCAGCATTCTATGTCTCATCTACAGAAACAACAAGCTACTAAATTGATATGGCCTCAAACCTTTGCACAATTGCACATGCTTGTTACCATTTTCTTTGATTGAAGCATATGCTGTTATTGCCCTATCCCTTGCCTGAGTTCATATGTTCATCCCAGGTCAAACAACCCATTCTCTTCCTTTCTGGACTGCAAGATGAACTTGTCCCCCCTTCACACATGAAGATGCTATATGACAAAGCTGTTGAACATAACAGAAACTGCAGATTTGTTGATTTTCCTAGTGGCATGCATATGGATACCTGGATGTCTGGAGGTGACCGCTACTGGAGGGCAATCCAATTGTTTTTAGATCAATATGCTCCGGAAGTACAGAGTCGTGATGGAAGCTTCAAAAGTGAAATTGCTGAGGATGGTAATTTACTGCCTTATCTGTTTCAAACTTTTGTCAGAGTTTATCCTGTTCTCATCTTCTTTGCTTTTGATATCGTGCTAGTTTATTTTTGAAGTACATTGTTTACTGCAGTTGACTTTTCTGGATAGATTCAGTAATGATTGCTAATTGCTAAAGATGCCAGAATATGTTTTGGTATTATGTTTGTGTTCTCCTTGTGTTGGTACCTCTGGCAATTTTACTAATGTTAGTAATATTCACTACTGTTTGTTGTTTATTTCATTTCTGTTAAATGGAGCCACATACTGTTCATGCTGATGTTTCCAAATGTCTATGTTGGCTTGTTTCTGATGGGTCTCTCTCTCTAGATGAAGCAGCAGATTGACGAAAAACATCAGGATCAAACTTCTTTTTCAAGTCATGTTTTCTGATGTTGCTGCAATTTCTATCACCAATGAACCAGAGCTCACTGCTAGTTAATTCAGGCAACTGTTCTGCGCCATTCTACCTGAAGCAGCCGAAGTTGTGAATAATTTTCGAGGATATTCTCCACCATGCTCTGCCGCTACAGTTGCCCCCAGGACTTGAAATATCTGAGTCAATTTGTCATGGACCGAATATAACATCTTGATTGAATGTATGAATTGCATAGTTTTTCCTTACTAGAACTAGTATCGGAACATTCCTGAAAATGTGGCCCTGGTGTATGACTCCCGATACATAGGTTGTAAGCTCGTTGGTTCAACCATTTTGTTCTGTGATTTTGATTGTCTGCTACCAATGTTGTTTACTGTTCATCCCTTGTAACCGAAATGTTCTGGCAAGCAAAGTGAGTTGTGAATCTGTTGTTTAAACAACGTCAATTTGATTTATCGAACGGGTGGGTACCCCCCCCCCTTTTTTTTTTTCATTTGTCCAGTGAATATATTGTATTTTGCAATGGAATTTGCTTTCTTTTCTTTTTCTCACTTTCTGATCGTGTGACCATCGTTGCCTCAGCGGGAGGTAAATCTGTTATGGGTGCCATTCTTTTTCTTCACCGGAGGGATATATATCTCTATGTGCCTATTAGCACCGATGTTTCCTCTCTTGATTGCACGGCGGCACAGCTGGCTCCATCTTCAGCCTGCCCTTCGCCTTCAGTAACCATGGTCCTGCTCGAGCTCGCTGTTGAGCCGTTGATCCTGCCCTCTCGTTCTCGCTACCCGCCTACTCGGCGGCGGTGCCCCTACTGCCTTTCCTGATTTCCTCGTGGCAGAGAGAGGTTTGCCTTCTATTTCACCACCATCATCTCCTGAAATCTCTTCAGAATTCGAAGCTCCGAAAGCCAGCCCAACCAAAACCTAGAGGGCGCATTACAAAGAATGTAAAACGAAGGGGAGAAATTGGAAAGGGAAAGGTTGAAAAGGATGGTTTCAGGGGCCATGGGGCCCACCAAAACGGACACGTTCCAAACTCTCCAATCCACTACTTAAGTCGCATTCCCACGGCTCGCGTCCGCTCCTCTCCTCTCTCTCCTCTTTTAAACCCTCTTCCGGTCGAAGACACACTCACACCACCCAGAAAATACGTCGGAGCAAAAACGCACCAAATCTTCTCCGGCAGCGGCACGAATCCGGCGACCCGCCGCTCCGAATGGACCCAGGGTACAACCCCCGGACGGTGGAGGAGGTGTTCCGGGACTACAAGGGCCGCCGCGCCGGGATAATCCGCGCGCTCACCACCGGTAAGGCGGCCGATTCGTGCGCAGATCGATTTTCATTTTCTAGCTAACGATGGGACTTCGTGGTGGAGTTTCAGCTTCCCTGCCATGTGCGGGGAGTTTTTGGATGCTGCAGTGACTTGTTTTTGGCTTGCTGTTGCTGCAGATGTGGAGGATTTCTTCCAGCAATGCGACCCGGGTGAGTGAATTATTGCTTGTAGTTACGGCAGTGCAATTTTTTTTGTTGCTTCCCCCTGATTTAGTTGTTCCTTGCTCCGGATTTTTTTTTCATGCACTGCATTTTTCAATCAGGGATGTGTGTTCTGTCATAATTCTGGTCAATATCTTTCCGTTTAAAAACTATCTGGGTATATGCTAAACCGAGCGCCACTGTAGAAACACTAGCCTACCTAACTTTGAATCGAAAGAATAAAGAACTCAGGTGTGCTATGTGAAGCTGTGAACCCATGTGAGACAAGCAATAGTGTGCGAATGATACCTGATGCCCTCGGAGTTTTGAAGTATAGGGACTTGATTGTAGTATTAAATAACAAGTGTGCCACTGGAGGGGGAGGGTGGAGCTCTGGAACAGTGGAAGCCAGCAACATGAACACTTGACCAGTAATGTACAGTTCAGATTAATCCAACGTCCACTGAATACTGATTGCCCAGATCAGGTAGCTTTTAAGATCAAGCTCCTTAGATTAGCATCCTTAACGCTGATTCTTCCACCTCTCTGTACCAGGTGGTACTGTGGTATTGTGGTGTCTGGTGTGTGCTCACTGAATGCCTTCCAAGCTGTGTGGGCAGAAAGATGTCACTGCTGGACTGAAAGGCGCCACATACGTGGGGGGGGGGGGGGGGGCGGCTGTTTTGAGTTTGGGTTGTTAGGTTCATCATCAGTGGGTCCTGCTTGGTAGGTGCAGTGTGTTTCTTCTGGCCTAGCAATAACTCATGTAGTTCTTTTGACTAGGAAGGCCGGAAGGGTTGGCTCTGCAATGATAGGAGCTCTATATACATCTTTCCTGCTGTGTATATAACTGAAGAGGCTGCTGGCAGTTGAGTTCTGACCGGGGCTGTTGCCGAACTTGGCTACCCTGGGTACAGTTTACTTTAGCACAGGCCATAGAGCAGAGAACAGTGGTGCTGTGATCTGCTAGACGACTTTGTGATCATAGGGCGACTTTGTGATGGAAAGTAGCTGAATTCCACCTAAATTCAAAAAATATTGTGTTGCTGTAGGGGCCTCTCTGCCTCTCTTTTCCTCTTCCTTGATGCCATTAAGCCTCTGCACAGTGTACAGGCAAATGCTTCATGTTGATGCCTGTAAGCCTTACAAATGTTCTTGACACTTTAGGGTACTGGCACACTATTGAATGTGAGGAGACCAGCATCAGCATTTTCATGATGGTCCTTACTCATTCTCAATCCTCATAAAAATTCTCAAATCATTTGTTAGGTCTCAAGCTGCCTTCGTGTGACCTAGATCTTTGCTTGGTGAACCGAATTGAATAAAAAGGTGTTCCCCTGATGGATAATTTAGGCCTTGTTTAGTTCGACAACTTTCACCAACTTTCCAGTCACATCGAGTCATATCTTCTCTCACAGACACGCTTACCAATGCACTATTCAACCTCCAACTTTCCACCAACTTTCTCATCTAAACAAGGCCTTACACGAGTAGGATAGTGGAAGTATTGAGTTGCATGCTCCAACCAATTTAACCTAAAAGCTTAAGCTAATAGGGAAATGTGAGCAATTCACTTATACTCCGACACTCCTCCTCACGTGCAGGCTCCCTTAGGCCGCATACGTGGATATTGGAGTGGGCTGCAATTATTTTATTTAATCGCGCCCGTCGGGATTCGAACTTGCGATCTCTGGCTCTGATACCATATTGAGTTGCATGCTCCAACCAATTTAACCCAAAAGCTTAAGTTAATAGGGAAAGGTGAGCAATTCACTTATACTCCAACTGGAAGCATGTACATTGGACCTTTTTTATTAGTAAAACTTGTGAACAGATATCTTTATCCCTAGAAAATGATGCCATGAAAGTATCCAGTTGGTGGTAAGCTTGGAGGGAGTGAGGGAGGGAGGGAAATTGATGATTTGAAACAAAAAGAGGAGGGATGTGCTATATATTTCAGGTAATTGGAATAAGAGTATAAGAGATCACACCAAAAGACATTGGACATGTGAGTGTGTTAAACGTACGCAAGGGATATCCCAAATTACTAACAAAAGATGATATCACCATATCCATTCCTCCCTAGTGGATTGATTGTTCAGCAATTTGGGATTGCCAATGTCCTATCCTTTTCTTCCTATGCTATAACCTGTGTTTACATACTAGCTTGATACATTGATTCTCCATGCAGTTAGCATTATCCTTCATGCAGTTTGCAGTTAGTCTGCTCATAGTTTCTGTCTCTGTTGAAGCCTTTAAGTTATTTTTTTTCTATATATCCCATTTTATTAGAGAGATCATAGGAGATCATAGATGATGATATCAGTTCAATGTTTATTCAAATACTTTTGGAAGTCTACCTGTGGGTTTGGCCTTATTTTGAATGCATATGTGACGTGACAATATTTGTATAACTGTTAGAGTATACTCCCTCTGTCCCAAAATAGATGTCATTCTCGCTTCTCGAGAAAAACAACCTTTTTCAACATTGGTCAATTTTATATAAATATTAATATTTATAACACATCATTAGTATCATTAGATAGATCTTTGAATCTAGTTTTTTAACAAAATTATTTAAACATATAAATATTGCACGTATTTTCTACAAATTAAGTCAAAGTTGAGAAAGTAACACGTGCACGCATCCCATAACGTCATCCTTTTAGGGACGGAGGGAGTATTTGGCAACTCCGGATATGTTTAGTTTCGGATTAATATTGTAATCTCAGGATAACCTTCCTTATCCTAATAAGGCCATTGGCAATGCCCAAAACCCTAATAACTTTCCTTATCTCTAGGAGAGGCTACTTGCCCTCCAAGCCATGTACTCATATATATTCGCCCTAGAGGCTCAATGCAATACATCCCACACATTATACACAATCTTACAATAACACAGTTAATTCATTCCAAGTTATGAGCATTTTCATGCCCTTTTTCTTCAAAATGAAATGTTTACCGATCATCTTATTGATAATTATGGCAGATATGTTTATCCATCCTGACATGACCATGTTTTTTCTTCTGCAGAAAAGGAAAACCTGTGCTTATATGGGTTTCCCAATGAGAATTGGGAAGTAAATTTGCCTGCAGAAGAGGTGCCGCCTGAGCTCCCAGAGCCAGCATTGGGTATCAACTTTGCACGAGATGGAATGCAAGAAAAAGATTGGTTGTCCATGGTTGCAGTACACAGTGATGCATGGTTACTTTCTGTTGCATTTTACTTTGGCGCTCGATTCAGTTTCGATAAAAATGACAGGTTACTTTCCACTCTGTCTTTTTGGAATCTGTACTGCAGTTTTATTATACTTCTTTACTGCTTGAGTTTCAATTTAATTTACGACGTTCCCACTTCATAGGTAGCTTTCCTACAGACATGGTTAGTCTTCAAATTGTTTGACACAATTTTGGCAGGTGATAATGTGGAAAACATTGTAAATGATTAATGCTACTTAAGAATGGCAAATAGTAGTAAACCTTGAGTGTGTGTCATCTGCTGGGATTTTATTTGGCTCTCTAAAAGAATGACATGGTAAAACTGCATGGAACTGAGTTTCTGTGAAATTGAGCAGATGACACACTCAAGGTGAATTATTTCGTATTGTTGTGCAATGTTGGGTATGTTTGCTGGGGCAGGGTTATCAAGAGGAGATAACTTACCCCTAGGATTGTTAAAAATAAGATGTTTAGTCAGTAAACTTTCAGTAGCACTTGCGATGGAGTTGTGGAACTAAGGAAATTATGAACATGATTGTATGATTAATGTTAATAGCTATTTGGTGTAATATGCTTCATTGTTACTTTTCTGTTGCTCTTATGCAGGAAGCGCCTGTTTGGTATGATTAATGAGCTTCCCACGACTTTTGAAGTTGTTAGTGGGAAGAGTAAAATCAAGGCACCACCGGCTAATAACAACCATAACAGTATCAAATCCAAGTCCAACAACAAAACGGTACCACTCATTCTCTAAATATACAGATTCTGTATTTGGTCCAAGTAATATTGCAACCCTTGCGTTTCTGAAACCAATGGGCGCAGCAATGTGGCATTTTTCTTTATGCTTTACAATTCATTTCACTATTTTGCTCAAATCTACCTGCTATTTTGCTCATATTAGCAATTAAAATTCATCTTGCTCAAAAGTACATACATAAATTTAGCATCCATGACACATTCGATGATTCTATCCTGCGTAAATATGTGCTTAACCCTCTTCCTCCGAAAAATACAGAAACCATCGGAGCCTAAGGTCAAGCAGCCAAAGCCGCCTGCGCCGCAGGTGAAGGCAGAAGATCCTGCCCCTGCCCCTGCGGCAGAGGAAGACCCAGCTGCCGAGGAGGAAGATGGTGATGGCGGGGGTGCTAGCGAGGGCGAGCACGGGGAGACACTATGCGGTGCGTGCGGAGAGAGCTACGGTCCCGACGAGTTCTGGATCTGCTGCGACATCTGCGAGAAATGGTTCCATGGTAAGTGCGTCAAGATCACGGCAGCAAAGGCCGAGCACATCAAGCAGTACAAGTGCCCGTCCTGCACTGGTGGCGGTGGTGTTAACAGCAGCAAGCGAGCGCGACCATCCTAAGCTTGTTAACAGGACATAGTTGCTGGTTGTGACTTTAATGGTGTAAGCTTTGTTAAGTAGTGCCGTAGTGCCCTTGTGGCTAGGCTGCTGTAATTTTAACATTTTGTTTAGGCCATGTTTAGATTCCAAACTATTCATCCCAACTTTTCAATATTCATTTTAACTTTTCACTATTTCTTCCTCACAAAACACGTTTCCCAACGAATACTACAGTATTTTTCTTATGCTACAGTGTTTTTTCCTACAATCTAAACACACCCTTAGCTGGGATTTAGTGAGGACTTCATTTGGTATTATTTGCTCAAGCATTGGTAGCATTGCTTCCAGTTTAGCGCGTTAAAATCAAAGCAACACATCACTGTCCCATCAAAGGCGTTTTTAACACATGTAACAGAAATTTGAGCGACAGAATAAAATAGCGCAAGAGTATCAGTAAAGGTTATAGCCATATCGGCAGTGTGGAACCATCTTGCAGGCTAAAAAACTGTACAGAAGGCTAAAAAACTGTTCGGCTGTAAAAGGAGTGGCTGGGCTGGGGCAGGGGCCAGCAAACCCGTCTGTCTGTCATCATCACGGGCCAATAGCTCATGCTTTCGACAACTGTTCACCATCACGGGCCAAGCCACTCCTAAAAGTCCTACCCAGCCGAATATGCTAAGCAAAAAACGTGCACAGTAGAGCTATTAAAAAAAAAATGAAAGTGCCATAGAAAGCAATTTTGCGGAAGGACACCACACAGAATTGCCAGCTAATGGGAGCAGTGAAAAGACAAGTGAATCCATGATGAAGACTAAAGCCACCTCAAAATCAAGAATGTATGCAATATCAAGATAAAAGTTAACGGATTTCTAAGAAAAAAATATACAATATTTAGAGGACCATTATGATAAAAAAAATTGTCTAAATTTAGTATTGGATCAAGTATACTAATAATATAACAAATTTTTGTCTCAACAATATTTCAAATTAACATCTTTTAGATAGACGCACATCGCGCGTCAACCTGCCTAGTTTTCACAATCATAATGAAAAATAGTAACAGGATACTGTATTAGTACAGCTTAATGCATTCAATGACAGTAACACTGAATGCAGAAGAAAAGCCATCCAACATGGTATCAATTTCGCAGGACCCCTCGGAAACAATGCACAAAATAAGCATGCTGCCGATACAAAAATCCTGCACAAGGATGCAACAACAGGGCCTTTGTAATTTCTGAAAAAACAAGCATGTCCAGAATTCTACAACCATAACCACATACAATCCATAAGAGCAAATATAAATACAAACTTCCCTAACAGATCTAGCTTTTGACTAGTCATAAGGACAGACTATGAGAAAAATGATTGTTGAGGAAACCAAAAGACTAGGCCAAACTCAACTGCCCATTTTTCACAAATTAGTCTAGCAGGAAACAGGTTTAGGTGGCAAATAACACTGTATCGTTGTATGCCTATTTATACAAGTCCTGCAAAAAGGTGCATGTCATTCAAACTAAAAATATTGCATACCAGAAACAAAACCACACGAAACAGATCATTTCTTACTCCCTATGGCACTAGAAAAACATGTGGATGCTTTGCAATGAAATTGGTGTCTTGGAGAACACACATTTCAGTACACATGAGAGGAAAATGATTGTTGGAGAAAGCAGAATAAGCTTAACCCAACTGCCCACTTTCCTTCAATCAATATAGCAGGAAACACTTTCGGCAGAAATGCATAAAAGAAAGCATAAAGCCGATACACACTATCCTGCAGAGCAACAAGCTATTCTTGACTAAAGAAAACTTATGTGAAGGGAAAAAAGGCAACACATGCAGAAGCAATTCTGACAGCTATAGATTCTATAGCGAAAAAACAGGCTGCCAAGGAAGAAATAACTATTTTAGAATCAATGAAACAGATAAATGTCTCGTAACACAAATGACTCTGGGTTCATGAGAGGAAAATGATTGTTGGAGAAAGCAGATATGCTTAACCCAACTGCCCACTTTCCTCAGATTGTTATAGCAGGAAACACTTTCGGCAAAAGACGCATCAAAGTAGCGTAAAGCCGATACACACTATCCTGCAAGCATACTAGACTTACCATGTGCTAACCACAATTTACATACAAAAGGAGTTACAAAGCAAAATATAAAGAACTGAAACTAACATAGGCCTCAAACATGTCAAATGAATAGCAATACACTAAAACAGGCTCCAATACCATATTGAGAAAAGATATAGAAAGAATATAATGATTACCATTGTTGGCAACTATAGAAAGTAAAGCTCTATTTACTTGTGTTAATAATGAACATTACATGAGTGCAAAAACTGGATCACAACCATTAGTTCACCTAAACCTTTTACTTTAAGCAACTAGGATTTCTGGTGCAAGGGGTCTCATGAGCTCATCCTCTTCCTTCGGAGGGTGAATTGTAACAAGATCAGGTAAAGGCATGGTTGGCCCTTGTTTGCCCTTTGGATCCCAGTCAAGCATAATCTTTACCTTGATACCAAGCACACCCTGAAAGCAAATAAACTAGAAATTAGTTTCAGAACAAAGCTTATGATCATATATATCTGTACCACAGAATAGCATCATGTAAGAAGCATCAAACCTGTCTAAGAAGAACATGCCTCACAGCTGAGTCAATATATAGGTTGACAGGGTGACCAGAGGAAATCATGTACCCATCCTTGAACTTCATGGATTTAGCACGTTGGGCCCTAAGCTTGCCACTAACAATAACCTGGGAAATCCAAAAGGCTTATCAACATATAGATTCTATAGAGAATAATCGACTATAATAGAAATGACACCAATTTTGAATTGCAGAAGGATTCATACCTCACAGCCCTTGGCGCCACTCTCCATGACAAACCTTAGAACACCATAGCATGCTCTGGCAAACAACAAAACTTTTTAATTAGTTGAAAAGGCTGGATATCAAAGAGAGAAAAAAAGGTGATAAAAAGGAATCATGTTAACAGGAATATTTTAGTAACTATAAAGCTAGCCTCTCAAAAGTAAAAACAAATCAAACCATAAAATAAATATGTAATGTGGCCAACCAGAAACATATCATGAGCTTATCACCAAAGCTCCTAAGAATAGCTCTAGTTGGTACAGGTGATGTAGTCATCTTCCGACACAAAGTTGGCACAGAGCAACCTATTTGCTTTATAGATGACATAAAACAGAACAGCGCTTAAAAATCACTAACATCTACATATATATTATCTCTCAAGTATAATACATATCCCTCCACAGCTCAAGCAATGGAACAATGATGAAATCCTTCCACTGCTTATAAAGCCATAGAGGATGATGATCAATTTCGTCACCTTCGAACACAGGTCTGGCACAGCAATAAGCCGAGCCTGCTGTGAGAGTGACTGCAAATACATATCACCACAGAAATGCGTTGTGTTGCATTACCTTCTCACAGCGAGATCACCAAGGAGCTTGTAGCGGAGCGACTCAGCTTGGGCAATGGCGCAGAGGCCACCGGCAGCTTGGGCTATGCCGGCGGTGTGGCGTGGCGGCGGCAGGAGAGGAGGAAAAAACCCTAGACTCGGATGTGAAATTGTGCGGTAGGCGAAGAGCGATTATATAGGAATCGGATCCTCGAGCGTCTCGACTTCAGTCTGCAGTCAATGATCTGAACCGTCCACGAGGATCCAACGGAGACATGGTTCAGGCGCTCATTCCCCAACCACGAGCTGGGCCTCAGCCCAACAAAGAACGGCCTGTGAGGCCTCTGAGAACTGCCCCCGCCGTCGTCCATCCTCCTCTACTCCTTGTCCGCCGCCGTCTTCCTTGCTGCGACGCCGCACCAGGAAGTCAGGACGTCCCGCTTCGCGCCCGAAGCCCTCGCCGTTGCCTGGTGCGCCCTGGAGGGCCCGACGTGCCCGGAGGCTCGACTTCTCCGTCGACTCTCTCGGTCCCGGGCTCCCGGCTGGTGTTCTCCCGCGATGCCGTGCTCGTTGCTTGCCGAGTTCAGGTGCCGCTTCAATTCGAGGTGAAGTCCCAACCTGCAGAAGGACGACGACGCTCAAGCAATCAAGCATTGCAGGAGCCTCCCTATACGTGACCGAATGCTCGACGGCAGTCGGCACCTGATTTCGTGGCCTGGGTTCAGACTTCAGACGTTCTTCATGTAATCTTTGAGCACTTAGTCTGTATCGACATGCGGTTATCACTTGAAAAATTGAAAAAGGGATATTGGCTCTGGCTTTCTGGCTTATATCAGGGCTTAGGTTACTGCAAGTCATGCTCGAGGCTAGCTCCTGATCTCGGCGTCCCTGGTATTCTGAAGATGGATGTCATCGGTGTTGGAGCCGTCCCCGGGGGAAGAAACGGTGTTGTTCTTCACCTTGATGCCTTCGGAGCTGTCAAACTTGCGGTGGAGTGTGAGCTTTGTGCATTTGTGCTGCAGGGGCTTGTAGTGTGGCCGGCGAGACGAGGAATCGTGCCTGCCGGCGGCGGCAACGCCGGCAACAGAAGAGAGACGGCAGAAGAGAAGACTCGATGCCTCGACCGCTGGAGTGGCACGCTGCTATGGACCGAGATGGGCCAGTCGGCCTGCTTTTGTGGCCTGCGAGGGAAGAGCGAGGGAGGAGCTCTTCTGTTCGCTGTCCCCTGATGTACATGTACATGGGCAGTTAACTAGCGGTGAAGAGAGAAGAAAGAAATCGCTGGATCGAAGCACTATATAACTCCAACGTCTCTAACCTCGCGCATTGCCTAAATATCGTCTTCGCGCATTGCCTAAATATCGTCTTCGCGCATTGCCTAAATATCGTCTCCGAAGAGAAGGGAGATCATGCTTTTTTTTTTTCTTTTCTTTTCTTTTTGAAATTAAGAGATGATGCTTGTGTAGTTAAGAAATCCCAACGCAATGAAAATAGCAGGAGATGCTTGATGCCGGAAAACGTGTCATGGAGTATTTATGAAATCACGTTACAGCATCTCATTTCCCACTTTTTTTTTTGGCGAAACTCTGACAAAGTTAACTGATAACTCATATCCAGAACAGGAACATTACTTGTTTAAAATCCCAGCAGAATAACACCCAGCAGGCTGTGCAACTGCAAACGCAGGCTAAACTATACAAAGGTGCTTAAGCTACATGAATAAGGGTGAGTAATTCATACACACAATGGCACACATCAGTTTTGAAGCAACCCTCACAGCTTATTAACTACTAAACCATGCCGGCAGTTCACTGGGACTTGGCAACCGGTTCAAGGGCTTCGATCATCACAACGCTGTTCCCCCTGATAACCTGCAGAAGATGTTAGTTGTCAGTAATATATATCATACCATCAAAACAAATCGACACTAGTCTTTTCATGCCAAAGGTGCTGTCTGGAGAGCACTTGATAAGGAGTGAAAAAGAAGAAAATTACTCACCACCATTCCGATGTCATTCTTGTCGTTTCCATTGACCTCCACTGTGTTGTCCACGACCAGATTCATAAACTGATCAAATCCTCGAAGGGTGCCAATGACAACACGGTTTGCATTCAGCTTGACTGGCCAAAATTGATGATAGCTAGTCAGTGAATAGCTTATGGAGGTAGAGTGATGAAAAAACTATAATATTAAGCAGGGCAGCATTGTAATAGAGGAAACCATGCACAAAACAGATAAGCAGCAACGCAATAAAATTTCACTCATTCAGTACATAGCACAGCAAGACTTGTTCTGCCATCCATATTTTTAGGTACAGCTTTACCAGGCACCAAGTCCATGATTAATACAAGTTGACAATACCATTAGCAGCCAAGATTCAGCAGTCAGTACTTTCATAGGCACACAACTATCTTAAGTTGTCATACAAAAATCAAACATGATTTTGACTATTGCACCAGTAAGACCACAAAGATCAATTAACTCCAAATGATTCACACAACCAAACAAAAGGCAGAACAAGTACAAACATGGATCTTAAAGCTCTGCTCATGTTCAGATCAGAAAAGTTGAATCCCAAAGGGCCAAAACTGCTTCATTACTTTCTCAAGCATAATATTTTTTGTCCTTAGACTAGGGCTAGGGTAGAGCACAGCTGTTTTGCTTCCTCAAAAAGACACTGAATTAGAAGTGTGGCAATCCAGTCATCAAGCTGCCCTATCAGAGTAACTATGACAAGAAAAAAGGCTTCATTTGGAATGAATCCATATCCTTTCAAATAACTTCATCATTTAGAGCAGTCTGCCATTCATTATTGATACAAAAAAGAGATAAGTGGAAAACTGGAAATGAGAGCAACAAAAGAACAGCAAATAAAAAAAGGGGTCCTGAACATGAAAACAAGCCACAACGAATCAACGATCATAAGAGACAGCGCGGGATACAAAGTACACCATACACAGATATCTGTACATGTAACCTGGACATGTTAGTCTATTAAGCAGAAAAAACAGTAAAAGCCCTATCAGAGTAACTATGACAAAGAAGCATCATTTGGAGACTCCATAGCTCTACTAAAGATATCATCATTTAGGGCATTCACAAAAAAACATAGTTATTTTTTTCAAAGCTGGACAATGGAACATACAGTTATATTTGCACATTCAACAAATCCAGTCGTATTAAACAAAAACAGAAACAGCTAAAGGAAACTCAAAACAAGCTATCACAGGGTAGTCTGGCCATGCTAACACAGACACTCGAGGTAAATGTGAGACAGTGAAAGGCAGCTAAAAACATTCTATTTTTCTCCGAACGTCCCCAAACAATCCCAAATGCTGCCAGTTTGTCCAGTTAGGAAACACAGTCGACGGCTACCAACTTAAACATACTACACCAAATTATCACCCTAACTCCAGCTTGTTTACGCGGTGAAGACCATGTAATACCCGCGCATAATAATCAGAAGGTAAAATTACTAGCTGTGCAGAGGGCTAAAAGCTGAAGGATCTACAAGTACTTACTTTGAAGCTTCTTGTCCATATACCTGCAATTCACCAGAAAAAGGTGGATTAAAACCCCATCAAAAGACAGGAAAAGCAACAGAACAGATCGAGCTCGAGAAGGGCGAGATTATTACTTCTTCAGATCCGGCGGCTGCCCCGATCGGCTCATGGCGACTCCTTAACGAAGGATCTACTGCAAGCTTCTCCGCCCAACCAAACCCTAAGCCTTGAGAAGACGAAAAAACGGTAGCCGCCGCCGCCGCCGCCGCGTGAATCCAGAACCCTAAATAATCCCCGGACCTTCTATTGCAAGAGGTTAACCGACAGTGGCATGCGGGGCCATCAAACTATGTTGAACATGAAATGAAATAGTACTAAGAAAAGGGGTGTTTGTACAAAACTGCCACCATAGCGGCCCGGCCCGGCCCGGCCCAGCGCACGCGTGCGAGCTCGAGCGGAGCTCTGGAACTCTACCGCTTGCGAGTCCACACACGGGAGAGCAGAGATGCGAGAAGACGCCCCCGCCGGCGATGCGGGGCCCAGCTCCCGCGGCGGCGCCGGGAGCGGTGCTAGCGCGCGGCCGCGGAGGTTCCCCGGGGCGGCGCAGCCGGAGATCATGCGGGCGGCGGAGAAGGACGATAGCTACGCTGCCCACGTCACCGAGGCCTGCCGCGACGCTTTCAGACACCTCTTCGGTACTAAAGGACTCTCCAGTCTGAGCCTAAACACAGCTTTGTCTTGTCCAATTGACAGTGATTTGAGGTGTTTTGGTCTGTGATGGTGATGATATAGGTACCAGGGTTGCTGTTGCTTACCAGAATGAGGTGAGAGCTCGATGGCTATGTTGGCACCTTCTTCTACTTAATCAGTGACAAACTGGAAATTGGTTCTGTTACTGCAGTCTCTGCTCTATAGGAATCACGCCTTTGGTTTTTGGTCTGGTAAATACACTTTAGGGATTGTTTGCAAACGGGGTTGTGAATGGTTGATATCTTTTCTATGGATGAATGCTTCAGGCCTTCTTCGGATTCCCTAAGAAAACACTATTCATTCCAACTTTTCACTATCCACCTCCCTTACAAAACACGCTTCCCAGAAAGTGCAGTGTTTTTCTTCAGCAGTGTTTTTTACCCCAATCTGAACACAGCCTCAGAGTATATGGTGCCTATTTGTATTGTATGCTGGGCTATACCATTAGGCTCTTGGATTAGCTATTGGGTGTTGTTAGATGTGATGTGAATACTCCAGACTTTGGTCTAATTGTCAATTACTGTGAAGCTTGTTCAAAACCTAGTTAGTTTGCTTGCTTGGAGGAAAAAAAAATCATAGTTAAATTGCATGATTTCAATTTGGTAACCATTTCTGTAGTTGGGGTACCTAGAAACTGTAAACATATACTACCTCCGTTCTTAAATATATGACACCATTGACTTTTTCCTTCAACTTTGACCAATGATATTTTATTAGTTACTTTGTTAAATAGCATAAAATGGGTATATTATTGACAATACTTTGAATTTAACTAGTAGACTTATCTAATTGCATAAATATTTGTAGAAAAGACGAATAGTCAAAACGAAGAAAAAAAGTCAATGGTATCATATATTCAAGAACGGAGGTAGTATAAATTGGTTGATACAGCTTGTCTGCGTTACATTGAACTAATATCCTTCATGATTTATGCTGCAATTGGTTGTTGATCGAATAGTTGTAAATGACACTGGTACTGTATGTCATCTCTGTAGAGAAGGGTGGTTTTCATAAAAGTGCTGCAGCTTCAAGGCCCTTTTCTGTTATTTTATTCCATAGAGCTGCCTTATGATGTATGAATTCAAGTATTATTATTTCTGACCAAGCATATGTTGTTCAATGTAGAATACATTGTTATGTGTAAGTAAAAGATGTAGCAGGAACTTACATTGATTTTAATTGTTTACAGATAAAATTGCTCGGTCAGTCCCTTTATTACTTGCTAACAACTGGTTCGGGCCAGCAAACACTCGGAGAAGAATATTGTGATATAACTCAGGTCATAGTGCCTTTTCTTCTTTAGCAATATTTTTATATTCTTCCAGAAAGGGAAGCTCTTCTGTCCCTTCTTTTCTGTTGTGCAGCTATTTGATCTGGCAGTATGTTTTATGGCTGGTGGTTGCTGCTTCTCTTTAGCTTTATATTTTAAAGCCCTAGCATGATTTATCAAATTGTTTCCAACAATACTGTAGATTTCTATTAGTAGGGCATGTGCTATTATTTCGTTCTGTGTAGAAATAACAGAAATCATGGAACAAGGCAAAATTTCCCTGTGAAACCAAAACTGGTTATTGTAACCCCTAAACCTTTGTAGAAACCCACATAAACCTTGTGTGTGCATGCGTGTGTGTGTGGGAGGGGGGGGGGAATATATATTGTGATTTAAGTAAGTAAATATGATTTCTGTTGAGCCCTAGCTTTACACCTGAATCCAGATACAGCACTGAAAGGTCCCACCAAGCAGATAAGACTCCATGTAGTAGCTAGTGAAATGATTAAATTTATCTATTCTGTCTTGTAGAAATGTGAAGCCTGTATTATTCGTACTAATGCAATTCTTCATGCTGATGATGTCTATGCCGTGCTGTTCAGGTCGCAACCTTGCATGGACTTCCACCTACACCTGCTAGGCGGGTCCTTTTCATTTTGTATCAAACTACTGTGCCCTATCTTGCTGAACGAATCAGGTTTGGGACTATTATTTTGATGGTTTGTCAGTCCTTCGACCATTATTCTCTTGCTGAAAAAGGCTGATTACCTTTATTTTTTCTCTTATGTCCATAATCATTTGACAGCTCCAGAATTGTTGCACGAAGTATTGCCCTCCATGAATCTCAGCTCGATGATCATCCTGAGAGTGGTAGTTCTAGTAGTGGCATTGCACAGTCCACAAGTAATGATGTTCCGACAAGAAACTTGAGTGTTTCTGCTTTCTCAAGGCTAAGACGCCGAGTTCATGTCTTGTGGCAATGGGTTCTTCAGAAATGGCCTTCAGTAAGAAGATTTTCAAGTTACTATGTTTAATCTGTATTTTATGACACCCATTGAGAAATGTTCAATAATGCTTTCTTTCCTAATTACCTATTTGCTCTCTACAATCTGTTCTTAGATGCTGCCATTTGCTCAAGATTTTATACAGTTGGCTATCCGAACAAACCTAATGCTCTTCTATTTTGAAGGTAAGCTCTGTGCAATAGACTATAAACTCCTCTTGTTGTTTATATATATGATTGTGGGCCAGTAGATTTGAGGTGGGAATTTCTTTTTTGCATCCTGCTTTTTTATCACTTTAGCTCATGAAACCAGAAAAACAGTCCTAACTGGGCCTTCTAAATTCTGTTTAGTCATAATCTATCTAACATAGGACGTTGAAACAATTGTGGAATTCACTGTCAAGATGTGCTGCATATCTGAACATGTTATACTCATTCTAAAAGAAGATTTGCATTCTAATTCATTCGTTCAATGCACCAACAGTGGCCTGCAACATTATCATAAGGCTTAACTAGTGCGGTGACACTTATAAACTGATCATATCATCTGATTTATCACCTCATATATGTTTGTTTTATCTTTGTGACATTTTATTTAATTATTTATGCTCCCTTTGGTGTAGGGCTGTATTATCATTTGCCAAAGCGTGCAGCCGGTATTCGTTATGTATTCATTGGCAAGCCAATTAATCAGAGGCCTAGGTAATCTGTTACCTGTTTCCTCATTTAGTTTGCTGATACAGCACATACTTGCATGCAATACAAACAAACTAAATGGCTGCCAATGTGATGAAGTTGCATGTCAACGAGTGAATTTTCATATCTCAATTACTTTTTATCATGTCAGCATATATTCTCCAGCAAATAAAAAAGTAACTTGCAACATTTTGCAGGTATCAGATCTTGGGTGTTTTTCTGATGATTCAGTTGTGTATTCTTGGCGCTGAAAGACTCCGAAGAAGTAATATATCATCCATAGCTAGTTCCATTAACCAAATATCATCTGGAAGCTATCCCCCATCTACAGGTGCACTCTCTTGTGTTGAATTTGTCTATCCCTCATTTAATCATCTACAGTTTCACTTACAATGATACAAATATTTAAGTGTTGGTTTCTGTTTTTATCTGTCAATGGTAAACCAGGTCGAGGTATCCCTGTTTTAAATGAAGATGGACGTATCATCAGTGACATCCATGGTGGTAAAGCTGCAGATGCGGCTTCTTATTCAGAGGTATTTGCTTTGTCAGATAAACGTTGAGTATTTTGACCTTTTGGATATCATTAGTCAGAATGGAAGGTTTTGTCTGACATTAGTTGTTGGACTCTTTTCCTGGGTTTCTATTAATTGTGCAAGATATTTACACAAGCCAACAGGTACCATGTTGTTGTTTAGGTGGACACGGCAGAACAATAGAAACGAGCAGTTTAATGCACCGTTTATACTAGTGTGGGTTTCATATGCAAAAATAGCTTACGTTATACTGGATGTCTAATGTTCAGGCTTCCAGTAGCAAGAGCAAATGCACCCTGTGTCTCGGTACTCGGCAAAATCCTACTGCCACAACCTGTGGCCATGTCTTCTGCTGGTAAAAACTTATATTTTGATGCAAATTGATGTTTTGTTTCCTGCACCCTCTTGAATGGTTGGATAATTCATCACATTCCATGCAGGAACTGCATAATGGAGTGGTGCAATGAGAAACCTGAGTGCCCACTATGCAGAACTCCAATTACTCATTCAAGCTTGATCTGTATATATCATTCAGATTTCTAGCAAATCATTTCTCACGGTGGCAAGGCCATTCAATTTTTGATGGCATAAAAGTTATGATTCACCATAGTTCAGCCAGAAATCTGCGGGCTGAACTGGTTTCATATACCGAAGGAGGAAGAAGAGTTCGAGGCAAGAAGACTTTCGATATATTGAAGAGCAGACAAAGCTGCATATAGATGTTGTAGAATTCAAATTGCAAAGAGCACTAGGAACCATAAAGAAGAAATCATTTATTTGTAGCGCAGATAGATGTCTTGTATTCTGCACGTTCTGGGCACCGATGTGAATTTTGTAGAGTAGAACAATAACTGGCTCGAATCATAGAGGTATCAACAATGTGATGTTTCAATTTTCTTTAAACCTAATCAGTGATTAAAAAACATTATGCAAAAGCAGCAAAACTGAAGACGTAATCGTGCCGTGGAAAACGTCGAAAATTCCTACAGCCCCTGGAGAAATTCAAGATGTCCATGCGCTGATGCCCCTCTGAAATTTTCTTTCTTAAAATTAACGCCATGGATGATGCATGCCCGTTGCTCGTCAACACTCCACGCTGCACACAGCACACTGCTACACTAGACGCCGCCGCTGCCGCGTGCCAAGCGAGCTCTCCGCTATAAAACCAACTTGCCTCTCACCTTCATCAGGTCGCTGTCGCCTACCAAAACCACCGGCGCGCTCTGCTCTGCATCTTTAACCCTGCCCTCGTCACACTAACCCAACCATGATTTGCCTCAAAGCCTTCTCCTCCTCATCCCCTCTCCACCTCCCGACCCTCCGCCGCCTCGCCCCTCGCTCATCCTCCTCCCCGCTCCGCGTCGCCGCCATGTCCTCCTCCGCCGCCGCCGCGGTCGCCGCCCCGATCGAGCACATCGTGCTCCTCAAGGCCCGCCCGGAATCGATCGCCTCTGGCGCCGCCGCGGCGATGGTCTCCACGCTGCAGGCTCTCGCGACGCAGGTCCCTGGCCTGGCCTACATCCACGCCGGCCCGGTCCTCCGCCTCCGCTCCCCGGCCGCCGAGGCGCTGGGACCCACCCACCTCCTCCACTCCCGCTACGCCACCAAGCAGGACCTGGCGACCTACGCGGCGCACCCGGCGCACGTGGCCGCCGTGCAGGGCCACGTGCTCCCCAACGCGCTCGACACCACCGCCGTCGACTGGGTCAACGCCGCGCCGCTCCCGTCCCCCGTGAGCCCCGGCGCCGCCGTGCGCCTCACGCTCGCTAAGGTGAAGGAGGGGGTGGAGGTCGCGCAGCTCGTGGAGAAGGTGGCCGAGGCGACCAAGGCCGCCGGGGAGGCTAAGGGCGCCAAGGTGAGCTTCGGGGAGAACTTCTCCCCCGCGAGGGCCAAGGGGTACCAGTTCGGGATGGTGGCCGTGTTCGACAGCGTTGAGGAGCTGGATGCAGTGGAGGGGGACGGCAAGGTCGAGGAGGCCAAGGCCGCGGTCAGGCCACTTCTCGACGAGGTGCTTGTGCTGGACTTCGTCGTCGAGGCTCCAACCCCGGCGAGTCTCTGAGAGGTTCCATGTTCGATTTCAGTTCTGAGTGGTTGGAGATTTGGGAATAATGTACGCCCCGTGGTTATCAACTTGTGAGATCGGGAATGACAGTGGGACGAATAAGAATTTTATTTCCTTGATTAAGGATTGAAGTTCTTGCTTGGATCCTGCCCTTGTGCTTGCCATGGCCGTCTCATTTCATTTGAGTGTGTGTTTATATGAAGGTTCAAATCCTTTACAGTAACGCTTGTCAATCCTTTTCGGCTATATGAACAACGGGCACCTTTGATTCTACATGAGAAACTTAACTTAATAGTACTATAAACTGACTGAGGCAATGACACTGTCGAATCATAACTATACACATAATTTCTAGTACAAGCAGACTGGCCATTCAGTTATAAATGATATTCTGCCTTTGCATTGGAGTGATATTGTATATAGTATTATAGTTTCATGGAAAGTATATTGCCATTTAAAATCTAGAAGATTTGTTACAACTGCACTTACCAGTGCTTTCTTTTGTAAAATGGATAATATAATGGGTATACAAAATATCACATTTTTTCATTTTGTAAAGGCAAAATAGACAAATTCGTCCCTGAACTATTGGCAAAGGGTCAAGTTTGTCCATGTACTTTTGATTTGGTCAATTTAGTCCCCGAACTTTTGTTTTGTGGTGCAGTTACATCTCTCATTCTATTTTCACATTAACACCGTTAGTTTACCTCTAATAGACCTGCTGAAATTACCCATTTACTCCTCCTTCACGTCAACATTCCGTCTCTTTTTTTCACATGATATTTTTTTCTCATAGCTATATTTTTGTCACATGGTATTTTTTGGAAAAAAATTTGGTGGGGTACGTCCGCACAGTTCCATCGGTGAGGACCCACCTCCTAATGTTGCCGCGTGGCCAACCCAAGGGATCAACGCTCGTGAAGACAGGGCCGCTGCTCGCTTGTAGAGTTGGCCATGCAGCCTGAGGCCCGCTGGCCCGGCCCACGGCACGGGGTTTTGGCCCGGCCCATGGCACGGCACGGCGGCAGCGGGCCCGGGTCGACCCGGCCCGAGCCGTCGTGCGGGCCATGGGCCGCCACCTCGGCCCGTGGCACGGCACGGGCACGGCCCGGTAAAATGGCCGGCCCGGTACCGGCCCAGTGCCTCCCAACGTGATTATGTGAATATCAGAATATGTGATACTATGAATGTCTGAATGTGAATATGTGATTCTATAATCTTGCATTCTTGCTTGAAATCTTGAATGTTAAATACTTGAATGGAACTTTTATGTGATTGTGTAGTTGTAATTTGTGAATTTTTGAAAGTTTATGTTGATGGGCCATGGGCCGGCACGGCACGAGAAAAGCCCACCGTGCCAACGGGCGGCACGACATGGTCAATCGGCCCATGGGTCGGGCCGTAGGCCGAGGCCACGGCACGAGGCACGGTGGTGGCACGGCACGGCCGGCACGACGGCACGGCCAAACACGGCGGGCTGCGACCCGGCCCGGCACGGTGGGCTGTCGGGCCGGGCCGGCACGGCCCGTTGGACATGTATACTCGCTTGCCGGCTCATTTGCTGGCTTTCTCCGACGCATGCGGCTCAAGCCATAGGCTCCTCCCAGCTCCCACGCGAAGCCGACGGCTGGTTCATTTTCTTCCCCATGTCCTCCTCGGCTCCTCGATCAGTGACAAAAGCGATGGAGCGGTCTCTCATGCTGAGTTTACCATTGTCCTCGACGTACAAGCACGACTCCTTGTTCAAATCCGTTTTGTGTACGTACACAAAATGTATACGCATGGATCATGCTACATATCTCATTCTTTCCACGGACGACGGGCGACGAACAATCTGTTTATTCGCTGGAGATGCTCACGTTGTCACACTTGAATGAGCTGGCTTGCGGACGCCGGCGACGACATGTGTGTTCTGCATCCACAATTCACGTTCATAGGTGCATGTCCGGCTAGCATTCGTCTTCAGCGACTCATCGAACACCGTCGTTGTCCATCATTTGTTGCCACCGAGGATTCGAGGTCAACGATGAAGTGCTACAGGCTGTCTACCAGCCTCGATCAGCCATTCCAAATCATACTCCGATGATTCATCAAAGGATTCAAAATGAGTTCGGTCCGCCGGATCGGTGCCTCCTATGAGCCGATGGCCAAGCTGTAGAGCGGAGCCGCAGGGTTTGGAAACAACCAGCGAGCGAGCCGCTTTTTCTTTGCGAGCGGTAGATATCTGGGGCGTCGATTCCCTCTGTTAGCCACGCGGCAGCATTAGGAGGCTGGTCCTCACCGATTGAACTGTGCAGACGTACCCCACCTAATTTTTTTCCGTATTTTTTGTCCAGACCATATATAATGTAATGGCACGTGGTCGACTCAATGTGTCATGGCTCAAACAACAAAGCAAATGTCTCATTTTCAGCTGGCACCAAGTGACTGAATCACGTGCCATTACAATCATGTTCTGGACAAAAAAAAAAACACCATGTGAAGAAATATAGCTATGAGAAAAAAATACCATGTGAAAAATATAGCTATGAGAAAAAATACCATGTGAAAAAATATAGCTATGAGAAAAAAATACCATGTGAAAGAAAGGAGACTGAATGTTAACGTGAAGGAGGGGCAAATGGGTAATTTCAGCAGGTCTGTTAGAGGTAAACTAACGGTGTTAATGTGAAAATGAGATGGAGGATGTAACTGCACCATAAAACAAGAGTTCGGGGGACTAAATTGACCAAATCGAAAGTACAGGGACAAACTTGACCCTTTGCCAAGAGTTCAGAGATGAATTTGCCTATTTTGCCTTTTGTAAAATTGGGAAAAACAGTGTACCATTAAGAATTACTTGCCTATGGATAATAGAACAAGGTAGGATGTAACTATGGAGTACAATGTTTATCTCTATGGGCTTCAAACATTGACGTGCTCATCTAATGTGTCTCGTGTTCGGCTGTTCGCCTATTTGCCTCTACTGCTTAACACAATGAGTTCAGGAATCAGTGATATGCGTTATTCTTTTGCGTAAAGCCTTTATAATCACATTTCGATTGGATGATGTTTACGATGTCATTTTATCTGAGTGCCTGCAAATAATTATGTGAAAAAATGTAAATCACTTTCGTCCCAGAAGGGCGAAGGGGCACCAGTTCAGGATGGTTGGCAGTGTTGGCCAGCCTTGAGGAGCTGGATGCGATGGAGAGGGGTGGCAAAGGTCGCTGCTTCTCGACGAGGTAGTGGTCCTGGACTTCATCATCAGACCTGCTGCGGGTGAGGCTCCACTGCTCCAGTTTGAGCAAGCCTCTGAGAGGTTCCCTGTGTGCTATCACAGTTGTTTGAGTGTGCTGTTGATTTGGTATTGCAGGCTCCTTGTGGTTCATCTTGTGAAATTAGGAATGTCAGTGTGATGGATAAGGATTGTTTCCTTGTTTAAGGCCAAGTAGTGCTTCATATTTTTACCATGTCCCATGCTTTACTACTACTGTCTAAATCAGTGATATGCATTGTACATTGAATTCTCTTTTGTGAAGTAGTATTTACTAGTATAGGTAAACTGTCACTCTGCTCGTTTGATAAGAAATTACCATCTTCCAGGTCGTGTCATATGAGTGGCAATCCTCAGGTTCTATAGGGATAATTATCATTATCAGTTTTTCTTGATTCTTTGTCTGCATGGACTTTAAATTTAATAACCTTTATCCTTGCAAACTTTATAAGACTTACTGGTTTTAGTGGTCTTGTATCTGCACTGCACAGGTAAAAAATGGGAATAGGTAAATGCACTGTTTATAAGCATAGGGAAAAAAATAACTATGAAGCAATATAAGCAAACCTCCCTCTGATTTGATGGAGATTACTTAGCACTGACGTCATGGTAGTGTATCATTCTGTTTTGTTTGCGTTATTTCTGTTGTAGAGGCTAACCCTTTTGCTGTCCACTAGGGAGGTGCTACAGTTTGATGGACAACAGGCATCATGTCAAGATTTATGAAGACACATGAAAAGATTACAAGACCTGTGTTTCCAGTTTCTTCTTTGTTTGAACCACACTATCCAATTCGGGACACCACAGAAGAACAGACCAATATCCACCTTATTTTTATCTCTTCACTGTGAAGCTTCTATTGGAGTCTTGTACTGCTCTCCTTTGTCAACCCAAGCTTCCATTTCCTGCCCTTTTGGCGCCTCCATTGCCCTGGTATGCTATCCTCCGATCTAATTAAATCTTATATCCTCTGCTCCATCCCCGTTCTTGACATCGTTTGTACTTGATTGATCATCAGTACAAAAAAAAAGGAGTTTGCTGCAACGGGTCAAGATCAGTTGGATTTCTCTGCTATGGAAAATCATAGCAGTGATGATTGTGCTGACTGCTGACCGAGTCCTATTCCATGAGTAGTTATTTAAGTTAGATGCTTTGATGAACTGCAAACTTGCTTATGTCAAATTTGTCAAACCAAGCACTTGCTGGCAAAGTAGCATAATAGCATTACATGCAACCATGTTAGTGCAGTGCGGTCTCTTCGCACTAACATATATATAACCTTACCTAGCTCCCCCTTGTCATCAACTTCAGTCCAGCCGTCCAGGCTTTAGTAGACGCATGGCATCTTGCCACCGAAGACACTTCTTCGCCCATCCAGAGCACCCGCTTCTGAGGACTCAGTACGGCGGCGACTCCGACCATGCCTGCGACATCTGCCGGTCCCAGCTCGCCGGCCTCGCCGGCTACCGCTGCGGCGCCTGCGACATCGACGTTCACGAGACGTGCGCCGACTACTTCAACGACTCCATCGTCTTCTTCGCGCACCCGTGGCACCGCCTCACGCTGAGCCGCATCCCCGGCGGCGCCGCCGCAGAGTGGACGTGCGACCTCTGCGAGGAGGAGTGCGCCCCGGGGAGCTTCGTGTACCGCTGCGTCCGGTGCATGTTCGACGTGCACCCGCTCTGCAAGATGCTCCCACAGACCGTCCGGAGCCCTCTGCACCCCGGGCGCGACCTGTTCATGGTCCCTTCGGCCGGGCAATGCTCGGCCTGCCATGGAGATCTGCCCGTGTGGCAGTACGTCTGCGGCGGAGCTTGCTTCTTCAGGCTACACATCGCGTGCGTCGCCGGGGCGCCAGGTGGCAGCGACAACATGCTTGCTGGCCAGTGTAGCGCCGGCGCCGCTCAGCCGGGCTGTTACGCTGGCCAAGCTGGCAGCGGTGGTTACAGTATCGGCGAGAAACCGAGCCGCGGCGCGCGCGTAGCCAAGTTTCTTCTCAAGACAAGCTTCCGTGTCGCCATCGACGCAGCAAACGACGGCGGCGGCTTGGCGGCGCCGGTGCTCAGTGTCCTGGAAGCAGACTTCAATTGATCGACCATGTCGTTGTAGCCGGCCATGAATAAGAGCACTCTGGCCTCTCGCCTCTGTCTCAGGCTCTCAGCCAACAATGGCGAGTGGTAGTTGGGTTTGCATCAAGTATATTTACTTTAACTCGCGCATAATAAGAGCACTATGGTGCCAATGCAAGCAGAACAATGGTTGTAGGCTGTAGCTAGGCGACTGCCTGTAATAACCTGTGTTTTAGCGAGTTTTTGGGTACCATAGTTTATATATGTTCTTTGGTATGTACTCTGTAATGTAGCATGGCGATGCACGTACGTCTAATAACCACAATTATTTGTTTGGCTACTTCATTTCGTCTAATTAACCGACCACTGTCAGCATGCAGCAGCAAGAGAGCTGTGACCTCCGGGATCTGACCAACTGTCGCTCTGGACGAATATCGTTCGCGATCGAACAGCCCGGCCAATCGAACACATCGGTTGCACACATTGCCAACATTGGCCTCGAAGCTTGCAGGATCCATGAGTTTTTCAGTGATCAAAGGCACTAGCCAGGGAAGAAGAACTGCAGGTCGGCAGCATTTGTGGTTGTGGGCTCAGCCCATAGAGTCGATGAAGTTTGCCCGCTGTTTAACAACCAAGTAGTCCAGTTGACTGTGGATCTGGTCAGAAAAATGCACCAGCTCTCAGTGTCAATATTTTCTCTTGGGTTGTACCGTCGTGCCGTGGTGCGTGTGTCCTGAGCAACCCGTCGCACCCATTTTTAGTTTATTTCAATCATGACATATGTGGACAACTTACTCTAGATTATTTTTTTCTATAATGACGTATCTGAAAAGCAGCAATAGCCAAGCATTATATGGCTTTGGTTTGGTATTTGTGGCTTTGTGTTTGAAACTGCGACCAGCTGAGACCAAACCTTGAAACATCAACAGTGACTTGGGTGGTCCATGTCCGAAACCGATCGAGGCTTAATTTCTTCAGGAAATGGCTACGGTTCGACGTCGGTACCGTGTGCCAGAAAAAGAAGTGCCCGATTGCCCATGCGAAATAAAGAAGAAAGGTGGGTTTTTTTTAAAAAAAATCTACAAGAAACTGAAAAGCTTAACCACGTGCACATATCTCAAAAGTCTATAATTTTCAGACGATGCGTAGACCGCTAGCGATCCACTAAGCATTATTCGTGACCATTTCCATGCCTGCGGTTCAAGTCCAGAAACACCCGGTGCTCCGGCCGCGGCAGCATCACCCACGTGCTCTGGATCGACAGACAGCAAAGATGTCTGGGTGAAATGCCCGTTCTCGTCGTGGCGACAGCTGATCCACCGATCACCTTTCTTCAGTTCTCCGGCAGCGGTATGTAGGATCTATCTGATGACCACCACACCGAGGTTGACCAGCAGGTCGTGCCGGCAGCCGCGTGCTGCATGCGCACGGCCCCATGCATCATGCATCATCGCCACCATATTCATTACATCCAGATCGATCCCATTGTGGTTGCTACTACCGTGTCAACTTCATCTCTCTAAACACAATCTTAATTCTCCAAGCTCCCATGCTTCATTGTTTAGCTTGGCACGTGAGGTGGACAAAGACAATCTTGATTCTCCAAGCTCCCCTACTGTCCCTCCAACCCAAACAGCCTCAGCATGGCTGTGCCTGATCCAATCTTAAAGTAATGCATCCAGGGTACGTAATACATGAAGGTTTATCCTACGTTACGCATCCTTAAATTTAACCAACAATATTATTTTTTATGCTGAATCTAGTAAGGAGAATTGAGAAATTATCTCTTAATCACTTTCTTAGGCGGAACAAACGGTCACTTTCGTGTTGAGAGCAGCGGAGGTGACTAAATCAACCCTTCGTATAACATACGACTGACCAAGTACCAGTCAACACTAGATTCATGAATCATGCATGGAGTGGTCGGGTTGGAGTCACCTGTCGGCTACTCGGCTGTCGTCCTCTCTGAAACCCGTAGTTATTGCAAGAATTGATCGCATATTCGCATTTCTATGCGTTTCTACAAGTGGCAATCTTGCGTAGCTATTGCAAGAATTGGTCGCATTTCTAGACGTCCTAGAAGTAGCCCTTGTGCTAATATTTGTTCCTGTTAACTTTTTGCCACGATGTTTAATTTGATTATTCTTCTTCTTCAAAAAACTATGTAGGCATAATTCATTTTGTATGATATGTATTATAAGTATGATTTATCTTTTGGTATGTTTGCAAAATTAAGATGAATAGTCAAAGATTAAGTATGACTTATCTTTTCGTATGTTTGCAATAACTAAGATGAATGATCAAAGATTCTGTCAACAAGTTGTTCTACGCAAGCCATGCCATGGCGTCGTGCCGACCCACGCGTGCTTGTAATTTTTTTTAGAAAAAGAAAGTATATTTCAATATTACAGCCTCCGCATCGACCAAATGCATGTAGCTATACGTGCTTGTAATAATTTCTAAAGACGCAATACAATAGCATGGCTACCCACCTCTGCCACATCTGCGGATCCAAGCTCGCGTCTGTGAGACTGTGACTAGTTACTTCGACGAGAGCATCCCAAACCCACAAATGCCAAACTGCCCCCTCGAGAAGTCGAGATTAAAAAAAAAGAGGTGTCATATATGAAATTATGGTAACATGGCAAAATATATTTATCAAGGAAAGATATGAAATTCGTCACGATGAAAGTGAAACTAGTGCTTACTGTTTCCAACACATTGGAAAACCGAGTAAAAACACCCTAGAGTGGACTTGAGTTTCATCCACACGTTTTATGAACTACCATTGATGTGATGGAAGTTAATTAGCTCATCGGTTGGCATGTGAAGCAGTGCGCGACTATATATCCATCTCTCGACTCTCATAGTCCCAACTCGATCCCATTCCATCTCTCGACTCTCGAAAAGTTGTCCCAACTCCCATTCCATCGTCCATTGCTGTCTCTCCAAAGCATAACACACTACTACCATTCATGGCGTCCCGAAGACACTTTGCCGACCCACACCACCCGCTCGTGTGGACGCACCACAGCCCTGCCGAGGCAGGCCTCTGCAGCATCTGCCTGCTTCCACTCGCCGGCCGCAGCGGCTACGGCTGCTACACCTGCAACATCCAACTCCACGGCGCGTGCGCCGATCACTTCCGGGAGGCCATCTCCTTCTTCGCGCACCCGTCGCACGCCCTCACGCTAAGCCGCAGCCCTAGCCCAGATGGTCGTGCCTGCGACATCTGCAGAGGCCATTGCCCTCCCGGGAGCTTCGTCTACCGCTGCGTCGAGTGCGGCTTCGACGCGCACCCTCTCTGCACGCTGCTGCCGGAGACAGTAGGCGACGACCTCCGCATGGTCTCTTCGTCGTCGTCGTCACCAGCTGGGTGTTGCTCGGCCTGCCCCCATCCGTTACCCACGTGGCACTACGCCTGCTCTGATAGTCGCCGGCTACATGTCACGTGTGCCGTTGACATTATTGGCCAGACCACCACCGGTGATGCTGTCGTCAGAGACGGCCCCCCTGCTGATGCCTTCAAGGGTGGCGTCAACAACGAGGCTGCCGCTCGAGGCATCCATGGCGCTCAAGGCCGGGAGCGTGTCCTTGATGGCCCTGCTGGCCAAGGATGGAGCTACGGCCCGGCCAACCCAGGCTACAGTTACAGTTACAGCCCTGCCATGCCGGTGTACGGTGGCCCTGCCGGCCCGGCCCAGGGTGGCTACTTCGGCGGGCCCTTCATCCATGGGGGATACTGGCCTCCCTACCAGGGCGGCTACTACGGCGCCAGTGGCGTCCCTGTCATCCAAGGTGGATACGGGCCTCCCTTCCAGGGCGGCTACTACCCCCCTGTCATGCCCGCTGGCGGCCATGGCAACGGCGGCGGTGGTGGACATGGCATTTTCCACAACCCGGGGACGGCGGGGAGCCTGATGACTGGCATAGCCGGATTTCTGGCGAACGTCGCCATCAGCGCAGTAGTCCCCGACTTGGCATCCGGTCTTCTGTCAGCGATCCTCGGTAACTGATTGCCATGGCGTAGCCACGCGCGTTGGCCAGGCCGGTGTCGTAGCCGATGGGCCGGTCCCATACCCAGAGCCACAACATACGGTGTACCCCTGTTTGTTTGCAGGAGCTGCTCGATCGAAGCGAACTGACAAATTGTCATCGATCTGTTGTTTTTTTTCTGTTTTCTTTTTTCATGTGCCGGGAGTATTTCTGTAGCTATCGGACATACTGCGTGATGATGTAAGTTGTTTATTTATTAGAAAAATGATTTTGAGCCTCGTATTTGATTGTGTGGAACTGTAAAGATCGTGCCTCGTAATGTTTTTTTATATAAAAAAAGAAAGCTCAATGGCAGAGACTTTGGACTCAAGGCAAGACTCGCAAGGAGTCGGCAGCAGGAATCGATTTCTACGTTTTAGGCCCGTTTAGATTCATTTATTTTTCCCAAAAATCTACTATTTATCTCAACTTTTTCTTATTCATCTTATCCCTCCTATTTACATAACACTATTCATCTGCAGTGTTTTTTTAGGTAAACAGTGTATTTTGAGGAATCTTTCCCAATCTAAATACATCCTGCCTATGAATTTGCTGTAGGCCATCGATTCTAGCCATGGAAAGTTACAGAATCACGCTGATGAACCTCCATGCTGCTTCCTTTCCTAGGTTGGCTCGACCAATGCTGTTCCTCTAGACACAAGACTCGGGCGAAAGCCTTGCCAAGCCCTTGCTTGCCCGACGATGATTATGTTATGGCATCATTCACCTCACTAGAGGCATCGTTGAAGAAGCTCATGTGGTGTTTAATCTTTTCACTTTTTTGTTGTAATTAATTAGTAGTCGTGCGTCGTGCCACCTCTCACGCACCCTGGTGCTAGGGCGTCTTGTTGTTCTCGACTTCTCGTCGTCAACCCTCTTTTCTCGTGGATGTGCCATGATCTCGCCGGTGTGCTGGGGCTCCTATTGTTTTGGTTTTAGTTCGATTTTCTAAAATTAACCGTACAAAAAGGTTTTGGCTCGTTGTCCCTGAAAATGAGGCTGTCGATTTCATATGAATATATATTCGGATGGAGATTATCTCCCCCGTGGCAATTAAAAAAAAGTTGACCCGCCCTTTAACAACAAAGTAGTCCAGTTGACTATGGATCTTGTCAGAAAAATGCACCAGTCATTGTCTATATTTTCTCTCGCTCTTGCGATTGATCGAGAAATGTTCTATTGTTTTTTTGGAGTCAACTGGAGCTGAGCCTGACGGCACAGGTTTCAGCACGCAATGCATGGACTGAACAAACAACGCGGTGGTTTGACATTGGACTGATTGGAGTAACAATCATCAACACTGCATACGGATCAGAAACTTTTTTAGCGGATGACCGAGTCCTGAGTCCATGTTGCATTACTTACCGTATTCCTCCATCCATAAAAGAACAAAACTCTCGCTTACTGAGGAGTCCAATAATTTTAAATTTAGCCAAATTTATATTAAATTATGAATATTTATGTCTTTAAATAAATTCGTATCAAATACATTCTATGTTAATTTAACTATACTTATTGGGGGGAGGGGGGGGCATCAAAATAAAACTATGCATTGTATGTACGGTTTTCAACATCTTTGTGTCTTGCATGTGTTAAAACATCAAAATGAAACTATGCATTATATGGGTTGTTTCATCCATCAATTAAATGTATTGTTGCTTATGTGGCATTCTTGGAAACAGAAAAATGAAATCTCCGGTCAGGATTAGCCTAAGAAACCATGTTTATTTCAAAGAAAGATGATAGAAAGAGTAAAAAAGATAAGAATGGATGATAATTTTTATTTTGAATCTATGCATTTTCAAAGAAATCAAATGTGTGTGGTGTCTATATGACAGGAAAGAATAAAGACAACTTGGTGATATCTTGATTAGGACGGCCCTAATCTAATCATCGATAAAAAAAAATGTACTGCTGCTACCGTGCAATTATGCATGGCTACGCACTGCGCATTACTAATTCCAAGAGATCGCGACCTCAACTTTGGTGCGAGGAACCTCCAAGCTAAACCCCGTTAATTAGATCATCGTCCATTGATCAATCTAATTAAAAGGGCTTAACCCTGGTCGTCCTTGAGATGTACCCCGAACAATGCCCAGGACGACACATCTCACTAGCACAAGTTAAACATCTTCATCACACATAGCATTGCATACATAGAGTTCACCATACATAAAAGCATTCAAGTATTACAAACCAAGTTTAAGTTTCAAGTCTAAACATAAGGTTTTGCAGCGGAAGGTTTAAACATCGCTCTCATAGATATTACAACAAAATAAATGAGTTCACTCTCATGCCACAAGTGACTCATCAACATAGGTGAACTATGGGCAGCTACCCCCTGCCCGCACCTTCGTCTGCGGAAAGGAAGTACCCAAAGATGGGCTCCGTTGGCACCTCACCTGCACAACTTAAATATAGCACCATGAGTACGAAGGTACTCTGTAGGACTTATCCAATATGGGTATATACAAGCCTGACTCTCAAGGAGTATGCATGTGGTTGGTAGCAAGGATGGGCAATAGGTAGTTAACTTGCATAAAAGAATCTGCATTTGAAAGGGTTATACAAGCAAAAGACCCTATCTAACCTAAACATTCATCAATCAACTTAATACTATATTATGAGATCCATCATGAGCAAGTTCCATCTCCCATGAACTTCAATCGGTAACTCTACATTGGAGCGAGCCTCATAGAGCATGTACCATGACCGAGGAACGCGGCTATTGCAATAGATTTAAACCCTGCAGGGGTGTACAACTTTTCCCACAAGAGGCGCAAGACCAACGACCATACCCCGTGCACCAAGAGTAAGTGTTGATTCATGCCCTCAACCATTCACATACCCACACCCAGCCATGAGAGGGTGGCCGGAGATGTATAGGGGTGACGGACGCCGCCATCTACCCCTCATCACAACCCGTATCAAACCGTCCCATGGCAAGGTCCGGCTTATGTACTTGGCTTGCCTATCCAATCCTAGGTATGTGGTTTGTACGACAAAGTGCTCAAGATGGCGGCTATCAATGAGACGGTCCTTAATCAACTTAAGCATGACTAGTACGCATGAGCTCCATCTCATGTGAACCTACATCTCATGCTCAAGTCCGCATCATCTTCCAACAAGTTCATCATTTTAATCAACTCTTGTCAAGTGTAATATAAAGTACATCCCTATGTCTCGCGAGAGGTGGTGACCTTATCACCCCTCGTCTTCTATCGGTGCTAGGCTTGGCTAAGCATTGTAATTCGTGACACCTACACAAGCATGGTTTGTCTAAAAGAGGTACACTAGATCAAGAGTGGTAATGCATCAAGTAGGTGCTACTCTAAGAAGCATACATATATAGGTATGAACATGCGCAAACAAGACACATATACCAAATTGATCCAAAATGGGTGAGAAATATGCTTAGGTGCCTGCCTTGTTGCTCAAAGGTCTCCTCAACCACAGGGTCGTGCTCGGTCTCAACCTCTGTGTCCTCCGGCGTCTCGATCCCTACACGAATGCAATGATACATAAATAAATATGATATGAATGAATCTCCAAAATGAGATGCAAAAGATGTGACAAAATATCAGTTTAGAAAGCCTTAGAATTATGTATAAACATACTTTAAGTTGGAAATATAGGTATATAAGTCAACTGGGTGATTTTCGGATCTTCCGAATCGAATTACCGGATCTTCCGGTTTTACCCAGAGAAGAACCGGATCTTCCGGTGCACAAAACCGGAACTTCTGGTTTTACCCAGAGAAGAACCGGAACTTCCGGTGCACAAAATCGGAACTTCCGGGCATGTACTGGAACTCAAAATCGGAACTTCCGGCTCTTTCCCGGATCTTCCTAGCAGCCCGACGGCCGGGAAAGAAATGCTAGCCGGCGGCGGCTCCGACCTCCGTTTTGGGTGCCGTTTGTTTCTATGGGTTTGTGAGAGTGTCAAGCTTCTATTCCAAGTGATGTATTTGACATGCATTAAGGTTTATAAGCTCGAACTCATCAATGGTGGTTTTATTTCAAGAAACTCTAAAAACTCTAAACCTAGAGCAATGGGGAGTGGATCGAGAGGGAGAATGGCTCACCAGTGATGTACACAACTCCCACAAGGGTCGCAGGTTGGTGTAGGGCGAGGAGGAGTGAGGCTTGCTTGTTCTTGACCTTGAGCTTGAAGAGGAGAGCAATGGGGAGAAAGGAGAAGCCTGGGGAAGCTCCTTGCTCGGGGAAGATGACGACGTGGGGGAGCAGCTCGTCGACGGGGTGCTCCGGCGAAGCTCCGGCGACGTCTCCGGCGAGCTCTTGGGTGCCTTCAATGGGGGAACCTTGGGAGCTCCTCCATGGTAGAGAGAGGAAGAAGAGAGAGGGAGTGGGAGTGGAGAGTGAGGTAGGGGAAGGGGAGAGCTGCATCTCAGCTCCCCTTGGGACAGCTGGGTGATGGGTGGGTCCCACGGGGACACATGGCAGCTGTGCAAAAGTCGATGTGCCAATGTGGACTTACCGGATCTTCCGACTAGGAGCCGGAAGATCCGGAAAATCCACAGTTTATTGGTAAAAAAACATTTTTAGACCAACTAGAGGCCTCCTAAAAATAGGAAACAAATTTATAGATGATAAAGATGATGCTTATGAATGGCTCATGCTATGTTTAGAAATTTTGGGTCGTTACATTTGGCGTGGACGGAGATGACACATGCAGGTTCCGCTGTCTCGATCTCAATCATGACGGCTCTGGTCGGCTGCCTATGCATGCAACTATTCAGCGTACAAACTAACCACTTGACGGCTTGGCGTGTAGACTCGGTACACAAACCAGTCAAATCAAGTACCAAGTCCATGGCTGGGTTTATGGAAAAAAAGAAGCAGTTCCTGCCAAAACCGAGGGACCGGGGACGGGCCGTAGGTTCAGTTTGTCGCCGACTTGCCGCTGCTTCACCGTCGTCCTCGTGGAGGTGTAAATTTTGTGAGCAAACCACGAACCTACCTTGAAGGCCCGGGTCATGTGTCGCCCGTAGTTTTCTAGTATAAATATACCAGTATAGCTCCCAGAGCCAGACTCAACTTCCAAAGCCGCCTCTCTTTGTTGAAACAAAACAAGAGCACATACAGCCTTGAGTGACATGGCGTCTGGTCACTTCGATCCCCTGCACCAGCTTGTCAAGACGCGGTACGCTGATGAAACCGGCCATCACTGCGACATCTGCCTATCCAAACTCGCCGGCGACGTCGGCCACAGCTGCAGAGCCTGCAACATAGACCTCCACGATGCGTGCTCCGGTTACTTCAAGGAGACCATCTCCTTCTTCGCGCACCCGTGGCACACCCTCAAGCTAAGCCGCATCCCCAGCGCCGCCGTTGGAAGATGGTGGTTATGCGACCTCTGCATGGAGGAGTTACCCCCCGGAAGCTTCGTGTACCGCTGCGCCGTGTGCAATTTTGATGTGCATCCTCTCTGCACAATGCTCCCTCAAACGATCCATATCCCCCAGCACCCGGAGCATGACTTCCGCATGGTCCCTTCGTCCGGAAACTGCTCGATGTGCGAGAAGAGTCTACCCGTGTGGCACTATGTCTGCCCTTGCTCGGCGCGGCTGCACATCGGCTGTGCCTCCGGCGTTGGGAGTGCCGGCCAGGACGACGATGATGCGAAGGGTGATGAGGTCGCCCATGCTACTAGCAGCAGCAGCAGTGCTGTGACTGTGAGCAAGCATAGGCGCCGGAAAGTGATCGCCAAGATGCTCCTCAAGACAAGCATCCGCATCGCGATCAACGCAGCAACCGGCGGCACGGCGTCGCCGGTGCTCGACGTCTTGGCCGCGGTCTTCTCGTCGTAGCTGAGCGCAGATGGTTTTAGTATTTTACTGGTGTGTGTGTGCACGTTTGCGTTCTGCCGGTACTGTCGATCAGGTGCCGTATTCTCCTTCGAAATCGATCATTTTGGTCCTCCTCCTCCATGTGTGTAGCTGTGTGTATACTATGCTTGTAGCAGGTCCGCGTGGCGGACCTTATGTAATATCTCGTGCTTCTTTATTTGATTTTCTCTGTACTTGGGTAGAAAAAAAAATTCTCTACCCAAGTCTATTCATATGTAAAATTGCCCTGTTTCTAAAAAAAAACTGTAAAATTGCCAATATTGTTGGAGCCATCAACTGGGCACGGAAGCTTATATTTTTGAGAATTACGATCTCACGCCCCTTAGAAAAAGTGTACCGATTGAAATGTATCCACTAGCTTCAATGCCACGTGCAGGCATATTTTACTATGGGCCTGTTTGGATCCAGCAGAGGTTATAATAATCTGGTTTATGAAAAAGAACTAGGTGAGAGTGTTTGGAGGCCAGATTATAAAAAATTGTAATCCAGCTATTTAAACTACCTAATGACATGTTTGCCTCTCATTTATTATTGGAAGAGGTGGCATAGAAGGTAATTATTTGATAACGTCGAAGGGCAGACAATAATATAGGGGTTATAGTCTGGTTTTAGCTGCGGTGGAGTAGATTATGGGTTTATAATAATCTGGTAGTCTAGATTATATCAATTAGCATAAAACCATCCCGTTTCGAGACCCTCTAGATTATATAAACCAGTTTATTATAATCTGGGTGGATCCAAACAGGGCCTATATCGAAAGTTTACCCTTGAAAAATCTTGGAATCACTCGTATTTGTGATGGTTCGATGAAGAAAAATAATGTACCAAGAGATGTGTAATCATTCAAGCCAATACATGGAGCCATAGATAGATTGTTTAATTGAGGTATCTAGATCGGCAACAATGAATCAAGTACATACAACCGCACACATATGTACTGAAACATCATACTTTTCGTCTAAAAATTAGCCTCATGTAGTATAATTTTGCAATGGAAAATAGTACAAATGGATTCACATTTGAAATTACTTTCTCATGGTTATGAATTTTGTGGCTACAAACAGTTTAGCATAACAAATATTTGCTTGTCACATGCATAACACAGGACACCTGTAATTTATATACATGCAGAGTGAGGTTCCAGCAAAGACTTGGCAGGTATATAAATTCGCAAGTCTTTGCTGAAAAAAAAAACGCTGCTGCGTATTTAAAGGGTCTCCTAAATGAAGAATAAACTATGGTTGGTCCTTGGAAGTTGGAACTTATTAGTTTCTGTAAACATAAATAACTACAAGCCCGTACCTGGAGGTTTATCATAAGACACAAATTCTTAACTTCGACAAACAGTATTCTCTATTTTTTCACTGAATCTAGTAATGAGAATTGAGAAAAATTATCCGAAGCATAGACCACGTGTATATATATTCTCGTAATTTTGTTTTTTTGGGTAAAAGAGAGCTTTATTTAACTAGGAGTAAGCTCGTAATTTCTTAGGTGGAACAAACGGTCACTTTATTTTGTGGGATGCGGAGGTGACTAATCAACTCTTTGTGTTACACAAAAGACAACTGACCAAGTACATGTCACCACTAGATACATGCATCATGCATGGAGTGGTCGGGTACGTTGGAGTCACCTGTCGTCCTCTCAAAAACCCGTAGCAAATTAAATTGTTCATCTCTTCAGATAAGAGTCTACAATACGATACTGTTAGAAAAAAAATGATACTACCTGCACTACGTTCGTTTGCGCCGCGGCAAAGGGAATATAGCCCACGGCAAACATTTTGTTGTCGGCTGCACGCGGCAAAGCTCACACGGTAACAAACGAGCCGTCAAACCCACGTTTTGCCGAGAGCATCCAAAGACCAAAGATACGCACGGCAAACTCTATACCGAGAGCATATTGGCCCTCGGCAAAAAAAAAAAAAGTAAAGTCAACACGTGCGCATGTCGATCATAACGATCTTAGAGGTGACTAAGGCCTTCCGCAGTGTGCAAGTGATGCCAGAAAATTATAGGGTCCCACAATAAAAATGGGCATCAATTCCTAAAGAGCTGTAGCGTGTAAATTTACAAGCACCGAAGCCATCTAAAAAATCTTGGACCCATTCAAAATAAAATAACACTAGTTTACTTCTTCGAGCAGGCTCATTCTCCAACCACCTCCTCTTGCTACAGCAAAACAATAATTATTTAAAGAGCAAGCTGGAATGGGCACCGACGCAAGAACATTCACCGCTCCTGCTTTTAAGCATCACTTGGAACTGGCACCACTAGCTGCAGCGTGCGGAGTGAAGCCCAAACACTCTCTCTCCATTCTGGGCATCACTCGAAGCTCACGCTGTGCAGGGCCTAATCAAGTCTTTGTATAACAAAAGACGACTGACCAAGTACAAGTCAACACTAGACACATTGAGTCACCTGTCGTCCTCTCCAAACAGACCGTAGCAAATTAGACTGTTTGTTTCTTCAGATATAAATTCTGTAGCAATCTTGCCCGTTCGTCATCTTAGTTATTATTGCAAGAATTGGTCACATTGGCGTAAAACACATACTTCTAGGTGTTCTGCGGAAGCCATGGCGTTCGTGTGTTGGAGATTCAAGATTAAGCAGCACTGAAATCGTCAGGATCCCGCCGTCAAACTTCCACGCCATCAGGACGTCGGCGGCCCCCGGGTAGTACGTGCGCGGCGGTCAAACGGTGGCCACCAGCCTCACCGCCGCCACGGCATGCATGTGCACCTGGACGCCGCCGCATATACGCCGGCAGCGCGGCCATCTGCCCAAAGTTCGAGGGCTCGCAGACTCGGTGAGGACGAACCTGCACAAGTGGAATCCTCAATGGACTGCTGCTGTCTGTGAGTAACAGAACTCGGTGAGCATGAACCGACGAGGAGTACCTCAATAACGTTGGTATACGAACAACACCAGAGAGTGGGACGCCATTGACTACAAGGATATATGGGCATGCATGTCTCCATGACGCGCCGTCAACAGCTTGACGCTCTTGGGTGCTCTGTTGACGTTAACGCCACTGCGACTTGGAAGGTTCGAACCAGCACAGCGAGCAAAAACGTGTAGAAAGAGATCACTTGCAGCAATGCTCTCTAAATTCAATGATTCGCACAAAACTTGAATATTCAAAAGTTATGTATACCACTACGATAGAATGAACAAACATGTCTGAGATTTCCATTGAAATCAAATAGCATAATTGTGTTTTGATGTACCTTATCTTCCATGTGTTGCCAAGTGCCCATGGTGAGGGTTTTGTGGTAGACGATCTGGAGCAGCCGGTGAGCTGGTTGGGCACCTCAGTTGCCTGCTCACCATTCTGCCTCACCGCACCCGTCATGCCGCACACCATCTTCACTCATGTCGCCGTCTTGCTCATCCCCCGGCTCGAATCTGAGTCACAGAAGAGAGAGAATACTGGAGAAGAGATGAGAATGGGACGGGAGGGATAAAGGGTAAAAAGAGAGGCCACGAGTGACCCACCAACCTCGGCGTCCACACGAATGCGTCGATCTTGCCTGGTGAAGAGCGGATCTGGCAGTCTCCCCTGGTCGCCCCGTGCGTGAGCATGACTCCACACGGGAGCTCAAGGCCGCGCCGCCATACCAGAGGTGAGCACATGGCAACCAGGAGAGGGACGACGGTGGCGCGAAGAGAGCGAGGGGAGGTTGGAGGCATCGATCTGCCGGCGAGCAGCGAGGGACTGCGGCAGTGACGGCGATGGGGAGAAAACAGAATGGAGGGATGTGATGCGAGGGAGAGAGCTAGGGTTTGGAATGGGAACGCGGATGAGCAGCGACGGGCTGCAGCAGCCGCGACACGGCGGCGGCAGCGGCAAGGGGATGAGAGAATGGAGGGAGGCGACGAAGGGGAGAGAGCTAGGGTTTCGATTGGGAAGGCTCTGTTCAAAGTGGATTGCGGGTTGATTTCAATAAAGTGGAAGGGTTTTTCTGCAAAATGACATAAAAGAGGGACGTGGCCTCACCGTTTTTTGCGACGTCGTCCCGAAATCGCGTGGAGCGCTCTTGAGGGGGTGAATCCCCGCAGTCTTTAACAACTGCGATCCCGCCGATGGTGCCGTGATCATCCAAAGGGCCTGATTTTGTAACACCCCTGGTGTTAATTAACACTAACATGATGTTTAAGTTAAGCTAAGCACATTTCAAAAGTGAAATTAATGAAAATGAGGAAAATTATCCAAATTTGAGTCAGCAACCATTCAAATGGAGCAATAAAGAAACTTGAAAAACTTTCTAAAAACTTGAAAAAGTGCAAATGGGAAAGTTGGAGAATAAGTCAAACTAATAAACTTCCCTTTTCAAACCATAGCCTAAAAATGCTTGGAAGCATCTCAAATTTCAAACCCTAAACTTGGAATTTGAATTTTCCAATTCAAATTCAAAGCTGAAATGGAATCTTAGCCAAATCTCAAGATTTTACCACAGAACATCAAAATCTCCAAAAAGCAAAGTTGTACATCTTCACATTTCTGAACTTTTACTCTTTTGGCACTTTGGCCAATTTTGCCATCTAGCCCCTCGAATTTCAAAAATTCAGTTCAAAATAGGGTTTTACCCCCTTTTGAATTACGGCCAAATTTTCAACTTTTTCTCAAAATCTCCAGTGCAGGGACATGTCTCGTGAAATTCTAAACAACTTTCATGTTGGAAGATTTTCGATCCATGTTCAAATTTTTGGAGTTTGAGCCATGCCAACCAAGTTGACCTCGCACCGGCAGAGGCGCGCTCACGGGTTGCCCACGCCGCGCTCGCGCGTGCCGCGCTCGCCGCCGGCAGCGCTCTGCCGCCGTCCGTCCTCGACTACACTGGCCAATGGCACGGCTGCGTGTCCCCGCCCACGGAGCACGCTTCTGGCAAGGTCGCGTGGCCAATGGAGCACTGTAGCGCTGACCCGAGCCTCGCCGTCGCGTCACCGCCATGAGCCACCGGACAAAAGCGCCGCCGCCGTTGCCCACCGTTCCATCGCGCGACTTTTGCGCCTACGCGCGTCGCTTTTCCCCTCTGCCCTGTCTTCTCGCCTCGCCCACGCGCGCCTGCCGCCTGCAGCACGCCTGCGCGCGCGTTGACGCCGCGCACGGCGCCAACACGGCCGCGACAAGCCGCTGCCGCCGCGACAGCCCACCGAGCTGCCCTAGCCCTCATCCCATGCTGCCCGAGCACCCTCTTCCTCCCCTCTCACTCCTACTTAAGCCCCCAAACAGTTCCCTCCCTCTCCGCACCGGAAAACCCTCGCCGGAGCTCGCAGAGTCGCCGCCGAGCTCGCTCTCGTGGACAGCTCTCTCTGTTGCTCCTCCGGCCAAACCGAGGCTCGCGCTAGCTTCCCCACTACCCACTGCCACTCCTCGACCAAGCCCCGACCCTATTCCACCACCACAGCCGCCGGCGTAGCTCGCCGGAGAAGCCCGAGCTCTCCGCCGCCGCCCGCGCACGTGCACAGCTCACTCCACTCCTCCTCCGGCCGAACCGAGGGCACCAATAGCTTCGCCGTGCCGCACTGGTGCTCACCGACCACTTCCCCGACCCTCTCCGACCCCGACGTCGCTGGTCACCGCTCGCCGGAGTTGACCGAGCCGCCACCGCCGTCGCCAACCATGTTCCCGGCCTTCCCCGACCTCGAGACCTCGCCCAAAAGACGCGCGGTGAGCCCCTCTCCGTTTTCCCCTACTTCCCCGGCCCGGACTCGCCGCCGTTTGGCCGACGTAAGCACGCCGACGAACTCAGGGACCTTGGTGTGTCTTCAACCTCTTTCCAGGGGGCCGAGTGCAAGATGTAGGGACTTGTTTGTAAGACTTTCAAAAACTCTAGGGTTCACAGCGTAAAATAGATCCTATATTTTAGGTTTAATTCGCTGAGATCTTCAAAAATTCGTAGAAAATCGTAGAAAAATCAGAAAAATGCCAAACCAATTTTTTAGTGACAAGTGATTCAAGAAGTCCAACTTCTTCCTTTGCAGCTCACTCAGTGGAGCTGTAGATTTTGAAATATAAATCTAAATGAGTTTGGACACTTTTCCTCATAGTTCAAAATCTACACATGCAATTGAGCTGGTCTTGGGTTATGTTGTTAGGGTGATTGTCACTAGCTTAATGCGCAAGTGGTGCGCAAAAATTCCCAGTGGATTTAGAGTTATGAATTTCCAAACATATACCCTGCTGTTTTGGCAAATAAACCACAGAAAATAATTTACTCAGTGAAAAATCACCTCCTTCACATAGAAACTTAATCAAGAAATTAGAAACCATAGAAAAATGAAAATGGTAATTTTTGGACACTGGAAAATAGCTAAATGATTTTTAGTAGTTTAAACATGGTGAAATTCCACAAAAATAACCATAAATCAATACCCCATATAAACTTGCAGAGAAGTCACTCTTGGCACCCTAAGTCACTGTGCCAAGTGGTGTGGACAGAAACCTTGTAATTATTTTTGTAGGAATTTAGTTTCTTTTTAGGCAAAAAGATAAGAACATTTTTAATAAATTATAGAAAAATCAACTTGAGCCAAATTTTGGCCTAGGCTCCTGCCTTGTCATGAGAAAGCCTCTAGTCAAATGGCACCTAAAAATAATATTCCTAAGTTCACCTTTTGAATAATAGAGAAAGGACTTGAATAGTGGAAAAGAGAAGAAAAAGAAAAAGAAAAGAGAAAAACCTAAATCCCTAAAATCAAATTAAAGGTTCAAAATGAAAAGAGTAATTTCACTTATAATTAATGTTTATCCTTTCCAATTCATTAACCAAGAATTAAGCAAACCCTAACTATATTAAGTCTCGATATTTAAACATGCATGCATTTCGTGTAGATTCGGGTCTCGCTGACGGAGTCTACGAGCTAGTCCCCGCTGCAGAGGAGATCGCCCAGGAGTCCGAGGTGAACGTGGTGCACGTGGATCCGAGCCCCGAGCAGGAGTACCGCTTCGAGCCGGAAGGCAAGCCCCGGAGCATAACCTAACTTTACTTACGCGATTTACTTGATTATATGTTTGTGCATTTAAATTTTAAGGAGTTGAATGAAACCCTAGATTGCATGATCATAGGTTCCTTTGATTGAACACTAGTATGTTAGGTCCGATAGTTGCTATGCTTAAGAACGATAGAAGTCGAGTGTTCTCCGACACTCGCGAGATATAGGAGTTGTATGTCTACTCATATCAGAAACACTAGAGATGATGGACGGATGATTGTAGATACCCGTCTATCGATGGTTTAATTGGAAACATGTGGTACTTTTGTGTCAAGCGTTTGAACGTACCACATATATGCACGGACTATGGGACCGGTAAGTCCCGGTATCCGATTGATGCGAGCAGGTCCGACAGCTCTCTGTCTTGGAAACGTTATCCCATGGGCACATGAGGGTAGTTGCGTGAGTCCCAGTAGTGGTAAACCTTTACCCTGAGGCATTGGGACTCGGGAGCCACTCGCAGAGAGAGGAGAAAGGATTGGGGTGTGTTGGCATTTCCAACCATTCCGTATGTGTGGGTTTTCCCTGGCCAGGTCGTAAATTCGGTTCGAACTGTCCGCTTCTCGCGGTTAATGAGACTGCTTGACCGATGTATGACATATTATGAAGTAAACTTGGAAGGATGAAATCTTTGTATGGAATAATTGTATCGCAAAACTTGCTTGTTTAGCTAGGTTCACCTAGAATGGATAGGTTAAAGGAATTAAAATCAAAATGGATAAACTAGAAATCAGCTTAGTCGCTTTTGGCAAAAGAACCCCACTAGCCAAACAGTCTCTCATCTTAGGAGTCGGTGATGTAGCGATCACCAGTCGGTTAAGTCTTGTTGAGTATAACTAGTATACTCAGCCTTGCTTGTGGCTAAATTTTCAGGACCGTCCCCTCAGGAGGTAGCTGCCTCTATGGCTTGGGCCTCCCAGCTTCCTCCTAGTTACAGCATCGAGTGGGAGCCGACCTCTCCCGAGGATCGTGAGGAGTAGCGTCACGGCTGACTTCATCGTGACGATACTATAGATCGTCGCTAGTATCCCGTTTACTTTCCGCTGCATGAATTCAAACTATTTTATTTATCATTTCAATTTGGATGTAATAACTCTGAGACTTGTTGTAACTTGAATTGTGGAATGATGTGATCTTTGGAACTCACCTTCGAGTGAGCGTATGGACGGACGATCTTCAGTAGCAGTTAGTCGAGCTTGACTCGACGATCGTATCCGCACTTAGGAACATTTTCGTGTATTAGCACCAATGGAAGGTGGAATATACTTAAGTGGGCCTATTTCTCGGGTAAGATCGCTACAGATTTGACGGTGCCGGTGGAGATGCTAAAAGGTCACGGGGAAATTCATGCGCACGGGGAGTGAATTCACAAGTCAGCACGACCAAAAACTCATGTCCGCCCTGGCGTCGGCGCTTGGCGCGCGCACCCGAGGACTGGCCGCACGCGCAGTCCTACTCCCTCGCCTCGCCACACGCCACTCCACCGGCGAGCGACGACTCATCTCTTGGAGCTGCGTGCGGTGCCGGAAGGTCACACCCGTTTGCCTCCATCGCCGGCGGCTTTGGCGTACACGCCGGAGTCGGTCCTCAGTATGATCTTGGTGGCGTCCTGCGAGACGGAGATGGCCCAAGTGTCCACGTAGGACAGCGGCCCGGGCCTGATCAGCGGCCGCGTGTCCTCCACGTCACGGTCCGCGTCCTCGCCCTCCTCCTCCGAGTAGGCGGTGGTGACGCATTGAGGCTTCAGGTAATCAGCTTACCTTGTCGAGGTCTGGGATGCGTCCATATGAGGCAGATGGCGCAGAGCAGCGAGAAGGAGATGAGCTGCCACACTGCCGGGATCACCCACGCCGCAAGCCACCGCTCGTTGTACTCGTCAGTCGACTTGAAGTGGATCTGCACGCACATGGCAGTTTTGCAGATTATCTGAATGGTTGGTAACAGCCAACATGTTCTATTTCACTTTTCACTGTCAGGTTTTTTTTTTTCCCCATTTGCTACTGAATAAGATGAGCATTCCCTGGTCAGGGAAAGAATCCTGAGCCGGGCATCGTTTGATCAGTAAAATACTAGTAGACCATACGCATCAGAACTACCTCTATTACAAGAAAACAACTGCAGCTATTAACTGTTCGGCTGCTATTAACTTCAGCTACTGCTGCAAACAAGCAGCCAGCAGCGTACCCACCAGCTGAACAGTAGCTGGCAGCCAGTCAGCTAGTTCCAAGCTGCCGCTAGCACTTCGAGCACGGGCGCCAAACCGCCGGTTGCTGCGTGGATCGCGACTCGCGAGGCAGAAGCTTGAGAAGAAACTTGGCGACCGCTCTTCTTCGGCTCGGTCTGCCGACGAGGCGACGACCGCAGCACCATTACTCTGGGTACCGCCAATTGACTCCAACGCGACCAGACACGATGCATGTATCGAGTGTTGACTTGTACTTGGTCAGTCGTCTTTTGTTATACCTACAAAGAGTTGATTAGTCACCTCCGCTGCTCCCAACAAGTACAAAAGTGACAGTTTGTCCACCTAAGAAATTAATAGAATACATACATGGCGTCTAACGCTCTAAGCTTCGGATTATAGCTTAATCGTTCTCATCACTAGGTTCAGCAAAAACAAAAGAGAATATTATATTGTTCGTAAAAAATAAAGAACGCGCAGGATAAACCTCCATGCACAGGCTTGTAGTTATATGTTTAGAGGAATTACTCCAAGAAACCTGCAAGTATATGTATAAAGATCTCCTGTTTTATGCATGTGTTATACTATTTTACTCTTGCAAAAATCATACTATATGTGAGGCTAAATCTTAGACGAAAACTAGGATGGTTGAGTCGTGCGTGTCAGCGTGTGTGCGGCTGCATCCTGCATGTGATCGATTGTGTTGCCAGTCTAGATGCCGCAATATGAATAAACAAACAATGACTTCATGGATTGGCTTGAATTATTACACATTTCCTGATGCATTATTTTTCTTAATAGAAAAAGACATTTGCTCTATTCACAAATAGTACGAGAGATTCTAATATTTTTAGAGTTTTACAATGCTTGGAAGGTACCACAAGGTACTTTTGTGGCTGATTAATGCTAGCCATTGATCTAGCTGAATATTTAGCTAAGTATTTATTTTAATACGAAAAAAATATATTTAGTTAGTACCTCTAGGTACCTTTCTTTTAGGTACCTCCCGGTACCTCCTGGTACCATCCATTTTACCACCATTGGATCTTTGGGAATGGACGGTTCTTCTTTTTTCCAAGCATTGTAAAACTTCTCATATTTTTAAGGGCAATTTAAGCCCGATAGATAGATTTTGATTGACGTAAGGAACTTTACGAGCGGACTATGCCGAAACACGCTTTAATTTTCTGCCTCAACACGTTGAGATGGCGAAATGGATTCGCACAATCACTTCTGAGATCAAGCAATACCCCCCATAAAAACAACATGTAGATTTTATTGTTGCATTACACACAACGAAACAATGGATATATGATCGAAGACTACCTCGCCGTCGCCGGGTGCTGAAACCTCGGCAGGATGCCAATGGCTATCCACCACACGGTACGGCAAACAACAACAGAAAACCGATAGACTAGGCATACACAGACGGTTCGCCTCCACGCGCACAGTTGGCTACATGACATGGAGCCACGCGGAGGCAGGCAGAAGAAGGAAAGCCATATACTACACGGCAAAGGCAAATATAGCCGATGCCATGCTTCTCGTAAAGAAGAATGGAAAGTATCTGAGACAAAACGGGCAGGGCTGGGCATCTGCAGCATGCACAGCAGTCCATCGCGGCCGGATACGACATGACAATCAATTGAAGCCTCCTGACAGAAGTTCGTTTACCAATTCGCTCACTGCTGCGCTTAACGCGGCCCTGACGAGAAACTTGGCTATGGCAGTCATCACCCTCCCCGGAGTGACTGGGGCGTCGCCGGTAGACGACCAAGTGTCTCCTCCGAAGCTGCGCTGGCCGACAGCGCCATGATGAATACTTTGTGCGTAGCTGCCCATGGAGCCCGATGCCGGCGTAGCGGTGGGCGGGTTAACGGCACACGCGATGTGTAGCTCTTCACCGGGAGAACAACTGTAACGCCACACGGGTAACTGCTGGTGACAGGCAGAGCAGGACCCAGACCCATGTAACGAAAAGACCATGCGGAGCTCATGCCCTGGATGGTAAGGGTTGGCAACCCTCTCTGGGAGCATCGTGCAGAGAGCGTGGACGTCGAAGCCACACCCGATGCAGCTGTAGACAAAGCTTCCCGGAGGGCAATCCCTGTCGCAGATGTCGCATAGCCGTCCAGGGCTGCGTATTAGCCTGAGGGCGTGCAACGGATGCGCGAAGAAGGTGATGGTTTCCTGGAAGTAACCGGCGCACGCAGCGTGGAGGTGGATGTTGCAGAAATTGCAGCCACGGCCCCTGTGGCCGGCGAGGCCGAGCAAGCAGATGCTGCAGTTGCCAGCCTGATCATGGCTGTACTGCGGCGTCTCATGAAGCGGGTGGTGTGGGTCGGTAAAATGGTTTAGGGGCATGTTAGACGCCAACACCATTGCCATGTTTGTGAGTTGGAGGAGCTCGAGGGAGACAGCAAAGGATATGAGCTGCTTGGAGAATGAGGATTCAGTCTGACTGGCACTCTGAAATATAAGGCCACTGGGGAGGTGCTTATATAGGCTGCGCTACCTAGTACATACATACCTTCTCGAACCACTGTAAACGAGATGTGTGTACGCGTATAGATTCGTAATGGTTTACTGAGAAGAGAAATATCCCGGAACGCTAGTTTTCAACTGACGCGCGCGAATATAATTGCTCGTGCAGCAAGACGACGACGATGCATTCAGAGAGACGAAGCAGCCACGATATATGGATCGATCGAGATGCCATCAATATGGTGGAGATGAGGCCTGAGGCCGTGCCCAGCACGCTGCGGGCCCCGCACGACTCGCTGGACAGTACTCTGGTCAACCTCTCGGACAAAGAGGTAGTGATCGATGGAACTCTCTCGTATGTTGACATGCACGGCCGGTGTGAACTAGATTCCCACGCGCCATGCCAGCAGGTTCAAAGCACCGGATGACATGGCTGCGTACATGCATATGCTATCCATCGAAATGGGTGTGTAGTTTCGTGGCTTGTGCTGCTTTGGCCACTGTCACTGCCGCTTCCAAGCTTGGCTTGTTGAAGACCATCTAATCGATCGCCTAAGTTATAATTGTGGTGCTGAAGAACCACGCATAAAACGATCCTAATTAATGTCGTAAGAATATGATGAAGTTTAAAGCACCAATGTAACATGCTGTTCGGGTACAGGTATTAGAGATTCTCAAAAAATATAGATACCATATACAGCTATGGATATAAAATGTATGTATTTGGCTGAACTACTAACAAATATGTAAAAGTGATATTATGGGGTATAAAAAATAGGAACAAAGGACTAGAAATTAATGCGACGGCCAATTCACGATGTAGTTAGTTGTGGGGTAGATTAGATATATAAGAGGACATGCATTTCGACCAATGCAATAACTAAGATGATCGATGAACGGGCAAGATATGATAACCACAGAGAATTTTGAACGAAATAACCACAGGAATTTTTATCTGAAGAAGTAAAGAAATTAATTTGTTATGGTTTTTGGAGACGACAGGTGACTTCAACCCGTCCGTCTGCTCCCAACCGCTGGGTTTTTCGTCGTACGTCGTCTCCCTCCCCTTCGCGCTCGCACAGGAGAAGAGAAACTGCCGTCTCACCGTTCGCGACCTCCTCCGGTCCTCGTTCCCACGTCGCGCGCGCTTCCCACGAGCAACCACCGACGCACATGCCAGATTTTGGTCTCGCCCTCGTCCCGTGTACTTGATTATCGTCTTCCTCCAAACTGCCGCCGTCTCCTCCTCCTTTCTCCTTTCCGTGTCCGTCGTCGCCGTCCGTCCCCTACCCTCGCCACACTGGCCGCCCCTGCCAGCCCAACCATCGTTGCCTGACCCACGGCTTTGACTTCTCCTCTGTGGCGAGGTGCGCCGGTTAGTGTTCGTACCTCGCCACGTCGTCCGTGGCGAGGAGGTGGGGGAGCAGGCCCGCCCGAGGGATCTCCGTTTTGGCCACGGCGTGCCCCTCGCGATAAGTGAGGAGGCGGATCTGGGCCGGCGTCTTGGGGTGCATGCCATGCGTGCTAGTCTGGTGCCACGGAGAGGAGCGAGTCGCAGTGGAGATGGCGGACGCAGTCATCCTAGGGGGAAGCTACATCCGCGTCGATGCCGAGCTCCTCGACGCCTTTCCTTTCCTCGAGCCCTCCGGTGAGCCATGCCAAGCCAAGCCTTGCCCTTTTGCCCTCTTACTTGTTCCCGCCGGTCTTTGGACAGATCAACTTTCCATAGTTCGTTCAACCGCGCGCGCCTTTGTCACCTTGTCCCTCTTTGCGCCGGCCGTCGAGCCGTGGTTTGCCTCTGCAGGAGCCTCACCGACGCTTGGATGGTCTCTGTTCATATGTGGAACTTGTTGAGTAATTCATACGTAATCTTTTTTATTTCACTGGATCCCTTGAACACTGCAGTAATTCATACGTAATCAGATTTGTTGGTTTGGAATTTTGGAATAACTCTATTGGACATATCTGTTTTTCAGCTCGTGGCAGCAACAACCTTTTTCCTCTCTGAATCTCTGTTAGCCAGTGGACAGCATGGTGCCGGACGATGCTAGCAATTAGAAGCCTCAACTTTTTTTTATGCAGTAACAGATTAGATGGATCTATTTGTGGAAGTCGTTTTGATTCTGCTTTGAGCGGTTCTGTTCTTTCTTGAGCTAGAGCTTGTGCAGACATACAATGTGTTCTCGAATTCAGTTGTTCTACAACTCGACCATCAGGACAACTATTATGCTTTGAGCGGTTCTTTCTTTCTTCAGGTAGAGCTTGTGCAGGCATACATGATACACGAGTTCTTGATTTCAGTTGTTCTACAGCTCCACCATCAGGCAAACGACAACTTCAGTCATCACTCCATCTTAACAAAAGTACCATAGGAGTATTGATGTTTCAGTCACCAGGTGAACTGCTTATTTCGATTTGCAGGTACCAGTCAGAGCTCAGCAAGGTTTCAGTCCACATGTTTCTGTAGTGTCACTTTCATTGAACATTGATTTAATCATTGGCTCCATCTTCACGTCTTTGGTTGTTTTCAGAAAACAGTGAGATATTCTTTACTAGCCTTTTTGTAAGCCTGGTCATTTAAGTAATATTCTGTTATGGTTTTCAGTGGCAGCTCATGCTTGTGCAGTAGTAGCTCTACATTTTTTGCGCTCTGAATTTGTAGTGCAGGTAAGCAGCATGGTGTGACTCCATCTTCAGTCCTCAAGACAACGGCACACAGCACAGGTCAGCTGAAGCTCCTCTGGTGACAAAAGGTTTGATTCTTTGCAGGAAATTTAGCCTTCTTTATTTAGCACCAGATTAACATGGGATAATAGATGCTTGGACATGTGTCTTGGCACTTGAATACTGGATCCTCACCACATAATATGCAGGTATTTTTACTGCAGCCGCTGCTGCCGCCATCACACAACATTGCTATTGACATAGGCGGCTAGCAGCCAAGAAAAATCACGGCCCATTTGATACTTAGGTATGTTGATTGCTCACAAGTAATTAATTAAATTGTCCAAATACCAGATGTTTTAATACTCAATAAGCAGTAGGTGTATAAATATTGAACGAGAAGTTTTACGTTGGTGTATTAATAAATATCTTTGGAGTAGGAAACTAAGATTCAAAATATTATTTTACTCTATTTGAAAAGTAGAAAATATATACATTTTAGAGGTCAAAGCTCATTTTTCTTATATTGCTCCGGATTTCATTTGCTCTCAACATTATTGTGGCACATATCAACTGAAATTGTGTATTTCCTGCTATTTATGTGAGAAGAAGGAAAAGTATATTAAATTGGATCTATTTGGTAAAATTTTCAATAGACATTTTTTGCGGTTCACATATGACATTATTAGAAGCAAAAAGAGGTGTGCAATCAAAATTATTTTTTAAATAATTTCCTCATAGAAGTATGTTATTATACATCTTTTTTATCAGTGGCTTTAACTCTTTGCTCTGTTTTGCAATTGCTGGGAACTCCATGTTCACCCATTCATGTGTTGTTGTTTCTAACACACCTGTGAACTTTGTTCTGTTTTAGTATCCAATATAATTTTCTGTAGCAAGTACATATAAATGTTTTAGGCAGGTAATAACTGATCATTCTTTTGATTTCTCAGTCCTTTCCAAAATGTAGCAGATTTTTTTTGTTTTTGCGGGTAAAATGTGGCAGAACTCATGAAGATGATCTGAGCATTAGATGTAAATGATAACTTAAATGATCGAGTGATGGATGCATCCCTTGAAGGTTGGCTATGTCAATTCATCTAATTTGATAAACACACAGGTAAAAGAAGACTTTTATGTTTCCACTGTTGCAGTGACACAACACCAACCATACTGATATTTATAAGTCCTGTTATCGATGAATCTTGAGATCTCGTATGTTTTGACCAAGTGGCTATGTATTTAAAATTTTCTTTTTGTGAGATAAAAAAATGTATCTCATTATATGTTTGATTATATAAAAGTGTTTTGTGATTTTTTATTTAATACTCCTATGTTTTCTTACTATTTTTTTTAAGAAAATGTTGTCTTGTTATTGCTTTATGTAAATTATTATAAATATTTATTTGCCCGTAGCAACGCACGGGTATGAAACTAGTGTTATACAAAGAGTTGATTAGTCATCTCCGCTAGCTACTCCCAACACGTACAATAGTGACAGTTTGTTCCAACTACATGGTCTCTTCGGACAGTTCTCATTACTAGATTCAACAAAACATTTGATTGCAGCAAAGCTGGTGACCCTAAAGCCTATCATTACGTTCAGTTTTTTTATTGTTAGAAATGTAGACATTCTATGGTGGTATATTTTAATTCAAATTTAGTAGAGCATGACCAGGATTAGTGATTCAGTGACAGCAAGATATGTGAGTGTGTTCATGCCAAAACAATGTTTCTAACATGAGCACACACGTCCGATCCGATCCAACCACACGTCACGGCTCGCAAGCGTGGTGATGCCGTGATGGTGGGCGGCGAAGCCAAATGCGCATGCCCGGCGTCAACAGAACAGGACACTGCACGAGCCGCTGCTGGTGGTGACAGTTCTTTTTTTTTTTTTGGAAAGAGTGACAGCCTCTTTTGGGGTGGATCTAGAGGTGGGGCTGGGTCCCAAGCCCCTCCAACGGCTGCTTATGCCTCGGAGCACCACTAAGTCCCTCCTACAATTTATATTTATCCCCCTTACATAATAAGTCTCTTGGATACAAGAGAGTAAGCGGAAAAAATAGTGGGAAAAGAGGAAAGAAAGAAAAAAAAGAAGAGGAGGGATAATGAGGAAGATGAGCCTCTACTAGCAAAGCTGCTCTTGACCCGTCACTGTTTCTAGAGGCTCGCATTTCTCATGGTCATGGGGCTACTAGCTAGCTCATTGATCCATTTATGTAACCGGAAGGCTCAATTTTATTGCTCTTCTGTTCTCGTGTCTTAGCTTGATTTCGGCAGTACTGGGCAGCATATACATCCTTCCTCTATTTTTTTTCCTTGCAAGAAACTTGAATAGATATAGAAATTGATATTTTGCGTGACCATCAATTTCTTTTTCGACAACTATTTACCCCCTTCTCTCTTTTTGTACAAATAGATGTACTGTTGATTACTGCATCTTCATCAACTTTATTTTAGCTGACATGGAACTAATGCATACACTATACAACTGAGATTGGACATACTCCACTTTTCTGAACATTATCAGTCGTAACTCGTAACAGCTAGAGTTAATCCAAAACTCCCTTTTTTTGTGGGCGGCACTCCGGATAGAGAATCCTGACCGCGCAAGCTGTAGCATCCACCATGAGTCCACAGTGCGTGCATAATTTTTCTTTCTGCCTGTATTTCGATTGATTCCATCTTTTTCTGGGAATCATATCTCGTGTCGGCTGTGCAATGTAATTCCATGAGATCCTGGATGTACAATGTAGATAACCAAAATAGCACTGTACTGCAACAAAATGGTTTGTATATATACCAAAGATAAATCACTTCAACTTTCTCATGAAAGTCACGAGATGGATCATTTATCTTACATAACAAACAAGTGACCCCAGATCCTCACCCTGGACATCCTCCAGTACGGTTTTGGGAAGTAGTTAACTTATAAACATGAAAAGATCTTCTCAGATAAGTAGGTACATTATTCTATCCTGAAGAAAAGTCCATTCAACTGCCCGGAGAGGTAGTGAATCTGTCTAAACTCTAAAGCTTAGACGCCTGCTCAACCCCTGAAGAGTATCCGTTGAGCCATGTCTTCTGGATGTGTGTTACCACAAAGCCCTCGGGGGATTCAGTCTGGCACAAGACAATAAATAGTCGTATGAGCTTCAAATCTGTTGCAGAATGTAAGCATGCGTACAGAAGAAGGCATTTTAGCAAGCAAAGCTATCATACCTTTAGACTCAAGGTAAGACTTGACAGAGCGCACACGCGCACATCACCTGAAAGTATGAAGATAAAGGACAAAGTATATTAAGAAATTTCATAGGTCATGAAGCATATTAAAAATTAATCCAGAAGTCACAGGGACCCAAAAATTAAGTAGGGATTCCCTTTAAATAAATTAGAAAGGAATTTAAAACCACCAAAAGTAGTATCATCATTTCTCTACCACATGCATACCAACAAACCATCCATGGCACACTACATTCAAATCCAATGCCCTCTTCAGTACTGTAACCCCGTCATAATGTATAACGGGTTATTCACTGTATTCCAATGATACAAACCATCATGTAAACAAACATACCGGGATTTCTGCTTGTACTCTCACTAACTGTATGAATTAATTAACATTTCAAAAAGATACATGGACTGGACTAATGAATTCTTCCATGTATGGAGTACATGAAAAGGATTTCCTGCAGCTATAAATGTTCCCGTCAGCTAATACTAATATTTGTGTTTACCTCTCCAGAAAGGATCTATTTTGCAAACCAAAATATACATATGAAAAATCCAATGAACTATATCCTCTGCCTGCATAGTAGAATGGAAAGCCATACAACAGTTCACACTTTGTATTCTAGTTGTACTTTGCCCATCAGGATGAGCCAGTTCAGATTTATAAAATGCATAAGGATATGACTGAATGAAAAACAGAAGTGTATGACAATTGTATGTGTTGTTGCAAAGTTCTACATGAACATGACATCACTTTCATAAAAATATTTCTGGCATTCACAACTTTACATATTGAGTAAAGAGATTCTCTTGTAAAATTGTCATGAAGATATAAGCAATACAATCTACAAGTCACAAAGTAAACCAATGACTGAGCAGAGGTGAAAGCTGGGCAACAAGATTACACCTTGAACAAACTGTATTCAAGGTAATATTCAAGACTCACCTTCTGATTCCCACAAGTCAAATCTCACCGCCCAGCTATCTGAACCAGTCTGTGTGATAAAAAGTCTGTCCACCCATGCTCGGTACTTTTTCCCTTGTTTGTCTCCATAACATGATCGGAATGCATCTATGGATGCATGGAGAGAGCACTCAAGCCCAGCAGGATGGATGATGACTCCATTTGCATGCTAACATGCAGAATAAATAAAAATGAATTAATTTTATAAGGTTAATGAAACAATAATAAGACATTACCATGTGCATTCTTTGTTGAGTTCTTACGGAAATTATGGGAGTTTTAAGAATAAATGTATGTGCAAGGTGAAGAATCATACTTCAATATCATAAGCTAAGTCATATGCATGCCACCATGAGGAGATGGCTAGAGTTAGTAAAAGAAAATCAAACAGGGAAGCTATGTACTTACAGTGATATTTTTGAAGTATTGTGTAACTGAGTCAGACTTTGGAACTTCAGCTCTGCGCCACTTCTCATAGAGAACATAGAACTTTACTACAGCATCTGTAGGTTTGAAAGAGGCCTCCTTCACATAAGGGAAGTCCACATCTCTAGGAGAAACGTTAGGTCCTAGCTTGAAGTGCCCAATAGCTTGTATAATACCAGCTGCACATCTTTCACTCGCATGAATTATCTTAGGGTTATCCTTAGCATTTTCTGTGTACCACTGAAGTAGTTCCTCTTGGGCATTACTGACCTAAACATTTGAAAACTTTGGAGTTGCAGTAAACTCATTCATTCAGCATGAACTTTGTTGTATACTTAATAATATATTTATACTGACCATGACACCATGTACACCAGGGATGCTGAATAATTCTGCATCATTACCAGAGTCACCACAAACAAGAGTATTGTTTGGTGGCTTTCCACATGAGCTTAGCTTCTTAAGCAAATATGCAAGTGCCTGGCCCTTTCCAGCCCCTTGAGGTAATATATCAAGGTCCTGGCCACCACTGTATATTATTTTTGCATCTAGCTGTTTACAATAAATAAAGCAACCAATCATAATATGGACTCAGATAAAACACAGAAGAGATGTGTGAAAACCTAAATGCAATGGCATATAATGCACGGTGCCTCACCCCACGTTTCTCCAACTTCTCGGCAACCGACTTTATCACTTCCTGGGCACTCTTTTTGTCAACAAAAAAGCTGACCTTGTGTGGACGCTGTTCTGTCTCTGGCTGTATGCATGCAAATGTATAACAAGGCGCTATTAGTTTACAGCCAAAAGAATAGAGATAAAGACAGCAATAATGCATGCCGAAGAACATGCCTGAAGCTTCAGCTCAGAAAAGCTCGCAGTTTCCTGTACAACAATATTTCTGTCCCACTTATTATTCAGACATTCTTCCCAGCCATCATCAGGAACCATTGCCTCACCATATGTTATCTCTGTGCCCACAGACATGATGGTGATGTCTGGGGTCAGCATAGGTTTCTCTTTCCTCAATTCCTTGTACAGAGTAGGCGATCGTCCAGTCGAAAAGACAAGCAGAGAATCCTGACAGTAAACAGACTCCCATAGGGCACCAAACCTAAGCAAGGACAGATTCTCTTCATCATGGTGATCAACCTGAAAGTTTTAGCCATCCCGAAAGAATCAGCATGAACCATACACACAGACATCTCAAGTCGAATCAAGCATATTAGCTGAAAGACATACACACCATTGTATGGTCAAGGTCTGAAACAATCATAAGACGAGCAGAACCATTGAGCTTGTCCATTATAGTAACCTGCAAAGAAGGCGTTTATGAACTTGAGAGGAACTAAGATTTCAAGTCCTGATTCTGCTGTATGTTGGGTGCGTGGCGACAGCCCGCGTTGTAAAACTCTGATTATTTCTTCTTCTAATACAAAGATACACAGCCCTCCTGCGTATTCGAGAAAAAAAAAAGTCCTGATTCTGCTAAAGATACTGACAATCCTCTTTGTAGCAATGTGGCTTCGGCATAATTTCAACATTTTTAACTGATAACTTCACAAATAGTTTTAGTAGAAAAAAGTGTTCCCAGAGGCTAGAGGGCATGTGAAACAAGTGATGTCTTTTGGCTTCTCATGATCTTAGGCCTTGTTTGTTTCCCCAAAATATTATGTAAGTTAGCATATTAATCATGGGTATTATGGTAAAACATCACCCTAAGATCACCCTAGATGCTAAAATAGTCTTGAAAAAAAAGTTGTATAGATGAGAATTAGATAAATAAAAGCAATGTTCTCTCGTGCTACATCAATGATGGCTAGTTGGGAATCGGCTGCTCTTAATTCAGCACTATTCAAATAAATGGGCTTGAAGCATCCAATCAATCAGAAAGTAAAATGGCCAAAACGGATAGGAAAATAAATAAATAACGCCCACCCCCCGCCGCCGGCAATGGCGCCGCCGACGGCGCCACCCACAAGCCGCCCTCCATCCCGCCATCCGCTAACTGAGGTAGCCCCTCGCCCCCTCCGTCGGCCTTTCCACGCCGCCTCGCCACCCTCGATCCGCCATCGCCACACGCTCTCCTCCAAGCCCGCCGGCCATGTAGAGCCCTCCCCCGACAACCTCGAACCCACCCTGACCGCAACCCAGACAACACCATGCCTCGATCCGAGAGAGGGAGGAGGAGGAGGAGGACCCACCTCGTCGCCGGGCGTACGTCCACCAATACCCACCAGAGCCGGACGAGGACGACGGATTGGGGGAGGAGAGGAAGAGAGCCCGTCTGAGAGGAGACGGGGAGTGCCGGTGGTGAGAGATGTGCTGCGAATAACTTGCGATCCCAATTCGCTGGCGATCCCCTTCCACCTTTTCCTTCCTTGTGTTGCGTTCGGTTTCTGGGAATTGGGAGAGGGACGGAGGGTGGTGAGGGAGGCGCGGCGGGGTGCCACACGCCCATCTCCTATCGGCATGGCGCATCGGTTTATTCCACCCTTGAGATTCGACGCCACGTGGCCACCCCCTTTTCTTTTCTTTTGAGATTTTTTTTTTCGTTTCTGGGCTTGTCAGATAACAGAACAGGCCTGCCTCGGCCCACTCCGTCAAAAGCACCCCCGGCCCACGCCCACGCTACCTTGCCCTACCGTGCCGTCGTCTTCGCCGGCCGGCGGCCGCCGATGCCGCGCGCCCAACCCGCACGCACCCCAAAGCAATCCCTGCGCCCGCCGCACACGGCAGCTGCATCGGCGTGCGCCGCCCGTCCGGTTCCTCTCACCGCCCGCCGAGCGCCTACACCACCCTCTCTCGGTCTCTCCCAGCGCCGCACGCTCCCATCCCCCAGCTAGCCGCCACCGCCCCTTTCGGCCGCCATCTTCTACCTCACGGCGCTCCGTCTCGATGTCGTTCCGAGGCCGCGGTAGAGGTGGCCGCGGCAGGGGAGGATTCGGCGGGTTCGATCAGCACCGGGCCAAGCACACGCCGCACGAGAACTTCCCGGTCAGCCTCTGCTCTCACTCCCCAACCCTCCGCCCGCTCCTTGCGCCTCGTGGTGTAATTGGCGTGCTGTTTACAATATTCATTCATTTTCTTTCGGTGACTCGTTTGGCTGGCTGATTATTGCGTACGAGCAGGACATCACCCTGCCGGAGATTACGTGTGCCAAGGCGAGCACCGAGGAGAAGGCGCTGTTACTGTCCACATTGAGACTCGAGGAGTTCTGGAGGACTTCCTGCTACCACCTAGAGGAGGTTGTTCCGAAGAAAAGTACGATGGCTGAACTTATCATAGCTTATCTTTTGTTCACATTGCTGATTCTTCATAAATCATAATGGCTGTACTCATTAGTCGTTATATTCTGATATATGCCTTTTCTGCTTGCTTGCTTGAATGTCAAGAGTTTCTCTGAATCTGTTGGGTAGACAATCGGCCTTTGTATAGTGTCTGGTGTCAGCAATTTACGATTCATTCAAGTAGTTGGTTGAAGAATTGGGTTAAAGCCTCAAAAGAATTGTGCTCAAGCTATAAATTTTGGTCTAACATCTAGAATCCCAAACTAAGCCCTTCGACCCACATTTTTAGGCACCCATGACCCTTGTCCCCGGGAATTTTGTGTCTATGTTCTATCCATGTCGAGTAGGCAACAGTTCTTGAAAGATAATGTTCATAGATTAGCCCATTCAGTATTTGGTGGAAGGTGGTTGTGTTTTTTCTCCCTAAATAATCAAATAATTGGCTACACACAGTGTTGGACGGAAAGTATTTTGTACTTTTGCTAGTTTATTTAAAATGAGATGTAGTATTACTGATTGCCCTTCTATTTTGGTTTCTGATCCCCATTACTCTACTTTGGTTTGACTGCAAAAGCTGGATTCTCAGGGTCCAGTCCATTTATACAAAAACTATTATATGATAATATCCCTTAATCTTGCTTGTTTTGGCATTTGGGCGCTTAAACTTTTCTTGTATAGTGTTTTGGTATATATTTTTCTTGTGGCAAAATTTTCATCTGCATTGCCAGATTTGTTGTCTTCTTGTACTACCTGAGGTCTTTGCATTTTAATGTATAGATTCTTTTTCCTTTTTAATAATGTACACATAATTGAGAAACTTGTAGAAACAATTTTGCAAACTCACGATTCGGAATCTTAAATCATCATTTGATTCTTTACTACGTCTTTTACTTTGTTCTGTTAATTAATTTCAATTTTTAGGCATTCTTTATTTTCCATCCTATTTTTGGCAATTATTTTTGTTAACATTGAGTTCACGTATCTTATAATTTATGTTACCAGAGAATGAAGACAAAGAGATTGAAAGATATTCTGATAGGAAACGTAAGACACAGACCAAACGCGAAGCCCTTGTAGCATATCTCAAATTAACTCCTTCAAATTTCCCTGCTGAACTGGTGCAAGGTATGACTCTTGAGTCTTGAACATATTTCTGCACAGTAAAATTTATTGCCGGCTCTATGTTTCCAGTATAGTAGTCATGCTATTCTGTTCCTTTTAGGTTCTAGAAGAGGGCAAGTAAGCAACAAGAAACTCCGGTGGGATAAAGATTCAGGTTTGACAACTTCCACAGAACTAAGGATAATATCCTGTTTATTTCTTCATGAAATAGCACTTGAGCAATCTGCTTTTCAGGACTCTGTTTCCTGTTGGGTAGCATGAATAGCTGAAGGGCACACTTACTGCTAAATATTGTTTGGCTATACTGCATTTTTTTACTTGGATTCCACCTTTGTGTTTGACAGATGATCATGCATTTGAAGTTTTTGAGAAGCTTGAAGAGAAACACAAGGCAAGACATCATAATCGTCTTTTTTAATATTCTTGTTTAGCTTTGTATATAGTGTCCATTTGGTGACCATGTTTGAATTTGCTTGTATTATTACTAGTTTAAATTTTGTGCTCGACTTCTCACCGTCATACTAGCCATCTTTTGCTAGCGAGATAAGCATGTAGCTTTATTTTTTCTATTACGTTTTTAGTATATCATCTTGGTGGTTATAGGATGGAAGCAAGGTGGAAAAGGAAGGTGATGATGAAGACGAAGAGGAAGAGGAAGAAGCACAAGAGGAGGAAGAAAATTCAGATGATGACTACAATCAGGTACATACTGGTTTCTGCATAGGTTAGAACAGGGGATGCTGGTTTGTGGTTTCGAGATGTGCATAATTATCCTTAAATATCACCTTTTTTAAGAACTTTTGTACACCACTTTGATACCTTGACCTTCACCCTGTAGAATATTGAGTTTGATGACGACGATGATGATTGGAACCAAGAGGAAGAAGCACGTAAGTTTCCATTTGAAATTCTACTGTTTCCTGTCCATTTCTAACGATTCTAACGAAACTATTGTTGTGTAAACAGATGAAGACTGCTACGATTAATATTGGATGGCCAGATTTTGCTTTCCTTTCATCTGTAACTGATCCAACAAATCCTTTGGTACCTAATTAGGCTATTGGAGAGCAAAACAGGCCTTGTCAGCAACTCAGTAGTATCAGAATAGTGAAATACACCGTTGCATACTTTTCTGTTGCAATCTGCTTCATTGCAAACAGTGACAGATTTTCAATGGAGTGTTTGCCACGTTTTGGTCAACTACCAAGAATATAATTTGATACGGCCTTTTGATGTTGGACTGGAATTTGATCCACCGCTGCTTCGGGCTTGATGTGCTCGATCTCCATTCCAATTTCCACAGCAGTAAAGGTCTAGTTTACTGATCAAACTTGAAATCAAAAAGTCAAACATCGGCCTTGTTTAGTTGGAAAAGTTGATAAAGTTGGAAGTGTGCATAGTGCATTGGTAAACATGTTTGTAGGAGAATATGTGACTTGATGTGATTAGAAAGTGTAGAAAGTTAGCGAACTAAACCGGTCCTCGTTTGGAACCAAAGGAGTAGATGACAATGGCATCACCAAATCGCAGAGCATGGCGTCTTCCGATAGCGCGCGGTTGCTATGACCTCGCCGACTTTACGTGTCGCGCGCGTCACCCCTCTGTCACACGAAGCGTAAGCCGCCGCCGCCGCCGCTGTCGTTGCTGCTTCATTTTCCCCGGCCGGTTTAACAGACACACAACTAGGGCCTGTTTAGTTCGTAAAAGTCCTTTTGACTTCCTATTCATCCCCCTCACAGAACACGCATCCCCAAAAATTCCTTTTTTACCTTTCCTATTCATCTCCCTCACATAACACGCATTCCAGAAAAAAAGTACTTTCTACCAACCTCAACTAAACACAGCCCTAGTCGCGGAAGCTTTGCCTGAGACCTCTAGCCGGCGAGGACTCCATATATTGCCGTGCAAGGCCGCGTGCGCATGCGTCGACGCGAACCGCGCGCTTATGTTCACACACAGACAAACTGTGGAGGACTGGAGGTGACTGACTGATCGATGACCAACAACCTGGGATGGGATGAACGACATGGACGTGCTGCGATGTCGGCAAAGATTTTTCCGAGGGATGGAATGAATAGGGAAAAGCATTGTAGACAAAAAATACATTATAGATGAATAGTGTTCTGTGAGTGGGAGGGATGGAATGAATAGGGAAAAGTTGGATGAATAGTGTTTTTTTGGAAGAAGTTTTTGAATCTACATTGTAGATGAATAGTGTTCTGTGAGTGGGAGGGATGGAATGAATAGGGAAAAGTTGGATGAATAGTGTTTTTTAGAAGAAGTTTTTGAATCTAAACGCTCCCTTAGTTGGGGAAGAGATAAGAAGAGTGTTTTCTGAGAGGGATGAATAGAAAAGTTAGAAAGGAATTGGAGTCAAATTATTTGAAAAAACCTTTTTGAAAAACGTGTTTTCTGAGAAGACGATAACACGCCATTAAGACATGTACATGCTTGTGGTCTACAAGGCCAAAATTGAAGACATGTGCACGTCAAACTGTAGTCCAGCTAGCGCCGCCGGTTCAGAAGGTTTTTTTTCGGTTCAGAAGGTATTGACTCGAAGCACGTAGTGTAGCGACTAAATAACTGGGAGAAAATTCCATGGGTCTGGGTACGGTACCGGTAAGAAGCCATTAATTAAGAAGGAATCTTTAAACATTGACATTATGGCGGACTGCGTCAATTGCTAGCTGTGAAAATAATATTAGGTGCATAGCTACAGGAGACTATAGGAGACACTTCCATTCCAGCCTCGATCATGCATGTCAGCATGTACGTCTCCGAAAGAAATGTAAGATATTTCTTTTTGAGAACGTACAAAGAAAGCATCACCTTACCCTATATATAGATGTCGACCAACGTAACTGTGGTGACAGAACCAAGCTAAGCAAAAAAACCCTCCCCGAATTAAGCGTATCAATTCAATTCACAAGAGTAGCAGCTAGACGTAAGAGCTATATACACTTCTGCTAATGGCAGTACTACCGTCCGGCCACCCACTTCCACCCGCAGCACACTCTTGTGGTCTACAACTATGGATTTTTTTAAAAAAATTTATAATATAATATTTTAATAAAAATCCGCTCCCAACTAAATTTTCAACATCTGCCCTTTTAGTCGGGTCACATGCTACGGCGCGACTCACGTGACACGCTGTCACACGGCCCAGTTAGTCGGTTGTGTCAGGCTGTCAGCCCGCGACGCTCGAGGAGGGTCGCGTAGAGTTAACTGATCAAGGAGATGGCGCGCGGTGGCGGCCAGAAAAAGAGGAGGAGGGTGTAGATCAGGATTAGAGAAGGCCAATGGTTATATATATATGAGGTTCATGGGCCTTAAATGCCATGAATCGGCCCACATATCTGATCGGGCCTCCACTAATCGTGTCGAGCAGCACGGGCCGCCGCGTGCGGTATGTCTAACGGCGCATCTATACCAGAGACGGAAAGTACGTACTAACTCATCAGTCACCACGGAACCGGATTCAGATCCTCTGACGTCGAGCGTCTCGACTTCACTCGGCAGTCGACTCATCAGGTTAACAGGTTTCACGTCGTGGCTCTATATACAGTTTTCCCTATAATCATATAGTATATGATTTTACATTTCTTCATTCATGTTGTGTCAATAACGTAAATCTTGGCTGGTACTAGTATGCGATGGGATCGTAATGGAGGGACATTATATGAAAACTAACATGAGTTACATAGAAAGAAGCATATTAAACCTAATTTTTAAAAGGTTTTTGATGATAAAAATAAATGAGGTGTAAAAAACAAAATTTGTTCTTCATGAATTCATTATATTTCTTCATTTTCCATAAACATGAGCGTACTGATGATAATCAAAACGAGGCAAGTGATTGGTAGTAACGGTTCCCGGCTCTGCTATTGCAGCGCAGTGAGGAGCAACGAAATTAGTATATTACACCTTGTCACACACTAGATATAGAAGCATTATATTTCTTCACTTTCCAGCAATGGCCTTTTTTTTTATTTGCGAATCGGGTTTTAATTTGGACTTTGTTTATTCACATAGAAACCTCCAAATTTATGTAGCGTGTTTGCCTACTAGAACTTGTAATAATTGCTGGAGCATGATGCGCTTAGTGTTTCATTGCTTGGGAGTTATGTGGAATGTGGAGTGGTAGGCTGGTAGCCAGACGCAAATGTGCAAGCGCAGCACACGCTCCAGCAAAATTAAAGCTAGCCTATATCACAAACAAACATCAGATTTAACCGGTTGATGCTTCTCACACCGACTTCCAGGCCGACATGACAGGCGCACTGACGCCAATCGATCTTGGAGGAAGCTGGACCTGGCATTTAGGGAGGACCTGGTGGTGGCGGCCATGTTCAGGACCTCAGTAGACATCCAGTTGGGGGGCGGATCACTTGCTGTGTTCTGGGCAGAACGATGGATTGGCACACACTCCCCCTGCGTTGCTGCTCCAGACCTCTGCAAACTCATCAGGAGCTCCGTCACAAAACGGAGAACTATTGCTCAAGCCTTGGCCAACAAGACATGGATCAGTGAAATCAAAGGACGCCTAACGGTACCAGCACTGAGGCAATATATACTGCTGTGGCACACTACCGCTCAGTGCGAGCTACAGGCAGGGGTCGAGGATGTCTTCAGATGGCGATGGACGCCGTCCGGAACGTACTCTACGCGTTCGGCTTACAGGCGTTTCTTCGAGGTGTCTGCGAGGTTTGCAGCATCCCGGCCACTCTGGAAGGCATGGGCGCCGCTTAAATTCAAATTTACCATGTGGCTTGCAGTGCATGATCGCCTCTGGACAGCTGACCGCCGGCATCGGCATGGCTTACAAGACTCCCCGGCTTGTACCTTCTGCGACCAAGAGCGAGAAACATGTGACCACCTATTTCACACCTGCTACTTCGCCAGGCAAATATGGAGCGCAATCTCAGTGCTGCTGCACCTCCCAGACCTTGCCAACCATAGCAGTTCCCTCATCGACTGGTGGCTGCAAATCCGATAGCGCCATACCAAGCTTTCTCGAAGGGGCATTGACACATCGGTGCTGCTGGTGTCTTGAATCATATGGAAGCTGAGAAACGACCGTATCTTTAACTCCAGCATCGTTGCAGCTACGCAGGCCGTCCACCTGATCATACAAGAAGCCAACTTGTGGGCACAGGCAGGAGCAGCGCACCTCAGCAGCCTGGGCTGGCCGCTGAGCACCGCCGTAATAGGGACAACGTAGCTCTCATTTCGACTCCGTCGTTAATTTGGTTATTTGGTGTTTGTCTAGAGTTACAATCTCAATTCATCAAGACCGTGTGCGTGCGCCCGGTATAAGACCCGCAATGTAAACTAACAATTAGTGATATTCTTCTTCTTTAATGAAAAATACGCAGCTCTCCTGCGTGTTCTTTGAAAAAAAAGTAGAGTGATGTACCTCCAAACAGCTCTTCCTGAGTTCCTGTGAATGAAGGACATGTCTGCCCGGTGATTCTGCCAGGTGTCTGCTTAGTTTGTTGGTGGCAGTGGGCTGATAGGCGGACGGCCCGGCGGCCCAAATGGAGAACGAGCATGTTTCTCAAAAAAAAAAAAAAAACTTCATTCGTTAACATGAGGACCCCACGTCACCACCGGACTACCGGAGTCTCGTCATCAATCTGTGTGGCAACGGACCGATCGACCTAGTACCGTGTAAGCAGCGCCACTTCGAGAAGAACAGCGGCAGCATGATGCAGCCCCCCACGCACAACAAGCTGTGTGCCGGCGACTCACCGGGAGGACGCACCACCGGCATGTCCCGGCACGCAGCGACTCTCTCACCAAGACATGACATCGACGCCCGCGGACTCGGGTGGCGTCGTCCGAGGAGGAGAAATGGAGAATGAGTCGTCTATGGATTCAACCCGCGTGACACGTCGGACGATGGTGTTGCTATTTGTCCCGCTCTGAAGTCTCGAGTCTACTAAATGGCGCGTTATCACTGTAAGGTTCCAGCTGGTTTGTTCACTACCAGCCTCCTCCCCGCTTGTCAAGTCGCGTTGCTTCCCCGAGATGGATGGGAGAGCCTCCCTGGCTTGGGGTTATCAACCAGGTCAAACATTTAGCTGCGCATCGTATGAGAAAGGGATTGATGCATTGTCGTCACTGAGCCAAAACATTCCGAGAGAGCGAGCGAGACAATCCCAGGTTCCCAGCTTTGCCGGCTGTCCTAGTCCTAGTGTAAAAGTCTCATAGCCTAGACGCCTATATAGAAACGCCGGGAGACGGAACCAAGAACGTACCAACTCATACCAGTCACCACGAAGCAGTAATCCGGCGTCTGCGACCACCACACCACACACCACATCCATCGCCGGGCAAGAGAGATGGCAGGTGTGACCAAGAAGGCGCCCATCACAATCCACAGCCCGTACTACCACCCGCAGCACGAGCTGACGCTCACCCGCCTCGCCACCGGCGGCCGCTGCTGCAACATCTGAAAGAAAGCCTCGCCGGCGGGGGCCTACATGTACCTCTGCGAGCCCTGCGGCGGCTACGCCGCGCACTCGGAGTGCTTGATTCCCCGGATGCGACCGGCGGCGAGCGGGGGCGGCGGCGGGGCGCGCGCCGTCGAGACTGGCGTGCACATCGCCGGTGAGGTGGTGCACACCGCCGACACCGTGCTCACGCTGGTGGACATGGTGAGCACAATCGCCTCGTGCAGCATCATGTGATCGATGGCATCCGACCCTCCGTCAAGTCAAGTATTACTCTCCTGTGGCTTATTTGCCTTTGTTGTCTGGTTGCTCGATCAAGCTGCTGGGCGTGCACGTTGGCTAAAATGTAACGGAAAAACGTACGTATTTTCAGTATTGCTCGTGTCGTTGCTCGTAGTACTACAGATGGTTCTACGTTTATTATTACATGCTGTGTATGTAAAGGTAAAATGTGTCGCTATTATTACCGTTAAAAGCTTTGTTTCGTTCTTTACAAAAAGGAACTCAATCCTGGTCCACAGGCATCACAATCTTTGTTTCATCATGTTGTAGTTCTATTTAGCTACATATACTTGAAGTCATGATGAATTTATAAATTATTAATTAGGCACACTAATTTCATATTATAAATATTGATGTTTTTTAAATAGCCAAAGTCATAAAAAATCAACTTATGACAAAAGTTTAGATGTTATCGTGATCGATGAGATCGCCAAAAAAAAAAGCATCCACGCCTATACTAATATACATAGAGTATATGGTTAATTCGTTTGGCAGAGATTCAAATTATGTAAAAAAACAACTTTTATATAGATTCTAATGAAAACAACTTCTCAAAATCTGTCAAAACAGCTTATCCAATCAGGCCGTTCGACAAAATATATAGCTGCTCCTGATTTTCTTGAACGGGATTATGCATGCCAAATGTTGGAGCTCCAGTTTGTCCATACCTTATGCATGTGCCTTATGGAGATATGGATACCGGTATTGCATTGATATTTCATTGTACTTAACTGGTAGAGCCGTAGAGGAAACACCTGGAGGCCTGAATCTTACATAGCTTATTCTCTTGCTACAAGCGACGCTAGAGGTTTCGATCCTGCAAGGATCCACTAGATTCAGCGTTGTTGAAAGACTGGCATTTTTCTCCTTCCAAATATCCTATTTCTAGAGTAAAAAAAGAAGAAGAAACGATGCCAACATCTACATGAGTTGTTTATGCCGTGCATTCCTTTCCAGAATCGGTTGAGCCGGTCGGCTGGATTCGGTATGAAATACCAACTTACGACTGCTGCCTCTGCCTGTAATGCTGTAATGCACCTTCTGTGTCTTACGGTTATAAATAACGAACAAAAAAAAAACTCATCGGACATGCAAATCCTTTAAGTGCATGTCCTGCGATTGTTGACAATTTGAATTGGCCGATCGCTCCTCTGAGCAAGTTCATGTTGTTACAAGTATAATGTTTACATAGGCATTGATTGGCTTCATTCAGGTCAGAAAATGCAAGTCAACTGCACGACGGCTTAATCGTGCAGCAGAAAGGCATCATGCTTAATCAGGTTCACCAACAGCAGTGGTTCTTAACAGAAAAGGACCTCCTTGACTTGAGTCTGCAACTATATACCCATGCATTTCCATGTCCAACACACACAACTCCTCGGCCTTAAAGCCATTCTAGTAGCAGCTACGGCACACAGGGGAGAAGAGCCACCGAGAGCGATGGCCGAGGCCGGCGGATCCTTTAGCCACTTCTCGCATCCGGGGCACGAGCTGGTGAAGCGCCACTACACGGGGCCCAGCATCCTCTGCGACATGTGCTGGGAGCTCCTCTCCGGCCTCGCCTACGGCTGCCGCGCCGGCTGCAACTTCGTCATCCACGACGCCTGCGCGGGCCACCCGCAGACGCTCTCCTCCCCGGCGCACCACCCGCACCAGCTCGTGCTCGTCCAGACCCGCCGCCGCGGCGACGTGGCGCGCATCTGCGACGTCTGCGCCGGGCGCTGTGCCGCCGGGTGCTTCCTCTACCGCTGCCCGCCGTGCGGGTTCGCCATGCACCCCCGCTGCGCGCGGCTGCCCCTCGCCGTGCGCAGCTCGCGACACCACCCGGCGGCGCACGACCTCACGCTCGTCGCCGACGAGGGGCGCTGCGCCGCGTGCCACCACGGCGGCCGCGCGTGGTACTACCGCTGCACGGTGTGCAGCAACCTCGACCTCCACGTCTCGTGCGCCGCCGGTGAGAGGGACGCTGTACCAGCGGGCCACGTGGGGAACGGGCACGCCCCGGTTACTCGTGACCTCCACGGTGAGGTTATTCGTGTCAGGATCCAAGCACTACAGGGTGCCATGGGCTATGCGCCTGTCACGGCGATTGCAGGCACCGACTTGTTGAACTTTTCTTCCGATTTCCATTTTTACGTCCCCACCAGAAGGTATTCTTAACACGTCAGCTCAGTCGTCAGCATCATAACGAGAACAATGCATCGTCACCCGGATAATGTGACCACAAATCACGCTCAGTGTACTCCTACATGTTAGCGGACTAAGTTTTGATTTTTCCCTTCTTAGATTCATATGGTTTGTATTGTTTTTGAACGAAATGCACAAGACTGCCTATTTCATTGATAGAGAAGTACTATATGGTTTATAGCTAGTGTTGCGTCCAGTATGTGTCTTCATTATAATTGTATAATAAGTTCAAATCATTTGCGTATGACATCCCTACGAAGAAAAAACTCATCCAACATGCATACCGAAGGGTGAAACCGAAGGCCTGATGTCAAACCATCGTGCGTGCCCTGCCATTGTTGACACTGATTGGTCCATCGCTCCTTTAAGTATGTCAGAAAATGCAAGTCAACTGCATGATAGCATGCATAATCGTACACAAAGGCATCATGCTTAATCAGCTGACCAAGGGCAGTGGTTCATAACAGAAAAGGCAGACATGATATCTAGGTACTCTTGTAGCTGTTCATATAGACATGCTTTGGCCGATATGTGTGTATCAGTTCCGTAGGGCCCCTAAATTAAAGTGTATCAGTTCAGGCCTTCAGGGGGTAAATATAATTATATATAACCCCTTAAAATGGATTGTGATTAATAGTAGCGATCCAATCATTTACAGTAAACCCTCTAAAGTTTTGAGAGACATCGGCGGGGTCATGAATTGGGCTGTAAAGTTCTTAGTTGAACGCATAATTCAAGGCAAGGCCGCGGCCGTGTTTAGTTACCAAAAGTACTTTTTACTTCTATTCATCCTCCTCACAGAACACGCATTCTAAAAAATTCCTTTTTCACCTTTTCTATTCATCCCCCTCACAGAACACGCATTCCAGAAAAAAAAAGTATTTTTTCTCCCATCAACTAAACACGCCCTAAACGAACAGGAGAAACCTGACCTGGTACACGCCTACCCTATGTGTAAGTGTAACCTCTGAACCTTCATCGATGCATTTCCCTTTCCCAATCCCAAAATCGGCAATGAGACGAAGGATGGAAGAAATGCTGGAAGAACACCATAGTGTTCACTGTTCAGTCCCGAACTAGATTGCCCTCTGCGGAAAGTGAGGAACCTGCTCAATTCACCAAGCGCTTTCACCTCTTCGTCACTATCAAATTTTTATGTCCCTGTCGATTTCACCAACCACCCTACCAATCTTTCTGATGTAACCAATGTTTCAGCTCAGATTGGCGCTCAATGCTGATACATGTCAACTAAAGCGATATCAACTCCTGAATCCTGATGGCTGATGCAATGCAAAATGGGCTGGAGTCCTAATAAAAACAGTAATATATATCTATATACTATTTCAGTGTTCAGATTTCAATGCAAAATGGACAGACCACAACATATGCGTCCAATCTCCTCAACGGTTTCCTCATAAAAAATAGTAATGTTTAAAGACGATAGTTCATTCTAGAATGAAACACAATGGACTTTCAAAGGCATATTCTAATATTCCCATACTGCTAGGTCATCACGCGTGTCTCTAGTTACTAGTTTAATTCCCTGATTAGCTAGTAATGTAGGTTAGGCTGCCTTACATGTCAGAGGCTCAGAGCTCATGCATTACTATAATGACGTCGCACATGAAAATACAACACAAGTGATTCTGTATGACACATCATGTTTGGAACTGAATAACATAACATAAGTGATTCTGTATGACACATTACTATATTTGGGATCCAGAAACTTCGTATGGATTTTCAGGAAACTTATTTATATAAACGGTCAGAATATCGTAACAATAATAAATTTGAATATTTATTGTGTTACATCCCTTCCCCAGACCCCGCGCAGTGCGGGAGCCTACGGCACTAGGTACGCACTTTTTTTTATGCGAGTAAAAATTTGTGTCCCAGGAAGTGATAAAATGAGGATTGCAGGTAGTGCCTTGAGCCCTTGACCATCGAGTATGCTGATTTAAGCACCCAACGAAGATATCATGTGACATTTCTTGTGTTCAGTTTAGCTGCAGTTTACTTCTTTTTATTGCATACCCCAAGCAATTAGATTTAGCACCAATTGGTTGTGCGCTAGAGTTGTGGAGTTCGATAGGCCAACACCTTGGCAAGTTGAATCAATTGAATAAGAGAAGAAATGAAGGCTCCGGAAGATTGACGTTTCCTCTGTTAATCTATGAACCCATGATGGGTACGTAACACTGTACCGTTTGTTAATGTGACATGGATTGCACTCGAAAAGGACAGCTCGATGTCATCAAGCCAATCCATCGATTACTGTAGCTAAAAACCTCTGCCTTTCAGTAACAGGTGTAGTTTCGAAACTTGTCTCGAGCAGTAGTATCTAGCGATTCAGAGTGGAGGATAGGAAGGAAGCCGCTGGATTGCAGTGAGACACGCTACAATTCATACGGATTGTTCATTGTTGATGGATAAGCATTTTACAGTCGCTATCTTCTGTCTGCTCAGCAGTCAGCACAAGCCTGAATAAGTTGTGAAACTGTCGAAGAAAACAACTCCTGTCTTGCCGTAGTAACTGTGTTGCCAACTATAGTTCTAACAATTAATCCCAAACAACCATGACTAGGACTGCAAGTTTCTGTTTTTTTTATATGACTAGTTGATCGAATGATCCTTATTTTGATGGGGAATAATGCCTTTTTGTAAACTGCAAAGTTTTGTAGCTACTGATCCATGCTGAAACTGCATTATTCCCTTGATGGGCATGCATTTGGTTGTATTACATGTACAATCAAAGGATGATCACCTAAAAAAATGTAAATCAGTTTTGAGACCTGAACAACTGTCGAGCCCTTACTGGTTCAGATTAGCCTAAGCTACCTGCCGTAAGAAATTGTTTAGAGAGAAATGTTGTCAATTTGTTCAAGACAGCAATGTCACTATGCAAGATTAGTGCCCCCACAGTATCATGCGTCATGGACTACGCAAGGCGTCATTTTGGGTATTAACCACCTAATCATGTGAGCTTTCGTAGTGTTGTGGCTCCAAGGAACTGGTGAGATGGACATATAACTAGAAGCATTTCTTGTCAGCCTCCTAATAATCAGCATAAGATGGTGGTAGTTTAAAAATGCCGGGAGCGCCGCACTTCTGAAGTACACTGATAGGAACAGGGTGTACTTCGTCGTAGCCCTTCAGAGTTGGAGTACACATATGCCAAGATCTTCAGGCCACTGCAAGAGAGATCTCTACCCTATGCGATCGCCATGAGCAATGAGCGAGGACACCAAGCACCCGCCGCCGCCACAAGCAGCAACGCCTCAGATTGGTTCGATGAGTCCATCGCCTTCCTCGCCGCCGACCTTGACCTCGGCCTCGACGCTTATGGCTGGTTGGAGCCATCAGCAGAAGAGCAGGAGCAGGGCATCGACCGCATGGTCATGGAGATACTGCCGTCTCCGGCCTCCACCTTGCCGCAGTCAAGCCTTGGCCCTATTTCCAATAGCGCTACATCGTCGCCGGCGGCATCGCCACGGGAGATCGGGCAGCCCAGGAAACGCAAGTCTCCGCAGCACGGCAGCCAGAGTTGTTCAGTTGGAGGTGCCGGCAGAGGCAGAGGTGATCCCGAGCTTGACAGGGGAGGAACGAGCAGCAACCGGAAGCCGAGCAAGAAGGGCGGAGCCAAGACCGGCGCGGCGAGCTTGGAGAGGGATGCGAGGTGGGCGGAGCAGCTGCTGAACCCGTGTGCGGCCGCCATCGAGGCCGGCAACCTTCCCCGCGCGCAGCACCTGCTGTACGTGCTCGGCGAGCTCGCCTCCTTCTCCGGCGAACCAAACCACCGCCTCGCCGCGCACGGTCTCCTCGCCCTCCGACGCCTACCGGCTGCGGCGACCATGAAAATGCCATCCTGCGAGTGCCCGACGCCGGCGTTCGTCGGCGTCGACCCACGTCTCTTCCGCGCATCGCTCATCAGGTTCAACGAGGTCAGCCCGTGGTTCGCCGTCCCGAACGCGCTCGCCAACGCCGTTATCGCGCAGGCCGCCGCGTCGACGACGGCGACGAGCGAGCCCCGGCGGATTCACGTCGTGGACATGGGCGTCTCGCACGGCGTGCAGTGGCCGACGCTGCTCGAGGCGCTCACCCGCGTGCCGCGGGGATCCACGCCGCCCTCCGTCCGTCTCCTCACGGTAGCCGGAGCCGCCGCCGCCGCCGTGGGCACCCCGCCGCCGGTGCCCTTCTCCGCTTCGCCTCCGGGTTACGACTGCTCGCCGCAGCTGCTCCGGTACGCCAAGACCATCAACCTGGACCTCGCCATCCTGCACGCGCCAAGCTTGGACAGCTTGCACGGCACTGTCACCGCCGGCGAGGCCCTCGTCGTCTGCCTCCAGTTCCGTCTCGGCCACGCTACCGTGGACGAGCAAGTAGCCGTGCTCCGGAACATCAGGAGCCTGAATCCGGAGCTAGTGGTCCTCACCGAGCTGGACAGCGGCGGCCGAAGCGACGGCGGCACGGCGAGCGAGTTCGCGGGCAGGCTCGAGCATATGTGGCTGTTCCTGGAATCGACGGCCGCGGCGTTCAAGGGACGGGACGCGGACGAGAGGCGGGTGATGGAAGCTGAGGCCGGGACAGCATTAATGGCGGCCACGGCGCGTCGGGGAGCGGCCACGGGCGGAGGGAGGGAGGCGTGGCGGGCGCGCCTCGCTTCGGCGGGGTTCGAGGCGGCGGCGTTCGGTGGCGAGGCGGTGGAGACGGCGAAGGCGCTGCTGAGGAAGTGCGACGGCGGGTGGGAACTAGTGCCGCCGTCGCCGTCCGTTGGCGACGAGGTGGGGCTCCGGTGGAAGGGATGGCCCGTTTCGTTCTGCTCCCTTTGGCGGCCGGTGCAGGCCGGCCGGAGATGATGCGGCGTGGCGCCTAAACGACAATAGTTTGTACAAAAAGCATACCTCCTTCACGGCATGCAACAATGGCTAATCTCAACGCTGCTGTAACTTGTAAGCTAAGTACTCCTGCACTTGATTCTCAGCTATACCTCCAGCTCTCCTCTGTAGACTGCCACTCCCCATATTCAGTAGTCAGCACAGACATTAGACAGCGACACAGGCAGTCCGGCAACCGTTCATCAGCGACCTCCAGACCGCATCTCGCTCGGGAAGAACCCCACTCCTAACCATGGTCCATGGATACAAACATCCCCAGACCGTGGCGCACCAAGCCGAACACCGTGGCTGCCCGGGAGACGAGGTTCCGGCGCGACATTTCATCGAACACGTCGAACACCTTGGAGTAGAAGACGAGGAAGCAATTCACGGTGACTGCGTCGGCCTCCGCCGGACCCGACGTCGGCGTTGGAGGAGCACCTCTTCATCGCCGTTGCTCGGTCTTGGTCGGTATCCGCCGTCGGCGTGCGGCCGGGGTCTCTCACTCTCTCTGCCTTTGGGTCCCCCGCGGGGCATAGGGGCCAAAATCAGGGGGTTTTCTGTAACAAATTGGATCGCGATGGAGCTCAGGTAGGCCGCCGCCGTGCGCAGGGCCGTCGTGCCTCGTGCGTCGCCGCCTGGCCTTGACCTGCTGGATTGCCGGTTTTAGTCCTCGCGCGCGTGGAGCTGCGAATCTACGGATGGCGGCTGAGGCAATGGAAGGCGAGAGGAGCCCAACTCATGAGCCATGGCGAAGGGAAGCCGGCGGCAGAGAAGGTGAAGTTAATGGCGGCTTTGGTCGAGGCATAGTCGCACACAGAGCAGAGCAGTTGATGACCTGAGACTCGATGCCTCCGTTCTTGCTCTGATCTGCATTCAGAAGGGCATATGATTTGCCGCGAACACGAACAGTGATTCGTTGGGAATCACTAATCCGTCACCCTCCAATAACACAACACGAGCAGGATAAATTGCGAAAGAAAGAACGCAACACTCATTGCCTCATTGGGAATCATTGTTCCTTTCAATTTCATAAATCTTTGAGGTAATGTCAAACCAACATAAACTCCTAATTTAGGCAGACTGCAACTTGAATTATGAACTCTCCAGCGATCGGGCCTGAATAACCATTCGTTACAATGAGGACTTTGGAGCTGGAAGTAAGAAGTTCAGGATTGCCTCGTTGAACCGCTTTGGATCCTCCTCCTGAGGCATGTGGCCGGTGTTCTTGATGACCTCCAACCTAGCATTTGCTCCAAGTTTCCTGCATTTGCCATATTCAGTAAGTTACACTGCAAGGTAAATTCAATTGCCTGAAATCACAGGTGAGATCAGCATGTAATGAGTAATTGAGTACTGACCTTGCCACTTCAAACGCCTTCTCTATAGGAAATATCTGATCATGTTCTCCCCATAACACAAGAACTTCCTGAGAGATGGGACAGAGGTTGGGTAAGAAGGAGAGGCATGGCATGGTAATGCGTTGCTACAGTTGTCTGTCTGAAAAGAGGAAGTACCTGAGGGAGCGGTGTAAGCTGGAACTTGTCTTTGTTGCCCAGTGTTATCCCCTTTATTAGTTGTTTCTTCTCTTCTACTTTGTCACTGTACAGATACTGCAGCAGAGTCTTACTGTTACTCAAACAGATATATGAGATTGTATCCATGCTGAGCTCACAAAGATGCTACCACAATAACGGATCACTAGTGTGGTCTATTTCGCTATCCAGAACCAGGTAATTTTTATGTTAGCTCACAAAGAAGACCGCACGTCAGTACCTGTTCAACCTAGGCAACATACTAAAGTCAAAGAAGAATGTCCTTGTGAATATTATGCTACTGTTTCGACCTGGGGCATTGTGCTATTGAACTGAACAAATGAAACTATTGCAAACACGAAGAGATCAGATCGAGATGCATCTCCATTACAAAAGCGCACAGTTCTCGAACGTGTTCGAGAAAAAGGTTGAGATGCGTCAACACTTGCAAATTGTACTATTGAGATTGTCAAAAAGTTCAAGCGGTCGCTGGCTTTCAACTTACTAAAGGTCTGCAGTTGGACAATGGCAGGACTTCCTCCATGGTTTTTCAACTTTACTGTTCCATTAAAACCTCCTACTTCGCTCTGAAATCCTGTGGTCAGTACCTCTGTACTAAATACAGACTTCATATGATCAATGGATGTAGAGGCCGGCGCATGCTATGATGGTTGCTTGACTATTATGGCACTAAACTCTAAAACCAGGCCAACGGGTTTCAGGTTCCAACTTCCAACCGAATACGTGATCTGCGGCTGATGTACAATACCAGGGCCTACTTATCCTTTTTATGACTGATATGTGTAGTAGTTGTTCTTGCAAAGAAATTAAGGCAGAGTAGCATACGTCCACAGTTATAGGTGAGTCGCACACTCAGCCATCTCTCACGCCACCGATGGCACATGACAGTACGGCAGACATCGGAATGGTATTGTCTGGCCCTCTGGCCAGCACGGGATGGCCGGTCAGCATGAACCAACCAAAGGAGGCCGTCGTCTAGAAGCACCGAGTCTGGGCACAAAGATGGCCCTGTCGTTCGTTGGAATGCAGTTGGCACGAAGCGCGTGCACCGGTCGGTGACCTGTACGCCGATGGTTCTAGAAGGTCTGGGCGCCGAGACCGTGGCGTTCGTGGTCGATTGGAAGAGCGTGAGCGGCACGGCCGGGGAAACGGTTGGGGGATGCAGTCATGCAGGAACAGAAAGGGGGCAATGGGCCACCGTCGCTGGGGGTTGATGGCGATCCAGCGCGGCGGTTGGGAAACCTGAAAGAAGACCACGTCCACGTCATCGGCAGAAGACGTGGCATGGTCTCGCCGTGACGTGGACCCAAATCCACGCGATCGCCCATGCCAGATTGGCAGAGAAGTAGAGAACTCGATCTCAATTTCGCAACGCCGCACGACGAGCACGCACGCGAATGATCGGAAGCACAAACGATTGCATCTACTAGTGCTTGGAGCTGTAAGAATTGAAGCTGAGAAAAGGGCGCAATATATTTGATCGAGGAGCAAACCTTGACGAGGTCGCGGAGCACGAACCCCGGCGTGAAGCGGCGCGGGCGGTGGTAGGCGAGCCGCAGCAGGCGGCGCATCCGCTCGGGGGAGCGCGGCAGCATGACGTCCTCGACGCGCTCGGCGCCGCCGCGGCGGAGGAGGGCGCGGTCGTCGGCGTCGGCCTTGAGCAGGTCGGAGCTTGCGATCACCACCCGCTCCACCGCGGCGGGGCCCAGCAGCCGCGCCACGTGGTATGCCACGAACCCGCCGTAGCTCGTGCCGGCCACCGACACGCGCGCCGTCCCGGCTGGCACCACGGCCGCCACGAGCTTCGCCACCGCCTCGGCCTGGTGGGCCTCGGAGATGGGCCCAGGCTTCGCCGCTGACGTGGACGAGCCGCCGAAGAAGAGGAGGTCAGGGACGATGAGGCGGAACCGGCGGGACAAGGGAACCACCTGGTTCCGCCATTGCCACGTCGCCGGGGGACCGAAGCCGTGGAGGAGGACGAGGACGGGGCGCTCGTCGGCGTCGGCGCATGGGGCGAAGCGCCAGCAGTGGACCGTGGTGGCGCCGCCGTCGAGGAGCACGGACGCCTCCACGAGGCCCGCCGAGGCGAAGCGGCGGCGGAAGTAGGCGTCGAGCAGCGGCGCGATGCCGAACGCCAGCATTGTGTTTGTGGCGGCGAGCGTGAACGGTTGCCGGTTGGGATGGGAGTGACGTCGTGGAATTCAAGCGGTGGGAGGAGACAGATATAGCCATGGACAGCGAAGGGTGTAGTGCTTTTCGAGGACTTTGCGGTTGTTCTGTTCCATTTGTTTGTGTTTTTTTTTTTTGGCTCCCAGGAGTTCAGATTACTCACGAGATTAACCGGAGATGCATGATGCAATGGTCAAGATAAATGTCAATTTGCAAAAAGTTTGTGCATGTAACGAATGATCTAACTTGATTTCCGCGGTTTACCCAAGTAGGAGTAACAATTTTGGTCCTTTTTTGAACGAACAATTTTGGTCCTTGAGCACTCGTATAATTTTGGTGACTCAGAAAAGGAATGTGGGATTCAAAATGTTCATAGATGCGCCCGCATGGCAGCTAACATAGTATTTTAAGTTCCCTCAAAAAAAAAACATAGTATTTTAAGTTGGCAAGGTGTTCGCTACTCTGGATTTAGTACTACTGTCTAAATACAACCTGAGAATTTCAGATAGTCAGTGTGCTCTGTTCGGTACTGAAAATTTGGAATTAGGACCAGAAGCTCCATCGTCATCCTTGGTTTCCTCAACCTGATCAAGGAAAGACATAATTTGGGCTCAGCACGGTGTCCTCAATAGACGGCAGAAGGATCGATCCAGGAGGAGCAGTCGCCTTGTGTAGAGAGATTGTGTTCCAGCTGCGCGTCAGGTCAAACTGTCAAAGATAACCTGTCCAAAGGGGAGAAGTTCGTCAAGTTACGACAAAATTACCGATCTACCATGATCCACGTGTTAATTTAACTGCAAAGGTGATCCTTTTTTTCCAAAATGGTTGCTGAAAGAATTGTGCAAAGATCATTAGGTGAACAAAAGCAGCGTGGAATCTTTTTGGAATTCCTTGAGCCTTCTAGAAGCAGGGGAACGGCGAAGCCCAAATCAGTCATGCACTCACATCTTCCATACTTTGAACCAGGGTCCATGGGATTCGACACCATGGCAAAATTTCTCCTCTGATACTCTACGTAGCAGTAGCACTACTGAAAGGTTGGTGGCTTGGTGCTGTGCATCTGAATATCTGATGTTCTTGCAAACACCAACCAGGTGCCCCTAGCATTAACTGCAAACACTGAAGCGTCGGGGTACAAAAAACACGCCACAAGATTCAGAACACCACAAACCTACATTGTGTGTCGATCGATACGCTCCAGCTCGGTGATGGTGGCGCCACCAGTAAGAATTCATTCGATTTTACACGAACGCGCACGCGCGGGATCTAGGCCTGAAACGCGTAGGCAACTAGGCATGCATGATCAAGCAACAATCCTTCGATCAGAACTGAGGAACGGCGTGTCGGGATTGTTCAGGGCTACCTCGCGGCGCGGCGACCCGCGGGAGAACATGGACTTCGCCCGGATGCGAGGAGCACGTCGTTAGCCTCGAGCTACGCCCCACCGGCGTGGTCAGCGTAGGCGCTGGCCTCGGCGAGCAGGTCTAGCCGCGGTCGAGCTCCACGAATCAGTCTGCAGAGGAGAATTATGCAACTGGACAAGTTGTATTGATCATCAACAGTGTACATATGTAGGCCTTTGGCCAAGGCTGTGCATGCGATCTATACAGAGCGAGCGGCCTGGCGTGAGAAGCGGGAGCGCGGACGCCGTGCGGCTGCGCGAGCGCTGCGGAGCTGGAGCCGTTGGCGAGTGCGCGATCGTGGCGCACGATGCCGTTGGAGGACAACGCTGAAGACTCGGGCGGAGCTCTAACCACCGTTGGTGTTGCTCCGCTGACACAGTCCACCACCCGCGAGTCGTACTCGCGCTCCCTGAGGCCAACGGAGCGCGGGATCGTCCGCACCACACGTGCATCCAGCAGCTGTATTCCCCGACCGCCGCCGGCGAAGCCGACTCTGTACGGTGGCGTCCATTAGGACACAGCACGGGAGATTATCGGGGGAGGTGACGCGGTTGAAGTTACAATGACGCGGTTGAAGTTACAATGTTAAAATATATTTACCCACTGCACTCAACAAAGACGCTTTGGCCGAGTGGTTAAGGCGTGTGCCTGCTAAGTACATGGGGTTTCCCCGCGAGAGTTCGAATCTCTCAGGCGTCGTATATTTTTGTTCCTTCTTTTTGCAGTTATTCCCTTCTTTACCAGTCCATCTAGTTTCGCTGTTTATCTGAGAGTAGTCTCCCTATTAGAGAAGTTAATAACTTTTTTTAAACAAAACCCATTTTGACCTCCAGATTGGAGAGCTTAAAAGAATTGATACAATGCTACCCACAGCATTTCCTTAGTTAAAATTCCAATATGTTCAACGTGTTTACAGGCTAACTTACTTCACCTATCTCTATTAACGAAATCCGCACCATGCACTCTAGCCCCTCTATATAACGAAATCCGCACCATGCACTCTAGCCCCTCATTCTGCCACGTCGCTGAGAATTCGTATATCCGTTAGATTTTGATCGGACGTCAACAGTCGCTCTCAAATTAGCTATGGTTCTGGACGTTTCGTTATCCATCGACCCTGTGCCGTGCCGGCAAGGCCAAGTTGCCGCAGCACGGCCTGTCCACCGACCTTTGTTGCCGCCACTGCCACATTGCCTCAAATAATGACTGCTACGTTTACATATTTTATATTCTGCTGCTGCATACTTTTAATAATATTCCTACTCATGCTAAACATCACGCAGGTCAGTCCGAGGCAACAAAAATAAATGAGGATGATGCATTTTCTTCAGTCAATAAAAAAATGAACTAATCTTCCGTATCTGAGCCAATGTGAAATAGGATAATGCGGGTCCACTTATCATCTAGCGCTTGGACAGGCAAAACATTATTAAAAAAACATTTAGCCTGTAAATATTAAAAAAACTGGATGTATGGTTCTTTAGATCACCAAAACATTTAGCCTGTAAATATTTTATCAAGGGTGCCTACAAACTCAAAGCACGTATGATATCTTTCAAATCGACAAATCTAAGTTTGGTGTGTAAGGCCACTTGGACTGAAAAATAACTCAAATTTTCAATGCCAAATAAAAAAATTGAATATGATCTAATGGTAATACTAATTGTATAATGCATACCGAATTTACATGTAGAGATCATTGCTACTAGTTGTTCCATGTTTATTGTAGCATCAATGAGGCATGAAATGTTCAATTAGTTTAGCAAAATTGCACATTTTATAATTTCTATAATATTCAATTAATTTTCAGCTTGAGTGATTATCGATTATCATCTTTACAAGATTACTTCGCCAGCAGTCATGTCCTATCATCTCAAAGAATAGAAGATGCATGATGCTTCTAATAAAAACTAAACAACAAATGTCAAAATAAAGATTTGTCATTTGTCATGTACTCATATTGTATTATATAATAAAATCTAAATATAACCTATATTAACAATTATATAATTTTTAATATAGGGTTTCATTTTGTATTTTGCGCCAGGTTCTCATAAAGTTTGGTGCGACCGTAATAAGACCATATCACATCCACCATGGTGCAATCTGGTTGGCGAGGCAACGCCGCGCCCAAAGTTTCTAGTTCAAACAGAAGTACACCACACATATCGGTTACAGAGCAAATTTACAGGCTTTTCTTAATACTTTACTGAAACAAAAGTATAACATATACATATCGGTTACAGAGCAATAAACTCTCAGCTTTTCTTTGTTGACGCTTTTCTAGTTTCTACGTTGTCAGTGCAGAGGAAGCTATACTTTAGAAGATTTACATGGGGTGTTACGTCAGTTATTTACAAGGTATAGTAACCCAGGACTATCAGGACTGAGAAACGGCAAGACGGTGATCAAACATTTCGTGGAACTCCTTCGTATAACTTCTAGATTTGCATGGAGTTGAAGGAATCAGTTCAAGAACATCGCCCATTTGTAGCTCTTGGCTCCAGGTGTGGACGGCTTGGCAGTTCAACCTCAGCCTCAATGGCATGCCGTAGTTAGAAGACCTCTTAAGTAGGTCCCATACCGTTGAATTTTGGGGGAGTTCTTGCACTGACATCTGAAAATACGATAATATTTAGTTTTCCTGCTCAAGAATAAAGTATTTAAGTCACCTACACAACAGTATGAGCAAAAGGATGGATGTACCTTTTCATTCTCCAGAAGTATTACTAGAACCGGTCCACTGTGATCACATTGTTTTGAATAGGAGAATGGACAGACGTCAGAGTGCGACCTAATAGTGTGTATGTTGCTCGGTAAAGTGTCAGTTGCAAGTGATGAAGGATGGTCAACGTGCAAAGTTTCACACTGACATGTAACCACCCTTCTAACCCATTCAACCATTTCAGGAACATAAGGAGGGCAATTCCGAACACCTTCCTTGTATCTCCAATGCGCAGCAATTCCAAACTCTGCCTGCAAATGCATGTCTCTAGTACGAATTTGGATTTCCAGCGGGAGCGTTTCTTTAGTGAGCACAACTGTGTGCAGGGACTGATACCTACAGTTTAGCGAAACAACCAGTTACCATTATGATACCTACAGTTTAGCGAAACAACTGTGTTTCATTCAGTTAGAAGCATAGTTTTACAGTCATACCCATTTTTTTTCGGGCTGCTGATATAGTCTTTGAACTTCCCGGGAATTCGAGGCCATAAGTGATGGACAAGCTCTAATGTGGCAAAACAATCAGATCTGTTCTCAACTATAACACGCACCCCATGTATATCATAAATTTCATCCATGGGTAGTTTCTTCCTGTAGTCAAGTACAAAAAGATTAGCACATTCTTTTTTTTAAGGATAGCACATTCAGTTATAGTACAACATTCCTTTGAGATGTGATAGTGGAGTCAGTGCCAGATTCAGTTGGAAGGGAGAATGACCCGTACACCTTTTTCTCTCTCTAGTACTAATACCTACAAAAAGAAAAGGCATGAGATGCTAAATTACCTTGCCATCTTGCTGTGGATGCTGTAAATGCTCTTGTGCCTCCCATATACCGCATAATAGGATAATCCTCTCACTTCAAGGGCTTGTTCCAGTCGCCTTTTTGCAGCTGCAATCATATATCTCTGTTGTAGAATTGGAGAAGGTTGATTGACAGTTCATCAAATTTATCTGTGTAAAGATACTTGAAGCACAGATTTTCAAGCTGTTCCTTCCAATTCAGGATGCCCAACTGATTCGCCAATGGAGCAAATATCTCCAGTGTTTCCTTTGCAAAGCATTGCTGTTTGGTATTGGGCAAAGAATCCAACGTCCTCATGTTGTGTAGCCTGTCAGCAAGTTTTATGAGCACAGCTCTTGCATCTTCCTTTGCAAGAAACACAGTCCGTAATCTATCAGCTTCATCCATTCTACTGGCTGTATCGTTTCTACGAGCCAGTTTGCTGAAATGATTTGAAACCTATAAAGAAGGAAACGGAACTATCGTTTAGTCAGTTGTGACACAATGTCACCATCGTTTTCCAAGAAAATAAACCAAGATGTCACAAGCAACAGAAGTTTCCCCAACATATATTAGGTGAAATTACCGATTTTAGACAACAGAATCTTCCAAATAAATTGGTGCAACATCAATTTTTTTAATTGTTGTAACATCACAAAGAAAACATCTCTTCGACAAAGGAAACGAAAGGGAAAGAATGGAAAACAAAAAGATTGGATCAGATAGCCAACCACCGATTGATTTTACATTACTGAAAGATAAGTCAATACTAGATTCAGCAAGTGCCTACTATAATACAATGATGGCAACGTGATACCTAACTTAGATAGGCACTACAAAAAAATCTATTCTAGAAGCCCCATGAACAAAGTAACGATCAATAAGTTCTCAGTCACAATCAGATATCGAGAACCGCCCGATTCATGGTCATGAAAACGACAAAGCCAGAAATATCAGAATAAAACAAGAGGGGTCCATGAGAAGGCCTCTTTGTAGAACTGCGGTCGTATGTGATCTGATCTTGCACTCCAAAACCACTTATGTTATGCTCAAGTGCAGAGCATAGGGCATCGATGACACGCTCTGATTTGGTTACTGTTGTTGACATGGTCAAAATGTGGAATAATAGGTGCTGCCTGCAACAGGGGATCTTTATACTATAGCAATTGCAGGTTGCGGCAATACTAAATTCAACAATGTTACTGTGGGATATACTAGTTACCAACAATTAATTATTTAACCTAAAAAAACAAGAAATTATTCGCGCGCGTGCGTGGTCTGATCATATCCAAAGGGATCGAAGTAATTACCCCTTTAACAAGGTCGGTGACAGCAGCACCGAACTGGTCGGAGATGAAACCGTAGTCGAGGCCTGCGTCGTCGACCGTATCGTGCAGCAGCCCGGCAGCAACGACGGCAGGGCCGGCGCCGAGCTCCGCGAGCAGCGCCGCCGTCTCCACGCAGTGCTCCAGGTACGGATCGCCGTTCGCACGCACCTGGAGAAACCAATCACACACCCAAGAAAACGCAGTTCAGCGACTTCAGCAGCTGCCGAGCAACACCAAGTAAACCCAAATGCGAAGCAAGCACGACAGGGACACGGTCGAGCACCTGGCCGCGGTGGGCCGCCTCGGCGACGGCGAAGGCCCTCCGCACGAGATCGTCGCGAGAGATGGCGTATCGCGAAAGAGCGCCGGCGAGAATTAGCGCGGGAGCGCCACCTTCGCCGTCATCTCCGGCAGACGACGCAGACGCCACGGCGACGCGGGCCCGCCTGGCGGACGGTGAGCCGCGGCACGGCGGTCGGGGCTCCGCGGGTTCCGCCGCAGAGCGCGAGAAGGACAGGGAAGGCCCGGTCCGGCACCGCGTGGACGACGCCCGCAGCTCGGCGGCGGCCGGGGCGGCGCCGCGGGCGGCGAGGAGCTCCAGCGAGGCCGCGGGTGGCTGTGGGGCGAGGCGCGGGTGGTGGGGGCGGCATTTGACCGTGCAGGTGACCGACGGCGGCATGGATTGGGAGCGAGGGGAAGCGAACGGAGACTTGCTGGCTGGTTTGCAGGCGAAGGAGGCGAGAGCGGAGACAGGAGGAGAGACGGAGGAAGACGAGGCGAGGGAAGAAATGGTTTCGCGCGTGGTGGCGCGGTTATGAATAGTAACCTGGTCGTGAAGTGGCCTGCTCATTTGCAGTTTAGGCCTCGTTTTGTTAGCTCTATTGCTATCTGGACCTTCGAAATTCACATTGATTTGGGGGAGTGTTCTACAGGCAAGTGTGAATTCGTCGATATCTTTGTTTCCCGTGTACTGGGTTTTGCAAAGATGGAAATTATTCATGCTTTGTGCACAAAGTCAAACTAATTGTTCTATCGTAAAAAATATACATTATTGGCTTTGTTTTGGTTAGATTTCTTTCCCAATCCACCCATAGCTAGCAAGCTAATTGCCTGTGTTTCGTCCTACATCATTTACAATGGCTCCCAGCACACACGCCACTAGCCACCTCATTAACCCAACAATGGTGCCTTCCTCACACTCTGCGGCCTTGCTTCTTCATGACCCATCCATAAATTTTTCCGCCATCACTGAAACGACCCGGATTTTCAAGAATGAAAACCCGACTCCCTGTACTCGTGTGATAGTCCCTGGATCAGTCGCTACCACGTACAGAATCTCGAAACAGAAGAATAGCAGTTCCAAACTTCCGATGAAGCATCACAGAGTTAACGAAGTTATTACATTCCCGAAAATGGGTTCAAACATACGCCACGCAGGGCTAAACAAGCAAATAAAAGACAGCTAGCGCTAGGAAGCTCGGCGGTAGGCCACCATCTTCGCGTCTCCTCCACAGGCAGGCTTGAGCGTAGACCGTCGCCTAGTCGTACCAGTTGTCGAAGTTGGAGTCGAACTCCGCTCCATCTCCCAGATACTCACTCTCTGTTCCCAAGGAATGGAACAGGCACACGTCACCGACTGTATGCAGCTTTAAGTGGACTAACAAGCTAATGGTATACAAGATAAAGACAAGGAAATATGGCTTGGGGTTTCCTAAGCAAGCGGCAGTAATAATAATAATATCTTCATCCCACCAATTCCCATATCACTGTCCCGGGGCTAGTCCCATCATACGACGGGTTCCCGGCGGCATTCACCTCGACACACACCTTCAACTCTCGGCGATGCGCAGCTTCATTCCTGGCATCTCAAGAGGGATAACCGGATCACAAGGCAGGCGGAGCACAACCTTCCTCTCCCTGGCTACCCCTACGCCCTCACACTCTCACCTATAGGGGGAGAAAAGCATATCCCAAAACAATGGCCGACCACACTGAAGAACACTGCGCTATCCATGACCAAGATCACGGCTATACGTATAGATCATAACACTCTGCAGAGGTTGTACACCTGTACCCAACCCGGGCTGCGACTGGTAGCGAGCCAGTCGAGACGCAGCCCACAACTAGTAAACCTCCTAGTAAGAATGGCACCCTCCTGGTCTCCCGGGTCTGGATGCCTCCGCCCTAAGGCATTGGCCCCAAGGAAATGTGAAAGCATACCACCAGAGCTGCCCATCGGGGGTGTAAGGCACGGGCACTCACCCCTCACACATACACAAACTGTGATCTCCGCATTTGGGTGCCACCCTAGCCAGGCTAGTCGTTACCGGTCACATCTCAGGCAAGTTGGCGTGTACGGTACAGTGAACACAGGACAGTCAACAAGGTTTAAGGTACCGGTACGGGAAGCAGTCTTCTTCCTCACCCTCTCAAGTAACCTCCTACACCTGGCTCCAAGTCATAAAACCACTAGGGGGTCCAACCCCCCCCCCCAGGGTACCCTAGGGGGCCATCTCCCCTAGAGCCCACGAGATAACCCAGAAGTCATCCCACCCCGATATAAGATCGGGTTGTTATTACCCGCACCGGTAAGACCTAGTAAGGTCAAAATCGCCATACACCTTCCCAGTTTTATCCCCACACACACGCCAAGAATATCTACCACATATCCCGCACACAAGCAAGCATCTCATCATCATCATATAATAAGGTACGATATGATAAGCAATAGGTAACAAGGCATACGATGAATAAAACAGGCTATGCAAGGTTCACAGCTCAAGCAACACATGCAAGCCTAGCGTATCTAGTAAGCAATGCCTATAGGTATTCAAAGAAGCAGTCGGGCGTGAACCTGAGCAAGTGGGGTAGTCGTCCTCCTCGGCGTAGTAGTCCTCCTCAGTCAGTGCTCCTCCGGCGGCGGCTCCTGATCGTAAATACGAATAAGTCTAGGGGCCTATTTGCAAAGAAAGAGCCAAATGGAAACCAAGAAAGACCCAACTAACTCCAATTGCATTTTTAAAGTGTTATTCATGATTTTAGAAAATTATAGAAGTTGGTTTCACATTTTTCCGAGTTAAACTGAATTAGTTATGAATTTTCTAAGTTTAAAGCATTTTCTGAAATTTTTAAATGTATTTTGGAAAAAAAAATGGAAATCCCAGGAAAAACCACAGAGCGCCACGTGGCCTGCTGACGTCATCATGACGACATGCTGACGTCAGCACAGGGGCCACCGGGTGATGACGTCAGCAGTGGGCCCTGCCGACGTCATCGTTGACCGGTCAACGGTCAAGGGTCAGCGCTAGCGGGCCCCACACGTCAGCGCGTGGGTCCCAGCGGTCAGTGCTGCGCGCGGCGCGGCTCGGCCATGGGCCGAAACCGGCCATGGGCCAGGCACGGCCCAAGCTGGCGCGGCCCAGCTACCACGCGGCCTGGCCCAGGGATCCGCTGCGGCTGCGCAGCGATCCCGTGCGGCCAGCGCCGTGTGGCCCGCACTGCGCGGACGCGGGGCGGCGCCGCGAGCGCGCCTGCCAGGCGTTCGATGGAATGCCGCAATGGCACGTTCGAACGCCGGCGAGCGACGCTCGACGCGTTCCCGAGTCCGCGAACGTCCGTGTTCGTGTGTGCTCGTGCGCGTTCGCGTGCGCGAGCCAACGCGCCGTGCACGAGTGCGTGCACGAGCGTGGCGAGGCGCCGCGACGCGGCTCGGCGGCCGGGATGGCTTGCCGCGACGGCGAGCCCGTGGAGCGGCGACTGCGCACGCCCACGGTCGCGTCCAAGGCCAAAAGGCGCGGCTTTAGGCTCCTGCAAGCGGCACGACGGCCGGACAGAGAGGTAGGGGGAGTCCTAGGGCGGCGGCGCTAGGTTTTGGCTCACGGCGACCCGCCGGAGCAGAGCGAGGTGCGGCGAGGTGTGAGGGCTCACCTAGGGCTCGAAAAAGGCGTGCTTGGCGTCGCGGGAAGGTCGTCGAGGCAGTGGCGCGACGTCGAGGTACGGCTTGCGGTCGTCTTCTCCGTCTCCGGTGGCGGTGTGGACGTCGGTGCGCGGCTCCCTCGGTGGCGTGGCTCGGCGTCTCCCCCTCGGGCTTCGGCTTGGCTCCAGGCAACGGCAAGGCGCCTCCTTGCCGTGGCTCTGCTCCTTCCCCACCTCCTTCTTCTCTTCCCCCTCTTCTTCTCTCCTCCCCCAACTCCGGTGGCGGCGGTGGAAGGGGAAATCCCCAATTGGACGGCTAGGGTTTCAAATTGAGCGCGCCTAGGGCTTAAGTAGGGTAGTGGCTAGGGTTTGAAGGGTTCCCGGGGTGGTTGGTAGGGCGAGCGGCGGGGATTCTCGGCGTCCGCGCCGGTGGACACGCGGCGAGCATCGGTGGGTGTGGCGGCTAGGGTTTGAGGGGTAAAAGAGGGCTCACGGGTGCGCGGGGTAGGTAGGGCGAGCGGGCAGCTTCTAGAGGCTTCCGCGGCGCGGCTGGCTGCGCGGGAAAAGGCGGCCGGCGGCGGGGTCATGCGATTTGCGTGACCCCGTCGCGAGGTGGAAGGGAAAGCTGACGGGTGGGGCCGGCCCGTCAGCGAGAGAGAAAGAGGCAGCGCGCGCGCGGGGGAGAAAGGAGCGGCCTGGCAGGTGGGTCCGGAGCGGCAGAGAGAGAGAGAGAGAGAGCGCGGCGCGGCTCGGCTCGGCGCCGACAGGTGGGGCCCACCTGTCAGCGAGAGCGGACGCGCGAGCGCGGCTGGGGAAGAACGGACGAGTGGGCTGGGCCGGCGCGAGCGAGAAGTGGGCCGAGCGCGCGAAAGAGAAAAGAAAGGAAGAGAGAGGGAGAGAGAAAAGTGGGCTGGGCCGGTTTCAGGGTTAGGATTAGTTAGAGCCCAAGTTAGTTTTAGGTTTAGAATTTGAATTTAAATTCAAATTCAAAACCCCACACAAAGATCCAAATAAAACCAAAAGATGATTCAAATGCCACTCTAGCATTAACAAGGTCCTTAGGCAATAAATACATTTTTCCTAGGAATTTTTGGGGAGAGAGAGAAGACATCCTTATGGCAAGCCAAGTTTTTCATGCACAACAAAATTTTCAAAATTTTTCATAATTTGAAAATAGTGGACTGTTACAGACTCCCCCCCTTAAAAGAATCTCGTCCTCGAGATTAAAGAACTAACCTCGGTCTCGAAGAGGTACGGGTACAACTCCTTCATCTCGGCTTCTTTCTCCCAGGTAGCTTCCCGCTCCGTGTGGTTGCTCCACAGCACTTTGCACATTGGAATGCTCGTCCTTCTGGTCCCCTTCGTTGCCCGGTCCAAGATCTTCACCGGGTGTTCTAGGTATTCCAGGGTCTCCTGCAGATCTAGCACATCTGCGGGGACTTGATCCTCTGGAACCCTCAAACATTTTCTCAACTGGGATACGTGAAACACCGGATGCACTCCTGCGAGTTCTTGCGGTAACTTGAGCTGGTAAGCCAAACTGCCAATCCTCTTCTCTATCTGGTATGGGCCGACGAACCTCGGTGCAAGCTTCCCTTTCACATGAAACCTCTTCGTGCCTCTAAGTGGCGAAACCTTTAAGTAGACATAGTCCCCAACTTCAAAGGTTAGCTCCCGTCTTCTTTTGTCGGCGTAGCTCTTTTGTCTGGTCTGGGCTATCTTGAGGTTTTCCCGGATCTTGGCCACACTCTCTTCGGCTTGTTTAATTATATCGGGTCCAAAGATGATCCGTTCCCCGGTCTCAGACCACATCAGGGGTGTCCTGCACTTTCTTCCGTAGAGAGCCTCAAAAGGTGACATCTGCAAGCTCTCTTGATAGCTGTTGTTGTATGAGAACTCGGCATAGGGTAAGCTCTTCTCCCAGTCCGACCCGTAGGTCAACACGCAGGCCCTCAACAGATCTTCCAGAATCTGGTTCACTCCTTCCGTCTGCCCGTCAGTCTGCGGGTGATAAGCTGAGCTATACTTCAATTCAGTTCCCAGAGCTCGGTTCAAACTCTGCCAGAACCTAGAGGTGAACTCTGACCCTCGGTCCGATACTATGCTCTTGGGTGCGCCATGCAGCTTTAGGATCCGATCTACATACAACTCTGCCAGTTGCTCTGTCCTGTGATCTTCTTTAATGGGTATGAAGTGAGCTACCTTGGTCAACCGGTCAACAATGACCCAAATGGCGTTGTGGCCCCGCTGGGAGCGCGGCAACCCAACCACGAAGTCCAAGCCAATTTCATCCCATTTCCACATAGGAATCTCCAGGGGCTGTAACAATCCCGCTGGCCTTTGGTGCTCGGCCTTGATCCTTTTGCAAGTGTCACATCGGGCTACGTATGTGGCGACGTCCCCTCTCATATTTTTCCACCAAAAACGGTCCTTCAGATCCTGATACATCTTCGTGCTGCCCGGGTGTATGGAATACCTTGAGTGGTGCGCTTCCTTCAGGATAGCTTCTCGAATTTCCTTGTCCCGAGGTACACAGATGCGATCCCCAAGCCACACTGTGCCTTCCTCATCTACCCGGTAGTCCGTCATTTTCCCCTCGGACTGGAGTCTCAGGATTTTCTTGATCTCAGGACATCTTTGCTGTGCTAGCTTGATTCGGTCCTCTAGATCATACCTCACCCTTAGCTCGTGGAGCTGGCCTTGTTCAATGATCTCCAGCTTCATTTTCGAAAGTTCTTCATACAGCTCAGGCTGGCTCTCTTTTACCATGAGGTTGTTGCAATACACCTTGCGGCTCAGAGCGTCTGCCACCACATTGGCCTTGCCTGGGTGATATTGCAGGTTCACATCGTAATCCTTTATCAACTCCAACCATCTACGCTGTCGCATGTTCAGCTCAGACTGAGTGAAGACATACTTCAAACTCTTGTGGTCGGTGTAGATGTCGCACTTGTTGCCAATCAGATAGTGTCTCCATATCTTCAGAGCATGGACTACCGCTGCTAGTTCCAGATCATGGGTAGGGTAGTTCTGCTCATGCTTCCTTAACTGGCGGGAAGCGTAAGCCACAACCTTGCCTCCTTGCATCAGCACGCATCCGAGTCCCTGTCTCGAGGCGTCACAGTAGATTACAAAGTCCTTCCGGATGTCCGGTAAGGTTAGTACCGGGGTAGTGGTGAGGCGGCTCTTGAGCTCCTGGAAGCTGGCCTCACACTTCTCGGTCCACTCGAAAAGTGTATCTTTCCTGAGTAGTTCTGTCATGGGCTTAGCAATTTTTGAGAAGTTCTCGATAAACCTTCGGTAGTAGCCAGCCAAGCCCAAGAAACTCCTGACTTCCGAAACATTTTTCGGTTGCTGCCACCCTGACACTGCCTGAATCTTCTCAGGGTCCACAGCAACTCCCTCGGCGGTCAATACGTGGCCTACAAAAGCCACCCTCTTCATCCAAAACTCACACTTGTTGAATTTGGCATATAACTGATTCTGCCTCAGCTTCTCTAACACGGTCCTCAGATGTTCCTCGTGTTCTTCCTCCGTCTCCGAGAAGATGAGAATGTCGTCGATGAAAACCACGACGAACTTGTCCAGTTCATCCATGAAGACCTTGTTCATCATGTTCATGAAGTAGGCAGGGGCATTGGTTAGACCAAAAGATACGACGGTGAACTCATAGAGGCCATACCTGGTGGTAAAGGCCGTCTTAGGGATATCTTCTGGCCTGATCTTCATTTGATAGTATCCTGACCGTAGGTCAATCTTGCTGAAGAACTTGGCCCTCCTTAGCTGATCCAGTAGGTCATCAATCCTTGGCAGAGGGTACTTGTTCTTGATGGTGACCGCATTGAGAGCGCGGTAATCAATACACATCCGCAGAGTACCATCCTTCTTCTTGACGAACAACACGGGCGATCCCCATGGCGAAGCGCTCGGTCGGATGTAGCCCTTCTCCTGTAGTTCCTTCAGCTGCTTCTTCAGTTCTTCTAGTTCCACTGATGACATTCGGTACGGCTGCTGTGCGATAGGTGCCGTTCCTGGTATCAATTCAATCACGAACACCACGTCCCGATCCGGCGGAAGTCCTGGTAGCTCCTCCGGGAATACGTCTGGGAACTCGCGCACTACTGGGACATCATCCACGGTCATCTCCACTTTTGGTTCATCTTCTTCATCGGCTCTCTCCAGCATCGGACACAACTGAGAGACTCGAGACGACTCAAGTGGTACCACTTCAACCTTCCCACCCTCTGGGTGAACCAGGGTGACAAGGCGGGGATCACAAGAGATTACGCCCTTATGAGCGGTCAACCAATCCATCCCAAGGATCACATCTATTCCATCGGACTTTAGAACCGTCAGGTTGGCAAGAAACTCCTGACCTCCCAAAAGCATACGGACTCCCTTGCACACTAGGGTGCACCTCAAATCACCTAAGGGTGAGCTGGTGACTATAGGTCGTGCTCGCGACTCAACGGGGAGAGACTGCTTGCCCACAAACTTGGTTGAAACAAAAGATCCAGTAGCTCCAGAGTCAAAAAGAACCAAAGCAGGTACATTGTCAACTAAAAACTCACCGATCACCACGTCGGGCGTGTCCCTGGCCTCCTCCTCTGTAAGGTGGTTGAGTCGGCCTCGGACCTCTGGAGTTGGTGCTCGTGCTGGGGTAGGTGTGCTCCTGGTAGCTGATCCCGGAGCGCGTGCTGGTGTAGCGGCTCCCTTCTTCTCAGGACACTCGAACGAGCGGTGTCCGGGCTTCCCACAGGCGTAGCAGGTGTAGGCAGGCTTCTGTGCTGGTGCCGGCCTGTTGAAACCTCCTCCTGGCGAAGCAGTGGTACCGTTGCCACGGGTACTGGGGTTGGTAGAGCTGCTCCCACCAAAGCTGCGCCCGAACTGACGGGGCCCTGGTCGGAAACCTCCACCTCTCTGTGGGTAGCTGGGTGCAAACCTCTGGGTAGGCCTGTCGCGGTTCTGGAACTCTGGCTTCCTCTTCTTGTTCCTGAGACTGTCCTCCAGGTCGAGCCTCTCTCGCTCGATAGCAATGGCACGGTCGACCATGCTACGGAAACTCCTGTGCTCGGAAGTGACCAGTCCCTGGTGGATCCCACGGTGCAAGCCTCTCTTGAACCATAGCTGCTTCTGATCATCACTACGGGTCTCGTCTGGGGCATACCTCATCATGCGCAGGAAGTGCTGCAGATACTCCTCAACACGAAGGGTGCCTTGTGTCATAGTGCGGAACTCCTGTGCCTTCTGTAGCATCACCTCCTTCGGGATGTGGTGGTCCCGGAAAGCCTTGCAAAACTCATCCCAAGTGATGGCAGCTGGGTTGGGGTGAGTCTCACAAAAGCTGTCCCACCAGGCCTTAGCAGACCCGGTCATCTGGTGTGCGGCGATCGCTACACAAGCCTCATCATCGCAGTCAGTGAGATCCAGCTTTGACTCGATAACCCTCAGCCAGTCCTCTGCATCCAACGGATCGGTGGAATGGTCGAAGGTAGGTGCCTTGAGGCGGATGAATCCCTCAATCTTCTTCTGCAAGTCCACAACTGGTGGGTGACGGTGACCCTGCTGTCCTTGGAAAACGGCCACCATGTCGGTCATCCGCTCCATCACACGAGTCTGTCTCTCCAAGATATCGGCCAGGTTGGGAGCCTGAGGTAACTGCTCCTGAACTGGCGGTACGTACCCCTGAGCTCCATTGCCTGCCGCGGGCTGCGGCGCAGGCTCAACCTCGATCTCCTCCTGGTCGTCCCTCTGCTCAGCGTTGACCACCGGTGGCGGGTCAACGGGCGCAGGCGCTGGGGCAGGTGCTGGCTCAGGCACGGGCTGCGGTGCCCGACCCCGAGCACGCCTCATGCCTCGTCCCAAAGGCGCGGCTTCCTCCTGAGCGGCTTCCTCGAAGCGCGGAGCGAGCCTGTTGGATCTCCGGATTGACATCTTCTGCACACAAGCGCGGGTTGCAGACAAGAGAGGGTTTAAGGGGGTTAGCCTTACAGCCACACTAAGGGGGAGTATAACACAACAGGATTCATACAAGAAACAAAGTAGTTTGCCTAATATAAATTCTTCCAAACAGGGGGAACAACAAAGAAGCTCACAAGAACATCCATTAAGATCCAATCACAACAGACAATGCATACATCAAAGCGGTGTCTCCAGGCTACTCCTAAACCCGAAGGACACACGCGGAGCGACTCTACAACGTGGTCACTTACAAAAGATGGGGTTCAACACTACCCACAAAGGACTTGACACTAACATGACAGACTTGCCGGAATGGGTCTTCGGCTTACAAGATTATTCTAGGTATCTTACATCTCTGCCTAGGTCCTGAACTCTACTGGTCGGTCTCCTGCTCCTCCTGAGCCCGCTGAGCGCACGCCCGGGCGTACTCCCCAAGGTGTACCTCTGACCCTGGTCCCCAGAAGTACCGAAGGAAAGGATCGTCACGGCGTGGCTTCTTGAGCGCAGGTGCTGGCTCCACCTCCTGCTGCTCTCCGTCCTTGTACTCCGCGAGGACCCATTCCTCTAGGTCTCTCAGTCTGCGTGCCTCCTGTCGGTGGTACTCAAGCTCCTCCTCAGTGCGAATCAGCTCGGTGTCCATCGTGTCCAGGTACCCCACGGTCTCACGTAGCTGGGTACTCCTGCGTCCGAGCTCCTGGATCCGCTCCTCCAGTTCCTCCTTCACCTTGTCGATCCTCGTCTGGTAAGTGACCCTCACTGCAATATCTATCGACATCAGCTGTCTGATTGCGTTAGCCTTCTGGTTGTTGAGATTCACCAGCCCTTGGAGCTCAGCTATCAGCTCCCGGATCTCCTCATCGGTGACCTCTCGGTAAGTCTGCAGCTTCTCGAAGGCCCTGTTCCTGGCGGCGAGAGCCCTCCTCTTCCGGCGAGTGAGGTCATCCAGGTGAATCTTGAAAGTTTTGTTCTGCTCCTCCATCTCCTCCTCTAGCTCATGCTGCCGAAGTGACCCTGCCATCACCTCATCAACCAGTATCTTCTTCTCCTTGGATAGCTGAAGGTTGTTCTGCATGAGCTCTGCCTTCTCCTTGGCTAGCTGATCCATCTTCTTCTTGAGCTCTTCCTTCTCCCTGCGTAGCATACCCACATCCTGATCCCTGCGGTGAAGCTCCCGGTCCATGGCATGGATGCAACGGGCGGCCACCCGAAGCTGCTCCTCTGGCTCTGCAAGGGCATCACGGTGGTAGCGACGCACATTCTCCGCCAGGTGCTTCTGTGTGAAAAGCGCCTGAGGGAGGTAGCGGTAGGGGGTGTCCTCCAGCCTCTCACTGATCTCGGCGTGCACCCATCTGACAGCCTCCCTTGCCGCTGTCTGGATGGCATTGGCTGTACCTTCCTCCTGAGCTCGTACGATGGTCCCCTTGAACTCTGGCACCATAGGATCTGCTCCGACTCTCACGGTCACGACAGCCTGACCCTCCTCATCTGACCCCTGAACCTTCCCCTGGTAGACAGCCTTGGTCTTCAGTCCCGCCCTCTCGATCATCTCGTCTAGCAGAGCTGGGAAACCTCGGTAGCTGGCGGGGCTGATCTCAAACGGTCTCCACTCCTGGGGCTTCATCTGGACAAGGTAGAGGTCAAGTCAGCGAGGGAAGGAAGCAATTTTTCCAAAACAAAGTTCAAGGCGAGAAGTCAAATTTTTCAACATACAAGGTTTTATATACAATAGAGCGTAGTAAGAGTCCTATTACTAGCGGCCAAACCTAAGGCTGCGGTCTAAGGTCAAGCTCGGCTCTGGTACCAACTGAAACGACCCGGATTTTCAAGAATGAAAACCCGACTCCCTGTACTCGTGTGATAGTCCCTGGATCAGTCGCTACCACGTACAGAATCTCGAAACAGAAGAATAGCAGTTCCAAACTTCCGATGAAGCATCACAGAGTTAACGAAGTTATTACATTCCCGAAAATGGGTTCAAACATACGCCACGCAGGGCTAAACAAGCAAATAAAAGACAGCTAGCGCTAGGAAGCTCGGCGGTAGGCCACCATCTTCGCGTCTCCTCCACAGGCAGGCTTGAGCGTAGACCGTCGCCTAGTCGTACCAGTTGTCGAAGTTGGAGTCGAACTCCGCTCCATCTCCCAGATACTCACTCTCTGTTCCCAAGGAATGGAACAGGCACACGTCACCGACTGTATGCAGCTTTAAGTGGACTAACAAGCTAATGGTATACAAGATAAAGACAAGGAAATATGGCTTGGGGTTTCCTAAGCAAGCGGCAGTAATAATAATAATATCTTCATCCCACCAATTCCCATATCACTGTCCCGGGGCTAGTCCCATCATACGACGGGTTCCCGGCGGCATTCACCTCGACACACACCTTCAACTCTCGGCGATGCGCAGCTTCATTCCTGGCATCTCAAGAGGGATAACCGGATCACAAGGCAGGCGGAGCACAACCTTCCTCTCCCTGGCTACCCCTACGCCCTCACACTCTCACCTATAGGGGGAGAAAAGCATATCCCAAAACAATGGCCGACCACACTGAAGAACACTGCGCTATCCATGACCAAGATCACGGCTATACGTATAGATCATAACACTCTGCAGAGGTTGTACACCTGTACCCAACCCGGGCTGCGACTGGTAGCGAGCCAGTCGAGACGCAGCCCACAACTAGTAAACCTCCTAGTAAGAATGGCACCCTCCTGGTCTCCCGGGTCTGGATGCCTCCGCCCTAAGGCATTGGCCCCAAGGAAATGTGAAAGCATACCACCAGAGCTGCCCATCGGGGGTGTAAGGCACGGGCACTCACCCCTCACACATACACAAACTGTGATCTCCGCATTTGGGTGCCACCCTAGCCAGGCTAGTCGTTACCGGTCACATCTCAGGCAAGTTGGCGTGTACGGTACAGTGAACACAGGACAGTCAACAAGGTTTAAGGTACCGGTACGGGAAGCAGTCTTCTTCCTCACCCTCTCAAGTAACCTCCTACACCTGGCTCCAAGTCATAAAACCACTAGGGGGTCCAACCCCCCCCAGGGTACCCTAGGGGGCCATCTCCCCTAGAGCCCACGAGATAACCCAGAAGTCATCCCACCCCGATATAAGATCGGGTTGTTATTACCCGCACCGGTAAGACCTAGTAAGGTCAAAATCGCCATACACCTTCCCAGTTTTATCCCCACACACACGCCAAGAATATCTACCACATATCCCGCACACAAGCAAGCATCTCATCATCATCATATAATAAGGTACGATATGATAAGCAATAGGTAACAAGGCATACGATGAATAAAACAGGCTATGCAAGGTTCACAGCTCAAGCAACACATGCAAGCCTAGCGTATCTAGTAAGCAATGCCTATAGGTATTCAAAGAAGCAGTCGGGCGTGAACCTGAGCAAGTGGGGTAGTCGTCCTCCTCGGCGTAGTAGTCCTCCTCAGTCAGTGCTCCTCCGGCGGCGGCTCCTGATCGTAAATACGAATAAGTCTAGGGGCCTATTTGCAAAGAAAGAGCCAAATGGAAACCAAGAAAGACCCAACTAACTCCAATTGCATTTTTAAAGTGTTATTCATGATTTTAGAAAATTATAGAAGTTGGTTTCACATTTTTCCGAGTTAAACTGAATTAGTTATGAATTTTCTAAGTTTAAAGCATTTTCTGAAATTTTTAAATGTATTTTGGAAAAAAAAATGGAAATCCCAGGAAAAACCACAGAGCGCCACGTGGCCTGCTGACGTCATCATGACGACATGCTGACGTCAGCACAGGGGCCACCGGGTGATGACGTCAGCAGTGGGCCCTGCCGACGTCATCGTTGACCGGTCAACGGTCAAGGGTCAGCGCTAGCGGGCCCCACACGTCAGCGCGTGGGTCCCAGCGGTCAGTGCTGCGCGCGGCGCGGCTCGGCCATGGGCCGAAACCGGCCATGGGCCAGGCACGGCCCAAGCTGGCGCGGCCCAGCTACCACGCGGCCTGGCCCAGGGATCCGCTGCGGCTGCGCAGCGATCCCGTGCGGCCAGCGCCGTGTGGCCTGCACTGCGCGGACGCGGGGCGGCGCCGCGAGCGCGCCTGCCAGGCGTTCGATGGAATGCCGCAATGGCACGTTCGAACGCCGGCGAGCGACGCTCGACGCGTTCCCGAGTCCGCGAACGTCCGTGTTCGTGTGTGCTCGTGCGCGTTCGCGTGCGCGAGCCAACGCGCCGTGCACGAGTGCGTGCACGAGCGTGGCGAGGCGCCGCGACGCGGCTCGGCGGCCGGGATGGCTTGCCGCGACGGCGAGCCCGTGGAGCGGCGACTGCGCACGCCCACGGTCGCGTCCAAGGCCAAAAGGCGCGGCTTTAGGCTCCTGCAAGCGGCACGACGGCCGGACAGAGAGGTAGGGGGAGTCCTAGGGCGGCGGCGCTAGGTTTTGGCTCACGGCGACCCGCCGGAGCAGAGCGAGGTGCGGCGAGGTGTGAGGGCTCACCTAGGGCTCGAAAAAGGCGTGCTTGGCGTCGCGGGAAGGTCGTCGAGGCAGTGGCGCGACGTCGAGGTACGGCTTGCGGTCGTCTTCTCCGTCTCCGGTGGCGGTGTGGACGTCGGTGCGCGGCTCCCTCGGTGGCGTGGCTCGGCGTCTCCCCCTCGGGCTTCGGCTTGGCTCCAGGCAACGGCAAGGCGCCTCCTTGCCGTGGCTCTGCTCCTTCCCCACCTCCTTCTTCTCTTCCCCCTCTTCTTCTCTCCTCCCCCAACTCCGGTGGCGGCGGTGGAAGGGGAAATCCCCAATTGGACGGCTAGGGTTTCAAATTGAGCGCGCCTAGGGCTTAAGTAGGGTAGTGGCTAGGGTTTGAAGGGTTCCCGGGGTGGTTGGTAGGGCGAGCGGCGGGGATTCTCGGCGTCCGCGCCGGTGGACACGCGGCGAGCATCGGTGGGTGTGGCGGCTAGGGTTTGAGGGGTAAAAGAGGGCTCACGGGTGCGCGGGGTAGGTAGGGCGAGCGGGCAGCTTCTAGAGGCTTCCGCAGCGCGGCTGGCTGCGCGGGAAAAGGCGGCCGGCGGCGGGGTCATGCGATTTGCGTGACCCCGTCGCGAGGTGGAAGGGAAAGCTGACGGGTGGGGCCGGCCCGTCAGCGAGAGAGAAAGAGGCAGCGCGCGCGCGGGGGAGAAAGGAGCGGCCTGGCAGGTGGGTCCGGAGCGGCAGAGAGAGAGAGAGAGAGCGCGGCGCGGCTCGGCTCGGCGCCGACAGGTGGGGCCCACCTGTCAGCGAGAGCGGACGCGCGAGCGCGGCTGGGGAAGAACGGACGAGTGGGCTGGGCCGGCGCGAGCGAGAAGTGGGCCGAGCGCGCGGAAGAGAAAAGAAAGGAAGAGAGAGGGAGAGAGAAAAGTGGGCTGGGCCGGTTTCAGGGTTAGGATTAGTTAGAGCCCAAGTTAGTTTTAGGTTTAGAATTTGAATTTAAATTCAAATTCAAAACCCCACACAAAGATCCAAATAAAACCAAAAGATGATTCAAATGCCACTCTAGCATTAACAAGGTCCTTAGGCAATAAATACATTTTTCCTAGGAATTTTTGGGGAGAGAGAGAAGACATCCTTATGGCAAGCCAAGTTTTTCATGCACAACAAAATTTTCAAAATTTTTCATAATTTGAAAATAGTGGACTGTTACAATCACACAAGCTAGTATGTTAGTAACATAATGTTAACAATGACCTCCTCCTCTAAGGCTTTGTTTAGTTGTGTAATTTTGCACAAAAAAACTATACTAACAACCATGTCACCTCGCATAGACATGTTTCTCATTGTCAATTTTTTCATACAATTTATACCAACTAAATAGACCCTAAAATCATGGAGACTCATCGAAACCCAAAACCTCAAATCCAGACTTCTCGCTAGAACCAAAAAAAAAAGAAGAGACAGCAAAGAAAGCCTAGAGTTTTTGGAACACTTGAGTGATAGACTAGACGAGTCCTTGCTTTCCCCGTGATCTCACCATCTCAGGGCATGATCCCTCACCAGTACAGCAGTACTGCTAAATGCATACAGTTCGAGGGTGCTCCATGTAAGAGTCTGACAGGGTGTTCTCTGCATGATGGACCCAATAAGAACAGCACGAGAAAATTAGTTATGTTCAGATTCATTAAAAAATATTTTACGCTTTCCAATGCACTATTCATCTAAAACTTTCATACTCTCTGAACACAGGCCTAGATATATGGATGAGGACGAACGGGAAGAAAGCATCACGGCTCCATCCACACAAGCGTGACGCGCGGCCAAACGTGCCTGTCTCTCCCTGTCACGTGGGGCCGAAAGAGCGCGGCAGGCCCCGCGTGCCACGGAACAGGCCGCGCGAACGGGAGGGCGACGCGGCTTCGGCTTTGCTTGTGCGTGCGGACTTGCTTGCTTGCCGGTTCGGCGAGAACAACAGTTCGCTTGTTTCGCTCATGGCGCCTTCTGCGGGGATGAGTAGATGACTCATGACTGTGACTCAGAGCCTGCGGGTGATTGGGATTTGGGAATGAGGAGCCCCGCCCGACCGTCCACCCATCGGCGGTGAATCGCCGGCGAGGTGGATTTGGCACTGGCAACGCACCGCCGTACCAGTGGTGATTGTTAGAGTAGTTCAGTTCCATCAACATTGGCAAGCACGCTCATGTGGAGTGCATGATCACAGGGCCCACACAAGCCGTCTTTCTACACAAAGTGAGCTGTGCCATGACTTCCATAAATTCATTTCAGATGTTTTCGATGTCAATCCGAAAGTTTACAATATTGCAAAGCAGATTGCCGTGGAGAGTTTCAGATATGATATGTCACAGATGAAATTTCCGAACAAAAATGATACTCCACAACCACAAGGGAACCAGCTTAGTACTCATATCCAGTAAATGATATACCAGCCTCAGCAACATTGCCACAACTTTCATTCAGCAACAGTGGGAACATTTTTACATGGCATGATTAGATGCGCAATCCAAATTGACCAATTCAGAGCATTGCTGCCTAGCACACTACCATTGCAGGAAAAATAATCACTGCACAACTTTTGCTCAAAGCTATAAGTTGCTGTTGATACGCACCAGTAAACCTCGAAACATTGTTCCACGGCAAGCAACCCAAACATATAGTACCTCTTACAGTAATCTAGTGCAATAGACAACCTAAGACCATAATAACGTAAGCAGCCACATAATAAAACACTTCACCATTTTTATTATGTGGATTACAAAATGAAGGGTGATCACTTATAAATATGTCAGTTTCAGGTGTGATGGCTCCGTTGGAATGTACACAAAAAAATGCATGCCGTTCAGGAAGACACACTAGACAACATGCTGTTGGCATACCAGTAACATGCAGTGAAATAATATGTGAAACAGGGCAACATGAGTTTATAGGTAAACATGACTGTCTTTGCATACTAGTAACTTATTTCTACAATTAGTTAATCAATTACATTATCAGCATTGCATCAGAAATCCAGATTGGGCTCATATCCAATTCAAAGGCTACAGTATACGAAGCTCACTGTGCATTTATATAAATGATGCCCACCTAATTGTGCAAGTGATTATGAATTACACTACAATACATCATACAAACAATACTATGCACCAAAAACAGTATCAAAACAGCTGAAACCTTTTTTATATGAACTAGCGAAGCACCCAATACACCTGTACAGGGAAAGGCCTCAAGACTTACACACAGGAAGCAATGCTTATATCAAAATGCCAAATAGTTATATTAGCATAAACAATGATGTGCAAACACCATAAATCTGGAGAAAAAAACAATTGTAGCTGCTGATAACCAATGAAAGTATACGTGTTTGCAAAGCCTCAAGCTACCAGGTTCATGACTGAAAGAACATGTCTTAGTTTCAATCACAAGCAAAACCAAAACACAAAATCATGGACGCATTAAGCCCTAACCTAATACTCATGTAACAGCCAAACACTAAACCAGATCATCTTGCAATGCAAGCACGGTACAAATAACACTGCATAGTACGAGTAGATCACAGCAAATGGGTAGCACATATGAGGTTGGAGACATGTGGTAGCAAAACGTTGATATATCTGAGATATGATATTAACTGACATCATTAAGTGCAAAAATCCTCATAAGCATTGTTCCACCAGGCAGGAGACACAGCAATTTAAAAGCTACAAGTCTTCTTAACACAAATAGATGAGACAGGAAAGCACTACTAGTTCAGATATAGATCTCAAAACCAAGAGGCGGACGAGGACTGAAACCTAGGCGGTGAGCACGACGGCGCCGCCGGCGGCTTTGATCTTCTTCTCGGCGACCTTGGAGATGAGCTTGGCCTTGACGACGATGGGCTTGGACGGCAGCTTCCCCTTGCCGAGCACCTTGAAGTAGCCGAACTGGGTGACGTCGATCTGCGGGGCCTTGTCGCCGCCGGCCTCCGCCGCCTTCTCGGCGGGCACCATCGACCAGAGGCGCTCGACGTTGATCGCCGGGCAGTGGAACCTGTTACTGAGCTTGTGGAAGTACCGCATGCCGACCTTGCCGAAGTAGCCCGGATGATACTTGTCGAAGAGGATGCGGTGGTGGTGCATGCCACCGGCGTTACCGCGACCTCCAGGATGCTTGCGGTGCTTGCCGATACGGCCGTGCCCGGCGGACACGTGACCGCGCTTCTTGCGGTTCTTCTTGAAGCGGGTCGTCATCGCCGCCGCCGCCGGCCGCCGACTTACCTGGGCTGGGTCTGGGAGGAGTAGTTGAGGCAGGTGAGGGAGTGGAGGAAGAAACCCTAGACCTGGGAATGCCTTCAATTTATAGGTAAAAAGTGTAGTGCGGCGGCCGTTGGATGTCGGATGGGGAAGCAGGGGCCGTTGATGTGCTTCCTAGGGTTTTTGCGGTGGGGTGTAGAAGGGGCTATTGGGCTGGGCCAGGATTTGTGCTTTTCTCTTCTTCTTTTTTTTAGCGCCTCAGTAAGCAACTTGGGCCCGAAGAAGTTTGTCCAGGGCCCGTCTCGGGCTCTCGGCGTGCTCCACCAGACGTCCAAAGTCCAAACGGTGTCGATCTCGTTGAAAGCCACCACTCTCGGCGTTGTTCCCATCATTGTCAGGATCGATTGGTTGTCTTTATTAGACCGCGGAAGATATAAAAAATATATTGTTTATTAAAAAAACAGTATACATGAACAATAGGAGGGATGGGAGTCTTTGGACCGTGGAAAATATAAAAAATACATTTATTAAAAAACAGTATAGATGAACAATAGGAGTGATGAAATAAATAAAGAAAAGTTGAATAAATAGTATATTTTAGAGAATTTCATCCAAGTTTTCCCAAAATTTATCATCGCATCTCTATCTTTTTTTTTTCTCCTGGCATGTGGGACTGATGCTTACCTGCCTGCTGGGCTCGTTGCCTTATAAGTGCGTTCCGCGCTCAGTTCGCTGGCGAGGTGGGACAAAACGAGAAGTCATGCTCCGCGCTTCGCTCGTGGGCTGCTTCCGTTCTCGCGCGGCCCAGGTTGACAGAGCGCACGTCTTGGGTTGCTTCCGCTGTCGCACGGCCCAGGTTGCAGTTGGCCTTGTTTGTTCTTTATTTCCTATACGCATTTTTAATATATTTCCTATACGCATTTTTAATATGAGATCCAAAGCCGTGTGAACCGAGAAAAAAACAGCATCTGGTAGAAACCAGGTAACAAAAAAATCATGTAAAAAAACGAAAAAAATTAGCCATGCAAGGACTTTGAACTCACCGTTCAATGCTTAAACGAAAGAGATCTCGCCACAAGGCCATCAACTTTGTGATTCGCTATTGGATCCTTTAAAGGGGTTGGTCTTATTAGCAATGCTTCCCCGTGAGCACATGATCATCACCGGCTGATAGTTCTCTCCATGATTTATCTTAAACATGTCTCGTATTATTTTGAATGGGCAAACCATCCAAAGTGTTACATGTCAAGTAAATGACTCCAAATAGATATTTTTACCATAGGGCCAATCATTCATCGTAGCGCCTCCTTCACTTTCGTGCGACCACCTGCATCGTAGTTTTGCTGCTCATCACCATACAATGAGCTATGCTAAAGGCGCACTACAAGCAAGTGTGAATCAAGCAAGGTGGCATGTGCAGAAGCAAGTGTAAAGGACGCAACACAAGGGTGTAGTTGATGGAGACAAGAACGCGGGGAGTTGGGGACTCACGATGCTCGCTAAGCACATGAAATTATTACCCTATTGGTCACCTTAATGTTTCTGTGTTCAATCCCTTTTCGCGTGCATCATCTCCTTGCTCACGACGGAGGCCTATAGATGGCCAAATGAGCGGGCCAGGCCACCACTGGCACTAGCACTATTTGGCCCGCCACTATCTGGCACTAGCACTATTAGACACTATTAGTAATCGTGTCGTGCCAACCTTCTAGCCCAAACACTGCACTATGCTATTTTATAGGGTCTGTTTGGTTGCTCTGCTAAGATTAGCCAGGCTTAGAATCTGAGCCAAGCTAGGCTAAGTTCGGCTTGAGCAATGCAACACTTCTGTGTTTGGTTACATGTATAAGCTAAGTCTGTGTTGTAGAGATTGGTGTTTGGTTGCTTGGCTACAATGATGTGATGACCTTGCACAGGACGGGAGGGAAGTTACCAACAGAGCTCTCCAAAGTTCAGGCGAGAATCCTGCTTTGATGAATTTGTCATTTATCATGTACCAAGAGGAGAGAATCCTAGGGTTAATGCGTTGGCACAGCAAGCATCAGGCTATAATGTTCAGAAAAGAAATTTTCATGAAAAGAGGCCGATGTTTCATGAAGCCGACGTTTCTGCTCTGGAGCAGGCGGTTCGACCGCCTGTTACAGACGGTCTGACCGGTCTAACCGCCAGTACGGGCGGTCTGACCGCCTGCAGCTCTGAAAACACCGATCCGGCTGTTAATGATTCTAAATCCATTGTAGCTGATGCTGGTGATTGGAGGGAGCCTTTGGTGAAGTATTTACAGGATACTAGCAGGTCAGTAGATCGAAAAGTCCGACGATGGGCTTTCAAATTTACTTTAATTGATGGTGAATTATATCGTCGGACCGTGGATGGATTGCTTTTAAAATGTTTAGATCCTGATCAAGCTAGATTAGCTATGGCAGAGGTTCATGAAGGAATTTGTGGTACACATCAATCGGCTCGTATGATGAAGTGGCTTCTTAGACGGGCTTGTTTTTATCGGCCTACGATGATAGCCGATTGTTTTCGTTACTACAAAGGATGTGAAGAGTGTCAGAAGTTCGGGGATATTCAGATTGCACCTGCTGCGTTGATGCATCCAATCATTAAGCCATGGCCTTTTAGAGGGTGGGGTTTAGATTTTGTTGGTAAGATTCATCCTCCTTCATCCAAGGGTCATTGTTTTGTGATTGTGGCTACCGATTATTTTACCAAGTGGACTGAAGCGATTCCTCTCAAGAACATGACACACAGAGAGGTGATTGAGTTTATTACTGAGCATATTATTCATAGATTTGGGATTCCTCAAACATTGACGACAGATCAAGGAACGTCGTTTATTTCTAAGGAGGTACGTGAGTTTGTTGGATCTTATGGTATTAAATTACTCAATTCATCTCCGTATTATGCTCAAGCCAATGGTCAAGCCGAGTCTAGCAATAAGATTTTGATCAAGCTCATAAAGAAGAAGATTGAAGATCATCCTAAGCGGTGGCACGAAGTACTATCTGAAGCATTATGGGCGCACCGTATTTCTAGACATGGTGCTACCAAAGTTACTCCATTTGAGCTCGTTTATGGTCAAGAGGCCGTTTTTCCCGTTGAGGTAAATCTGGCTGCTTATAGATTGACAAAGCAGAATGATCTTGATGCTAGTACATATTATGCTTTGATGATGGATAATATTGATGACGTGACCGACAAGCGTTTGGAGGCTTTAGAGGAGATTGAAAAAGACAAAAGGAGAGTGGCTCGAGCATATAACAAGAAGGTAAAATTTAAATCCTTTCAAATTGGTGATTTGGTTTGGAAGACTATTTTGCCTATAGAAACAAAGAGCAACAAATTTGGTAAGTGGTCGCCGAATTGGGAAGGACCATATAGTGTTGTGAAGGTTTGTTCTGGGAATTCCTATGTGGTTGAGACTTTACAAGGATTTCAGTTGCCAAGGGCGCTCAATGGGAAGTATTTGAATAAATATCATCCAAGTATTTGGTAACATGCTTGAAAGGATATGGCCGATATGTGATATCGCCCTTAGAGAAAAATGGCCGACAATAGAGAGTCGCCCTTAGTCCAATTAAATGTTTTATGGTAAACAAAGTTTTACCAAAAAACAGGGGGGCATATGTTGACGACCAAAAATGGTTTAAAGCCGATCAGGTTGAGACAGCCAGTCTAGACCGCCTGTACAAGCGGTTAGACCGGCTGTGCCCTGTAGCCGATCTGGCAGCGTGCCAGGCGGTCTAACCGCCTGTCACAGGCGGTCTGACCGCCTGTCTCTGAGTCCGAGTAAAATTAGGTTTTTGCACGTTTTTAGACTTGTACAAGGCCTTTGTTGCGGGGCAAGACCTCCCCACCCTATAAATATAAAGGGCCGTGGCCGATTGAGGACATCTACCCAATCGATCAAATTATTGTCTTACTTTTATCTTCAAACCCTAGCTTTTCCAACCTTTTGCTTTCCTTCTTCGTCTCCGCGACGTTTTAGGACGTTCTAAATGGCCTTGCCGACCTTAGAACAACCCTAGGTTCGCAGCCTCCGACGGGGTCCCTCCCGAGGTTGTGATCGTAGGCTTTCGCGGCGCCTCTGCTACAGGCGGTCTGACCGGCCCCTACAGGCGGTCTGACTGGCTGTTCCCAGGAGTTCCGACGAGGAGAATTCGACGACCGCGCGATCTAGCGCTCTCGTGTGTTGACCAAAAATGCGTCAACACATGGAAAGTATCCTAATCGGTTACGAAGCCAGAGTCCCAACGAAAATTGAAAACAGGCTATCGGGATATCTATACCGGACAGAAGGGCATGCGCGCGACGCTCGGTCTGCCTCGGGGGCGACAATGCCTCCTGCCGCCGTGACTGGGGAGGTCCCGTTCGTGTGCGAGAGGATGGTGGAATTGGCGGTAGCCAACCCCTCAGCGGGTCACGCGGCCGATCGCCGGCGCACGTAGAGGCGACGGTACCCCATGTCCGGCGTGGAGTCATTGCTTGAGGCGACACCATCTCCCGCTGCGCCGTCCGAGCCAGCCCAACCCACGCCCGTGGGCGTGGAGGGGTCGGCTGTCATCATTCCCTCGGAGGGGAGGGATGGGGAATTGGGGACACCGTTGACAGCGGGGCAGCAGTGGAGGGCCACCCAGCGGTGGCTGATGTTGGCGCCATGGTCGAGCCCAAACTGTCTCTCTAGCTTCGCCTTGCGGTCGGGGGACCTGTACCTGTGTCGGCCGTCGGGTTTCAGCCCTCGCAGCCACTGGCCCTGACAACTTTCATCGCCTCGCGCGAGGTCGTGTCAGTGTTGGGCGGCTCGTTCGCTGACCCAGGGTCGTCGTCGGGGGGCGCCCTCGTTGTGGACCAGGCACGCGCCACTGAGGTTGAGGCGTGGGTGGACAACCTGTCTCGGGTGGCCTCATTCCCACCTGCACTGCAGACAATGGCTGACACGCTCCGCGCCGTGATGCTTCCCTGTGGCCAGGTAAGCAACTATTCCCTCATTCGTCAAGTGCGCTCGTTCGTCGTTCGCATGCTCTTTTTCCTTTTCCCTCTGGCTGACCTCTCCGGAGGGTTCGTAATCCCGTTCAAAACCGGTCGGTTCTCGCGGAAACCGGTCAAACCGCCCCGGACCAGTAGCGGTTCGAGACGGTTTCAAACCGAAGAAATTCAAAAATTTTAAATTTGAATTTAAAAATTCGAAAAATTGAATAAAAATTCTTAAAAATACTTCATGGCGTGCTGGATCTATTGGTGTCAAAATTTCTCAAATATTTGGTCATTTGCTATTTGTTTCGCAAAAAAAAAATCAGCTGATTGAACTTCTAATGCACAAAAAAAATACTAAATACACTAATATTTGAAAATTTTTGACACCATTAGATTCTACGCACCTTGAAATATTTTTAGGAAATTTTTCTTTTATTTTTTTAAATTTTTAGTTAAATTTGAAAATATGACAAATTATGTATTGAGCCGGCCTACCGTCCAAACCAGCCGGCTTACCGCCCAAACCGCTCGGCTTAACGGTCAAACCGGGCGGCTTACTGGTTCAAACCGATTGAACTAGGATTTCATATACATTTGAATTCAAAATTCAAATTTGTTCGGTTTTGACTGGTTCCCGCGGGAACCGGACCGGTTAGCCGCTACCGCCGGCCGACGGTTTGGCCCTCCGGTTCGGTTCTGTGAACCCTGCCTCTCCGACCGGTGCTCCAGGCTCTGTCGCATATGCTTGCCCACGGGCAGGAGGTTGCCTTTCGCGAGACTCGATTGGCTTCCCCGGCCGAATTCAAGGCTGAGGAATCGGCCCGTCGCCCCTGGCAGGCAGCCGGAGAGGCCGGAGATGCCGGGCGCGCGCCAAGGAAGCCGCTGAGCATTCTGCCTTCCGGGTCTTCGAGCTAGAGAGCGCGCTCACCAACCAGGCAGCCGCGCACGAGAGGGCGATCGCCGCCTTGACCGTCGGGCACGACGGCCTTCGTTACCAGATTGTCGAAGTCCGTTTCCCCCTGGCGTGAGGCCTCTGGCCCGCGATTTATTCTTCTGCCGCCGCCTTGTAGGGTATGGCGCCCAGGTCGAAATGCTTAGGAGGGAGAAGGCTACCGCCGTCATAGAACGCATCGACGCCTCAGCGGTGTTTGCCCTTGCCCTCTAGAGGAAGGAACACGCTGAAGCCACGTACGCCAACCTTGACAACATGGTGACCGAGCTCCGGGCCGAGGTGGCTGTGCGTGAGGGGTAGGTCGCAGCTACTCCGCAGAGGGTCCAGAGGCTCGTGGCCGCGCTTGAAGCCTCGAGCAAGCCGACCGAGGACAAGGCCGCACATGTGCAGGGTATGTCCTCTTAGTCCCTCTTTTTCCCGAGCTTGCGGCTTGCGCTCCCTTTCGAATGTCGTGGTGTTGAGGTATTTTTTCCTTAATCAGAGCTAGAGAACAAGCTGGAGGAGGGATTTGTCCACCGACGCTCCCTGCTCTTGACTTATGGGGCCCTGCGTGATTCGTCAGTCGCGGTCCTGGAGCATCTCGGGTTTCTTGTGAGAGGCGACTCGGAGCAGCTCCCAGAGGACCTTCCCCACGCGGGGGTGTGCTGCGGAGCTTTGCGCGAGTCATCGGTCGCCGTACTAGATCAACTCGGGCTACCTTCCAAAGACGACTTCGTCCGCGTCCTAGAGGAGCTTCATCGCTTCCCCACCAAAGTGGTCGCCCTTTCAAAGCAGGCGCTAGTCGGAAAAAAATTGGGTGGGGTACGTCCGCATAGTTCAATTGGTGAGGACCAGCCTCCTAATGCTGCCGCATGGCTAACAGAGGGAATCGACGCCCCAGACGCCCCAGAAAATGCGGCTCGCTCGCTGGTTGTTTCCAAACCCTGTGGCTCTGCTCTACAGCTTGGCCATCGGCTCATAGGAGGCACCGATCCGGCGGACCAAACTCATTTTGAATCCTTTGATGAATCATTGGAGTATGATTTGGAATGGCTGATCGAGGCTGGTAGACAGGCTGTAGCACTTCATCGTTGACCTCGAATCCTCGGCGTCTTGGAGGGCTTGACTTTGACGCGCTCACACTCAGGGTTCACAAAACCACGGTTTTGCCGATTTTTTTAAATAAAAAAACCGGTCCGGCTAACCGGTGAAACCGGCTGGATAACCGATGGTAGCGGTTTTATAGTGTCGGTTTGGGAGCGGTAACCGGGGTTTTTTTACAACCGGGCCGGACCGATTTGACCGGTTCCCGCGGGAACCGGCCCGTTTTAAACGGTTTTGTGAACCCTGCTCACACTACGAGGGGGTCGACTTCTCCTGGATGTCGAAGGGCTTCCATCTTGTGTGAGGGTTATGATATTTTTTAGACCCATATATTTTAGGGTTTTTTTGGATATATGCCATTACAATTTGTTAAGGTTGGAAATATGCCACAACTATTTGACTATTTGTAAATATGCCATTACAATTTGACGCATCATCGATTTCTGCCATTATCTACGCTTACAAAGATGGTTGGCCCACCAGCAGGCGCTGTACGCATACGAAAACTTTCGTATGACCCATTTTACCCCTAGAGATATGTTCTCTTTCTAGACACTTACACATGGAGGCCACCTGTCATCTCTCTCCTTCGTTCTTTTCCTCCCCAAATCCGACGATGAGCTAACTGCTCTCTGCTTTCATCTGTTTCCGGCGCTACGCTCCCGTCCAGCCTCGTCGTCTTCTTCGAATCCAGTGGAGGCGTGAAGTATGCCACATGCTCACAAGGCATGACAAAATGAAAAAAATGTATATGAGAAAAATTTGCTCTCTAGTTCACTTAGTCTCATTTAAATCAAAGTACTTTAAAAAATTATTCCATACTTATTTATTCCAACCATGTGTAATCCGATAACAAGGACTTCACTAGTGCCTTGGGATCACCCATTGCCACTTGCACATGTCCACCATATAAAAGTGTGTGCTCATTTTCTCCCACTCCATAAACAATTATTTTCCATGGTCTTTTTGACGAGTCTTGGTAAACCCCTGAGATGTATTTCTTGTTTTGATAATGCCTTGATTGTAATATCTTGGTAGGACTAACTTTCTCATAGCTCCACATATTGCCTACATATACATGAGATAAGGAGGAAGGGAGTTCTACATATTTGAGAGATAAGGGAAGTTGAGTAATTCCATGAGCAATTGCATTAAGGTTTACCTTTTTACTTTGGTTTAGCAATTTTTTTTGAAACTCACTTGTCATTTTCTAAGACTCGTTTAAAATTGAGAGGACGTTATTTAAATCTTTGTGGGGATGCACTTAATTTATATCTACCCATCATACTAGAGAAAACCGGTCTCAACTTGAACCTTAAAAGTAGATTATTTTTGGAGCATTATGTTTTCTTGTGTATGACTAAAGTGCAGGGATTAAACATCGAAAGGCAACACTAATTTTTATTGGAGACTTACTCCAGTACGAGCAAGCTTTAAGCATGGGGATTGTTGGTGGTCCTTTGCTACACCTTTTTACCCTCGTTTATCTTAAATAATGGCATAAATTTGATATCTAAACCATTGATCATACTTGATAACTGGGTCATGTTTGCATATGCATATGTTTTTGGAGGAATTGTGATTTTGCAGGATTTTGGGCTATTTTGGAGCATAAAATGACGAAGCCCATGATGAAGATTGAAAGCCCAAGGAGTCAAGATCCATTCAAAGTCCATATTTGAAGATCCAAGACCCCCAAAAGGCCCAAGACACAAGCCCAACCGAGATTACATCGGGATTAAGGCGAATCAATTGAAGATTAAGGAAAGATTCACCTTTTATCCTTATTTCGAAGATATCCCGAAGGAAAACGTCAGCAAATGCTTATCATCGAAGGTGGACGCGGATTCTAGAAGACCCGAGAATACACGTGGAGAAAGGAGAAGGCGAGTCGGGCCAGGAACAGGCCGGCCCATGGGCTCCCTAGCCGGCTGGCCTGGGCCCTTCTAGCCACGGCTCGTGGCCCCCTTTGGCCTAGTTGTCCACCCCTATAAAAGAAGTTCGAATCCTGATGTCCGAGGGGAGTTAACATTCGCAGCAGCCGCTCAGGAGTAGAGGAGTAGAGAGATACCTTTCGGAGAGCCGAGGGCCATTGCTAGTTGTCTAGGGTTCACCCTAGCTGACGTGGGAATCTTGCACGGTTCGCCCACGTCGGAGTTCAGGAGCTAGGATCGAGATCAAGGTAAGTCGTGGTTGAGATCTTCTGATGTACTATCATTCGTGGTGAAGATGTTTGTGTTTCCAAATTTCTAGCGATCAAGTATCTCAACGGTTGGCGCCGGTGAGTACCTCTTTTGTTGATTTCATTCGCTCTTTGATGCACTTGATTTTAGATCGATTATCGAGATAGATCACCTAACATTGCAGACGGGGTGGCTATGGGTTCATACCGGTATACATGTCCAACGGTCCGTGCCGGGCCGGGCCGCAGCCTGCCGTGCCGTCGTGCCGGTCGTGCCGTGCCACCACCGTGCCTCGTGCCGCGGCCTCGGCCCACGGCCCGGTCCATGGGCCGATTTACCGTGCCGTGCCGCCCGTTGGCACGGCGGGCTTTTCTTGTGTCGTGCCGGCCCATGGCCCGTCAACATTCAAAGATTCACACCTCAAGACACAATCTAACAATCACACATTCACACAAGTTCCATTCAAAGATTCACACTTTCACAGAATCACAGATTCAAACATACTACAAAATATCAGAAAGAGCCAAATGCAATGATGCAAAGAGCCGAAGAGCAAGAAGAAACATCTCAGAAATGGTCTCAAAATTCAGAAGTGAGCTATTTTGTGCGAGCCTTGCACCAGCACCGCCCCTCGACGGGCGCTTCGACTGCCTGGCCATGTCTACCCAGAAGAGGAAGATGTGGTGTCAGGCACCAACCTGCATAGGGACATAGGGTGAGTAACACGAAACGAACACAAATCTAGATCGGAAGGCAGAAATGACAAACCTGCGCTCCGGAGCCCGGTACCGCCAGATCGACGACGACGAGACAGAAAATGATCAGAAATCAAAGGCGAGAGGGGGGGGGGACAAAAGACTAAAATGAATACGAGCTCACATATTATTGCACTACTGCACTATGAGAGATGGAAAGGACAAAGGATGGGGCAGGGGGCGATGAGACCGAGCCACCGAGGGCGAGGGCGCGAGGTGGCCCCGCGGCGAGCTTTCGCGGAGCGGATCGAGGAGGAGAGCACGGCGGCGGCAGACGGATCGAGTCGAGGAGAGCGCGGCGGCGGCAGGAGGAGTCGTCGAGGGAAATTGGGATTAGGGTTAGGTCATCCGGGGGGTGCGGGGTCGCAAGCGCGTGGCGCCTTTACAGGGGCGGAGGCGGCTGGGGCCACCAGGCGGCCACTGGACCATTGGGAGGCATCGGGCCGGCCATTTTACCCGGCCGTGCCCATGCCGTGCCACAGGCCGGGGTGGCGGCCCATGGCCCACACGACGGCTCGTGCCGGGCCAGCACAGGCCCACTGCCACCATGGCGTGCCGTACCATGGGGCGGGCCGAAACCCCGGGCCGTGGGCCGAGCCGGTGGGCCTCGGGCTGCATGGCCATGTATACATGCCAGATATATCAAAGAGTATTCGATGCTACTTCATGCCTTGAAACTATAATGCCGAAGGGGATAGTGCGATGACAGTGCTATCCTTGTGTATGGTTAGGGTGTTGGGAGTCAATATTGACGTCACGATTTAAATATGCTTTTATTGATATTCACATCTATCTTTGCCATATCTAGCTAAGTATTACGACTATGGATTGGTCTAGGTGATCTAGATCGGTTATCTCTATCTCTTTCTTGCTACTGTTGGTGGTTGGTTGACTCTAGTGGATTAGATTCATTCTTTGTCGACTCGGTCTTTCACCAAAGCAAAGGTTTTCATGCATCTTAGTTTGTGTCTTTATCTTTAGTTCTACGTTTGGATAAACCTTAGGGGAATTACTCAAGGGAAAGAGCTACAACATCTCATGCGCTTGCGGTTAACGATTGGCATATCTAATGGGCGTCAACAAATATCATAGTTATAGCACAAACTTCATATAACATCTATGAGTACATGGCAAAGATCTCAAAAAAAGGATACAAAGTCATTACCCAAGATCAATGATGATATTGAAGAACAACTTGCTGAAGTTGATAAACTAGAACTTGCTTCCTCTAATCCTAGAGCTAGAGCTAATTAGAGCTAGAGGGATTTCTGGGTGACTCTGGATTTCTCAATTGTGAAGTGTCAACTATCAACTCAATGGACAGGTAGGTCTGCCTCTTCTTATATAGCCCTCCAAGGTTGGTTCGGGCATCTTCCATTATGGTAGTAGGTAAAACCCACATGTAGAACCGCCATACAACTGCCATGTCAAAGGGGGGATTCAACCGTCATACTTGGGGGCTGGCTGGGCCCACTCTGCCGTGTCTCGGGCTCGTGTTCTGGAGCTGGGTTGTGGGCCTCCTCTTTGGGCCGTTTTTTCTTACGAAGGCCTTTGTTGGACTTTGCAATTTGATGAATCCCTCTTGAGCTTTTTACAACACAAAATATTCCTTATTATTTTATGCTCTCTTTCCTCTAATTTCACCCTATGTTTCTGAAATCATACAAAGACAAAAATACAAGTGGAACCAAGTAAAACTAGACAAAATATGATAGTAAAGTAGTATTTTCCTTGCGATGTTGATGGCAATATTTAACACTTAAGTACCGTTAACATTCGCAATGTAGGAACAAGCGGAAGGGTCGGTAGGGGTACCGTGCGAGACGAGAAAGCAAGGGCAGACGAGACACGCCCCCCATCAGGGGTCTCTTTCCCATGTAGCTGGACCTCCCTTTCTCCTATAAAAGGGGAGTTCACCCTCCTGAGTGGGGGATGCGATCTTTGAGACGCTAAGTCCCCTACTCACTTTCTCTTCCACGGGCCTGATGAACCAACCCACATTGTAGTCCCGCACCTTCGAACTAGACATAGAGATTCATCTTGAACCAGTATAAATCGTGTGTCTTTCCCTTGAACCGTTCCTCGCCGTAGTCTTGCAAGCTCTGAGATCGACACTTGTCGTTGTGTCATAACCCCTGGTACGACTGGTCGACACTAACATATAAAACAAAAAAAACCATACTCAGAGGGATAGAAATTCTTACCGCTTCTCATTGTACGTCAAGTTGCCTACTATTGATGGTATTGTACAAGATTGTTAGGAGTAACTAAAGTATGTGAAAAGCAAAATGCTGTCACAATGAGCATTTGTAATTTTTTTGTCGCATCTATATGCACAAGATTGAAACATGATTTTTGTTTTGGACAAAAACATAATTATGGTTGGTTATCAGCTTGGCTAGCACTTAAACTGATTTGGAATCTATGAAAACTTCAATCTGGATCACACAATATTGACCCAAGGGGCGTTTAGGGAAGATGGGAGGGGTGATTTGAAAAGGGTGATTAGATGCGCTTTTACAAACCGACCCTCTCATCTCCCCTGAGTGCACCCTAGATAAACATCGTGTGACTTATATTGAAGTATCCATAGTTTCCACAGAGAAGTTGGTTTTCGCCGAATACATAGCCTACATATTTTGCCCAAAATAAATCTATAACTATGCTAGACATGACCCAATGAGTATTGATTTTTAATACAGTTGAAACATACATAATTTGGCCACCATAAATGATGGAAGCTAGGGTTCCCGATCTTCTGAAAGGTTCCGATAAGTGTCGATTTGGTGGAGTCGCGACACAAATCTATCCGGCTTCCTAACAAACACGTTATGAGCCCCGTAATCGCAACACCACGTCTCCTCAGGTTATCAACCGGCATTGCATGGTTGACCTCGCCAAACAATTTAGATTACATATAACATCAAATTCAATATAAACCAAAGTATTTAAAGAAGATAGCAATTTTTGTTCGTCATGTGCACAAGTAATAGGAACAAACATTTTATTTTCAGCACAAGTATATGACTCCAAAGCATGATTATCATTAGTATGGACTAGTTGTGGCATAGGACTATATGAATCATTTGCGCACGACTCTTCTTTATCATAAGAAATAGCAAGCCCATCATCTTGTGACAAAGGTAAATCAAGATTAGGTTCCACTATCAGTTGCTCTATATTAGCACGATCGGTGGAAAAATTCAGCATATCACAATTTTCACCTTCCGTGATTGTAGCACCATGTGTAATAACTTTGACCCCATATGAAACAGCAATCAAAGGTGCATCGTGACAAGAAGGTCCTGAATCTTCATATTTTGTTGTGAGCTCCTCATTTTCTTCTTGTTTTGGTATATGCTGCAAAACATTAGTTCCAACAAGAGGCAAAATAGCATGATCTTTTTCGTAAAAAAATAGATTTAGATGAAGGTATTGTAACATCTAAAATTGCCCATTTTTTTTCTAAAAGCCTCATTCTTTCTTCTCTCTGCTCGCATGAGTTCTTCTTTTAAAATTTCAGCAATAGTCATAGGTTTAAGAATAATGTTTTGTCATTATATTTGAAAGAATAATTATTAGCAATTTTATTATGCACAAGATTAATTTTAAATATCCATGGTTCACCAAATAACAAATTGCATGCTTGCATAGGTACTACGTCAAATTCTGCACTATCCTTGTTGACATCTATAAAAAAATTATACATGCAATCTTATTTACCTTTATGATATCATAGGAATTTATCGATTGGATGTATCATGGTTGATGCGGCTCTGTGGTCAAGCCAAGCTTCTCGACCAACTCTAAACTTGCAATGTTGCGGCAGCTATCACGGTTAATGATGACAGGACAACGTCGATTCCTCACAACAAAGAAAGTCTGGAACAAATTGTTGACTTGATTTCGTTCCGCCTTCTGCATTTGAGAACTGAACACATGTTGTTCTATAATATCCATATTGCCCCGCAAAATATTAGTCATAGAACAAATGACAACAATTAATTATCCCTAATAATCTCTTATGCAGGTGTGATTGTGCCTCTCAATCAATCAACACAGCAAAAGGAAGCACCTTACCATAGTCTTACAAGGTTCTTACTAGCAAAGCAAAGGATTACCTGCAAGATGTGAAGGTCAAAAATTATTCTCCAAAAGTAATATGTGGAGCTATAGGAAGGCCAAAAATATGTAGCAAGGGATATCAATAATTCAATTCAAAAATTACAAACTGAAAATTAGTCCCAAGCATTTGTCTATGTCGTCGGCCTAAACTCGTCCTCGACCAAGTTCAAGCAAGCAACAAAGAACTCCGCACAAGGACTCAAAGGATGCAAGCACCTCTGAATATTTTTTTCTTCTATGTTTTTCTTCACTTTATTTCTTTTTTTTCTTGGTGTGGCTTTTTCTTTTTTTTCAGCACCTCTTTGCCTTTTTATTTATGTTTATTTTTCCAGAATTGCTGCAAGAATACACAATGGAGCAATTAACAGAGAACGTAAAGTAAAGCCAAGAGACTTGCCCTTTGTGTATGATTTGCAACTAGAGAAACTATATGCTATTGGACAACAATCAAAATATTTTCAGTTCAACTTCCAACATGAGCAAAGACACTTGAAAAGAAACATAGATTGCTATTTGTTGCTTCTTGATTCTAGTGATAATATTATATTCCTCTATACAAATCTTCCCCTTCTCTTTTTATTTTTTTCTAATGCTACATGCGACAAACAAGACCAGCAGCAAGAGTGAATAGATGAAAGCATCTAGGCCCCTAGTTTAGAGTTTTGGTAATTAATGACAACATCTTGTGGACTAATAATTTCATGAAGTGTAGGAATTAAGGTTAGTCAAAAGATTAAGCTATGAAAAGCCATGGAGATGGTATTAAAAAAGTAAGAATGCTTCCGCAAAGAAAAATTGACAAGATGTGGCGAAAGACTCAAGGCAAAGGTATAAGGTAGGATTTTTATTTTGCTGGTCAAGAGATGATTAGAGAAGTAAATTGATCGGATTTGTAGGCTAGATAGTCGTACTATCAAGAGGGGTCAATTCACAATTGCTTGACGAGTCAATAGTGCCACATTGCTCAAATACTTGGATTGCATGCATATAGATGAGAGTTTTTTCGCTAACTAAATATATGTTGAAAAGGTGCACGGCGAACGGTCTGGCCAGGCTTGGCGGATGGTCCACCTCTATAGGAAAAGTTGGACAGAGGCTCGGTGTTCTCTGGTGGTTTTCTTCGTCAACGGCGGACGGTCCGGCCAGGAGTGGCGGATGGTCCGACGTTGAACTAATTTTTGGACAGGGGCTCAGTGCTCTCGTGGATTTGAACCATAACAACGGACTGTCCAGCCCTGGGGACCGAACGGTCCGCCAGCTGACTTTCGGACTTGTCCGATCGGTGCACGTTCTCTGTGAGTTGAAAATGAACAACGACGGTCCGCCCCATGGGGCCAGTTTTAAAAAATGGTCGGCTCTGACACAGTTTGATGTGACACATAGCTGTTGGTTTATAACGGCAAACCGTCCGATTCTGTAGGGGCGGATGGTCCGTGAGTTCGCATAAAACGTGAGTTTTGAACCTAGCGGTTGGATTTGGGGTGCCCCTCTATAAATAGAGGGGTGGCCGGCGTGGGGTGTCTCTCTTGGCCATTCTACTCACTTGAGAAACATATTTGACCTCTCCACTCCCTCTCTCTCACTCACATAACTTGGGATTGCATTTCTTGGTGAGATTGAGAGGTCCCTAGTGCTTACATTCATGTTTTAAGCTTTGGGGCACTAGGAGTTCTTCAAGCAAGGTAATTGATTTGTTACTCTTGTAGGTTGCCGCCTCCTAGACGACTTGGAGATTGGATTTCATTGAGCTCTTCAAGAAGATTGTGAAGTAGCCTTTGATTCATTCTGGTGAAGAGTTTCTTGAGCTTTGCCTCACCGGAGTGGTGAAAAGCATCTCTAGTGGAAAGAGGTTTGGAGAGGTTCATTGATTCCAAGATTGGCTCATACACCAAGTGCATTCTTGATAGCTCGTGGATTAGGGGTGACCGTCAATTCATCAACACCACGGAAAAAATTTCTTATGTCTTGGGTTATTTCTTTCACTCAATTACATACAAGCACTTCACTTTGAGCATTTTATTACCTAGACATTGAATTATATCTTGTCATCCTAGGTTGCAAACCTTTGAGATAGTCTAGTTTCACTAGTTGTACAATTTATTTTGTGTTGCTAATTAAATTTATCTAGTTTTGTGTTTTTAGTTTGAAACGGCCTTATTCACCCCCTCTAGTCGGTAATCCTCGATCCTACAACAGACCACAACAAGATGTATGGTAGATAAGAAACAAATACAAAGATTAAGGTAGAAAAAAATATGTGCCAACCCAATTAAGCAAGACTTGCAGTAAAGATCAAGAACAAGACCTAGACACGACGAACACAATGACACAATAGGGAAAATTCAGAAAATAAATCTTAAAAGAAAAATTTATGGGGCACAAAGGGGTTACAGGGCAGCGTAAACGATGATAACAAATATTTTTGTAATGCAATTTTTTTGGATTTTTAGGACAAACGATACAAACTAAACTAGGATAAAGGTGAACCTAACGGTAAACCTCTTATTACCAAATGATGAAAGCTAGGGTTCCTGATTTTCTGAAAGGTTCAGATAAGCGACAATTTGGTGGAATCGCATCACAAATCGATCCAGCTTCCAAACAAATATGTTCTGAGCCCCGCAATCGCAGCACCACGTCTCCTCAGGTTATCAACCGGTGTTGCATGGTTGACCTTGTTAAGAAGGCTAATCCTTGCCTGCGAATCGAAGAACACAAGTAAGAACAAGAAAGATGCAACCAAGTTACAGATGAATGATTAATCTCACAAGTTGAGGTCCCACAAATCGATGATCATGAAACTGTTCTTTGACAAAATAATCTAAGCAAAACCCAAATCCTAAAGTTGGCAGTGACTACTGTAAAATAGGGTCTAGGTTCGTGGTAGACCCCCTGGACACGCCCTTAATGGGATCAATGACGATACACTTCCAAAAGGCCAAAGACGGTGATGCAGCACCGAAACAAATTTTGGATGACAACGTGTTTCGATGATTCCCGATGACTCATACCTTATTTAGACGTGGGACTGGTGCCATTGTAAGCTCTATCAAATTATCTTTCCATCCATATGTAGAACTCCCAAATCCGAGTCCTTATGCGGCCTGGGCGTCCGATTTACTGAAGACAGCTCCTGGACTCTAAGGCGGACTCGGAGTTAAGTTGTATTGGGCCTCCACGTAGCTTGCCTGACCCTTGTTGGTCTCCTAAGGTGGTGGCCAAGGGGAAGGACGTTCTTGGTATATCTAAAGTCCTTTCCACGTGTTTTGGGCCTGCTCCAACTGAGGCCTAGATCCGATGTGTGAATAACAAGCCCGCAACAACATTGTAATGATGTATTTGTACCTTCAGGCAAATAATGACATAGACATATGGAACCAAGTTAATTGTATACCAAATTATGATGCAAATGGGGAAACAAATTCACTTATGCACAATGTTCGGATCCAATAGTGTCATATCCCCGTCAATAAAAATTCCACTACAACTGGACCATAGAAAATCTAGTTACTGATTATTTCAATTAATTATAAAAAAGAGTAGATCTGAAACTTTGTAAAAGTTTTATACTAAAGCATATTATATTATATGTTCATTGTATTTTGTATTTAGCTGGAGTCAAATAAAATTGGATTTTTCATTTTATGATTTCTCTCTAACTTGCTTTGTTTTTTTAAAATTTCAGCCGAAATAAATAAAAAAATAAAAAAGGACAATACTATATTCAAACTGCTTATAACCAGGTTAGGTAGGTAAATTGTATGGTTTAAAGGTTGAGAGAGGTTGTGTACCCGGTTTTGAAGTTAAGTAGAAAACCCGAATTCGTCATATTAGGTTTTAGATTGGGGTAAAAAACACTATAGTTGGAAAAAATACTGTAGCACTCGATGGAAACGTATTTTGTGAGGTAGGTAAATAGTAAAAAAAATTGAGGAATAATGACTATTTGGAATGAATAGTGTTTTAAATCTGAACAAACTCCCCAGCCCACGGCCAGAAGCCTACCTACGGTAACCCTAGACGTCGTCCATTGGTCCTAGGAAGGATCCGCCCCACGCCCCCACCCCTCCCCTCCCCTCCCCTCCCCGCTGCCTGTGGAGCATGGCGCCGGCCTGTTCCCTTCTCCGACCGAGTTCGTCAGGTGCGCCGTTTGTAGATCTGCTTAGTGTTACATGGACACGGGTGCGGGTGTCGGAATCCGACTCGGGTGCGGGTGTCCGATTCGGCAAATCCTAAAAAATAGGATTCGAGGATTCGTATAATATATTTTTATTTTTAAATTTTACAAGCAAAAATACAAATATTTAGCCCATGAGTTACATGACACCCATAAGGGAAAAGAAAAAAGAATAAAGAAAATAGATGTCATGGGCTGCTTTTTGGCCCATGAGCCCATGAAAACCCTAACTCTATCCTACTCCCCACTCTCTTTCCTGCCGCCGCTGCCTCCACTCTTCTCTTCCGTTCCCAGCCGCCGCCACCTCCTCCCGTCTTTTCTCTTCCCTCCCGCGACGCATCTCCCTTCTCCGTCGGCTCCTTCCCTGTCTCCCTACTCCGTCGGCCGCCGCGGCCTCCTCCCCTACTCGTCCCTGCCGCCGCCGCCGCCGCCGCCGCCACCCCACTCTTCCCTGCCGCCACCGCTTGGGATCTGCGGCCGCCGCCGCCGCTCGGGAACCTCCCGCTCTTCCCCAACGCGTCTCTACGAACGGCTCCGTCCCCCGGCAGCGCATCACTAGAACGGCGGACCTGGACGCGGCTGCCGGCGTGTCTGATACGAGTCGAATCGTATCCTACGCGAGTCGACGCGCTGATAGGCGTCGACGCGCGAAAAAAATTTCAGACGCGCCTGTCCAGGTAACACTGGATCTGCTTCACTTCCACCCATTATATCGAAAGCCAATTCCTTTTCTTTTGTTTATTTAATCATTCTTCTATGATATTCCTGGTGCTCAATCGAAGGCTGAACGCTCCTAACCAGATCGATAGTAGTGCGGGATACAAATAGATTTGGGTATCGAATCTGTTCGCTGCTGCCAAGTGGAGGTACTCTTTCTTCCTTCCTCCAATCCTCCCTCATAACTGCTAGATGACTCATGCTTCGATCTCGACATATACCTTTATTCTCCTATTTTACTAATTTCCCCTTGTTTTTCACCCTCTTTGACAGATCGAACTCGGAGTTTGACGGTCCCATTAACGATGGCCCTCTCGAGGCGGTTTCTCAATCTGATCGTGGACAACGGCGAACCAGGCGTCAGATCGCTGCGTTTCATGGACCTGAAGCGCCTGCAACTCTTTTATCCAACGACACCACCATCACGCACAACGGATGGATGCAGGTTAGAATCAGCAGTATACGTCGCTGACGCTGGCAATCAGACAAATAAGCAGGCGCCACGGGCGCCAGTCTTAGAGATGCAGAGCATTCGGCTTCCCAGGCGGAGCTTCACCTTCCAAGCTTGCAGGTCGCATTGTGTAGGCAACCGGTGGAACGCCTGCTGCTTTCCACTTGCAGAACGCATGGTGCTCTGCACGGACCAGTGCGGACGCAGCTTCCTCTACGATGGTGATAAGCATGAAGTTGTTATTATGCCCAACCTCCACAAGCCTAATAAGCCGACGCCCATCTCACTCTTTGTCCCCAGTGAAGACAGCAGCGGCGGTGGCAGTCTCTTCCTCATGGAGAGTATTCCTGAACCAGTAAACAAAAGCAAAATTGGGCAGCCAAGCGAGGATTTCGAGGTCCTTGTGTACCACAAGGACAGAATGGGCTGGCACTCCCACTGTCAACTCTTTCCGCCACCTCCCTATGTCCACGAGCCCTCCTACAACTATGATAAAAGCTCGGAGATCAGCTCCTATTCTGTGGTCAGTGGTGGATCTCTTGTTTGCATATCAGTCAAGGACAGAGGCACCTATGTCTTGAACACAGCAAGGCACTTGTGGGACAAGGTTGGTGACTGGGTACTACCCTTTCTCGGTAAGGTTGAGTATGTACCAGAGCTCAAGCTCTGGTTTGGCCTCTCTGCTGATTCCCAACACTTGGTTGCTGCTGACCTCTCCACCATGGACTCCCAGCCACAGCTTGTGGGCCACTGGAAGAAGGAGCTTTGCCCTCCAGAGGAATGGATTGAGCTTCGGGATGCTCAAGTTGTGAACCTTGGCTCAGGCAGATTTTGTATTGCAAGGTTCTTCATAACTTCAGTGAGGGATGACTTTGGCTTCAGATTGTACGGACAAAAGTTTGTCGTCTTGACCGGTGTGGAGGTGGTTCCGCGCGTACTAGATGGCAATGGGAAAGTGAAGCTTGAAATGATCCTGCATAAATCAAGGCTTCACACACCTGTTAACGATACTAGCATCGAGGAAGTGTCCTGAATAAATTTCTGCCTTTGCTTTCAAGATCATGTGTGGTCCGAATAATTTTGAGATGGAAATCTGAAAGATAACTTCGCATCTCTTGTAATTGAAGGACTTGAACATCAAGTCGCTGCCTTTTCTGTTTATTTAGTACCATGTACTATGATATTGTCTCCTGCAATGGTACATTCTATGTTATCTTAGTTTAGCACCACCATTTATATGGCATATTGTTTTGTGCTTTATCTTGCGACGGTAAATTTCATGATTGGACCCATACTTACCAGGTTTATTTCATCATTCTGCCGAGTTTTAAGCTTTGTACTGGATTTGTTGAGCACACGTGCCATGTTCTGCTTACCGTACATCATGTGAAACCTTCAGTTTTCTCATCAGGATCACTGTTTAATATTTTTTACTGTTCTTCCATTGGTTAATCGTGGCCGCCTGGCATGTTGCGCAACCTTCTCAGTCTACTACCCTACTCAGCATTTCTGTCAGCCTCAGCCAACCCCCTCAGCCATCCCAGGTCACTGCTACTGATGTATGCCAGGCAGCTGGTGCTGTCGCTCTCCCCCATCCAACCATATGTGAGCGGTTGCCTTCTCGATGCAGGTGTGTACTTGTGTTTTCTCCAGTCTTCGTTGCATTGTGCTCCATACCTTAGAAAACACGGTTTAAGCCATTTGTGCTTGCATTGAATCAAATAGCTGCTCGATTGTGTGGAGTGAGCCTATTCTGCTTGCATAGAATCAAATAACTGCTCGGTTTGCCTTCTCAAATCTCAAAGGTCAAGGGCTCAAGGCTACAGGTTAAAGCCTTTTCTATTTCCTATTTTGAGCGAGTCTATTCTGCTTTAGCTGCTCAATTGGTTCAAAAACTAGCAATCTGAATCATTATATCAGCTTTGCACCTGTCTTACATAATTATCAATTATCATAGCTCTCGACATTTTATCTTCAATTAATTTGCAGACTACATGAAATTGTGTGGCTTATATTTTTTGCTGTGTTAATTGGAACCTCATGTTGGTTACAACTAATATAAAGATTGGACCCTAACTTGGTTTTTCATAGTTGTATACTTTTAAAGTCTATCGCTTATGGACCTCGAGCAATACCTATTGTGGTTTCCTTACTATAGAAAAATTGGTGTTCCCTAAAGCATTGCATGCCCAGTTTTGATTGTACATAGGGTAATGCATTTGCTACCAGCTGTTGATTTGTGTGCAGCAGATAAAGTGAATTATGTTGTGTCCATTTAGCCTTGGAAGCTCATTACATCTCTCACTATATGGAGGAACTAAGATAAGTGTTTTTCTCTCTTATACCTTCCATTGATAGTTTTATATAGTGTTTGGGGACAGATGCTCTAGCAGTGAAGGTATTTTCCTGTTAGAACATGTCTGTCTCTTTCAATGATTACTCAAATGAAATGTTTTTTTTTGTCCCTAATGTGTACTTGGTATGGTGCAAAGCACTGACCTCACTCGCTCACCGTGCCATTGGATTGTATGGTAAACCACCGCGGTTCATCATGCTCACGTAGTCGCGTAGATATTTCCCAAATTCTCATGATGCATTATAACTCGGTTCGTCATGGCTTGTTTTATATAACCTCTCGTGCTCTTACCTTGTTTCTTCATTTAGGACAACCATGCTATTCCCAAATGCTCGTGATGCATTTTCACAAAATATATCTTATCACTGATGGTTTGAGTGATAATGGGCGTAACATCGCTCAAACCATGAAAACCAAACTCGTCAACAGATGATCTAGACCACCGTGGATATCTACTTGAGCTAATATTGTTTCCCTTTTGGCCTCACGATTTTATATGCATACGATCTTTTTCCTCAAAATATAAGAAAATAATCAAATATGTGTATTTAAAAAGGCCCATGGTGAGCTAATCAAACATTGTTTCTTCTTTTTTGTGTACTCAGCAAACTTCACTATTGATTATTAGTGATTTTCTTACCTTTTTTATTGTGTCAGTGGATTGTGCAGAATCATACTCAACTATTATTTCCTTCACAGGCTAGCATCAATTGGCGAGTATTATTCTGCTGAGTATCGTTGGTTTATGTCTTAGCAAACAGTATGCTCATATAATTTCAATCTGCCTGCCTGTTATTTGTTCAATACTCTTTGATTTTCAATTAGATATTATACTACCTCCAGTCATAAAAACATGACTCTGTGGTATGACCATGTTTTGAAAACCCTATTTGGTATTGTCTGCTTGCTATTTTTGTCAGGTGTTGTAATGCACGTCTTTTGAGCAGTTCTATGACGCCATATGTACAGTTTTATCTGAAAATCCCCTCAGGTTTAGTTTAGTTTAGTTTTACTAGCAAACGTGCTCGTGCGTTGCTACGGGCGAAATTTTAATGTATATAGTACATTTCAATACTAAAATAATTTTATATAAACAAAACATATTATATGATATTTATGATATTTTTTTAATATATTTTTTCATCTTCAAATTATCTTGATTCTCTTGGTTTTGTAAGGTTTCCAATTTTACCTTTCATACTATGTTTTTTACATGTACTGATGTACGCATTTTATTTATTCCTTTCTACTCCCACAAGAAACACATATATACATTATTAGAATCACACATCTCGAGTCCTGACCTTACTTTTCGTCTTCCGATTGTGTGAAGCCAACACATGAGGTAATTTGTGTCTAGTCACGATTATGAATAGAGAATTAAAAGTGACGGACATTTTGTTTATGTCGGTCCTTTGTCACTATTAGAGCATTGAACCGAGACTACCTATACGTGTATATTCAACTTTTGACTGTATTGGCCTCCAAAAATCAGATCATCCTATTAACGCTTGACGTCCTGCCAGCTCTCACTTTTTTTTTAAAAAAATTAAGCCATCTCTGTCCACTCGAAATACAATACATCAATTTCTCTTGTTGATTCTTTCTGAATAAAATACATCGCGACCAAAATGTTTAAAAAAAATAGCTCCTGTGTTTAGTTGGGAAGGGAGAAAAAGATCTTTTTCTGGGAAGCGTGTTCTGTGAGAGGGATGAATAGGAAAGTTGAAAGAAGAACTTTTCTGGGAAGCGTGTTTTGTGAGAGAGATGAATAGTAGAGTCCAAAAGATCTTCTGAAACTAAACACGGCCTCAACCGCTTCTCGCTGCCAGCCTGCAAGTGATGGTGGGCCCAACGGCAACACATGGAACAAAGCAGGGTATGCGAGGCGCTGCGCCATCCGCGCGCCGAGCCTTATCTCTTCGCTCACCTCGTTCGTTCCTAGCCGTTCTCCCACCTTAAGCTCCCCTCCATCAGCCGCTTTCTTGTGCTCCCTCTGCCAAGTGCCACCCCATACTCAAGCTCCTCTCATCCGTTGCCCAGCCCACCCGCTCCAATAGGGGGCTCCGCCCCTGTTCCTGCACCTGACGGAGTTGACGACAGTGTCGCCGGTCAGTAGGAGCGACGACTTGCGGTGCGACTTGCGCAGCGCGGCGACCGGACAAAGCGGCGACGGGTGGCGCGAGGCGGCCGGGCGGAGCGGCAACGTGAGGCGCGACCCCCGCGGCGCTTCGCGCTGGACGAGCGGAGACTGCGCGACCCGGTAGGTCACCCGCGGTCGTGGCCGTGTTGCGTCATGCCGCCCAGAAGGTGCTAGGGTCGGGATCGATGTCGCCATTGTCGAGTGGTCCTACGAACTCGGTCCATGGGGCGCCGACCTTCGGCATGATTTATTGATTTTGTTTTTTTGCTGCAGAGATTTGTTGTTGATGATGGTTGTTGATTTCCGATCTCGATTCCTCTCTTCATGTTCCTGTTGCGTTCCTGGATATGTATCGATCCTTCTTGTCTCCGGAACTGAGTTGTTCTTGTCTCCGCATCTATCTTGTTCTTGTCCGGATATCAGATCTCAGACGTATGACAGGTGAGCCCCACCCATCCGTACGACGGACGAAAAAATTGGCAGAAACGATACGTGCTTTAGAAATAGGTAAAGATAAAGATTTCTTGCACTGTTTTCGTGTGTAAATTTGTATTGGGAGATGATAAAATTGGACGCATAAGTTTTTTTAAAAAACTTCACAAATATGTAGCTTAAATTGTTATGAGACCAATTGTTACGTGGTTCAGGAGAGTATCAGATATTTTATTGTGGAAAATCCATCGACACGTATTGAGGAGGTTCAGAGTTTGTGTGGGTTAAATAGTTTATTACTTCATTGTCCTAATTCTTCTATGGTACGTCAATACGTAGATCAATAAGATTCATCACGAAGAGTTTGTTAAATGAGCTTTACCAGCACAGCAATTAGTCTTCTAACAGTTGGATCAAACGGGAACCACGCCTCATTCTGGGCTCCTCAGTTAAGTCTTTGGCACACGACCTGATCCAGCTACAACCAGGACAGGAATGACCGAATGAGTAAACTGAGAAAGAATCCTGAGTAAACTGAGAAAGAACGAGTTATCAAAGATCTCAGGATTCAGGAAGATGACTAAGCAGAGAAAGGGGCCACAGGCTTCGCATATGTAAAATCATACCACGCCGGTACACATTCGACGCGCCACCGGCACCACAAGTAGTAGTCAAGTTACTCATCTTTTATAAAGCCTAAGAAAGCATATAAATGCTAGTTTCATTTTCATACTGACAGTAAACAGCAGCGCTGCTATACATACAAAACAGTGCATTCATTCAGAGAACATGACCAGAGTTTGAAATGCGAGACTGAATCTTGAAAATAGTACCGATCGTCTGATCCATAACACTAACACCTAATGAAATACTGAGGCATAAGCAAAGCTTTAATCATGATTGCTGACTAATAGTCTAGTGAACCTGTACAAACCAGCATGTATCAAGAGTGCATCATCACTGAAAGCTGACTAATACTATAGTATCCAGTATTATTAACATCTAATGAATCGCGGTGGTCCGTCCTTTACGAACCAAAGCACTTGCCATGTCAATAGCTCTCATCTTCATGTGCTCTTGTCTATCTCTTCTTTAGCAGGAGATTGGAAATAGTAAAGACTTGGCACCGGATGGCGTTTATCCATATCAAGATGTTCCCACACGTGTTGCTTCCAGAATGCGTCTAGTGTTCTTTGCAGGTACTGGGGGAAGAGATGCACCATCCCTGTCACAAGTTCCCGACGCGTGTACGTGTCGAGCAGATTTTGATCTACTTGAGGAGACGATTGTCTGACATTATTTAGAAGTTTACTCTCAATAGCATGAGAAACTGCTATTCGATGGACGTCCACAATTGCAGATCCTGGTATCGGTGGGACCTTGATCTGCTTCCTTGGCTTTGCATGCTGCCCCAGAAGGTGAGGAAGTAAGATGCTATTCTGACAGTCAATAACGACTTGTGCATTTCGGTAAGATTTGTCCAATTCACTGAATATATTTGATGCGGCAGTTTCCAGAGCAAGCCCCCTGTTGCCGAACTCATGCCTCAGTAACCTATGAATATCAATGAACAGTGTTGCGAGCTGCTCATCTGTGAAGAAAACAGAACTGTGTAAGAGCTGTTCCTCTAGCTTGTTCATTGATTTCAGAAATTGCTCCCAGTCTGGGAGTTGCTGGAGTGTTGTGGGACCACTCAGTTTGTTGAAGATTGTTTCCACAAAGTTCTTGTAGTCACCATGGTCTTTGGCCGGTGCAGAAACCTCATCACCTTCAGCACGAACAAAGCTCTTGAACGCTAGGATGTCCAGGTCTTTGATGACTCCAACATTTTCATATGCATAAGCATTAGTGATAGTTTCCCCATTCTTCTTGCAAATCATGGAATGGATGAACCCTGACCACAGTACTTGACGCCATGGTTCATTGATTTGTATAGCTCTCTGAGGGTTAACATTGGTGAGCAGTCTTCCTGCAGGTATCGGGACCACCAAAGGGTGCTTCTTGGCATAATCATCAAGAGATTCAAACAAGTTCCCATGCAAAACAATGTCCTGGTGGTGACCCCTGCTCCAACCAGCAAAAATCATAAGTGAAAAAAAGAGACAACGAAAAGTAAGGGTGTTTTTGTTGTACTACATGATGCATGAATGGATGATCCAAGATGGAATGATTCAACCAATTTGCTTGAACCACTTGGTTCACTCTAGCTAGTACAACAATGTATTAAGCGGGTTGGCTTCTTCCTAGATGAGTTGATACAATTCATACCACCAAACAAAAGAATCATTATTATTTTGTATCATTCCATACATGAATCAAATGATTCAACCAACCAAACACACTCTAAATAAAACAAGAGATCACGAAATGTACCTTATCACACATGATGTCACACTTGAGAAGAATCGGAGCATTCCACCGCCATTCTTTTGGAGGAACCCGGACCTCCGGGCAATGCCCAGCAACATGTTTCCGACTCAGGTACCTGAAAACATAAGCACATGGTGTAAGATATATGTAAATAAAGGTTCCAGGAGAGAGGGGATGTGGACATGGACATTAACCCCTTTTTTATTACATGAGAGCTAATTCAACTTTTTTTGTTACATGACAGCTAATTCATTCACTATGAACTAGATCGCAGGAGGAAATATATAGATGTGTCACCATTGCAAGTTCACCACTTAAAAGTTATCATGTCCTTGGTACAATGCCACTGCAAAGTTCACAAAGTAATGAGGGGCACCAATAATATTTTTGAAAGATCCTACTAACTTCCCTGAATGCATTTTTCGAAGCATTATTCTGGCGCACTTATTTAACTTCTTTTACTCAGAAAATCGTGTTCGACAATCCTAGCAAAATGGGCTAAGATTTCACTGTCAATTAAAATACATAAAAGCTTCACCAAATTCTTAAACAAGAAAAGAAAGTGAACCATCAGATAATATTTAAAAGTGATACTAGAAAAGAAGGAACTAGTTGTCAATGTCCTAAACAAGAACCATGAATAAGAATTGGACACCCTATTCAACATACTGAGTTCTCAAAATGACCTAAAATCTATTGTTCCAGGAAGAAAGACAAAACATATGTTCAACTTGCAGTGCAGATTATCATCGACCAATAGAGGAAAATCCTGGCCCACAATATGGCAATGCACAACACGCTGAGCAGTATAACAATGAAAAAGATATGATGACGGGCAAGAATGCACATCTAAAATCTTGTAACGACTAGCCACTCGATCTGGACGAAATAATCCGCATCAAGGGAGTTTTCAGATACGATCTCGAACAGAGTTTCAGAAACAGGGAGCAGAGCAGGCAGAGGTCACTATTCTATCGCCCCACATCATGATAGAACAGACAGCACATCCGGGAGCACGTAAAGCTACATTTCGAGCAAGAAACGAAGACTTCTAATCGGCACATCAGCCTAGGAATTGAAGCAAGATCGAGACGGGTAGTGATAAACAGAACGGAGCTGCCGAGGCCCTACCAGCATCAAGGAAGCAGCAAATTGAAAGGAATCTGAGGAACGGCAGTACAAATTGTCCTATCATCTCAAAAAAAAAAAGGAAAGCCCGCATGCAGAAATTTCCACTTCTGAAACGCACCAAAACAGTGCAAAAGAGCCGAGGTCTAATCCTCCTGTCATCAGAAGGGGGACAAAAAAAAAAAGGCAACCCCGCATGCAGAAAGTTCCACTTCTGAAACACACCAAAACGGGAGGCAAAAGAGAATAAAATACTATCGGGAAGAACGGTAAGATGCAGTGAAAAGGATTGCGATTAACATCACGAGCATTGTGGAAGGGCTCGATCATCTCAGAAAGCCGTACTACTCCTCAAGGAAATTAGAAACCCACCATCAATTTCGAAAGCAGCGGCAGCAGCAATGGTGGGATTCTGATTCCAATCAAAACGGTAGCGGTGAACGGATAGCTTGGCTCATGCGCCAGAGCAGTGAAGTGGGGGAGGGAGGCGAACAGAGGTCACCATGGTTTATCGGTGTTCATCGCGTCGGCCTCCTCTTCCCAACAAAAAATTACCACCAAACCAAAAGCAGCCAAAGCACGGATTCAACAGCACCAACAGCGGCGCGGTCGAAGAGATGAAACACCACCCCAAAAGTGCATCCGCATTGAGGGGAACAGACAAACACCGAGACAAAAACGCAGTGCACCGAGAAGCAACATGAAGAAGAAGAGCACGAGCAGCACACCACCAAGAACGTGCAACGAGATGATCCGATTCGAGCAGGATGCGACCGACGAACCTTACGGACTTCGCAGCGGAACGGGGGGTTTTTTGGGGGGAAGCGGAGACGAAGAGAAGAGAAGAAGAGAGGGGTAAGTGGGAGACCGATCTCACCTTCACGGCTTCCCTTTTCTGCTCCGATGCGCCCCCGGGAGGCTGATCTCACCTTGACAGCTTTACCTTTTCTGTTGCGATGCCCCCCGGCCAATCTCACCTTCTGCTGCAATGCTTCTCCTGCGACGCAGAGGCGGTTGCGCTGCCTATGAAGCATGCAGCGAGCCCCCCACCACCGGCTTGGCACGCGCGCAGGCACCGTCCGTGCGATCACCGCCCGCGTGTGATCGGACGCTCGTGAAAGGCCTGACGTGGGGCCCGCGCCCTGGCGATCCCCACGCCTCGCCCTGGCCAGGCCAGCCACTTGCGATTTTGCGAAGCTGGCGCTGCGCCTGAGATGATGGGCTCGGAGTGGGCCCGCGTGACGTAAGCCAAGGAGGGGACTTCCTGGCGCTCCTTGACACGCTTGACGGCACACGGCAGGCAGCGTCGCATTTTCCGATCGCCGGCGCCGTCGCCCTAGAGTTGCGCTTGCGCAGCCTTCTTCCCTGGGTTGGCAGTTTGGCACCCCCGCTTCACAATTAGCCCAGAAGGCCGTTGGTAACGTCGTTGCACTGTGTCGTACGGCCCAAGACCGATGACTGCCACTCTGCAAGTTTGCTGCATTCGCCCGCTTCGTGTGGCCAGTGCAACGTGTTGCAGCTTGCAAGTGAAAAATACAATTTGGAAAATAGTGGCGACACGAGAGAGATTTTAAAAAAAAAACTAGAGTCGCCAGAAAATTAGCCTGGCGCATAAAAATTCGGCAGAACAATCAAACACAAAATTCTCCGTGAAACGGAGAGAAATAATGGGAAAGGTGGAACTATGAACGAGAGAAACGATGATTTTCTAAGTACAGCAAAAAAGATAGCGTTAGCTCGATTGTCACAAGATAACGTAGCTCGTAGAGTTGCAAGGGCTTGAAGAGTAAGACTAGAGCGAACTATTCTCTATTTTGTTAATACTAGCTTCGTGCCCGTACGATGCTACGAGATAGTAAACAATTGTATAAGAAACCACATTGAACATTCCAAAAGACAATAGTTACATGTTACAAGTTTATTGATGTAAAACAAAACAGTTTACTCTATTAAAAATTTAAATCAAAGATGCGATTAAGATATTTTTTTCATATCTTCTGGACGCATCTTTCGATATATATTTGCTTCATTCGACAAGACATCAATGACAAAATTCTGCTGCATTGCAGTCGGATCTGTAAACATGAGAAATACATGCGTAAGTATCTTATATATGTCTAGCACAACCGTGTCCCAAATTTTGTTATATAAATTACAAGGAATTACTATACTAACCTTACAGATTAGGTTAGGACGTCTTTGTATACTATGTTCGTTGTGTAGGTACCATCTAACGCAAGAACCTTTTTCTCTTCTTCTTTGCCTTTTTCTTCTTTTTTTTTGGAGATTTCTAAATCATCTAAAATGTACTTCCTGATTAAAATGTAAAACATGAACGTGCATGAATACTATAGCATGAATAATGTAGCATGAATACAGCTAAACCTTCAACAAGATGGGGCATGAATACTTTATAAAATGAACACAAGGCTTTACAGATGACTCACAATTGCAGGTGTATAAATAGAAAAACCAGTTACTGATCCTGTGATCCAACACTCAGGTATCCATTTTAACCTCATGCAGTATCATAGGACATCGCACTCAAGTCTGTAAGATTCTATCTAATCTCACTGAGCATAGGAAGGATCAGCCAGCGGGGGCAGCAACAAAACGACGGCGTACATATCTAATTACTCAGCTTGAAGCTTTTTTAGTCAATCCTTGTTTTAGTCCTGAAAGTGATTTCTTGCAGATATGCTGAACTTGTCATGGCGACATGGCCCATCTTGTTAAACATGTAGTGAACAATGGAAAAAGTATGTAATACAAGACCGAACCTAAGAGAACAAGTTAGTTTTTCATTAAAAAGAAAATATGCGCCCAAATTTGATTTGAAGAGGACTTGAACCGCACCTCACACTCCAATCTAGATTGGAAAAGCATGTACCGAGATTTAAGGTGATGAGCTAAGACGAGCAAAGAAAAACAAATCCTGTATACCTTTTTGCAAGCTCCTTCATTTCAGGTGGCCGTCAAAAACAAATATGGCATAAAAGCTCATCAGAATTAGCAAAAGTAAGCTACCTGCAAAGAATTGACAAGGACCACAGGAAGGTATGAAGCTTACACAGGCTTTATCCCTGCTTCGAGCATTCTTACTGTCCGGTTCAACATTACCCTGCAGATGACTACACAATTCACAGAGATGGAAAGTCAATAAACTGAAATGAAAATGACAAGACCACAGGCTGGGCAAGCAATATTTCTTGCCTCGTAACTTCACCAGCCTCATTGGTCAGAAGCTCTGATCCTTTTCTTCCAACCACGATCTGCAGAAATTCACATTTGATTTGAATGAGGAACCCACAATGTCACATTAACCACCCCAAAAAACAAAAGTTAGATACGATATATACATCTGCCTGCACATGTTAATAGCATGGGATTAGAAAGAACAAAAGTAGAAAGAACAAAAGTGAGCTGAAATTTTGTAAATTGAATTTTGGCACCAATATTAGCCTCTGATTCTGAAATTGATAAAATACAACAGAAGCTAAAGCTAAATGTACCAGAATGTAGCCATTGGTTCAAACTTTTTTTGGACATTGCGTCCCATATAGCCCTAAGGACAGACACATTTTATGAATGTCCCTACAGATTGTGCTACCTGTAGCAATATCGACACAAATCACCCACACCCTACTACCACACCAAATTCGAAACCGGAAACGCTCCCCAAGTCACACCATCGGAGAAATCCAACCCAACTGCTACTGTGCTACACAATTTGTAGCGTGGAGCTCTGTACCCAAATGCGACGACAAATCACAACGAAACGGGACTGAAGCGAATGGGCCGAACAAATAGAAGGGGGCGGGAGCAACGACTCATGAGGAACCGGTAGATGCTGAGGCTGGCATCGATGGCGATGACGCAGCCGCGGTAGTCCTCCACCCACCGCTGCACCACGGCCCTCGGCGCGTGCTCCGCCAGCAGCTTCGTCAAGCCCTAAAGCATGCCACAAACAAGGAGGAGCTATTAGACCGAGAGCCCGAAGGCCAAATCGAAGCGGTGAACCACCGAACCCCTGTTTACCTATGGCGGCAGAGGAGGCTGACGCCAGCGACGGGGGCGTCTCTAAGCCGGCGACGTGGGATCCAGGCGGCGGCACCTGACGGTGGGGGATTCGCGGCGCATTGGAATCCCGGATGCGCGGTGTGGTCGTTCAGATGCGCGGCGACGTGAGGCGGCACCCGACGGTGGGGGATTCGCGGCAGATTGGAATCCCGGATGCGTGACGAGGTCAGAGGCTCGGATGCGTGTCGACGTGCCGCGATAGCGGCGGCGTGACGGAAGGCGCGGGCGGGGACGTCGACCTTCGTGGACGACTACGCGTCGTCGATGGTGGCGGCGTGAGGGAAGGCGGCGTCGATGGTGGCCTGCGAAGGGAGGAGAGGATCGCGATTCGCGGGCGTGGAGGCGCGGAGGGACCTTTCCAGGGAAGGGAGGAGAGGATTGCGGACGGGGCTGGTATTTTCATTTGATTTGGACGTGGACGTGGTTGATTTGACAGTGGACGGTAGGATTTTGAGGGGAGGTATGGCGTATAAAGAGGACATCCTATGGTGAGGCGATAAAGCTGAGGGACACGACATCCCTTACCACTCGGTGGTAGAGGTGAAGTTTGTCCTGCCCAGCGCTAACGGTACCCAGCGTCCCAGCCCCCTCCGACTCACCATCGCACCCTTCCCCTTCTCGTGCTCCTGCTGCTGATCCGGTGTTTTTTTTTTCCTCAACGCGCCAACACGGAGTCCGGGCACACCTCACTGCGATTTTAATTTTCCGACGTGGGGGTCGTGTGGTTTTTTGTTTTTCTTTATTTTTTTCAAAGTGGGGGTTCTATCTTTTGCATTTTTAGATAATGGGAAATAAAGTATCCGGCGGCATCTCATGAGGTCAAAGCCGGTTACTTCATTCTGCACTACGATTCACGCCTCGTCCACTCAACGCCAGGGTGTCATCGGATTTCAAGGATGACGGAGGAGCCGCAGGAGCCACAATTTTTGCTGCGGTCTCCCAGTACAAAAACAGCTCCGGCTCCGTCGGTGCTTCGGGTGTGAAGTCGTTCCCAGTGTTTCTGTTTGGTACGGCTCCAGCCGGAGCTGCGGGAGAAGTCGGAGTTGGAGCCGTGCCAAAGAGCCCCAGTTTGATAATACATGCCACTGCTAGTGAATAATCATCAGCAATTCAGCATGCCTCACTCTATATACTGTCACCTGAGATATCCAATACTAATCATCAACGAAACAAATATTTTGTAAAGAAAAGAAAAGAGAATATGGGTACGACATAAGCATTTTAGATAAAACAAGGCATATTTATCAGTCAAATATCATGGGGCTTAATGCTTTGAAGTCCAAAGCTTCAGATAATTCGGAATGGTTAGCAAATATATTCATCCAAATATAAGGTCATATCAGGCAATTAACTAATCAAGCATTCAAGCCAACCGGTCTGCACCTAGAAGCAAATTTGGATCGGCAAATCTGATAAGTATCTCTTAGGTGATACATATCAGGAAGACAGGAAGTAAGAAGTGACGGCACTAGCTCTGATAATTCATTTAGAGTTAGATACATCGGTGGTTCTTATACTTGTCTCGACGCACCATTTAGGTCCACAAACTCTCAAAATCGACATATAACACCTTAAACTTGTCTCGATGTACCACTTAGGTCCATAAACTTTCAAAATCAACAGTTGGCACCATAAAGTTGTTAAGTTGTGTTACTTAGGTCCATACCCCTTTAGAATTTGTTGTGGTATGCTAACGTAGCGCCATAGGAGATGAATATATGCAAAAACAAGACCTTTAATTTCGTCATCTTCTACGTTGACGCCCTCCTTCTCAAATCAAACATGGTTGGTGATAATTTGACTGATGAAATTCCACCATCAGCGAGGTTCGTTTTGCATTTTTGGAGGTCTTGTTTGCATATATTCATCCCACATGGCGCCACATCACTATGCCACATCAAATTTTGAAGAGGTATGGACCTAAGTGACACAACTTTACAAGTTTAGGGTATCTCAATTTTGAGAGTTCGTGGACCTAAGTGGCACATCAGTTTAAGGGCCATTGGTGTATTTAACTCTTACTTTAGGTTAAAATTAACTTGAAAATAATCATCTTAAAAGTTATCTCTACCATATCAGGATATTTCTGACAAATGTCATTTCTAACGTTACATAAACGTACAAATATATAATACAATGTGTCTTTTTATCTTTTGGCATGAAATAGTAATAGTCATGCAGGTCCGTAAAATATAGAGATTATTCCTTATTTGGCTAAAAAACACTTTCGGTTTCTTTTTTTTGCCCTGAAAAACTTTTCGTTCCCTATTTAACCCTCACTCCAAACTGCATCCCTCATTTGACCGTGCCGTCCATTCCGTTGGATATTGCCGTAAAAAACCCCTAGCGGCTTGTCAGTTTTTTTTTATAGATGGACTAAAATAACCCTGCCGTTTGCTAGTATCTGACTACCCCTCGAACTCTCTCCGGATTCCTGCGCCGGCGGCCAGGTGTGGCAGAACCGCCAATTTAAACTGGCTCAAGTGCGCCATAACGACCATTCACGATCGTCGGACGCACTTCAAACAGTTCAAACTGGTGATCTGTCGAGTGTCCCAAGGACTCCTCGATAAACCACGTTAACTCATATCTTTGCCATACATCAGGATCGTTTTCGGTAAGGAGAACACAACGGACATTATCATTTTTACACAACATACCAAGGTTCTTACTTATTACAAGCCAGGTTTTGAAGAGAACTTAAATGCATGTCAAGCCATCACTAGGAGTTTAATACAAACCAGTCTAGGTAGTTCTACCGCACACATATCTACAACCTCCGGCTTACCCCTAGAATCACCGGGACCACGATGATCTAGGTCTTCTGGATCTTCTTGGTGATCCCATCCGTAGCTTCTTCTGAAAAACAAAAGGGAAGATTCCCTGAGTACGAAGGTACTCAGCAAGACTTACCCGCCTTACCAAAGAAAAGACTCTCAAGGAATATGATTGGGCTTTATGTGGATTTGGCTGACTCGACTCTTTTGCCTAAAAAGCATTACTAAAACTTGATCCTTATATTTTGTATTTTATGCTCAAGTGAGTTGTTACTTATCCATCTAGGTTATAAAATATTTTGCATACAGGTTGTACTAAGGTCAACCAGCATTTATGAATCAACCTCCTTTGGTTTAACTTGTTTCCTCTACGATGTTTAACACCTGATCAAGTGCACTCATAACCAAGAGTTGTGTCGATCCGGATCCATGTACATCCTGCAGGAGATACCCAGCCCCCAGCCACGCACAGTCGTACTTACTGTACGTAACAACCTTTCAATTAGTTGGACCAAAGACCGGAAATATCCTTACCCGAACCCGGGAAAGCATCCCCACGTGGGCCCCACGTCTGGCGACCACCCCGTGAGTTCCAGATGACGATCCCGCCTTTCTCCGACCCAGCAAGCACCGGTAAGCGATATTTCCAATCAACGAGCCAGCTAATCTAATTGGCTTTACTGGTCCCATAACCCAGTAAGAAACCAGGTAGAATCACTCGATCAAACAGGTAAACAACGGATCGGTCCTTAGTGACTTTAACTAGCAGGCAGAGCTAAGGATCGAGCTTCCTCAATCCCTTCTATCAACCTCTGCCCACTCTCTTTCAACCCAAACCGTTCGTGATTCATATGAGATTGGTGATAGCCTAGATCATCATCTTTTAACTTAACCTTACTAAGCATAGCCAATGTAAACATTGCTAATCAAGTTTCTTAGCTAGGCAAGGATAGTTCTATCAAGGAATATTTCATGCATCAAAGGGTTTCATCCATTCCTTAACCTAATGCACATAAAATCATAGAATTTGGACTCATGAATATTATGAAATAATGGGTGATTCAAAGATGCACCGGGGCTTGCCTGGAATCACGAACAGGTTAGATACTTCCGCGATGCGAGATTCCGGAGCGATGACGATCACTTCCTTGATTTGTCGCTGATCCTCCGCGAATTCCACGAGCTCGTACTCCGGAGCTTGAGAGACTAAAACGCAATGCAAGTTAGTGATATGCTATGCAACATTTTTCAAAGAAGCTAAGCTACTTTTCCTTCTCGATACAGTTGCAAGCCAACACAAGCTACCCAAGATTTTTAAAAGACAAACTCATATTTTCTCTTTAATAAAACTTGCCCTAAATCATTTTTAGTTTATTTTTAATGATTAAAAATCATTTTCTAAAATGATAAAGCATTTAAATAAATACATAAAACAATTTTAGAAATTATTGCTAATTATAAAAGAGTTATTCATAATTTTAACATTTTATTAATTATTAAGCAATTATTTAATTAATCTAAACAAGGAATAAAATTAATTATCTACACAAAGTTAATTAACATTTTTAATGGATGACAAATTTTAAAACAAGTTTAACAAAATTGGTTTCATAATTTTTGGACCTTCCTATAATTTTCTATGAATAAAAAGGTGAAAACATAAAATTTAAATCTACTTTCAAAACCTAAATGGCAATTTTACCGAAAACCCCCTGGAAACTCACTTCTTCTCCCCCGCGGTCCTTCTCCCCCGTTCAAACAGGGGAGCGCGGCCGCGCGCGCTCCTACGGCCGCGACCGCGGCTGCCCGCCGGCGGCGAGGCTCCCCTGCCACGGAACCCGTGCCATAGGACCCCCATGACCCTCTACAACCTATTCCCCCTCTTCTTCCCCTCCAACGCTGCCCCGACGAGACCCCCGACGACGGAGGCGGCGGCGACGCGGCGGCGTACGTCGGCCGGCCAACCTCCGACGCCAACCACCCCGCAAGCGAGCCTACGAGCACCTGCAACTCTAGACAACCCTAGCGCACCACCTAGCACAAGCCAAGGTACCCTCAGGCGCTCTGCTCGCGTGCGCCCCCCCCCATGGCGGGCATGCGCACGGCGGCGAGCGGCGCTCCCCGGCTGCCCCGAGCCGCTCTCGCCCAACCGAACCCTTCTACACCATCTATGGCTCTAGCACAACTCAAAGAGACACTCACACCACGACCGAAGCCACCTCCCCAACCACTTCCACGGAAACCAACCCCATGGAACCGAGCTCACCGGAGACGCGGAAGAAGATGGCGGCGCAGATGCTCTGGAGGTGACGAGGGCGAACCAGGGGTGGTTTGGAGGATGGAGCAGGGCAAAGTGAAGCTATGAGCGAGAGGATTGTGACTGATGGAGGAAGGACGGCGGTGAATTTCACCGGCGACCGAGAACGAACGGGAACGGGCAAGAGGAAGAAAGAAGAAGAAAGGAGGCGAGCAAGAACTATTTATCGACGGAAAACCGACCCAGAGACTCGCCACCTCATGCTGGACCTCCTCGGTGCTGGCCTCGTGCAACGGCGACGTGTGGATCGACACTTACCGCCTTTGCCCACCGACGGTGAGCAGGCAGCCAAGCTGCTCTTCCTTCCCCCCCTTCTCTTCCAACCCGAGCGATTGCAAACCTATTTCTTCCCCAAAACTTCACCTAAACTCATCAAACTCCCAACATAGAACTTGTAGACTAAACCAAGCACTACAACTTTCATGTTGCAACCTTTTCAATCCGAGCAGTGTACGACGCGAATTTGAAGCTCCAATGTCGGTCGGCTTTTATCCCCAAATTCAGACCCAAATTTCGAATTTCTCAAATTACTTTCAAATTTACATTCAAACTCTCCTCGATCCCCAAATGAAACTTGTCCATCATCCATTCAATTTCACTCTCTCTTTTGGCACCATACTCAATTTCTCAACCAAACGCTCTAATTCGAGCTTGGATCATAGGTCGGCTTAGGGTGTTAAATGAACTCTGAAACCCTAGGTTAGTTCAGATATTCAAACCCAAATTACTTCCAAAATTTGAATAGAACCTGCTGTTCCTCAAAACACAAAAGTTCTTTGCCTTAACTTGAATTACATTTCTTATTTTGACACTTTCATCATTCGAGCACGAATTGAAGGTGAAATTGAGCTGCTAAGTTACTGCTGCGACTTATCCCCCAATTTCAGAACCCTTAACCGAACTTTACAAATTACTCTCAAAATTTGCATAGAACCTTCCCCTGATGCTAAAGACAAACTTGAAATTCACACTTAGAAGAACAACTTTCTAGTTGGAAGTTTCTACAGAAAACTTCAAATTCGATCCCAATTTGCACAAATTCAAATCTGTTGCCAAACACTGAATTTTTCTGAAAACATAATCTGACCGATTTACTTTCGGGTTTTTCTCCCTGATCCAGCCAGTTTCTGAGTGTGATCCAAAAATAAAAGTTGTTCATCATAGTTCCCTTGACAACTTTGTTTAAGGCACCTTGGCCATACCACCCACAGATCAATGGCTAATCTGCCTTGAACATCGCTGCTCACAATGAAATTTCAGCCAACTCAGAAAATGGTTAAGTATTGTGTCGGATGGTGAATAGTGCCATTTTCCATCTTTCTTTCTTCCATTTAATTGAGTTATTTCCATACTCTTTTCCATCCCACCTTTGTGTCAAACAGGTTCTCCCAATCTTTTTAACCAATAATATATTTTTACTTCAAATTTATGTCGAATTTTGACCAAATTTTTGACTTTGGTCAAAACTTCGTGCCGTTCAAAAATCGGGGATGTCACAGCCCTTCCCCCTTAAAAGAATCTCGTCCCGAGATTCCAAATAGAGCCGTAACTCGCTCTTAACAATGGAAAGGATAATGTGTCATATCCAAACTTCCGAACATACCTCACAAAGAACCTAAAGTGGTGCCGAGGGTTACGTCATAACTCCGAAGAACCTTCTCTACTAACTCCACTAGAAGACCCTTAACTTTTATCCCCATATTATTCTTGGTGGCTTTCGAAACCGTATATCATCTATTATTCTTAAAACCTTTCTCTCCACACATACTTACCCCCGAGAGTTGCCACATATATCATTTCCATGAAACACTAACATCAAGTAAAAGATTGACAGGGGTTATTGATAGAAACATACCAGGCATCATTGGTTCATCTTCTGGAAATTCCTCCACGTTCATATATCGAACCTGTCCGGTTTGAGGATTGAGAACCTTCCGTCTCACAAACCTTTGACCAACTCCTTGTCCCGACATTTGAGACTGCACATTTGGATTTCCACCTTGCTTGGGTAAACGACATTCACGAGCATAATGCCCAGTCTTGCCACAATTATAACAGGGTTGAGCATTGGATGGACCAGAGGTATCACGACTTCCTAGATCTTGTGGATGCACCGGATTTGAAATATTATTAGGGTTCCTTACCACCCACTGTTGCTGAGATGGTTGTTGTTGCGAACTTCCCTGGAACTGGTTAGCCGGTCCGCGATAGATAACCTTGAAGCGCTTTGGAGCACCACTAGATGGCTCACCTGCCGGATCTTTTCTCTTAAGAGCTTCTTCTTCTTTAAGACTTTCATCCAGAGCTTTCATCTTTTCTTCAGCTGATATCGCCATGCTCACTGCGGAACTGTAATCAGGGAAAGTACATGTTCCCAGCTTCTCCTGCATCCTTATATTAAGTCCACGGAGATAACAATCCCGCTTCTTGATTTCATTGTCCACGCTTTCTGGAGCATATTGGGCCAGATGTTCGAACGCACTGGTGTACTCCAGCACACTTTTAGTCCCTTGTTGAAGCTTTAGGAATTCCTCCAACTTCATCCGCATAATCCCCGCGGGCACAAACTGAGTACGGAACGCCGTCTTGAAGTCATCCCACGTAATATCCCTTCCTGCAATCTGCCTGGATAGAAAACTGGACCACCACGTACCAGCAGGACCATGAAGTTGAAGACCAGCAAACTCTACCTTTTGACTGTCAGTGCAATGAGGGATAACTCGAAACTTCTGCTCCAGGGTTCCAAGCCATTCGTTTGCTTCCAGAGGATGCTCAGCTCGAGTAAAAACAGGAGGATGGGTCTCCAGGAAGTGTGAATAAGTGACTTCACGTGGTCTTGCTTGACGGCTGGACGAAGAACTGCCAAGACTCTGAGCAATAAGGTTCAACAGTCGGGTCTGCTCAATTCCAGAACTGATGATATGAGCAAAAGGTTCCGCTAGACCGGGAGTTGGAGGTGGATTTTCTTCACTAGCTTCCGCTCCAGTTTGAGAGTTCCGTGGATCCGCCATTCTGCAAAAAGACCCCAACACAGACCATATAACTCTGCTTGTAAAGGACTGGTCATACTAAACTTCTATCCCTTCTTGCATTATGAAACTGAAGATGTAGGTGATGTCATCATGAGATGGTTATCCAACTAAGGCCAAAGCTGTTCTCTTGCTCCAACTACCCCTGGAAAGGAGGTTCTAAAACTACGCCACTCACCAAACCCCACAACCTTTGAAAATATGCAATGCAAGCATGATGCAGCGGTCCCTGCGTTCTCACAGACACATTCACCCTCGCAAGAAAAATTGGTGGCATCGTATAACTCTCCCTAGAATAAATTTCTAACGATTCTAGCGACATGCACGAACAGTTAGCATCTGCAAAACAAGCAAACCATTATCACTACTTGCCACCTAACGACTCGACTGCTTTTCTTTTATAGAAAATATGGTCCCAAAGTTTGAAAAGACATAATGTTCGTTGCTTACCCCAACCTATGGCTCTGATACCAGCTGTGGCAGAACCGCCAATTTAAACTGGCTCAAGTGCGCCATAACGACCATTCACGATCGTCGGACGCACTTCAAACAGTTCAAACTGGTGATCTGTCGAGTGTCCCAAGGACTCCTCGATAAACCACGTTAACTCATATCTTTGCCATACATCAGGATCGTTTTCGGTAAGGAGAACACAACGAACATTATCATTTTTACACAACATACCAAGGTTCTTACTTATTACAAGCCAGGTTTTGAAGAGAACTTAAATGCATGTCAAGCCATCACTAGGAGTTTAATACAAACCAGTCTAGGTAGTTCTACCGCACACATATCTACAACCTCCGGCTTACCCCTAGAATCACCGGGACCACGATGATCTAGGTCTTCTGGATCTTCTTGGTGATCCCATCCGTAGCTTCTTCTGAAAAACAAAAGGGAAGATTCCCTGAGTACGAAGGTACTCAGCAAGACTTACCCGCCTTACCAAAGAAAAGACTCTCAAGGAATATGATTGGGCTTTATGTGGATTTGGCTGACTCGACTCTTTTGCCTAAAAAGCATTACTAAAACTTGATCCTTATATTTTGTATTTTATGCTCAAGTGAGTTGTTACTTATCCATCTAGGTTATAAAATATTTTGCATACAGGTTGTACTAAGGTCAACCAGCATTTATGAATCAACCTCCTTTGGTTTAACTTGTTTCCTCTACGATGTTTAACACCTGATCAAGTGCACTCATAACCAAGAGTTGTGTCGATCCGGATCCATGTACATCCTGCAGGAGATACCCAGCCCCCAGCCACGCACAGTCGTACTTACTGTACGTAACAACCTTTCAATTAGTTGGACCAAAGACCGGAAATATCCTTACCCGAACCCGGGAAAGCATCCCCACGTGGGCCCCACGTCTGGCGACCACCCCGTGAGTTCCAGATGACGATCCCGCCTTTCTCCGACCCAGCAAGCACCGGTAAGCGATATTTCCAATCAACGAGCCAGCTAATCTAATTGGCTTTACTGGTCCCATAACCCAGTAAGAAACCAGGTAGAATCACTCGATCAAACAGGTAAACAACGGATCGGTCCTTAGTGACTTTAACTAGCAGGCAGAGCTAAGGATCGAGCTTCCTCAATCCCTTCTATCAACCTCTGCCCACTCTCTTTCAACCCAAACCGTTCGTGATTCATATGAGATTGGTGATAGCCTAGATCATCATCTTTTAACTTAACCTTACTAAGCATAGCCAATGTAAACATTGCTAATCAAGTTTCTTAGCTAGGCAAGGATAGTTCTATCAAGGAATATTTCATGCATCAAAGGGTTTCATCCATTCCTTAACCTAATGCACATAAAATCATAGAATTTGGACTCATGAATATTATGAAATAATGGGTGATTCAAAGATGCACCGGGGCTTGCCTGGAATCACGAACAGGTTAGATGCTTCCGCGATGCGAGATTCCGGAGCGATGACGATCACTTCCTTGATTTGTCGCTGATCCTCCGCGAATTCCACGAGCTCGTACTCCGGAGCTTGAGAGACTAAAACGCAATGCAAGTTAGTGATATGCTATGCAACATTTTTCAAAGAAGCTAAGCTACTTTTCCTTCTCGATACAGTTGCAAGCCAACACAAGCTACCCAAGATTTTTAAAAGACAAACTCATATTTTCTCTTTAATAAAACTTGCCCTAAATCATTTTTAGTTTATTTTTAATGATTAAAAATCATTTTCTAAAATGATAAAGCATTTAAATAAATACATAAAACAATTTTAGAAATTATTGCTAATTATAAAAGAGTTATTCATAATTTTAACATTTTATTAATTATTAAGCAATTATTTAATTAATCTAAACAAGGAATAAAATTAATTATCTACACAAAGTTAATTAACATTTTTAATGGATGACAAATTTTAAAACAAGTTTAACAAAATTGGTTTCATAATTTTTGGACCTTCCTATAATTTTCTATGAATAAAAAGGTGAAAACATAAAATTTAAATCTACTTTCAAAACCTAAATGGCAATTTTACCGAAAACCCCCTGGAAACTCACTTCTTCTCCCCCGCGGTCCTTCTCCCCCGTTCAAACAGGGGAGCGCGGCCGCGCGCGCTCCTACGGCCGCGACCGCGGCTGCCCGCCGGCGGCGAGGCTCCCCTGCCACGGAACCCGTGCCATAGGACCCCCATGACCCTCTACAACCTATTCCCCCTCTTCTTCCCCTCCAACGCTGCCCCGACGAGACCCCCGACGACGGAGGCGGCGGCGACGCGGCGGCGTACGTCGGCCGGCCAACCTCCGACGCCAACCACCCCGCAAGCGAGCCTACGAGCACCTGCAACTCTAGACAACCCTAGCGCACCACCTAGCACAAGCCAAGGTACCCTCAGGCGCTCTGCTCGCGTGCGCCCCCCCCCATGGCGGGCATGCGCACGGCGGCGAGCGGCGCTCCCCGGCTGCCCCGAGCCGCTCTCGCCCAACCGAACCCTTCTACACCATCTATGGCTCTAGCACAACTCAAAGAGACACTCACACCACGACCGAAGCCACCTCCCCAACCACTTCCACGGAAACCAACCCCATGGAACCGAGCTCACCGGAGACGCGGAAGAAGATGGCGGCGCAGATGCTCTGGAGGTGACGAGGGCGAACCAGGGGTGGTTTGGAGGATGGAGCAGGGCAAAGTGAAGCTATGAGCGAGAGGATTGTGACTGATGGAGGAAGGACGGCGGTGAATTTCACCGGCGACCGAGAACGAACGGGAACGGGCAAGAGGAAGAAAGAAGAAGAAAGGAGGCGAGCAAGAACTATTTATCGACGGAAAACCGACCCAGAGACTCGCCACCTCATGCTGGACCTCCTCGGTGCTGGCCTCGTGCAACGGCGACGTGTGGATCGACGCTTACCGCCTTTGCCCACCGACGGTGAGCAGGCAGCCAAGCTGCTCTTCCTTCCCCCCCTTCTCTTCCAACCCGAGCGATTGCAAACCTATTTCTTCCCCAAAACTTCACCTAAACTCATCAAACTCCCAACATAGAACTTGTAGACTAAACCAAGCACTACAACTTTCATGTTGCAACCTTTTCAATCCGAGCAGTGTACGACGTGAATTTGAAGCTCCAATGTCGGTCGGCTTTTATCCCCAAATTCAGACCCAAATTTCGAATTTCTCAAATTACTTTCAAATTTACATTCAAACTCTCCTCGATCCCCAAATGAAACTTGTCCATCATCCATTCAATTTCACTCTCTCTTTTGGCACCATACTCAATTTCTCAACCAAACGCTCTAATTCGAGCTTGGATCATAGGTCGGCTTAGGGTGTTAAATGAACTCTGAAACCCTAGGTTAGTTCAGATATTCAAACCCAAATTACTTCCAAAATTTGAATAGAACCTGCTGTTCCTCAAAACACAAAAGTTCTTTGCCTTAACTTGAATTACATTTCTTATTTTGACACTTTCATCATTCGAGCACGAATTGAAGGTGAAATTGAGCTGCTAAGTTACTGCTGCGACTTATCCCCCAATTTCAGAACCCTTAACCGAACTTTACAAATTACTCTCAAAATTTGCATAGAACATGCCCCTGATGCTAAAGACAAACTTGAAATTCACACTTAGAAGAACAACTTTCTAGTTGGAAGTTTCTACAGAAAACTTCAAATTCGATCCCAATTTGCACAAATTCAAATCTGTTGCCAAACACTGAATTTTTCTGAAAACATAATCTGACCGATTTACTTTCGGGTTTTTCTCCCTGATCCAGCCAGTTTCTGAGTGTGATCCAAAAATAAAAGTTGTTCATCATAGTTCCCTTGACAACTTTGTTTAAGGCACCTTGGCCATACCACCCACAGATCAATGGCTAATCTGCCTTGAACATCGCTGCTCACAATGAAATTTCAGCCAACTCAGAAAATGGTTAAGTATTGTGTCGGATGGTGAATAGTGCCATTTTCCATCTTTCTTCTTCCATTTAATTGAGTTATTTCCATACTCTTTTCCATCCCACCTTTGTGTCAAACAGGTTCTCCCAATCTTTTTAACCAATAATATATTTTTACTTCAAATTTATGTCGAATTTTGACCAAATTTTTGACTTTGGTCAAAACTTCGTGCCGTTCAAATATCGGGGATGTCACACCAGGGCAGGACCCTCGACGCGAGCCCAGACAGGGTGCGGCGGGCACGGGAGGCAAGCACCAGTGCGCGGGAGCCGGGCCCAGGCAGCCACGGCAGAGCGCAGCAGCCAGGCGCAGTCGGGCACAACGGCGACGCATGGGAGAAGGGCGCGTGCGCAGGCGGCGGTGCCCGGGTTGCTGGCGCAGGCGGCCATGGTAGGGCCCTGCGACGGGAGCCCTGGCAGCGCGCGGCGTCTACGGGAAAACTATGGGGTGTTGCACATCCCTCATGGCGGGTGAGCTCCGCCGGCCAGCGCGTCCTTCCTGCGCTGGGTTCCGCGGCATCCAACCAGGCCGCGCACCAGGTATAAAAAAAAAAAAAAAAAAAAAGGCCGCGCAGCCGTATGAAGAGGAGAAAATTCCATATTGACACTCGGAAAGTTCATAGTTCCCTATTTGACACTCAAAACTTGAAAATTCCCTATTTGACCCGGATGCAAATTTTGCTTCCCTATTTGACACTATTGTGACCTCTGCTAGTTGATTCTACCAAGTTTGGACTATTCATTGCCAGTTTTTTGCCATATGGACGAGGGAGGCGTGGGTGCGGGCGACGTGGTAGGCGCAGGTATGGGCAGGAGCATGGAGGGCGACACCCGCAATGGAGAGAATGTTGTACCCATCGACGACTATGGCAGTGGGAGAATGCTGCCCCCAAAAAAATTGACAATATGAAAGAAGAAATTTTTTGTCAATTCCTAAATGACATCGTCCGGATGCTAGGGGAAAACAGACTTTTCATCTGCTAGTTAACACCGTCATCGTGCTCTACTCACGATAGTGTCAAATAGCGAAGCAAAATTTGCATCTATGCCGAATAGGGAATTTTCAAGTTTTGAGTGTCAAATAGAGAATTAGGAACTTTCCCAGTGTCAAATAGAGAATTTTCTCTATGAAGAGCACCGTCGAGTTCTGGGCTGTGTTGAGATCTCAAAAGTACTTTTTAATTCCTATTTATCCCCCTCACAGAACACGCATTCCTAAAAATTCTCTTTTTCATCTTTCCTATTCATCTCCCTCGCATAACACGCATCCCAGAGAAAAAAAATACTTTTTCCCCACTCCATCTAAACACAGCCCTGATCCTTTTCGCCAGCCCCCATCGGCCATCGAAAGGAGAGGAACAAATTGATTAGATGGAAGGAATGGAATAAACTATCAAGGCGGTAAGATGCTGCCACAGTCAATGACGCATACTCTCTCCGTCCCAAAATAAAAGTAGCTATGAGATACGTGCACGTGTTATTTTTTCAACTTTGACTCAATTTGTAGAAAAAACTTGCAACATTTATGTCTTCAAATAAATTTATTAAAAAACTAGATTCAAAGATCTTTCTAATGATACTAATAATATGTTATAAATCTTAACATTATTTTATATATAATTGGTCAAAGTTGTAAAAACTTATTTTCTCGAAAAGCGAGAACTATTTTTATGGGAGGGAGTTGATCCCACCAATCGGTAAGCATGAAAAATTGAGTGGAAAGACATCGGGTGGACAGCAGCATAGGACAAGATCGAGCGGCACACAAATCTGCCATATAGCTTAATCGAAAAATTAGGAAATAAATATGAAAACATGTCCACAAACAGATTTTCATGTGAAAGGGCAAAAACGTCTTTTAACATCCACTTAAATGGACGGCAGGATGAAAGTGAAGTGAGGGCCAATCAGGGAATGAAAAGTTTCTCAGGGCCAAGAAAGGAACCAAGAGTTTTTTTAGGCCAAATAAGGTATCTTTACATACTAAACCCCGTGCAATTCCCGGACGCCGGATGTGTCCACGTCACTGGAAATTCCCGGCCGTTCGATCGGCTGGGCGAAAGGCCCAGATCGCCCGAATCCATGTCAATTTTAAAAAAGCCCTCGATTTGTCACGAAATAAACCCGCACTCCAGCCTCCTCTCTCAGGAAAATTTATGAAACAACCCTTAACTTTTCTAAAAACCAACCCGCAGTCCGGCCATCTTGGTTCAGCAAAATGTGTAAATAAGACCTCACGTTTTGGGTGAATCAACCCGCCATCCTAGCCCTCCCTCAGCAACATTTTTACAAGAACCCTCGCACTTTAATTAAATCAAAACACAACACGTTTCATTCATTGTCTGTACAATTTGAACACCAAAACACGTTGGAATCAAAAGTTGTTCAACCTAAAACTTGATCTATGATTCAAACATTAAAACTTTATTATAGAATATATTTTCATATTCAATACGCCTTTGCTATTTATATGCACAAATACTTACATACAACCCATTGTACCTTAAATTTGGACAACAAAACATGTTCAAATAAAAAATGATCAATACAAAAATTACTTATAGTTTTCAAAATCTACATCTTTATGATATAGTAGAATTTCAAATATGAAATGCTTAAAAAAAGAATATAATTACGATGCACCCTCCACAATAACACAACATATTTTAATGTAACCATTAATTATCTCATGATTTCACACAAAAAAATTAAATATCTAAATAATTATGCTTCACCCTCCTTGATAAATTATTTTAACTCTTCTTTCACCACAATAATAAAACAAATATCATATCCCCATTTCAATACCTATATTACTTAAACAATAGCATTACAATAATAAAACAACCAAATACAAATTGTTCGTGTCAATTATCATATGTATCATTATACTTATTTAAACTTTGGCGAATTCAATGTGCACTCCACGAACAACAAATCCAAAAAAAACATTAGACCTCTGCAAAACCAACTCCCTTTATGGGTATCGGTGACCGGTTAAATCACCTTGCACATCTATGCACCGCATACATCACAATATTAACACCTATTTATGATGACTGCCATAAACAAGCTTTCTCGCTACAAACATATGGACGATCCATAGTCAACGGTCCACACACATAATAAAACTTTATAAGAATGGATATATACATCGGTGAAGGGTCCCTTTGGCGCGCCAATCGGCGCGGTATTTTTCTAGTAAGCTCTAAAATGTATCTATGTGACACGTAACACTTACTTACATCTCAAGATAAAGGTGCGAGACACACTTTCTCGCTTCTAAAGGAAGAAGAGTGAATTAGTACTCAGTGTCTCACTTCTACTGCTAAACGAGAACTTAAAAATCTGTACAACTGATGGATTATCATTAGGCATATGTCTTTCGTTTAATGCTGTTGAAACAAAAACCCTAATTTCCTAGAAAGCTAGAAAAGATAAACCCATGAAGCCGGCACGCCGAAAGCAAAAACAAAGGATCAAAACCACCAAACAGAGCAAGGGAGCACGGCGGAGCAAACCCTCCTATATTAACCCACACTCTGCCTCTCTTCCCCTCTCTTTCCCCGTCTCCGCCCCCCTCCCCCACCGCCTCCCCAGATTCCTCCGCACCGCCATGGACGACCTCGAGCAGGCTATCCTGCTGGCGTCCGACTCCCCCGCCGCCGCCGCGGCGTCCCCGTCCGTCCGCGCGGAGGCGCTCGCCTTCTGCGCCCGCGCCCGCGACGAGTCCCCGCCGTCGTCGCTCCTCCGCCTCTGCCTCTCCGGCATCGCCTCATCCCCGCACGCGCAGGTTCACTTCTGGTGCCTCCAGTCCCTCCACGACGCGCTCCTCCGCCGCCGCCTCATGCTCCCTGATGACATCGCGCTGCTCCGCTCCTCTCTCCTCTCGCTAGCGGTTTCCTCACACGCCGCCTCGCCGCCGTTTCTCCGCAACAAGCTCGCCCAGCTAGTCGCGCTCCTCGTCCGCCTCGAGTACCCCCATGCCTACCCCTCCTACTTCCTTGACCTACTCCCGCCCGCGCCGCCGCAGCCAGGCCCGACGGACATGTTCGCGCGGGTCCTCATCTCCCTCGATGACGACCTGCTCTCCCAGGACTATCTCCGCAACGCTGGCGAGGCCAACGACGCCATGCGGGTGAAGGATTCCATGCGCGCGCAGTGTGTGCCCCAGATCGCCCGCCACTGGCACGCAGCCGCCTCGACACTCCGTACGGCTGACCCTGTGGCCGCAGCTGTAGCCCTCGACGCTGCGCGCAGGTGCATCTCCTGGATCGATGTTGGACTGGTGGCGAACGATGTGTTTGTTCCTCTACTCTTTGACATTGCGATGTCACCTGGAAGTGCGGCTCCACTTGCTGCTGCAGCGGTTGGGTGCCTCTCTGCTGTGGCAGCAAAGAGGATGGACGCGAGGGCGAAGGTGGGATTGTTGAGGTCGCTCCTGGCTGCACAGCAGGGGCTCGGTAGCCCAGACAGTGGGTTAAAGATGGCACCCTTGGTAACAGCATATGCTGTGGAGGCTCTCGAATGTTATCGGAGGCTTGGTCCTAGTGATGCTGATGGAGCTGCAGCTTTGGAGATGTTGGAAGAGGTGTTGCCGGCTGTATTTGCAGCTGCCGAGAGCTTCGATGATGAAGACGTGGATTCTGGTGCCGTGCTTGAGTTCTTATCTGGCTATGTGAGCATGATGAAGGCACCGTCCGAGAAGCAGTTGGGGCACTTGGGACGGATCTTGGAGGTTGTGCGGGTGCAGATGTTATATGATCCAGTATATAGGGGGCATCTTGATGTGCTCGACAAGATAGGGAAGGAGGAAGAGGACCTCATGGCAGAGCAACGGAAGGATTTGATTGCATTGTTCAGGAACATTTGTCGTGTAGCGCCAGCTGCTTCTCAGCTATTCATAAGAGGGATGCTTGTTACAGCTCTCTCTTCTGCAGAAGCCAGTGTGGAGGATGTTGAGGTTGCTCTTACCCTGTTCTACCGGCTTGGAGAAGCAGTGGGTGAGGAAGAGATTCGGACTGGGACAGGGCTGCTGGGGGAGCTTGTTCCCATGCTCCTTGCTGCGAGGTTCTCATGTCACACACACCGCTTAGTTGCATTGGCGTATCTCGAGACAGTTACCCGCTACATGAAGTTCATGCAGGAGCATGTACAGTACCTGCCACACTTGCTTGGTGTGTTCTTGGATAACCGTGGCATACACCATCAGAATGCCCTCGTGAGCCGGCGTGCAGGATATCTATTCATGAGGGCAGTTAAGTCATTGAAGGCAAAGCTAGTGCCTTACTTGGATACCATTTTGCAGGTCTTTCCTTATCTCTGTTGGTGGATAAATACTTAACCTTTATGTTATGCTGTATCTGAAACTGTTGTCTATGAGTTAACAGAGCCTGCAAGATGTACTAAGCCAATTCACTTCTATGGATTGGGCAAGCAAAGGTACAAAGTTTCCCAGCTCGGAGGACGGCAGCCAAATCTTTGAGGTGCATTGTTCATTATCTCTATAACCCGACTTACATGTGCCTAGTTTATGTTTTGTGGCAGTGGAAATGCTAACTTGGACCAATGACACATGGTCTAATTTCAGGCTGTTGGATTATTGATCAGCATTGAAGAGGTTTCACCAGAGAAGCAAGCTCAGTGCTTGACTGCTCTGCTAAATCCTCTCTGCCATCAGGTGATTAATTTTCTTTTGCTTGATATTGTGGCATTAGGTTCTTTAAGAGATGAGAAACTTGCTAAAGTTTGCTTTTCTTTTCTAGATTGAATCGCTTGTTATGGATGCCAAAGCACAAGGACTTGAAGAATCATCACCAAGAGCCATTAGTCTTCAACAGATTATTGTCGCATTGAATATGGTCAGCAAGGTAATTTTCGTGCACAAGTTGCAAGGATGTGTTATAAAGCATTCTCTAAATGAGGTTTGGCATTATAGTCTATCTCTGCTATGTTATGCTGGTGCTCTAATTTCTTTAAGTTCTGATTGTTCTCATGTAATAATTCTTCCAAGTCACACTTACTGAATCCGCATTGCGCTTTTTTAGGGCTTTAATGAACGCCTTGTGATGGGAAATAGGCCAGCTATTGGGGTCATGTTCAAGAAAGTAAGTCCTGTGAACTTTCCTATATCGACTTGTATTGAATGGTTTTGGATTGCCACCAAGTATCATACGGTATACTATGCAATTAGCTAGATAAGGAAACACTTGTTAGCCCTCAATTATTCTCGGCATTAGTAAACACCTAATCTGTGGTCTTCACTTTGCCTTTTCTTCTAATTTTAAAAATTCTTATCATCTTCCCAGACCCTTGATGTTGTTATGCAAGTCCTCATCTCATTTCCTAATGTGAAACCTCTCCGGTCTAAGGTAAATCTAAAACTGTTTGTCGAGCATCTTTATCACTTCCTGCTTTGATGACATGACATGATTAACTGTTTCCTAATTTTTGCAATTACTGAAATGCAGATTATATCCTTTCTGCATCGGATGATTGAGATATTAGGTCTTCCAGTGCTTCCATATGTTCCAATCGCACTGAGACAATTACTTCTTGATAATGAGGTATTTCAATTTTATTTTAATGACAGAAGCCTCTGTCTTCTTGGTTTTCTGCTTTGTAACCTAGAACAAAATTTCTTCAAGGGAAGGCATCTGGACAGACTTTTGCTGTATACATATCAGTAGTAGTTTTAAATATATGTTTGCAGCCTTTAAAACGAAAAAAAAGGAAATTGTTTATTACAAGTATTGAGTTGCATGCACCAACCAATTCAACCCAAAAGCTTAAGCTGATAGGGAAAGGTAGGCAATTCACTTATACTCCAATACCCCGCCCCCCTCACGTGCAGGCTCCCTTAGGCCGCATATGTGGTTATTGGAGTGGGCTTCAATTATTTTATTTAATCGCGCCTGGCAGGATTCGAACTTGCGACCTTTGGCCCTGATACCATATTGAGTTGCATGCACCAACTAATTCAACTCAAAAGCTTTGGTAGGCAATTCACGTATACTCCAACAAGGCTAGACTATTTAGCCAAATAACAATGGAAATGACAAACATGTTAAGCCATAGATATGCATTAATGGTTCCCTAAATGGCCTGTTCCTACCTTGTCAACTGCATGTTGCTATTTTAGGCATTATCTGAATAACAGTGCAATCTTTCTCTTTCTGAGGCAGATTTCAATGTGTCCTTAAAAACATTCTTGTACTTACCGTGAAACAGTTATAATAAGTAGCTAGAGAGCAGATTAGTATTTTTTTTTCCTGGGGGACAAAAACATAGGGACAAATTCTCTGCGCCTCTATGGATTTAGCGCCCCCTCCCCCCCCCCCCTCCGCGGTTGTATATCCACTGGTTTCCTGTTTCATGTGACCCTGCCACCAGACCATATGTCCTCTTCTGTCTTCTCATAGGTTCCATCACTCACTACCTGGCAGACTCCTTAGCACCTGTTTCATTCGCCTTTTCTATCTGGAAAACTTTTAGTGCTAAAATGATGTAGAACACAGGTTGAACTACAAATTACAATCACACCATTGCAGGCAAAGTGTCTTCAGGGATTGTCTTAGGGTGATTAGACAAAGGGTGCGATCACCATGGCAGTGCATTTTTTTTCATGTCAACGAAGTACGTGTGAAAGTTAGTTAATATAACTAAATTGTATATAACCCATTAATACTAGCCTCTTTTTTTTAATACTTCAATTTTGTCCCAGTTCTTTCTCTTTTCCTATTATCTTATGGTTAATTCTATCTTGCATCATTTTCTCACATCATTGTTATTTTTCATACAGGCTAAAGATATGGTGGAATTTCTCGTATTGGTAAACCAAATAATTTGCAAGTTCAAATCGTCAGCTAGTGCAGTACTGGAAGAAATCTTTCCTACTATTGCAAGTCGTTTGTCTGTGATACTATCACAAGATGCATTTTCAGCTGGTCCTGCAAGCAATACTGAGGTAATGTTGGTTTGTATCTGTAAACACGCCATTGTGTATAATACTTTATTTTCTAGATACATGTTCTTGTAATGCCTTTGATGTATCTGCTTGTCTATATTGCGAGAATGCTAGTGCCTTCGGAATGAACTAACCATTGAGGATATACTGCATTACATGTTACTGTTTTCTGTTTTCCTACTTATAACAGTGCAATTCTAGCTATAACACTTGTCAAATACAGTTCAACAAAACAAATAGTTCCTGCACGATTTATGAACACTCACTAGATGAACCAAGATGACACGATGCCATACTCCACTTTACGATTTATGGATATTCTGATAGGTTGTTGCCTTATCTAAATTCTTATCTAATTTGCTTATTTTTATTAGCATCAATGCACTGGCTTAAGTGGGTAGGTTTGTACAGTTACTGGTTATGTTTCCTTGTGTAATTTGTTATCATCACCACTGCAGGAAATGCGGGAGCTGCAAGAGCTGCAGAGGACATTGTACACATTCTTGCATGCTGTGGCAACACATGATCTTTCTACAATTCTCCTTACTCCTAGCTGTATACAGTACCTGGATACTATAATGCAGCTGCTTTTATTTACTTCATGTAAACATAAAGATATACTACTCCGCAAGGTGAGAATTATGGTTGATTTTGATTACTTATCTTCTTTTTCTATCTACCAACAGCCTCAGTCTTCACTGTAAGTAACATGTTGGCATCATTTACTCACACTGTGGCCATGGTTTTCTTAGGGATGTGTACAGATTTTTGTAAATCTTGTAAAAGACTGGTGCATTAACTCTGAAGAAAAGGTAATCTTGTTATGCCATGAACTATGAGCTATTTGGTACCTGACTTTCAGTTCGATTTCTCACATAGTTCTTGTTTTGTTACTCTCCTTTCCTCAGGTTAATGGCTTCCGTGATTTTATGATCGAGAAGTTTGCTACTAATTGCTGTCTGTTCAGTGTCCTTGATAAATCATTTGATTTACGTGATGCAAATTCGGTAAGATATGCTTGCTACAATTTATGGGCTTCAGGGCTTGTGGCAATCCTTATATTTGCTATATTTACAGTAAACTCCCATGGAAATATGATGTGTTGTCTTATGCTCAACTTGAATTTTAGTAACTTCAGTAATAATCGCCATTCTGGTAGGATTTATAGGCTTCAGACTGTGGAGCACTAGTCTCACAAAAGATGAAATGTCTGACCACTGCCTAATTCAAATTTGAGCTGACATAAGTTCAGCTTGATTATGTAACCTGTAAGGTACATCTGATTTCTAAACAAGGATTTCAACTTGATAAAGTTAATGTGCTATTGCATTTTTTCAGTAATCCAACCATTGTATTTATTAACTTAGGTAATGCAATCGTATATCTTCAGTTGTAATTCTAAAGTGGATTTAGAAAGTGGGTCCCACATTGTCCCATGCTGGCCTTCTGCAGTATCAATATATGATAATATGTTGGTTTATTCAATTTAGGACACTACCAGGACTGTATAACCATTTCTTTTCCTTTCATATGTCTAAATGGGATGCTTAGTTTCTGCCGATATGCTACGTCCTGGTCCTTCATTGCTCCTCTGTGGGTAAACAAAGTGCTTAGTGTCAGAACTATGCATGTCAGGATAGTGGGGCTGGGCTTTCCAAGTTGACTATTTAGGTTTGGAGTGAAATAGACACGTTACTTGGTCTTAACATATTTGTTTGATTCAGAATACCCTGTGTTGTCAATTGCCAGCATTACTAGTGAATATTTTTTTGGTGCATGGATTGATTATTTTTCTTCAACAGTCAGCTTTATTTATTTGACTTGTTTCTTTCTTCAGCTTGTTCTCTTTGGTGAAATTGTGGTGGCCCAGAAGATCATGTATGAAAGATTTGGGGAGGTCTTCATTCAGAAGTTTGTAGAAACAGGTCTTACAAAAGTTTGCTGCCCACCAGACCTAGCTAAACAGTATTGCCAAAAGTTACAGGTATGTGTTATCTTCTCTTGAACCTCGCTTGTTTTGATATTTTTCATTGATATGATGCTGGACATTACCATGTGGAGATTTTGTAAGCCAAATCATTTTTCTTAAAGTAGATAACTCAGATGTGAGTAAACTATGCTTCTGTGCTGTTGAGAGTTTGATGCTTATCAGCTTATCATTTCAAAGCAACTCTGTAGTATGTAAATGGTAGCTTGCGCGGTGAGTGTTTAACATATAACTTCAGTTGAGTGAATAGTTATCCATCCATCTGTGTCCTATATTTTAAGGCTATTTCATTGTTAGGTGCAACTGGGAAAATGTGCTAATTATTTTGTGATTCATGATCTCATCTCTTGTTTAAGAATAACCCACTTCTTTTGGATTGTTTTAATATACTGTTTCTTGCTGTAATGAACGCTTCTGTTTCAACAGGGAAATGATATCAAGGCATTCAGGTCATTTTATCAATCCCTTATCGAAAAATTGAGGCCGCTAGGGAATGGGAGCCTCGTATTCAGATAGCATTGTTCATCCATCTTCAATATGTTTGCCAGCAGAAGACTCCTAAGTTGTGGTATTCAAGTATAGGTAGTAATTACTATCCTTTTGTTTCTTATTCTGTTTTCTGTATTGCTTTCTCCACATTGTTTTGTTCTGTTTTTTTTTTTGATAAATGATTTACGATTTGCAGGGTAGTCGTGTCATCAATGTATATAGAGCTACCATTTCTGAGATTGGAAGGTAATCTCTTGCCTCTAATGTGATTCAAGCTATCTTTCTGTTTTCCCCTAATTCCCCTTCTCTTTGTTGTGGTATAAATCCCCATGGCATGTTATGTAGTTTGTGCACATCTTTTATGAGTACTTTTCCGGTTCTCTTGAACATTCTGTTTAGTAGCTTGAATTTTGTATTCATAAACCCCATGCATTTGTTTCCATTAGCATGTTAGCAGTTTGCGCCACATGCATTGCCTGGTTTTATATTTGTCAATCTTTGATATTTTGAAGTACTCCCTCCATTCCAGTTTGGCATATTTAGATATATAGGGGCTGTTTAGTTGGTTAAATTTGGTGAAAAGTTTTAACGCTGAGAAGTGTGCCCTGTGAGGGGCACGGTTCTCAGTGTGAACTTTTGGTGAAATTTCACCATCTAAACAGGGCCATAGTTATTAGTATGTACTTAGATATACATTATCTAGATATATATTAATATCTATGTATCTAAATATGCCAAAACGACTTACAATTTGGAACGGAGGGGGTAGTACACAATTGGTTCAATGCATCATATGCTTTTATGCCTCCACTAAAAGAACTTAAATGCAATTTGAGTCCTTGTTCTCACTTTAGTTTATGTTGGCTACATGTAATTGATCTGAATTTGCTCTTTTATGCTTTGCAGATGTATACTGCGGCAATATGTTTACCGAGTCAGCTACCATGGTGGTGGAGTTCCTTATTCATTGTGTTCTAGTGAGATGCAGGGGTGTTTGCCCCTCAATAGTTTCTGCTGAGAGAAAAGAAAAGGTTCCATTTGTTTAGCTTGAGCTTTCTCCCCCAAATCATAGTTATTCTTCTATCTGGGCCTGAAATTTTGCAAGGTACTTCCAGTGGACTAGTAGTTGGGGGATAGGAGGAAAAGAGTGCTGTGTAGGCACTAGGCAGTGTTTTTCCTGACAAAATTGTCGCACCGCCTGTTGTGTTATGTTGTGTGTTATGTTGTAGTGTTATACCAAATTTTGCGAAGCCGAATGGTTTGCACCCCTACAACATTAGCCGTTGGGGGTGCTATACTGTACATATTATTTGGTCATGGTGCCGTTCGCTTTCGTAAATCCTTTTTATCGCCTTGTTTGTCATTCTGATGCTGCAGTTGCAACAGAGCATGGTCATTGATGATGCTATGCTTTCGGTTTCCCCCATCGAGCCTGTGGAGGATACCATGCCAATGACCCAAGTTGTGTTTCTCTTCTAACATAGTTTTTTGTGCCCTTTTTACCCCATTCTATTTGCGCAATCTTTCTATTCTAGAATTTTAATAATCGGGTGAATTTCCAATGCCATGTCGAAGTGCTTGTCGACAAGATTCTGCACGGCAGAGACAGCCAGTCACGGTAAGCGCACGAGGTGTAATTTAATTATCAAATAGACAAAAAGGCTTAAAGAATTGGTCAGAGTACTCCATCCGTCCCAAAATAGATGTCATTCTCGCTTCCCAATAAAAACAGCATCTTTGAGCATTAACAAATTATATATAAAATAATATTAATATTTATAGTACATCATTAGTACCATTAGATAGATATTTGAATCTAGTTTTTTAACAAATTTATTAGAGATATAAATATTACATATATTTTTCTGCAAATTGAGTCAAAGTTAAGAAAGTAACACGTGCACGCATCACATAGCGTCACGAGGGAGTATATTTCTAGGGTCTTTGTAGAGTACTAGAGCCTAGATTTTGAACTTGCTCTGTTGCTCCTATGAGTGTGTTTTGTTCCCCGGATCTGCACGTTCTGGTTCGGTGGAACCGTAGAAACATGAAAAGATGCTTGTTTGGTCTCCTGAACGTACCGTGCAGCTCTGACTTCGCTCGTGAAGATATACGGTGATGTCCTGTATCCAGGGGAACGAATCGGGCGTCGCTGCCGTCTGCCGTCGCTGTCCAGTCTCTCATGGGCTGGACAGACTAAATCTGCTCATACAACAAACCAAACAAAATCTAACATTTTTTGCACCCGCTCATGCAACCTCCCTCACCAAACGCTTTCTTTCTAAAAATTTGTATTCACTCAGCCTGCATCTTATTGTAGCTCTACGAAACCCTCATCCGATCAACCAAACACATCCTAGGAGATAGGTTGTTCATTATCACTGGACTAGGGGAAGCACCACGAGTCCACGGGCTCCTCCTTCGGTGCTAAATTAGTTGAGCTCCTCGGACCCTAAGAGTGTTTGGCAAAAATTTCTCATTGTAAAATTGCTCAATGCACAGTTTGCTATCGATGTATATCGGCCGGCATGTGGGGCTTGGAAGTTGGAACTGCGGCAAGCAAAAATGCTGGAGAGCGACAACTATTGTTCAGCATGTATCATTTCTCCCGGTTGTTCTTTTGACCCAAGAACTTAACGCTAAAGGAGCAAGAACATATGTACCTAACCATAGCTGGTTATTGCTATATTCTAAACATAAGGGGGGGGGGGGGGGCGGGGGGGTCCAAGTCTGCAAGTATACAAAAGAATTTGTCCGTCTTTAATAATTGTGGCGTGAGTCATGTCAAGATCAACTCATCTTTGCCTGGGCCATTCTGATCCATCAGCCTCTTGTGTCAACGCAGCTGCTGTTCTTGCCGCACAACACAGCTGGAAAGGGAGCCATGGCCAAGGGAAATGCCAGACCAGCGTGGGACCATGCCCCCTTCCAAATTCCAAACATACTATGGGACAAGGCACACAAACAAATGCTCAACAAGGGTTGAAGGCCATGGATCATCTACAGGGGGGACAAGATAAGCCAAAGAATCCAAGCGCGCATCATAGAGAAGCCGACAACAGAAACACTGCTAAGCTGAACTGTCACTTTTTCAGTCCACGGCAAGCTTGTTGAAAAACTCGGCTCCTGCCTGGTCTAAAAAACTTGGCTCTTCCAGCCACGATCAAAAATATCTGGCTCGTCTGTTAGCTCTGTGTCATGCTCAAACTTCTTTTTCTTTCCCTGTGACGTTTTTTTTGTTACTTCCCTTTCGAAAGGGGAAATGGATGTTACCTTTTCCTCTTTGCGGGTGAAAAATGGGTGTTACTTGGATATTACTCCGTAGAACCTGTCTCAAAGGAGTGCTAACAACCACATATTAGTGTTAATAAATTTTTATTTGGTTGCTAATTGTCTTGCCTATGGCTTGAAATCAACGCACCTTTACCATGGCCTCCACGAGGTTGTTGACATGTAGCAGTGTATGGGAAGTTGGGAGCAGCTCTGCTGCTGATCCGATCGATGTCGTGAAAAGATGTCAGGACACAAAGCGTGCGTTGACATGAAAGGTTTACACTAGCAATTAATAATGACTATATGCCTAAGGATATGTTGGTCTAATGGTGTTAGGTTGATTAAATGCTAATTAAAAATGTAAAGCCTCTGCTTTTGACAAAAAGAAGATCAATTATGATCGAATCCCCAGCATAGAATAATTGGTGAGAACTAGTCACATTTTGCAAAGGAGACATTTCGTTCTTGGGTTCAGAATTCAAATGTCAAGTAAGCTGTCTATTGAAGATGTGAGCAACCCCTTTTTAACAAATAACAATCATAAGCAATTGTATGTGTTCAGTTCAGTGTATATACTGGTTGACCAAATCAAGCTAAGGATAGTGTCTAATTTTAAAAATAATCAGGCTAGCTATTAGAGAACATTGTTTGCCCGTAGCCGACAGATTGAAATACTACAGATCAACTAAGAGATGCCTGCACCAACTAATCACCGGCATTCCTTACACGTATGCAAATTAAGATTGATGTATCGATCCAATCACCGAACAGAGCAGCATATCTACACAGGGATATCGAATAATCATCGACCACTATACTTATCCAATTCCCATTTCTCAGCATAAAGAAGGCTGATGAGGAATATGTGCACACGTCCGGGGGGGGGGGGGGGCAAGAATGATCCATATTAAATCACGAGTATGTTCAACAAAATCAAGAACCCTAGCTAGCGTCTACTGGATAGATACAATTTTTTTAGGCCATGTGTGTCTCTTCTCAAAGCAGTAGTAGCCATTGATCTAGAATGTTTAGCTGAAAATGACATATTCATAAGGGTCTAGATCATATCATATAACCCTGTGGTTGTACCTGCCAAAGGTTTGCCTTGAGATTAACACAGAAAACCAATCAGGAATTAGGGAGAAGTAGTGCACAAGAAGCCCTATCGCCTTGAGCCCTCGACCATATAGTACACGCATATATCATATAGCAGCCAGTTGGTAACGGGTCGTCGAGTGACACTTGAGCTCTTCATGGAAAAAGATGGCGAACCTACCCCGGCCGTATCTCTCCCGTCACGAGGGTGCCCTGTCGCTGACCTGCAAATGACTGTCATTAGCAGCGTACCTTCTTTACATGTGATCCTATTTTCTTTTAAGCAGGGTTTCTAGAACGTGTCAATTCTGGAGCTTGCTTGTTGGTTTCAAGGTCACAATTTTCAGGAGAGGGGTTCTTTGTCATGTTTGAGTTAAATTAATTGACTCTTCATATATTGCCGATCGATGGATCCTTTTTATTGCGCTAGTCTGACCTTGTTGATCCAACAGGACGTCAGGACGTGACCTTAATTATATATTTATATATATGTTGAAGACCAGGTTTCCTTTTTTTTTTTGTTGAAGACCAGTTTTCCTTGGAGATGAAACAAAACAGGCAAGGAAAATTGTTGGTTCTCCGATCCGTGGCGATGAGTTCACTTTGGCAAACTAATTATCACGGCACCACGCGGCCAATTGTAATGAATGAAGAGGTGGATTGATCTTGAAGCTGAATCGATCACGCACGTGAGTGATGAGCCGGGTTGATTAGTTAGTTTCCTAATCGTCGTAACTAACGCATGCAGGCCCGATCAGTTCGCACCGCGGCAGAGGTCAAAAGGACGCGAGGATTGTTTCTCTGCAGGCACGCATCGGCGTGCAGGATCGAACACAATCGCTTGACTTGTGCCCTGCTTGAGCAACTTGCTCCAACGACTCCACCACCTGCCGGAGAAAAAAACAAGCCCATGTTATTGCAGGTGAAGACTGGGCGTGTGTGTATGCATGTATCGCCTGTAGAGTGCAGTACTTGGTACTAGAAATATCCGTCCACTCTCTTTTACACGGTCCTAATCAAATCCGCGAAACTTTCTTCGGTGCAAGACGCAGCTGATGCCTAGCTAGCTCCTGGAGAAAAATTCTTCCATATCTGTAGCCGTCATCTGATTTCCATGGTTTTATAATTTATTATAACCCCAAACCTAACCCCGCCAACGTCGGCACAAGTTTGATCCCGTTGGATGGACGGCGTATACTACTGCATCTATCTCTGCAAAGATCGATCGATCGGTCGTCACCGGGCGGCGGCGTCGCTAGCATGCAGGGTGGGGCACCCAGGGCAGTGTCCATGGCGGGGAAGAAGCTTCACTCTGTCTCTTTCCCTCTAGAAGAAAAGGAAGTATGGTTCTCACTACTGGAAGAGTCGAATGGTGTCACGGACGGCGCAGAGAGAGGCGAATGGGACGTCCCCGGATGGGCATCGCATCGCGTCGAGGCGATGACGACGAAAACGACGCTGACACCGGCCTTTGTCGTCGTCCGTCCCCTAGCCAGCTGCTTCGTCCTCAAGCCAGGAATGGTTCCCAGTCCAAGCCGACGGGAATTCCCTTCCCATTCGGCCTTCCCGCGGGGCCCCAACCGACCGGGCGCTCTCCATTCCGACGGAGTCATCTATCTTGGCCGCAGCGCACCGCCGAAAGGAGCAAGTAATACTGTAGCTCGGTGAGAAACCTGCCGATGACGCGTCGAGCTTAGAGCTTCAGGCTGATTGAGGATGACCCTGCCTGTTGCTGCTTCCACTCGATCGGTTAATTAGTACCAAGAATAATGATGCGCCGTGTGGGTTGCGTTGCATGATCTGTGTGGTGCCATGCCGCCATGCAATGCACCGAGAGGGAGGGAGGGAGGGAGCATCCATCGATCGTGGCCTTTTCGGCGGCGGCGCGGCGCATTTGTCAAAAGCGCTAGCTTTTCCGTGCAAGTTGATGATCGATGCCGTCGCGTTCGTCTTTTTGAGGGGCCGGGGCTGCTGTTGCGAGGCAGCGAGGGTGTCTGGGCCGGTGGGGGACGCGTTGGTTCAATTCAGGCGTTGTGTGTTGTTGTTGGGAGCAAGGACACGGCGCGCACGTGCTGGAGCCTAAAAAAAGACGAGAGACTCCCCCCACACAGGCCACGTCGACACCACAGACGCGTGGGGTGGTGTACAGCCTCGCCACAGATACATCTCGTACAGGCGGTCGTTGGTTGCGTTGCAGCACGGTCCCGCTCTTGCTGTCATGCATAAGAACCACCACGGTTTTGAACCGATACATACATGGTGATCGATCTGCTGGCCTGGCTGTTCTATTCCTGTTTTTAGAACAAGACTGACCTTTTCTTTCTTTCATATCCCACTCCAATCCCCCTAATTAATAACATATTATTAACCCGGCTTTATTTAAGCAAATACTAGTACTCAAACACATTACCTACTCTCCCTAATCCCGATCGATCGCAAAGTCAGACTCCGAGTAGGTAGGAGCGACATACCCCAAAAAAAACTCCCAAAAACTCAACCTCGCACGAAACATGATCGACCCAAATTAATCTCCCAAGAAATTTAAAACCCCGCATCCAAACTCCGTCAGCAACAGGGACAGGCAGAGCAACCAAAGCCCATTCCAAACGCAAGCTATCATGCCGGCCGGCCCCCCTCTATCCCCGCGCGCCCCAGCGAGCGCGTCTATATATCCACGGGGCAGCCCCGTGCGTCCACCTCGCCGCAGCACACACACCACCAATATATCCACCATACTCTCCTCATCACCTCGATCACGACGCATCAGCTCGGGATCACCCGGCCGGCCCCACCGTCTCGTCCTCGTCTCGCCGTCGTTGCCGCGTCCATTAGTTTGCGCCACGGGGATCCTCGATCGTGCGGCGATGAGGACGAAGACGAAGGAGAAGGCGTCGGCGTCGGCGTGGAGGGCGCTGCTGGGCGGCTGCTTCGGCGGCGGAGGGGGAGCAAAAGGGGACAGGCAGCGGAAGGTCCGGCCCGGCGGCGGCGGCGGCGGGAGGCTGTCGTTCACGGACCTGAGCGGCGCGGCGGATCAGGACCTGTCGGTGTCGCTGGTGGGGACGAACCTGCACGTGTTCAGCGTCGCCGAGCTCCGGGAGGCCACGCGAGGGTTCGTCTCCGGCAACTTCCTCGGCGAGGGTGGGTTCGGACCCGTCTACAAGGGCTTCGTCGCCGATGGCGTCAAGAAGGGGCTCAAGCCGCAGGCCATCGCCGTCAAGCTCTGGGACCCTGAAGGCGCACAGGGCCACAAGGAATGGCTGGTACGTGCTCGTCCTCCTCTCCTCCCTTCAATTCGCTCGCGGCCGTCCTTCCTCTCGAGATCGATCGATCAAGGAGACACGGACATCGATCCCCTCTAATTGTGCCCCGTGTGGTGTGCTGATCATCACTACTCCGGCCGCGTGCAGTGTTTAGCAAGCTACTCCTCCTGATTCTGATAATCGCTAGTAGTACTGCTCGTACTAGCTACTTCGTTGTAGTGTGGATCTTCTAGATCGATAGCATAGTTTCCTTAGAAGACTCGTAGTCTCCGTTACGTCATCGAATTTGTTTTCTAAAAAAAATGCACACACACACACGCACGCACAGCACTCTCGGTCTGAAGCTTTCTTGTAGTAAAAGGGTGATCTTGTGGTGAACCGAAGCTAGCCGGTCAGTTCCCTTACAAGTATCACTAAACCCAACCCCTAGCTTATGGCAACCATCAAGCCACCAGCTCAGCTCTTGGCATGACACCTGGTGCAACTGCAGCCTTGAGTAACCCCATTGAAAATCCAAAGCCTTCCATCCAATCCAACTGGTAGCCGAGACCATCTTCCAGATGAAGAAGCACCATCGCTCCCATCATCCAAAACTTAAGGAAGCAACATGTTAATTTAACTAATTCAATTCAAATCCTAGGAAATCAAGGCTAGTTCAATCAACATACTAAATTTCTATTTCAGTCCCCTAATTAAAAAATAGGACTGAGATATCGCGCGTACGTGTCACGGGCGGGCTCACGGCATGATTGGCCGCGCTCGCTCGCGCCGGAAATATCTCGGGACGCAATGAGACGCGGACATGTGTGGTGTGGCGGGTGGTTGAGCGATCGTGACGGTTCCGGGTTCCGATCGGTGGCGAGATGGGTCAAGCAAATTTGCAAAAAGCACAGTAATCCTGACGTGATCTGGGCATGTTTTTTTTTCTTTGTTGGGCGCAGGCAGAGGTGATCTTCCTGGGGCAGCTGCGGCATCCCAACCTGGTGAAGCTGGTCGGCTATTGCTGCCAGGACGAGCACCGCCTGCTCGTCTACGAGTACATGGAGCACGGCAGCCTCGAGAACCACCTCTTCAGTAATCGTGAGTACACTTTCCATCTCTGCCCATGCCTCCCTAGCCAATTGTTACTGTTGTTGCTTGAAACTTTAACACCTACTACCTGCTGAAAATGCCGAATTAAATTGCTATCGCTGGTTGCCTGATTTGGAAGATAGATTCGAGCCGCAATGCCGGCTGCAGCGATGATGTGAGATCGACGTGGTTGAAAGTCTCGTCAGTGTTGACTCGGCATGGTTAGCAGCAAAAAATGGGCTCCTAGCTAGGTCCTACCTAACCATTAAGCTCGCAAAATCAGGGGAATTATTGGGATGAAAGAAAAGAAGTTTATTTCAAGTGGGTGCCTGAGGAAAATTTCTAAATGTCTAGTAGAAGCAAATATTCATTGCATGGATGACTGGGTTTCCCCCCTTCCTTCAACAACCATCTGAGCTCTATCTGAATTCTGACCAAACCAGATTTGACTGAACTGAGCATGCCATTCGTGCTAGGCTGCTTGCTTGCGCATCACTCTGGATAGAGACAGAGTTCACAGGTCAGAAGCGAATGGAGTCACAGATGGTTAATAGATCAATGTCGATGGCCGATTGATCTGTTCTTGGTCATAAGGGAATCGCCCAACGCGTTGACTGGATCCATCTCCACATCGCTTTATTTTATATCTAGTTCTAGGTAACCTTTGTTGAAAAAAAATAAAAATTCTATAGACCCAGCGATAAGATCATCTAGATTAAACTGGTATTCTTTTCCTGAAATCCTGCAACAATCATACTGAAAGGCCCATCCTGTCTGAATGTCTGATTATGTGTGCTAAACAATAAACATTGCGAAGATCCTACTGAATTTTCTGTGATATCTCTGCAGAGATTCCTGCCGTGCTGCCTTGGTCAACCCGATTAAACATTGCAGTAGGCGCCGCGAAGGGCTTGGCGTTCCTCCACGACGCAGAGAAGCCGGTGATCTACCGTGACTTCAAGGCCTCAAACATCTTGCTCGACTCGGTGAGTGGTTTCTACGATTTGCCATGCCATGTTTGATGAACTACTTTCTACGTACATGGTGTCAGGCCGTGCGTCATACGTTGTTCGGCAGTAAACATTGCAGTATTTAGCAGTAAACATCATATACTATCTAGCACATTCCAGTTCAGTCTCACAATGAAAGAAAAGGTTCAGACTTTCTCTGATTCAGACATTCATCAGTGTCCTAGAGTTACCCGGTCCTAGACGTAACTCAAGCTCTAAAATTGATGACTGAGCTACCCGGTAATTTCCATGTTTAGAAAATATCTCTAGTCACCTCAGACGATGCCTAGTGTATAATGTCATGGCTCCTTTATCTTATCTATAAGTAGGAAAAATCCAAAGAGGGAAAAAAAAATGAAAAACATAGCACCCTACAACTATAATCTGGTCTGGTCGAGATCATTAAATGGGCCCGAAAAGGCCCAGCCTAAGTTTCAGCGAAGATTAGACCCACAACCACGAGGTGTCAAATAACTGAGGAATTCCAATAACTGACGTATTCGACCCATACAGGACTACAAGGCCAAGCTTTCAGACTTTGGGCTTGCGAAGGACGGCCCAGAGGGGGACGACACCCACGTCTCGACGCGCGTGATGGGCACGCACGGGTACGCGGCGCCAGAGTACATCATGACGGGCCACCTCACGTCGAAAAGTGACGTGTACAGCTTCGGCGTGGTGCTCCTGGAGATCCTGACAGGCCGTCGGTCCGTGGACAAGACGCGGCCCAGCCGGGAGCAGAACCTGGTGGACTTCGCACGGCCATACCTCAAGGACCCGCTCAAGCTGGGCCGGATCATGGACCCAGCCATGGAGGGCCAGTACTCGGCCCGGGCGGCCCAGAGCGCGGCCCTCGTCGCCTACCGCTGCCTCAGCGGCAGCCCCAAGAACCGGCCGGACATGTCCGCCGTCGTCGAGGCGCTTGAGCCGCTGCTCAGCCTCAGGGACGACGCGCCTCTCGGGCCTGTGGGACCCGTAGGCCCGGTGGTGCTGTTCGTGGCGGCGCCGACGGCGGAGGAGGAGAAGGAGCGGACGCCGAGGAAGGACGTCCGGCGGCGCAGGCCCATGTCGCCGAAGGCGAGCCCACGGAAGCGCGCCGGCGCAGGCCAGAAGGAGGAGTTCTGGGTGTGGCACCTTCCGGCCGAACAGAAGGCAGCGTGACGCCACTCGTGACGTTGTGTGTGTACATATGAGGTAGCGTGGTGTGCTATTGGTTAGGAACATATGCATCCCTGTATTTTTTTTTCTTTCGATTTCCTTCTCTGTTGTTACAGTGAGATGCAGAGTGTGGCTCAAAACTAGAGCAATTTATACATCGGAAGATTTTCTGTTCCCTACACATGTGTGCCTTGTCTTCAGATGAAACTACAAGCAGAATTGTACAAAAAAACGTATGTACATGCCATGGGCATGTGACAAAGATTGTACAATTTTCTTGAGCAGTGACTGGCATCCTTCATTCTGTTTGGCTCTACTACTGTAATTTATTCACCAACAAAAAAAGAAGAGGAAGATGTGATGCCTTTTGGATGTGATCGCTTGGAACAATATTCTGCATCAGTTTCATACAAAGAAGAAACAGCTCAGTTGGATACATGAACTGAATTATAAAGATTTGAGTCAGATTCCCTCTTTATAATTTCGAAATGAACAACCCTCGGCCGTGTTGCAGTACACCACCAAGTCGTCTCCCAGCTGTCCGGCGTTCTCGCACGCAGCCGGCGTGGCGACGTCCGAACGCCATTGGCCTCGTCTGGTCTGCACCCATGCACAGGCCTCTTCTTCCCGGCCCATAAATAAAGCCGCGCGCTCCGATCCCTGCAGCCTGCGCCACAGACACACACACCCCGGGCGTGAACTTGTCATCCGGCCGCCGGAGTTGATACGTCTTATTGCTCCAACTACGTACGGCATGGAGGTGGCGTTGGAGCAGCTGCAGCTGCTGCCATGGCGTGATCAGGGCGTGAAGGCCGTTGCGGCCGATGGAGGTGACGACGACCATGCCGGTTCAGAGAAGGCGGCGGCGAAGACAGGGAAGAAGCGGCGGTCGGCGGCGCAGGCTGGCCTTGCGCGCGCCGTGAAGGCGTTGCTGATCGCAGCGGCGGAGATGGTCGGGAAGAGGCTCGAGTGCTCGGTCCCGGCGGCCAAGTTTGGCCATGTCGCCTATATCAGATGAATTGAAGCTACTAGTTTCTCTGAACATGGCGCCATGCTTTGTGATCTGTCACCACACTTGATGCCAGTGGCCTGCTGCCAGTTTTGCGATGGGCACCCTACTACTCCTTGACCCATCTAGCTGAGTAGTAGGGTAGAAGTGCTTGTCTTGTGGAGTTATTTTTGTGTTTGATTTCTGTACATAATCTCCTTTGTTAACTGACTTTACAAGCAAGGAAAGAAGTACCTTGATCTTAGTAGTTGTTAGTATCTTACAGCAATGTTTTGCTCTTGAACTTGAGGATGTGATAAGCTTGCCCTGTTTGGACATGTTACTGCGTGAATACTGTGCTCTTTCTGATTGTCTGAAGAGTGAAGACAGTTTTATCTGTCGCGAGATTCATAGGAAAGCATGAAGCCCGTGTGCTAAAACAGGTAGTGCCTTGCCTGATTTATCCTCCCACCATCAAAAGCCTCCAGCACGCAACCCCGGTTGCACAAGTGCGTGTGACGTTGCGGAGGAGGACAGGAGGTTTGTTGTTTACATCAAACTCGCCGGCGCGACACAGTTAACGTTGATGCTTACACGTCTCTGTGCATCGCTCATGCAGTTCGTAGAACAGGTCAAGATGATGATTTGTACTAGCAGCAGTGCACGTTGCTGTCTCTGGGTGTCGCTTCCTTCTTGTACTACTGTACGTATTTCCTTCTCACCAAGGGACCACGACAGAGACGCTCACACAGTGCGAGGCAGTCGCATCGATTGCTCCCTCATCTCATGCCAAAGTATTTGCTTTTGTTAATTGGTTGTGTTAATATGCAGCGCTGAGTATTCCACGGCCGGGGACGGTCCAGTTCCCCGAAGGCCTCGTGTCGACGTGAAGAGAAGCAGAAGCTCTTCATGTTTCTGCTCCTGATGATGAGTGATGGCTGCCTGCTCTGTTTTTGGCGCCAAGGACCCAAGGTCACAGACCAGATATACTGGTGGCGCTGCTATACAATGATCTGACCAATGACTGAGTAGCTCACATGCGTCGTTTGCTGTGGCACGAGCTCCGTGTCACGCTACTTTTTTAGGCTGCGTTCGGATTGAAAGACCTCAAAAGCGTGTTTTATGAGTAGGGTGAATAGTAAAAATTTATTAAAAAGTAACTTTTTCTGAATCTGAACATGACCTTAGTACTACATGACCAGCCCAAACCGAAGGACCTAGCCTCAGCCTCACACGTGTGCCTCTGTTCTTCGCTGAAGGCAATTAAGGAGGGAAGAGAAGGACATGATGTCTTACATGAGAAACCATGTCTACACAAGAACCAAGAAAGAAAGAATGATGATAGGGAGAATAAATAACAGAGAAGATATATGATTGGGTGGTAATTTATTTTCAGGAAACTATACAATAGAGAGATGGTTTCTATGTTAATATCTAGTTGACATAGATGTATAAACACTGATAAATGGTGTCTCCATCGGTGGCCGCAGCGGCTGCAATCACCTACTCTGCCACTCCGGCGACCGATGAGCATGTCTAGCGTCCGACTCCGACCTCGCTGAAAGGAGACCCGTACCCTTTGCTCACGATGCAGACGATCAAGCCCGGTTCACAATCCTATATTAGCAGCAGTGAGAAAACGGCTGCACTTTGCTGCCATGCCCATGCTGGACTAGTGCAGCATTGCCATTGCGCCATTGCGAGTTGATCAACTACGCGGCGATTGGTCCGGACTCCGGAACAGCAGGAGGCAGACGCCAGTGCCACAGGGACGACCAGTGATATGTCGTCTCATCGTCTGGGACGACCGCGCGTGGGGGCCCAAAACGCTGCCGGTCCCAGCGACAGGAAAGGGTCAGGCGACCCGGATAATCGCTAGCTGCCGGGGACGCTGCGCTCATGGGGCCGGCTGAAGAGAGTGACCGGGCGAGCGGCCAGTGTGCATGCTGCTTGATACGTTTGTTCTGCAGACACTGTTGGTTCTTACTCCCTCCGTCTCATAATAGATGTCGATAGGTGATGCGTGCACATGTTACTTTCTCAACTTTGACTCAATTTATAGAAAAAATATATACAATATTTATATCTCTAATAAATTTGTTAAAAAACTATATTCAAATATCTATCTAATGATACTAATGATGTATTATAAATATTAATATTATTATATATATAATTGGTTAATGTTGAAAGATACAGTTTTTCTTAGAAAGCGAGAATGACATCTATTTTGGGACGGAGGGAGTAGGCAACAGTGGCACTTGTCTACCTGTCTCTGGGTGTCTATACTGAAATTTCCTGCTACTCTCAGCAAGTTTTAACCAATCTCAAGTCTTAAGCAAAGGAGACACGTGCTAGTTAATCGTAGGAAACCAGATGGTCGAGCTGAGCTTAGCATAGCTTCGTGGCACCATGGCCATCGAGATGCTCGAGACTTTTTTTTTTCTCCCTCGAATAGACGTCAGCGTCTCGCCTTGTATTGCCTTGCCATTCAGGTGCTGTTTGGACAGTGGTTGGGTTGAGGAAAAGGATATGCAGTGGGAAATGAAGAGGTGGGTTGGGGTTATGGATATGAAGATCAAATCCTTTTCCTATGTTTGGCTGCATTGGGTTGGGAATTGGGTTAGATAATATATTGGACTAAAATGCCCTTGACTCAAAGATGGACATTATTTTTTAATATACTTAATACATAGGTAACAACAAAGTATAGCCATATATTGATTTCACATTCTACTACCACTGAATGAGTGATGAGACCGCTCCGTCCATCCAAGAAGCAAAATTACTTAATAACAGCAATATGCACAGTAGTCATCATGTATCATATGGGACTACTAACCAAAAGATTAATCCAGCAACTTGCATTAAGCCATACTCCCTTCGTCCCAAAATAGATGTCATTCTCGCTTCCCAAGAAAAACAGCATCTTTCAACATTAACTAATTATATATAAAATAATATTAATATTCACAATACATCATTAGTATCATTAGATAGATATTTGAATCTAGTTTTTTAACAAATTTATTAGAGATATAAATATTACATATATTTTTCTACAAATCGAGTCAAAGTTAAAAAAGTAACACGTGCACGCATCCCATAACGTCATCTATTATGGGACGGAGGGAGTACATACTTATAAAACCCCATAAACACCCTGCATATTGACAACAAAAGTCTCACCTAATCCTGCCACTACCTACATGTCACATCCCATAGCCCTTGCTACTGGGAGGACACAAAATAAACTAGTGCAGCTTTGACTATGGACTCATGCCACCGTATATACAACCCAAAAGGCAACACTGCATAAGTGCATGTATATATTCCCACCACCTAATTTGAACTTCGAAGCACCTCCGAAATGAATGCTGATTTGAAATCTTCCGGAGTTGTGAAGAACATATTCAACTTTGTTGCATCCTGACCAATGATAAGAGCAGCTTTGACAAGTTCATCACGGGTGAGCTGAGGGAATTTAGTGAGCACAGAGAACAATTGCTCCCTTCTTTTATCAGTTTGTTTTTGAGCCTCCAGTTCATGGGCATATGCAGACTGAATAACAATCATAGCAGCTGCATTTGAGGTTTGAACTTCCACCAGATTTTTTAGTGACTTCGACAAATTTGAAAACTCCCAAGACATAGCATCCTCTTCTACAAATTTCCTCTTGCGGCTACCTGAAGGTTTATTTCCATTTGATGGATTGCTACCAGGACATTGTAGATGAGACTGGGAGTCAACCACACTTTCAGATTGATGGGCTGGTTCACTTGTATTTTCAGCGGATTGTTCTTCCAGTAGATCAATGTGATCTCCCGGGCCTTTAGCATTGCTTCCCTTGGCAAGATCATTAGCATAAATCTCGCAAAGCTTGTCATAGTTCACAAAAGGCTTCATATACAAGTTTAATGCTCCATTTCGACTCTACAGTGGACAAAAATTTATTAAATTGTGATCACAAATAATATAAGACCCAAGTAATAAGAAACAACAATGCATGCAGTACTCTACCTTTGCCCAACCACTGAATATCTCCAGGTCTCCTACAACCATTTTCCTCTCATCATCCCAGCCAAAGCCACTTCTATGCTGCTGAATATCTAACACATAGGACAACATCTTCTTCAATTTTTTCACTTCAGACTGGATATGAGGATCAGCTTTGATATTAGAATTAGGGAACCTTTTAGCAAGCTCTTTCTCAATATATGTCATGTAGCCACACTTATGCCCAGTGTCTGCCTTCCAGCCAGAGCCATCTCTAAAATTGGTCCACTCCGCTGATGATTCGGTTCGATCAACTACAGCTAAGTTGTGTTCGTCATGTCCTTCACTTTCCATCAAATCTTCCAACTGAGACTCCAATGGATCAGTACTCATTTGTTGTCGTATCAGGTTGTGGAGGTAGCAGCATGCAAGGATTATGGCAATTTGGGTGTCTATAGGGTAGTATGATCCATTCCTAATTATACCCCAACGATTCTTCAATAATGAAAAGGTCCTTTCTATAACATTTCGTGCTGAAGAGTGCTTCATGTTAAATAGTTCCTCCTTCCTTGTTGGTGGGTTACCCCATTCCTTTAGGTGGTAGCGTCGACCTCTGTATGGTGCGAGAAATCCCTCACAGTTTCTGTACCCAGCATCCACGAGATAATAGCAACCTACGTTTATGAAATCATATTATATATTTTCTCTGCTTCAATTTATATATAGTAATAAAGTAATAACACTAGGAACTAAGTTATCACCATATCCCTTACCACGAGGAACCCTCAAACCATTTGGCCTTGTCAAGGCATCTCTAAGAACCCTTGCATCAGCAACAGACCCTTCCCAGCCCGCTAACACATAGCTGAATTGCATGTCCGGTGTACAAGCAGCAAGAACATTTGTTGCAATATCATTCTTCCTTGAACGGTATCTTGGTTTATCTACTGCTGGAACTCTAACTTTAATATAGGTGCCATCAAGAGCACCTAAACAATTCTACAATATTCAGAGTATTAGTCAATGTACAGATTGATTAATTGCTATGTGCTCTAATTAATTTTTACCTTAAAACACTTCCACCTTTCTTCCTTACAATTATCAGATATTGCCTGAGGTGTCTTAAGCAGGACCCTCCACAGCTTAAGAACAGCTCGCAGCACAGTATTGAAATGTCGGCTTATAGTCTCTATGGATCGCTGGTAATCTGTCCTCATGGAGCGACTTTTTTCATCATAAGCTAATATATGTAGGAACATCGCTACCATTTCTGCTACTATTACATTTCTAGTGTCACTCAGACCTCCAACATCTCTCAGTAAAAAGCACAACACCCAAAAACAGTGCCTATCCATTCGAAGTTGTTCAAGACATAAGATATCACTTTCATAGATCATATCATTCAAATTCTTCATTCGGCTCACTGGATCAAACCTACAGGGCTCTCTTATCAAGTGAGGTCCCTTCTTTCTAACAACAAAAAACCAATACAAGAAAACAATGTGTAAAGCCATGAAAAGTGTCATGCTATCACATGCCATCTGTTGGCACAACACTAGCATATCAATCTTCGATGGAAGTCGGGCCATATTCTGTTAAATAAAATTCTATAAGTCGACTAACATACACATCTCATCATGGAAATAAAAAGTATTGCTGCAGTGGTGAGGAAAACAAGGTTGCACAAAAGCATTAGCACTACCTGAGTGGTGATGACTTCTTGAACAGTGTCAGCAACTTTTGGATGACCACCAATATTATGCTCCTTGTGCTGAATGTAAACCTCGAAACAGTTGGTTTGATTTGCATATTTCATCATTTCAAGAGTCGAAGTATCATCCTTGAGAAGGTCGATCCCATCATCAAGACTTCGACTGGGAATGACATAGAACAGAGTATCCCCATCCTTAAATCCTACACTTCTTGCAAGCTCTACCAAATGGTTGTAGGACATTACATCCTTGTCGATATTTCCGAAGAAGGCAACTCCACCTCCATCATATGACAGTGCACCTTCTTTTGAGAAAGCACCCCCATGGTGCATCACAATGTTGACACTCCCGGGAACCATTTGAACTGTACAAGTAGAGTGACAAATTATTATTGTAAACAATTTTTTCCACAAATGTGAGCATGTCAAAAGAATACACTCTTGAATTAATGACACAAGGAATGACGTACTTTAGAAAGTTAAATACTCAGGATTTTATTTAACTGAACATGAACTGATGCGGCATAATGTATTTTTCCCTTTGGTCTTCAGAAATAAAAAAAATGCAGAATGCGTATAGGTTGCACGCTAGACAAATCAGTTGTCTTGGAGCAGTAATCAAGCAAAGGACAAAGAAACACGGAGGTAGGAAGCAAATACTAGCTGCCGGTGCCACAAAATACGATGCAAATGTATGTACCTGGTCACAGGGGACGAGCGCCCGGCGGCCGTGATGGTCGATTGCCTTGGGGATGCGATGCGCGAGCACACGAGACCTGGGTTGCAAGCTGCAGAAACGAGGATCTTCAGTAGCAGCTCGCGGTCGCCTCCGTGACGAGCAGAGCAGGTCTGCAATCGACGCCACGTCAAGGAGATGGGATTCCGCCGGACGCCGAGCTGGACGTAAGTCCGTGCCTGATCTGATTCGGCTGCGCGTCACGACGTGGAGGCGTCGGCCGCGAAATCCTCCAAAGGCGTCGGCGAGGAGGTCCGCCGGTGACTCCGCGCCTGATGCGGATGGAACGACGGAGGAAGAAGAGTCTCGTTTATGCCAATGTTTGCAAGGGCAAAAATATAATTTCGCGTCTACAAAGATCCTATCCCGCCCAAACCCCACCCCGCCACTGGGATACGAATGCCTGGAAATGAGACCCTCTTTTCCCCAACCGTAACCTGTTTTATTTCCCCAACCTAAAACACAAACATAGGATAAGATTTAACCCAACCTCCATTTCCTCAACCCACCCTTCGTTTCCTGGAATCCAAACAGCACCTCAGATCATGATTCGGTAAAAAAAGGACGCATGGGAGATATTCGCCACTACGGATTATTCCGTACCTTTGCTGGTTGATATGGATTCCGAGTCCACATCATCTAGGGGGGCCATGCTGATGTGGATCCATCCAAGAAGTCACCACAGGGATCGAACAACTGAGGGCTTGTTTAGTTGGAGAAGTTGGGAAAAGTTGAAGGTATGAATAGTGCATTGGTAAGCGTGTATGTGAGAGAAGATGTGACCCGATGTGACTGGAAAGTTGGCGAAAGTTGACAAACTAAACAAAGGCCTGAATTATCGTCATCGACTCCGCACCCGGCGATAAGACTAGACCAAAATAAAGAAAAGATTCTACTAGTCATACCGCAAATTAATTCACCACAAGGTTAAAAGAAAAAAAAACACTGCACCAACCCACCCAGAGCGGTAAATACGTGGTGAGATTGTCGACGAATCCGGCGCCTTTCCGTAATGAAGATGACACCATGGAAACTTACTGCCGGTGGGTCACACGGCGACTGACCTCCCAAGTCCTCTTAATTAAATGCGAGTCGTCTCGACACGTCGACATGTTACTACTGCTCCGTAGCACGAACGGACGGATTAGCATGACGCCGTAGTCTAGGCCCGCTGCGTCATCATCGCTACCAATAATGCCGACAGATTAGCCGCGCTAACCAAGGTACTAAATAGCGTTGGTAGCGCCCGCAATAGCGGCCGCAATAGCGGTAGCGGACCTCTGACGCTACCGCTACTAGATAGCGGAAGCAAAATAGCATGTTTGGACTTAGCGCCCGCTATTGTCCGCTATTGCACTTAGCATCCGCTATTTTGGGCCGCTATTGCTGATTTCCTACCACTATTTGTTATATTAATAGTTAAAGTGACAATGAAGATGAATTAAGTAACAATAAAAATGTTAAATATGATGTTTTTGATAATAATAAAGAATGACAAGCTAACAAACTATGTTGTTCTTTTATTAATGTGATAATTTAACGCTAATATACATTTATGTACCTTTTATTTATACATTTATTTAAACTTTTTCATGAATCTCATACATAAAATACATTGGGTAAATAAAACTTTCAAATTTTTGAACAAATATGATTATATTTGTTCAAATATGCCAAAAAAATTGTCTAATTTTCACATTCCGCTATTTGGACTTAGCGGCCGCTATAGCGCCCGCTATCCGCGATCCGCTACACAAACACTAATCCGCTACCACACCGCTAAACGCTATTTAGTACCTTGGCGCTAACTAAGCCAAGAGACGAGATTTTCTCTTTGAAAGAAGGATCAACCATGAAACAAAATGTAGGCCAGCTCCGTCATCATCGCTAATACCGACAGATTAGCCGCTAACAAAACCAACAGACGCTATCTCTCTCTGAAAGAAAGACGAGCCCTGAAAAAAAAAACTGTGTGAAACAGGATGGTACTACTGGTATCGTCAAGGAACGAACGATCGAGATGGCAGTGGGTGGAGCACTGCGGCACTAACTGATTGGTGATCGTGAGCTTGGAGGCTGGCTTAAGGCAGCTAGTAGATGCACGGACTGCGATATGGGTCGCCGCGATCAACGTCAGACGAGCTCGGCCGCGTGCACCATGCGCGTCGGAAAAAACTACTTGTATGTCGCTGTGCTCTCCGCGTATTGGCTCGATAGAGCTCAAAGCTCTGACCAATGCCCAATGGGCCAATGGGTTGGAAAACTGATTGCTTGCTCCAAATGATCAATCTACCCAGCTGTCTGAAGAATCGGAAATGTCATGGGATCACAAGCCATATCTGATATCTGACCCGATAGTGGGAACAAGGCATGGCTTGCACGTACAAGCAACAGTGCATTATTGTGTTTCATATCCATACATTACAACGAGTCCAGAGCATATCTCTTTGTTTTTACAGGGTTTATCAGCAGAGGCACACCAATCGCGGCAGAAGAAACACAAATCCTTATCTAAACGTATCGAAAAAAAGGCAAACAGAAAAGCAGCAGGAATGTACATTCGCTGTTCCCTATAGTACCTGAGAAAAACTTGGAATTACTTCCAGTTCTCATATAGTTCAACGGGTATATATACACATGTTTATTGGAATTTTAACTGCTAGTAGTAGCTAGAGAAGCAAGCTGCGAGATGAAAGGTAAAAACTTTTGAAGAAAATTAGAGTGCGATGAAGACGAGATAAAGGGAAGCTACAAGACACTACCGTTTCCCCGTTTCTTGACGTTTTGTGTTCTGATCAGCATCTTCCGTTTCCTTTTTCGCTTCATCATTCGACGAGCGCGGCGAAGCAGCTGCCCGTCCGCGCCAGCGAGCTCCCAGCGCCACCCGTGGCGACGGCGGAGGGGAGCGGCAGCGGGTCGTCGCGCCTCGGGCTGCTCGGCGTGGAGCGCACCCTCCTCGGCGCGGGCGGCGGCGGTGACCCGAGCCTGCGGCGCAGGAGCAGGCGCAGCGCGGCGATGAGGTCATCGGGGCTCCCCGCGGGTGACGGCGGCGCGGATCCCCGGCGGCAGACGCAGGCGTGGCGGTCGAGCGCCTCGGCGGGGGAGATGGGCGGGGACGCGCGGCCGAGCTCCTCGCCGACCGCGTCCCCGCACAGGCCGCAGATCCACCGCCCCCCGTACCTCGCCCGCACCCCCGCGATGTACGGCGCCGTGCACTCCTCCGTGAAGCCGCAGCACTCGCACGCCACTTCTTCCTCCTCCGCTTCGGTTACTTCCCTCTCCATGTCCTCCGCTCCAATTCCCCCGAGCTCAGAGTCAGAGAACGCGCACCTCACAGCAGATCGGCGGTTCCTCCCCCTCCGCTGCAACGACGTCGACTACGAGGTTCCGGTCGTGGCCGTGAGCGCCTCGGCCTCCGCCGGCTTCCATCCGCTGCTTCCGTCCACTCTCTCCCCTTCCCTGGTGCGCGTGGCCGGCGAGGTGGACACCGCGCGGCTTTTTAACAGGGGAAGGGAAGGAAACGGTGGCAAGCGAGCGAGGCCCACGCGGGGGCGTGAATTATGGCGCGGGGCCCACCCTGCCCAGCCAGGCCACGTAGGACGCGGCCGGGTGGCCAGCTGTCGGCCGCCAAGTGGGCCGCCGAGGCCGCTTCCTTCCGTGCGCAGCTGTTGCCGTGTGGCGCACGTGACTGGGATGACGTCACGTCACATCCGGCCGGCGGCCGCGGCCGTTTCGTGCGCCTGGGTTTTGCTTGCCACGACGAGATCACGGCATCTGGCCTTATCCGTTTATTTGTACCGTATTTTCGGTATACTTATTTTCAAAATGACATTATTGGACCGATAAAGTACGAGTCAAGTAGCATATTGTACGGCTGTGCACGTAACGGTTTTGCTCGGCGATTGGTCTGAGCAAGGCCTCGTGCAACATGAAGGCTAGCGCATTTCTTAACGGGGATGAACTTTTTTGCACGCTCCATTTTGCGAATAAAAGGAACCCGCAGCGAAAGCGATGCGAGTTCGCAAAGTGGCCGGGGCAATTGAAATCAGCCAGCCGCCGGGCGTTGCTTGCAAGGAAGAGGTCGGCACGCTCGGCTCGGCGTCGTTCACACACTACACCACAGCACGCACGCTATATTCTTGTTGATTGTTATGCGAGCTAGTAGGGGGTTTGTTCCGGTGATCATCATTTCACATCTTCACTCGTTCAACACGTACCACACGATGACTCAACGGCATCCGGCGCACGCACGGGTAACACGTAGTACGCGGCAAGAATACGGGGGGGGGGGGTGTGAATGTGCTGGCACGTGCGGTGCGGACGCGGACGTACATGCGCCGGCCGTAGCGTAAACGACGGAACCGGCCGGCGTCGAGGTCTAGGATCTTTTATCTTTTGAAAAGAAGGGCGTGTTCAGTTGATGGGAGAAAAAAAAAATTTTCTGAAATGCAATGAATAGAAAAGGTGAAAAAAGAATTTTTTGGAATGCGTGTTCTGTGAGGGAGATGAATAGGAAGTAGAAAGTACTTTTTTTTCTGGAATGCGTGTTCTGTGAGAGGATGAATAGAAAAGGTGAAAAAAGAATTTTTTGGAATACGTGTTCTGTGAGGGAGATGAATATGAAGTAAAAAGTACTTCGAATTGTCTTTTTTCTTTCTTTCTTTATTACTAGAAAAGGCCGCGGCGTTACCGCGGATGGCCAGTGGATACGGGTTTTTTAATGTTTTTTATAAACTTTTTTCAAAAATAAATGGTAGAGCGCATTGGACCCGTAAAAGTATTTATGGAAACGTTGTAGAGTACAATAATTAGAGGAATTTTGATGTTGAATAATTGTTTATTTAAAAAAATTTTGGTGTTAAGATGTTAGCTATAATGGGGAAATTGGAGAAATGAGTTCGATATTTAAAGTTTGCTCTACAGCATATTTGGATTTTGAAATTTATTTTGGTGGTTGGATGTTAGCTATAATGGAGGAATTGAAAAAGTGAGTTTGATTGTTTTTTACTTTTCTATACGATATTTTTTATTTTAAATTTTAGGCATTTTCCATGGTTATTTTTTTTAATTTAGGGTGTTTTGATGTACGAATCATAGTTAGGAACGAATTATCAAAACACTTTGTATTTAAAATTTTGTTGCGTAATGTTAGCTATGATGGGGGAATTTGACAAGTGAGGTTTTCTTAATTTTTTTCTACATTATGGTTTTTATTAGGTGGGAATGAATTATGAAAATAATTTGAATTTAAAATTTTTTTGCATATCAAAGATTTATGTTTTTGAATTTTGATTATTTTTGTATTGAAAACTTTTTAAATTTGAGGATGTTTCGCTATAGGGATAGTAGGTGCAACAGGACCTATATAAATATATGTAGAAATTGTTTTCGATGTAGAAATATATTCTACAATAAAATTATAGACCTTGAAATTATAAACAAATTTTATGTTGGACACCTTTTGGTTCAAATATGTTTGGTGGTCGAATTGTACATTTAGTGTTGTTTGTATGGAAGTAGGTAATAGAACGGGTTCTTCTCTAATTAAAGTATAATTCGAGGGCTTTCGATAAAGCTTCCTGTGAGACAAAATATATTGCGGGTTGATTTTATAAAAGGCTTGGGGTTTTTTGAAAATGTGGCTTGGCTAGTTTGGGTGGATGGCGGGTTGATTTCGGAAAATGCTAAGGACTTTGTTGAAAAATTGTTTGTGAGAGATGAGAGGACGGCGGGTTCTATTTTCCTATAACTTGAGGGTTTTTTTCAAAGTTACGGAGAGAAACACAATCTCAGCCCTCCACCCGGCCGATCCGACGGCCGGGATTTAGCCGTGACGTGGCCACGTTCCCATCTCGGGGAATTGGCCAACGCTCGTAGATAGAAGATTGGGAGGCTACGTCACCCACCGTACGCTGTTGTTGGGCGGTGCTACTGGAAGTGGTCCGGCCGGCCGGCGTCCCTTCGGCGCGCGGGACGGAACGGGCCGTGTGGTTGGGCGGTGCGGGCAGAGACCAGAGAGGCGGTCAAAGTGAAGGCGTCGCGCCGCCCGTCGGCCGCGTGTACCGGGGCGCGGGCGGGGCGGTGGCGTCCGCGGGGCGGGGGGCTCCAAGCTTCCTGCTGCGACGCTAGTGCTTACTGGGGCTTGGCCCAATTGAAATGCAAATGCGGCAAAAGTGGAAAACAGTCTACTAGCCCAAAACGCATTGACAGCTTTCGCTGCCCCCCGGCCTGTTCAGACAGTTTTTTTTTCTTTTTCTTTCGAGGGTACTGTAGTTCAGTTCAGACTGACACCTGCTGCTCTCATTCCTAAGTGGAACGAGATCCTCTCAAGTTCTCCTCTCTGCCTCAGAGGACGTTGAGCTCAGACCGTTCGTCGTGCAATCAACGATGAAAAAGGAAAGGTACTCACAACAAGCATGCAGCCCAATAAAACAAACATAGTTCAAATCATGACGGCATCCTTGTTCCAGTGGCTCCTTGCACACGTCAATTGTTCCTCGTCCGACGATGACGGCCTGGCCCATGGACCAAGGTTTTGGATGCTACCGGCCTGGCCTGGGTCGCAAAGCCTGCATAATTTGAGTTGCATCATTTGGGCCCTCAAGATCCGAAGTCTGATGGCGCAGGGCGCTACGACGCGTTTCTCCCTTCCAGAAATCAGTAGCCGAGCTGTTCTTTCTTTTTGCTAGACTTTCGATCTTCAAATTTTCGTTTCAGTAGCTCACAAATGTCTGTAGTGATAATACTGTCAACAGCTGTATCTGCCTCTTCTCTGATCAGCAAGCAGATTTTTTATGGGCCTGCCATTTTCCCCTTTTTTTTATATGTGCCCTTTCAAATTTCAAAATAACCCTGGTGGTAGCAAGAACTGTTAAGGACGACACCTATCATGTCCGGTTTTAATCACAGATGGATATTGCAAATCAAAAGCCAGAGTCACAATACGTTCAGCTCTGCTACAACTGAAGGATTGCATTTGCAGTCGATATGTTTACTTATACAGGGCCCATGTAGAGTGTTTTCAGATAAAATCGCGGTATCCTTTTAATTGGTTGAACAATGCGAGCAACATTAATGTGATAAGTCGGCTTATCATGAGCTTTGATATACGAAACATGATTTATCAGAGCTAGCTGGTGAAGGCCTAACAAGGTGTCTTTACTAGTTAAAAAAAAACTTCTTATTTAAAAGAGTCTTGCTTAAGACCTTGGGAATCTCGTTCGTTTAATATCCTAATGTAGCAGAATAATTATGTGAATATTATTCGCTAGGCAAACCTATTTTAGCGGATTGAAGAAACTGCTATAAGAACGTGTTCATTGTCACCTTTGAAGTGGTGAATTTGCGTCTCTTTCTTTTCATCATTTCCAACAGCAACAGTAATATCAACCTTTCATGCTAAGGCCATGTTCAGATTCCCAACTATTCACTATTCATTCCAACTTTTCACTATTCATTCTAACTTTTCACTATTCCCCCCTCACAAAACACGTTTCCCAGCGAATGCTACAGTGTTTTTCTTATGCTACAGTGTTTTTTCCTACAATCTAAACACACCCTAATGGCAAAAACCCAAAACGATAAGACTTCTCGAATGGAACGAAGGCTTGCACCACGGATGATGGAGAAGGTTGCCATCGGGATCCACAACTGACGATCAGTGCGGTTTCTGACTTTTCTCTCAAGAAAAGTGCTAGTGCTGTAAATGTCTTGCACCATTTTATTTTTGAAACGAGCATCAGATTTTTGTCAGTAACATGTTCAGATGCGATTCGCCAATAGACCTGCTGCAATTTCCCCAGGGAAAAAAAGTCAATTGGTGGCGGCTTGGCGCGCTACTCCATGGTGTCCAGGCACGCCGGCCCAACTGGTCTGACGTGATGAGGAAAAGTCACAGAAATAAATAGCAAATTGAGTCTAGGTAAACATTGACACAGCTTATTTTACTGTAGCATTTGCACTGCACCGATTTTGGTGTGTTTAGATTGGGGAAAGATTCCCCGAAAATACACTGTTCACCAAAAAAACACTGTAGATGAATAGTGATATGTGAGTAGAAGAGGTGGGATGAATAGGAAAAAGTTGGATGAATAGTGGATTTTTGGGGAATCTTTGGGAAACTAAACGGGGCCTTAGTATTGACGAAATACTGTAGCACTGACATCATAAGGCTTGCCGAAAGTCATAGCTACAATATGCCGACTTCCCACGACGCAGGCAACGATGCTGCTGTAATTTCTGAAAGTCCAAAATGGCCTTGCAGTAAGATCTGTTCCAACAGGAGGAGATGTCGCCGGCTGAAACTTTTTTTAATGGGCAGACAGTGCACAGACCGTCTCGCTATCGACGCTGATCTCGCATGGCGAGAGCGCTTACCCATACAGCTCTCTCTCACGCGCACGCATCCCAAACAAATTGTTGCTGCTTTTCTCTCCTTTGTTTCGCTGGTGATGTCGCTTCTCTCTTTGGAGAAGACCTTAGGGTGTGTTTAGATTGGGGAAAGATTCCCCAAAAATACACTGTTCACCAAAAATACACTGTAGATGAATAGTGTTATGTGAGTGGGAAGGATGTGATGAATAGGGAAAGTTGGATGAATAGTGTTCTTTTGAGGAATCTTTCGCAAACTAAACGGGGCCTTAGCTGGTGATATCGCTAGTCCCTTTGGAAGAAGGCCTAACAGATAGCCAATGAAGACGAAGGGTTATTTCAAACAAAATTTTATCGCAATTTCTTTTCTCCCTATGTAAAAGAAATTATTTGTTGAGCCAAATGTAAAATAAATCATTAATTCTTTCATGTATGTACCTGCACGTACAAGCAATCAATATCTAGCTATTCGTTTAGATATATAATCAATTCTTTCATGTATGACCAGCTTGATATACAGTCTGCAGCCAGATCAATCGCTACCTCAGTGTCACACGTAGTAGAGGGTCACGTTGCGCTACCACACCAGAAAGGAACGCTTCTGCTGGCTTGTAGCTGAGTATCTAGCAAGCCCGGCGCCGTGCAGACTGCAGCTGCAAACGCACCAGCTGTCACAGCTCTCGCCGGCTCGCCGCTGTGCAGTGCAGGGCCACACACCCCTTACGTCTCCTTGGCTATCTTTCTTTCTTGGACCAGTCCTTTTGTTGCGTATACGAATTAGTTCGAAGCCAGCGGATTTGGGCCACTCCCCCACTCAACTCTCCCCTCTCTTGCTCGCCGTGAAAAAGAAGCGCAAGCTCGAGGTGCTAAAGCTTGACAACGTTTGAACATCCGCGTGGTCCATATATTCTCAGTTCGATCTCACACACTTGAGGAATTGAGGGTATCGACGTGTACCAACTGCGTGTGCTCTGCTGCTTCTTTGGAGCTCCCTGTCCACTGGAGGTGGTCATGGCGCCTGGCCTCTTCACCGCTGCCGCCGCCGCGCTGGCCGCCGTGGCGTCGCTCGCCGCCTACGTGGCGCTCAACAGCCCCGTAGATCCGGTGCCATCGCCACCGCTGCCGCCCACGCCGCCTCCCAACAATCTCCTCCAGGTTAGTAACAGCTCCATTAATTCCTCTCTGAATTATTCTCGTCCATGGGCGTGTGCACGAGCGTGACGGGCACCTGCATCTGTATGCGGCGCAGAGGTTGAAGAAGCTGGGGGAAGGGGCGCTGGACGCGCCGGAGGACGTGTACGTGGACGCGGCGGCGGGCGGCACGCTGTACACGGCCACGAGGGACGGGTGGCTCCAGAGGATGCACCCCAGCAACGGGTCTTGGGAGCGGTGGCGCTTCGTCGGTGGCACCGGGCTGCTCGGGATCACGCCGTCCGCCGATGGCACCATGCTCGTCTGCGACGCAGACAAGGTATATATATTAGCGTTGTTTCTCGGACGAAAAAGAACATCTCTAGTTCTCTACTCCACGTCTTATATATACGATGGTGAGTTGATGACCATGAACAGCGGCATGAAACACGTACAGATTAAAGAAAAGAAAGATGTTACTGTATTGGGCAGGGGCTTTTGCGAGTCGGGGAGGAAGGAGTGACGCTTCTTGCTTCTGAGGTCGATGGCTCCCCGATCAAGTTCGCGGACGCGGCGATCGAGGCATCGGACGGCATGATCTACTTCAGCGACGCCAGCAGCAGGTTCGGCTTCGACAGGTGGTACTACGATTTCTTCGAGTCCCGCGCCAACGGCCGCCTCCTCCGCTACGACCCCAGCACGGGCCTCACATCCGTCGTGCTCGACCACCTCTACTTCGCCAACGGCGTCGCACTGCCGAGGGACGAGGCCTTCGTCGTCGTCTGCGAGTCCACCAGGTGACTCAACAACCTTCAACCAGTCATATGCATCGATGGAGAACCAACTGTGAAAGGGGAAAAAATTTTGCAGGTTCAGATGCATGAAAGTGTGGCTGAAAGGGGAGAAGGCTGATAAGGCCGAGACGTTCATCGACAACCTCCCGGGGTGTCCAGACAACATTCGCCTCGGGTCAGACGGCCACTTCTGGATCGCCCTCATCCAGGTCAGCCGCCATTGATCTTCCCGACCATCACATCATGCGAAAGGCATCAATCACCTGACATCTTTCGTGTGTTCGAGATGCAGACGAGGTCGCCATGGCTGGACCTGATCACCCCCTCGAGCTTGGCGAAGAGGGTCGTCGCCACGTTCCCGGCCTTTCTCGAGTGGAGCAAATCGACGATGAAGGGAGCCATGGTGGCTCAGGTATCGGAGGACGGCAAAATCATCCGGGTGCTCGACGACTCTCAAGGGAAGGTGATCAACTTCGCCACCTCCGTGAACGAGTTCAACGGGGACATCTTCCTCGGGAGCCTCGCGACAAACTTCGTCGGGAAATTATCACTGGCAGAGGTGACACAGGAGCAGGTCACAGTTTCTTTCTCTTAGAAAATTTAGTGTTCTCGACAACGGTTTTATACCGGAATAAGCTACGCAACATTTCACTGTGTAGCATGGTCATACACAGCAGTGATGTATGGTAATCGACAACCAGTTAAGATTTCACGATCTGTCAAAGATTCAGAAGACCAGTGGCCCAGCATATTGTTCTGTTCTGAACTCAGCTCTGATTGACAGGGTTAATGACTGCCAGGATCTTATCGATTTGAGCTGCTGTCAGTATCCTGAAAATCGGATCATCCTTCCTGACAATCCCCACCTGGAACAGTCGTTACTAGTTATAAACTTACATTTTACAGAGCATGATGGTGGACGAATATGCTAGCATATCTGCAGAGGTTAAAAGGATAATTCACCTCAATCTCTGTGGCTTTGAGGTCCTCCTTCAGGGCGAACTGCAATGCTGATATTGCCATCTGGAAACATGAGGATCAAAATAAATTACAATGGTATTACAGCACCACGTGCTGAAACTGATCATAGGGTTGTACGAATAGGAAGGTGACCAATTGTTAGGCTATCCTGTGGGGGAAAATCAGCTGACTGACATACGATGAACATGTCCAACATGCTTTCACAAATTCATATGCATATAATGTTCCAAGTCACAGTCTATTGAAGTGTTTAATGATACTACATAGGAAGTGTAAGAATAAAACTAACATAGTGGTATTCCGTAGTCTTTTAGAATTATAAAGTATCCAGGCACTCGACAGAACAGAACGCAATCAGATCCCAAAATGTCAATTTGTCATTAGGACCTAACAAAGCTTCAGGCTAAAAAATGGTCCATGTAGATAAAAACATGCACTCTTGATTTCTACAATAACAACTTCCTGAGATATCCTGTACTTCTATTGTTATAGATCACTCACTATCCACTTTCCTTAAGAGTAGTAGAATACTGTATTCGTTACTCCAGCCACTGCCTTATACAAATTGCAAGTAATAGAACGCATGCTGTATCATAACCCAAAAGTACGGTTTATGGAATAGCTGATACCCTCCTATATCATGCTTTAAGCATCAATATAATATCAGAGAACATGTAAACAAGCGTCTTAAAACAAAAGATTATCCTCAAGCTTCTTTAAAAACACATCAGGAAGATGGTCAATGCCCAGTAAATCACATCATTCCTGATAAACTCACAGGATGTGTTGCATACATTATTGCGTTTTACTCTGAGATTAAAAAAAGATGCACACCTGAATGGTTTCTGCAAATGATAGCGACGGATTGTTCTTCATTTCCCTCTCAAGAAAGTTGGCAGCCTCCCTATCTTTGAGGCCAGCACTTGCTGCCTACGAAGAGGACATCAGAGAAGTCACACCTTCTGGGACCATACATGTTTATCCATCACGAACATTTACTCAGTTTGTAAATAAATAAAATTCTGTAATTGCTAGACAATTCATAAAAAAAACACGGCTATTTTGCATGTTTCAGAATTATCCAAAAGATATGCATCTGACCTGCATTATGATTTGAATAAAACACAGGAAGTCAATGAATAACACCAAATTCTCGAATAGTAAATACCTTGTGGCCCAAGACATATCCAGCGGGGTCACATGTAAAGAGTTGTGGAGTTTCTTTCTCATCATCAATGCCCAAGATCATAGCAACTGTAAGGGAAAAGAGAAGGATAGATGATGAGATATAGAACAGAAAGGTAGTAAAACATCTGCAGGAACGAACACCACTCCTAAATATGGAAGTCTAATTGTACTAACCAACTCCAGAAGGTCTCTTGAAAACATACTGGGTGAAGATCTGTGCTCTGTCTGCAATCCTGTGAGCAAACAAGCATATGCAATTTGTTACACACAGAACATTCCAGTGGAAATGAATAAAGAAGCATGCCTGGTTATTGAACGAAACTGTGCATATCTATAACTTAGTAAAACTGAAAGATGTAATACCATAAATGGTAAAGATCGAACATAATTTTGGTTAGTGACCACCCCTGACTCCTTGCAGTTAGTTGTATGAGTTTGAAATTCACAGGCCCCACTTGCACTAAACATATTTCTTAAACTCAATAACAGGGATCAAAATGCAGGCAAAACATAGCATAAATCATTAGGCATTAGCAATATTTTTGAGAGGAGATCCCATTATCCTCTCATGCCTCTAACATGACACTCAATCTCTTGTTGCGTTATCTACTTCGTTGAAGTCAATGTTTACCATTGTGCCAATACATCAGGAGGCATTTCATATCCCCATTTGAAACGAAATTCTGCAGCTTGATTTCTTGCTTCATGAGCTAATGCCCTTCCATCACCTGTAATGATGATTGAAGAAATATTTGTCAGTATTCTAAGACAAGCATACAGATAAATATGCAGTGTACTGTTCTGATGCAGAATCTTTGGTGATCCGCACAGTGGTATAGACCATTTGAGATATTTCAAATCTCAGTGGTAAATTCAAAAACTATTTTAAATGTTAAAAAATAGAGGCTTCCTGTAGAACTCCAATGAGGTACGGAACCATTAATAGTACAATGCCATGGTGATAAAATGGCAGAACAACCTTACCACAGGCAGTGTCAGACTTCAGGCTAGCAATCATGCATTGGATACTCACACAATCTGCAGAAATAATGGACCGCATCAGTAAAACAGAAATCAAATAATGTGCTAAAGGCAACAGTCAAGAATTGAGCCTATGCAGTGTGTAGTGTATAAAAAATGGTTTTCAGACTATCAAATCGAGTATGTAGCGAAATAAAATAAGATTAAGTGGAGTTGGCTGTGTTTAGTGACCGAAATGCAAGGCTATGGAGCTCTGCTAGAAATTTACTAGGTGAATTCCCCTTCGAGTCTTACATGTACTAGTGTCAGATGTCCTCATAGATGAAACAATCAACAAAATAAAGAAAAAGTAACATCATTAGTGCTACGATGCATGCGGCATTGTACTGTAAAATCCGATTAACGTCACTCACAAAACCAAGTTGGCAACGGATTAGCATCGTAGCAACTGTGAATAAATTCTCGTGCAGAGCATGAATTTGTCATAAGCGTCCGTACGTGCAGAAATAATAAGCGATGAAGCGAAGCATGCACTGGTCAGGTACCTGCGATCCCCGTGGCGAACAAAACCAGCCGCTCGGTGATCGGGAACAGGCGCGAGACGCTGTCCGTATCCAGCAGCTTGTCCTAGAAGCAAAGCAGCACACCACCATCATCGACTAATCAAGCAAGCGCAAGAGACCACACTTCCTGCCGATCGCCGCCGCGGGCAGCGGCGCGCTCACCTTGGACGCCCCTGACCTCCGCTGGCCGACGACGCAGACGGAGTCGGCCCCGCGCACGGCGACGGCGGTGACGCCAGCCAGCCTCACGGCGCTCCACGCGTAATCTGCGACGCGGACAAGGACCATCAGACACCACAGCCGGCGGCGTGGAGCTTCGGGCTGAGGCGGGGGGTCAGTCGATCGTCGGGCAAGGCGGTTTTCGTGCGCACTCACCGATTTGGTAGAGGCGGCCCTCGGCAGAGAAGACGGTGACGAGTCGGTCGCGGGAGGGTGCGCCGCCCCCAGGGGCGCCGCGGCGGCTGCCCCCGCCGCTGGTCACCGTGGCTGTTCCGCCTCCGTCTCCGCCCCCGGCCGCCGGCATCGGTCTTAGCGTGGGTTTGGAAAGGAGGAGCGCTCGCTCTGAAGTGCTTCGTCGGGGGTCCGGGATTGGGTGGTTTTGGTCGGCGCACAAGCGGCTGCTCGCTCGAGTGCTTCTTGTGTTCCACGTAAATGCGGTGCGGTGGCCGCCGCTTCAACAACTCCGTTCTGTGTGTGTGGGCATGCGGGCCTTAACCTCAGTGGACGGCCCATCACGGCTTGCTGGGGCGTTGAGTGGTTGGGCCGTAGTGCGGTTGAATAGACCGGCCCAAATCCTGTCAGTACAGTTTCCTTCCTGTTTGGCTGTCGCACAAGAAATCGCGATCACCGGCGCCCCCTAAAAATGCTCGCGATAAGCTCAGGAGCAATTTTTCCATAAAAGAAAACGGAGGATTTTGTATGCCCGGAGCAGGTGGTCATTGGGGGTCACACCACACGGAGTCACTTTCGAAACAGTGAGGCAGGCGTCAAATACCCGTCGCACATGGCCACGTACCGATATTTCTTTGCTCACGAAATTTGAATACCGGCGCACCCCATCGCTGTACCGGCCTTTCTCCATCAATGGATCGCGTTCGGCGTGATACTCTTCATCCGAAATTATTGGATTTTCGATGGCGACGATGGGAGACCACGAGTAAAACAAGCGCACGATGCGCGAATGATCCTGCTCCGGTGGGGATAAACGGGCCAAACTTGCGGCACGATCGCGACGACACAAAACTACTCCGAAGGCCGGCGCCGGAACGCTCACGCGAGTCGCGCAGTCTCGCCCGCCCGTGCCGTGAGCGTCGCGCGGCCGTTCTCCAACCCCAGAGCCCCAGTCTAGTCTTGGCCAAACAGGCCAGGCCCGGCGGGCCGGCACTGGCACGGCCCGAAATGGCACGGCACTAGCACGGGCCGGCCCGATGGCAATAGTGCCTGTGCCGTGCCTGGGCCGCCAAACCGGCCCGTGGCACTAGCACAAGCACGGCACGGTTAATGGGCTGGCCCGCTTGCGGCACGAAGACGGCACGGGGTCGGCACGACGCTGGCCGTTGGATGCCCCCCTCCCGCTCCATCCGACCGTTGATTTACCCACTATATAAGCCCCCATCGCCGCGCCGGCCATCCCAACCCTAACCCTAGTTCATTTGTTTCCTTCCCACTCTCTCTCATCTCGTTGCGGCGGCGCACGTCCTCCTCCTCTCTCTCTTCCTCTCTCCTTAGTCCTCTCGTCTTCTCGATCTTCGGTGGCCTCGAGCTGCCGGTGGCCGGCACTGGCACACGGCACAGTCATCTACCACCGTAATCTCGATCTCGCAAAGCCGATGTAGACTCGTCCTCTCGTTGTCCTCCTCCTCGTCATCTTCGTCGTCGGTCTCCGGCACCTCCGGTGCTCCAGATCTAGTGTAAGATCCTCGTCAATCTCTCTCTCATCTCTTGCTCTTGATCTTTTTTCTTCTGCAGATGTACGCTAGATCCGTCGAGGGACCGGAGTGCTGGATCCGGTCATTGTCGACGTCGTCGGCGACCTTGGTGCTCTAAGGTACGTCTGCAACCAGATCTATAGATCTAGGATCTTTCCTTCTCCGACGACCTTGGTCTCAGTAGATTTAGGATCTTCCCTTCTATGCTTCTCCTTGATGTTGCCTAACTAAATCTGTTTTGTGCTCTTGGTTTGCAACCGTTGAGGGACCAGGTCAGTGGCACTTGACGATGGCCTCCGAAGACGAGACGGTTGAGATCGGGATGGACGAAAAAGTGCGACGTCTGGACGGTTCTGTGAGGCTGAAAAGGTCTAGCCCTCCTGAGGTGTCTGGTAAGTCAAGGTCTGCTTGGGATGAAATATATGATGATGGTGATGGTTTGGGTGGTGGTACTACCTTGCCTGCTAGTCTTAACATGGCTAGAGATACATCTGCAATTTCTCTTATGCATGCAGTAAGGTCATCAGCTTCTAATTCTTCTGAACTTGTTTCTTACTTGGACTGTGACACTGTAAACCATCTATCTGATGACTTTAACATATTAAACTGGTGGCACCAGCACAAATTAACCTATCCAGTCCTCTCTATCATGGCTAAAGACATCCTAACTGTTCCTGTGTCTACCATATCTTCAGAATCTGCTTTTAGTATGACTGGCAGGATCATCGAGCAGCGACGAAGGAGACTCAGGCCTGAGATGGTGGAGATGCTCACCTGCATCAAGGACTGGGAGGCCGCAGAGTCAAGGTTGCAGCAAGAAGTTGAGGACAAGGAGCTTGAAGAAGCCTTCAAAGGAATTGATATTGATTCTTGAACACTTTATCATTCATGTAATGGTCTGTAATATTTAGGACTTAGAATGTGGACCTGATGTTAATGAGACAATGAACATTGAACTCTTTAATGGAGCTTGACTGTACTCTTTTCCTGTCTAGGGTTTCTCACAAGGGTGAGTTTTACCTAGACAGGTTTTTAACGAGGCAGCCATTGCACAAGCTCCCTAATGAAATTGGTATTTTGTTATATGTCTGTCAATCTTGTGTTTTGAATGTTTGTATCTTTGTGATGTTCTTGAAATTCTGAAAAAATATAGGTTTTTTGAAGTTTAGTGCCAGTGCCGGCACGGGCACTATCGTGCCCCTTGACACGGCACTAAGGCCGGAGCTTAGTGTCGTGCTAGTGCCGCGTTTGCGGCACGACGGCACTATCTAGCACGGCACGACTAACTGGTCGTGCCAGATAGTGCCACAGTGCCGGCACGACACTATTGGCCATGTATACCCCAGTCCCCAGATGTGACTCGATGCCAGCTCAATTTCACCACGCACCCCAGCATGCGCATGGCAAACTCGCGATCCATCCTTGACCACACGCGGATGAGGGGAGATCGCTTTCGCCGGCGAGAAGGACCCTCTTTTTTCTTTAACATATCACGTGGACGAGCGAATCGAACAGTGGGGCGTGGGCGACGTGCCGACGTGGACAGTCGAAGGGCGGACCAGCTGATGTTCACCAATTGTCTCCGTGTCCCTGCCCCGACCCTGCTCCTTGAGCAGGGCCGTAGCGTACTCTGCATCTGAAATCGTCGCTTTCCCGAAGAAACCCCGGTCGGTGAAGTCACGCACAACGGCAGAAGTTCTACTGGAGTACTTTTTACCCGTGCCGGCATGCCTTCGCAGCCGCTCCCATCTTGGCGCGTGTAGACCGGCGGCCTGCCAATGCCATGATGTCACGGTCGCACGGATTTGCCCGAGCCCGCGGTCCCAGAAAGGACGACCCAGGGGGGCCGTACTGTGGACTCACATGCACGGAGGGAAGGGGAGGGAGCCGTTGCCGCTGCTGGCTTTTGGCCGGAACGGACGCCGCGTGCCGCTGGCGCCGGTCGGTCCCCTAGCTAGCTGCATGCGCCCGGCCCGTTGGTTCCGAGGAGGAGCGTTCAACGGGGACACGTGGCACGCGGTGAGCCGGCCGGCCACGCGGCCAAGACCAGTGTGGATCTGGCCGTTGGGACGGCGCGGGGTTTCCGGACTTTTGGCTGCGAGTCCGCTCACCGCCCGTGGAAAAGCGCCGGACGCCTCCGTCGGCAGAGGCTGATTTGAGTGGTCGTGTGATCAGAGCTGGCTAATCTGCTGTTATGGCCGGCGGATTATGCGATCGAGCCCGTCTAAACACTACTGAAAGCTTGGTGAAAAGATTATCTAATACTAATTGTACGACTCTACAGGCTATAATCGAGCAAACGGCAGCGTCACGTCGTGCATAAACAAGTTGTTTGGCCATGGACGAGCGGCGTCTAGAGGCAACCAACACATTCTTATCCAGAGCTCGGGATGGTTTGGGTTGGTAAAATCGAGACAGAAAAGGGTCGTGATGTTTCTGGAACCTAAACTACTCATAATTTTCCATGGGGAGTGCATCGAGATCATTCCAACATCCTGAAACCCAGCTCACAAAGCTTCTCTAAGAACAGAACTAAAAGTGACTCAATTATTTCCCGTCCTATCACTATTATAAACAATTGACAAAAGCATCTCGCAAACTTTCTAGAGTGGGCAATGTGGATCGTGACACGATGTAAAACAAATGGAAGGAAACAGCGAGAGCCAAAGGAAAGATGCCAACACCACCATAACAGACCGCACTGTGCCAATACCAACCCAATCTCACTGGGTAACCAGAAACACCCGGTCCGGTTAAACGAATCGCATCGCATCGAACAACCACAGGTCGACGCCACCACGCACACGGCGCCTTGCCCTTATTCTCACCGCCCACGCCCCAGCCCCGAACCAGCTCATCATTTCTCTCCCCAGGGCAGGCCGCGGGCGGCGGCTTCATCAATCGCCACCACATCGCCCCGTCGCCTACCTTCCTTCCTTCCCCTCGACGCACCACCCAACCCATAAAAACTCGCCGCGCCGCCTCGACGCGGCGCTCTTCGCTTTCCTCCCTCCCTCCCCAACAAGCCAAATCAACCAAGCCAGCACCGCCGCCGCCGCCTCTTCCTCGCATCGCGTCGTCGCGCCACGTCGGAACCCTAGCGGATCGCGCCGCCATGGACGACTTCGCGCGCGCGGTGGAGGACGGGCTGAAGCTCTCGAAGAGGCTCGTGTTGCCGGGCGGGGTGCCGCCGCCGCGCCCGCCCGCGGGGATGGAGCGGACCATGTCGGCGGCGGCCGCGGCGGGGCCCGACCCGCGGCTGCTCCCCACGGCGCCCACGGCGTACGCGGTGGTCACCGACCCGGGCGCCGTCGACACCCCCGACGTGCCCAGCTACCAGCCCTACGTGTACGGCCGCCTCGACCCGCCCGCGCTGATCCCGCTGCAGATGAAGGAGGTCGACCTGGCCGTCGACTGCGCGCTCGACGCCGCCCACGTCACCCTGCGCGCGAGGTGGTGGGTACACTGCGTCACGCGTAGCCGCGACTGCGACGTGCGCATCGTCGTGCCAATGGGCGAGCAGGTGAGCACGATCGGGTTTCTGCCCCCCTCTCTCTCTCCCGTCGCGGTTCTGCATTTCGCATTTTGCCGTTGTTTTCTGTTTCTGTTTGACTTGTCTCATTAGATTCTGTCTGGTGGGATTGGAATCATTGCCGTCGCGAGCTGTTTGACCAGCATGATTGGGGCCGGTAGGCACATGGATTTTGTTGCTCGGTGGATATTCATTTTCCTTAGGTTGAATTTTTTAATTTGCGTGTACGATCCAGTAGTGAAAAATGCTGCAAATTACAGCATGGCCGATATTTTACTATGCTGACATCTACGATGCTGGATAGGTTGATCTCAATTTATAATCGACGTTCATGGAATCCGATTTTTTAGGACGAATAGTTTTGTGAATTTTACAGTTCTTTCTCATGTGTTCTGATATGATTGATCCTTTTGCTGCGAGCCTGTGATTGTTGGTTTGCTTTACGAACTAAGGCTGGTTCCTGGATTTTAGATAAAGCAAAAACAGTTTCTTCACTCTTTTTAGTTATAAACTTATAACAGAATAGTGCATTTCAGTGCAGTTGCTTAAGCAATTAAAGAGTAATTCGTTGCTTTGTTCAATGAAAATCAAACACTAGAAGCGATATGATGGTTCTGCAGAGAGGTAACCTGATTTGTATTGCATTAAACCTGTAGTACTTTAAATAATCTTGCACAGAGAGGTCAGGGTTATCTAGTGTTCCCAACTTCCCATTTGTTCATATGTTGAATTGCTTGGATTTTAATTCATCATCTGGCACTGACAGTATTTTCTCTGTTCCTTGGACATCCACTATAGTATACTGGTTTTTGACAAGAAATGAAAGTTATTTTAAATTTCTGGGTTCATGCAGAGCCTTTTTTTGTTTATCTTGTATTGTTGATGGAGTTGACAAAGACTTGGAAGATAAATGATAAAAAAAAATTGAAGCGGTCACATGAACATTAGGTTTCTTTTCAATAGGAACATTTTATTTTTTTTTATTATGAATCTGACTGCTTAATTTAATAACATTATAGATACATGGTATAAAAATTATCCTTATTTCATCAATGTGCATTGACATTTATTTTGCATTATTGATAAACATTGCCGTCAAACAAATCAAGGATTGAATATTTTGCATCATATATTACGTAATAGTTGTAGTTTCTACTTATTACATACATCATTTTCTGTGTTTGTAATGGTCTCGACCTAAGAACGGTTTGGCTAATAGGGTTCAATTCTAGGCGCTGAGGTTTCCGTTGGAAGACGATCATATAATACTCAAGTAATCGAAGTAGAAGACCACACTGTGCTTAATCATGGACAAATTGAGAGTGGTGGTCTTTTGAAGCCCCAATTGTTTTTCTTGACAGTACCACAGGTAATTTGGCCAAATAATCACTTGTCCCTGGTAATTTGGTTTTTTATTACTGGAAGTGCTACCATACTTTGCTGATTCACTGCTTGTCTTAATAATCAAGGTTGAGGGTGGAGCAGATATATATGCTACATTTCGATGGTCTCAGAAGTTACTATATGACAATGGGCGCTTCTCTGTTGACATACCTTTCCGTTTTCCTTATTTTGTCAACCCACTTCCAAAAGTGTTCATGAAGAGGGAAAAAATTCAGTTGACTGTGAACAGTGGTTTCAGTAAAGAGGTTTTATTGCAAGGAACAAGCCACCCATTGAAGGTTATAAATTGTAACTTCTTTATGAATACTGTTTTGATGTGCATGGGTCTAAATAGTCTGAAATTCTTTTTGTTTAATTTCTATTTCAGGAAAAGGCCAGGCAAGGTGATAAATTGTCTTTCCTTCATGAAGCTGTAGTTGAGAATTGGTCAAGCAAAGATTTCAATTTTTCGTACAGTGTGAGTTTTTTTTTCGCTATGATATTTCTGGATTGGCTCCCTAGTTTAGAATCTGTCATCTCAAGGCATAAAGGAAAATTATACATGAAAATGATGAACTTGTGACTAGTTTGTCATAATATTCAACAGCTAAGAAATTGCAATGTTGCTGAATCTGCTGTGCCTAATTTAAATACAAATTTATTTTGATGTGTGTAGGTTTACTCGGCTGATTTGTCTGGTGGTGTGCTTGTGCAACCCTCAACATTGCGTGACTATGATGACAGGGATAGGTTCTGCATTTTTCTTCTACCTGGAAGTGGCAATAGAAAGGTTAGTTGTGGCTACTTGTGATATTATCTTCCTTGAATGCGATGTCTGCACTTAGAAGGTAACTTATTTTTGAGACAAACACATCGAGCTGATGCAGTTGATAAGCTGCATGAAACATTTATCCTGATTTTTTTATGAATTATCATTTAGCTCTGTTCTCCTTCCTAAGGGAACTGCTGGTAAGATAAGTACATATGTTGTCATAGCTTGATATCTTGCTAATTTGCAAGGGCATTATTAAAGTTGGAATAAAGTATTGGTACCATTAGAGCATCTCCAGTGGAGCCCTCAAATGGGCCTCTATCCCTTGATTAGTCTATCATTGGAACAAATCTCTCCAGTAGGGCCTCTAAATGAGCCCCCATTTTGGGGAGGCCACCAAATTTTGGTCCAAAGCCTCTAGAATTGGAGGCCCTCCAAATTTAATCACCCCACTAAAGTTTGAAGCCCCTAAACTATTTTTTGTTGGCCCCTAAAAACAATATAGAGGCTCAAATTTGGTCTTCCCACTGGAGTTGCTCTTATATCCTTTTAGGACCTGTTTTGGTTCATCTACTCAGAAGAAATATGCCTTCCTGGTCCTTTGTCTCATATGAGATATTTCTGTAGGTCTTCAGAAAAGCAATTGTATTTATTGTTGACACAAGTGGAAGCATGCAAGGAAAACCTCTAGAGAATGTCAAGCATGCGGTGTCTGCTACCCTTTCAGAGCTTGTGCAAGGGGATTACTTCAACATTATAACATTTAATGATGAACTTCACTCATTCTCTTCATGTTTAGAGCAAGTGAATGAGAAATCAATAGCAAGCGCTACCGATTGGATGAACTCAAACTTTGTTGCTGAGGGTGGCACAGATACTATGCATCCTTTGAGTGAGGTATTACATTCGGCATTTTGAATAACCTGGGTTGGAATTGTCTTATCTTATAGTATCCTTTTGTTTTATATTCATACTATTATTATTTTACAATTTAAGGCAATGGCGTTGCTATCAAGTGTCCACGATGCACTTCCACAAATATATCTCATGACTGACGGTTCGGTTGATGACGAACATAACATCTGCCAAACTATAAAAACAGAGATTATCAACAGAGGATCTAAATCTCCCCGCATTTCTACTTTTGGACTAGGTAATATTCTGTAATCTGGAGTACTTACAATCAAAAGTCAGTTCATGCAGTGCCTTGCGCTCTATACAAGCAGTTCTTGACTTGAACTACCTCTCATATCCTTCTTTCCTTTTCCGACCACCCAAATATTAGTTCATATATAAACAAAAATAACTCATAATTTAAAAGGATTGCTAGCTGTGGCAACTTACTGTTCCAGAACAGTTTTATTTATTCTTTCTTATGATATTTTGTAAAGTTCATTGTTGATTAGATATTGCATAGTTTCTAATGTTTCTCCTTTTCTGTAACCGGTACATGTCAGGATCACATTGCAACCACTATTTCCTGCGCATGCTAGCATCAATTGGCAAGGGACATTATGATGCTGCACTTGAAACAGGTATTAGTTCTGTATTTGCAATTATGAGCTGCATGCATCTTTTCCGACAACAGTTGGATTTTGGTTGGCCTGATCGTTCCCATTCTGTCGATGTATCAATATAAGATGTAATCATTTCTAGCTATGATTACATGTACAGTTGTTCTGCTTTTCTCAAAGTCTACTTAACTTGAACCCTAGTTATTACAAAATTTTTCGAAGTTGCTTCTGGTTGCAATCTGGGTGCTAAGCTCTTCTTTGTCTATATTATTGATTTGTATTTTAATTCATATCCATTGTTCGCCTCAACGCGTTTAAACGATCGTTTAGGGCCTAGTCACTGAATTAAACACTAAACCCGTTTAAACGGTCAAAATGGTCAAAAAACGGTCTAAACGATGAAATTAAACAGAAGTTAAACACATTTACACGGTTAAACATGTGTTTAGACGATCGTGTAGGCAATACGAAATATGCTTTAGTGGGGTAATTAGGCATGGATGGGAGAATGTAGCCCACAAATTGTACCATGCATGAAAAATACAAGCTTGAAGTATTGGTGCCGTGGTTTTAATGTTATGTGAAATTATTTTGTCACTTTTATATTATATGCATGCCTTAAAATTGCAATTACTAGAAAATATAGTATAAAACTGTAATTCTATATGCATATTTACTGCTACAGTGTAAATCGTCTAAACCGTTTAATTTATCGTCTAAACCGTCTAAACGCTAAACGGAGGGTGACCGACCGTTTAGTGTTTAGCGTCTAGGATAACACTGTTCATATCTCTGAAATCACAATTCTGCTTTGCTGTATGCATGCATTTTAGTAGTACATATAAGACTTTAACATGGTTTTATTCTGAATTTGTTATCCAGCATCAATTGAGAGTCGGATTCTTAAGTGGTTCGGGAGAGCATCAAGTACAATTGTGGCAAACATCTCCGTTGATGCTATAACACATCTTGATGATTTCGAAGTGAGTTTGTGCGTGGTTTAATTAGTAATTACTTATTTTATTCATTAGTTTATGTTATGATGCTTGTTCCTATACAAGTTATATGCCTTTGCTTTTGGCCATTCTTGGTAGCCAAAAATATCATTGCAAAGTTCATGTTCAGTTAACTTTCATAACACAATAGCCATTTTGTGTCCCAGCCTTACCGGATTTCCGGTGGCCCAGCTCAATCTTCCAAGTTAGGTGTGGATGCAGATTGAACTGGGCAAACATATAACCTTTGTGAAACCACCTTAGTTTGCTAATTTATGGAGATGCAAATGTTTAGATTAAAAAAATACTCCCTCCATCCTCTTTTGATAGTTCTATTTCAAAAACTCAACTTTTCACAAATGATAGTCCTATTTGCTATTGGTATGGGACATGGCAATAAATAGCACCAGTAACAAGGAGTTCCCAATTAAAACATTGGATGACCAACTAAAAAATTTGTGTTGCATTAATAAGATGATAAGCAAGGTGGTTCTCCTTGGTCTTTGTGTCAAGGTGAAATAGGACTATCAAAAGAGGATGGAGGGAGTACTGTATAATTTAATTGAAAATTTTCATTTCTTTTCAAGTGCACAGTGTTTTGTTTCTAATTTTTATTGTATCAAGCTTAGCAATCATTTTAATGCTGGGTTGATGGTCTGTCACGATTTTGCCTTTGCCTCCCTGGAAACACATTATTTTTTGTTGTCTAATTAGCATGCTTTTGTTCTTTAGATGGACTCTGAGTACATTCCAGACGTTTCAGCGAAATCTCCGTTATGTATATCTGGAAAATACCATGGCACATTCCCAGAAACAGTTATAGCTAAAGGTTGCTTGGCTGACATGAAGGAATTCTCGATTGAACTGAAGGTCCAACATCTAAAGGAAATACCTCTTGACAAAGTAAGATGCTCAAGCTATTTTGGAACATTGTGTTTGTGACTAATCTACTTAGATGTCGTACATTTCAAACCATATTTTTACTTAAATTGGACAGAACTCCAAATTCTTATTCAATTCCTTTGTATATGGCTAAGTGATTGTGATATCTACCTGTCACCAATTTAACATTATTTCAGCCATTTAAAGTCATGAATATTGTCTTCCATTGATGGTTATGGCAAAGTAGACACAAACATAGCATACAATCAGTCATCTTTCATTGATCTTGATGGCAAACTCTAACAACCGTTTAATCAAGTCATTGTGGTTCAAATCTTTCCAAACCTGATCTCTCATGAACCTGATCCATTTGTTCTAAAACAATTGCCGACCAGAGTAATAAATATACTGATTATAATTAGAGTATTAGACGGACATGCCCATGCTTTACACTGCTCTGCAGGCGCGGCGTAGCGCGCCAATCTTCCTAGTTCCTAGTTCTTAACTTCTTATTGTCCCGAGGAAGTTGGAGTAGGCTACTGAAGTGTCACAAAACTAATTTTCAGAAAATGAGTTTCCACAAAATCACATGTTCTTTAAGACACCACCTGGTGTAAAGCTGCACTTTCAAACCCAGTTTCACCTGTAGGTTGGCCCTGTCGTTATTCGTTAGTCTGTTGACTACAAAATAATATCGCTAAAAATGTTTAGTTTTAGACGTGCTTGTGAAATAATACTCTTGTATGAAAAGTTTTCATGAGTATTTGCTTTCATGATAGTATGGTAGAGATATGTTTAGGTGTAAAAAATTTATAGATTCATTTAGGGAACTTCACAAGGACATAAATTGACACAGGCATGATTCAAAGTTTGGGCTAACTGGTGTACTGTAAACTCATATAACCTTTTGTTTTCTTGGATATTATGTTACGTCACCCAACACATTATACTGATACGGCCTTCGGTTTATATAATTCTTTTATGTATTGATTTCAGGTGATGGCTACACAAGAGATTAGTCTTTTAACATCTAAGGCATGGCTTTCTGCAGACAAACAACTGGAGAGAAAGGTGGGCGCGAGTCAAGGAAATGATTGTATTAGTTTTCTTTGCTTTACGCTAGTCTTTGTTAACACACCTTCAGACTTTGATTATACATTGAAGCGTGAAACTTGGGTTTAATAAGGAGCAAATTACTCTTGAACCAAAGCTTCGTCTCATGATCATTGTGTGCTGTAAATGCAAGGGCAAGGATCAAGACACAAATTCATTCTGATTTGGCAAGGACTGCCTAGATTTTGTTAGAAATGTGTTTCTATGGCAGCCTTCAAACCAAATACCATACAACTGAGCAAAATGATGACCATGAATTTACCTTTACAGTGTAGTTTCCTCTTTTTGAATAACGTGGGATTCTCCTCAATCTTGCAGGTCATTAAATTAAGCATTCAGCATAGCGTTCCATCGGAGTACACAGAGATGGTCTTACTTCAAACCAATCTGGATAAACCAGATGCAACACAAAAGGTAGGCCCAACATGATTTTTCGAGGCTTATTCATTTTGCCTTCTGCTTCTGGTGTAGGCTTTCATGAAATGACTTTGATCACGTCATGATGCTTCTTTTGATGAAACACAAATCATAAGAAATGGGTGTTGTTTCATAGATGGAGGATAAAATCCTAGATACTAACTATGTGCTGATGTTGGCCTGTGAATTGCAACTGCTAATTGATTGATGTGAAGGAACGTGTCGCTAAACTTTTGTGTGCTTGAACAGGTGAAGCAGAAACTAAAAGGACATAAAGGCCCGGATGAGCTACGTGTCCCTCTTCATGGCCTGAAACTGGGATTTGGTGACAAGGACGCTACAAGAGCAAATCTTACCACAGCATTTGGAGACGCAAAACCACCAGAGAAGAATGTGATACTACAAAAGGCAAGTGGCTGCTGCAGCCAACTCGCGGACTGCCTCTGCTGCATGTGCTGCATCAAGGCGTGCAACAGGATGAACGACCAGTGCGCCATTCTGATGACGCAGATCTGCGCGGCACTCGCGTGCCTCGGCTGCTACGAGTGCTGCGCGGAGGTGTGCTGTGGAGGATCGGATTCATAGTAGTTTCGTCCTGGGCGTTGTCTTTTGTATTATGTAGAGAATTGAGATTTGGAGTGTACATAATAGAGTTTGCGGAATGCAGGGGGTATATCAGCCTGATTAAAGACGATCGGTCCCGGTTGTACATTATAATTTTTAACCTTGTTAAATGTCAATTTCGGACTGGTCAAACGCTCTGTTCTTAGGAGTAAGCGTTGAAGTTACCTTTGCTAGATGCAAAATATGTTCCTCAGCCTCCGTCTAAGAGGATGATCTAAGCGTTGAAATAACCAGGAGGCCTACGTTTGATACCTAAAGCAGCGTGTGTTTTTTTAGGCCACAAAATACCTTTGGTGACGACTAATGAACATGAAAAAAAAAATGCAGGCACTGTCATTTGAGTAGCTCAGATACGAGTCGTTACTCATTACCACGTGATGCAGTGCAGTTGAACTCCGTGCAGCTAGAGTAAAAAGGAGGGTCATCATATACGGTTGGGACCAAATGGCCTTTGAACATAACATAATAATGCCGACGTGCATTTCTCTGGGTGGGCAGGGGAGCCAATGAGAGGCCATCCGTGCGATGCGATGGGGCGGGACAAGTGTCACGACAGCGTGCACGGCCAGGGCTCCTCGTGTCGGGCTGACACCTGTTTTGTTAATGACCGGGTTCCTGCCCGCCTAAGCACCCGCCGCACCCTCCCCGGGGATTAACTAGCTAGTGATCCCCCGCGATTAGGCCCTCGTTGATTACCCCTCCCAGCATCCGCCTCCTCGCCGGCGATGATCTCATGGGCCTCGCGCGCCCCGATGCTCTGGACGAATAGAATAGGGGCAGGATGGCTGGGTGCGTGCGAGCCCACGTCGGCTGCGTTGGTTCCGGCGCCGCCGCGGAGGCCATTGCCCATTGGTTAGCTGGCTCTCTGGCTGCAGCGCCAGCGCCCGGAACCTGGCCCGTGTGGTTGGGATCTGGCCGCCGCGTTCTTGGACTCCCATCTCCCTTCTTCTTGTTCCCAAGCTTCTTCCACGATCTTTCGGCCGCTATCATTGAACCATCTATCCTTTGGGGAAAGAAGCTGACCGACCCGCGACCTTTTGCTCGTGTTTTACAGTGCGTGCCTTATTGCTAGAGTTTGGACGAACAGCTAGCCGTACGTGCACCGGTGCACGAACGACGATCGCGACCCAAGTACTACGTAGCATGCACACGGTTGACTGTATGTACATCGTACCGTGGGAACATCGACCGGGAGATACCGAGACACGCGGTGTCGTTGGGATGTCAGGCCCGATGCTAGGTCGTCGAATCGGCACGCGCCGATGACACGTAGTTAAGCTTGATCACCGGCCGCTGCATGCATGCGGATCATCGGGGAATTTGAATGCGTCGGTGAGTTATGGTATTATGCGTGTCTTGACCACTCAGATCGTGTGATCCTCTTCGACGGCATAAGATTCGGCCAATACATGTGTTACATACTCACACTAATATTGACACTGATACTTCATTCACCTAACACAATAACTACTAGTATAGACTTATTAGATAAGTTCACATTTATGCAAATAATCAGAGTGACCCAAGACTCCACAGGAAACTTTGCATTACAATCCTTTTGTGGCTTCTAAGGCCCTCCACAATGGTGGCTTGAAGCGAAGCTTCAAATGGAGATAGATTATTTTAGCTTCACTTCGTAAGCTGCATCTACCAATGCCTAAGTAATGCCAGAGCTAAAAAAAACTGGGAGCGATGAACCTACAGGCGCTGATGCCCGACTATTGAATAAGAAAACGTTATAGTTGTAGTATGCTAGTCCGATCTCTTTTGCATGCATTCAATTAGCAATCTGCTAATCAGCTTTTTATCTCTGGTGTGGAACACAACAATCCCTGGAGTAACTAACCACTGCAGCTTAACAAGAGCGATGCCCAATATTTTTTACGCACCACTCCACGTTGTGGAGGGCCTAATATGAGGACCAAGTCTACTGGGGCAGATACAGGGGTTCACTGTGTCATATACACGGGGGGCGAGAGCCCCTCTATTGGATCCTCAACGGAGCCCCTTGAGCCCCTCTCCATTTTTTGAGGAGAAAGGAGGAAAAAGGAAGGGGGAGAAGAAGGAAGAAGAAGAAGAGAGCCCGTAGGAGTTGAAACTAGCACCGCCACTGCATGTGCAACCCTAGAAGATGAACTTCATTGCTCTCAAGTGCCACCTTAGAAGAAGAAGAGAGCCCCCAGGAGCTGTAATTGCATTCACATGAGTGTTACATTACAACCGGTAAGACCAAGGTTTGTATTGCGTTGTTTGAAGACAAATATGTCCATCCACCATCCTTATACACACAAAAGGGTATTCTTTAGTAACCCTGGTTTGCTTAGATGGATTAAAATTAAACTCCCTCTAGAACACATTTAAAGTATTTTGGCAAATTGTTAGGCTATTTTTTCTTCATATTTGTTCAAAAATGCTAAAATTGTAGGGTTGCCCCTACAATATTTACTTATAAGTATTTAGGCTTAAAATATTTACAATATTTGCCCCTACAATATTTATATCGATGATGTAATAATATATCTGTTATCTATAAATATATGACTATATTTCTTAAAACTTATACAACATAGCTTTAATCATTTAAATTGTATCCATAGTCGCATAGAGAGCAAATACTTTAGGCTTTGTTAGCCAAGTTGTCCAAGATACATTACGGTCATATATATTTAGACATTTAGTACGTAATAGTAAAACTAGCGTCCTATGTACATGACTACATGTAAGCACGTAACTGGATGCTACTACGCAATTTGGCCAGTGGCCACTACGCTCAATCTAGTCATGGGTTTCTGTGGCAGACTATAGGCTCGCTAACCCTATTTAATTCAGGGGTAGGGGACCCTGCTTGCATCCAAGCCTCTTCACTCGGCTTTTCTTGCCCTCCATGCTTCTCTGGCGCTCTCTGCTGGAGCCAACCAATGAATATGTAGTAGATGCATAGCCACCTGCAGGGAGTCCTCACTGACCAATCAGAGGACACCTTCAAAGCCTTGTAGCTGCAGGGAGCCGATCAGTCGAGCTTCTGTTACCTCCCATCTGATTCCCTGCAACTCTTGCAGCTAACCTGTCACCCTGCTCAAATTCACACAGGGTGGTAATTGTTCTCCGTGAGCAGTAAAAGAGAGAGCAAGAAAGAAGCTATGGGGGTAAGCTCGATCAACTACAAGCTAGGTTTTGATCTACTGATCGCATGATAATTCTTCGAGATCTACCATGTAGGCAGTAGTCCAATGTTCTTCTCTTGTGTTTCACCGTTAATTTCTGTGCGCCATGCAGATCATTAACTGGATGCAGAATCGCCTCCATGGCAAACAAGACAAGAGACGATCCGAGGCCGGCGTCGTGAACAAATCGGCTCGCGGTGAGTGGTTTGCTTCATGCTTACTGCCCAGCGCACACTCCTAGTCCTAGCTTCGTGCTGACGACATTACACTTACATGCATGCGATTCCGACGTCAGATGTCCCTGTCCAAGAAAGCTGCCGCCATGAACACGCTCGCGAGGACAAGAACCCTAACGCCGACTGGCCACAGGGCCTCCTCTCGATCGGGACACTCGGGGACGAGCCGCCACCGCCGGCGGCGGACGGTGGCCCGCGCTCGTCGCAGGCGGCGGCGGACGTACCGGACTTCACCATCGAGGAGGTGAAGAAGCTTCAGGACGCGCTGAACAAGCTGCTCCGGCGAGCCAAGTCCAAGTCGAGCTCATCACGCGGGTCGGGCGCCACCGACGACGACCGCGCCAGCAGCCAGCTCCCTCTCGACAGGTTCCTCAACTGCCCGTCCAGCCTCGAGGTGGATCGCCGGATCTCGCTCAGGCACGCCGCCGGCGACGGCGGCGAGAACGGCGAGTTCTCGCCGGACACGCAGATCATACTCAGCAAGGCTAGGGACCTCCTAGTCAACAGCAATGGCGCAGCCATTAAGCAGAAGTCCTTCAAGTTCCTCCTCAAGAAGATGTTCGCCTGCCGCGGCGGCTTCGCTCCGGCGCCGAGCTTGAAGGATCCTGTCGAATCAAGAATGGAGAAGGTAAGAAAATTTTTGCTAGACATCCACGTACACTAACTATGCCATCTCGGTTATTGCATAAGCTTGCATCGAGTTCTTTAAGATCATGCCGTCTTTATTGGTTGAAGCTCGTGTATGTGTTTCGATCGTGTTTAATTTGCCTGCGCACACAGTTGTTTAGGACGATGCTGCAGAAGAAGATGAGTGCGCGGCCGAGCAATGCCAATGCAGCGTCATCGAGGAAGTACTATCTGGAGGACAAACCGAGTGGGAGGATGATGATAAGAGATCGCCGCCATGACGAAGAGGACGATGACAAGGGCTCCGATAGCTTCAAGTGGGACAAAACTGATACAGACTGTAAGAATTAAAAATATATAACGCATGAAACATATATACACGGCATTGTCTTGCAACGAGCTCTGCCAATAATTAAACATTGCAAATGAACTGAATGGGATTTCTGAATTCGCAGTCATTGTTCTGGAGATTTAGAAGGAGGCACGAGTTGAAGGTCATTATGGTATTCAGCATGGTAAGTTACATAACTACATTCACACCCTGCAATTAAGAGCAGCAATCTTGTAAAAGAAATTATGTACGATTCTGGTACTTCTGTTTTCAAAGATGTGTGTTTTGCTGGTACTAAAGTAATTTTGTATGCTCTGTTTTTTCACAGCTTATGTGTGTGATGTTAATGACGCGGAAGAGAATTTCCATCAGTGTGGTGCCACAATAATCCCTATTGAAAGGAAGATTCAGTTGCACGGCAATTTTTCGATCAGACAGCAGGGTGTACTACTGAATGAAGATCACAATCCAGACGTTTGTGGGCTCGTTCAAGCGCTGTATTTGAGCTGTTCATAGGAAGATATTTCTGCTTTGTTCCACTTTCCTTTGTCTTTCTAATCTTCAGATGCCAGATATGCTAATGTTCCATATACTATTGTCCTACATATATATACTAGTAGTTTCTTTTTCGCCCTATGGGTTAATTAAGAAAAAGTTTCAGTAACTGGACCATCTCTAGAGCAAGCAGACCTTCCCCATGAAGCACATGATTGCATGAAAACTATACCTCAATGTACAGAAACAGCACTGCAAGTAGGGTTCTTGGAACATGCTAATTTTCCGAAACCGGAAAGCCAGGCTGGTCCTGAATAAGCCAAGGTACATCTGAAATCTCCACTGGCGCCAGGATCAGGGGCAGCTCCCCGGCACACTTGTGTGTGTCTGTGCCGAACTCCGGGGGGTAAAAAGGGCGCCAATTGAGTGAGTGCCAAGCAACATTGTACACCTTTGGCAGATGCCGAGATGCGCCATTGAATATATGTGCTCACTACTCACTGTAATCATATATATATATATATATATATATATATATATATATATATATATATACACATATATATATATATACATACATATATATATATACACATATATATATACATATATATATATATAAAAGAGATACATTTCCAGGCTATGCAGCAGCCAGCAGAAAGTTAATGTCCAACGCAATATAGTTTAATACAGTTATAGCAGTGCTTCTAGCTTGTTTGAGATGGTTACTGAGTAGCAACTCTTTCTTGAGACATTTGGTCTTTGTTAGTTATTGGAATGATCCTAGGGATCCACAAGATAAAAGGTTGCCATCGGAAGCCATGACCTTTTGTTTAGTGGAGCTCATGCATTTCTGTGTCTGGCTGTGCAAGAATGTTTGGGCAAGGTAGAGACACCCATCATGTTCCATTGGAGGATGGCTCCGGTCGATGCGCAAGGATATCGAGAGATGAGCGAGTCGTTGTGTTCTAGGAGAGCCGAGAAGCTGCCGCGATGTGGTCCTGAATCGCGTGTCGCTTTTGGCCAAAACTTAAAAGAATGGACAGTAGTACAGCCTCCTTTTTTTTTCTTCTTTAATTTTTGCCTGGATGTGAATCTAGCAGATGGTCAACTGTGAGCGTGTCGTATCTGCGGTGAATCGGCGAGATATTCAGATAAGATCGCAGAGTATATCACTCTGGGAACTAGGAACCGTTTTGGGATGCAGATGTTGACTTGCTGACAGAGGGTATGGTATTCTGATTTCTGAAGATTTGCCCCAGCGTCTTCGTTGCTGCTGAATTTGACTGATGATTTGGGCGTAGGCTTCTGATGGCAGTGACCCTCAAAGTATCAGGTGCTCGAAACTAGGGATTAGGTTGGTGATTGATTCAGATATTGGCTGACTGGATCTTTTGGAGAGGGCGAGTTATGCTATGATGAAGATATTTTTTTTTTTTTACTAAGCTGTGATGAAGATTTGGTATAACTGAACAGGGTCACTGCCATTTCGGAATGGCAGTGAACCTGTTCAGTTCTGCTGCTTGTCGGAGATCAAAGGCCTTTTCAGTATCAAATCGCTGTTCAATTCTGCTGCTTGTTGGATATCAAAGCCCCGCTTAGTTCTTGCCGCGCAGTTGTTGCTTCAGTTTACACCGAATGGCGTTTCTTGCCCCAGGGGATTTACACCGAGTAACAGTTGCAGGTTCGCTTTTGGGTCTCCAGTTCTCCAGTCTACAAGAAAGATTTACACCGAGTAACAGTTGCAGGTTCGCTTTTGGGTCTCAAGTTCTCCAGTCTACAAGAAAGAGGCAGCAGGCTGTGTATTTTCTAGTTTGCCGATTTTCGCATGTTACAATTGCAGGTGCTATTAGACAATGGCATTGCTCCAAGAGGTAAGATTAATTTTAGTATTCAGAGTTTAACCAAAGATTTTTTTACAAAAAAAACTAAGATAACACTGTACGCTAGTATATGGCCATGTTCAGATTTCCAACTATTCACTATTCATTCTAACTTTTCACTATTCCTCCTATTCACTATTCATTCTAACTTTTCACTATTCCTCCCTCACAAAAACACGTTTCCCAGCGAATGCTACAGTGTTTTTCTTATGCTATATTGTTTTTTCCTACAATCTAAACACACCATATGTTTCTTTTTAACGCATGAATCAACTTTCGAATGCATCAGATGCTTGACCTCCTATAAATTCAAACAGCCGTTGAGCAATTGAATTTGGGATATCGAGATTAGTGTTTCCACCTCTACTGGAGATCGGCACAAGGCATTGTGTCAACTTTAGACAGAAGGCAAAATGGCTGGTGCGAGAGGCCGTCGATCGCAGAGCATAAGGTTCAAAAACAACGAACGCATAGCCGCCGGCAAAATGGCACAACAGGAACTACGAGCGAAAACATAGTAATAGCAATCCAGCGAGAAGGGTCTTTTAAATTCAAGAAAATTAACACTGGTAACTGGTACACTTTGACTTTGTTCCAAAAACCTCACGGACAATAACTATGCTGATACGGTGACATAACTCTGGATAATCTGGGCTGGTGCATTGTCCACTGACCAGACTGCGCCTCGAGCGTATTTCTGCAGCAGAACAGGGTTGATCAAAGGTTAGACAGCTCTGAATCGCCTGATCAAAAGCAGGAATAATAATGTAGGGCTCAATGCTTCATTGCATTTGTACAGCAACAAAGAAAAGCAGGACAATAATATGGGTCGACAAGCAAAGTATCAGAATATAGACATCCATGTAACATCCAAATGATGATACTGAATCTGAAGACAATTTGGAGGGCCATGGGATAGAACACTTACAGATCTTGTTGAAGGCGACAATGTCGCAGCTCTGGACGTACTCATTCACTGGCTCCTCACACAGATGTTCCTCGATTAGAGTGTCCACAGAAACGAGATCATCAACAATGGTCAACATGATTTGGAGCTTCTTGATGCCATACCCAACTGGGACAAGCTTGGCTGCAAAGGGTAGCAGGTATTCATGTCAGAAACCAAACAAAATGGCGAAACCTAGAGCGGTGTATACTAAATTTCATAAATATAGGAAAACATGTGAATCACATACATGCACCCCAGAGCAGTCCTTCCATCTTGACACTCCTAACTGCTTCCTCAAGCTTGGCCATGTCAGTTTCATCATCCCAGGGCTTCACATCGAGCAAAACTGACGACTTCCCAGCTGTCAAGGTAAGGAGACGTTAGCAACAGGCTTTGAAGTTCTTGAGCTCCAACAGCAAGTCAGCAATATAGCAGGAGTCAAGGAGCTCTTCAAAAACAGTGTCCACACAAAGATAGATGACAAGAATCTGACATACATTCTTTCTTCTTGCCAGATGCTTTGACAGCCGCGGCACGCTCTTCAGCAGCCTTCTTCTCCTCCTCAGTCTCCTCACCAAAAAGGTCAACGTCATCATCATCGTCGTCGTCAGCTGGGGCCTGCATTTAAAGAGTATACTTCAGTGGTCAAGCAGGGTAACTAGATTACATGAGGGTTCATATCTGTGATTGAGGAAATTAAACAAGAATGTTAGCTTTAATCAACAACAATTCAAGTCAGGGATCAGCAGTTTAGTGCTAAATTAATTATGTGAGCACATGTTAGTTTCAGTAAAAACAAGGAAACTGCACAGTATTGAGGTCATTTGAAAGTTTCAAACAAAATATAAGGTGAAGAATTGTACCGCTGCGTCAGCAACATCAGGAGTTGAGGCTGATGGAACAGCAGATGACTCAACCTTGACACCTTGGCCCTCAGCAGTAATTCCACTATAACATGTACAGATTAATAAGCACATTGAAAACTTGCAATGCTGACAGGACATATAGAGGGGGGAAAAGGTTAGGATTGCATACCTCAGCCTCACAAGTGCATCAATGTGACTGAACCACCTTGAGACGTTGATGTACTTGGATGAGGGAGCAGCAGAAAACGAAGAGTAGACAGCCAAGTCATCCTTGGAAGCTTGGTAACTAGGAAAGGATTAATAGTGTAAAGTCAGTGCCACAGATATAACCACACAGTACATAGGGTAGCCCAAGTCATCCCATACCCAGTGATGTAGCTGCGAGTAAGAAGATACTCGTCGAGCTTCTTAAGCCCTGCCTCAGAGTTGACGTTAGCGAAAGCAACCGCCATCTCCCCTCAAGAAAGTTTAACAGGCGCTCTGTGGGCACAGAAGAGAGTGCTGACAGATTAGAACAAACCATGATAAAAGTCTACTGACCGACAGTAAATGTAACATGATACGGATATTTCAAAACTGTAGCAAAACAATGAAGCAATAAGTAGATAACGAAAGCATCAACGAGCAGAACTAAACCCTGACCCTGAACCTTGCTTCTGAAGTGATATAACTTGTGTGCATACCATGAAACCTCACCGCAGAGCAGAACCATATGCTGAAGTAATCATCGGCTTAAGTATAAAAAGGACCCAGAAGTCATTCCCTAGGTCACTAGTGGAAGCAGACTTCAAAAGCTAGGACCCTCTAACTGAACTCACTCCTACCAGTAAAACCAGATCTAACAACAGCACACACGGAACTAGCGAATCGTCTCGGTGTCACAGTAAAATTCGATGGGGAACAGACATCTAGCAATGAAACCCGATCTGTCCGCAAGCTATCCAGTCCCAGTGTCTAGAAACAGAGGTCCTACAGATCGAAACCCATGAATTGAGCCGCAGATGCCCTATACAAACATCATCTCACTAACCAGACCTATCAAACTCAACAACGATCTAGAGGTCCAATGTTTCCTACGAATCTCAGCAAAACAAAAGGGAAACTCGCATCCAATCGGGGACAACATCTAATCAGGCGACAGAGATTCAGTGAGGAAACGAGCAGAACAGTAGGCTTCGAAGTGGATACCTTGATGGGATCGGCTCCGAGGCAGGGGAAGCGGCGGATGGCTTCGGCGACGGCGTGGGTGTGGAGGAGAAGGTGGAGGCGCTCGGGGAAGCCGGATATATGCGGGAGGGATACGAGGACGCGAGGGTTTCTGCGGCCGCTGCCAGCCGTCCAATCGGATCGGACGGTGATGGGATCGAACTCCGCATATACCCGTGCACAGAAACAGGCCTCCATTCGGATCGGGCCTCAAAGTCAAAGGGGCCTGCCTACGAGTTTCCAGTCCCGCGAATGGCCCAACCGTCCGATTTGTATGAATCAACCAATTCCCTTCGTGTGGGGGTCCCACAAAACAGAAGGCCACCGTCCAACTTATTGTTTCAGCCCAACAAGAGAAATGAAATATCCGGCCCAAGTGACTTTTGTAAGGCGAACAAAATGTCCAGATTAGGTCAAATCAGAGAAATGAAATATCCGACCCGTTGACCGTCAGATCAGAGGACCAGAATTCGTCCAAATGTCTCTTGATTCGTTGTCTGTCTCGTAGTATAGATTTGTGCCAGAGTCGATAGTGATGGAGAACAATAAATATAGCCACGAAAAAACTTTAATAATTGTTATAGAATTTTTTTCTTTTCTAGCACTTTATCTAGTATATTTCTTCGTTTCCTTAGTATAATCGGAAACAAGATGTTTTTTTAGACAAATCGGAATAAGATTATTCACACCGTCTTTTGTTCAGGAATGTATGGCTAGTAGAAGTTTTGGGTCACTCTCACGTAAAGCTGTCTGGTTTTCTCTCGACCAGCGGATGGAACTTGGAAATATGACGAAACAGCAGTAGCGGTTTCACTAATCGAAACGGAGTGCAACGCGATGTGCATAGTTAGGTCGTCAGCCAAACTAAACGGGACGGGACGTCGCAGATCGTCTGGTTTCCTGCCCAACTCTCGTGTGGTTTTCCGCCCAATTGGCCATCCGCACGGCTCCACGCGCACTTGTTTTCCACAGCGAGTTGGCCAGATCACACACAGCCACAAAGTACTAGGGTTTAATCTGTGACTAAATCGTCTGTCCTTGACCCTGTACTTGTCGCACGGGTCGAAGCGATTAACTAGGATGGGCACGTGATAATCCCCGATGGCACGGCACGACCACGGCCATGGCGCCTCAATTTCAGCTATGCACTGCGCTTGCACAAGGCCGTGTTTAGTTCCAGAAGATTTTTTAGACTCTACTATTCATTTATCTCAGAAAACACGCTTCCCAGAAAAGATCTCCTTTAACTCCTTTCAACTTTACTATTCATCCCTTTAACAAAACATGCTTTACAGAAAAAGATCTTTTTCTCGGCTCCCAACTAAACACATACAGTACACGGTTGCCGAGGCCACAAGTATAACGCTTAAACAAGAAAGATTGTCAAAACTCGCGATCTCCAAGGTCTTCTCGGCCTACTAGTGCTGATTTTATTCATTCTAGGTACCAAGCGATCTGCCCACAATCCTTTCTGGTGCCTCGCAGGACAGGCAGGTCATGGGTCCGAGACTCGGAGTATACATGTTCTGTATCAAACACAACTGAGACAACACTATCTCATTGCATCTTCTCCATCTTCAGTTCATATACTGCCTAGTGATATACGAGGATCCTCTCCATATTAATGTGTGGTCAGCTTTTAGTTTCCATACAATGTTTACTGCTCATATCACTAGGTGCTGCTCCCTCTGTCCCAAAAAAAATACAATTATGAGAACCGTGTCAGTCGAAGTATCTCATGTTTAACTAATTTTATACTCCTAAATTGTATAATATTTGTGTTTCCAAACAATTTAATTATGAAAATATATTCTATAACTAAGCTAATGATACTTATTTTATATCACGAATGTTGATATATTTTTATATAAAATTAATCAAAGTTCAAACTGCTTGACTCCTCAAGAAGCGAGAATTGTATTCTTTTTGGACAGAGGTAGTAGCCTGTTAGGAGCAAGTGTTCCATGCGATGCTCAAAAGGATGGCAGTGATAGCAATATGCTATCATTTACTTTAATATTTTCATATTTATTTTGTACTATAATTGTTGCTCGTGCTAATAATATGTTAGCATTCTCGGGTCAATACTCAATAGGATATGTTCTTCTACAGTATCTTGAATATTGATCATCAATTCATCATAACCGTAGTATTGTCTTTCCTAATTGAACGAAAATAGCATACCAATTGGCTAGCGCAACTTATTGACTGATGAACCACAAAACTTGGCATTTATAATTGCATTTGTAAGTTTTCATTTTCTCATAAATTGTTAAATAAAATCCCCTAAGCAATCATAGAAGATTTGTTCACATAACCCAAATATTCGATATATAATAGCCTTTACTGAAGCAATATCCTTCGCAATCTTGGAAGATTCACCTATTCTACTTAACAAATGGTATCATAGATGCATTGTTCCTGACGAAAATGAAACCAATAGCAATAAGGTTAGATAACCTCGATGCGAAATCTTGCATGCCAGTCAATTTGGGCTCATCTCGCTTGTCCTATTTGCATTGTTTTTCTCACGCATTTCTACCCAATTTCGCCATTTGGGCACTGAATCCTGGCCACTGTTCCCTCGTTGCATTCCTCTGTTCCGTGGCAACGGTTTGGGCGTGGACCTAACAATTCGTCCCTTCTCGCTCCACGTCAAAGTCTCCGCTTCGGTTCTTCTTCCACTCCACTCCTCCCGTTGAGATCCCACCCCTCTCCTCCCGTATTTCAATCCTCTACTCAACTCGGATGCTCCAGTCAAGTGCCGGTGCGCCACGAGCACGCACAGGCACTCCTCCCGTTGAGTAGTGTTGACTCATCCCCTTCCGTGCGCCTCGGATGACGCCAATGGCCTCCTCGAGGCTCGACCTCGCCGTGGTGGCCTTGCTGTGGACGTCGTGCGCCCTCCTCTTCGCCGACGCGTCGGTGCACGATTACTCCGGCGAGTGGTTCGTCGGCTCCGGCAACGCCTTCGTCCTCCACGGCGGCAGCGAGGGCGTCTACGCCTCGGCGAAAGCCGGCGCGTTCATCCGGTGAGTATGATCGAACCGGCGGCAGAGGATCGATTCAGTGTTTCTTTGGGTTATAGAAGAATCAATTTGGTGATTAATTGATTATGATGGCAGTTTCGAGAAGGTCGCCTTCAGGAGGACGCCGGAGTCCGCGGCGGCGGCCGAGGAGGACGGCAACCGGACGGCGACGGTCACGGCTGTCATCTTCGAGGCCGGCCGCCGCGACGCCATCGGAAGCACGGACGTCGTCTCCGTCGAGCGTGCGCTCTGCTGCACGCCCGAGATGGCCAAGCTCGGCGCCTGCACCGAGGGAGCGGTGATTCACCGCGCGTGGCGGAACGACACCGGCTGGCCCAAGGTGCTATCGGCCTCCTTCCTCCCAGGCACCCTCGAGGCAGCTTTCCCCGACGAGACGATCACCATCTCGCGCACCGGCATGTACACCCTCCTTTTCGCCCACTGCGACGCCTCGCTCGCCGGCGGCGAGGTCGCCGGGACCGGAAAGACCATCTGGAAGAACAGCCACGGCTACCTCCCCGGCCGGATGGCGCCGCTCGTGACATTCTACGGAGCCATGTCGCTGGCGTTCGCCGCGCTGGCGGCGTACTGGTTCACGCAGTGCGCGCGGTTCTGGCGGGAGGTGGTCCCGATCCAGAGCTGCGCCACGGTGGTGATCGCGCTGGGGATGGTGGAGGCCGCCACGTGGTACCTGGACCTCGCCGAGTTCAACGAGTCCGGCGTCCGCCCGCGTGGGGCCACGTTCTGGGCGGCCACCGCCGGCGCGCTCCGCGGCGCGGCGGCGCGCGTGCTGGTGCTCGCCGTCGCCATGGGACACGGCGTGGTCAGGCCGGCGCTGGCCGGGCTGAAGAGCGCCAGGGTGGTTGGCCTCGGCGCCGCGTTTTTCGTTGCGGCGGAGGCGCTCGAGGTCACCGAGAACGTCGGTACCGTCAGCGACCACTCGCCGTCGCCGGCGAAGAGGCTGTTCCTGGTGCTGCCCGTGGCGGTCCTCAACACGGTGTTCGTCTACTGGATATTCAGCTCGCTCTCCAAAACACTGAACAAGCTCAAGGTGAGTGGCACTAATGCAACGAGGCATTTCAGAATGCGCTCTTTGGATTTCTTCGGCGATCATAACATAATTTCGCATTGTGAATCCAATTCATATAGGCGAGAAGGATGACAGAGAAGCTGGAGATGTATCGGAGATTGACCAATGCATTGCTCATCACAGTGGCCATGTCGCTTGGCTGGATCACATTTGAGGTAAACCCAAAGAAACAACTTAGTCCCTCACCCCCTTTATTTTTTGTATAAGCAGAGTGTAAATTCATTCAACAAAATCATTCCTATCCAGTCTCTCGCCGCATTTAGAATTGAACCTGTCAATTACAGACGACTCAGTTGAGCTGCAAAGCCCTGGCCTTAACCTGACCCTTTGAGGGAATTGGCGGAACTGAGGTGCCGCCAGCAGGGGCCATGCCCCCCCTGTCTAACAAAAATAAATAAAATTCTTAATACCCTTTGTTAAAATATGATCTTTGTGTGAGCACAAGTGTAAATTCATTCAACAACCATTCAGAATGGAGCTGTCAGTTGAGCACTGCACAGCCTGAGCCTTAACCCTAAACCCTTCCTGTGAAACCGTCAACCTTTCTAATTTGCCTTTGCAACTTTGCTCAGAATGTTCGGCCCATTACTTTGTGAAAACGAATTGTGAGCCCAGCCTGTGACTTTAATCCACCTGTCGCAGCCAGTGCTCTAAGTATTCTTAGCTTAGGGTACATGATGGACAACGAAATAACTTTTTTCTTATAATTGAGATAATTCTGATGGGTACGGTCTAGGTTACTGATCAAACGCTACATTGGCCTCACGGTTTGTTTTTCTTATTAGGAAATGCTTGCCTTATTCGGTAGCGAAAAAAAGAAAAAAAAAACAGTTGAAAATAACAGGTTGAAATAGATCCTGTTAACGTTTAACGACCAGCCTGATCATCTGCAAAACCACAATGCGCGTGCAGATCCACTTCAAGTCGACGGATGAGTACAACGAGCGGTGGCGCGCGGCGTGGGTGATCCCAGCGGTGTGGCAGCTCATCTCCTTCTCGCTACTCTGCGCCATCTGCCTCATCTGGGCGCCCTCCCAGACCTCGACGAGGTAAGCTGATCACCTGAAGCCTCGATGCGTCACCACCGCCTTCATCGGCCGGCCATCATACTAATGGCGCGCGCACGTGCTTTTTCAGGTACGCCTACTCGGAGGAGGAGGAGGGCGAGGACGTGGACCGTGACCTGGAGGACACGCGGCCGCTGATCAGGCCAGGGCCGCTGTCCTACGTGGACACCTGGGCCATCTCCGTCTCGCAGGACGCCACCAAGATCATACTGAGGACCGACTCCGGCGTGTACGCCAAAGCTGCCGGCGATGGAGGCAAACGGGTGTGAACTCCGGCACCGCGCTCAGCTCCAAGAGCCGAGGATCGCTAGCTGACGATTTGGTACTAAACAATGTCGCGTTAGGGAATAGAGAGAAGCTTCTCACAAATTGCAACGGGGGAGTAGTTTTTTTTTCTTTTTTGGGAACGAAATGAGGGAGGAGTTCGATTGCACAGGGAAAAGGAAATGAAGGGGATGCTGCTTGTACACTCGCTGCCTGGATAATTCTACGGATGTAGCGCTTTGGCCAGCGCGCGAGTCTCGTGCCGCCGCCCGCCAGTGAAGTAGGACTGCGCGTGCGGTGACGGATCCAGGGCACGTTTGGTTCGTTGCCGATAGTTTCCTGACCAAATTTTTGGTGTGCCAATGCAATTTAGGTGTCATTTGGATGGCCACCAAATGTTGGCAGGCCAACACACAGCAATGGAAGATGAGTTGTCGCTGTGGGCAAGAATTTGGCGGGCGAAACGCTCGCCAAAGAATTGGCAGCAAGCATCAAAGAAATGAGTGACGTGGCTGAAGTTGGTTGGCTGCACGACATTCAAGAATAGCTTATCTGTTGTACTAAAGCACTAATATCTCAGTAACGGCTTAAGCAATTTAGAATCCGTTTGCATATTAATATTCCTTGCAATTAAATCAACAAAACAAGATGTCACATGACTATATTTTGGTATAAAATAATATAATGACATGTAGACCCCACAACATACGGAAGAGAATGAATGAATTTGGTATAATTTGGTAAGGTTACAGCCCAAACGTTATTTTTCCAATTATTTGGTGATACCTATAATTTGGTCATGACGAAAATTTGGTAGGGCTAGATGGGGGCATAAACCGAACATATCCTATCCTCAAGTGTGCGTAGGGATGGCAGCGGATCGGGTTCGGAGCGGATATCCACGGGTTTCGGGTTTTTGGGTATTGGATTCGGAGTCACATTTTCGCCCACGGATTTTCGGGTTCGGATATCCGAAACACTGCGGATTCGGGTCGGATTCTGAATGTTGCCCGTGGAGCTCCATCGGGGCTCCGAAAAATGCAGCCCAATAGCAGCCCATATATGAACGTTGAATTGTGTTGTTTTCCTTTTATTTTGAATTTGTGTGTCGTATGCTTGTATTCGGTATTTGTAATAATAAGGACAAAGTGTTGGAGCCAGGATTATACTTTTGGAATGTTGAATTGTATGCTTTTACTTGTCTCCTTGGAAAAAAACATTTTAATGTTGTTGGAAAAATAACTTGTGTTGATTGTTGAATACTTGTAACTTGTCTGTGTATTTTTTTGTGGGTTACGGATTAACCGTCAGGTTTCGGATATCCGTGGGTTTTGGATTCAGAGTTGGATTTCCACCCGAAACCATGTTCGGGTCGGGTTCGGGTTTTGACTTCGGGTTTCGAGTTTGGATGTTCAGACAGCACATTCGATCTGAACCCGCCCCGTTGCCATCACTAAGTGTGCGTCTCGTTCCAGGGCGGACATGAGTTTTGGTCGTGCTGACTGATTAATTCACTCCCCGTGCGCGTGAATTTCCCCGTGATCTTTTAGCATCTCCACCGCCGCCGTCAAATCAGGACCTTTGGACGATCACGGGACCATCGGCTGAATTTCATTTATCGGCCACCGCAACCAGCAGCTTCACTTGTTCATCTATCCGGGTTAATCTGATTCTGAAATAATGTCACTTGAAGCGAGATCATATATACCTTGGGCTCTGATTTGTGTTAATATTTTTAACTCGGGCTCTGACTTGTGTCTTGCTTTATTCTTCAAAGTCGGTAAAGATTCAATTCTTTGGGGCTACGTGCTTGCTCGGATTAAGGCACATCATTGTTGGGCTTGTAGCCCAACTATAGATGCTAACCTTCGAACCCAGTACAAAATTTGCATTGCGACTTGGTTGGGGCGCGAGCCCAGTACAAAATTTACATTGCGACTTGGTTGGGGCGCGCCAGGCTAGGGCTGTAGTGCAACGCCCGAGCGACGCTCGAGGGCCCCCAGTGGCGAGCCACTGTGGTGGGCCCTCCCCCACAAAAAATAAATTTAATATCGAAGTGGACACATAGCCCACATATCAGATATTAAACTGATAAGAACAGATACTACACTTGATCTTAGCCAAAAGGCCGAGAAAGGTATGAGTCGCTCTGTGCCGTGGGTCTCATTTTATAGCTCTCGTCCGGCTCCGCTCGCTCTAGCGCGACGAGGTGGGACTAAACCAGACAGAGCTCCGCGCAGGCGCAACGCATTACGCTCTGTGTGGTCACTTGGGCCGTTTGGGCCGCAAATTTGGCATCCTACACTCGCAGCCCACAGCGCGTTACTCTTCTCCTAGTCTCCCTCTCTCCTGAGTCCGACCCGTGCGCGCGCCGCAGTCTCACGGTGAGACTCTCCTCGCCCCAACTCCACCGCCGCCACAGCTTAACCGCGGCGCCACCGCCAGAGAGTCCCACGCCTTCCTCCGATAGCCCGCTTTGCTCCAGCCTTGCACGCAGAGGTTGAGGACTGGAGAGCTTCCGAGTTCCGGAGCGGACTTTCCACCGCGCGGTGTCGGCCTCAGTGGAGCCCCTCCTCCCTTCGTCGCCTCTATCTCTCGCAGCCAGCGAGCGGGCCTGCAGCAGGATCCCAGGGGCGGCTGCGGAGAAGGCCGTGGTGGGGCAGCGGAGAAGTCCGTGGAGCGCACGGCGGCTGTACGGAGACCACTGGGGAGCCTGGTGTTCAGCCAATCCGTTTACTTGGCTTGGTTCAACAGGTGCGAACTGTCGGAACACTCCGATGTAGTGCTCTTTAATTATTAGGCTGCAGTTTAACTCGCTGATATGGTGCCTTGCGCATTGCTGTTAAGAGCAGCAGCATCGTGTGATGTAAGTTCAGGTGTGTCGGCGATTTATGCTGACTAGGTTCTCGAGGGGGTGCCCCGAGAGAAGGGTTTAGGGAGAAGTCGTCGAGAATCTAGAGCCGAAGGTGACAAGAGACGGTTTTAGACAGGTTCGGGTCGCCGGAGCGTAATGCCCTACGTCCTGTATGATGTATCTTGTATTGATGAGATTGTTTTGAGGGGGTCCCTGCCTCCCCTTATAAAGTCCGGAGGGCAGGGTTATATGGGAACCGTATAGGACTAAGAGACTTTTACAAGTTTATCTCTAAGTCCCTAATACAGTATATCCAAACCGACTAGGACTAATCCTTGTCTTGTGCGTCAAGTCTTGTTCATGGGCCGGCCCATAGGATGGGCCGCCAGGGTTGTTTAGTCCGTCAGGACTCTACACCCACAAGCCCCCGAGCACCTTATCTCCTGAAGAACAGCCTTGTTGAAAGTACAGAGTTCTTTGAGGTCCTCCAGAGTTCTTTTAGGTCCTCCAGAGTTCTTTTGAAATTGGAAGTTGCAACCATGCTGTTCAATAGGTAATGATGTGCTCATAAGTCTTCTCGAAGTTCGGATTGGTGCGCACCGATTAGGTGCGCCCAATTGGGCAGCCCCCGAGCCTCGTTTATCTTTGAAGAAGAAATTCGAGGCTCTTTCGAAGTCCGAACCAAAAGAGAATCAATTTCCGAAGAAACCCAAATTCTTGTTGAATTCCTCATAAATTTATCGATTGAAGCCGAAAATTCTCAGAAAAATATTTCCTGAAAATATGTCCACAGCCCCCGAGCCTAAATTTGAACGAATTCAAATATAGGATCAAGAAAGGACCCAAATTGAAAATTACCGAAGTAACGCTTCGAAAAGCCCATATAAACCGACCGCGACCCTTTGTATCCGTACGCTTGCGCAAAACAGATCTAGGGTTTGCGACAGTTGCAGTTCGCGTAATCCAGAGATCGCGCACAAGCATCCACAGCTTCCCCCAATCTTAGATCCAACCTACACCAAATCACAAGAGATCCCAATGGCTGGTGGTGAAGGATCCAGCCGCGGCAAAGGCTCAAAGAGGAAGGCAGAGGTGATGAAGCAGGTCGTTACGACCGAGGAGGCAGCATCCGCGGGGGAAATGCCGATCGTTGAAGATCTAATCAGCGACTGGCCGACCAGTATCCTGAAGGAGAAACACATCAAGGCCCTAGAGGCAGATGGATTCTTGCCAGCGCAAGAGATCAGTCAATGGAGAAGCGCACACGGGCACGAATACCCCACCGAAGAAACCGAGGAAATCACGGTATGGAAAGCCTTCTATGAAGTTGGTTTTGACATGCCAACTTGTGATTTTTTCCGCCGTGTGCTTCAATATTATGGGATCGAACTGTGTCACCTGAATCCCAACTCCATTCTGAATCTATCCATCTACATTCATCTGTGCGAAGCCTTCTTAGGGATAGATCCCCATTTTGCCCTTTTCCGCCACTTGTTTAGGGTAAAGACCTCCAGCGGGCCACTGCAAGTGGTAGGCAAAGCTGTTATCCAGTTCCGCCAGGGCATGAGGCCGGTGTATTTGGATTACACTACTAAGGAAAGCCTTAAGGACTGGCAGAAGGAGTGGTTCTACGCATGGAACCACCAGCCACAGCTGCAGAGCCGCTCAGGAAACCCTCCAGTAATGAAGTCATTCTGGAGCGAGATAGTTGGAGTCAACCAGGCCATGCAAATCCCTGAGCTGCTCAACATGATCAGAGATCTAAAGGCACAAGGCCTAACAGGAGCCATGGTATATAAGTCATTCCTGCTGAGGAGAATCCAGCCATGCAAGCAACGCTGTAACCCAGGGTACAAGTACTCTGGGGAAACAGACCCCTCCAGGAATGCCACCGGAAACTTGTCAGAGAAGAGAGTGAATCAACTCTTGAAGAAGTTTCTGGTGATCAACGATGACCAATTTCCAGAGATAATAGAAATTTCTGCAATTACCATGACACCTGAGGTAAATTCCTTATCTGAATACAGTCCAGCATTGTGTAAAAGATATTGTGAACTAATGTCTTGATCATCACAGTATGAAGCCCGGCGCTTACTCTATGTGAGTTTGCCACCCCTGGACCCGACCAACACCGAGGAAGCTGCTCTGTTGGCTCGGTATGTAGATCCAAAGGTAAGAGATCAAGGTCGCCCAAGCAAGCCAACTGCCATTGAAGACCCTGACGAGCCAATGATTAAACTTGAACCACAGGACCCTGAAGAAGCTCAATCCAAGTCAGGAGCGACCTCCAGGGGAACAGAAAGGTCCAAGAGACCAGCGCCATCAGAAGCGCAAGCACCAGTGCCCAAGAGAGCACGCACCTTACCCAAGCCCTGAGCCAGAACAATCCCGGAAGAGAGGGCAAAGGTATCCCCACAACCCAGGACAACATCCTCAGTGGGGATTTCTATCGGAGAAATTGGAATCGGCTTGCCGCAGCAAGGCAGCTCTGCGCGGCGAGCATTATCTGATGAAGAGATCCTGCACGAGATCTTCAACCCTGTCTCCACGCCGTTTGAAGGGATAACACCAATAATTGAAGAACCCTGTCCAGCGGGACCTTCGGCGGCGGAGCAGGAGGTAGAGGAAGAGTTCACCTTGGGGGAGCCAGAGATCCCCATGCGACCCTCCACCATGTAAGTATTTTGTCAATCAATACACAATGTAGCGGCGCATAATACCGCTATAACTAACAAACTTCATTTTTCCAGAGTTGAAGATATTCCAGCAACAACCAGGGTAGAACCTTCGGTTGACCATGCAGCAGTAGAGCCAGAGGCCGCAGTGCCCGAAGAACCCAGGGTTGTTCCAGAAACAACCCTGCCGGAAGTGCAAACAACTCTGCCATCAAACCCGCCAGCACCAGAAGAAGCACAAGTCGAAGAGATAGTCGCGGAGGTGCTGGCGGATATCGAACAGCTGGTCACATCGGCGGTGATGGAAGAATCCGAGCTGGAACGCCGTGACCAGTCCTCTGCACAGCCCCCGAGCGTCACAGAAACAACCCAGACCGGGGCGGAAGCAGAGTGCTCGAGGGGGAAACAAGCAGAAACATCAACCCAAGAGCAAGAAATTGAAGAGATCCCCAGGGTACCCCAGAGTACCGTAGCTGAAGAAGAGGGTGGCAGCTTCCGCATCGGGAGCTTCGACCCAATGCTCAATCCGAACCCGCAGACCTTCGAGTACATTTTGGACGCGGAGGAAGATGAGCAACACATCGACAGGGGACTGTACCACGCCGAGAGGGCAGTAGCCTACTTCAAGGTTAGTAAAACAACCCTGGTCTTGTAGTGTTGATGAAGCATTTTTTATAACAACTCTGTTGTAGGCTGTTGGTGAGGCATCAAGAAAAAAGACCGAGTACCTCCACAACATATCCTTGATGCACGCCAAGGCGGACCATCTCCAAAAGGAGCTGGAGCGTGAGCGCGAAGATCGGAAGCTCCAGGAGGCGGAAGACGCCGACATGATCCGCACCTTGCACCTACGGACCAAGGAATTGGCCGCAGAGAAGGAGGACATGAAGAAGAAGCTTGCGACGGCAAAAGCAGAGCTCAAAGGTACTCTGTCGCCACCAAAGTCTTCTAATGAAATTTCCACTGGCATTGTTGAATAACAACTCTGTCATTGTCTTATATACGCAGGGGCGCAACAGCAGCTAGCAACAGCCCGGAGCAAGATGACAGATTGGTCTAACTTGGCCAACCGTCATGGAGAAGCGTTGAAGACCCTCTCTGTTGAACATAAAAGCCTCCAAGAAGAACTCAGAGTAGCGGTCAAGCAACGCAAAGATCCCGACGAGCAACTAATTCAAGTCCTCGAGTAGCAAAAACAACTTGCCAAGAACCTGGAAGATGCTCGCGAGGAGAATAATCGGCTATCCAGGGAACTCGTCCAGGCACAGAAGCATCTCGCAAACAAGAAGGCGCTGGACGAGAAGCTCGAACAGGCGGCCAGGAGGATGTCGGAGCTCGAAGAAGAATTGCGGTTGATGAAGAAGTCGGACGACGACCTGGCGGGAGCCTTGAACCGGATCTCGCTGCTAGAGAAGGCTGCGAATCCGGTGGTGAAAGCCTTGGTTCCAGAAGACCCTTCAGCACCGCTATCATTCCTGGAGCGCCTGAAGGCCATGCCAAGACAGCTAAAAGCATACATCAAGAGATCTTCGAAGGCTTGTCTTGTGCATGCCCTGGCTGTAGTGAAGTCCAGGTACCCGGAGGTAGACATAGGAAAGCTGGTAGAAGGCGCAGAGCCAAACTGTACCGAGTCTGCCTTCAAGGACCTGAAACAAGAGGCTGAGCCGGTTGCGGAAGCAATCGCTCAGAGCCTTAGGCTGTAGATATAAACAAATGTTATTGTAACATAAGTATCGTGCAATGTAATATATTTATTGCCATGTTATGAAGAAAAACCAAGAATTTCTATGAATTCCCGGGTTGTCTCTGTGTTGATAACCAGGACTTAGTCAAAATGTACGTGGCATAGTTTTTGACTTGAAAAACAACCCTGTCAAGGACCCGAAGGAACCCAGGGAGATTTCGTATAGCATAAGCTATCAATTAAAATGTACCCTAGGAGGATACTTGGGAACTGACTGTATATGGTTTGCCGAAGCAAGAACCCAGTAAGACCCACGGAGCGGCAGCGTGGAGCTGGAAAATAGCACAGAGTAGTGCAATAGGAGGAACAGATCCGTTTTTGGCCTCGAAAATACCCGGAGAGACCTCAGTTATAGGCTCCAAATGTTCGTAAAAGAAACTTTCCAAGTCGTAAAAAGAACACGGAAGTTTTAGATAATGTCACGAAGACAAATAAACAACCCAGTATAGGGAGCTTTATTGAGATATATCTCGTTGCCGGAACAACGGAACAAGAGAACATGTAATGCCGAAGCAATTAGTTCATATATTGCCGCAGCAATGTTTACAGAAGAACTCTGGGTGCCGAAGCAATTGGTTCTTGTGGTGCCGAAGCACTGCTGAAGTGAAGGAGCTACGCGTAGAATTTGCGTAGGTGTTCTATATTCCAAGGATTTGGTAATTCCACACCGTCTTCTGTTTGAAGTCTGTAGGTGCCCGGTTTGAGTACCTTGGAAACGACAAATGGACCATCCCAGGGTGAAGTAAGCTTGGAGTGGCTGGCTGTATTCTGGATTCGGCGTAGCACCAAGTCTCCAATTTGGAATGATCTTATCTTCACATTTTTGTCATGGAATCTGCGGAGTCCCTGAAGATACGCAGCGTTGTGTAACAAGGCTGTCAATCGTACTTCTTCAGCCGTATCGACTTCCAGCATCCGTTGTTCGTCCGCCATGGCTTCTTGAAACTCTTCAACGCGAGGAGCACCATGCATTACGTCAACAGGTAGAACGGCCTCTGATCCATACACCAGGAAGAAGGGAGATTGCCCTGTAGCTTTGCTGGGTTGAGATCGTAGGCCCCAGACAACTGGAAAGAGTTCTTTCATCCACCGGCCTTCTGTTTTCTTCAGGGTTCGTTCCATGCGAGCTTTAAGTCCATCAAGGAGCATGCCATTGGCCCTTTCAACTTGCCCATTGGCACGAGGATGAGCAACCGAAGCATAGGATACCTCGATGCTGCGATCTTCACAGTAGTCCCAGAACTTGTTGCCTGTAAAGGTGGTGCCCAAATCCGTGATGATTTGGTGAGGTATCCCGAAGCGAAGAATCAATTCTTGGAGAAATTGGACTGCTTTCTCAGAGGTTGGTTTGACAACCGGAAAGACTTCTATCCACTTGGTAAATTTGTCAATTGCGACGAAGCAATATTCGAATCCACCAGGCGCCCTGGGTAGTTTCCCAATCATATCAAGACCCCAGCATGCAAATGGCCATGACGGAGGTATCAATTTGATCTTGTGAGCAGGCTGATGTGAGTGATGAGCGAAATATTGACAACCCTTGCAGTGACGAACAATATCCTCAGCGTCATGTAGAGCTGTAGGCCAATAGAACCCGGCACGGAAGGCTTTGCCTACGATGGTGCGGGAAGCTGCATGATTGCCACATTCTCCTGCGTGAATTTCCTCCAGGATGTTGACTCCTTCTTGCTGTGAGACGCATTTCATCAATGCGCCAGAGCATGCGCCACGTCGGTACAGTGTATCGCCGATTATAACATAGGACTTGCTACGGCGGACAATTTGCTGAGCTTCTGCCTTCTCGGCAGGAAGTTTGTCGTGCAAGATGAAGTCTATAATCGGAGCGCTCCAAGTGGCGTCGATGAGCATAACCTCGGGAGCTGAGATTGTAGCATCTGAAGTTACCGCTGCAGGGATTGATGGCTCGGAGAGTTCGTTGACGAATACCCCGCTAGGCACCTCTGCTCTGGAAGAACCCAGCTTTGATAGAACGTCTGCAGCGACGTTGTAATCCCGCTCGACATGATGAAATTCAATGCCGAGGAAGTGTTTTTCCAGTTTCCGAACTTCTTCACAGTACGCGTCCATGTCTTCATGGTTTCGATTCCAGTCTTTATTGACTTGTTTGATGACCAACATGGAGTCCCCATATACCAGCAGATGCTTGATACTAAGGGTGATGGCCATCTTCATGCCGTGAAGAAGTGCTTCGTATTCTGCAGCGTTGTTGGTGACAGCGAACTGAATCTGCAGAACATACTTGAGTTGATCCCCTCGAGGTGAGATCAACAGAACTCCAGCGCCTCCGCCTTCCAGCTTGAGTGACCCGTCGAAATACATGATCCAATGCTCAGGCTTGGTAGTGGCGACTGGGAGATTGTGCTCGGTCCATTCCGATATGAAATCAGTAAGGACCTGAGACTTCATGGCCGTGCGAGAACGGAACTCGATGCTGTATGTTCCGAGCTCAACAGCCCACTTGGCGATACCCCCTGTAGCGTCTTGATTATGAAGAATCTCGCCAATAGGATAACCAGTAACCACGATGATCTTGTAGGTGTCGAAGTAATGCCGCAATTTTCTGGATGTCATTAGGACAGCATATAGAATTTTTTGAACTTGAGGGTACCTGGATTTGGAGTCCGAGAGGACTTCGCTTACAAAGTACACAGGCCGTTGAATCTTCTGGAGGTGGCCTTCCTCGTCGCGTTCAACAACAATGGCGGCGCTGACGACATTAGTGGTTGCTGAAATGTAGAGCAAGAGATCTTCGCCCGGGAGCGGTGCAGTGAGCACAGGAGGCGTAGTCAGGAATAGCTTGAGCTTGTCGAAAGCGACATGAGCTTCCTGAGTCCACTGAAATCTATCTTCCTTCTTGAGTAGTTTGAAGAACTCGTTCCCGCGTTCTCCTAGCTTGGAGATAAAGCGGTTGAGTGCAGCCATGCAGCCCGTAAGCTTCATGACATCCTTGACGGTGGTCGGCGGCTCCATGTTCATGATAGTTGCTATCTTCTCTGGATTTGCCTCAATGCCGCGTTCACTGATAATGAACCCAAGGAGCTTTCCAGATGGGACGCCGAAAACACACTTGGCGGGATTGAGCTTCCATCGCCATTTGCGTAGGTTATCAAACGTCTCGGTGAGGTCAGCGATGAGATCCTCGGGATTTCTTGTCTTGACTACCACATCATCAACATAGGCTTCAACATTTCGATGAAGTTGGTCTTTGAAGACAACCCTGTATCGCCCGCTGATATGTGGCACTTGATTCGTGGATGATTCGTTGATGAAGTCGCGCCGAGTCCGAGTTCTTGATTGAAAAAGAACTCGGTTGGTCATCATAGTCCGGGTTCGTGTCGAAAAAAGAACCCTGTTGGTTGCCGTAGTCTGGGTTCTTGTCGAAAAGAGAACCCTGCTCGGATAGGAAAAGAACCCTGGCGACACTTCCTACGAGTCGCAGGGTTGATCTTGGCCTGGCCTCCTGGATGACAGAGGTCACGGTCCTTACTGAAGTACCCTGGCAGATGCTGGAGATGATCCTCAGGCCGCCAAGTAGTCTTGTACGACGACTATCTGCTTGGTCTTGATACTTGAGGGCAACAAGGCAGGAGTCATCGTTTGTTCGAGTCGAACTCGGCTTCTGCCTCCAGGTACTCCTTCGAGTTGGATACGATCCGAAGATCGTGTTGGAGTCGGAGACCCTTGACGATCTGCGCACGGTGACCCGCGTGGGTGGTGGCGGAGACGCCATTGTCTCGCCGTACAATTCGCGGTGTAGTCTGCGCGGGCGGCGGAGCTGACGCAATCGTCACGTCGCGCAGTTCATGCCGAAGCTTGCCGTCCTGGTTTGCAGTGCAAAGCCAGGAACCAAAGATGAAGGTCGCGCCTTCCTCGAACTTGACGTTGACGGAGGCGCTGAAGGATGCCATCGACTCTTTAATGAAGACTCGACGAGTAGAATCCCCACGGACGGCGCCAAAGTGTCGGCGATTTATGCTGACTAGGTTCTCGAGGGGGTGCCCCGAGAGAAGGGTTTAGGGAGAAGTCGTCGAGAATCTAGAGCCGAAGGTGACAAGAGACGGTTTTAGACAGGTTCGGGTCGCCGGAGCGTAATGCCCTACGTCCTGTATGATGTATCTTGTATTGATGAGATTGTTTTGAGGGGGTCCCTGCCTCCCCTTATAAAGTCCGGAGGGCAGGGTTATATGGGAACCGTATAGGACTAAGAGACTTTTACAAGTTTATCTCTAAGTCCCTAATACAGTATATCCAAACCGACTAGGACTAATCCTTGTCTTGTGCGTCAAGTCTTGTTCATGGGCCGGCCCATAGGATGGGCCGCCAGGGTTGTTTAGTCCGTCAGGACTCTACACCCACAAGGTGCTTAGTTGCCGGCCTTGCAGCTATCTTAGGTTACCTGCTGTAGTTATCTCAGTGTTTGTTCCAGTTCCTTGGTCGGACTAGCGAATTTTTGTTATGTTGCTCGTTCCTTGGTCGGCCTGCTGTAGTTATCTCAGTGTTACGTTCCATGAGTTGTTGTTGATGAGCTTCTATGCTAGCTAGATGGTTTTCAGTAGCACAATGGTTGGATCTGTTGCTTGAAAAGTGACTTTGTTACAACCTGCAATTTATAAACATATTGATTATGTTTTTTATTTGTCTTTCTTACAGGAGAATTCTATGTAATTAGGAAGGTGTGACCTATTATCTCTCAGGCGGCCCTTCCATTGACTCAGCAAGTGATATTGCTCCATGAGGTGTAGTTTATGGACAGCCCACTCCTACCTCTGCTGGTACTGTCAATGTAAGGAGGGGATTGGAATCCCTCGTCTATGCGCCGGGCAGTCCCAGGGTTCCTGCGCCGAGCCCTTGTAATCAGGAGGTACCCCCCACTGTTGCGCTTTTCTTCTCAGGCTTGTTGCTTGAACAGCTCAGATAATGAGGAGCTCATTCGGAGTTCTTCTTACGGGGATTATAGAAGTCACTGCCTGCTTCCCTGGATCACGCTAGCAGTGCGGACTTCGAACTGGGATGCTGCCAGAAATATAAGCTTCAGGGAGTGCGTGAAGTTATACGGGCTATCTCGATCAATTGGTTTATTTGCATTGCTTGTGCAGTCATTCTTACCATGGAGAATCAGAGAGATCCGGTGCTTGATTCAGAGCATTGTTGATTACTGTGGAAATGCCGGACAGGAGCTTTTTAGGTTGTCTCCTCTGTTGGTCAGTAGATTGGGTGGGTCAATGACGCTGTTACAAGTTTATGCTGCAGTCATCCGGATTTTTGTAGACTTGTCAATGTTTGAGGATGCTCTTCTCACTTACATTGAGGCCAAGAAGATCGATGTTGAGCTGCGATTTTGCAACTTCTTGCTTAAGTGTTTAGTCGAGGGGAATCAGATCATGTATGCAAGGAGTTTATTTGATGACATGAAGAGTTCCGGTCCTTCACCAAATGTCTACTCTTATTCAATTTTGATGAGTATGTATACACATGGAGAGAGGTTATGCTTAGAGGAAGCTTTTGAGCTTCTTTCTGAAATGGAAACAAATGGTGTGAAACCAAATGCTGCAACCTATGGAACTTACCTCTATGGGCTTTGCCGTTCCAGACAAGTAATATCTGCATGGAAGTTTCTCCAAGATCTTTGTCAGAGAGGGTGCCCTTGCAACACTTATTGTTTTAATGCTGTGATTCATGGTTTCTGTAGTGAGGGTCAGGTTCACAAAGCCATAGAAGTTTTTAATGGGATGAAGAAATGTGGGTTTCTCCCGGATGTCCACAGCTATAGCATATTAGTCGATGGTTTATGCAAACAGGGTGAACTCCTGAAAGGTTATGACATGCTTGATGAAATGGCAAGAAATGGAATCAGTCCTAACCACGTAAGTTATAGTTCACTTTTGCATGGTCTTTGCAACACTGGGAATGTTAAACTTGCATTTGAGATTTTCAAGAGGCTTAAGGACAAAGGTTTCAAGCATGACCAGATAATGTACAGCATTATTTTTCATGGTTGCTGCCAAAATTTTGATATAGATATTGTCTATGACCTTTGGGATGACATGATTCGTCATGATTTTGTTCCAGATGTTTATGATTATACCAATCTGATCAATGCATTATGTAGACATAGATACATTAGAGAAGCATGTGAAGTATTTGAAGTCATGCTTGAGAATGGGATAATTCCTAACATTGTGACCTGCACCATCATAGTTGATAACTTGAGCAAAGAAGGGCTGATCAGTGAGGCCTTCTTATTCCTGGATAAAGTACATCAGTCGTTTGGAATTGCCCCAAACCTTTTCACGTACAAAGTTATTATCAATGGCCTTTGCAAGATAAATAAATCATATGGAGTTTGGGAATATTTTGCAGACATGATAAAAAGGGGATATGTTCCTGATGCTATCCTCTACAGTATTATTATTGATGGATTTGTGAAAGCTTTGGAGTTGCAGGAGGCTTTCAGGCTGTATCATAAAATGTTGGACGAAGGGATAAAACCTACGTCGTTTACATATACTAGCCTCCTAAATGGGTTGTGCCGTGATGGTGGACTTCCTGAATTTAGAAAATTGATGAGGGATATGATTGGGGAGGAAGTGGTACTTGACAAGATTTTGTGCACATCTATTATTGCATGCTATTGCAGGCGTTCTAATATGAAGGCCGCCATGGAAATGTACAAAAAAATGGAGAGCTCCGGTTTATCACCAGATGCTTTTGTGTATACTTGTCTAATTACTGGCTTCAGCAAAGTTTGTGCGATGGACGGTGCACTCTTGATGATGGAAGAAATGGAAAAAAGGAATGTCAAACCTACTGTGGTTACCTATACAGCTCTCATTATTGGATACCTTAAGATAGGGGATGAGAAACAAGCTAATAAGATGTACAGAAGTATGCTTGAGGCAAGCATTGATCCCGATGGCAAGCTGAACTGTATATCGGGCTTTGGCAATGACGGGGGTAACTCTGATTGTTATTCCCAGAAAGCAAATGATGTAACATAGATTTTCAGATAGAGCATTATTAACCTGATCAAGGCACTGCTTTGATGGTGATGAGCTCACCTATTGTAGGACAGTTTGGGCTCCATTTGTTTCCCCAGCTTCTGCACTGACATCAGATGAACAAGGAACTGAAAGAAGTAACGTGAAGGTGGCAGTTTAATCCATGGACAACACCCAGAGAGTATGATCTTTACAGGTAGCGGATGCTTTGTCATCATCAGTAAGGAAAAAAAACACTGCATACTGCCTGAAGCTGCGAGCCACCTGGCCAAAGAGGCAACATACGCCAGGTCACCGCAAAGGTCACCACTTTGTTTACAAATCCTTGTATAAATATAATTGTTTGGTAGAATATGCATTAGGTTCGGAATGGTGCCAATAAATCAGTAGTATAAAAAAGTTGATATTATTCTGCACTGAAGGAACTTAAGTTTATGCCCAAGTTTAGTAATCAAAATACTATTTTCTTTGAAATGTTCACTCACTGTGATATATTTTCATAATCTGCAGCTTAGGCTTTTGGGAAGCATCAATCATGGTTGTCACTCCATTCAGCCAGCCTATTGACTGATGCTGCAGAGCAAAAAACAACAACAGTCTGCAGTTGAGTTGCGTGCTTCCTAGACTAACCATCACCAATGTGGAAAGGTGTGGAAGCTCCCTCTATAGACATACGCTACCAAAGGTAAAGCCTACAGGTTCTGCTGGAGACTGCTGCATGGTTTCCCAATTTGTCACATTTTACATAGGTGGCAATGATCCTCGGAGGTTTCAAGCCTGTGGAACATAAGGGGATGCATCTTGGTTAGGAGTACTTGTGCCCAGTTGTTACCTGCCCAGATGTGAGCTGTGTTTCGCTGCACAATGTGGGTAATCTGGATGGCCAGAAATGAAAATAAAGTATGGCGTGGAGGAATGTAAGCTGCTGTCAAATGGGTTCATGTTCAGGTTCCGGAGGTGGGTGCAAACTAATTGAGCATGGCGGCTAAGCCAAGCGAAAATAGGCCACATGAAGTAGATGGGTTGAAGTAAACATGGATGGGGCATTGTTTCACCGGACATACACAGGGGTGATTAGCGTCGTCATTTCAGAGTGCAGAAGAGGTCCCTTGTAGGCTAACTCAGAGTCACACTGGCATGATAATGTTCCTGATGTGCCAATGGCGGAGGTGCCCACTTGCAGGAACCATGTGTGAACACTTCACAGGTTGCAACTGCAGCTAGAGTTGGCCATGCAGCCCGAGGCCCGCTGGCCCGGCCCACGGCACGGGGTTTTGGCCCGGACCATGGCACGGCACGGCACGGCAGCAGCGGGCCCGGGCCGGCCCGGCCCAAGCCATCGTGCGGGTCATGGGCCGCCACCTCAGCCCGTGGCACGGCACGGGCACGGCCCGGTAAAATGGCCGGCCCGGTACCGGCCCGGTGCCTCCCAACGTGATTATGTGAATATCAGAATATGTGATACTATGAATGTCTGAATGTGAATATGTGATTCTAAAATCTTGCATTCTTGGTTGAAATCTTGAATGTTGAATATTTGAATGGAACTTTTATGTGATTGTGTAGTTGTAATTTGTGAATCTTTGAAAGTTTGAATGTTGATGGGCCATGTGCCAGCACGGCATGAGAAAAGCCCACCGTGCCAACGGGCGGCACGGCACGGTCAATTGGCCCATGGATCGGGCCGTGGGCTGAGGCCGCGGCAGGAGGCACGGTGGTGGCACGGCACGACGGCACGGCCATGCACTGCGGGCTGCGGCCCGGCACGGCACGGTGGGCCGTCGCCCGTTGGACATGTATAACTGCACCAGAAATTAGTTGAATCTGAAGTTCTGAACACTGGTGAGGTGGTGGAGTGAACAAGAAATGAATATATCAAATATTGGCATTGTTATGGAAGAAGTTGAGACAAGCCTGTATTTTGATGATTTCAAGCTTTACTTTGTGCGGGGACCTTCAAATTCCATGGCACATGCTTGTGCTCAACAGTCAGTCCTGTGTTCGTTTACCATCTTTGTATTCCCCCTTGTAATGCAATCTATTATTGTATACCATAAAAGTTGAGCTGAGCCAGTTTCTGAAAGATATAGTACTATTGGAGACAAAGCCTTCGCATCTTGTATCTGTAATATATATTATATTCATTATGTGATGCTGCTAGTTAAGGCCGTTTTTTTGCCATGTGTTATAGTCTGTTTTGTTGTTTTAAGTACGAACAGTGCATTTTAAACAGCAAATTTTGAGACTCATTCAGATAGTAGACTAGGAATACAGGTATCAATGACTACAGGCACCTCCTGGCAAAAACAAAACGTTCAAATTGAGCTGACACTTCACGCATATAGGTTCGCATCGGACTGTTTCACTTGTGTAGGATTTTTAACCACTTTGCACCACGTACGTTATTTTTAGTTCGACCATTTCCAGTGTAGGATCCTGTTAGGATGAGCTCTTCTATAGCGTACAATACTAGTGTCCAATAGTATATAGTATTGGTTAGGGACAATTTAGTAATTTACCCTACACCTATTTATTTTAATAATTTTAATTGGTAATAATTCTCACTCTCTAATCTGTAATATAATCATATCAATTGAAAATAATGAAAACATAAAAGAATACTAATTAATAACATAATACAAAAATTTTATTTTATTTTTTAATATATTACACTAATTCCATTAAATTACTTTCCTAGATTACCCCTAGCCCACTATACTACCCTTAAATACTACTATATCACTAGGACCATTTTGTATAGTATATAATTAATCTCGACCGTCGGATCTTTATATACTAGTCCTTTTTAACCACTAGTATATGGTAGTATTGTGCGCTGTAAAAGAGCTCGTTAGGATTTGCTGATAAAAAAATGACGAGGTAATAACCTTTGTAAAAAGTGGCTGGTATCCATGTGGCATTGGAAAATTGGAGGAATTGGCCAGCCATCTACCAACGTAATCGTGGGCGTTACTCTTCAGACTGCTGCTAGGTGAGCATCACATTTGGATTGCAAATGCATTGCATCTTCGTGCTATATCCTTGTTAGTGTTGCCCTTTTCCCACAACTTGCCTTACTATATCCCCTTTTATCATATCTTCCTTTATGACAGTTTTCCGGAAATTAGGCGTAACTGTTTCCCATTCTGGTCTTCTAATGTATCATGATGTTTTGATCCAATCCCGTGTCCATACAATGGCTCTTCTTTTTTTTTTTCCATACTGTATCCAGATGCAGTTCAGGTAGCCATCTCTATCAGGCAGCAGAAGATCATCAATCAGTTCATCAGTCATCACCCAAGTTGAGCACGCATGCCGAGCTTGTGAGCCCCGTCAGGCCGCAGGTCAGCGTCGACGAGGTCTGGGACTGGGAGAGCAGCAGCGAACGGCCTCTCGCTCTCGCGCACTCCTCCACGTCCACGCTTGGGTTACACGCCACAATTGACTCGGACTTTTTCTGCACGTCTCGACTGTCGCTCGCGGCTCCGGACCTCAAAGAGTATAGGGACGTATCCGAGGCCATGTGGCCGTCTCCATCGGCAAGATTTCGCTTGTCCCCTGTGCACCATGCTTTTTTTTTTTATCTCCCATCATGAGCTTGCTTGCAAAGTTGCAAGTGACAGCACAGGAGCTCGCCATCGTCGTGCGCTGTGGTACTCAGATCACACCGTTCACACGATCGCAACTGTAGGATGTTCAATTCAGAGACCGATGGAGATTTGTGCGTAGCATGATTTTAACTTCCGTCCCTAGACAGTAGCCATCCTTTTTTTCTTGCCTCACCTGCGTTGCGTGTGGTTGAAGCGTCCGGCTAGCGGCTGTAACTGAAGCTTTGCCACATTTGGTCATGCACACGCATACAGATTTTTCAGATTCATCTTTCACAAGAAAGGAACAGTTCTGCTCGTGGTCTGAAACAACCTTCATCAATCATCCATGCCCGTGCGATATCCGGATGCCTCTTCTGCACAGTGAATCAGCGATTAAGCATTTGCTTATCATTAGGATTTGAAGCCGAGTGCTGCGGCTGCCAGGTGTAACACGGTTTTCTGACGTCCTGTATCTGATGGGCAATCATACCAGCACTTGTATCGTATCACTGCAAGTTTCTTTCTTCCTTTCTTTTTTGTTCTCGACATAAAAGAACAGGATCAGCAATTCCAGCATTTTGGTCTGACTGTTCACATGCTGTTTCCCTGCACCAATTGCATTATCTATTCCCCAATCCCCAACTGTCCACTTGTCATCGCTTTCTGCACAATAAACACCCTCCTTTTCTCCTATTTCAACAGAATGACGACTCTCGACTGAACTCACCCTGAAGAGTGAAGACTCCTGCCAGGGAAAAAAAAACTGTCACACGTGTCTCCAACACATTTGTTGGACTCTCTGTTAGCAATGGTGCGGCAACTGAGGAAGATCAGAGAGGGAAACAGAGGAGGAGAAGGCTTGGGGAGGAAGAAGGAGGATGAATGATTAAGGAATTTGTTTAATGTTTTACATCTGCGTACCCTCTCCTCCTTTCCTACCAACACTTATACTTCCATTACAAGGCCTCTATGCCTGTCCACCGCATACGAGCGAGAATGTAACCCACTCAGGGCCCGATACGAGCGAGATGGGCTTCCTGGTCCTGGCCTGCTGTGCCAGCCCATCTTCGGGCTGGAACTGCTCATGGTCTGGCAACGGGGTGCTAACAACCCCCTTGTCTTGAGAACCCGCTTGACCCCAAGCGGGAGCATGAGGAAATCGCCGCTTCAGGTCCTCCAAATCTTCCCAGGTAGCCATGGATGCTGGCCAACCCAACCAACGAACCAACACTTGACTTGAGACACGATCCCCATGAGTAGAGAAGCGGCGCTGCAGTATAGACTCTGGAACCCGAAGAACATCGAGGCTTTCAGGGATTGAAGGAGTGACAGAAGAAGAATCACGCACCGTATGTTTGAGCTGTGAAACATGAAACACCGGGTGAATAGTCGAGGAAGATGGGAGATCCAGATGATAAGCCACTTGACCAACACGCCTCAGGATTTTGTAAGGACCAAAATACTTGAAGGCTAATTTCTGATTTGCACGATGAGCCATAGAAGATTGCACATATGGTTGCAACTTCAGGAACACCATATCTCCCACCTCGAACTGTCTCTCAGATCTTCCTTTATCCGCCTGTTTTTTCATTCTCATCTTAGATCGGTGGATATGTTGTTTGATCAGCTCAGTCATCACTTGCCTTTCCCTCAACCAGGAAGATAACTTCGGTACTACCACTGCATCGGCTTCGGAGATACCAAAGTGGTGACCATACAGAGCTACAAATGGTGATACACCGATAGCAGAATGCGGGCAGCAGTTATACCAGAACTCAGCGAGAGGTAGCCACAACAACCATTTAGAGGGGCAAGCATTGACAAAGCACCTCAAGAAAGTTTCCATGGTCTGGTTCAGGCGCTCAGTCTGCCCGTCGGACTGGGGGTGGTAACTGTAACTCATGTGTAACTCCACTCCGGCCAACTTAAACAGCTCCTTCCACAAGGAACTAGTGAAAATACGGTCTCGGTCTGAAACCAGTACCGAAGGCATGCCATGTAGCTTATAGACAAGATTCAGGAAGGCTTTTGCCACCACCGCAGCAGTAAAGGGGTGACGAAGTGGAATGAAATGAGCATATTTGGTCAAAGAATCGATGACCACCAGAACACAATTGGCTGAACCAGATAGTGGCAATCCTTCCACAAAATCAAGTGACAACACCTGCCAAGCAGCAGTAGGTACTGGCAGTGGCTGAAGTAGGCCGGGCAACTTGGAACGATCTGGTTTAGCTCTTTGACACACGAGGCAAGACTTGACAAACTGGTGAACAAATTTCTTCATACCACGCCAAGCAAAAAGTTGTTTCAGACGCCTGTAGGTAACTGGGACTCCAGAGTGACCGCCCACCGGTGAGTTATGAAATGCCTCCAACAGACGGTGTTGTAACTCAGGGTTATTACCGACCCAAATCTTGTTCCTGTATCGAAGCAACCCCTGCCTAAGAGTAAAGTTTGGCACTGCAAGAGGGTCAATAGACAACTTCGACAACAATGTCAAGGTATAATCATCCAATTGATACCCAGCTTGTACTTCAGACAACCATTGTGGCTCACATGAGGATACTGCAGCACATTGAGAATCATGAGAAGATTTTCGAGACAGGCGTCAACCACCCGATTATCAACCCCCTTTTTGTACAAAACTTTGTATTGGAGGCCCAAAAGTTTGGTGAACACTTTTTGTTGCCACGGGGTATGAAGCCTTTGTTCATTCAACTGCGATAGACTGCGCTGATCTGTGAAAATGATGAATTCTTGATGCTGCAGATAAGAACGCCACTGCACTGCTAACAAAATAGCTAGATACTCCTTTTCATAAGTTGAAAAGCCTTGAGAACGAGGACCGAGAGCCTTGCTGATGTACGCTAGAGGATGACCCTCCTGTAACAGTACTGCACCCACACCTGAACCGTTGGCATCAGTTTCCAGAGCAAATGGTTTGGAGAAGTCAGGTAGAGCAAGGACAGGAGCATTGCACAAGGCCTCTTTCAAAGCTGCAAAGGACCGCTCATGCTCAGAAGTCCAGACAAAAACTGAATGTTTCTTCAACAATTCCGTCAATGGCTTGGCAATAATCCCAAAATGGCGAACAAACTTGCGGTAATACCCAGCCAATCCCAAGAAGCTACGGAGTTCTTTTGTGTTGGAAGGTCTAGGCCACTGAGCAACGGCTGATATCTTAGCAGGGTCTGTACTAACCCCATTCTCACTGAGTACATGACCCAAATAGTGTATCTGTCGTTGGGCAAACTTGCACTTGGACATCTTGACCAACCAATTATCCTTGACCAATAACTCGAACACCAGTCTCAAATGAATCAGGTGCTCCTCATAGGATCTGCTATAGATGAGAATATCGTCAAAGAACACCAGAACAAACTTTCGAAGGTATGGTGCTAAAGTTGAATTCATAGCAAACTGGAATGTTCCTGGAGCTCCAGTCAAACCGAAAGCCAATACTCTGAACTCAAAATGGCCACAGTGCGTCTGAAACGCAGTCTTATATTCCTCACCAGGTTTGAGCCTAATCTGGTGGAACCCGGAGCGAAGGTCCAGACAAGAAAACCAACAAGCACCATGTAACTCATCCAGGAACTCATCAATTATTGGAACTGGATACTTGGACTTGACTATAATAGCATTCAAATGCCTATAATCCACACAAAATCTCCAAGTGTTGTCTTTCTTCTTAACAAGTAGTACTGATGAAGAAAAGGGGCTTGCACTTTCCTGGATGATTCCATTAGCCAGCATTTCTTGGATCTGCCTCTCGATCTCCGTCTTGACGGCTGGAGCAAATCGGTATGGCCTTACATTAACCGGAGCTGCTCCCGGCACAAGCGGAATCGTGTGGTCACAAGCTCGAGATGGAGGTAGCTCAGTAGGCACAGCAAATACTGAAGCAAATTCTTCAATCAAAGACTGAACCTCCGGGGGAATAAGAAACTTGACCGAGTCTTGCAATTCTACCTGAACTGAGCATACTTCAATGATTGATCCTACAGGCAAGCCATTCAGATCCCCAGACAGAATAACAGTAGAACCCTTGTAAGGAATGGACATCGATCGTTGCTGCCAGTGCACTCTCATTGGGCTAAACTACTCAAGCCAATCGAGTCCCAAAATCATATCATAAGCAGAAAGATGTAACACTCTCAAGTCATTTTGAAAGTCATAACCACCCATTGTCCATTCCGCGGCAGGGAAAAAGGACGAGCACTGGAGGAGATGACCATTTGCCACCCGAACATGGACAGGAGTAGGCATATCAGAAACACCAGACAACTTGGCAGCCAAGGCAGAACTAACAAATGTATGAGAGCTTCCGGAGTCAAGCAGCACCGTGATAGGAATGCCTTGGATGTTACCATTCAGGCAAAACGACTTGAGCGAGGACTGACCAGAAACTGCAGCTATAGAGAGAGTGAGAAACAATTGCTGCTCACCACTGACAGAATCTCCATGGAGAGATACAGAATCTTCAGACAATCGAAAAGCTTCTAACATCTCTTGGACAACATGAAGTTGAATTTTGTCAGCACATGTATGACCACGGGACCACTTCTCGGCACAGAATTGGCAAAGGCCTTGAGCACGGCGGTGTGCGCGGAGAGATTTCCAGCGGTCATCAGCCATTCGTGGACGAACCACATCAGCACTCTTTGCAGCATCAGCACCAGGCGAAGCTAACGATAGCTTATCCAGCTTGGGAGGAGGTAGGGGCAACGGGGCGCATGCCGCCTGCTTGAATGGTGCAGAGTGATCCCATTTCTTGCCATGATTACCACGCCCCGAAGGGGACACTTCTTCCTGCAATTGGGCAAGAACAAAGGCAGTATCCAGGTCGCTGGGGCGATGAAGAAGTACAACAACACGCAAATCAGCATTAAGACCATCAATAAATCTCATGGTGAAATAAACAGGATTAGGTTGAGACTCGTAAGCAATCAACTGATCCGCCAAAACAGAGAATCGCTCAATATACTCTGCCACAGAGCTGGTTTGTCGAATACTGAGAAATTGACGCACCAAAAGCTCATGATGCTCACGCCCAAAACGATCTAGCACAAGCTTAGCAAACTGCTCCCACGAACATGACTTGAGTTTATGCTCAACAGAAGGTAACCAACGAGAAGCTGGGGCAACAATTTGCATAGAAGCAAGCTTGACCCAGGATGCGGGAGGTACATGGTACAGCTCTATGAAATCAGCAGTGCGACTAAGCCATAACTTGGGATTATCGCCATCAAAATTAGGGAAGTGGAGCTTAGGCAAACGACCCAAAAATGCATCCGAATCACCCTCATGCCTAGAAAATCCAGAGAAACGATGATACTGAGTAGTAATGGTGCCGGCTACTGGATCTGGGAAATTGGACGTACCCTTGACCGGGGAATGAATCACGGTCGTCATAGACCCCGATCCATTCGCCCGGTGGCTGGTGTCGACGTGGTGTCCACTGGGCCTGTCGGCTTCGCCGTGAGCAGATGGGCGCCCGGCAGCCGAAGGAGCGGAAGGGAGGATGGGGGCGTCACGCTCCAGCAACACACGACCCCAGTGCTTGTTGAGCTTGCCAACCTCGAGCTTGATGTCGTCGACGGTGCCCTCGATGTCGGGACGCCACTCATCGAAGGAACCAGCCGCATGCTCCAGGGCACTGACATGAGCATCCTGCGCGCTAGTGATGTCGGCGAGCTTGCGATCCCAGGCGTCGACATGCTCCGTGAGGCGATTGTCCAGCTTCAAATCCTGCTCCACGAGGCGAGATTCCAACTTCGAGTCCACCTCATCGAAATGCTTGGAAAGCTTGGTGATCTCCTCGAGCACGAGCTTGGTGTCGGGGTTCATGACTCCTTGACAGCGCTGGAATCGGGTATAGTGGTGGTGGGGAGGAATATCCAGGGTGACAATTCACGCCACAAATCGACCAAGCGAGGACTGGAATTACTGGATCTGACTCGAGCAAGCAGTACGCCAGCCAAATCAGAGAGCCCCACCGAGACCGATGTGAGGACAATCGATGGAATTAGTGAACTGCGAACTGGAATACCCTAGGACCGAACGAATCTGATACCAATTGTTAGCAATGGTGCGGCAACTGAGGAAGATCAGAGAGGGAAACAGAGGAGGAGAAGGCTTGGGGAGGAAGAAGGAGGATGAATGATTAAGGAATTTGTTTAATGTTTTACATCTGCGTACCCTCTCCTCCTTTCCTACCAGCACTTATACTTCCATTACAAGGCCTCTAGGCCTGTCCATCGCATGCAAGCGAGAAAGTAACCCACTGAGGGCCCGATACGAGCGAGTTGGGCTTCCTGGTCCTGGCCTGCCGTGCCAGCCTATCTTCGGGCTGGAACTGCTGAAAGGATCAAGATGCCTAAGAGGGGGGGTGAATTAGGCTTCTACAAAAATTTAAGCGATAAAACAATCCTATGCAATAAGCCAATTCACCCCATGTGCCTACAAGTGTAGAAAGGAGTTAAGCAACCTAGTTCCAATCCTACTCTATCATGGCAATTCTAGGAATAGAAATACGGAAAGTAAACTTGCTCAAATTAAAGAGAAGAGTAGGAAGCCGATTTTTCCCGAGGTATCGAGGAGTCGGCAACTCCCCCTAGTCCTCGTTGGAGCACCCGCGCAAGGGTATAGCTCCCCCTTGATCCGCGCAAGGATCAAGTGCTCTCGTAGGGGATATCCATTTCCCACTCCGGGACGGCGGATTCCAAATAGTGTACACCTTCTTGGGGCTTCACACAATCTCCACGTGAGCTCCCAAGATCAACACCACCAAGCCGTCTAGGTGATGCCGAATCACCAAGAGTAACAAGCCAAAGATCTTCACTTGACCTAGACTAGACCAAGAGCTAGATGGATGCACACTTGCTACTCCTAAGAACTAAAGAGAGTCCTTAATCTTCTCAAAATCAAGAACACCAATGAATCCAAGTGTCTCTCTTGCCCTCAAACACTCCCCAACAGCAGCTGGATGAACAGTGAAAACGTGTGGCAAGAGAGTCTCCAAGTAGGAGAAGAGTGGCTATAAATAGCCCACTCAAAAGCTCCTAGCCGTTAGGGCTGACGCAGAGGGACCGACTGATTCGGTGCCCTCCAAAGATGGCCACCGAAACAGTCGGTGCCTCCTTTGGTTTGAACTTTCAACGGCTAGCCAGTGACCACCGACTGATTCGGTGAACACCCATAGTGCAGCACCGAACCAGTCGGTGCGCACCAGTACCGAAATGGTATTTCCAGCCATAATGACCGACTGATTCGGTGCTGCCCACCGAATTAGTCGGTCCCCCTTGGGACATGGGCTAGAACAACATCTCGAGGGCTACCGACTCATTCGGTGGGTCTTCATGGGGTACACCGAACCAATCGGTCCCCCTCCATTTTCACTCAGTACCTAACAGTCATTTCCAGCCAGAATGACCGACTGATTCGGTGCTGCCCACCGAACCAGTCGGTCCCCTCTGGGACTTAGGCTGTCAAGTGGCCGAAGGCACCGACTGATTCGGTGAGCCCTGCTGACAGGGACCGAATGAGTCGGTGCCTCTGTTTGCCTCGCAAAGCAAACAGAGCACCGACTAATTCGGTCACTGCCCCAGTGAGCACCGAAATAATCGGTCACTACTGAGTAAAACTGCTTCAAACTTCTTAAGGCTGAAACTCGTCCAATTCAAATTCTTTGAGTTACCAACCTTCTCAAGGGCTTCGATATAGCTACCTAGCACTAGGTTTCACAAGTGTGCACCACACCTAAACTCTAGATTTGTCTAGGTCAAGCTACCAATCCTTAACCCCCCTTATAGTACGGCCAAAGGAAAACAAAGACCTAAACTACTCTAAGTGCCTCTCATCATCCAAACGGCACTTAGAGCTAGCTTATCCTTAATCTTCGATCATATCCTTTGCACCAATACAATCATTCGCGAATGATGGGGGCCAAGAATACCATGAAAGCCCATCATTGCACTAACTTAACTTAGTTTCTGCAAAACACTTGTTAGTCGCAATGATAATGTTGCTATTAATCACCAAAACCGAATTAGGGGCCTAGATGCTCTTTCAACTGCTCATGGTCTGGCAACGGGGTGCTAACACTCTCACTCTAGGCTTAGCAGCCGTTCAATCAGTACTATTCGCACACGTGTTTGCTCCGGTCTTGGCTCTTCCCTTGTCGCACAACCAGACCATCAACGTGTCCGTACCACGAATGGCCATTCGCCATTGCCCGGTGTGCTCTCCAGGCTCCAGCAGCGGCATGGCATCAAAGGATACGCAAGTACTGTACCACCACGACTCCACGAGACGACGGCGAAACCAACCGGGCAGCCGACATTGACTTTGGCCGCCCCTGACCGACAACCTGCCGCTGAGGCCGGGCGGTGCATCAACTGACGGTCAAATCACGCATCAACTGCGGCGACGCAGATCGGATCTCCCGCGACGGACGAGCAGCAGCAGCGATCGAGTGTGTTGGCGCGAGAGCCACGCCGCGAAAGTCGCCGCCGGGGCAAGCCCTCGTGCTCGCGCACGCGGAAACACCCGCTAGTGGGCGGCAACGCGAGGTGGACGACGACCCAGCGGCCAGGAGAAATCGCTCCCCCTCCCCTCAGGACTCTGTTTTTTTTTTTTGTCTTCTTATGGATTTATACAGGTCTTTTTTACTAGTTCTTTTCGAAGAATTGATCTTTGTTTCCCAAAAAAAAGATTTGATCTTTGGGTTTAGTTTGTCATGTCAACATGTCGTCTATGATATATGCGCATGGCTGACAATGTCTTTGAACACATCTGTCGGTCTGAAAATCCAGCCAGGATTGCGCAACCACAGTTGAACTTACGAGGAATGTAAAAGTTTACCAGTCAAGTTCAATTCAGAGTGGCCTATGAGGCCATGGCTGATAATAGGAGGAGGGGGCAAAAAGTCTCGAGTCTACGTACTTAGATTGATGCCGGTTTTCAAGAACGAGTCAACTACGGAGGTGTGGAGATCTTGTACTACCAGCATTTCAGCTCAATCATGCATGGACTGTGGAATCCAAAGGGCAACCATGCATGCAAATGCATAGGTCACTGTCATGCAGTTGGTAGTGGTAGCAGCTCTGTGTTCTGCATTTTTGAATGCACCATGTGCTTTGGGGGTTGAAGTTGAACATGGCCTAGTCTTGGCACCCACACTCCTAATAGGCTAATACCTTCCAGTTTTCCATCTTGGAAAGTGACAGTGCTGAATAGGTGCATCTTGGAACGACGCAATTTCACAAGAGTCAGACATAGTCTTGTAGGAAGAGTCTCACTATTTTTTCCTATGTGAATTTGAAAAGCACATGAAAAAGACTAATGACCATTCGATTGTTTTTTTTTTTGACAAGTATGTATTGTAAAGCCGGCCTGTATGTCTATTCCTTCATTGCTAGTCTGAACTCTAGCAGGTTGATTAGGGAACAGGTCAGAACGGTCAGACGTGAGAGCACAGTTGGATGTGAACGAGACACTTGAGAGCCGGCCTGCAGCACACTAGAAGTAATCAAACAACAAACCAGTGGGGGTTTCTTGCAGACAACAAAGACCAGGGTTTACTTAAGGTCATTATCAACTATCCACTTTGTTTATGACTAATGCCAAAAGATAAACATATACAAAACCAATGTGCACACATAATTAATGCTTCTGCTCGGTGCATGTACTGATCAGCAATTAGATAGAGATAAACGAGGCGCTTTGGTCGAACAAATCCATCTGTTGATACTCCTTTTAAGGAAGCAAGTGTGCCTCCTTTGGCTTATTAAATCATGTGATCAGTACGACAGAAACCTTAAGTTATTGCATCTTGTCAAAGCTAGCTGCTGTCTTCCTGCGCCTCACCCCAAGCCAAAGGCAAGAGTGAGGAGAAGGATGCTGCAATTTTCTATAAAATATGCCGCGATTTGTCGTACAAAAATGGTTGCTTATTTGTGCTTTTGGCTTTGGTTCATGTATGCGGGCAACACGAGCCCCATTTTTTTATAACGATGGGCGGGAGACATAATCGTGTAGTACTGAAGAAGTTGTCCTTCATTGTTAATCCCATGGGCCATATGCCTCATCTTTGAAGCTTTTTCTTCATAACATGAGGTTTATTCCTGCGGTTTGCATTGCCGGTGTAGTCCGGTATGTGCGGTGTTGATCAAGTCATAAGCTCGGTATTCCAAGCCATGTTTCATATTTCCAAGCCGGTAAAAAAGAAGAAGGTAAAGCCAGCGTTGACTATTTGGATAGATAGGAGCTTTAACTCTTAATCTTCGGTAGACTAAAACTTGACGCAGAATTTCATATATTTCCAAGCTTGCTAGAAAAAATAATTAAATAGGGGTATACTTTAAAAGGGATGCTCATTTACAATGGCTACACTCATGCATCTGGTCACCTATCCGCTATTTTTAGCTGTGAAAAACAGAAAAATCCACCACCTCTGAAAATATATTGACTTTGGCTCAATCCTCATAAGAACATTACAACGGCTACTCGGAAATGCTAGCCCTCAGTAATTCTTGCAACCACCAGCGCATACATTGGAGTGGAGCATCACTATCGTGCTTCGCTTTCCATTGAGCACAAAATATACTAGAGATCTGACAGCTACTCGCGGCATCGTCGCCGAGTGAAAGGAGACCAAAGAAAGCAACACAAAGCGGTAACAATGACCGAGAAAGAATGGCCCAAATGTGAAGTGGGGACGGACAATATATTATGGTGGAGTAATCTATCGTTTGGTCGATCAACCATCAGTCAGCGTAGACAAAATAATGTAAATTACAGCATTTCGATAATGTAGCAAAGAAGTGGTAAAACCGTAAAACGGCTGTGTTCATATTTCCAAAAACTCACTGTAGCAACAAAAAAAACATTGTAGTAAGTCCTAAGAAGCGTGTTCTGTGAATAGAAGGAATAATATGAATAGGAAAAAGTTGGAACGAATAATGTTTAGTTTGTAACCACACATCCTTGTCGGCCGTCACACACACCTTCTAACGTCGCCGTGAGCATAGTACTGCTTAAGCACTTGATGTTAACCTGCCATATGAATTATGCTATTTTCGAAAAAGATTAAGAGCTTTTTATTTATAAAACAATAGATCTGAAGAAATAGAATGGGTACGAACGAAATTCAACCGAAAAATATATAGGATGAATATAGGATGGTATGAAAATATTCACATGTCACTTGTACGAAAAGGACAGGAAGTTTCATAGTGACGAAGACTATTTTTTTTTCTTTTTATCTGAGGAACCGTGGTGACAAAGACAACATTAGTAAAATACTTTAAAAGGCGGGTTAGGCAGCTTTTTTATTACCTCCTAACCCTCCTATGCTTCGAATATTGTCCAACTTTCCATCATATGCTAATATCCACTATGATGATCTAACTACATCACAAAGCATCTCCAATAGACTCTTTATATATTTTCCAACCTATGGGAATAGACATTTTGGTGAAAAAAAACACTCTCCAAATATAAATAACATCTATTCCGAGATTTCTCACTAGCCAAAGATGGAGAACGAGAATGACTCTCTAGATTGCACAAATAAATAAAAGTTCTTGAAGTGTATAAAGATATATATAACATTTTTTACTCAAATGACTCTCCAAATGATATTTGAAAAGTATATTTTAGAAAGGCTCTTGGAGATACTTTTACATGTAACTAGCAAATTGTCTAAAGTTACATAAAATAGGAATTTACTATAATAATCAAACAAAAAAGGATAATATAAATTACTACGACACACCTAAAATAGTCTAATCCTATCTACTATTAGAGTGAGGCAGTGAGGGCTCCAAAAGTCAACATAACTTGCTCCAAGCTCTGAGCCAAATCACAACCTGTTTGAAAGAAAACGTCCAAAATAAAAACCACATTGCAATTTGACAATTGGTTGGTCCTACAGTGGAGTATACTACAGCGCCTGCCCTAGAAAGCCAACCAAGCCCAGCCTAACCCGTCTTATCAAAAGGCAGCACCCAAGGGCGCAGTCAAACCAAACAACCCCGGCCCAACCCCTGACCCAGCACCAACTCGTGTTACCGAACAGTCCAATCCGGCCGTCCGCTCGCGGCCCACCCACCCACGATCACGAGCCCGCCCCGCACACACAAAACGCGCACATGTGCAGCGCGGGCCCCACCACCGGCACTGGGCCCCACGCCCCCCTGTCCAATCCGACGCGAGTGCTCGGTAGACGCAACGTCCAAAAGGAAAAACTTCCTTTTCCTCCCCTCCGAAACCAAACGAAAAAAAAAAGCCACCCACACACACACGAAGCACGTGCGAATTCTTTTCGAGCCATTTATGGCGCATCATTAAATAAATTATTATTACGCTCCCCTTCCGCCAGCGAAACGATAAAATCAATCAATTCCTCGTGGTTTTTAATCGCGGCGGATTTGGGATTGATTATTAATTACGGCCGGGAAAACGGAGGCGAGGTCCTTTAAAAGCGCGTGGGTGCGCGGCGTGCTCACACGAGGCCGCGCTTGCATCTCGCGCACGAGCCGAGGGAGGAGGGAGGTGAACAGCCACCGCCGGAGCTGCGAGGAAGAGGGTTGCACGAGCTCTGGGGGGAGCGGAGTTGGAGGCGGCGGCGGGGAGATTTTATTTAGGAGGTGGTGGGAGGGAAGGAGACAGGCGATGGCGGCGTCCGCGAGGACGGGGGAGAGGGCGACGAGCTTCGCCGTGGCGTGCAGCCTCCTCAGCCGCTTCGTCCGCCAGAACGGCCCCGCGGTGGCCGAGCTCGGCCTTGGAATCAAAGGTGAGCGCGGCGCCGCTTTGTTCGCTGATTTAGCTGTAACGGCTGGTTGCTTTTGGGGAAGATTGCAACAAAAAATTGGGGTCATAGTGTCGATTTCCCGCGGGGGTTTCTGTTTTGGGAGGTTTGGCGTGAGATCTGAGCTGAGCTCCGGCTGTTGGGGGGCCAAAATTGACGCCTCTGAGCTTGGAATTTCCGACTCTCTGATCCGGGTTTGGCTTGGTTTGGTTTCAGGTGAGGCCGAGTCGCAGAGGGCGCCGGCGACGATGAGCTTACTGCCTGCAGCGGAGGCCGAGGAGGCGGAAAGGAGGAAGGAGACCATGGAGCTTTTCCCGCAGAGCGCCGGATTCGGCGTGCAGGATGCTGCTAGGTACGTACGTGCTTTTTGTAGATCGTAGCATGTTTCCCATTTTTCGTCTTAGGGGTGCAGCAATTAGATACTAGTAGCATAACACGAACCTGGTGGTCTATTGAGTATGACTCTAGAAGCCTACGTAATCTGGGATTAAGCTTTGCGTGTTCATCCGTGATACATGTTTGCTAGGTGGTCTGAAGTCTAGTTCAGGGCTATGCTGAATCTCCTTCCTGAAATAGTTGGTTACGTACTTGTCTATTAAGCATCCAGTAGTTTGATTTTGTGTTGATATTCCGGGCTTCTGGTCAAAGCTAGCACAAGTACTCCACTGCTTATGTTGAAACACCATGTTCTGCAAGATGATGTGAACGGATATTTTCCTCTTTAGGCGAACCAATCAACCATGCTCGTTTGGATTGTAGCTAATGAACCATGAGTTCCTTGTTTGATAAAAAAAAAAAATTACGTTTAATCTGAGCTGGAGTTTGCCACCCATGTGTTGTGTCATAGATGAGGTGTTTAAACCTTGGGTGGTGGCGAAGACATATCCTTAGGGGTAAACCAGGAAATAAGGCAACCGATGCAAAACTGAAGTAGCCATCTGTACTTGCATGTTCTTAGTGTTCCTCTGTAAATATTCTCAGGGAGACAGAAAAGAAAGACAAATCTCAGCAGCTCACCATCTTCTATGGAGGGAAGGTGTTGGTGTTCGACGACTTCCCAGCCGACAAGGCAAAGGACCTGATGCAGTTGGCTAGCAAGAGCGGCCCAGTGGTTCAAAACGTTGGTTTACCTCAGCCCCCTGCACCCGCAACTGTCACCGACAACACGAAGGTCCACAAGGCCATGCCTGCCCCTGTGAGCAATTTGCCTGTTGCCCCGGCTGCTGCTGCCCAGAAGCCTGCTCGTACAAACGCTTCTGGTACTTGCTAGTCCCTTTCTCCTGTTATTATTTTTGGGTCATCCTCATTCAAGCTTCAACATACGGATCCGCAGCCTTAGCCATGCTGATTATTCATAACACTTTTCTACTCTTTTGTAGACATGCCTATTGCTAGGAAGGCGTCACTTCACCGCTTCCTTGAGAAGAGAAAGGATCGGTAAGCAGCTGCTGCTGTGATTGTTCTCTTAATATGTTCAATCTTTTTTAGTAGTCTTATCCCTTATATTTGGATCTAATTTTACATTTTATTGTTCTTCAGCCTTACCTCAAAGACACCGTACCAGAATTCTCCAGCTGATGCAACTCCTGTCAAGAAGGAGCCTGAGAGCCAGCCATGGCTTGGGCTAGGACCTAATGCCGTGAAGTCCAACCTGGGCTAGTACAAAACTCAGACCAATAAGATGGCACGGCAACCTCACCAACCCTCCGCATAATCTTCTGAGTATGCTGGCCATTAGAGCACCGAAATCATAAATATTCTCTCGTTATCGTGTTGTTTTAGCGCTTTCTTTAGGTTGTGGTTCTACGCCCTTGTCACATAGTTCTGGATGTAAAGAAAAAAGTAGCCAATCATGACCATTACCGAGAGTCCGAGAGAAGTTTTGGGTTGTTAACATACGGCGACTCTGAATTGGCCATGCTAAGTAAAATGATAGTGCAAAGAGACATATATGTATTTTTCTGAAACCTCGATCGTTTGGCTCTAGCCTTGATGTATGCAGAACAAGTGATTGTAATGGATTCAGACTATCATAAGACTAGTATTGTTGTTCTCTGATCACATGGCTTGATTGTCAAGTTTGTATGGATTCTTGTTACACCTGCTGTGGCTAATCTTTGGTAGTTTCTGGTAATGGAACAGTCTTTGGCGATGTAAAACTACATGTAAAGATTCAAGAGATTCTGTTATTGCATGAACCTTGAATTATATTGCTGTCTGTGAAATGAAAATAAATATCAAAATAATGAAATACCATATCATAATGCTACAGCCAATTAGTAATTTTACTTTCCTCTTGACCTAACAATCATGCAGATGGATGGAATGGATACAGGGCAGAACAGCAGATGAGTCAGCCGGTATGTTGAATGGCGTTGTCCGGTTGAAGATAGGAGGGTCCGAGGCTCTGAAGTGAGGAGATTGTGAGGAGCAGGGGCAGGCCTTGTCGCTGCTGCCGGATTCTTTAATCAAAAGGCCGGAGCACATGGGAGAAATAGGGAGAAGAGGGAGGGTTCTTCCTCTTCCTGACAGCTAAAGCAAGGCGAAATACTCCGCGGAAGAAAACAAGGGGAAGTTGTTTGGAAACTGCGTGGGGGCGAAATGCCCGGGGACACTCGAGCCCACCTCGCCCAACTTGCTCGTATTTTAGTATTAGGCCATGTTCAGATTCCCAACTATTCACTATTCATTCCAACTTTTCACTATTCATTCCAACTTTTCACTATTTCCCCCTCACAAAACACGTTTCCCAGCGAATGCTACAGTGTTTTTCTTATGCTACAGTGTTTTTTCCTACAATCTAAACACACCCTTAACATAAGACTTCAGAGCCCCGTGCTAGTTGCTGTCCTTTGTTTTCTTTTTCCTCCAGCTTTTGATTGTTTCTTGAGGAAGTTTCGTTCCTTCTCCTGGCTTTGATCATTAGTTCTTTGACTGAATTTCGTCAAAAGGGAGTGCTGTGGGGTAGTAAGATTTCCAGTTTTCCACGGGCTGAACTGAGGGAAACATTGCGTACAGTTCAGGGATTCATGCAAGCTCAGTGCTGGTAGAACTAGTAGAATACTTTCTTGTTTCTGACGCTGTAGCACGTAGAAATCAACCTGTACCCTGTCGGCATCTGTGCAGGTTTGTTTGGAGCTTGGCTTAATTGGCTTGTGTGTTGCTCAGTTTCTTTGCGTGATGCGTGTGATCAACCCAAAGTCATCATCTAAAAGGAAGCGCCATGTGCGAGTTGGTCACATGCAAAATCTTTTATCATGCATAAAAAACAAAAAATGAAAACCTTGCACCGTCCGCTGGTCCAGGAAGCATGGTGCCCTGGTTTTCAGGATGGCAACGTTCTTGCCACAGTACACGGTACCAGCTGATGATGCATCCCACATCCAATAACAACAATCTAACAATCTCCCAGGTCAATTTCACGGCGCAGACGCACGGGGAAAAAGGGCCTTCCTGCCACCATTCCGTTCCGTAGCTTCCATGGACCACAAGACTGTGAGCAAGCGACGAGCCATCCGATCCGATCCATGGTCCCTCCTCTGAATCATGAAGCCTACCGATCGATGGAGCAAGCAGCTACCCAACACAACGCCTCTCGCGCTCGCACCAAAAGCTCTGCTGCTCGCCTAACCTACTGCTCCATGACAAAATCTTCTGGAGATCGATCGTTCTCGTCCCAGTCCGTAGAGCCGTAACAGTGGTCCTGGAACGCCGTTGGAGTGGAACCAGACAGCCGTGCCTCACAGTTCAAGACCACAGCAGGGACGAGCAGGTTTCGCAATCCCGTTCAAAACTGGCCGGTTCCCGCGGCCGGTCAAACCGCCCCGGACCGGTAGCGGTTTGGGGCGGTTTCAAACCGGTTAAATTTAAAATATTCAAATTTAAATCTAAAATGAAAAAATATCAAAAAAATTCCTAAAAATACTTCAAGGTATATGTAATCTATTGGTGTCAAAAAATTTCAAATATTTGCTCATTTGATATTTTTTGCAGGCATTAGAATTTCAAAAAAAAAAGAAAAAGAAAAAAATCGGTTCATTGAACTTCTAATGCACACAAAAAATACTAAATACACTAATATTTGAAAAATTTTGACACCATTAAATTCTACGCACCTTAAAATATTTTTAGAAATTTTTCTTTTATTTTTTTAAATTTTTAGTTAAATTTCAAAACATGACAAATTATGTATTGAGCCGGCTTACCGTCCAAACCGGCCGGCTTACCGCCCAAACCGCTCGGCTTACCGGTCAAACCGAGCGGCTTACCGGTTCAAACCGGGCGGCTTACCGGTTCAAACCGATTGAACTAGGATTTTATATACATTTGAATTCAAAATTTAAATTTGTTCGGTTTTGACCGTTCCCGCGGGACTGGACCGGTTAGCCGCTACCGCCGGCCGGCGGTTCGGCCCTCTGGTTCGGTTTTGTGAACCCTGGGGACGAGAGCCTTTTGACACCCAGGAAGGCACGCCAGCTAGGTTTTTCAAAATGGTTTCTGTCTCGTGGTCAATGGACATGTAGTCGTCAGACATGTCTGCTGGTTAGTTGTGACTGTGAGACTGTGGGAGCCTGAGAGCAGAGGCAAGAACATGCGCGCATGGGCAGCACGCAGGAATCTCTCGGTTTCTTGGCCATGGCCCCTCTTTCTTCAATTCGCTCTTCAGGTTCATTTCACCACATGCCGACTGGGCGCATTGTGGGCAAGGCCGTCAACCGCCTGCCCTGCGTGGGGTTGATGCTCTTCCTGATGACGACGAGTCGACGACCCTTCTGAAAGACTGAAACCGTGAAACGTACAGTTTCAATGAACCATGGCTTGTGTACCAATACCCCACTTGGGGCTCGATACTGTTCTCGCACGGTCAAGGACGACGAGATCACGAGACGCACACCACGTTGTGTAATTTTATCATATATATATACAAATATTTGTATATTTATATATATATGCTGGATAAGATTGGATTCGCTGATGACTTGACGAGTAATGCGTGCATGCTAGTACAGTGTCACAGTGACTGTGGGCACGGCGGGGGAGCAGTGCGGTTTGCGCGGACAGGAACGGGCGCGGCACATGGCGGACGCTGAGAGGAAGATCGAAGCGTCCTCTGTCGTGGGGGGCGTCCCGTGGGCGCGCCACTGTTCATGCCCTTTGCCGTGCGGTTCCAAACTTCAAGCTTGCACGGTGCGTCGCCCGTGTTTCCGATCCGGCCCGAGATGGAAATGGAATCGGCACGTACAGGGCTTTCCAGGCAAAAGAGAGTACTAAGTACTTGCTAGTACTGTACATTTTCAAGCATGCATGAGAAATTCCCGGCAAAATAGAAGAAGAATCGGTGCGTCTTACACATTTTTATACCAGCTACTAGTAGATTTTACGTCGTCACGAGCTTAATTTCACCGTGCAAGGCTGCGTCCAGTTCTGAGTCGGCCTATAGACTGCACCCCGCGGATCGATCCGTCCCATGCTATCGCCGTGCTCCAACCAAACGTTCCAACCTAACCCCAACAACGTGAGAGGTGGTGGTGGCTGATTCTGGTTTGTTTTCTCGGGCAAAGGCCCACAACACTTCACTGCGAATATTTTAGGCCCACAGCACAACGACGTGGCTGACGTTGGGCCTGCCTGGATCGTCAGCTACGGGCTGCATGCTTGCTGATTGTTTGGGCCGCGCCTGCAGGCCCAAATATCCTTGCGTTGCACCGTCAGACAAAAAAATAAACTGACATAATAAAAGTCACTTTATTGTTTTTGTTTTGATGCAGGTTAGACCTGAGAAATTGTGTGAACGAATGAGAACCGGGATCTGCGCTATATACATGAGCAAAAATACATTTCAATATGAATAGATATTCCTTATGGCTTAACGGAGGATTCTTTTATTCCAGTATGACGCGCTTTAACACTCGCACCGATGTGATGAATATGCACTCGATCGCTCTTAATTAATGATGAGCTGGAAAAGAAACAAGAAGATCGTAAAATTCCCAATACTATAGATGGCCATATGGGCCGCCCAGCCCAACACGGCCCGAGCCTGATGCGGCCCGGCCCGACGTGGCCCAGCCCGACGCGGCCCGACGACACTTTCGTGCCGTGCTGGGCGGCACTACGTGCCGCGGCTGGCGCCCACGCACGGCACACAGGCCTTTGGGCCGTGCCGTGCCGGCACGACGAGCTCGTGCCGTCCGTGCCAGCACGTCGAGCTCGTGCCGCCCCAGGTGAACGGCGAACGAGGCGTCGACGGCCACGGCCGAGGGGCGGCGATGGCTTGCCACAGCCGAGGAAGAGGAGGAGGAGGGTTGGCGGCGACGGCTTGCAACAGCCGGGGAAGAGGAGGATGGATGGCGGCGAAGGAGGAGGTGGGATCTGTCGTCGCGACTGTCCGTGTCAGCTCGTCTCCCGGAGGAGACGGGGCGAGCTCGCAGCGGCGGCCAACACAGGAGCAAGGGGCGCGGCAGCACACGGTGCCAAGGCGGCGGCGGCGGCGAGGTAGAGGCGCGAAGGAGCCACCGGCGAGGGAGCGACGAGGCGTTGAGGCGCGCTGCAGCCTGCAGGAGCCGTCGGCAAGGGAGGAACGAGGCATCGAGGCGTGCTGAAGGTGCGCCGGCGAGTGAGAACGGAGGAGTGTGTGCGGGTGCGGCGGCGACTGGCTGGGGAGGAAGACGAGTGGGAGAGATGGGGAATGGATTGGCAGATTGGGAATTTGGAATAGATATTAGGGTTTTAGATGGGCCACCTGGGCCGTCGGGTCTGGGCCAGCACGTCGGGCCACTACGTGCCGGCCTTGGTCGTGCCGTGCTGGGCCAACACGCTGGGCCGAGAAGGCAGCCCAGGCCCGGCATTACGTGCGGGTCGTGCCGGCCCAGGCACGAAGACCTCCGTGCCGTGCTGGGCTTGGACCGTGCCAAAACCCCGTGCTGTGGGCCGGCCCATGGGCCTCGGGCCATATGGCCATCTATACCCAAGACGGTTCCCCTTACACGTCCTAAAATAGGCAGAGCTACTATACATGATTTTTGTATATATTGACAAGTTTGGAATGAAGCAACATCTCTGAAACTCGAGTCGCAAAAAAAAGAAACATCTATGAAATTCGAAGGCTTTAATTTACACCATGTTCTCCTGCACAAGCAATCTCCATATGCATGGACTGAAAGATTGATGTCAAGGCTCAATGAGAGCGCCTTGAATATCGACGGATCGACCACACACTCCACTTAGCTTAATTGTTACCCTACACACATCCCATCTATACACATTGCCTTACATTCATGTCCTCACATACACTCTTAATTCATAGTCTCATCCATACAGTCATCACACTCTAATACTTTGTTAGCATCCTGGTTTACAGCATTACATAGACGATGAAACCGATGCCGCTGTTTCAGGGGAATGGCCGAATGGCCCGGAGTCGTCGGAGACGAAGAAGATGCGCTTGAAGCCGCTCCGATCTGCCATAGTCTCCGTGTCCAGGCTTGCCTTGCTGCCATGCTGCCTCCATGCCCTCCTGCTCGCCCGTGTCTCGGCGGCCCGCTTCAGCTTCCTCTTCTCGTAGAGCTCCTCTCTGAAGTACTCGTACCTGCACTCCGGCATGCAGAACCCCTTGTCCCTGCCAAAGCCAATGCAACAAAAATGACCAGTCAACAACTGCAACTGAAAGTGTTAATGCAATTGGTACATTTGCTAATAATGTTAGCTAGCTCGATCGAGGCTGTGCTTACATGTACAAGTAGATGGCCCTGTCGTCCAACCGGCGGTGGCAGAGCTCGCAGCTGTCGAGTCGCAATAATGGCTCGTCGTCAACACGGAACGTGACAAGAAGCCGGGTGGTGCACGCGGTGGTGGCGTCTCTCTTGCCGTTACAGGTGGTGAGCTGGGTGGTGGCCACCCCCGCTGCGGCGATCACGCCGGCGACCGATGCGACGGCGCGGACGGGTTCGGCGACGCGGCGGAGGCGCGCCGAGGCGGGGTCCACGACAGCCGCCAAGAGCCCCAAGCTGGTCTCGGGGTGGACCCCACCGCCAGCGCGCTGCTTCTTCTTCACGGCTGTCTCCGGCCGCCATGATGGGCGCCGCCGCGGCACGTCGTCCTCGTTGCCTGCGGCGAAGGGGCTCCCCTCGGGGATGCCGGACTGGGACGACGACGGCGACCAGCCGGGCTCCGCAAGGGCCACGAGGTCGCGGATGGTCGTAGACACCCGTCTTCCTCCTCCCATCATCGTCGTCGCCGATCGGGCGATGATGGCGTGCGCCGCGTGCTCGAGAGGGAGTGAGCTGAGGTGGAGGGACGGTGGAGTGGGTTTATATAGGTATGGAGGTGCCAGGGACGGCGCCGCCTTGCTCTGGGCTTTTGTATCTGTTTTTTCGATTACAGGGATGACACACACACATGCACATGCACTTAGACACCACCATAGGCACACACCCATGGATGCAACTTTCATCAGGTGTCTTTTTTGCTTTTCTTGATCAGGAGAAATCTGTTTTGCTGCCATCTTTGGTGTACCTACATACAGAGATATCAGGAAGATATAGGTTCTGATGAACAAATACCAAAAACATAGGGAATTTTTTCAAGTTCGCCTATAGTTTTTCCCCTTAAAAAACTCTCCACACGAACGACTTTCCTTTCACGGTATACAACTAACATGTTCACCACAGTGATCCAGGCTATATTTTCTCAGGCCTGGTTGATACATAATCTGTTTAGGTACAAAACTGCAGAATAATGCCATGTTTCATGCAATAATTTTGTGCATCAATTGCGATTCGGGATAATCCTTTTTCCTTGAGATGCCTAAGAAAACTAAAACAGGAATTGAAATTATATCAAAATTGTGTATGTAACTTATCGAACCAGTATCGACGCCTACTCTTTCCTCGGCATACGAAGCATAGTTGCGGAAATATGTATACTGATTTTTCTTCGGAGAACTACTCTGTAGAGCAGCCTTCCGGTGGCTAACCTAATGTGACTATGTGAATTGCCGAGGTTATCTGAGCCGATGGTTTCGCTTTATAGGCGACGCTAAACCCCTGTTCGCCTCTTTGCCTTACGCTTTCATTATATTCATATTGATCCCTACATTTATCGATATTCATGACGTGCGAGAAATTACCCGCATTGTACCGCCACGTAGGACAAGTTTCTTAATATGTGCAATTTAAGTGGTGTACACTTAACAAGTGTACCTAAGCTTGAAAACAGGAGAGGGTAAGGCCGTAAGGGGATGCACTGTATCTTGTGCCGGGGCAATGCAATGACTCATCTCGCGCGCCGAGTCAGTCACTCATCTTTGGCAGAAGAACCGGGAAAAGGAGACCTGATCTCGTGTTCACACCAACCGGGCCATGCCTGAAGCCATGCCCGTTTCCAGCATCAGTTTTGTCTAGTGGTGCTGCCTTTAATTTGCATTGCCCTCTGGCATCATCATGACTTGGACGTGTAATCATACGTACGTTACTTGGAAAACCTCCTTTTTTCTCTCCGGAACTTCAATGGCCCACCCGTTGCAGTTTTGTTTTTACTGAAAACTTTGGGCTGTCAGAACGAACTGAATTTGTCTTAGGCAAAAGTAAACAGACTTTGTCTAAAGACTAAAGCTCTTCAAGTTGCCAGTGGCGTTTTGGCTTCTCCACCGGTGAGCGCGGTGAAAACTGGCGTCGTTCCGGCCAGGTTCCTGCTGTGTGCTGGCTGGAAGTGCATGGAATGGAGGAGATCGATGGCAATATGGCATGCCCGTGCGTGTGTTGTTGGCGATGAGCAATGGTTCAGAAGCGACAAAGGTGCAGGCTTTAATTTCGGCGCCAGAAACAAATAACGCGCCCGTTTCAGATGCTCAGTGTCGTGGCGCGACTGCCTTTGCTCCGAGCGGGCTACACGGCTGGCTCCGCGCAAGCCTCGAGCGTGCCATGCTCTCGTACCGTCATGGACACGGGATAACCTCCGTTACAGCTTACAAGCGGTGGTTGATTTTGGTTTTGGTGAGAGCTCGGTTGTAAAGTTTTTGGCTCGACCCGAACAGACTTTGTCTCGTGGTCCAACAATTTTTGTTTCGGGGTTAAGTACCCATTAAAATGCTTTTGGATGTGTGGCTACTGTAGGTAGATGAGCATGGCCGCATGACAGTGGGTAGTTAGATAGGAATATGGACGCTTGCAACTCGATCCCGGTTGGAACTTGAAAGTGTACATGTGTGTTGAGCTTAAGCAATGGCCACAACAGAGATGTGGGCCATTTGAGTTTGAGCAATTCATATGTTTCGATGAGAACAAGCCACAAGGCACAGAAACCCAAGCCCGGCGCACGAGCAGTTTGGTATCTACCTAGCCCATATATCATGCCAGCAGCCATATATAGCCATATACGCACAACAGAGATGTTAGGCACACAGTGTGATTGCTGCCACTGCCATATATCATCAGCCCAAAGATGAATATAGGGCCATAATAACAAGAACCCACTTCAGCAGCAACAGCATGAAAAAACTTTCGCCATAAGCTTGCAACACGCGCCAATTAAGAGTTTAGGACACGACAGAAGCTACCTTGGAGAACCCAGCAGCATGTTGATAGACTACCAGTAAAAACCATCTCCACATGAAGCACGCATCCGCAGGATACACATCGGTCTTCTAAACCCGGTCCAATACTCCAATCACAGACTTCCGCTGAAGGTTCATGCCAAGAAGTACCACTAACTTTTCTAGAGTGAACAGAGATCCTCCTGGGGCTGCTTTCCCGGACCCAGATCTTCTCAGTCCCTCCATCGGTGGCCACAGCTCGGGTTGCAGCAGATGAAGTACAGTGTCATGGCTTGCTCTCCTTTAGTCGGGGCCTGTAAGTTCAAGGCATCAGAATACACGCGGACAGCACAAAAAACAAGAACAGTAATGACAGAGTGAGTCAGATGCAGGGGGCAGCTGGGCAGTACCAAGGACTCCAAAACTAGCGGTAGTCAGTTGGCTATAGTGGTTACATTCCAAAATAAGTGATGTATTCTGATACATAAAAAGTCGGAGGAAAACAAGTAGTAGCTTCTGCCAATAATAACTTGTTAAGAGACCCTTTGAGTATTTGGGAACTTGAGCAATGTGACAGATTATGATAATCATAAAGTGTGGTAGAAAGAACTATATACCAGAAAATTGGAAGGTTAAATGGTCGATAATGATTTTTTTTTTCCATTTGAGAAGGTTGATTCAAGCTTTTATGGTATGCCCTAGGTGGATACCACAAGGTTTCTGATCCAATTGGGCTTGCTTAAAGAAGCAAAACCTCTCTAATTACAAATAATTCCCAACAAACCATGCAACACTGTACACTAGTCCCTCCAGACCCTTGTGTTAGGCGCTACGACCCCAGCTCCAGTGTCAAGGCATGGCACGATGATCCCCTACTACATGAAGAATTACTCAATTGTTTCCAAAGTTGCATTACCGCAAGCCTGGACAGATGCGTTCTGAATCCATGCAAAGTACACCTCACCGCTCCCTCTGCGACTAATTAAATGGCCTTGCTAAAAAAACATATGACACCTAAGAAAATGATCTGGAGGGAGCATAATTAAGAATGCCAGTGTATGTAAACAGCAACCAAGCACAACCCGGTTCTCCTAAAAAAACTTTGTCATGCTTCTAACCGGTTAAATTACACAACTGTACAACACAATCGTCACCTCTGGTAACAACCACAGTACATAAACAGCAACCATGCACAAACCTGAAAAAAAGCAGCTTCCGGATGTTTGCAGTTGGAGCATCTAACACTTCGTGTGCGAGGCAGGCTAGGATCAGCTGCTGCATCCTTCAGGATGTCCTTGGGTTCACCAGAAGGCTTACGGAGAACCCTTTTGTACACACAAGTGTCAGCAGCGAGCTCCTGTCACATCAGTGATTTAAAGATTGATCAATGAAACTACGAGCAAGCTTTTTAATTGCAATCAAATATAATGAGCAGATGCAAAAATTGTATGTACAAACAAACAATGAAAAACGTTCATACTTCACTCCACACAAAAGAAAGAGCGTTTATGGAAACAAGAAAACATTAGATATCTATCTAATTTATATGTTCTGAAAGCACCAAAAGGATCAGCAAGATACATACTTACAAAAGGCATTCATTTTCAAGCAGGGCTCCCGAGAAAAAAAATATATTTTAACAGAAGAATTGCATTGGCTCCTTCACATTCATCTAAAGGTGGGTTTCTGGTACTACATTTTAACTCTGCAATTCCTCCCGTTTCAAAATAGTTGCTCAGAAACATGTGCACTGGCCACAGAAGCCCAACAAATATGTATCTGTTAGTGCAATTGGACCAAGGTTACCTTATTTAATATGTAACAAGTCAAGTGAGGTGCTCCTAAGCTCCACCATCTGAGTATCGTTCAAATTTTAACACATTAATGTTGGTTCCACATATATAGCTGTTATGAGGGCTAAAGATATGTGAAATTAAATTTAAGCAGCTGAAGTATTTAAAAAACTCAATAAGAAATATATTCTAGGATTACCACTGGACACTGGTACCAAGACAAAAAGAAAATAGAAAAATGAGTGGAATAGTGCTAATGATGCAAACAAAATCAGAAAGCTGAGTAAATATCATACTATTAGCTGCCATGGTCCTATCAGAAAGAGACTCCCCAGGGCAAAAGTATGATAAATACAATATATAGGGAAAGAAAGGCAATGCTTTTTCTCCTTTATTTTTCATTTTATAATATGTAAATCATTTCTCACTAGCCACTACCTCACAGAGCCAACAACAAACAATTGTATACATTTCAGTTTCATTTTGGTTAAGGAGTATTTGTTGAACATGGGTTGGGGGCTTGGTTAATCACAAGCTAAGTTGCTAGGAGCATCACACGCCAGATAGGCTGTAAACTCTCCTCGATCAAAGCAGATGTGAGGCGAATTGATTTTTTTTTAGGTGAACATTAAAGCTACACTATAGGCTCCTTATTAACCTACAAGAGGTTTTACATTGGTATGGTCAAATGAGAAGCCCTGAGCCCATGAATCCCCGTGTGAGCTCAAGAAAGAAAAGCACCAGAAACATGACCAGGCTAAAATTTAAGCACAGATCATGAAGTAGTACAAATGCCAGGCTAAAATATCCAGCATGAATCAAGAATACTACAGAGACAATGTACCACAAGTCACCAGACCTAAATATGCATTCATCATTACACAGCAGATCACTAGACCCAACCTAAACCCACAAGTTAAACGAGATGTACTGTTCCGAGAACCAACTAACCCCCACTCCCAGGTAAACCTAGGGTTTCCACGAATCAACAACAAAATCCGAGAAAAAAAAGGCATTTATCTGATGAGGAACACGGGATCCACCTCATGATCGCAGGACTGGCAAGCGTAGAGGAGAGTGCGCGTCTCTTTGTCCTCCCGCGGGTACAGCATGTTGTTGCTGCGGTGAAAACAAAACAAGGACAATCGGGATTTGAATCAAATCACAAGAATACTGGATCGAAGAGGAAATCTTGTGATTAAGCCAGGAATGCTAAAAAAAATTGTGGCTTTTACCATTCGCGGCAGAATTTGAGGGCGCTCATGGTGGTCTCGTCGCCTCTCTCCTTCAGCGGCGTCACTGCTCCAGTCGTCCCCGATCGACTTCTCCCGCTGCTCCTCTTCGCTCTGTGGCTTCTGGCAGGTGGGTCCAAAAGGACACAGTGACATTCCTGGTCCCACATGTCAGTGGATACATAGTGCCATGCCTGGGCCCATCTGAAGGAAAGCAGGTACACGTGTCACCCGCTGGCCGCTGCCGCACGAGGGCCACCTACCCCGCCGCCGCACCGGATCCCGCTGACCCCTCTGCTCCTACTCCCCTGCGCCGCTCATCTCCCCGCGCTCCAAACCCTAACTCCAATCCGGAACAGCCCGAAAAATTCGCGAAAATCGCGCAGAATTTCGCTCCAAACTACTCCCTGCTCCCTCCTCTGGTGCGAGCCCAACTCGATTCCGCCATTTTTGCGATTTTTATATTTTTGGGGTTTTTTTTTTCATTCGAATGTGGCCATGGCAGGGCGGTGATGCAATGATGCACATGCTGGTGGCCCCGGATGGGGGCGTAGGGGAGCTTCAGCCGTATGGCGCGCCGCCGGTGGAGCAGGAGCTGGAGCTCCTCCGCGACAACGCCGACGACGGCCTCGAGGGCCACGTGCGGTACGTGGACGCGCCCAAGAGCTTCGTCTTGTTGCTGTGCTTGTGGCTACCCGTGTTTAGTCGCCGTCGGTCTGCTAGGCGATGGAACGGTCTCGCCTCTGCGCGTTGGTTGCTTGCTGTGGAGCAGTGACAGTGCTCTGCTCTAGTTTGGAGTTCGTTATGCTTCTAGGATTTCAGAAAAGGTTGTGGTTGAAGCCTGGTGTTTGATTCTGTCATTCTTTTGCTGTGACTCCATCAGGTGCCTGCGGTGCGGGATATCTGGCAATGCGACGCCCCATATGCGGCGTGGCCCTGATGGCCCAAGAACTCTCTGCAACGCGTGTGGCATTGCTTACAGGAAGGTAAAACCACACTCTTGTGTTCAGAAGTAGTCATTTAAGTGTTGTTTTCAAATTTTCTTATATATTGTTTGCTTTGATACTTGCTTTCCAATCAACAATTTGAATATTCTAGAGCTCTCTTTTATCAACTCCTTGGAAATGTTATAATTAGGCATAGACTTAACTTTCAGATTCACAGGCACTAGCTTTTGAACAATACTTTTGGACTAGGTCTCAAGCTCATGCACTGTAAAGGCTATTTTATCCCTTGTCTGTTGGAGGTTACGTATTGTGATTTTTCTTGGAATCACATGTCACAAGCTGCAAGCAACCTTGGCACCCCTAGCACAGAGTGCCGGTTTGTACATTTTATCTGCAGTGACAAAACAATTTTCGAAAAAAGAATTATTGATGCATTATAAACGGTCGAGAAAAGATTGAATTATCAAATGCTCTGATTTTGCCCTCCTTGATCTGCATATCGCATGGTATTTAGTCACACTTCCAATTTCCTAGAGATCATACCCCTTACCCTTGAAAACAGAGATTTTTTTTACTGTCTCTGAACAAATTTGATCAAGCATGTAAGGATTGAGGACCATATGGCACATGCTAGTTGCAGCAAAAAGCCAAAAATAAGAGACTTCACTTTCATATATTTATATTTCTCCATTATGGCTGTGACTGCTTCTCAATTGGTCATTTCCCCTCCTGTTTTGGCATAGTGTGGAAAATCTGGCGCAACCAAATATGCCTCCCTTTCTCCGTTCACCTTCTAATCGATCATTGCATGATTGGTTATACCAGGGGAAAATGAGAAGAATGATAGAAGCTGAACCACCCATAGATGAAGCTGCACTTGCAAGGCTAGTTCCAGAAGTAGGCATGGAATTTGAGAGTGAGGAAAAGGCATACGAATTCTACAACAAATATGCTGGGCACATTGGCTTCAGTGTTAGAAAAAGTACATCACATAAATCTGCTGAAAATATTACCAAAGTAAGAACTTTTGTGTGCTCACGAGAAGGCTACAACAGGGATAAAAAATCACTGGAAGCGAAGAAGCCAAGATTGGATACACGAATTGGTTGCCCAGCGAGATTGATTATTAAAGTCACACCAGAAGGCAGGTATAGAGTAACAGATTTTAAAGCAGAACACAATCATCAGCTGGCCCCTCCTTCGACGATGCATATGTTAAGGTCACAGAGGATATTGACAGAACTTCAGTCTGGAGAAGCAGAACTATCAGATGATTCTGTAGTGACACCAACAACAAAAGCAACTGGTGATCATGTTGTGAGACAAGTCGGTTTCCTTCGGAGCATCTCTCTCCTTCCAGCTGATTACAAGAATTATCTACGTTCCAAGCGTATGAAGGCTATGCAACCTGGTGATGGTGGAGCAATATTGAAATATCTCCAGACAATGCAAATGGATAACCCCGCATTCTTTTATACTATGCAGATTGATGAGGATGACAAGCTGACTAACTTCTTTTGGGCAGACCCAAAATCAAGAGATGACTTCAACTACTTCAGTGATGTACTCTGCCTAGATACAACATACAAAATAAATGGATATGGTAGGCCACTTGCATTGTTCCTTGGTGTGAATCACCATAAACAAACAATTATTTTTGGTGCAGCTATGCTTTATGATGAATCATTTGAATCATACAAGTGGCTTTTTGAGAGTTTTAAGATTGCCATGCATGGAAAACAGCCTACTGTAGCTTTAGTAGATCAATCTATTCAATTGAGTACTGCAATGGCAGCAGCCTGGCCAAATACCACACAGCGAATTTGTGCTTGGCATGTCTATCAGAATTCTCTGAAGCACCTCAACCATGTCTTCCAAGGTTCAAAGACATTCGCAAAGGACTTTAGCAAATGTGTCTTTGGCTATGAGGATGTAGATGAATTCTTGTTTGCGTGGAGAAGTATGCTGGAAAAGTATGATCTTAGACATAATGAATGGCTGTCTAAAGTGTTTGATGAGAGGGAACAGTGGGCCTTGCCATATAATAGGCATATATTTTGTGCCGACATCATAAGCGCACTTCAAGCCGAAAGTTTCAGCAGTATTTTGAAGAAGTTCTTGAGTCCTCAACTGGACCTACTGTCCTTCTTCAAGCACTATGAAAGAGCAGTGGATGAGCATCGCTATGCTGAGCTGCAAGCTGACTTCCAAGCTAGTCAGAGCTATCCAAGAATACCCCCAGCCAAGATGCTAAAGCAAACTGCTCATACATATACACCTGTGGTGTTTGAGATCTTTCGTAAAGAATTTGAGCTATTCATGGACTCTGTGTTATTCAGTTGTGGGGAGGCTGGGACAACATCTGAGTACAAGGTTGCTTCCTCCGAGAAACCCAAGGAACACTTTGTTCGATTTGATTCAAGTGATTGCTCCTGTGTGTGCACTTGTAGGAAGTTTGAGTTTATGGGTATCCCATGTTGTCACATGTTGAAGGTGCTGGATTTCAGAAATATCAAAGAGCTGCCTCAAAAATATCTGCTGAAGCGATGGAGGAGAACTGCCAAATCTGCAAATGAAGGCAACGAAGCCAATGCAACAAATGCTAATGGGTCATCACTGAATGTCCCTGCTCCTGTTGCAAATCACCATGGGGTTCAAAGCTTCAGTGCAATGATTCAAGTAAATAGTTCCTGATACCTGTCTGTACAAAGTGCATTGCCCTGTATTTATTGTAGCTGATGACATCTTTATATGAATGCAGGACACTTCTCTTTCTAGCATGCAATAGAATTCATTTCACAGGAGCTCCTGATGCAGGTACTAGAACTTGTTTCAGTAATATCCTATTCTTTTTCCTTTTTTTTACTTAAGATGAATTTCCATATGCCCACCACCTGTTGTTAATTAATTTTATCTGGATCTGCTGTGGGCCTGTCTGGTTTTATTGGCTCATTGATATGGATAGTTGACAAGTCCAAATAATGATGTTATCCTAACAAATTCATAATTTCCATCCATGCCGTCAAGAAATCATCTTTGGTCATCTGATCCATATGGACTTTATACATGTGCTGAGGGGCTTGAGTGAGTGCATCATGACCTTTCTTGCTGGATTTCCTAGCAGGGTGAGATGTCTGTTGTAGCATTGACCCTATGACAGATCTTGACATTCTTTCTAAAAAGATAGCTTAACATTTTGATCAAATCGTTCTATGTGATTTCGATTTTGATGTCTAACGCATCAACTTGCTTCAATTGCTGTGCAGGTTTAAACTCCAACCATCACTCCACGTTGTACATTGCAACGTCATTGGCCACTGAATCAGTGGATAGGCTGCCTTGAAGCCCCCCTGAATAAGTAGCCAACCTGTATATTATTCAGCCACAGGAAATTCCAGCTGCCAAGGCGCTGATCCTTAGTGTAGAATAGATTATGATTGGAAAAATCATGCTTGTATTGCACTGGAAATAATTCAGAAAATTTTGTGTATATTGTAAGCCGTCCCCATTTATGCTAGGCTGCTAGCTAGCCCATTTATTATTAGGAGTAAAAATGTCATCCATGCAGTTCAACAGGCCGTATGCTGAGAAGAAGCTGCAGACAGCCTGACTGGACCATCCTGTGGAGAGCAAGTAGACCGCTCATGATACGAAGTTCAGTACGATTCAGTTGGATTCAGATCTGGGGTTCCACTTCGTCTGGAGCTGAGCTGGTGGCTCATGCATTGAAGCGTTGGGGGCAAGCCAGAGCAGCTTGCATTGGCGTGGCTGGCTGGTCCGGACGGAGAGCGCTCCAGCGGCCAGCGATGCTCCTGCCTGCTACGCTAGCTCGCTATTGTTCTCACTTTTCTGCAAGAACTTCGAGCTGGGCATCCGCCAGTTCTGTAGCCATCAACCGTCCAACGCCCGTGAGATCTTGAGCATGTGATCCATGGCACAAAACCCATTGGCAAGACACCAGCTGGCCGCTGGCCCAATGATACAGCTCCATTCCATTGTCTTGGTGTAAGCTAGTGAAGGATCTTCCAGATACGATCCAATTATCCCCATGGGGATACCTTGGAATTGGATGACCAGGTGGCGCTGGCCGCTAACCTGCGACGGCCTCGGTGATCTACGCCACTGTTCCATTGGCGTGCCACTGTACCAGGCTCCATTCGAGCAGCGGCATCATGTGTCTCGCCACGTAGCGACGGTGATAGGGACGCCACACCCGACTGATGCATTCACGGACGTGGCAGAGCACACTATCTAGTGACAAACGTGGCGGCGCCGCTGCAGTTTTATCGGCAGCGTAAGTGACGTTTTGGCCTCTGTCCTCGGTTGGAGCCTTGGAGGCGAGCGGCGTGCCGGACTGCCGGGCGGGAGAAGAGACCTCACCAATCGGAGACGATAGAATGGTTGGGTGGGGTACGTGGTGGTGGTCCATGGCTGATGATAGGATGCTTTTCTCAGGGGTGATGGCAAATTGGCAATGGCAATGCCACGGCTTGTGCGTCCTGTCCAATTTCTCTCCTCGCTCGCCGCCGGGAGCTAGGTGGTGACGCCGTGACAACGAAAGGGCATGGTGCTCTCGCCTCCCCGATCCTCTCGGTCCCATCCTATACCCTACCCTATCCCTCGTGTGGAACCATGGAAGATCGCTAGCCAGACGATGCACAGCGCCTCATCGCCGCCGATATGGTAACCGTGGCTGCTACCACCCGGACCTTGTCTGAAAGGTTCTACGCCGCTTTGGTGTCCGACGATCTTCAGACGGTGACACAGAGACAACATTTAGGTGTGTTTAGACGGTAGGCCGTGTTTAGTTCCAGAAGTTCTTTTGGGTTTTACTATTCACCTCTCTCAGAAAACATGCTTTCCAGAAAAGTTTTCTTTTAACTCCTTTCAAAATTTTCGTATTCATCTCTCTCACAGAACACGCTTCCCAGAAAAAGTTCTTTTCCTCCCCTCCCAACTAAACACACCCCTAGGAAAAAAACACTATAGCATAAGAAAAACACTGTAGCATTAAATGTGTTTTGTGAGAGAGGAATAGTGAAAAGTTGAAATGAATAATGAAAAATTAGAATAAATAATGAATAATTAGGAATCTGAACATTGGCCTTACATCGGTAGATGTTTGCATGCTAGTGTTTCTTTCGTTCTGGAAATGATGGACTGCGTGCCCGGACCGGAGCCTCTCGTGCAGCGTCGCGAGGCACGCACCACCGACAACGCGGCGCGTGCGCCGGAGCCCACATTGCAGAGCACAGGGCTCATCGGTGGCGTCGTTGCCCTGCAACACACGCCACGCACCGAAACAATGCTGGGCACATGCAGCTAGCACCCGGCTCTCGTGCAGCAGGCCCTGCTGCTCGCTCGCTTTGCGGCGGCCGGCGTGCCCCGGAAGCCTCCAAATTATGCTCCACGCGTGATTCTCCTCTCGCTCTGTTTGGTCCTTCTCCGGCAAAATATTGTTAGTTGTTTTTTTATAAAAAAAATATCGATAGTTGTTACCAAGTTCGTGCTCGGTGAAGTGGGGAAGAAGATTAGCCTGGAATGGAAGGTCGAAGTGGGTAAGTTCGGATGAGATCCGACGGCAAGAAAAGAAGGAAAGAACAGTCATGGGTGTTGGGAATCTACTGATTACTGAACACTCAAGTGCTGTGTGTAGATGGCCTAGCCCCATACCAAGACACTCCACGCATAAAGACACCGAGAGGGAGATGTGGCATTTTTGGTCCTTCACTTTGTACCAAGTGTCCAAAATTTGGGCCAAAGCTACGCTAGATGTGTAGGGAGAAAGATGCATTATTGCTGGTTTTTCAGTCACATGCTCAAACCTTTTCCTTCTTTCGTTCATCACCTCTGCTAAAAAAACAGATTAAATCGGCCGAACAACTTTAGTCGTACCTTCATTTCTGACCCCGACTATCATCACTAGAATAGCTCACGTACGGTACGGCGAATCAGAGCTAAAAAAATGCCGTTAAAATCGCTCCGGTCGTTGCTCAATCCTCGTCACCGACGATTGAAAACAAGCCCCGGGTCTCGTCACCGGCGCACAAAAGCTCCCCTCCTCGCGAATGGGCTCCTGCCTTTTTCTGCCATCCTTCTCCATTCAGAAAATAAAAAAGGTTGATACCTGATGCAATTTGATATTCCCATTCAGGGGCTCATGACCTAATTGCCATCTTCTTCTCCTTGGTAAAGAATTAGCGGGGTAATCAGCTGTTGGGCCTCCAAATCTCGCCTCATTTTTCTGAAGCGTCTCTTTCAATTCGTGTGGAGAAAGCCAAGAGAACAAAGCGATGTGGCTGCTGTCGCTGCTCTTGTCTGCACTCTCTGATGGAGGAAGGATGGCGCTTGAAGTCAGGCGCTCCATTAAGTAGGACTTGCCTGCAAAGCAACCTCCCAGGGGACGACGTCTAATACGTGATTATTTCGCGTCTGCGTCGATAAGAATGTTTCTCCTTGCAGTAATCACCACATATGAGGAAACATTTTTCAGCGTCCAAAATACATGAAGCGTTTGGAATTGCAAGGGTCTATTCTTTCCCAGAGGCTTGGCGACAGACTACCTAAATTTTGCTACTAATCTCTGTTTCAAAATACTTGATAAATTTAGCTTTTATTGGTACACTTTGATTACCAGTAGTTCTTTAAATACCAAAAGCATCATTAGATTTCATATGGAAATGTACTTTACACATGTAGTATATTTCATCTAATCATATAAATATCCATATAAAATACAAATGATCAGACATTAAAAAATAAAGCTCAGTTGCCAATATTGTGAGACAGAGGTTAGTAGTTCTTAGCCAATTTCGCATAAATATTCAAAGCATAATGATATATTATATAGGGGTGTTTCAATACCAAGCCTCGGAAAACGTTGAACTTGCCCCATTCACCCAAAACTATTGCTCTGTCATTAGACTTTATTATCAGGATCTGCGAAACTGATAAGATCGTTTTAAGAGAAAAATATTAGCTCATTTGTAGCCACTTGCCCGAGATTATCCAAAAAGAAGATGCCAATAAGCACCAGATGGCCCCAAACTGCCTGTCGGGCAACACGTATGGAGTACCTTCACTGTCATCTCTGACAGAGGGTGTGTTTAGATTGTAGGGAAAACATTGTAGCATAAGAAAAAATTAAAATAAATAGTGAAAAGTTGGAATGAATAGTGAATAGTGGGAATCTGAACATGAGACGTGAGAAAACCACATCTGCGTGACAGTTAACAGATCCTCTGACAGGCGCGAATCTCGAGGCTCCACCCGAGCAGGTTATCAAAACTCTTCTCCGTTTTTTAAAAAAGTATAATGATCAATCGATCAATCAAATCTCAAGAGGGAAAAGTGAGACCAGACAAATGAACGAATGATTTGTCCTCTCCAAAACATGCTTTGCATCGCGTCAGTACAAAGCAAGACACTTGCTAAAATCTGACCACCAGCAACTTCCCAATTAAAAATAGTTTAAACGAGCACTTTGGTCACCCTCCAGTCCTCCACCTTTTCCAAGTGTCGGCTTATTAACCTTTCAAGTTAGAGAAAAGAAATCAGTCGAAAAACCTAGTGTCATGTCAAACACAAGTGTGTATATCGGCGAATACATCAGAGTTGAGGCACCTAGCTGTAAACATGAAGGTATTTTTTTAGTGTATAAAAGTCAAATACCAGAGCTGTACAGTAGCAGAAGGGTTATGAGACAGGAGTGGTGATTAAACTAGTTGAGAAGCTGCCAATCAGAAGGGCAGACCTGACTTGGCAGGGGGATGAATGGATGCAATGGAATCGAGCTGCTCAGCAGCTGTACTAAAGAATGTCTTAGCCCCTAATATTGTATCATTAGCAGTGACGCATGTTCAAAGTACATCTGTTGCTTGTCTTGTTGACCTTTTTACTGTGGGCCGTGCTCAGCTCCAACAAGTGGTATGTATTTATTTATTTTTTATACTTGTTTGCTTGGAATCATTTGCCAATGCTGTGTGGAGAGATGTGCCATACCATTTTAAATTGTGAGAAATGTGCTGCTTCAGTCCTTTGTTCTTGAGAAACTGAGCCTCTGTGAAGATCTGTCACCTGTAATCCCTATTTTAATCATGGAAGAAGGTAATAATGGCCCTCCGCTTGGTTAAATAAATTGGAATCAAGTCATGTCTCATATGTGTGTAAAAGGACACACATGTTCAACGCCAAGTTTTTAGTTTGAATGATCTTTCTATTAGCACGGACGCGCGCGCTGAGCTCCGAATTTGTTTATATGTACAGATAATATAATAACTAAATTACCAGTGGGTAACGTGTTTCGTTACGTAGATAAATCATAAAGCAGTTTCGGATTTTCAGCTGCCAAGCCTTCTTTTTTTTCTGTTCAATTTGTTTTTTTCTATTCGTACCGTGACTTTATAATTACAGTTTGGTTCCATTTGGTTTCACTAGTTTGTACCATTATGAGTTCATAATTGAGTTTGTTCGCTTCACGGCTTTGTTGATCCGTACCATGAGTTCATAATTGCAGTTCAACAATGCTACCAACAAACTGTGTACTCAGTTCTGGAGAGAGAAAAAAAAGTGGCTTACTCAGCGTCAGCAATGCTAGTACTGCGTCGGTGATCAACCCCAATCCTGGAGTCCACCTACTCCGCGCAAAAAAAGCTAAAAATGGTGGTGAAACATTGCAATCTCATTAGCACAATTAGCACCATAAACTCGAGCATGAATTATCACTGTCTATGAAATTCTTGTGAAGTACTGCAGCTCTTATCGCGTCGGTAGAAATCGTTGTAACACTGTAGAAATCTCAATTTCCAGGACCTGTCAATTCAGAACATCACTTGTCTAGGACTTCTATTCCTACACCAGTTATGCATTGGATTAAAAAGAAGATGTGATAATTACAACATAGAAAACATTAAACAAAGATAAAGTCATGGATAAATCAGAGTTTGTTAGAAATCTTGAGGTAGAATCTAGTGAGCTCAGTTGAAAGAGACTGCATCGGGTGATCTGTGAGCTTAATGTGCCACCTACCCCGTCGTCTTCTTCAGCTAGTACCACTATTACCCTGTCTCACCTTTTCCGTTTTCCAACCAGTTCAAATGATTTCACACAGCACAAAAAGTAAAAGGAAATGTCGTTCTACAATTGTTTAAGTTGTTTCACCGACAAGAGAGATTGGATCATGATTTGATATTCACTGTTTTTTTTAAGTCTCCGTACTACTTGTAAGTAGTAAATGAATTTCTATTTTTTCCCTTACAATTGGTCCGCTCGTTTTCTCTATACCAGCAGGTCAAACAGCACGATCTAGATTTTTAGGAAATTTGTTTATTAAAAAAAGGTTATAATAAAAGACTACGAGAGAAGATATAAAAATAATATGGACAAGAAATAATTCTTCAACTATCAATACTTTTCAGTTAAGCCTGATTTGGCTAGTCTAAGCTATATTTGGAGGTGGGGAAGGGAGCAAGCAACATAATAAACTGTCCAAATTCATGCAAACAAGGTGTGTCGCTGTCGAGCTCTTGGGCCCCAACTTGTTCTAGAACAATCACTTCATGATGCTAACTTCATGTTAGATGGCATGTTGTTTTACGTGCAATTGCAAAGAAAAGGGTTGAAGAGTTATTTAATTCTTTGAACACTAATGTTCGTTGGACAATTATACTTTTGGATTACAAGCTCATTCCATAGGCTCAAGAAAAAAATATCGCGGCATCAAATCAATGCAACAGGCGTTGCTATTTTAAGAGAACCGTAGTGTAATTACCTAGTGCCAAAAGCTTTCTACGAGCAAAGCATAATTAATGTAACATAAATCATCCAGGTTTTTAGACCCGCCACAATGGCATGTTTCATTATACAATTACCTAAGTCTTACTCTAGATAATTATGCCACAATAGTTTGGGACAAAACTCTCCATTCATATGATGTCCCCTCACATATAAAACTCCTTGTCATCTCTTCTCATAAATACATTGCCAAATCATCAAAATTAGTGACGTGGCATGAAAATTAATATCCATGAAACTCCCGTCTGGCCTTAGTTCACTCGTTGTACAGCACAGTTCATTATGGATGCATCGTTTGCAATACAGACGTTGAGGAAAAAAAATTTGCCACTCTAAAATAGTATAGTATGTACTAATGAAGTATAGTATGTACTATGTACCAATAAATGATTCTTCTGAATCGTTTATAACAAACGGTCCTTCTCAAACAGAAATCCCTCCTCTAAAATTCAAAAGCCAAGACTGAATCTTCTCCTGGAGGGGCAATCTGGTAAACACAAAAAATAACACAAAAGCCAAACGAAGTAGAAGATCAAAGAGCCAAAAGTAGCTCTGCCCTTCAGCCACATTCTTTTGATTTGGTTCCTAACCACACATCTAGCTCCAAAATTAAGCCACTAATCTCTCCCAAATACCCCCGAAAATTCTTTGATTTAGCTTCTCCATTCCTCGGTAGCGAGCCACCAGTGAAGGAAGTACCGGAGTAGTCAGTCCACCACCACCACCACCAAACACGCAGCGCTCTCTAGTCATCTCTTCTTCCACTCCGCTCTCTCTCCGCCCCCCCCCCCCCCCGGGTCGCACGCGGTACACACGAGCGCTCGTCGGATTCGGCCAGGCGCCGGCGAGATCCGGGTCGCCGCAGCACGGTCCGGCGGAAGCTGCCGCCGTCGCAAGCGGCGATCTTGTCGCCGCAGGAGCTGCATTGGCGCCCCACGCGGCCGTTCTAGCATTTCTTGGGAGGTTGCGGCCGAGGGAGGAGCTCGTGTCCGGGATCCGCCAGATCCGAGTTAGCCGGCGGTGGCGGAAGTGGCGGGGGACGCCATGGAGGCCGACGCGCCGCTCGACTTTGCGCTATTCCAGCTCTCTCCTCGTCGTCAGCGGTGAGGAAGCGCGAGGCTTGGAGGGAAAATTCCACTCTTTTGATGCGTTCGTGCGGTTCTTGTGCGCTAAATGCGGCGCCTTTGGGTCCCTTCGCAGGTGCGAGCTGGTAGTGTCCGGCAATGGGCGGACGGAGAAGATCGCGTCGGGGTCGGTGAAACCGTTCGTGGCGCACCTGCGGGCTGCAGAGGAGCAGGCGTCGGCGCAGCCACCGCTGCCGGCCATCCGACTTCAGCTGGAGCGGCGGGCTCCGTGGTTCAGCAAGGGCACCCTCGAGAGGTCTGCTGATTGTGGCTTATCCCACCGTTCTTGGGTTGGCGGTGCCGATAAGATTGGATTTTGATGGATGTTTGGTTGGCCTGTGCATGCAGGTTCGTGCGCTTCGTGAGCACCCCAGAGGTGCTGGAGTTGGCAAACACCTACGATTTGGAGATGTCGCAGCTGGAAGGGGCCAGGAGGATTTATGCGCAGGGAGTAAGTGCCATGCTATTGTTTCAGTTCTTGGAGTGTATATAGCCTGTTTCTGTTGCCTAAAAATTGGGTACCTTGCTCAGGTTACTGGAGATGCTACCTCGGGTGCAGCTGGTATGTCGTATGATTCTGTTTAGTGTTTGGATTGCCCTTCTGTTATCCATTGTGGTCTGGATCTTATTAGATTAGTAATACCCGATATTGTTTAACTGCTCCTTTATTGTGGGAAATTAGTCCATATTGACTTGAGTGACACAAGAAATTCTAATCAATGGTAAAATCAGAAGAAAAAAAAGCCACATAGTTGATTATACACAGATGGGAAACAGCTCTTGACTAATGGAAGAATGCATTGGATATCTGGATAGCATGAACTTTGCATAATAAATAATAATATTTCTAATTCAGGAAGGGCATAAGTGCTGTAGTTAATCTGCAAATGCTTGTGGGGTTAATGAATATTCATATAACAGTGCATCACTAGTCTGACCATGTATATGTGCTGCTTCTGAATTCTAATTTATGCTCTGACTGTGCTTATTGGCAGCCGAAAATGTCACAACCTCAGCAGCAGCAGCTGCAGCAGATGTTACAAAGTAAGCTCCCTTTTCATATCTGCTGTTATTCCTTTAATTCTTCTTTCCCAGATAATCTTGATTCGTCTGAGTAGAGCATGACCTATCTAATTATTATCTTTTAATAAAAAGATCCATGAGACATGTAATGTGCAGTTCTTTGTTAGGTCTGTTACCTATCTATGGTTATCACACTCTTGTGTATTACAATTTATTAATTACTAATTTGCGAGTTTGGTTCTTGCAGGAAGGAATTACTTAGAGCGATTGATGTGCGTCTAAATGCCCTTAAACAAGATTTGGCCGCAGCTTGTTCCCGGGCATCATCTGCTGGGTTCAATCCTAATAGTGTATCGGAACTGCTTCTTTTTGCAAACCATTTTGGTGCCAACCGGCTGAGGTAATGTCAGTCTCATAATTCTGGTAGTAACTATAGCTACTGTTTAAGATTGTTGCGCATAAGAATTTCTGTACTTGAATGAGGTTAATAATCATATGTAAAGCAAATTCTGTAATGCAATCACGAGTGGATTAGTCACCATACTGTAGTCTGTATTAGTGTATTATTTTGATTTTTCTAGGAGTTGATGAAATGTTACAGCAGCTACAGATTTTGCATAGTATTGTCTATAAATTACGCATTTTATAGATGTGAAAAAGGGAAGTCTCATTTAGTATATGAACTACCACTAGTTGTGCAGTTAATAATTTGATTTTACATAATCTATGTATTTATGAACTTTGAAATGCCATTACATTGTGTGGTAAATCATACATGATATATGAGTAGTTCATAAACATTATGCCATAATTAATAAATTACAGATTTGTAAATATGCAAGCTGTAAACTTGGAACCTCTACAGTAGAATTTTGGGAAAGTGTGGAAGTTTGCATGGAGAGACAGTTCTTTTAGTTGGGACTTGAGAGTATCAAGCTTTAGTGAAATCTGCTCAATATCTATGGACCCTCAAGTCATTGTCACCCTGCTGGATGTGATGGCAACACCGAAGTTATTTTTCCTTTGCTTTATTTCTTTCCTTTATTGCCTTTCATGCTGTGTAATGTCTGGATATGTATAACAATGTATACTTGTTTTGTTCAGTGAAGCATGCACCAAATTCATGTCACTTTGCCAGCGACGTCCTGACATCAGTCCTCAAAATGCACTGCCAGCAGTTTCATCACACTGGAAGGGCTTTGACGATGGGAATATCCGTGGTTCTTCTAGTTCAGACATGTCTATAGATGAGCCACAAGTTGATCTTGATCAATCAAACAACAAATCCATAGCTGGCGGAAGTGATTCTCAGACCCACAGACTAAATAACGGCCAAGGTTCAGTACATGTTGCATCTGAACCCGTTGCAGAACAGCAACCCAAGCCAACCGTCCAACAGGCAGCAGACAAACAAGAAACAGAAACAGAAACAGATGTGTCTCCTGCACCTGCTGTAGGTGTTTCAAGGCGTCTGAGTGTGAAGGACAGGATAAGCATGTTTGAGAGCCAGAAAAAGGAGCAGACTCCAAGTTCTAGTAACAGCACCTCAGCAGGTACTGGTAGGGTGGTTCCGGCGAAAGGTGAGCACCGCAGGGTTCCTTCTGGTGCCTCCATGGAGAAGTTGGTTAGAAGGTGGAGCAGTGTTAGTGACATGAGTATTGATCTAAGCAACAATGACAGTGGCAACTTAAATGATAAAAAGGAGAATGGAACTCCTGTTGTGACTCCAACATCTACAGATTTGGAGGCCAATTCAAAATCAAGAGGTGATGAGGATTCTAATGGGCTGAAGGATTCTGTCACATCAGTGTCTTGGTCATGTCAAAAGGATAATGTCTCAATGGATTCAACCATAAAAAATTTGTGCCCAGCCCCAAATTTGAGCAATATGCCTGTCTCTCCTAATGAGAGTATATATTGTACAGAAGATGACATGGTTATAAACTCTAGCATTGAGAGTGAGTCATCCTTTGGGAAAGAGCCAGGAGTTATTCGAGCACACACAAGGATGCCAAATCATGCTACTTCAAATGTTTCTACTAGAAACCGTCTAAAAACTTCTGCAAAGCCAGTTGAGGAAGCATTGCTGAAAGACAAGGATATTTTAACCAGCCCATCGTCAGAAGAGCATTTCCGCATGGTAGATAAGGAAATTGCAGGTGTTGCTCACGAAGTACCAGTTGCAAGTGAACAGATTCCACAAAATGATATTAGAGGTCCTCGCCTTCATACAAAAGATATTCATACTGAAGCAGAAGTGACTGGAAGGAAAGATCGGCCATCCCGAACATTTGAAAAGACCTCTGGTGGTGTTAAATCAAAAGCCTCATCTCATACACGAGCTCATGTTAGAGGCTCATCTGGTAGAGATGAGGTTGCATCTACAGAAACTGAGGTCCATGATGCCAGTTTGCAGCGAAACCGTTTAGCACGGAAGGCAGAGGATGTAGGGAGGAAGGTTACTGTTGGTTCTGATTCAGATTGTTCTGGTCGCCAGGGAACAAATCTGAGCAGGCAATCGTCCATTACTGATCAAGAACTAAATTTGCAGGCTAGGGTAAGATCAGGAAAAGGGAACCAAGATCGACATGGTGAACTACAAATGAAGGCCAATGAGTTAGAGAAACTATATGCTGCACACAAGCTAACATCCTCTCGAAGAGTCAAGCCTACAGACGTACAGGTTGATAGCACACCTATGGTGAGTGAGGTAAAGCCTATAGCGGTTCTTCCAGAGAAAATTTATACGAAACAAGTTGTGAAGGAGAGTATAACAACAAATGACTTTGATGCCAATGAACTTCTGAAGATGGTGAACAATCAAGGGTATAACATTACCACACCACAAAAACTTGGCATTCTCAGTTTAGAAGAATCAAGAGGGAAGTTCTATGAGCAGTATATGCAGAAGAGGGATGCGAAACTGAAGGAAGACTGGAAACTGCAGAGAGAGGAGAAGGAAGCAATGTTAAAGGCAATGCATGAGAGCCTAGAACGGAGCAAGTCTGAGATGCTAGCCAAATTCTCTCGGTCTGCAGATGTCCCTGACTCAACTTATGTTTCTCATTATTCTCCAAAGATTCCTCCTTTGCAATCAGCTAGAAAAAATAAGGATCAGGTATATATGCATTGTATTTAAAATATCTGTTTGACAAAAAAAAAGTAGTTCTCTCTATTATAGTTAAAAAAGAGACTTCAGTATTTTGGGTAATTTTAGAATGCTTGACAAACACTCTGTGTGCATAATTCTTGGATTTCCACTTGAAACATTGTTTTGAAGTTTTTTTTGGTACAAAAAATTAATGCCTTATAAAGTATTCATGCAAATCATTCACTATTCAATGCCATATGCATATCTTGGAAGTGGGAAACCTATAGTCGCATGCAATATTGTGGAATACTGTAAAGATGAACAATATGAAGTTTACTTTCTTGCAATTAATTTTCTTTGCCATTTCCAGGGAGTAGACTCATTCATGGTTGAAGAGGAACCGAATAGTGACTACCTATCTGGTGATGGTTCTTCAAGGAGTGCTGATTCCAGGAAAAATTTTTCAAATAAAGTTGCTTCCACCCAAAAGGCATCTGTTGCTTCTATCCATAAGCGTTCATCGAGGACTGTAGGCTCCGGTTATGCAAACCGCAGGAATCCAACAGAAAATCCTCTTGCACAGTCTGTCCCCAATTTCTCTGACTTACGGAAAGAAAATACGAGGCCTTCACCTGGACTAAGCAGAGCAACCACAAGGGCTCAGCAAAAATCATTTGCCCGTAGCAAGAGCATTATTGAAGACTCAAAGAGTGTATTGAAAGAAGATCAATCGAGGAGGTCACAGTCTATGAGGAAGAGTCAAATTCCTGATGATCTAAAGGACATTCCATCAGCGAATGAGGATGCTTACAATTGGGCTCCCTCAAGAATTTCCAATAATCGATCAGAGGGAGCCTTTGCGTACAATACCCGTAGAACAGGTCCACCAAAGGCTTTCCTTAGGAAAGGCAATGGGACTCACCCTGTTGTAGGTATTTCTGGATTTCAGGCTGCGGCAGCCATGATGGCGAGTGCCCTCCAACGCAATGAGAGTGGTGATTTTGAAGATCAGCAAGAGGACTCCCCTGATGATGCCAAAGAAGAGGAAGAATATGAAAGCATTGAAGAAAATCTTAGGGAAAGTGACTTTCCTGCTGATTCTGACAGTGAAAACCCAAGAGTGAGTCATGAATTTGGAAATTCAGATGACCCAGGATCAGAAAATGGTGATGTTAATTTTCCAAGTGAAGTATCTGGCCTTGGTGGTACTGAGTTCACTGCTTTCACAGGAAATATGCACAATCCAACTGGTGATCTTCCAGTGCCCTGGAGCTCTCGCCTTCCACAGCTATTCCCTTATGCAAATGATAATTCAGATGGTGACGCTTTTGCTGATTCACCGTCTGGAAGTCCATCGCCTTGGAATTCTCACTCACTCGATGAAATAACAGATGCTGATGTTTCCCGGATGCGGAAAAAGTGGGGTAGTGCACAGATGCCTTTTGCTGGTGTCAATGCATCTCAACAGCCTCGCAAAGATGTTTCCAAAGGATTGAAGAAATTGTGGAAATTTGGAAGGAAGAACAGAGGTGGTGATGGTTTAGTAAATGATTGGGTATCTGCTTCCACTGCCTCGGAATGCGATGATGAAATGGAAGATGGACGTGATCTAGTAGTAGGATCTTCTGATGATTTTAGAAAGTCTCGGATGGGTTATCTTGCTTCATATGATGGTTTTGTTGAGAGCGAGGTGTTTGCTGAACAAGGTATTTGGTTTCTACTATTCTGCAAATACTCCAGTCGTTTTCTTTAAATTGGTCATAATGCCTCTCAAAATACTATTCCCACATTGTATTAGCACCAGATAAAGTCAAAGGAAAAAGGGACTTTCAAATATGATGATCATAGCCCTAAAAAAAAATCTGAAGGAAGACATTCCTGTTGGTTCCAACTATTTATCCACTAGTTGGCAAACAATTTATCATATGTTCACCTGAGAACTTAAGATTTCTGAGGGTTACTTGTACTCTGGTTGAGATACAACAAGGACAGTATTATGCTTGACTCATGTTTTATGCATTAATGTCGGTGCATTGGTTGATCAATTGGACTTTCCTCTGTTCATGCTCTTGGTTGCACTGATACAGAGGTCTTCATCTAGCTCCCTAGTTCATGTTAGTGGATGCATTTCGACTGCATGGATCTTACCCAGGGGGAAAAATGGCTAGAGCTGTAATGTTTTCTATGTGGAATTCCTGTGCAATGCCATCATATGATAACTTGTTTTTTTTGTGAGGCATAAGCTCAGGGGTCCAGCTCGTGTCAGGAAAAAGATTTAACTTCTGAAAACTATTGACCGACAACCAGGACCAAAGGTCAAAGTTGTATACTTGTAATCCTCCAAAAATTAGCAACTTCCCTAGATCACGATGTTCATGCATTTCGGAAAGGTTTTCTGTGTATGGGAAAGATTATTAAGATATGTTTATACCATCTGGCTATCGTGTAATTTTCTTTAATCTAGCCCACAAGCTTCATTAGTTTTTTTTTTAATTTACAGAACAATCAGTACGTAGCTCGATTCCAAACCCCCCTGCAAATTTCAGATTAAGGGAGGATCAACTCACTGGAAGTTCTCTCAAAGGTATATAACTTCAAAACATATGTCAGGTTGCTGATTTGATGCGCATAATGTGAAGAGTTTGGTTCTTCGTACTTATTCTCATCGTCTTTACCACAAATTAAGTATTACTTATTTTGGAAATTGTAATCATCTCTAAAATGATCTTATCCCTAAAATGCAGCTCCACGTTCTTTCTTTTCCCTCTCAACGTTCCGAAACAAGGGAGGTGATGCCAGGCTCAGGTGATCCTCAAAAGGCACCAGGGTTGGAGTGTGTAAAATATCTTCCGAACTTAGGTATGAGTATCAAATTTTCATGGGTGGTACGCAACACTGCTAGCTTGTGATTTATAAATATATATTGTGTATCTATGGCAATTCATATAAGCTGCCAGTTGAGCTTTCCATTGTTTCTGTTTGATTATTCTTTTTCTTAATATTCTTTTACCCCCTGTGTAGAGTTGGACTTCAAGATCTTTTGCAGTCTTTTCTTTCAACTGGCCCAGAACTACTGTATTTTTTTATTGTTTTGGTGATATATCTGTATCTCCCTCTCAACTTGGTTCCTTCATTCACGTATATCACAAATTCACGATATATTATAATTTTGCCAATTAGAGCATGTAAATTAGACTTCTACAGGCGCAAGTCGCTTATGAAGTGACTGTAATCTGTTTCTATTGGTGCCTTTTATTTGTTAGCAAACTTCATCAAGTTTGTTCTCAAGCTTCGCCTTATTTACTGGGTGACTAGTTACTAGACCACATAACATCTTCGCGGAGAGTTTCATGCATGTTTCTACCGATTCGCGGAGAGTTTCATGCATGTAACTAGATCTCAAGCACATGTACTTGGTTCTACTGATGACCTTAATATACAAATCATATACCCTGTTTATGTACTTGCCCCCTTAGGTTGTGCTTGTACATGAGTCGATCTTGGATCTGTAACACAAAAAACTGTGTCATGTGATTTTGATGCAAACATGCAATGTGTTTTCAGTTTCCTGAACTTTGTAGATGAGCAGAAAGCCTTCAGAGTTCCAGAAAGGCTCGCGAAAACTGTTTGATTGTTTTGCACTTCCGTTGAATCCTGTCTCATCGAAATCTTCATCTGAAATCCATGGGGTAAAACATCTGCATAGAACCGTGAGAAGACGCATAGCTTCTGCGCAATATGAACACGGGTGTGTTGGTATTACATGCTGTAGCAGCAGTGGCGGCTACTGTGAACAATAGCCTGGCTGGCTGCCATCCTCTCTGATCCATGTAGGGCATAGGCTGAGCCCCAACTCCAACCCACTGGCCGCAGGGCTAGAGCTTATCGTAGGCTCTGTAGATGGATCATGGTGATGGCGGCTGGCGTCCTGCACTGCCATTGCCACCGTCCATGCGAACCAATCGTCTCTTCTCTCCATTTGGCCTTTGCATTGAAGCCAAAGAGTCAAGAGAGGGTGCTCAGATGAATCTGTGGCCGGTGGTAGAGGACGGATTGGCCTCTTGTCACTGGATCGGCAAACTTCAACATCTTACTGTCAATGCCTTGCGTCACTGGTTGACCAAGCGCCTTCCAAGTTCCATGTGTATATTGAGGATGAAGCATGAGCAGACTGCTCGCGTTTCCAGATCACCAACTTAAACTTTGAGCTGGTTGGAGCAAGAAACTCATGGTACGTTTTAACATTTTGTTTTTCACTGTGATAAATTATTCTGGATGCATTGCAACGTCAATTGCCGTCCTACTCTACATCTCTAAGGACAAGTGGGCCGTGGACAACCACCAGGAGGGATGGAAGTGACTGCCGCTGTTTCGGCATGGCACTGTATCCATCCTACGTAACGAATGGAACATCAAGTAAATGCATGCCTAGGTAGCCTCTTCTGTATGCATCTGTACACAAACGTTACGTTACGACTCTTTTCTGTAAAAAAAAAATGTCACGTCACTACATCAGTAATGGTGAATCATGATTGATGAATTTTCTGAGGTAAGGTCAATGCTATTCAGCCAGTGACCAAAAAAGGATGACTCACATGAGGCGCCGTTATGCAGTCAGCCAGTGAGATTGCAATGCCTAGGGACCTAGCTGACCACAACATGAATGGCTATGTGCCCAAAGGATGGCAGCATGCATGCATGCCATCTCCTCAACAAACCACACGCCGCTTCCTAGGACCAACTTTGTGAGTCCCACTTGCTTCACACACTCATAGACCGATAGGCTGCCATAGCTGACAAGAAGAGCCTCATGTCTTGCTTGAGCGTCCAAGATGGCAAGCGCGCAGCCGCCAGAAGCACAAACCAAGAAGAACAGCCACACACCTCTCGCTCTGAGTCTCAGCTGGGGCTTATTATATCAGGAGCCTTGTGAACAAAGAAGCATCTGATCGATCAGCTCCTCATCGCCACCATGACCAACACTACCATCATACCACACGATCACCAGCTACGGCTGCAGCAGGAGCGAGAGCAAGCGCCGGTTATACTGAAGCCGCCGCCGCAGATGACGACGACGAAGAAGCAGGCGAGGAGGAGGACGCACACGAGCAGGCCGTACCAGGAGAGGCTGCTCAACATGGCCGAGGCGCGCCGGGAGATCGTCACTGCCCTCAAGATCCACCGTGCCAACATGTTGAGGCAGCAGCAGCGACCCACGTTGTCTCACCATCATCGCGAGCCTCCACAACCTCCACTGCCGCCGCTTCGTCAGTGTCAGTCACTGATGATACAGCAGCTGCGACGCCATGAACAGCAGCATGAGCAGCAGCAAGTACAAGTGGTGTCTCAGTACCACGATCAGAACCAAGTGGTTGGAGAAGAAGAAGCACCTCCGGCGTCGACGAGTTCCTTCGCCGCCGATCTTCAGCTCGGCGACGACCCACTTCCGCATTGGATTGCCGCCGGCGACGCTTCTGCTGGTAGCCACTACTACTGCTCATCATCACCCTTTGTTCATTATGGTGATCTCACGCAACTTGAGGTTGAGCTGCCAACTGCCATGGGCGGCATGGAGCAGTTGGCTCGCAGCCTCCCTGCACAGCCACTGGGGCTCAACCTTAGCTTCCAAGGCTTTGGTGGCTCCGTCTCCGTGGATGCTGCCGAGGGCTGTGACCAAGACCTCTTTGGCGGCGTTCCGTTGATCCAACCATCATCCTTATTATCGCCGGCTTCCTCGTCTTACTACTCGCCGGAGGCGACGGAGATGGCGAGCGGCACGCAGCACGCATCACCGGCGCTAATCAGCACCGTGGAGGAGTACTCGCCGCCACCGGCGGCGTTCATGCCGATGCTGGACGACGGGGAGATGCAGTCGGGGTCCAGCGAGGCGCAGGGCGAGGAGACGGCCGCGGACGTGGCCGCCGCTTCGGCGTGGTGGAGCAAGATCCTCCTCGAGAGCATGGAGAGCGGCGGCGAGGTCGCGGAGGGAGGCGCGGCCGATGGCTGCACGGCGGAGGACGTGGCGGCGGCCATCAGTTTGCCGGTGGAGTGGCGGTGGCTGTGCGACAACGACGGCGTCGTCGACGAGCAAGGGGCAGTCGTCAAGGGGACGGCTGAACCGCCGGACGTCATGGAGACGATGCTCACCGACGGCAACTACTACACCTTCTGCTACTCCGACGAAGCTGGTCGTCGTCGTGGCCGCGATGATATCAACTTGCCCTGGTAAGAATTGCAGAGATAGAGAGGATCACGTCTTGGGATGACTATTGTTTGCGCTGATGACCATATTGACATGACACACACATGGATTGCTTTGTTTGTTTCAGCATGGACGACGGCATATTGGAGGGTGGGACAGGGAGTGATTCTCATGCTCATCATCGTTCATGATCACAACACACTTCATGATCGATCGATAGCGCCGCATTTCTGTACACCCAACTCGATCGGATTTTTGTATGTGATTCCATTTGAACAAGACGTTATTATGCTCAAATTTACCCGATTATTGCTCGTTGGATCGATCGGCATCAATTGGCGGCACCCAATTCGATCGGGTTGCGTCGTTCGTGCCCATTCGACTGCATCTGCTATTCACAACACCACCGTGGCAACAACAAGAGTGTCTGTGCACAGGCGCAGCACTATTGGAAGAGAGTCATATGGACACCATCGCATTTTAACGGCGTCTAATCTTATACAAAAAAACATATGTCAACAATACTCCCTCCGAAAAAAAATATTTTTTAGGATTTTACACATAATAAGTGCCATTTTAGAAGGGAATTCCGTCTCCATTTAATCATGCAGCATGCAGGCATAAAATAATTGTAACTTGTTACGCATGCATACCAAACATCAATATTTATACATGGGACAAATTTTAAATGCTAAATCATCATTTTTTTTGGGACCAAGGGAGTATACTTCAGCATATCGAGCCATCAAATGGCCACCTTAAATCAGATTGATCGGTTTAACACCGTGTCTTGACCCAAATATTTAGTCATTTGCTGAAAATAGAAATGCATACATGAAAAATTTCTAGAATGTTGGAGAGTGCATGCGTTATATGGTGAAGTGTGGAATTTTGTAGAAGCTAGATATTTACATTGAATAAGCATAAGCAATTTTTTTAGGCAAGCATAAGCAAAATTTTAGAGTGAGATATTTTATAAAGAAGAGTGTAAAAGATAAACATATGGCAACACCACATGAGTTATGAAGTTGTCTTTCCTCCCCTTCTACACCATGCCATAAGAGATCTTAAATAGTAGATGGCAAGGTTGTAGTGTGGTGTAGTATTTTCATGGTTAGAACCTAGCATAAAATGTATATGAGTTCTTATTTCGCATCAAGTTGTTGTAGTCAATAAAATACTGAGCTCCCATGTACTGTTTGTATCCTATGTTTCAAAGTAGTGTGAGATATGCACCTATGACATAATTTGAGCCTTTGATCCGAAAACACCCATGGATCAATGCTCAACTATTTGGATTGAGTGAACAATGTCTATAAGCTTTATGTCTTACTTATCAACGCTTGATCAATGGTCATCAATAATTAATTAGAATTAAATGAAAAACATTATATAATTTAAATAATAATTAGATAAAAAATTAAAATAAATATAACATAATGTTACGAGGAGCGTAACTCAAACATCAATTCCACATTCACATCATTGAGTATGAGTTTTGTAACCAAATAGTAAACTAGATCAATCCATCTCTTCCTAGGATAAACAATCTCTCCCTGTATCAATTGATATGTCAAATAGATCAAATTAGAATAAAAATTAATTAAAGAAAATTAAACAAAAATGAAAGAAAATTTCACTTAAATAGGTAAAAAATGTCACCAATCAACAAAACAAACATCAAATCTTTTATAGAAACTTATGAACAAATAAATATCATAACAAACTTAATTCAGATAAATCTATGGAAAATTGAATCTATACCATCAAAAGAGCCTATCTTTGGATATTTAACATCAGAAGATTCAGCTATGGATATATATACCATCAAAAGATGATAATATATGGATGTGTACCATTAGTTTATTTTTCTGTTTTTACGGCAATTTTCTCTCCCCTCCTCTCTTCCTCTCTCTCCTCCCTCGAATCCGTCTACCGTGTTCTCTCCCTTCTTGCTTTGCTGCACTGCTCCCCTTCTCATCCTAATCGATAGCACACAAATCCGATTAGGCGATTAGCAGAGCAAAGGCTCTCACACTGAAGCACTGCTCCCCTTCCCTTCTTCATAATTGGCAAGCACCGAAGCATGCATCAAGTAGAGCAGCGTCTCACTCTTCCTCACCTTCCATTTGTAGATTGTCCCCACGAGTCACGACAGAGGCTGTGGTGGAGCAACCTTTGCGCAAGCGGCGTGGGCATGTGCTACTGCTGGTGAGCCACCAGAGCGGACGACGGCAATGAGGTCCTGTCGGACGGGACAAGCCCAAGGCTGCCTCACCGGCGGCCACACGCATACTGCGAGCGTCGTCATGCATGCCGACGAGGCCCTTGAGCTCGCCATCCCGCGATAATGGGGGGCGGCGGGCAGTCACTGGTGATACCTTGGAGATAGAATCGGTAGTTCGTGGAGTTCACAAAAACACTATATATCTAAGAATTGTATTCTTTTGATGGTATATATCTATAGCTGAATCTTTGATGGTAAATATCCAAAGATGGGTTCTTCTGATGGTATAAATCCAATTGTCCGATAAATCTACTAATACAATAGAACCAAAATCACCTCATCTCTAACCATAGAATCGTAGATCCAGGACACATAATGTTCTGAACAAAGTAAAATTTTAACCTTATAGATGGGTCCGTAACTACCTATACTCTTCACCTACGACAAAAGTCCCGTAGATAGAACCTGAGGAAGAGACATGAGGGTGTCCTACATGCCAAGCCAATAGGCAAAGAAGTAAATAAATCTACGAATATCTTATCTCCATAGAGGAAGAGGTTGCCTTTGTAGTATGAGATAAGGCAAGCGGCTAGGGCCTGTTTCGCACAACTCCGCTCTAGCTTTTTCAGCTCTGCTCTAATTTTTTCTTGCCAGACGCCTCCAACTCCATAAAACTCCAGATCCGAAAAAAATCCTGGAGTTGGAGGCCAAATCCAGGATTTTCCTAGAGCTCCTCAACTCCTCAAGGGGTACTCAAAAAACCAATATTAGCAACCTAAACATGCCCTGGTTACACATGTACCCCTTCGCTTCCCCCGTGTCCCCATCACCCCTCCTCCTCCCCCTGATGCTACAGTACCATGCGCGCTACAACACCGTGGTAACGTATACACGCGCTACAGTAGCAGGGGCAAAAAAGACCTTCCCCACCACACTATCCCTTTCCTAGAGTTGGATCCACAAATTTGCCAAACATGATCAATGGATCCTAGAGTTGGTATTTCTAGAGTTGCATATCCTAGATTTGCAGATTCTAGAGTTCATTTCCTGGAGTTGGAGTGCTACCAAACAGGCTATAAGAGCTTTTTCAGCAGACCCTCTAAACACATCCATAATCAGTCAGGCACAGCCTCACCCGCGCGATGGCCGGTAGGCCTCGAGTTCCGAGTTGTCGATTGCTGCTATGTTAGTGTGTTGATGTTGATATCTCTGTAAATTACTGGGTATGGAGTAGTCCTGCCCATGGGGTCATATCTTATTGCTCTCTCAATTGTCTCTCATATAATTTCTTATCTCTCAATTAGAGTGTTGGATGTTTTAAAAGTAGATTGTACGCACAGATGATTGGCTTTGGGTTCTACTAATCTACGTCATTACATTTTACGTTAAGTTTGATCATCGGAAATTTTTATCTTTGTTATTTACTGTAAACTCCACGATGATGCATCATCTTAATTTATTCTTAGTTTAACTATTCCATCCACGGATGGTGAAATCGGGAGGTTCATCATTATCTGTCATGTCTTCTAGAGTTAGAAATATGATTCTGGTGCCGAGAAGTGCAAGAAGTACTTGAAACTCCATGAAACAAGAAATACTCAATGGATTGATAATAATTAACTTGAAAATAATATTCTTCCATGAAACAAGAAACACTCAGAGTTTCACATTAAAATAATGTTTTAAAGAAGATTATGAAGATATACTTGAAGATTTTATTTTTAAAATATAAGGTGAACGATGTTTTTTCATAACAGTTAAGAAGATATTGGTGAGAAAGATTTGTCCTTTGCTACTTTAGCATGAATACTGATAATGGTTTTTAATTAATATTGCAAGATACATTCTAAATACAATTTGGTTATTTGTATTTTCCAAATGTAGGACCTCATCTTGTGTTTCGTACCCCGGTTTCCAAAACTTTGGTACGGCCTGGTTCCAAAACAGAGGCACGAATCACAGCAATTGATGGCGTAACCGTTTTGGGCCTTCAATTCGTCTGCCGCAAGCCCACCGTGACGGCGCACAAGTCGCCATTCTACATGTTTGATTGACGGCCGTGTTCCGAATCCTAATCTACCCCCACATCACTATTGCAACGTTTCAAAGATTTTTGTTTCCGCCATCGCCACTGCCAAGTTCAGAGTCCACCCTTGGCCAACTCGGCTGCCTGCTCGGGCATCCCCTCGACCTCAAGCTTGTGATTGACGATCAAGTTGAGGATGAGCATCTCACGGCAGTTCCTGAATCTCATCGTGGATCACGGCTTCCCTGGCGCCAGATCACTCTGCTGCATCGACCTGACGCCGCCGCGGCCGGACGCTATCTCTCAGAGTCTCAGTGACTCGGCCGCCGGCGACTGGCGAGGCGACGGACGCTCTCGGTCATCAGAAGAATAAACAGGCTGCACAGCATTCCCCCTCCCCACCCAAGCTTCACCTTCCGGGCTTCAGCCTCAGCTCCCAACGACGAACAGTGGAAGCTCAACTGCTTCCCGCTTGCGGGTTGCATGTACGGTGATGTGCGCGGAACGGCTGGGGGCACGCGCGGATCATGCCCAAGCCTCCACAGGCCCAAGTCCATGCCCTTGTGTCTCTTCGTCCTCAACGCTGACAACGCCTTTACCTGTGGCCGCAATTCACTGGGCAGCAGCCTTTTCGTCGTGGAGAAGATCCAGTCATATCTCTTCATCAAGAGCCAGTCATATCATTTTTCACTCAAACGCCGCTGGGCATGCTGCTAGGGTAGCTGACCATACTCGCAGCTCGCTGGAGGTTCATCACTCATATATAGAGGAATAGCGGCGGCACAAATCACAAAGCTTTTAACTCAGTAACAGCATAAAATCAACAAATGCGCACAAGCCCATCGATGCTCACAGTTTTTTTAGCTTAAGAAGAATTCCCAGTGAAACTAGCAATTCATGGCTAATAACGACATTGTTCACGACATCAATACAACATAAAATCCCAGCACCTCCTCAGGGGAGAGGATCAGCTACGGGACTCCCCGAAGTCTAGGAAATAGTACTGACAGTGGGCAGGTGCGGTGAAGGTGAAAACACCGGCCCAGATACGGTCATTCCATAGATACCATATATTTGCAATTTGGTGATATAGTAAACCTTGCAGGGGCCTGATGTTTTCATGTAGTTGTGTATGGCACAGGGTTCTCCCCTCAGCTTGGACTTCCATCCAGTATATGTGGCATAGACGAAGTCACAGAGTCCACTAGTCTTCTATTTGCATATCTAGATGTATGAAGCCATTGGGCGATGAGGAAGATGGCAGTTTGTTGGCCATGTTCAATTAAAGGGTGCGAAGAGAATTGATGAGTTGTGCCCACCAAACCCGAATGAGTTGGATAGTGCCACATTCACTTCACATCTCTCCTTCTGTGGTCCTACCAAGACGTTCACATCCTGCATTATGATCAACATTTGAACATCCATATTAGCTACATATTGAGTTGATAATTGAAACCACGCGCCATTCAACTCATATATTTTCTGTAGATTTTGCTCTTTGGTATATAGCTTCTTTAGTAGAAGTAGAAAGAAGATGGGATGGCATTAAATCTTGTGTCACTAAAGGAGCTTACCACAATGTCCTCAGGATTTTCTAAATTCAGATTTGGATGGACCCAACCAGTTCTTATAGCCTGCAATGAACAACAAAGAGAAATCCCCCATGATGAGTCCACCATACGCTTGCATTAAACCCATAACAAAACGCATGCTCTTGCATGACTTCATAGCTATACAAGAATAAATCTGAATGTCTCATGTTTATTCGAAAGCACCATTGTGTTTGCGATATCATATTAACTTTACTTGGTTTAGTAAAATTGTAGAAACACCCAAATGGACAATGCCTATATATGAATCTTGTAGAAAAGTATAAGGAAACTGGGTCAAACAAAAGCTGTTGCTTAAAGGTAAATGAATAGGAGCAAGAAAAGGATATATGTGTCTGTAAATAATTTCATCTAGACAGACACAACATAATCTACAAAAAAGGCAGACGTAGTTAAAGATCATTTTAAATGACTTGCTTATTATACAGAATAAATATTTCAATTGAAGGGTAACAATAATTGTTGTACTTGTTTTCCAAGGTGAAAAATTGTAACAGGTTATGTGCACCTTTTTCAGTCACAGTATTTGGCCTTCAAACAAATTACCAATCGCACTGGAACTCACTACGCTGGATGTACAGAAAGGAACTATGGAAATGGAGAATTCAACACCATAAATACATGGTTCATGCTCAGTGAAGTAATATTTTGCCTTAGTAATACGATAATACAAAGTAAATATACCCCCCCCCCACCCCCAAGAGTACTATAACTCCTTACTTGTATAGAAGCAACTGCTTCAATTCCACCGGCCGCTCCTATAAGATGGCCAGTCATTGATTTTGTTGAGTTCACCCTTAGCTGCATCCCATAAAAAAGAGATTTAGGTGATCTACTTAATAAAACAGGCAAACTGCTGTAAAACTGCTGGCATCAGGTGGCATACTTGAGGATTCTGTCCGAAACAACGCACGATAGCCTCATACTCCTTCAAGTCACCCGATTGTGTAGATGTTGCATGGGCATTCACATAGTTGATTTCTTCCCTTGCTACCCCTGAATCAGCTAGTGCCTTTTCGATGCATAGAGTAATCCCTCTTCCTGATATTAAGTTAATGAAAATGCTAGCATCAGATGGTCCAATTATGTTTGGGTAAGAAAAGTACAGTGAAGAACATGTCAAAATCAAGATATACACTTTACCTTCAGGATGTGGCTCGGTCATGTGGTAGGCATCGCACGTAAAGCTTCCACCAAGAAATTCAGCATATATTTTTGCACCTCTTGCCTGAAAGAACATGCACTGATCTCAGGAGGCAGTAACATTTGCCAAGTCATCAAGCTGGGAGCAAGCAGCAGCCTAAATACAAGATCAACTTAGATTGTATGTTTAAAACCTTAGCGTGCTCAAGTTCCTCCAATACAAGGACACCAGCCCCTTCCCCCATAACAAAACCATCACGGTCCTGCAACATGAAAGATAAATCATCTCACAAAAGCACAAGTGCACAACAAATGGACCAAAGCCAGAAAGTTATTGAAACCACAATAGTGCTGATGTGCTTGTTGTAAATTATAGTGATAATTATCAGCCAGCAAAATTTTGTCAACAAACTGGCCATTTGAAAAATCGGTAGGAAGAATGTACATGAAGTAAATTATATAACTACTATGATAATTAGAATTAGATTTGCACAACAAAATATACTAACCATGTCCCATGGTCGGGAAGCTTTTGTTGGATCACTGTTTCTCTGTGAAAGGGCCCTGCAGGCCACAAAACCTCCCAATCCTGCATGACATATGGTTAAAACACTTGAGATTATGAAGATTAAGATAAACTATGGAAACTGGAAAAGGCATGAGTAAATGAGGCCACAAACCAATTGGGATAAGAGGTGCATCGGAACCACCACAGAGCATAACATCCTAAAAAAATCATGAATAAGGTTACAAACAAGAAGTTACTTTTCAAAGAGAACATGGAAGGTTGAAGTTACTTACAGCTTCCCCTCTTCTGATGTGGTTCGCTGCATTGAGGATACAGAAATTACTGGTAGCACAAGCAGTGGAAATAGAATAGTTTGGTCCCATCCATCCCTGTAAAATAACAGATACTATGAGCTGTATAATCGCTGTTATCTGCATATGAAATTTGTTTTTCAAAAATAACATCTGCATATGAAAATTATACAGAAGAATGAAAGTAGATCATGTCACACCAGATCCATTGCAAGGATTGCAGAACCCATGTTTGTAGTTGCAAAAGGAACACAAAATGGGTTCATTTTCTTATACGAGACTCTCAGTGCTTCAATCGCATCATTAAAGACCTGCATGACAGTCCATCTTGTATGAGATTATGGGAAGCAGGTATACGATAGTTAGAATTCATTGAGATATAACTAAAACCAGTATACTGAGAATACAAACCTTCATGCCTCCCATTGCAGAACCAATGAGAACACCACATCTAGTTTTGTCCAATTCACTCATGAGTTCCTCAGTGAGTCCACCATTTTCTAAGGCCTTCTTTCCAGCAGTTATCAAATATAGCATGAACTTGTCCATCCGCTTAGCAAGCTTAGGGGCAACCCATCCATCAGTAGAAAAGGATTTTATCTCTCCAGCAATTCTCTGTATTATATTCCAAATATCAACAACTGCATGATAATAGTTGACCAAATTGCAAAACCAACCCCACTCCCCAAAAAATTGAAGGAATCAAGTGCCGTGTATTACCGTGGGGAAATTGGAACAGTCGAACCTCTCTATCTCACTGATTCCACTAACACCATCAAGAAGGTTGTTGTAAAACACGTCAGGATCATGGCCCAATGGTGTCACTACACCCATTCCAGTGACAACCACCCTCCTTTGTTTGATATCAGGCTTCTTCTTTTCGATAACATTTCTTTCAGCTTGTAAGGCAACAGCCATGGCCATACCTGCAAACCATAACCAATTTTGTTGAGACCCTTTTCTGGCTGAGCTACAAACAAACGGCAGCCTGTAGAGGTCTGAACAAACATGCACAAAGGATAAAACTAGAGAATATGTTTGCTTGATGCAAAGATAGGGCATAAAAAATGTGACTCTTATTTCAAAATTTACTTTTAGCATTTTGGAGTCTTCCGCACCCACTCTCTATGATATAGCAATGAGAAACACTCATTCTATCTCAATTTTCAAGTCAAACTCTGGGCTACTAACAAACGAAATGCGAACAAGCAGAGCCAGACAAGCTGAAAGAAAATAATGTTGAAGCCACCAGTTCAGGTAGCCACAAGCAAATGCATCCTAAGCAGAAGCAGGGGAACCGAACAGCGAGGCCAGCCAAACCAAAGCGGACTAAACTATTACTCACTACACCGAGGATCCAAGGAATAATTCTACTACTACACACGCATTACACATCGAAAACGCATAATGTGACGCCCGGAACAGGATAAAAATCGCACATTTACCCCGGGCGATACTACCGATGCTCTGAGATTACACTAGGATTCGAACGTACGGTCATGCAAGGATCCAGCAAAACGAACAAAGGACAAGCAGCAACCAAATTCTGAGTGCGCCTCATCTTACCAGAGCGCGCCGCGCCACGCCGCCGCGAACCGAGGCGGCGGCGCTCACGACCCTGGCCAAACATGGCGCCGCCACCAACGCCGCTTCTTGTCGGGCCGCAATGCTTCTTCTTGTGCTCGTCGGCATCGCATGCCGCGGACAAGCACGCGGCGACGAGCCACGTGCAGAGAGGGCCCGCCACGGCCGCCATTGCCCGTCGCCGGGTGTGTGGCGCCGCTCCCGCTCACCGCCTGCTGGATCCCGTCCAATCGACAGGACCGCACGGGGCACTCGGATTCAACGGAGAGGGCACCGGGGCGCGGCCAGTCCAAGAACGGGGGCGGAGGCCAAGAATTCGGAGCACGGCGAGATGCGGGAGGGCGGCCGGGCGATGTTTCGTGGCCGAAGAAACAAACGAGGCGGGAGAATGGAGCACGCGGAGGAGGCGCGTCGATCTCACGAGGAGAGGAGGAGGCTCGCGCGCATCAGAAGGGCGTGGGCGGGAGCCGCCATTGGCAGTGCCCAAGTGCTCGACCGGAGAGTGGAGGGACGGGGACGACTGGAGGAGGGAGGGGTTGGGGGAGTTTAATATAGGAGGAGGAGAAAAATGGGAGATTTTTCGGTGGATTTATTTATTTCTAATCCTTTTCCACTGTTTCTCTCAAAACTCTTGTCTTTTCAAAGCCCCTTGATTCATTATTTTTATTCCTTAGGTGGGCTCCATTTGATTTGATTCTGAGAGTCCGGTGGGATGGGATCATGAAATAGAATAATGTGGAAATTTTGTTTAAGGTGGGGAGGGTCTTGTGGATTTGTTTTCTCATGAGTGATTCTTTTTATTTTAGGTTTGGTTGGTGAGACTAGAGAGAGATTGTGTCATTGTGGGTGTCCATGTGTAGGAGAGAGGGAAAAATTTGTTTTCTTTGGAGGAGGGTGAGGACAGTTATTTTGGAATTTGATTCCTGCAGAATTTTGGCACAGCCCTAGGCTCGCACCAGAGGGGGAGCTTTGGGGTGAGTGACAGGAGTTCGTGGGTAAGTAAAAGTAGAAGAAGTGCAATTTTTGCTGGATCCATCGGTTCCGACAGGCGAATTTTTTTCCTACAGAGAGATATTTCTTTGGCTGCATCCAGGACCAGGAGAACACATGACACATCTTTTTAAAAAAAAAATTGAGGGAAACATCTTTTTTTTAAAATGAAAAAAAAACATGATACATGTCTCGTAGATGGATTTCTCAAAGAATGGGCTACGGCCTTCTCGCCTGCTGGTGGGCTGGTGGCTCCGTGGCTGGCTGGCTTTGAAGTCGTCTGTCGTCTTTCTTGACTGAAACGACGCGCCTGTCAATCTGTCGTCAGTCGTGGGCCGACCATCCTCTCTCTGCTGACATCGTCTGCATTTTCAGCATTACCGTTGGATCGTTTTGATAGGTTCTATGCGAATGCAGTGTAGATCTAGGCTTAACAATACTTGATCTATGTATGTATGCATGTGTATGTGTCACTGTGTAGTGTATGTGTTCGTGTGAACCCTAGATCTAGGAACAGAGTAGGATAAAGGGTTTAGATCTATACCGTCGCGCGTAGAGGTGTTGGATGGCTCTGTTGATGCCATGGCGGGTTCGTCGGTGAAGTTCTGCGCACGGGCAGCGACTGTCGGAGTAGATGATGATGTCGTTGCTCTGCGCAGTAGGTCCCGACGTCCTTCAGGGCGCCACCGGCTTTGGCCGGGAACGGCGATGAAGGGAGTGGTGGAGCTTCCCGCCGCTGTAGCGCTAACCCTCAGATCGGTCTAGGGTTTGAGTGTAGGTGGGGTTGGTTCTCAGTGCAACTTCGTGATCCGAGCCGTGGCCCCCACCCCTCTCTATATAGCGCTGGCGACAGGGGCCCACCGACCATTAGGGTTGGGCGCCCCCGATCAGGGCGCAGATCAAGGCCCAAAGGCCTTTGGGCCTTTTGGGTCTGAGGAGATCAACATAACAATCTCCCCCTTGATCTCACTCTTTATCTTAATTTTCTTTTCCAGTATTTCTTTCATCTCATCTTAGATTTATGTACAGAGCTTATCTCATCGTCACGATTCTTTATCGATAGAATCAATAGCCACCGTACACGCCTCTAGTCAGAAACGAATTCTCATATCTTATCGGGCCTTCTAATCCAGGAATCATAGGCTTTCCCTTAAACCCATACCGGCTAAGTGTTCCTTGAACACATTGGGTGGTAGGCCTTTCGTTAGCGGATCCGCAAGCATATTCTTTGATCTCATATGCTCGAGACTAATGGTGTGATCCTGGATTCTATCTTTTATCGAATAAAATCTTACTTGTATCGGCTTGGTAGCCGTACTTCTTTTGTTGTTGTGGGCATAGAATACTGCAGGCTGGTTATCGCAGTACATCTTTAATGGTCTTTCTATGCTATCCACAATTCGTAAATCGGGTACGAATTTCTTTAGCCATTCTACCTGCGTCGAGGCCTCATAACATGCTATGAACTCAGCATACATCGTTGATGATGCTGTAACTGGTTGCTTTGAGCTTCTCCACGAAATAGCTCCTTCAGCAAGCATGAAGATGTAACCTGTCGTGGATTTTCTGTCATCTTCATCTCCAGCATAATCTGCATCTGCATACCCTTTAATCTCTAGGGAATCAGATCTTCTGTAAGTCAGCATGAGACCTTTCGTGCCTTGCACATAACGGAAAGCTTTCTTCACCAGTTTCCAATGTTCTATTCCTGGTTCTTCTTGATATCTGCTTAGCACGTTTGTGACAAAGGCTAAGTCAGGGCGAGTGCACGTTTGTGCATAAGACAAGCTCCCAAGAGCCGAAGAATACGGTACCGCTTTCATCTGTTGTCTTTCATATTCATTCTGGGGACATTGAAATTTCCCAAATCTATCACCCTTGACTATCGGAGCAGGAGTAGGATTACTTTTCTGCATATTATATCTCTCTAAAATCTTTTCTAGGTATGTCTTCTGTGACAATCCTAGAACCCCATTTGTTCTGTCTCGATGAATCTCAATTCCTAAAACAAAGGAAACCTCACCGAGATCTTTCATATCAAAGTTAGAGGACAAGAATTTCTTTGTTTCTAGTAAAAGACTAATATCACTACTTGCCAGTAGGATATCGTCCACATACAGTACAAGGAAAATATATTTCCCTTTCTTAAACTTTGCGAATACGCAATTGTCCTCAATATTCTCTTTAAACCCAAATTTCTTTATCGTTTCGTTAAACTTCAAATACCATTGTCTTGAGGATTGCCTCAATCCATAGATGGATTTCTTAAGATGACATCCCATGTGTTCTTTTCCTTTCACAGCAAAACCCTTAGGTTGCACCATGTAAATATTTTCTTCTAGATCCCCATTTAGGAATGCCGTCTTTACATCCATTTGATGTAGTTCTAGATTATAATGAGCTACTAGAGCCATTATAATTCTAAAAGAATCTTTACAAGAGACTGGTGAAAATGTCTCATTGTAATCTATACCTTCCTTTTGTGTATATCCTTTAGCCACGAGTCTAGCTTTATATCTTTCTATATTCCCTTTGGAGTCACGTTTAGTCTTGTAGACCCATTTACAGCCTACTGTTTTGGCTCCTTCAGGAATTTCTACTAAGTCCCAAACTCCATTGGAACTCATCGATTGCATTTCATCTTCCATGGCCTTAAGCCACTTGGATGAATGCTCACTTCTCATGGCAGCTTCGAATGTGGTGGGATCATCCTCCATCCAAAACTCTTCTATTTCATACACTTCATAATCATCTGGGATTGCAGTCCTTCTGATTCTTTGAGACCTTCTAAGGGCCTCATTATTTGGTACGTTTTCTATTGGAGGCTGATGCTGCTCCCCCTGATCTGCGGCGATATTATCTATAGGATCCTGAAGGACAGGTTCCAAGTTTTCATTCTGTATTGCCATAGGAGGGAACAACTCAGGGACTGACACTGAGGGTGCAGCCACAGTCGGTAGTGAGAAAAATGGCTCCTGGATCATTGGATTGGGCGCACATACCCGCTTCTCCTCAAGATTAATCTTTCGAACTACCGTGCTCCCCCGAATCATTTCTTCTTCTAGGAAGGCAGCATGTCTTGTCTCCACAAATTTTGTGAATCTGTCTGGACAATAGAAACGATATCCTTTTGACTTCTCTGTGTAGCCAATAAAATGGCAACTCACTGTTTTAGGATCTAGTTTTCCAATGTTTGGGTTAAATATCTTTGCCTCAGCAGGACTCCCCCACACCTTTAGGTGATTCAGTGAGGGTTTTCTGCCTGTCCACAGTTCATACGGTGTTTTAGGCACCGCCTTACTGGGAACTCTGTTGAGAATGTAGATGGCGGTTTTTAAGGCCTCCATCCATAGACTCTCTGGCAGTGTGGAATAGCCTATCATACTTCGTACCATGTCCATCAAGGTACGATTTCTTCTTTCGGCTACTCCATTCTGTTGTGGGTCGCCCGGCATTGAATACTAGGCAACAATTCCTTGTTCCTGTAGGAACCTTGCAAAAGGTCCTGGAACTTGTCCGTATGGGGTATGCCGACCATAGTATTTCCCTCCACGGTCGGATCGTACTATCTTAATCTTTAAATTGTGTTGATTTTCTACTTCAGCCTTGAATATTTTAAATTTATCCAACGCTTCTGATTTTTCTTTAATCGGATAGATATATCCATAACGGGAATAATCGTCTGTAAAAGTTATGAATGAGTCATAACCATCTATGCTCGTAACTGGGAACGGACCGCAGATATCTGTGTGAATTATTTCTAATATACCTGCGCTGTGTTTCGCATGTTTTCTGGTTATCTTTATATATTTCGCTTTTATGCATTCGATGCATTTATCTAAGTCTGAGAACTCAAGCGGAGGAAGTATTTCATTCTTAACCAACCTTTCTATTCTCCCCCTCGAAATGTGGCCTAATCAGCAGTGCCACAATTTCGATGACATATTCTGAGTTCTCTTTCTTTTTCTGTTGGTGGGTATTGGTTCTTTTGCATTCACATCACAAATAGCATTCACACATTCACGAAGTGATAGTAAATATAAATCGTTCTTTCTGAAAGCAATAGAAACAATCGAATCGTTGTAGTCTATTACACACTTGCCGTTTCCAAAACGGCATTCAAATCCGTCAATATCAAGTTTTGAAACACTAATCAAGTTCCTTTTAACAGAAGGAACATAGAAAACATCTCTGAGAAGCAACTCAAATCCTGTGTCAAGCACCAAGAGAAGGTCTCCCACCGCCTCCACTTCGGCTTCCACTCCATTCGCGACTTTAATCTTTCTTTCTCTTCTTTGAGTTGTTCGCGTTTGGATGAATCCCTGTAAATAATTTGCAACATGAATTGTTGCTCCAGAGTCAATCCACCAAGTAGATTTCGCATAATCTATATACAGAGATTCATTTACAAATGAAATAATATTCTCACCATTCTTCTCACACAGCATCTTGTAGTAGTCTGGACAATCTTTCTTGTAGTGTCCCTTCTTCTTGCAGTAGAGACACTGATCTTTGTCCACAGTGCATTGCCCAAGCTTGGGCTGATGCTGCTGGAACTGCTGGGGATTCTGTGGAGCCTTAGACTTGGATGATTCACCCTTGATGAAGTGACCCTTTTTCTTTTGGTTGTGCACATAGTTCACAGAGCCACCATGTGCAATCTTAAGCCTTTCCTCCTCTTGGGCAAGCATCGCTGTTGTCTTCTCTAGGTCCCATTGCTCAGGACTCAGGTTATAACCAACTACAAAGTTCTCAAACTCTGCAGGAAGTGATTTGAAGATCAAATAAACAATATGACCCTCATTGAACTCTAAGTTCATCGGTTTGAGTTTGTTGTTGATATTTATCAAATTGTGGATGAACTCTCTAAGTCCACCTCCTCTGTATTTTACACCAACCAGCTTCTCAAGCAACTGGTGAGCATAAATCTTGGAAGAACCAGTATACTGATTCTTAATCTTTTCTAGATATTCAACAACATTCTTACAGTCTGTGATTGCCCCCAGAATGGTAGGCTCTACGGTGTTCTCCACCACTGCTACACATTTCTTGTTAGCAGGTTTCCATTTAATCATTACAAGGTCATAACTCTCTTTGGATGCTTTATAAACATCCTGTGCTTGTTGCCAAGCAGTATCTGTCATGTCATCCCCTCTGACTGGCGCCTGAGGCTCTACAGGCACTGGGTGTGTGAGAATCCAGTCCAATTCTTGCATGGTGAAGAATAGGTTCAGCTTCTTGTACCATTCATTATAATTATCCCCCCTCAAAGTTGGGATATCTCTGATGGCAACTCCAGCTGAAATCAATTAGGAACAAGTGAGAACAATTTATGAGAATAAAACTGAATATGACTATATGTTTTATCATCAACTTTGGTCAGAAAATAAAACATATAGTGACCTTTCACATTAAAACTTAATCACCTTTGGGCAGAAAAAGTAATAATGCATGGAATAAACATATCTATGAAATCATAATACTATTATTTTCAACTTTGGTCAGAAAACAATAATATCATAATTATTCTGAAATTTTAATCTATGACTTGAGAATTAAATCATCCCTTTGGTTCAAACTCAAATCACAAGTCAAAATAATCATTATCTATGCAGCGGAAATTATAATATTATTCTATTCAGAAGTAAAATTCTATAATCTGTTCTCTAAACATTTATCCCTTTGGTTCAAAATGAATAGAGATTCAATTCTGTGCAAATTCAAATTCAAATTCAAATTTAAATAGCTTCTGAAAAGAATAAAACAAATAGAAAAAAAAATTCTATTCAGGCCGCCCATACGGCCCAAATCGCGCAACGCGGCCCAGCAGCGATCAGCATGTTCGCTCGCGCGCCTCTGGGCTCGGCCCATCTACGCGCGCTCGTCGCGGCTCGGCTCTTTTATCTGTTGCGGCTCGGCTCGGCTCGCTGACACGGCTCGCCTCTCGCTCGGCACGGCTCGCGCTCGCTTTCGCTCGCTCGGCTCGCGCTCGCTCGTGGGCCGCAACCTGGGCCTGGGCCGCCAATTCGGCCCATGCGCGTCGATCTGGACCGTCCGTTCGATCCGACGGCTCCGCGTCGATTTCGCGAGTATAAAACGGCCGTCGTCGTTGGGAAACCCTAAACCCTAGTTCATTTCACTTCTCCTCCCCTCGGTCGCAGCCGAGGTCTCCCCGCGAGCGCCGCCGTCGGCGTGCCTCGACGTCGGCCTCCGCGCCATGGATCTCACCATGGCCGGGGCCTCTTCTTTTCTTCCTCTTCTTTCCCCACTCTCTCTGCTCCCGTTCCCGACTGTCGTCAAGACATGGCGCCGCCGCCGGACCCTTCGCCGGCGTGCGCGCTCATCTAACGGTGAACGCGCCGCCGTCGAGCGGTTCGGTGGTGGTGTCTGTGCGCGCTGGCGCATCGGCGTCCCGGTGGCGAGGCGCATCTTCTTGCGCGCTCAGAAGCCGGCGTCCCGGCGTGAAGCGCATCGGTAAGTTCTTTGTGTGGATCTGTGTGTGAGAGTGTTAGATCTGTGATGTTGGGATGTAGATCTGTTGTTTGGGGATATGGATCTGTGGTTTTCGGTTGGTTTTTGGATTCTAGGGTATTGTATCTAGGGTTTCTGATGCGGATCTTGGCTAGGGTTTCGGGATGTGATCTGTGTTTCTCGATTTCTTTCGAAATCTTGTATCTTTTCTCTAGATCTACACTGGATCTATGCTTATAGTAGGCGACTGATACCAATTGATAGGTTCTATGCGAATGCAGTGTAGATCTAGGCTTAACAATACTTGATCTATGTATGTGTGCATGTGTATGTGTCACTGTGTATGTGTATGTGTTCGTGTGAACCCTAGATCTAGGAACAGAGTAGGATAAAGGGTTTAGATCTATACCGTCGCGCGTAGAGGTGTTGGATGGCTCTGTTGATGCCATGGCGGGTTCGTCGGTGAAGTTCTGCGCACGGGCAGCGACGGTCGGAGTAGATGATGATGCCGTTGCTCTGCGCAGTAGGTCCCGACGTCCTTCAGGGCGCCACCGGCTTTGGCCGGGAACGGCGATGAAGGGAGTGGTGGAGCTTCCCGCCGCCGTAGCGCTAACCCTCAGATCGGTCTAGGGTTTGAGTGTAGGTGGGGTTGGTTCTCAGTGCAACTTCGTGATCCGAGCCGTGGCCCCCACCCCTCTCTATATAGCGCTGGCGACAGGGGCCCACCAACCATTAGGGTTGGGCGCCCCCGATCAGGGCGCAGATCAAGGCCCAAAAGCCTTTGGGCCTTTTGGGTCTGAGGAGATCAACCTAACACGTTTAGCTTCCCAAATTCGCATGAACGCACGCGGGCTCCGGCAGCCGTCCGGCGGGGCGGGCGAGGCGAGCGCTCGCCGCCGGCCGTCACCGCTGCCCGGCGTTCACGTCGTCCAAACGCACGGGCGTGCCGGGCGTTCTGGACCTGTTGGTGAGCCGCCGCCGGTTGGAGGGCGAACCACCGAGCCGGCTGGGCAGTCCATACAAATCAGCGAGCATCAATGCGTTGCAGGTGCATCATGTCACGTCAGGGCCGGGACCTTTCATTTACGATTGGTCAAGGAAAATATCCGTATGACGGATATCTCCCGAGGAAAATCTTGGTCGATGGCTACTCATCTCGTACTAATAATAATTATCCAAACCAACTAAAATATATATAAGATTCAAACAAGACATATTCCTATCTAAATTATAAAATCCAACTACTGCCTTTAGCCCTTTAGAGCATCTGTGTCGGTCCCCCTCCCCCCTTTACCAGGTTCAACTATCATATCGGGAGAGGTTACGGGAAAACAATGCTTCATCACCTCCCAATGCATCTCTCTTTTCTCAAAAGTTCTTGGGATGTCCCAACAATCAGCCCCATCTCTCTCCACAAGAGGGAGAGTTGAGTCTCTCCCGATATGGGAATTACTATTGAGAATAGATTATTAGAGACCGCAAAAGCATCTCTCCTAGTTATTCATGAAGTAGTATTGGGACATCCCAATTCTCAATAACATCTTATTGGAAAATAAATTTTGGGAGACTACTGAAGATGCTCTAACATAGTCTATTTTAAGTCCCACGCCTTCTGAAAAACAGAGAGATGATATGTTGCGGTATCAATTTAATCTATCTAAGGGCTTCACAACATCTATCTAACAGATTCGCTCAATTCACACTTATTTTTGTCAATTACTGCCTCAGTCCCTAAATATCTCTAAATAAATGTTGTTTTCGTTTCCTAAGAAATAACTTTGACCAAATATAAAAAAAATATAATAATATTTATGGTACAGAATTAATATCAATAAGTAGATGTTTAAATAATAATATTTATGGATATATAAATCGCATGGGTATTTTATGTAAATTCAATTAAATTTGGGGCACGGACATAAAAAAAAACAATAGTTATTTAGGGATAAAGAGCTGGGCGCCATGCAGAAAAGACAAAATTAGGACCAAAGTACAACAAACTACACAATTCATTGTGCATCAACTAGCATTCCTGAATATTACTATTACAGGAAGGCATGAAAGTCAAGCTTGATCATGGGCATTTTTTCTCCATAGACCTTTGTTTACACTACCACAAGACCACAACAAAATCGAAATGGCCGCTCAAGAAAATCATCTAACTCAACTAGAAAAGTAAATCCGCGAAAAAGTATAAACACATGTACCAAGTTTAGTTGGTACTTTGTTGTTGCTAGTGGCGAGTAATAAGTATCGCTATGTCATCACAACTCACATGGGGCAGTCAAAGCAAGATCAGTGATCAGCCGTACTACCACATGCAAAAGACAAAAACAAAAGAAATGAGCTGCAGTTAATTATGTTGTGTCTATTGATCATAGAAACCTAACGATGCATGTTTGCAAGTAGCATTCAGTGTGTTCATCCACTCATGGACCAAGCCCTCCAGCACTCGAATGGCGGCAAGCCGGCAACAGCCATGAGGCCATGAGGGGCCTTGTACTGAGGCCACAAGGCTATGCCCCCATTTCAAGAGAAGCGTACATGGTGCCTGTGCGCCACAGTAACTGCATCCTAAGCATGAACGCATGATGATCCTCTCAGCGAACCCCAGCAGCTCACATGCTCCATTGATGTGCCCATTATAATTGCGTCGTGTCAATGCGAGCGCGTAGAAGATTGATCGATTGATCGTTGTCCGGTGGATATTTTTGGTGGTTGGCTGTAACGCTGTATCCACGTTCCATCGATCGTAGGATTGGGTTATTGCTTCCATTCTGTCGCGGAATTGATATGCGTTCGGATCAAACGCGCTTGATGCTAATCCCTGCACATGGGATCAATGAGATCAAGCGGAGAGTTAACACGGTGATGGCGGTGATGGTTTGACAGAACACTAACTGTTGATAAGGAATTCTACTGATAAATGTTGAAAAGTAGAGCTAGAAAACCTGATGAACGTCATCCAATCGTAAGCGGCAGCTTTATCAGGAACTTGTTACGGACAGTTCTGACTATTGAGATTTAAGTTCAGCCAGAGCCAGATTATCCTAATTTCTAGGTAGCAGTAGTTTCCTTTGCATGTCAATCTCTTACTGGCATGGAATGCAGATGAACACGGCCACAAGTACTCTGCAGTCCCAGAAAAGAGAGATGATTTGTCAATTATAGGCTTCTGGATGGTAGGAGTACTACAATCTGAATCGGAAAGGACCACGGGGTTTTAAATTCGCCTGTTCAAAGGACACATGTTTCCTAATGTTCAATGCAATGAATTAATGGCAGCCATACAAAATCAGCATTACTAATTTCGCTGGTTATTCCTTATGCTTGACTGCTTGTGCAGTTCCTTATATAATGATGATACATTGATCTTCTTTCAAAACTGCAATCTAGCCCATTGTAAATGCTGGTTATTCAGCTAGAAAGATTCAGATGTGAGAAAAATCAGGCAACTTGGATGTGGCAAAGCCTTCCTCATTTTTGATAAAAATAAGATGTTTGATATCCTTGGAGAGTGAGGTCACCAGCTTCCAAGCAGAATATACCAAAAGGCAAGGATTTCGCATGAACAAGCAGGGCATTTTTTTAACGGCATCTTAGGGAAAATGTTAAGACCGGTAGGTGAAACATGGCTGTCAATTTATAATGCAGGATGACTCAGGTTGTGGCCAGCAGCCAGCACCGGCCTTGTCCTCTACCGGAGCTTCTGACATCACAGATCAGTAAGTAGTAATATCACACCGAGAAAAGGACTCCCCTCTGAAGCTGCTGCCTTTCACTCATCTCTCTGCCATCCTTGATAGCAGCCCTTCCTCCGGACCTCCTCCAAGTCCCTAGCCTAGAGGTATGGTGCTCCGACTTCACTCTTGTAGTCTTGTGTATGAGGTTTTTGCTCTCAGTTTCCTGGTGCTCCGACTTCACTCTTGAGTCCCCCTGTATGCATCTTCTTGGTTTCGGAACCCTAGGTGGATGGCCATGTTAGATGCTGTTGCATATCTTGAATGCTCCCCAACTGTATGCAATAAAGGGATTGCCATACTAGAGGCCCTGCCAATTTTGTACAGTCTGCATCTCTATCCGCCGTTCCCCCGATTCGGGGCTTATCTTGAATTCAGTGGGGGCACCGTTCAGTTGTGTTTCGTCAGAGAAATATCTTTCAGTTGTGTTGTTGTGGACTTCCATTGACCTCCTTGGTCTTCTCATAAGCGCCCCTTCAGTTTACCACTTTGGACCTGACTACTATTTGATGAGTTATCAAATGGGACGATCTGGATTTCCCTGTGCTTTGCAGTTCTGCAGAAGCGTTGTCCTTTCTAAGTTCTAACTATATATCAGTTTATTTAGCCTTTGCAGTCCTGCAGATACTTAGTTATTCCTAACTATAGATCAGTTTATTTAGCCATTGCAGCACGGTATAGGCATATAGCAGTATGTTTTTTTTAGCATGCATGTAGCAATATGTTTGGTTCTAACTTGGATATATGAAATGTCTGAAAGCTTTAGTATTTTTCGAAGAACAAATGTCTCGAAGCTGTAGTAGCCACATTAGTTTCAGCTAGGTCTGATTTAGTTTGCTCTAACTGTAGAATTGGCCTCCAAGGAAGAGAGAAGATAAATTTAAAGTCCAGAAAGAGTACGGTGTCATGATGCAAATAAAAAAACTCGACCTGCGGGGGGTAAAACTACCCCCGAAGCGTTTCATTACTAGAAGAAGACCTTCTCACACAGGCCGAGAAACCCCCGAACCCCTCTCCGTCCCTTACATGAGGGCCACACGTTCCCTCTGAAAGTCGGGCCGGCGCTTAGCACCGTTACCTGCGACTGGGACTGGGCTGGGCCTTAACCCGTGCTTTGGAATTACGGAGAGCCGAGGGGATTTTTTAATCCAGGCCATAATTCGTCCCCACTGGGAATCAAACCTGGGATCTGGGAGGTGCAGCCGGAGCTCCTAACCACTAGGCTAGAAGTCCATTTGCTCACGATGCAAATATTTCTTCAGCTAAAATCCTTCTGCTCATGTCGACTCGAGGGACTAAAAAACTGTAGAATTTTGATATCAAATGGATCGCCAGTACCACTACTACCCAGCAAACTTAACCCATGTCACCCATCTTATTATTTATGTGGGGTGGGGGGCATCTAGCATGCCAGTGCATCTGTCTGTGAAGTATGATGAAGAATGGTACAGATTGGATTCTGTTTCAGTTGAGATGAGTAGGAACGGGGCTAGATCTGAACAGTGATTTCAGAATCATTTCAATTTGCCTGTTTCCCTTTTATTGCCCACTGTTCATTACAGATCAAGAGTACATATCCACTTTGCTGCCTTTTCTTGACTGTGCTTCATTGTGTCTAGCTCTAGCCAGAGTCGTGACAAAATGTATGAGTTGCAGTAGTTATTTTCACAGTACAAAATACCAGTTGGATACTATTCCTAAAACTACAAACTAGAATGTGTCCTACTTTCATTGAAACCATATGCTTATCAATTGGTCAGTATGTCTTTGTACATCTTGTTCATAAATTTTTTAGTTATCTTTGAAACATAGAAGGATGGGTCAGGTGTGCCATACTGGCATCACTAATTTTGTAAAATGGTCCTTTCTGCAGTGTTTCGTGCATGTCTGTTGATTTGTTATTGTCTTGATTTTGCATTTCCAGGAGGACTCAAATGTTTCAGTTAAATGAAGATGTACTATTGTTTCTTAAAATACTAATAAAATTGATAAAGAAAGGAAGTGGGAATCTTGCATTTTTCACTTAACTCTAGCATATACATATCTACTGGTTTTGGATTAGTTCGAATGATTGAGGAACGATATAAGTGGTATTTTTTCTTTACAAATAAAGGTATGATATAAAATGCCTGTACTGTAGTAGTTTGTTGTTTTTTTATTTCGATGCACTGACATAGTGACATGCGTCCAAAATGAAATGTGGGGGGCTCGACTGAAAAAAAATTATATTGTCGGTTATGTTTCTAAATTATCTGTTAGTGTAACAGAGATATTTGCACCATCGAGAATGACCTTTTTTTTAACAATTTAACGTAGCACAAATGGAGGATAATCTACCAGTCAATGTCTGGGAGTATCAAGAACTCGCCAAGAAAGCACTACCAAAGATGCACTATGATTATATCAATGGGGGAGCGGAGGATGAGTACACACTGAGGGAGAATATTGCAGCATATGGAAGAATTCTGTATTGTCCACCACACCAGTAATTTAAACCCCATTAAGAAGTAGGTCCTGACTTTTTGGCATGGATCCCACAGGTTACGGCCAAGGGTTCTTATAGATGTCAGCAAGATAGACATGTCTACAACCTTATTAGGATATAATATGCCATCACCAATAATTGTTGCTCCAACAGGATCACACAAATTAGCTAATCCAGAGGGTAAGACACAAGTCAGTCTAAGTTTTAAAGACAAGTTATATTGCCTAAGGACTGTTGTCATCTCCATAACTCTTGGTTCACTGTTCATTTCAGGGGAGGTGGCCACAGCGAGAGCAGCAGCAGCATGTAAAACCATAATGGTAACTGCTGATTTCTGAAGATAATCTGATTTAGTACCACCCTTATGTCCTTCATGGATTACAAAATTTCATATATATCATACAGGTTCTTTCCTTTTCATCCAACTGCAAAATCGAGGAGGTTGCCTCCAGTTGCGACGCCGTTCGCTTTTATCAATTATATGTATGATATGTTGACATTGAAGTTCTTCGAATAAATTCCTCTGTCTGCAGCGACTTGATTTCTGAAACTTTTTGCTGTGTACCTTAGGTGTACAAGAGAAGGGATGTTTCAGCAACATTGGTACGGCGGGCTGAGAGTTTAGGATTTAAGGCGATTGTTTTAACAGTTGACACGCCTGTTCTCGGTAGGCGCGAGGCTGACATCAGAAACAAGTGCGTGCTGCCGGTTGTCCTAACGATTTTTTTTTCTTCTTCTACAAATCACAATTCCGTTGTGGGAACCTGTTACTACAGAAGTTCAAATTTTGACAAGCTACTGCCTTCACATACCATATCTTAGATTGTCAAGATATTTATGTAGAGCAGCTGACTTCTTGAAGATCAGAGTATCACAAAAATGTCCCTCTTATTTTATGAGGTTCTGTAACCTTGCTGATTGTTGATGCAGGATGATTGCTCCACGGTTGTCAAACCTTGAAGGTCTGATGTCATTTGATGATGATCTTGACAGCGTAAGTGAAACATTGGCTTTGATTTGCAATACAATATTTGAACTGTATAGAAATCTGTTGATTGTGGATTAACTCCATTTCCTTCTGGAAGGTAGACTCATTATCTTCTTATGATCGTCAGGAAGGAGGCTCCAAGCTGGAAAGATTCGCACATGAGACGTTGGATCCATCGTTGTCATGGAAGGTATGTACAGAGAACACAGCTCAACCGGTAGCCTAGCCATAAATCTCCTTAGAATCTTGAATCACATAGCATGTGCCCCGGCATCCACATTACTTGCCAAGCATATGGAACAGTTGTGGTGTGCAAAGGACACGTCCGGACCAGGCATCTATCAGATACTGAAAGCCTGCTCCGAGAACAGTGTATGGCTCTTAATATGACATGCTGGCGTAGAAATGGCGGCCTACGGGACGTCCTGCCTCTCTGCCCCCATGGACACGTCCTCCTGCGCTTGCATTGCATGTATCAGTACTTGGCTACAGTGACCTTGAATCGCCTGTACTGGCGATAATGGCGTGATGGGCCAAATGTAGGGTACTGTACTACTGTAGTAGTAGTGTCTTATCGGCAATTAAGTGGCTGAGTGGTTAATGCTGTCATTACTGTGTGTGTGCTCTGAATTGTGGTTGCAGGACGTGGAGTGGCTCAAGTCGATAACCAGCCTGCCGATCTTGCTCAAGGGCATCGTCACTGGCGAGGATGGTAACAAAAACTACCATAATACCCATGATGAATTACTGACAACTTGCTAGCTGCATCGCTGATGGAGTACTCCAATACGGTTGTGGCCACTGAACTCTGACTCTGTGCCGGCGTTTGACAGCCCGGAAGGCGGTGGAGGCTGGGGCGGCTGGCGTGATCGTGTCCAACCACGGCGCCAGGCAGCTGGACTACGCGCCGCCCACCATCTTGGCGCTCGAAGAGGTAACAACGCAACTTGGCCAGTCACCGGCGTCGGCCGGCCGGCCACATTCATCATGTAACTGACGTGGACCACCGCCGGGGTGGCGTCGCAGGTGGTCAAGGCGGTGGCGGGGGCCGTGCCGGTGCTGGTGGACGGCGGGATCCGGCGGGGCACCGACGTGTTCAAGGCGCTGGCGCTGGGAGCCAAAGCAGTCTTGGTACCTAACGACACAGTGCCGAGCTAATTCTTGCTCGGGACCATGGAAAATTCTATTCGGAGAAGAGCAAGGGGACCATGGGGAAATTCTGACAAGGATTTCGCTTTGCATTGCAGGTGGGGAGGCCGGTGTTCTACGGGCTGGCGGCGCGCGGTGAGGCCGGGGCGAGGCACGTGATCGAGATGCTGAACAAAGAGCTGGAGCTCGCCATGGCGCTCTGCGGCTGCCGGAGCGTCGCGGAGGTCACGAGGCGGCACGTCGTGACGGAGGGCGACCGGATCAGGGCCCTGCTGTGAGCTTGTGACCCAAGGTTGATACATGGAGTCAGGGTGCGATGGACTGTAATGTGGCAGGCATGGCATTGATTGATCACTCCGAAAATAAGCCATTGTGCATTGCCAATATGCAAACGACGGTTGCCAGCAGAATCTGTCCCACTTTCTGTTCTGTGAGAACTGAACGTATACAGAAATACATAATGAAAAAACAGAGGGTTGAACGGGCCTGAAACACTCGAGCGATCAGTGTCAACCAACACATTCTGATGGCAGGCCAATTATGTTGAGCTCATCAACCATGACCGCGCTGAGCAGGGCTGCGTCAGGCCATATGCTTCTGCTTGACTCTGCTTGCGCTTGTCGGCGTCACACGCTGAGGACAAACACGCGGCGACGGTGCGCGGACGGCGGAGGCCGACAAGGCGACAACCCAGAGTACGACTAGATTGGCGGCCCGATCGCTCGGGGAAGGAGGAAATCAAATGGGAGATAGAACGGGCAGACGGCAGAGCAGGAGGAGGAGGCGGCGGCTTGCGGGATCGGAGGGAGACGCTGGCGTGAGCCACCGCCCACCGGTGGCAATGCCAAGTGCTGGACGCCTGGAATTTATACAAGGAGAATTAGTTTACACGAGGAAGCATCATATTTCAAATATAGTTTGTCTGGGAAGGCAGAAAGGAAAAGATATATGAAACATGAGGATCAATTTTGTGCAAGATCACAAGGTGTCTAGCACAGGATAGTGCTCTCATGGTGATCTGGTGTTCCCATCAATCAAATAGACACGAGGAAATCCAATAAACATATGAAAGTTCTCCTCTTTTTTTTTAATTATAAGGAAGCTTTATTGATGTTCAATAACATTATATCAAGTTGATACAATAAAAATATGAATGTATAGAGCATACAATCATCAATGTGCATATAGAATTTGAGGTTAAGTAAAAATAAGTGCAAGGAGAAAGAAAAAAACAAAAGTCAACATGAGAATAGTTGTAATCCTTGTTTAAATTATTATTATTTCTCATTCACAAATTTTCTTGAGCACTTTATGACCACTTGATTGGTGTTCTGACCACCATGAAGTGAAGTGTTGATATTGACATGTACCTGAACTTCTGACGACATCATGATAAGGAGGACTAACCTTTGAAACTGCTTTTCACTCATCATATATTCTGGCATCCTTGTTAGGTGTCCTTCGTCGTGGCCTCCTTCCCCAAGTCCCCACAGCCAGAGGTATGGTGCTGCTGCTTCTAATGCTCACTGTTCTTTCTTCAATTCAAACTCTCTACAAGGAATTTGCTTTTCAGTTTCCTGTTTCCTTCAAATGGAGAAACCGTGTTTTTTATTTGTTCATGATTTCTGTGGAACAGTAGGTGTACGAGTGCAAATTATCTTCAATCAGAAGTTTTCCATTCATGTTGACTCTCGAAAGACAAAAAAATAGAAAATATTTGAAATTGATTTTGTATTTTGATTGGGTAGATACTTGCAACCGATAATGGAATTTCACTGTCAGTGTTAGAGCCCACTCAATTCATTGAAACCAATAGTTCATATTTTGATTCAGCATACCTAAATGGATGGCCAAGTGGTATTGCCGGTTCTGTAACATGTTCCTTCTTAGTTTGTCGTTATTTTGAATATTCATTTCCAGGAGGTTTAAATGTTGCGGTCACAAGAACATAAGCCCTAGTATTTCTTATAAGGTTTGTGATCGATGTTCTAGTACAGTTGGCAAATACAAGAGCGGGAATGTTGCATTCTTATATTTTTTATATTTTAGTTCCTCCGTTCCAAATTATTAGTCATCCTGGGTGTCTAAGTTCATGGCATTATCCATGAATGTAGACATATACTTGTTTAAATTAATAGAATATTCAATGAATCAAGTAAAAAGTTAGAATGATTAATAATTTAGAACGGAGGGAGTATATCATTGTAGCATGGCCGCACTTGTTTGGCAAAGTAGTCTAGTTTTTACTTCTAGGAAATTAATATTGTAAATTTCTCAGCTGAATAACAGCGTCAAAGGGGGCAAGATCTAAAACGTCTATAACTTTTTTTTTTCGAACGGGCACGAGATTGTGCCTATTTCATGGATAAAGAAGATATTGTTACAGCCGGAGGGCCGGCGAGAGTACAATATATGGGCCTATTAAAACGTTTATAACAATGTTGTGTGTTTTACTTTTGATTTTTTGAAGCATATGGGTATACAAAAGTTGCACTTCGTGTCCCAAATGAAAGGACTTGAGATAAGGAAAATCTAGTTTGGCTATGTTTTTAAATCATCTAAATTACAGTGATATTTGCAGCACCGGAATGACATTTTTCGACAAATTAATGTAGCAGGAAGAATGGAGTATAACCTACCAGTCAATGTCCAGGAGTATCAAGAACTCGCCAAGAAAGCATTACCGAAGATGCACTATGATTACATCAATGGGGGTGCGGAGGATGAGTACACACTGAGGGAGAATATTGCAGCATATGGAAGAATTCTGTATTGATAACCACTTCACCTCACCACTAATTCTGAACCTCACTATGTAGGAGTGTAGGACCTGATCTTTTGGCACATATTCCACAGGTTAAGGCCACGGGTCCTTGTGGATGTCAGCAAAATAGACATGTCGATAAACTTATTAGGATATGATATGCCGTCGCCAATAATTGTTGCTCCAACAGGGGCACACAAATTAGCAAATCCTGAAGGTAAAAAAAAAAAATCCACTCACCCAAGTTATAGAATATGTCAGGGCTTGTGCAATCTCCACAACTTTTGGTTAAATGTTCATTTCAGGGGAAGTGGCCACAGCAAGAGCTGCAGCAGCATGTAAAACCATAATGGTAACTACTGGGTTTGTTTTTACAGAGTCCTCTGATGATGTTATGCCTTCTGTTGATTGTTAGTTTGTTACATATGTTCATATATGTCATACAGGTGCTTTCCTTTGCATCAAGCCGCAAAATTGAGGATGTCGTTGCCAGTTGTGATGCCATTCGCTTTTATCAACTATATGTATGATGATTGATGCCTCGACATTTATCTTCTTTGGGTAAATTCCTCTTTTCTCTGCAGCTACCTGACACGTGAAAATTTTCATTGCGTATCTTATAGATGTACAAGAGAAGGGATGTTTCGGCAGCATTGGCACGGCGAGCTGAGAGTTTAGGATTCAAGGCAATTGTCTTGACAGTTGACACACCTGTGCTCGGTCGGCGTGAGGCTGACATCAGAAACAGGTACAGTGTCACTAGTTATGTTATCAAATTTTCCTGAACATTCAACCAAAATTCTTTTAAAAATCATAATTTGATTTGGCTAACCTGTTGCTACAAAGAGTAAATTTTGATAAGCCAATATCTTATCATGCCATAAGCCATATGATAGACCATAAACACATTTTTTTTAATAATGGAACTGAAGGTTCCAGCTTCTACACTAACGAATTAGTGTACAAAGCCGTTCAATACAGAAAAGGGAACACTTAGACTCAAAGTTACTCCATAGAGTGTAATAAAGATAAAAGAAAGGAAAGCTCCTTCGAACAGAAAAACAAACTAAGCTGTGATCCTATTCGAGAACTTCCATCCAAAGTTGGCAAACACTTCCATGACGACTGTCTCCAAGAGGCGGCAAGCATTCTTCAAGTTTGCTCTTGCATCCTTGTCTTTAAACAGCAATGACCAAGTGCGCGTCCAGTATGTAGCCCTGAAAATTACCTGCATGACAGTGTTAGACTTGGAACGATGGAAGACCATATCATTTCTATTCAACTAGATAGCCCAACATATAGCTGTTAAACCTACACATATCTGATTTCAAGCGCCGGCTGAATGCCATCAAGCCAAGAGCCAAACATGTGAGATATGCTAGAGGGTGGTTGAATTCCAAAGGTAATATGAATCGTATTCCAAATAAAATGAGTAAAGTGACAGTCAATGAAAATGTGTTCTATAGTCTCCAGGGAACTACAAGAGCAACAACTTAAATTTCCTTTCCAATGTCGCTTTGCCAGATTATCCTTAGTGAGAGTAAATCCATTTTTGATATACCACAAGAAAATTTTAATTTTTAGTGGTACCTTGATCTTCCAGATAGGACACTTGCGAGGTACAACATCATTTTTAATCCAAGCCATATACCTAGAGCGTGTTGAGAAAACACCACTCCTATTTAAATCCCAAATGAACACATCTCTAGTACTAGTAAGAGTAGCTGCTAAAACTTTAGCTACTAGTCTATACCATGTCTCTAAGTTGTGCCCAATCAGCGCCCTTCGGAATGACACATTTAACGGCGTGGTGCTTAGCACCTCGGCTACAGTTACGCCCTTCTTTCTCACTATATGATAGAGATTGGGATAGACTAATCTAAGAGGCCTATCGCAAATCCAAGTATCTTCCCAAAATCTAATTTCCGTGCCACCGTGAACTTTGAAGTGTCCATACTGCAAAAATTGGTCTTTCACCTCCATGAGGCCAGACCAAAATTGGGAGTCCCCTGGTTGTTTTTTGACTTGAGTAAGAATTTTAGTTGACAAATATTTCCTCCTTAGGAGGTCTTGCCAAATGCCTTCCTCATTAATTAGCTTAAAAAGCCACTTGCTCAAGAGACACTTGTTTTGAATCTCTAAGTTTTTTATACCCAGACCACCACATTCTTTGGGCGTGCACAAAATGCTCCACTTAGTGAACCTGTATTTTTTCTTATGTTCATCACATTGCCAATAAAATCTTGAGCGATAATAATCCAATTTTTTAAGCACTCCTTTCGGAACCTCCAAGAAGGAAAGTAAATACATTGCTAGGCTGGTTAGGACTGAATTAATCAGCACAAGTCTCCCACCAACAGAAAGCAATTTTCCTTTCCAACTACTGAGTTTCTTCTGAAATTTTTCCTCAATTATTATCCAATCACTATTAGATAATTTTCTATGATTCATGGGAATCCCTAGGTATTTGAAAGGAGTGGATTCTGTATTGCAGCAAAAAAAGACGTGCATATTCTTGAGCAGATTCTTTTGCAGCTTCATAGCAATACGGTTCGCTCTTATGAAAATTTATTTTAAGTCCCGATAGCTGCTCAAAAGTGCTTAAAACTAGTTTTAGATTCAGTAGTTTCAGCATCACAATGTTGCAAACTTTCCCCTATTTTTTTTCCCTGTGGTGAATTGTGACTTGTAACTGCGCTGATTGTTAGTGCAGGATGGTTTTCCCACTGTCACCAAATTTCGAAGGTTTAATGTCGTTTGATGATGAACCTGGCACTGTGAGTGATACATGCTCGATATAATCCCAGATTTACAGAAGTGTTCTCATTGTGGATATCCTCTCTCTCTGTTGTCAGGAAGGCGGCTCCAAGATGGAACGATTCGCACGTGAGACGCTGGATCCATCTTTATCATGGAAAGTAAGTACAAATAACACAGCACAAAACCAGTAACCGTACATGCTGTAAATTCTATAGCATGTGTGTAGTCGCCGAGCTTATGGACGCGTCTGCATCAGAAATCACGGCTCTGTGTACACAAGATACTGAGCCTGATCTGAGAACAACGTGCACCATGGGCCAGGGGTAGAAGTAGTCTTACCGGCAATTAATAAGTGGCGAATGGTAGTTGATGCTGCGTGTGTTGTTCGCTGAATTGTGGTTGCAGGACGTGGAGTGGCTCAAGTCCATAACCAGCTTGCCGATCCTGCTCAAGGGCATCGTCACCGCCGAGGACGGTAAACAACAACTGCCACACAAATACCCCTGCCTGAATGAATCGCTGACAACGTGTGCTTGCGTGCTGAATTGGATGGACTTCTGGCATGATCACTGAACTCTCTGACTCTTCGTCGGCGTTGGACAGCTAGGAAGGCCGTGGATGCCGGGGCGGCCGGCGTGATCGTGTCCAACCACGGCGCTCGGCAGCTGGACTACGCGCCGCCCACCATCTCCGTGCTCGAAGAGGTAACAACGCAACTGACCAGTCACCGGCGTAGCATTCATCTTGTAACTGACATGGACCTCCGGGCGGTGGCGTTGCAGGTGGTGAAGGCGGTGGCCGGGGCCGTGCCGGTGATGGTGGACGGCGGGGTCCGGCGGGGCACCGACGTGTTCAAGGCGCTGGCGCTGGGAGCCAAAGCAGTGATGGTACGAACCAGCAGCTGGCCGAGCTAATTCACGCAGGCTCTGGAGGGACCATGGAAAATTCTCTTGGGAAGAGGGACCATGGGGAAATTCTCACAAGGATTTGATTTGCAGGTGGGGAGGCCGGTGTTCTACGGGCTTGCGGCGCGCGGTGAGGCTGGGGCGAGGCACGTGATCGAGATGATGAACAGAGAGCTGGAGGTGGCCATGGCGCTCTGCGGCTGCCGGAGCGTAGCCGAGGTCACCAGGCGGCACGTCCTGACGGAGGGCGACCGGATCAGGGCCCTGCTGTGAGTGAGCTTGTGACCCAAGGTTGATACTTGGAGTCAGTGTGTTAGGACTGCGATGTGGCATTGAAAGTAAACCATTGTGCATTGCCGCATTGCCAATATCCAAAATGCAGAATCTGTGGTGGATTCTGTTCTGTGAGAACTTGTTCAACGGATAATGCGCTTGCAAACTCAACTATGCTTCGTATGTGAGTATGTCATATGTGGTGGTTCAGATCTCACATGGTCATCACAGCGGATGACCATGTCACCTATCTGTCCGTGTACAAAAGTTTGCTTTTAATTGGAGCGACTCTTTTTGCCGATCTTTCTGGCTTACAAAGGAATGAATCGATCTTTGATAAAACCAAACCTAAAACTTTGTTGCAGGTTTTGTGATCTTTGATAAAAACCAAACCCAAAACTTTGTTGCAGGTTTTGTCCAGGGGAACATACTGGTTGAAGGAATGGGCTCAGTTGCAGCGGCATGAAGACCGGAAGGAATACATCAAGTGTGTCGCAAACTCGAGAGCGCGACGATGCATTTCTTTGCTTCATTTGGGTGGCCGGTTTTATTTAGACTTGGTTATTAATTTTTCAAAGTCGGTTTATAAAAGCTTTTATGCTAGTGTTAGTTGTAAACGGTGGTCTGATTCCTTGATCTGAAGGTTGAAGCCGGTTTTTATCCCTTATGTAAAAAAAATCTGTCTGTGTACAAGTATCTGAATCTGCATTGTATTAACTAATCGAGTGAACAGAGAAGGATTAGAGGAAGCAACCCCAACGGGGTTAGGGCGAGATGGGAGGGATTTTTTTCACTTAATCCCACCTAGAAAGTTTCACTTGGGGGGTTTAATCCCTACCTGCCGTCCCGTCCTCCCTCCCCTCCCCGGCGGCTCTCTCTCCCCCGACCTCTCCCCTCCGGCCCTCCCCGGAGAATCCCGCTGTTCCTCCACTCCCCGCGGAGCTCCAGCGACGGTGCGCGCAGGTAGAGATCGACCGGGTCCAGGAGGCCGTCCCAACCGCTCTTGCCTGGTCCAGGACGCTAAGTTGCCCTCCTTCACGACTCCCCCCTCGTCGCGTCACGCCGCCGCACCCCTCCCGCCAGCGTTCTTCATCTTCACGCACAACACAACGCAGAACCATCCTCCGGCGGTCCGGCGTCGCGTACATCTCACCTCCGGGGCGCAGCCATTCCCGTACAGAAGCAGAACCACACCACGACGAGACCATGTGGCGCCGCGGTGCCGGATTGCTCCGTCCTCACCTCGCCGCCGCCGCCGCAACCGGTCGCGTGCGGCGACACCCGGCGCCACATATACCGGCCGTCCCATACTCCTCGGCCTCCTCTTCCTCCTGCCGAGAGATTCTTGGAACCTTCCGGCATTCCATCGGGGTACAATCTCGGCGCCTGTTGAGCCAGGCGAGCGGAGGGGGAGGCAGCGACGCGTGCTGGAGCTGCGGCGTGGCGGGGGCGTTCCTGTCGTGCGGGTCCTGCGGGAGCGTGCAGCCCGTCGACCCCGCCGTGGATTACTTCCAAATCTTTGGCCTGTGAGTAGCTCGACTGATCTCGAGCCTTCTTAATTGCGTTGCTCTGGCCTATTGGGCGCTCTTAGTTTTTCTCTTAATTCTTGCTTTGATTGTGAACCATTCCATAACTTTGGTATCTGTGTTTTCTTTGTTTCCGGATGAATGAAGACTTTGGCAATCGTATCATTTATTTTTTGTGTGTGCCCTTGTATAGGCTGCCGTGAAAATAATGGGAATTGAAAGGAATTTAGGGATGCTTGGTATCTGTACTCATTTGCAGCTAGAAATTGCCCACTACTATCTCTAATCCAAAACATATGCTGGTTATGATATTAAATATTAATGCCACACACAAGATGATACTTTTAACAGCATTCCTTTATGTCATTTTACAATAGCTGAACCAAACTCCACTTAGATTTATATGGCATTCTTGGTAGGGTGATAGGTGCTTTTTTTGTTATTGGTTATTGTGAGTACAATAGATACCTAGTTATTGGTTCTTTTATCAGGTGATTAGTTCAGGCACTTGAAAACTTCAATATTTTTTAAGATTCTTCCCTTTTTTGCTTTACATGTAATTGTTTCTGTATTCACCTGAACACATGTTGATGTTTTTTCTTATTGGGTTTTTCAGAAATAAAGAATACAACATAAAGGATAACAACTTGGAAGGGAGGTATAAGGAGTGGCAGAAGAAGTTACATCCTGACTTGGTTCACTCGAAATCTGAGGTAAACCTGGCATTCAGAGCTGGATTGATAATGTAGAAATATTTAACACTAACAGCTGTAAGTTACTTCTGATGTGGCTTATTTATTATTTAGAAAGAAAGAGGCTATGCTGCAGAGCAGTCAGCGCTTGTGATTGATGCATACCGCACTCTCAGCAATCCATTATCAAGGGCATTATATTTGGTGAGTTCATGCACCGGTTCTTAAAGTTTCAATGATGTGGAATCATGAATCACATACCTTTAGATTAGTCAATTTTAATGTATCTTGGTTTAATGTTATGTGTACATGAAACAAATAACAATTGATCACAACTTTATTCTGTGTGTTTTCCTAGTGGTTGTCATTGCATCATTTGTCTTTCTCTCCGTTGAAGTGTACCGCAATAAATAAACACAAACATTTTCCACATATTTGGAGGCTTCTCATCCTTGCTATCTTGTTGGCAGCTAAAACTCGAGGGGATACATGTTGATGAAGAAAAAACTATCAATGACCCGAAACTTCTTATGGAGGTAACTTCATTAATCATGGCATTCACATTTACTGAATATAGCCATTATCTTTCTTATTTCATATATGCTTTCAATATCTGTGAACTAATATTTCAATGGTTGGAACATACAGTCAAATTTTATAAAACAACCATTGGAAAGTACAAATTGAGGGGAAAAACTCATGATTGAGTTAAATACAGAAACAACAGAGTTTTTTTATTTTTATACATCATATTCCAATAACAAGCAAAATGATGAATGTCAATGTTCTCTATATAAATCAATAAAATGAACCAACCTAACAATAGGCGATGCACACGATGGACAGATGATGGAAATACGTGAAGCTGTCAATGATGCCAGTGATTCTCAAACACTAGAGAAGATCCAATCTCAGGTTGTTCTGATCTCTGAATAAAGTTACAGTGTCTTAACCTGGGAGCATTATAATAATATCTGGGCTAACAATTTTTTATACCTTTTTCAGGTTAAGGAAAAGCTCGAAACCTGGTCTCATTCCTTCCAAGAAGCATTTGAGAAGAAGGATTTTGATCGTGCAATAGAAGCTACACAGAGGATGAGGTACTATGAACGTGCAGTGGAAGAAACAGTGAAGAAGCTCTGATCTTGAATACAATTGTTATTAAAGTTGGGGAGGCTTGGAATTTTTTGGTACATTCCTTGCAGCTGCCCTGTATTCAGTGATGAAAGCATATGTTGTGATACTATCTCCATCTCCATGGGAAGACTGATGCACAGTAGATAAAGATTTTTGTTGCCACATATTTATATAGTTATGGCGAAACGTGTATTTATGCATGAGTTTTGTTGCGCTGCAAAAGCACCACAGATTCAGAATAATTTGTTACTTACAAGCATGGTATTTAAGGAAAAAGGCATGTTTAGAGCGGAAATGGAAAAAAAAAACGGTTCGAGAACCATAACTCTTTTTAAAAAATTTATTCAGAGCACATGATTAGATCAACACTTCAGGACACGCCCAACAAATGGCGAGTGCTCTCAAGCTGGTAGGGTCAGAGTGTCGTGGTATTCCTATGGAAAAAATGCACCTTTAAAAAGTTCACAAGATTCCAAAGATAAATACGAATATATTGATCATAAAATCATATCTGTGCTTGAAAAATCTACTCTTAAATTAAAAGTTGTGTCACCAGAACAAAATCAACGTGAGTTCCCTCCCTGCACAAATTTTCATGTGCTTGGCAGGCGTGAAGCTGACATAAGAAACAAGTACGGTGCTACTTATCTCTATCAAAATTTCTAAAGTTTAGCCAGATTATGATCTCTGAAATCATAATTCCATTTTCCTAACCATTACTACTGAAGGTTGAAACCCCCAACAACCGCTTCTTTTTTTTCTTTTCTTTTTTTACATTTGACAAGTTCTGCAACCGCACTGATTGTATGCAGGATGCTTGCTCCAAGGTGTCGATGAAGATGACACTGTTAGACATTTGCTCACCTTGATTTAGTGCTGCAAAAAAAAAAAAATGCTCGTAGTCGAATTCATTTCCTTTCTGAAAGACTGAACCACAATCACCTTGTTGTCTTGATCGTCAGGAAGGCGGATCCAAGCTGGAACGGTTCGCTCATGAGACGCTGGATCCATCGTTTTCTTGGAAGGTGCCTACAAAATAACTCACCTGCACCTTGAATTCCATAGCATGTGTGGGATGTGCCCAGCCATCGCACAGTAAGCATAAGGAACAGTTATGGTAGCCAAGGATGCCCCTGCATCAGGGATTCAGGGCTCTATACCGGATAATGAAGGCCTGCTCTGAGAACAGCGCTTGGCTCTTAACATCACATGATGGTAAAGAAATGGGGGTGCCCTGACTGTGTCCTGCGCCATCCCATCCTCCACGAGGGCACTGACTGTTGAAACTTAAAATGCATTGCATTGCATGCTTCAGGCATCACATCATCACCGGCGGCAACGGCGTGATGGGCCAAACGCAGTGACCTTGCCGGCAAGGCGGCAATTGATTGCGTGATGCGTATCATGAGTTGTGGTTGCAGGACGTGGAGTGGCTCAAATGATCCATAACCAGCCTGCCGATCCTGATGAAGGGCATCGTCACCGCGGAGGACGGTAACAACAACTGCCACCCTTTGATGCATTGCTGACACCGTGCTTGCTGAAATGGGATAGGAGTGCTGTCGTGGTCACTGAACTCTCTGACTCTTCGCCGGCTTTGGACAGCTAGGAAGGCCGTCGAGACCGGGGCGGCCGGCGTGATTGCGTCCAACGCTCACCATCTCCGCGCTCTCAGAGGTAACAACGCAACTGACCAGTCACCGCCGGGCGGTGGCCGGGGCCGTGCCGGTGCTGGTGGACGGCGGGGTCCGGCGGGGCACTGACGTGTTCAAAGCGTTGGCGCTCGGAGCCAAGGCAGTCATGGTACTACCCAGGCCGAGCTTCGGGACCATGGGAAATTCTCTTCGAAGAGAGAAGGGTCATGGAAAATTCTTACAAGGATTTCATTTGCAGGTGGCGAGGTCGGTGCTCTGCGTCTGCCGGAGCGTCGCGGAGGTTACCAGGCGGGCTCTGCTGTGAGTGAGCCTGACATAGCTGCACGGGATACATGAAGTACGCGTCGTACAGACAGGGAACATATGCTCCAAATCTTGGGTGCAATGACCCCGTACATTACAGCAATAACAATTCAGAGACATTGAGAACAGAGTCAGCGAGCAGGCGTAACATCATTTTTGCTGCAACGAACGACATACAATTCTCAAAATGCTTTTGAAATAGCGCTATCCATTTGAGGTAACAAGAAAAAAGGCCGGTTCACTCGCTGTTCCAGCAGAGTCAATAACACAAAATTTTGATTTGCATCTAACTCATAACTCAGTGCTGTAAAAAATTCAAGCTACTCAAACATTGTCTACCAACAAATTCTGATGGCAAGTAACTCAGCCTTCAGCTCATCAAGCGTGCGTCCTTACTCCCCTACTCCCAGTTGGGAGTGGGTGCAGCGACAGGGGCAGTGCCTTGTTCCCATCCAGGGGCTGCTGCAGCAGGGGCAGCTGCGGCATCCCAGACACCATCAGCTGGAGGAGCTGCAATTCAGAACAAATGATAGGGGTACTTGTAAGGATTCCATGAACCAGAGCAAAGCAGCTAATTCATCAGTTTATGATGTCCAAATCTGTTGACAAAACAAACAACAGGACAGGAGGGGAAATCTACATAGCAAAATTACACTCATTGGATCATTTAAGGTTACAAGACTTACGGAAACAAGAGTTTTGGCAAACACGATGGATAAAGGGACAAGCAAACGTTGACAAATGTTAAACACCATAAATAAGTGATCAAGAACTTTATCTTGCGGTACTAAAAAAATGTCAGTTAAACCTTGAGCTAAAATGTCAGTTAAACCTTGAGCTATCGCCTGAAAAACTTCTCAAAGCTTCATCTTGTGTCAGCCACCCGCTTAGACCAAGCAACAAGCAACTTATATGCATATGCACAGGGTAGAGCAATCAATTATCAATCAAGAAAAAAACCGAGTCCTAGATAAACTAAGCATGTGTGCAGATTAAGCACTACGATCAATATTGGAATGTTTAATCCTAGGGCAGACAACACTACGAGCAAGATTAGAATGTTTAAACCTAGGCAGACATACATCAGACCAAAATATATTATTACGAAAAAATAACAATTGGACCTGGAGCAGCAGTCCAGTCAGCACCAGTTGGTGCTGGAACACCAGCAGGTGGAGCTGCAGCATCACCAGCCCCCCAATCACCACCCCAGTTGTCAGCCCCAGGGGCAGTGTATTCTGCGACTGCGCCATAGTCAGGAGCAACCAGAGCCTCTTCTTCCTCCTGCTCCTTTGCTTCCTCTGGGTCTCTATAGAAGAACAGATCAACCTGCGAAATAGAAACACAAAAACATGATTATATATGTCTCATTTATACAAGACAAACATTGACATAAGGGATACTAGTTCAGATTATGTAAATTTACCATGACATCCCACTTGTGTCCTGGGAGAATTGTACCACGCATCTGGAGGACCATCCTGGCAAGAAGCCAGAACAGACAGCCAATGCTCTGCTTCCCCTTGTTGTTGGCAGGAATGCCAATATCAACATAGCGCATAGGTGAGTCAGTGTCGCAGAAGGCAATTGTGGGGATGTTTCCAAGTGCAGATTCCTTGATAGGCTGTACATATTTTGAAGAAAAAAAAGGTTTAAGCGTGCTGCTCTGAGTTGAAAAACTGATTTACATACACTAGTTTAAAAGACATAAAAAGCTCACCTGATGATCAGTCCTGGGGTCAGTCAGGATGAGAAGGCGTGGCTCACTGAAACTGGTTTGCAACTGGTTGGTGAACGTACCAGGAGTGTGCCTGCCAGCAATGGCATGAGCACCAGTGTACTGCGCAAACTTGAGGACAGCCCTCTGTCCATAGGGCCTAGCAGACTGCACAATGATGTCCTGGGGGTTCTCAATTGCAACAATAACCCTCGCTGCCAACTGAAGCTTCTCCCAGGTCTTGCCAAGGTTAATAATGTAAATACCTAAGGATAGTAAGAAGGGGACCCTTGTTAACTCAGCTCAACATGGTCAGATGGCGAAGGCGCTCATTCGCGAGTGAATCAAGTCAACAAACAAACACGGCAACATAGACATGTGATGTTTCAACATCAGTCAATTGATCTCATTGTTTTGAAAGAACCCATGTAACTTGTACCAAAACTCACAATTATGAGATCCTGGTAAAGCAAATTTCAACATTGCAGTACAAACATGGATATCTCTCCACATAGAAACATCAGGACCAACGATGCGAACTACAATCTAAAACAAATAATACTATATACTACAGAGATCGAGACATTTTTGCCACCAACAAATTACCGACCTGCATTGCTTCCCACTTAATAAACATAAGGATAATTCTTAACTGAACCACTTAATCAGTATTTCTCTCAACTGAACTACGCATCGCAACCTGACTTCAGAAAAAAATGAATCTCTAGTGCAATCTAATATCTGCATACACATAAGGTCCAAATAGAGCTCAACACACAGATCTACTGTATCTTAATACCTAATACGACGCGCATTGTTACGTTAACATTTGGGCATACCGTCAGTGCGGCGCTTGTAGGCGTAGCGCTCCATCTGGAAGTCGCAGTTCTTGGTGCCGAGGTGGACGTCGGCGGCAAGCATCATCTGGATGTCCTGCTCCCGCTGGGACAGCGCCCGCGCGGCGCCGCCTGCCGGTGCCGCCGCCATCGTCACTGCTGGAGTTTAGGGTTTCGGGCGCGTGCACCGTGCGCGAGGGAGCCGGAGCAGAGGAAGGCGGCACAGGGCGGGAGGCGGCGGCGCGAGAGGTTGCGAGGGGCTGAGGCTCTGAGCTTTTATATGGACGGCACGTTTGGGATAAAAACCCTAGGTCGGGATCTTCTGCGGTTGAGTTGTGCATTTTTTGCTAAAAATTGAAAAAATCTCAATAGAATATTTATTTTTTCCTTTACATATAGAATCAGTTTCACTTTTAAGTAGTATTTTTAAATTTGATATAAATGGAAAAAGGTTCTCCAAATACGAGGATAAATTTCATATACACTGGCCAAGGGCACAAAAAGAAATTTAGTTTATTGGGATGCATATACATGCTATTAGTTTTGACTTGACATAGTACGCTATGAAATTACTCCCTTTGTTCGGCACTGTAGTTTATTTTTTTTATGTAAGACTTGTCTGATTTGATTAATATCTTTATATATGATACCATCTTCTATGATTAAGTGTACTATCAAACACGTATTAAATAGTATATCTAGCTAAAACAATTTAACATTATAGATGCTGATAATATTCCCATAAAAGGGTCTGTTTGGCCGCGCTTCTGCTCCGGTTCCGTGCGTGGCTTCGCCAGAAAAAACACCAAACACAATGCTCCCATAGCCAACTGCCCATGAAACCCGGACGAAGCAGGAGCAAAAAAGGAGGCGAAGCTGGGAGCTGCTGAACCGTAGCTTCACGTGCTTCTCCTTGCTATGCTAGGTGAAAGCACGGAAATCAATGTTGATTAATAACCTTCAAATTGTTGTATCTCTTAAACCATACATCTAATCTTAAATTTTTTTATACCATTAAATTATTTGGAATTAAAACTATAAAATAAGATGTGACTTGACTATGTTTTGTTTAAAAAATAATTTATGACATAGAGGTCCCACATGTCATATGCACAAGTTTGGCAAGATTTAGTATGGTTGTAATCCAAACATAGTTTTCTTCATATGCGCCCTCCATGTGCCTACTTTCTTTCATGAAGCTACCAAAGAGCTGCACAAAAAGCTGTCAGAGAAGCGGTAGAAGAAGTTGTTTTGCCAAACGATTTCAGACACAGCCAGCACAGCTGGCAGTCACCGCCGAAGCCGGAGCTCTACCAAACAGGGCCTTAGTTAAATTTAGGCAGGTTAAAATGAACAAAAAAAATTGAGCGTACAGATTATACTTTAGCATGTTAATGGCATTGCTAGTTTGCAGTTATAGAAATATTGTTTCCACTCGATAAAAAGAGAGGACGCATCACTACTAATGAAATATATTACCTTGCTTTATTATTTGACATCATTTTCTAATGCAATATTGCACTTTGTTTTTTTATTTTAACTCAATGATTAATTCTAATGGTGAAGATTAGTTTTATAAGCACTTCCATACAACACGTTCAATAAAACATTAGCCGTCCACTCTTCCATTGGGAAATAAGGGTCAGAGAAGGGCAAATGCTCATTCTTAAACTAGCATTCTTAAGAGTAACGATCGAACAAGGGCAATCACTCGTTCTTAAACCACCATTCTTAAGTTAAAATGAAATAGCCAGATGTAAAAAGGGAAGGCCTCCCCATTCTGGTTCTCTTGTAACCGGATTCGATTTTCAACTCAACTTCCCATGCTTGCTCAATGCAATTGAATTAGGCTGGGATCAATAAATACGCATGCAAATGAAGTTATATTTTGTTCAGTCGTAAATAAATATACATGAAACAATTCGTATGTATTTGTGCAAAGTTTTAGACAACCACTGTTGACTTTGTGATTCTGAGTCCTGACACAATCCTTTCCTCTTGTGGGCCATGTTTTTGGTGGGCCGTTGGAAATGTGATGGTGGTAATAACTGGTGTGAAGCAACGACAACTACTTCCCACCTCTCCAGTTCTCCTAGCGGGCTACGGCAACGGGGAGCCGGGAGCGGGTCATCGTCGGGCGCTTTGCTGCTTTTGGTAGAAGATTTCCAAACAGGTGTATAAAGAAACAGCTTATGTGTGGGTCGGAGAATCAGTTTTTGGTCGTGTTTAAATCTAAAAGTTTTTTTTTACTTTACTATTCATCTCTCTTAGAAAACACGTTTCCCAGAAAAGTTCTCCTTTAACTCCTTTCAACTTTCCTATTCATGCCTGTCACAGAACACCTTTCTCAGAAAAAGTTCTTTTCCTCTCCTCCCAAAGGCTGCGTTCAGATTAGAAGTGAAAAGTACTTTTGCTAGATGAATAGTGCATTGAGAAGCGTGTTCTGTGAGTGAGATGAATAGAAAAAACTAGTTGGAGAAGTACTTTTTTTTTTTAATCTAAACACAGCCTAAACACATCCAAATGCTTTACGCGTCAGCACTAGCCGAAAAACGAAAACAGATTTTAGCTGATTCTGCCTGCCTGCCATGCACACAGGCCGATCCCAGTGTCCCACCAAAAAGGGAAAAAAAAAATGATTCGGCACCATGTCAAAAGCTAATGTAGTGCGTAGGTCACCGAGGCCGCGTTCAGATTAGGAGCAAAAGGTACTTTTGCAGATGAATAGTGTATTGGAAAGCGTGTTTTGTGAGAGGGATGAATAGGAAAAACTAGTTGGAGAAGTACTTTTCGGTGAATCTGAACACAGCCCAACTCAGTTTAGCCCCGGCAAGTACGGATATGGGATACCTGAGCATGCAGAAACACAAATGATTTTTGTGTCATCACCATAACCAATCTAAATGATCTTATTAGTAGTTATCTACTTAATATTTAATAATTTTTGTTCTATAATTATTTTTGTTTTAATATGATATACAAGGTGTGAATGAACTAGACCTCGAGCTTTAGGGATATAGTCATTACATGCATACCTCCAAGAAATGTTGTTTTGCCAAACAACATGAATAGATAAATTGTTTTGACAGAAGTTATTTTTGCCTCATAATCTAGTGCGAAAGCTGTTTTTTTACATAATCTTAATTCCTCTCAAACATGCTGAAGTGTCACAGAAGGCGCTTGTGGGGATGTTTCCAAGTGCAGACTCCTTAACAGGCTGTACAAAGTTTGATGAAGAAGATTTAAGAGTGCCCTGAGTTGGCAAACTGATTTACATACACTACTTTATAACATAACGCATTTAAAAGCTCACCTGATGATCAGTCCTGGGTCCGTCAGGATGAGAAGGCGTGGCTCACTGGTTGGTGAATGGTGAATGTACCAGGAGTGCGCCTGCCAGTGCCAGCAATTGCGTGAGCACCAGTGTGTTTCGCAAACTTGAGGACAGCCCTCTGAATAGAGGGCCTAGGAGACTGCGCAATGATGTCCTGGGGGTTCTCGATTGCAGCCGCCAACTGAAGCTTCTCCCAATTCTTGGTCTTGCTATTAATAGTGTAAATACCTAAGAGCATCTCCAGGAGATTAGTTATTCTATTAGTTAAGGGTGTGTTTAGATTGGGAAGATTCCCCGAAAATACACTGTTCACCAAAAAAACAGTGTAGATAAATAGTGATATGTGAGTAGAAGAGGTGGGATGAATAGGGAAAAGTTAGATGGATAGTGGATTTTTGGGAAATATTTGGGAAACTAAACGGGACCTAAATATAAGCTTTTACACATTCTGTATAACATGGAAAGTACAAAAAAACGTTTGGAAACCAACAGCATGTGTATATCTTAATATCTATAATTCAAAGAGTCCACGTCAGCCATATTTTTTTTCAGAGATCGATCACAAACGCATCCACGCCGCGGTCGCGATCCCGTCCACGACGCGTCCACGCCGGCCGCTCGTCGTCGCTTTGAGTCGTCCACGCCGGCCGCTCATCATCGCTTTGAGTCCATCCATCATTTCTGAATTTTTTGTCAACTATGCCTAACAGGTTCATCTGAACAGAGAAATTCATGAATGGTTTGTTCCATCAGTAATGTGTGATGCCAAAAAAAAATATCCTAATCCAAATATCAAGCTAAGATTATTTACCCATGATTTCAGTCTAGAGAAATTTGCAATTCCAAGCATTAGGTACATGGGAGCAACAAGGATTAAGCATTCAGTAGATCAAGTATGCAATTCTCACCATTGGAGTCATCATCCTCTCTTCGACGTGCTCACCATTTAGCCCATCCTCAGTTGTCCGACCATCGAAGGTCGATGGAGGAAATCCAAATCCATGTTCTGGTGGCGTGGAGATGAGCGTCGCCGTCGTGTGGAGGGCAGGGTGCGGGAGCGGCGCCGGCGCGAGGTGGGTAGGCCGTGAGAGTGGCACCGCTGGGAAGGCGCCAGGGCATGGGAGTGGTGCCACCGGGAAGGCGTCATGGCTCGGGGTAGGCGTCGGCGGCCGAAGGGGGTAGATGCGGCGCGACTGGGTGTTGACGGCAGGGCGCGGCGTCCCGTACATGGCGACTCGGGCAGCATCGACGCAACGGCGAGGGAGCGGCGAGAGGAGCCAATGGCGACGCGGGAGCTGCAAGAGGAGGCGGTGGCGGCGCGACTACGCGGAAGCAGGAGCGGCGAGAGGAGGCGATGGCAGACTGCTGGCGGGTGGCGGCTTGGCCTTTTGTGGACGGGGCGGCGCGCGGAGCTGAAATTGGTGCGCGGGAGCGGCAGAATTGGGGCGCGGGAGGGCAACGCTCGCGCGGGAATCAGCGGAGGATCCGCGATGGCGAATGACGGAGGTGCGGCAAAAATGCCTACCGGCATTCACGGGAAGAAGGGGAAAGCTACCTGACGGCTTTGCCTATTCTGTTGGATACTATTTTTGGCGTTTTTCTTTTATTTTTACCTATACATGGTCGTTTAAATAAGTTGTTGGAGATGCTCTAAGGATAGCAAGAAGAGTCCCTTTTTAACTCAGCTAATGGCAAAGGCAATTGCTCAGTCGTGAGTAAAGTCACAATTCCAACGAACAACAAATCTGGCAACATAGATATGTGATGTTTCAAGATAGGTCAATTGATCTTATCATCTTTAAAAGAAACCAAGTATATACCACAGCTCTGCTATGATATCTCAGTAAAACGAATTTCAAAATTGCAGATTTTGCAGTTGGACCATACAAACATGGATATCACACGCTTAGTAACCATCAGAATTGAACGGTAGAGAAACATTAGGACCAAGGATGGCCATTACAATCTGAAACATGTAATAATACTAAAGAAATTGAATTACCACGTATCGATCAGTATCTCTCAACTGAACCATGCTTCGCACCTAGCCTTTCGAATTTGAAAAAAAATATCTCTATCGCAATCTTATACCTACATACATACTCATAAGATCCAAATAGAGCTCAACACGAACAGATCTAGTGATCTGCTATATCTTAATGTGTGATACACGACACGCATTGTTAACGTTAGCATTTGGGCATACCGTCGGAGCGGCGCTTGTAGACGTTGCGCTCCATCTGGAAGTCGCAGTTCTTGGTGCCGAGGTGGACGTCGGCGGCGAGCATCATCTTCTGGATGTCCTGCTCCCGCTGGGACAGCGACCGCGCGGCGCCGCCTTCCGGTGCCGTCGCCATTTTCGCCGCTGGAGTGTAGGGTTTCGGGATCGTGCACCGTGCGCGAGGGAGCCGGGAGACGGCGCGCAAGAGAGGCTGCGAGGCGCTGAACTTTTATATGGCCCGCAGCCCGGCACGTTTGGGATAAAAAAGCCCAGGTCGGGATCTTTTGCGGTTGAGTTTTCTAATATCGAAAATCTTAAAGACATGTTTTTGGTGAAATTGAAACGGTTTCTTCCTCTAAATAAAATAATGATTTTGGTAAAATTAAACATTCTCCTTCTCTAAAGAAATATCGATTTTTTTTTCTTTTACATGAAGAACTGGTTTTGTTGTTAAGTGGTGTTTTTACATTTGATACAAATGGAAGAGGGTATACAAGGATCAGAAGAAAATTCATCTACACTGGCCAATGAGATACGGAGTGAATTGAATTTTTTTGCTTAATGGGATCTTGTTAATTACTAGCTTTGAACCTTTGACTTCACGTACACTTTAAAATCATTCCTTCTATTCCGAATTAGACTTTATTTTGAATATTTTAAGACTTGTCTAACTTTGATCAAATATATAGCTGTTATCTACAATAAAAAATACAATATCAAATACATTTTATAATAGATCCAGTTAAAAGAATTCAATATTATAGATGTTGATACCTTTTTCATAAACACAGATTTAGGCAAGTTATTAAGCTAACATGCATGACTTATAATTTGAATGGGTGGAGTGTACTCTATGAGGTTGTTATAATTGCTAGTTTAAGGTTACCCGGTTATATAAATATTATTTCAACTCGACAAAAAGAGAGGATACCTAACTAATTAATGTCCGTGTGTGTGTCGCTATATAATCACCTAATTTATGATTTGACAATTATTCTTCTAATGCTATATAGTGCTTTATCTTTATCCCGTTTTAACTCAGTAATTACTTCTTTTTTTAGAATTGACTCAGTTATTACTTCTTATGTTGAAGAATAGTTCGATAGACATTTAAATGCCAAGTTGTCATTCTTCCCGCTCATTGCAATTGAATTAGGCTAGGATCAATAAGTACATATTAAAAATGAAGTTATCTCTTGTTCAGTCGCTAATAAAATATACTTTCTCTATCCTTAAATATAACAGTATAAATTAGATAATTTTTTTAAGCCAATAATTTAGGATAGTCTGGTTAGTTTAAAAATAACTACTTTGCTTGTTATCTCTAAACACGAATCCTGGACCCAAACCGAGGGCGGCTAGCGGGTCCACGTCGCCCGTTAGCTCGACCGCCGTTGGATCCACTCAGCTCGCGATATGAACCGTCGGATCGGGCAGGGTGCGGGCGTCTCGCCCATTAAGCCGCGAACCCGCAATATCGAACACTCGCGAACTTGCTCGTCCCATTCGCCTCTTGCGATGTCGCCTGCCCCACCGCTGTCGCCGTCCCGCAGTCCGCCAGTGGCACTTCCTTCTGCCTGCATCACCGCCCGCAATCTCCGCCTGCCGTGTTGCCAACCACCTCGCGCTCGTGTGGTCATATTGTCTCCATTCTCCTCTAATCCTCCCTCATCGTGTCATCATCCCCATGCGCCGTATCCTTCCATTTTCTAAGCTCAGTAGCAGCTGCAAGCCTGCAACAGCTCGAAGGAGTAAAAGGAGATGCATCTATAGTTTTTTTTACTGCGGTTTTAGCGGTTCCCAAACCTAAAAAAACCGACCGGCTAACCGGTAGTAGCGGTTTGCTAGACTCGGTTTAGGAGCGGTAACCGGAGTTTTTTGCAACCGGACCGGACCGGTTTGGTCGGGAACCGGTCAAACCAGACCGGTTCCCGACGGTTTGGCAGAGGCGGCACTGGCATCAGACATGAAATCTCTGGTCAGGCTACCTCGGCCTTATCCTTCCTGCATTACAGGTTGCCGCCGTCGCCACGCCTCGTTGATTGTCGCCCAGCAGCGATTTGCACGAGCCTCAAGCAGCAAGCTGAATGGTGGGCGTGCACTTACATAGCTTCGCTTAGATCTCACTCCCCATGGTGCTGCTGCTCATGTACCTCTCACGCATCCTTGTGTAGTCCCTGTTTTAACTGTCTTTGCCTCCCCCATAAAGTCGCTACGCTTCCTATCTGCTCGATGAAATGCTCCAGTGTCCTTGTTTACAGATTAAAGCAACAATACCTGCTGCAGATTCTCACACAAAGGTATAAACATCACATCCTAATACTTGCCAGTTATTATCATGACTAAACTAGCAGGTCATTGGCATAAGCTAACTACAGAAGCGATTGATAAGTCTTCCCTTTCTTCACTTTTCTTCAAAAAAATAATTTTGCTGAAATTAAGAAGTTCGTAATGTTGTCCTTGTCTACAAATATATTCAACATTTATGCAAAAGGGTCTTTCAGCTTAATTGTACAAATTTCACTTTGCCGCAATCAGCTTTCTACGCCATAAGTATCTCACAAATGACCATGCTTAACTTGTTATATATTGTTTACTCAAAGAAAAACTTCTGATGTATCGTACCGCCTATTTTAGCTACCTCTGACTCTGAGCAATACATTTTGTCCTTTAACTAAAAAAGGCTCTTCGAATAACTTCTGTATATATGTAGACTTTATTGATAACCTCCCTGATTAGTTAGTTAGATAGCTGTAACTGCAGCATCTTGCTTTTGAAATTTGTGACTTCGACAGAAGAATGTGACACCAAGCTCCTGTGTGTAGCAAGTAGTTCGACAAAAGTAATGACAGAAACTAGCACCAAATGATATTTTTTTCTCTCCGTCTATCCACCACCGTGATTCTACAATTTGGATAAAAACCTACAACTTCAGAGCACTGGAAAGATTATCAATAGCTATATCGTTTAAAAGGCAGGTTCATCACATGTAATATTGATAGCAAAGAGTAATGTCTCGGATAGCATAGCATTTGAGATAAATTGTGTGGTTTCATACAATGAACTAGATCCTACCTTTACCCTGGCTAACGAGACAAAAAAATCTATATAGCCTAAAGACAAGGTCTACAACTAGGGAGGCAAGGAAGACAGAGCATCAACTTATATATATGGTCAATTCCACGCCATCTAATGTAGCAGTATATTGTTTTTTTTTAAAAAATCTTTACACGTGTTCAATTATATGTTTAATTATCATGTGCAACTGAGAACAAGGTCTCAAAATATTAGTGGAAATGAGCACGGATCATGTGGATCAATACACAAAATAGGCTCCGTATGTAAGATTCAATCAATTTAACATCAACAGATGGTTACTAAATAATTTCTACATTAATTGCTGGATCCACACAAGTTTACTCCCCCAAGTCTATACAATTTCTAATTTCTATAATTGTAGATGCTATGAAGTACCAAGGCCATGTTCAGATTCCCAACTATTCACTATTCATTCTAACTTTTCACTATTTATTCCAACTTTTCACTATTCATTCTAACTTTTCACTATTCCTCCCTCACAGAACACGCTTCCCAGCGAATGCTACAGTGTTTTTCTTATGCTATAGTGTTTTTTCCTACAATCTAAACACACCCTAAGTGTTTGTCATCGTCCAGGACATTTTCTACACAGTTGTTTGTACATTTGATACATTATTACGAGTGTTTCTGCATTTGAATATTTGATACATTATTACGAGTTGCACAAGAAGTGAACGGAGTTATTAGAGAACCAGGATTTCCATCCTACGAAGAACATGTTACTCAAGTCCTCCACTGGTAAGCCCGAGCTAGCGCAGCAACGCTGCGCCCATCGTTTCTAGTGAACGATGGATGACGATGAGTCTTGTCACCCTGGGGGGGCCGCTGTTCTCGCGGCCTCGCCCTATGGGCCGTTCTTTCCGTGGGCCGCGGGAAATGGTGAAGCAGCGGCGAGTCGGCGACTCCCCCATTCCGGCTTTTGCAGCTGGCAGCTCCCCACATTCCTCCTAGCGGGCTGGCGGCGACGACACAGCGTGCGGCGCCGCGGCTAGACAGGTCCTTCGTCGGGCTTTTCGCCGGCGACACGCATCCGGCAGGTATGGCCGCCTATTCCCTTGGCTTCCGTTTCCTACCTGCTGTGCGAAATCGAAAACCCAAAACCCTAATATATACTGTCCGTATTTGGATCTGACCATATATGTACCCGCTAAAGTTCGATTTTTGCAAAATCATCACATGCGCCTGGCTAGTTGCAACACTTTCTTGTACTAATTTTCTCAATCACTGTAGGATATTTTAAATGGTAATCTCCTATTTTTACAGGGACGGTATGCTCTTTTTTTTGGTTGATTTTCATAAGCATTTTTACATGCGCAGTTTCCAAATGGCTAATGAGGACTCTAAAGATTTGCTGAAGAATGTGGACTGGAAGACAGTGGGTGGTGCAGTGACTACTGAATCTAGCCAGCCAGTCATCAAGAAGCGCCTTCCAAAGAAGATCAGACAAGTCCCCGAGTGTTATTTTCTGCCTCGGCGTTCTTTGCCTTCTGCATTGGCAGTCTATGGTGCCGTTTGTGCTGCTGGAGTTGGTGCAGGAATGCTGCTTGAGGTGTGGATAAACAAAAAGATCAAAGGTACATGGCAGGACATACCAGCCACTCTATTTTCTTAAGGATTTACAGTGGCGATATATATCTTGAGAGATTTCATTGCTTCTGTATTTTGCACATGTTCTGTTTCTTATTTATTGCTGCATGCAGAGGACGGTGGCATTATCTGGGAGATGGATAAATGATGTGCATCTCTCTCTGATATGCTATAACTAGTTTTAGCACTAAGGTAATTGCTACTAGCTCTGAAGTTCTATGCTCTTGCTTAAACTGTACCTGAGGAATTATCTTCACCCAGTTCAAGAAGATCTTTTTGAGTTTTGATATCCTGAGAAAGCAAACTCGGTTTTTCGATGTGGATTAGCATACCCCTGTTTGTATGTCCCTGGTTCTGTTGTGCCCTTAAGGTCTATGACACTTACATCTTCAGTAGGCACAGGAAATTGCAAATAACAGAATCACAGTGCATTTTGATTCTAGATTATAGTACTAATTTTTCTAGGCATGTTTGCTACTTGAGTTGTAAGAATCAATCTGAAATGTTTGCATAACGTTGAGGTGCATGTTGCCATGAAATCTGATTGTTGGATGCAAAAGCATGTGCTGTTGACCTGTCATGATGAGCTATTCTTATGTTGGATTTCAGCTTCAGCTGCCATCTATTTGGTGTCTTTCCTCATAACAAAATCTCATCAGTAGAGATTGCATTGGCTGAGCCATATATGCTGTTCTAAACAACACATAACAAATGATTTCATTGTATTTGAGAATATATCTTGTTATCATCCATGTGTTCCTTTGATTCATATCTTCTGTGTACTGTTTGCATCACCTGTCCTTTTAGCCCTTTTAATGGACCGTGGTGAGCATTCCGTATGAAACTGCCATTCGATATTAATGTGACACCAAAAAACAGCACCTGTTTTTAATCCATTACAGTATATTTTATTTGGTACATCATGCCTGTACATTTCTGAAATTCATATCTTCTGTGGACTGTTTGCATCACCTGCCCTTTTTGCCGATCTTGTGACCTTTCCCTACAGGAAACTGAACTACATAACAAAACTGCCATCCAATAGTAGTTAATATGACACTACTAAACTGCATTTTTTTTTTCAATCAAATACAAAATTCATGGACAGTCCACTGTTCTCTTACTGAAAGTGCATGCTGTCCATTTCAGAATTCAGATGATTCCCTCGTCGCCCTTGGGATGGCAAGATAAACCCTGCCTGTTGCGCAAGACGCCAAGACCCTTCAGTTGATGCTTTCCACATGCATTCACATCTGGAAGGTGAATACCCACAACCCACTGGTAGAACTGGCAGCGAGCGTTTTCACCTTGTATGTTCAGTTGTAAAGGACGTCTTTGCAACCTTTTCTTGATCAACCCAGTATTATCTCACCCTACCTCTAGATGTATTCTCCGTGAACTGCAGCAATGACTTGTAGCAGCTCTAAAACGAGTTAAAGACAGCCGAACTTCTGTGTTTATTTGAGAAATACAAATGGCTTACTATCCATGCCTGCTGCTCTTTTTTTTTTTTTTTGAACCGAAAACACAGCGAGGGAGGCCCCCACTGTGAGAAATTCTATTATAAAATCAGAAAATAAGTTACAACCATCACATTTACTTAGAGGTACAAGCTAACATGTGCAACAAGGAGCTCCTAAACTGACAAAAATTGTAGGGAGGATGTAAATATAAGATGCCTGCTGCTCTTGTGTTTCAGTGTTGGCTTTCTGACCACTGTACAGGCTGCAATGCAGGTTTTTTAGGTAATCGGCTGCATCTTGCTTTCTATGGCGTTATAGAAGCTGCCCAAACCCCAAATAGTCAAATACACTACATATTCAAAAAAGGAAAAATATTTACAAGCGTCATCAAGTAGAAAAGGAAGCAGGCAGCCCAATCAAAGCCCATGTACTAGCACGTAAACGGCGGGAACGCGCCGTACTCTACTCACCGCCTGCTGACAGGTGGGCTCCACACAACGCGCTTCAGGCTGAGCTAATTGGCAGATCGGAGCCTCATTGCTTCCTCAGTTCGTCTTCGGCTCTTCCTCCTATCACACGGACCCGGTAGCGGAAACAACTAGGAAATCCAAAACCCGCTAAGGCGATAACTTATCCCCAAATTAACCGGCAGCGAAAAGCCGGTCGATAACCTCTCCGCCTTTGCTTCCGAGTTCCGAGTCCCTCCCTCCCCTGCCGTTGCCGGCGGAAGAAACAAACGAACCAACCCCCGACGCCAAGGCCGCCGCGGGACGATCGCGCCGGCGTCCCCTCCGATCCCAAGCACGCGTAAGTAAGCCTCGCTGCTCTCCTACTCGTTTTTCCTCTTTGTGAAAGAGGGTGTCAGCTAGCTCCCCCGCCGCGCGGTCCGATCGCGCAGGTTTGGTCGGGGGATTGATTCGTCGTGTCGGAGATTGGATCGGTCGGTAGCCTGTTGGTTCGATGATTCCATTGTTTCTCCGTGTTGGGTGATCGGCGGGCCTGCTGGTCTGCCCCCATCTAGGGTTCCGCAATTGTTGGTATGTAGAGGTTAGGGTACACGCACGTTGGGGGATCAAGCCTTCGGGAGGTACAAGCGGCTGTGTTTTACATCTGGGGATTAGCTTCAGCTGGTTACCTTTTGGTTTCATGGCTCGATTCCAGTGCTTAGTGTTGAAAACTGAGATATAACTTGAATGCTAGCTAATGACAATCTGGACATCAGATACTGTTGTACTATGTATAGGACAGCTAGATTATATAATGAACAAATGATGAGATATGTTTCTTAATGTGATGATGAAATCTGAGGTATGTGTTGTTGTTGTTGCAATTCAACTCCCACCCCTCTCATCTGGCTTTGTCAATTTACGTGCAATCACTTCCTTGCAGATGGTCCTGGTCCCTTTGTTCTACTATAACCTCTAGATGATTCCATGGGAACTCCAGATGACATGATGGCATATTCTTCCCTGTCCAAAATCGATACCAACCAGAACCATAGAGCTGCTGTGTCCAATGTAGTTGCTGCAAACAACTATCCAGTTCAGGATTATCTCTATGAGCCATCATTTGAACCAGACTTCCCAGAGTATGATTCGAGGGATGATCCGTTCTCTCCAACACAAGCTAGCCCAAAAGTCAATCTGAAGACTGTTCTAGGTGGGCTGGTTTCGATTGTTGCGGGTGCAAACAAGGACGAGGTTGATGCATCGCGGCAGCAAAGTTTCAGCACAGATGTATCATTTCTTGGATCTGACAAGAATGGCGAGGTCGATGTGCACCCATCGGTCTGTGTTCCAAGTGCACCACCACTACTCGAAGCAAATGCTTTGCAATATAGTGCATACAGGGAGGTGTTGCTAGCAGATCCACCGGATTGGTTGCCAGATAGCTCTGCTAATGCATGCCTGCAATGCAATTTGCCTTTCACAGCTCTGACTCGTGGAAGGCACCATTGCCGGTTTTGTGGAGGTATATTCTGCAAAAATTGTTCCAAGGGAAGATGTCTGATGCCCATGAAATTCAGAATTCGTGATCCTCAGAGGGTTTGTGATGCTTGTTATGAGAGGCTCGACCCCCTTCAGGGCCTGTTGATCAACTACAATAGTAACTCCATGCAAGCAGCAAAACATGATGTCATGGATTGGACAAGCACTAGAAGCTGGTTGAACATGCCTGTCGGTGTATCAATGGAGTATGAAATATACAAGGCTACAAACACTATGAAGAAATATTGTCAGGTATGTGTGAACTATGATGTTTACCCATCAAAGAGATATAACCTTATGATCCAGAGCTGATAAATGTTTCTGTTTTGGAATATAGGTTGCTAGGTTAAACCCTGAAAAGTCCATCCCATCATCTATTCTCAAGGGAGCAAAGGGACTTGCAATTCTAACAGTTGCCAAGGCCGGTGCAGTTCTTACATACAAAGTCGGCACTGGTCTTGTGGTCGCTCGCAGATCAGATGGCTCATGGTCTGCCCCCTCAGCAATTTTATCTGTTGGACTGGGATGGGGAGTACAGGTATTTGCACCCTTAATCTCATCTGTCTTAATGGTGCAGGCATCATCCATAGGTTTTTGGACAAATTATAAACCTCGTTAGTCGTTACTCAATAAAGATATGCTCATCACATTTCGCCCTCCCTCTTCTTTTTATAAGGTGTATTAGGATTAGTAAGAGTCTTTAGAAATATACTCTGGCCATTTGTTATCCATACAATAAATTATCAATTGCTAAAAAATCGATTCATATCAAAAGATGGAATCTATTGATACACCTTTAATATACTAAGCATGCATATATTAAGTATCGCTAGTTAAATTCTGTTGAGTATGACCATTTTAAGTTCAGTATTTTGGGACCATGAGAGTGAGTAGTCATTAGATGCACAAGGTGATTGGGTGATGAGAAACCTTTCTTTTGCCTTGCTTTGTTGTAGGTATGCAAACATGTCCACAAATTACTATGTACTCCTAACTAACGACATGTTTTTCCATTAAAATTAGCATGTCCTGAACGACTTGTTTGAAAATGCATTGGCCCTTTTCTTGAGAAATGAAAGTTAGAAAAGAGTGGATATTGGAACAATGTGATGATTTGGATGCTTCACTGTGTTTGTTATGTAGATCCTTAAAATTCTATTTCATGGTGACTTTTCTTTGTACATTCCAGATTGGAGGAGAACTGACAGACTTCATCATTGTGCTTCATGACCGTAAAGCTGTCAAGGCATTCAGCAGTCGCATACATCTTTCTCTTGGGGCAGGATTGAGTGCTGCAGCAGGGCCAATAGGAAGAGCCTTTGAGGCAGATGTTCGGGCCAGTGAGAAAGGTTCTGGGATATGCTACACTTACAGCTGCAGCAAAGGTAAATCAGAACTGACGTTCAGTTTTGATAATAATTTTGTCAAGTAGGACCCATGTTTATTAATAGAAGTGAAAAAAAACTGTAGAGCTCACCTCTGTATTTCTTCTAATGTAATAATGTTTAGGGGTCTTGCAAATTCATAGCTAATATGATTGGTACACTGTAGCCTGAACTTTCTAACTTATATATAGCTAACATGTTTGACGTCCTGAACTTGTAAACAGGTGCATTCGTTGGGGTTTCACTGGAAGGGAACATTGTGACAACCAGATCAGAGACCAATCTTCGTTTCTACGGTGACGCATACCTGACTGCAACGGATATCCTGTTTGGGAGGGTGGAGAGGCCCCTAGCCGCCCAGCCCCTGTATGCAGCTCTAGATGATCTGTTCTCTAAAATGGTCTGTTAGTTGACTTAGCTTGGGGTGATTCGCTGCTGCATGCCACGGTCGTTAGCTTGCAGCCATGTACATAGACAGAATATACCATGAAAATCCTAAAAAAGAATGAAGTCAGGGAAAAAAAATGTATAGCTTTTGTTGGATGGTTCCTCTTTCACTGCTGATCAGTCATCCCTTGTAAATACTGCCGTTGTGGACTCGTTCATGCAATGGAAGACGGATTTATTGGTCATTTTTTTGGCTCGATAATCTAAGCATATGTGAGTTGTCCAGTTACTCTGTAGCAACCAGGGGCGGCGGGGCCTGGTGAAATGTACGATACTCCTATGTTTGCTCTTACGATCCCCTTTGCCGTTATCCGACGCGTTCCCACAGTATCTATCACCTTTTATTTTTGTTTATCAATCCCTATGCAATCGAGAGAGTTTTTGTTTATCAATCCCTATGCAATCGAGAGAGCAGCGCGATTTGTTGCGAATTTACAGTGATCTTTCATCTCTTCTGTTGGAACTGACGGTGTGTACTGTATGAGGAGAATGCCGGCACGCCTCGCGCCGCCACCGGCCGCCGCGAGATGCCCCGCACGTCCGCCTCACATCGATTACGTGGGAAGCATCGACGCAACGGCTAGAGGGACAGGAGGCCGTCGCGTCCAATCTAGCAAAGATTCCTCGGCTTGCCGCCCTTTCTGGTCAAAGCGAAACGATCCTTTGCTTGCTTGTGCTGTGGTCTGCCAAGACAGAACGGTTCGATATCCAAAAAAATAAAAAAAATAAAAAAAATGACAGCACGGTTCCTTGGTCTCACCTTCCAAGCGAACAATTTGGCAGGCAAAACGATTAGATTAATGCTAGATTCCCTCGTGACACAAACAAATGACATGTTGGTCCTTCCGTCGATTAGGCCGAAACAGATTCGTCTTTGCTTTCCTCGGTAGATATCTTCTTCATTCAGCAAGTTGCCTATGGTCCCATCAGCATTTGCGAAAAGCACTCAAAAAATTTACAGCAGGAATTTCTTCAAGAACACCACTTCGTTGTGACTTGTGACATCCAGCCATCCAGGCATCACCGTACAAAGATGAGCATTTTTGTAAAGGAAACAAGCTCAATTGAATTTAATACAAATTTTTGATACAGAAATATTTCCAGTAATCTGCACAGTCGGTGCTCCCAACAGAAACAGTGTACAGACACCTGAGTGATGATATAGAACAATGATTGGGGGAGAAGGATCATGACAAGAAAAACACACACAGTTAAACATGTTTCTGAGTTCTCAAGTCCAGCATCCATTACGCTTGGTGGTTTGGGTATTCCAACAGTGAAGAAATAGGCATCGTCTTGGAGTAGCACCATACGTCAACAGAAATTACATCACTGCAATCGACTGAAATAAAGCCTGCTTCTTCCCCCTCTGCGTCCTGCGGCGATGCAAGAGAGTAGTCAGTCTTAGGAAATTTGACAAAGAAAAAAAAATGAACTTCTCGATTGCTTGTGAAGGATGACTGGATGAGGGCGCTTACAAGTTGAAACATTGATCAAACACCACGGTCCATTGGCACATCGTCAAAACTCCAGAGACCTCCGATGTTCACACCATCCTGAACGGCTTCACCGTCGAAAAGAGCGTCAATGTTTTCATATGAGTTACCTTCAAGGTAAGGTAACTGCATAAAGTTTGGGTAAGGCTCATAGTACCCCAAACCATCCACAAGCTGCATTTCGCCATCGCCAAAAACCATATCTGCCGCCACACCAGTCTCATGATCAGCTTCTTCAGTTATTTCTTCTGCATCAGCTTCAAGATGCCTTAATCCACTAAGCTGGTTTAGCAGAAAACCATCAAGCCATGCGCTGGACCTTGGTAGTGGAAAAGCTAGCGACTCTGACAACTCAACTTTGACAACGGTGCCATCAGTACTAGTGCCTGCCGAGACGACATGATCAGAGGTATTGTCTGATTTCAGGTTCTCTTGTGACATTATTTTCTTTGCCCGTGGAGGCACACGTCCCGGGTGCCGTTGAGCAGCACCTGTGATGGTGTCCGCGAAGTTCACCTTGGCTTTCTTGCCGCGTATGCGCCGGGCTGCCATGTCGTATGCTCTTGCGGCCTCCTCAGCTGTGTTGTAGGTGCCAAGCCAGACTCGGACGCCCTTGCATGGGTCTCTGATTTCAGCTGCCCATTTGCCCCAAGGGCGCCGCCGGATCCCTCGGTACTGGGTCTTTCGCTTCCTGCTGACAACCTTGGAAGTATGGCCATTGAATTCCACGAAATTTGAACTGTTCATTTGGAATTCTGCATAAGGTACAAAAGAAACCTCAATTTAGTCCCCTCTGTGATTAGACCATAAGGATCCATAACTAGAATACAATAAATATTGCAATTCTCAAAAGCTATATGCTGGATCTCCTGTTGCATTTTTTACCATTTGACATATTCACATATGTGAGGATATGAAACCATGACAAGCAAGGTACAGCAGAACCTATTGGAAGAATGCCATCAAGAATTCAGCATGAAAACAAAAGGACACACCAAAGAAACAAAAATAGGAGCAATATAATCAAGAACCCAACAAAAATAGAATCTAAGGATAAGAAGACAAGGATTTCCTAATTATGAACCTTTTTCCTCACGCCCAAAATCCACGTCTTCCCCGCTACTGCAATCATCAAAGTCCTCAAAATCAGCTTCAAAGTCATCGTCGCCTTCATCAAACTCCCAAGACCTCCTTTTCCGGTTTTTCCCACTCTTGCTGCTGCGACTCTCCGCCCATAGGTCACCGGCAGTGACCGTTCGCCTCACTGGTGAGTAGAGATCACCGAGAATCGCCCCGCCGCACATGGCGAGAGTTTTACCAAGATCTAACAATGGAGATGGGGACAGGGGTGGGTGGTAGCACTCAATGCAGTTGAGTTTGAGCTTGCATATTTGTACCAGGATTGGCTTGTTCTAGGTGAGCTAATCTATTGCCATTGCCTGTAATATATTCTAGTAGCATTAGAGTAGTCTGTAGTACTATAGTGCAAGTGGAGTTGGTGAATGGACAAGTTGGCATTGGTGCGCCAGGATGCAAATGTTCTGCATTGGAATATATGTGGGTGCATGAACCAAATGGAGTACCTGGACAACATGACAAGTGTAATGATCTTCTGTGAACAAGTTGGCAACTTGTGATAAGCGCAATGTGCCAAAGTTAAACATCTACAAGGTATAAAATCTGTTTCAATTTGGCATTATAGTGGAAATTAGACACACACAAATTGCAATTTTGCTGCTTTTGTTCATTTGCAACTCAAATGGGTCATCCTGGTATTTTTCATGGGTTTTCAGTAATTTGCTAAAAGTAGAAAAGTTTCATTTTTCAGGCAAGCATCAGGTGGGCTTTTGAAGCAGAAGGTAGCCAATAGGAAAAGGGATATGTTGAACTTTTTTGGAACAAAAGAAGCACTATGCCAACAACAATGAACAAAATACAATAAAAATTGACAGAAACTCATCATTCTCAAGGCCACCTTATGGAACTATTGGATGTAGATGCCTGTTTAAATAAATGTGTGGAATATGTTTCCCTTTTATTTTAGCCTTTCCCACTTGGTCATCAGTCATCACAATGTCTAATAGTTCTGTTGGCCTATCTTTTATCCTACTCCACAATATAAGATATTTGCAAGCAGAAGACTGCAGTACTGGCTGGTCCTACATATCCCTACAATGCAAACTGAAATATTATGCGGTCACATTCTGAAGTTCTAGAGCCTCAAATAAATAATGGACCATCCAAACAGTACAGATTTTCTTCAACACGTGATTGAAAATGTTATGGGCCTAGAGGCACTAAAAACCATAACAGAAAACCTCAAGACCACTGCTCAACCTCAACCAGATCTGATTGCTTTCGCACATCGGCACATGTGGTCCAAGAGGCCAAGACATCTTAAAAAGCACAATTCAGCTGAGAGGATTCAGTCAACGTTTTCCAATAGAGTTGACCTAACACATCCATAACCAGCACGCACGAGAAATGGACAGGCTATGGAGACCAACAGGTTACAAGGTGAGCAAATTGGGCATGAAACACAAGTCTCCTTACCAAGCTGATATTCAGAACTTACACCCGGTCCGGTCACGGTCAGAACCTGAAGCCCTGAATCCACACGCCCGAAATCAAATTACAGTGGCAGGATGTGGTCTCGGTCATCCTCGACCATGCTTCTCAGAACCTGTCAAACAAGACAGAACGCACGAGTGAGAAACATAGTGCTGTACATGAGTTGCCCACCTGAGACCTCACCGTGCTCGGTTGAAAGAACGGGTCCTCGAGCTCCCAACGCTCACGCAGACGCTGCGAAGCATCCGGTACCTTCCTGCCAGGCTGCCAAGGTCTGCATCAGTGCATCACTTCCTCCCTCCCTGAGGCCGTTAAGGCGTCAATGGAGGTGACCAGGTGGGGCCGTGGGGGCCAGGACCCGGCATCCTCACATCGTGGCAGGGGAGTTCACCGGCGGCGGATTGACGGGACAGTGCGAAGGTAGCGAAATACCCTGGCCTTCAGCGTCGGAAGCGGCGACGGAGGGCAGCGCCGGCGAGAGGAGGAACTGGAACTGAAACTGTCCCCAGGGTATGTTTGTGCAAAAATTCCACACGTTTGGGCCGATTTGCAAACACGTTTGGCCTGATCAACGGCCCAATGTGTGAAATCGCGGCCCAGAAGGCCAGAATAGCGCCGCCGCCGGTCACTGTCGCCGGCAGGGAGGGCGGAATCGATTCACCTTCAAGCGACGAGAACGGCCTTCAGCACCGAGACGGGATCTTCAAGGGTGCTTCGGTGTCGGTAGAACTTGAAGCCAAGATGGCTAGAACGGGCGGGGCGGAGCACTGGAGCAATTACCCTTCCTCCGGAGGTAGTGTGGTTGCTAGCTCTGTCTTCTCGCATTCATGCGCTTCTATTAGTTCGATTCCTTTGATGCATGTGTCGGAACTTCATTTCCTCACTGAATTGGATCTACTGAGATACTGTAGATCGGCAGGCACATTTGTATTGAAGCGTTGTATGTTACATTATTAGGTGAATTTATATATGCGTTTTTCATGGATTTTAGTAGTTGTACCTATTTCTTTGCAAGGATTTTAGCTAGTTTTTCAAGTTACCTGCAACTTTGTTTTGTGGTGGCAATGAGTGAGAGGTCTTTAAGCATTAACCATTAAGTTATGGAAAATTTAGGGAAATGCTAAATCATGCCAGCCCCAAAATTTATGTAAAGTCACTTGTATCTTAACATACGCACCTCATACCTGATATTGAAAATGGACATGTATAAGTCAAATAAGACCGAGATTTATCTCTCATCAGACATCACTTGAAACAGTAATATATGTTAATTCTCTCAATGTTTTCTCTCTCTTTTATTTTATTTTCTCAAACATGCAGGAGAACTGTGTCATTATAATATGAAACGGTCTGATTACATGTCGAATCCATGACTGGTGTTTGTTTTATGTTAGTTCTCTCATTAGAAGTTCCATTTAAATATATAGCTAAAAGTAGCATGGCTGAATGCAGGACATTCTAAATGTAACCTGCACTAACGTACTAAAAATTGCTAAACATTTAAACTTCACTATTAGTGCTCTAACAGCGTCACAAAACCTTAGCTGTCTCATTCTTGTGCAAATTTCCCAATCCAAATGCCAACACGTGCACAAATACAGATTGAAGAACACTCAATGTAAAAGGTTTGCTGAAACGAAGTACTGAACAACAATATTCACAGGTACCATAGACTCAGCATTGACAGATGGTGGTCCTTGTGGAAGTTAGATAAGTGGCTTGTTCTGGTTGGCTTCTAGCATTAAACGGAGGCGGCTCACAACTTCTGTGAAGGTTGGTCTTTTATCAGGGTCATTTGACCAACACTGCTCCATCAGTTCCCTCCATTGTGGATCACATGATGCTGGTACTGGTGGTCTCAATGTGTTGCTCATTATTCCTCCTGCAAATTTTCAGTCGACAGTCAGAATCTCAGATGGTGTTCGAGCATAGGATAGCCTACACAATAACTTCTTAATGTTTTACACACCTATAACTCCTCCATGGTGCATGCCAGCATATGGCTCCTGGCCCGTGAGTATTTCCCACATTATGATTCCAAAAGAGTACACATCAACCTGTCGTAGTGTCAGATAAAGTTGAATTTAAGTATTAGATAATAAAAGAAACTAGAAGCACTTTTTCTCCTTTTCTTCTTCACTTAAGCAACTTGATTATGCAGAAATAACTTTTATGTATTATCTAGTTTCCATGTAAACCATAACCGTACTGAATAATAGAGTTAGGCAACTCAATTATCTTAGTACCAAAATCAGCATTCAATGTTTTATTTTTCAGCTTGATGAGTGCCATATGAAAAACCATATTGCAACAGCTCATTTTCTGTTTTGTAATATCATTACTTTTCGAGATCATCAAGATAGTTTGAGATCATTACTTTTAGAGAAATTTACTTTCTTGCTTGGGTACCTAGCTTGAATCAGGTTAGGAGTCTGGGAGATGTTCCTTTTCTTCCTCATGTATGCTGATGCTGTCATAGACTGGTGGAATTTCCGTTTTAAGTAATGTAAATGGGGTTATGGAAGAAAAATATCAAGTTAGTTTGAGAGTACTACCTTGGTTGATACCATATTGCTGCTCATTTCGAGCATTTCAGGAGCCATCCATGGAAGCGTTCCTCTCATTCCACCAGAGACCATGGTAGTTTGTTTCACCTTGGACAAACCAAAATCAGCTACCTGCAGTCAAGTGTACCGTTTGCTTTGTTTCAGTTCACATGGAAAGGAAGGGGATATCTACATATCTCTTGTGAGTTGTGACTCATTGTATACCAATATAAACATTACATTGATGGAAAGTAGCGCACCTTGCATATAGGACGAGATGGATCATTTAGATTCACCAGCAAGTTATCACACTTCAGATCGAAATGAATAATATCCTTGGAATGCAAGTATTCCATTCCAATAGCCACATCCATAGCAAGAGTTAACCGTTTGCGCCTGTCCAGAAATTTTTCTTTGCGCAGAAGAACTTTCTTGAGGGATCCACTAGCCATGAATTCTGTCACAGTTGCTAATGTTCCCCCAGGTCCATTATTCACAATCCCGTAGAATGCCAGCACATTAGGGTGGTGAAGTTTCGAGAGGATAGCTGCTTCTCTCCAAAACTCCACAATCTGCATGATAAATTTTGTTATTGCTCTACGATGAGCAAAGCCTAGTCCACGAGATCATTAGAGACTGATGTAGTGTTATTCTACTACTAACTGCCAAGTCTTAATTGTGATTGTGACTCCAATTTGTCGTGTTATTTTAAGTAACTAACCAGTCTATCTGTCTCAGATGATGGATAAATGAAGCAGCTATTCTTTATCCTTTTGATGGCAACATCTGTTCCCCTCCATCTTCCATGAAAGACAGTTCCAAATGCACCAGAGCCCATCTCCTGCAGATCTTCGAGGTCCTCATTGCTTATTATCTGTGACGTTAATCAAATGAATAATCAATGATACATTGCGGAAAATCATGTACAATGATGTGATTTGTTGGTTGTTCCCTATCCAGAACTGCAATATTACTTGTACTAAAGCTTCTTTTGTTCCTTATTTTTCTTTTAGCACCTTCTGTCTGTATTTTCCCAACAGTATTGTACATATTTTTTTCTTTCTTTACTGAAAGTTGGGGGGAGATCCCCACAATATTGAGATTCTCGCAAACATATAGTTCTGATTTAGCTAAGATTCCAGCTTAATTTCAAACAACCTACTCACCTGGACATTGCTTATAATATCTATATCCAGTGTTGCATTTGCAGGAAGGGCTAGTTTATTTTCTTTGGTTTGATGTACCTGTCATCAGAGGAAATGCAAAGGCTTTCATGGAAGCTCCTGGTGTTACCTCTTATGGGTACTTGTGTGGAGGTAACGAGATGTACCTCAAGCTCTGAGATTGGTGATGCAAAATTTTCAACAACTTCTGATGATGAAGTTACAACTTGCATATGGTTGCTATCGCCTCCAAGTGAAGCAGACCTAACAATTTGTACATCCTGTTGTCCACCACTGGGAGAAGCTTGTTGTTTATCCCTTGAAGAATTTACATAATCATTTTTCTGCAGCTCAGCTACCTTGCTCTCTGAAGATGTAAAAGGACGTGGGGAGGGTATTATTTCGCTGTCATTGATAATTGGGGTAGAAGGACTGTCTTTCTTGGAAGCGCCACTGCATATAACATCAGGAAGTGTATGCTCTATACTCCCTATGGTATTCACTGACAATACCCGCTCATGGGTGTATGGATTCACATTGATGTGTGTGTTGCCCCACAAAATGTGAGGTCCTGCTTCATTTGATTCAGATAACTGGGTAATAGCAGGCCACTCTGTCCAGTTATGCAACTGTGTGGTCCTAGTTTTGGTGAGCTGATCAGAATCGAAATAAGGGATGGCTTCTCCTGGTGTATGCCTTATTGTTTTTATCATGCTTTCATCAGAGCTCAGGCATTTATGCACTTGTTTTTTATAATCTCCTGAAGGAGATGCAAGCATTTCATATACAGCTCTTCCAACAGGCTCTTCTGTCACCAACTTCTGAAAATCGGTTGAATTGTTGGACTGTATAGATTGGATGATTGTCTCACTCTGTTCTCTCATTAACATGTTTACTGGACTGGTATGTTGTGTTGGGCTGCTATAGTTTGAACTCAGTGATGGCATCCTCAAACTGTTCTCGTCATACGGTATGATCAGCTCTGTTCTTAATGATGAACTTTCCTTATCTCTTTCAGTATTTCGACCTATTTTTGACTTGTTGGTTTCTGTCCTTTGCAGTTCAGGAGTCTTACTGGATGTGCCATTACTACCATTTAGCGCCCAGTTAGATGGATATGCGAATTCCAATGGTATTGATGAAGCAGGGTGAATATTTCTTGACTTTCTGGCAGGATAGGAACTTGCCTTGCCCTCGTCACTCCATATAGCACAGCCTTGATTGGCCATTTGTTCCATGACAATGGGAGGAATCTTATGTAGGGGGACCCTGGATGCCTTCGGTAAAATTGTAACAATACTTTGTGAACGCTTGCTCCTAATGAATGGCGAAGCTTCTTCAGTCCTTCCTGTAAGTGATCCTTCGTCATCAATATCAAAGATCAGCTGATCCAGATCGCTGGCTGACGTACTTCCAGGACCCTGTGCACTTAATTTCTCACCTAGTCCAGTACTGTATCCATATCCATTTATTAAAGCTATATATTGTGCTTCAGTATCTTCGTCTGATGCACTCCCCACAACAAAATGCACATGGTGCTCATCATCTTCATCTGTGAATAGGTACATAGCTGGCCTTTCTTTGCTTTCTTCTAGTATAATGCACTCATCAATCATATGGTGAACATCATCATCAGTGGCAACAGAAATGAGCACATTCACTTGTTCCCCTGGCAAGTGGTACTTGACTATGTGAGCTTGCCTGATGAGCTTGGTTGTCTTGTTGACCAGTCCTTGCCATGACATTCCCTGGCTAATCTGAATGAGATGCTTCTCGCCACCAACATACCGGAGCTTACCATCTATTGGCCTTGGTAGGAATCTGCCTCCAAAGTTGCAAATGAACTTCATTATAGTTGCTCCGGAGTTATATGTCTCTTGTGGGTTCCTCGTATTTGATCCTTGACTGCTTGTGTCACTGAAAGGAGGAAATGACAGCAGCTTCTTTGATCGTTTATCTCCAGTACTATTAGCTTCTTGCCCCCAAGGAGTGAAGCTGGTGTTGGTGGTCCTGTCATCAGAGATGATCGAAACCAAAGGCTTCCTTGTGTTTGCCCTGTCTTGCATGAATTCAAGAGCAAACTCTTCTCCAGTTCGGAAGGAATAATTCAACAACTGTGTCTGCCCAGTCTTAACGAAAAACACTGGAGGCCTAGGGCTGGTATTTAGGACACTTGTTGAAGCTTCTGGGAGTCTTATGTGTGCAACATCAGGACCTCCAGCTCCAATTGTTTCTAACTTGTATGGAGAATATACAACGTTCTTTGACATTACCTCTCAGGTCAGCCTTTGATCTAAGTTGTAGTTCTCAATCCATTTTTAGTACCTAAGCAAACTATGACATTAGCTTTTGATCTGAGAATACACATAGCATTCCTATTCAGCTAGTTGTAGTTTTGTTTCCTCATGAGCTTGGAGATACGGTCTGGGTATATGCAGTTAGAGGGTCAAAATGATAAGATATAACTTGTATCTCACAAGAAATTATTACAATTTCTTCAAATCGTAAGGTTATAAGATAAGGCATAAAGTCAAAAGCTTAAGGCTTAGCCATGATGCTTATTACAAGAAAGTATTCAGTTATCCTCAAACTTTGTATTCTTGTTTCTAGTGTGTGCTACTAGTGATTATACAGTGTTTGCCAATATTTACAAAATCAAATAATATTTGACTATCAAGTATAACATTTACTTCAGTATAATATTAGGCAGATCACTGGGGCCCAGATAAGTAATTACTTCTGCCAAAGGGAACATTAAGTAATAGGTACGTTTACATGGTTTGTGAAGATTCTTGTTCTTCTTCTGAAGGTAAAAGTTGCAAAGGAAGTAGAAAGGTATAGGAGAAGATAGGTGCTAACCCTTGCTGAAGACTGATGGAAACGACCCTTGACAGCTTATGAGCAGTTGGTATGTACCACCTACAACTCTACCTTTGCGTCTGTGATGCTTGAGAGACTATATAGATGGGTGAGGTTTATTTAGAATAATAATAGCAGATTTCAAGATGAACTGGAATGGTGTTGGGGCAATGGGGTCTAAACTGAGTCATCTATGGAGCAATTAATAGGTTTCGTCTAGACTTCACATTGGATGACAGCAATGGGCTATATAATTTGGATCGTGGCTGCTACTGGTTGAACAGTTTTTTCCCCTTAGATATCCATAGATTGCACTTCACTGGCAGCCTAGCTGGTCAATGGTTGTTAATGTAAGTGGTGTGAAGTATATTATACTGTGACACATCGATCAGCTTTAAATCTATGCGTTCACATCATGACATCAACATGTAATAGACACTTGTCCGACCATGAAATGAATATGGCATACACTGTAATTGCATATCGAACGAAGAAAGGCGGACTTACTTGCCTGATTATCTATCTATTTTGTATATAAAAATGTACCCCCCCCCCCCCAATTTGTCTCAGTCAGATACTTAGACATAGCTATTGTGGTTCATTATTACCACACTATTATAGCACTAGTATGCATCATATTCATTTCTATACAGCCATTTGTAGACCAATTGTATTGAAATTATAGTTTTCGGCCGTCAGAAGATGAGTAGCTTTCGTACGCAAACTGGACTCTTTAGGTGGGACTTTATTGAGTTTAGCCATACATTGGTCCCACCACTTGTGTACTAATAGATCTTTTAAGTTGACCTGTGACTTCTTGACTAGAGATATTTTGATTCACTTGCCATCAGATGATTGTGAATCTTCTCTTCCCTTCGTGCTTCTTTATTTATCTACCAGCAGATGAGAACTAACCATGAGTAGTTTACCCAATATGTTTTGCTTAGTTTTGTTGGGATGCTAAAAATGCCTGCTGTTTTACCTAGGTGTTGCAGTTACCAGGCCCATATTTCTGGCTTAAAGGCGCTTGGTTGGTCACAGTTGACGAGTACTGTTACCTAGGAGTACGTGGAAGCTCATATTGATGATCAGACAGCACTGCACCGCAGACGTACGAGTGTACGAGATGAACAGTTCATGTAGGTTGTTTTCTTTCACTATGCAAGGGATTTGTCACTCAACCTTCTCCCGTGTACTGCAAGAAGACATGGCGATCCGTCATACAGATGTCGATACTTGACACCGCTATCCCTTCAGCACTGATTTTGGCTCCCCGACGGCTTTGGAATGTCTGCACTCTGCAAGAGCAGGAATTCCAGGCAGATGTTTATTGACACGTATCCAAACCGAAGTGTACAATCATGAGAAGCAAAGCAAGAAACACATGTTGAAATCAAACACGCTCAGTCCAATCAATGATCCCGGCCAGTACATGCCCCTGCTGGTCAGGTACGGCATGAGCCAACAACTCTGAGCAATCAAGCACTAGTACTTGCCTCCACGGTGCATGAGCACGAACAGTTCCACCTCGAAGAGCCCCGTCTCCGGCGTGGGGTTACCGATGATGGTGGTGAGCGAGTACCCGCGCGCGAGCCTAAACTTTCCCGTGCCACCGACCACGGCGCGCTCGAAGGGGACGCCCTTGGACGCGACGAGGAGGCCCTCCACGGAGAGCGTGCTCCCGGCGTGCTCGCCGGCGGTGAACACGAGCGCGATGGACGTCAGGTACTTCCCTCCCGTCGTCCCGAGGCTCGTGCCCACCATGAGCGACTGGTACCGGCCGAGGAGCTGCGACGACCGGTCGCGCCCGGCGCGCAGCTCGTGGTCCACCACGATGATGCTCCCGAACGACGAGCTGGCGCCGAGCGGGGATGGCGCCACGAACGCGAACGTGGCGTTGGCGGGCGGGGCTAAGGTCTCGTGCACGTAGAGGTGGATGCGCGTCAGGCCGAGGTCGTCGTCGCCGTAGCCACCGGCGGCGAGCGACGACGACGACGCGGCCAGCAGGAGGAGGAAGAGTGAGAGGATCTGCATATTGTAGGAGGAGGCCATGGTGAGCTTCGGGTCCTAGTTGCTTCGATTTGAATTGGCATTGGACCTTGCTTCCCCTGCTTTACATAGACTCAGCGGATTGACTTTGCGCAGATGCAAACGCGCAGTAGCTGCTGCTTGTGACTTGTAACTTGGCATTGCCAGCTTCGTTTCCGTATGCAATCATAGAACATGGGCCGGAACAATCATAGAGCATATGAAATTGGCAAATTGCCTCCATTGCCGGATACAATACTAAAAGTCAGACAAAAACTGCAGGCCGTCGGTCTTATTCCAACATTTGCCACAGATGCCACGTCGGTGTACCACTGTCCCTCATGTGCTGCTATTCCATCATGACAGTTTGCCCGAGTGAATTAGGAGACTTCAGTTCTGATATAATCTTCAGATTATTACGAAGAAGATGTAGGAAGTATAAAACATGTTCAGAAAATATCTAGTGCTGTTGGTATATGAAATGATAGACATGAGCATACTCTATAAAGACAAACAAATGAATGGGCAGATCAAACCCTGGCTCAGCAGGGGAGTCCTCCTGGAAGCAGAGCAATGTTCAGAACACCGCTTCGATCGTAGCACCGTCAGTGTTGCTGAGACGTCGCGACATGTGTTTCGTCATCTTGAGTTCCATCTCCCCATCGTCACCGTTCCAAGCCACCTCCACGCCGGTGAGGACAACAAAATCCTCGTCGGCATCCTTGGCCGCAGCTCGGAAGAACCTCGCGACGCAGAACCTGCCGGAGCCCAGGTTCACGATCTGGGGATCCTGGCATTCCTCGGTTGTGCCATCGTGGAGCTCCTTCCAAGGCCCCACCAGCCGTGGCCTGTAGCCCATGGGCGAGAGGTCAGCGGCAGCCAAGGCCTTGGCATCGGCGGCGAGCCCGAACCAGAGGTTGAGCTCGGGCACGTGCTCGACCTTGCCGGAGAAGGGCAGCGTCCACTCGCCGACCTGGGTCCACGTGTGGCTCTCCGCCGTGTCCATCCAGTATGTGCCGGCGCCTTCCACCGACACGCAGATGTGAGAGCCGCCGCCGACCACCGCGTAGGCTGTCACCTCAAGGCCGGTGATGTTCTCCCCATTGCGTGGCTTAGTCTTACGGATGAACGGCGGCGACGGCAGGGGGTCGCATTGCCAAAACTTCTGGCGATAGGAAGGATCATTGTTCAGAAAGCGGTTGATCAAGAGCTCGAACTGGTCGCCATGTTGGGGAAACCTCTCCATGATGTAGAGGCTGCTACCACCGGGCAGGGCATCGTCATCTCCGGGACAGTGGATGGGGAGGGAGAAAGGCATCCGCTTGGGCTTACGGAGGGCAGGCATGGACCCCAAGACGCTCGTGTCGCCGTCGGCGTGGACGATGAAGCCCCGGCCCGACTGGTCCACGCAGACCACCTTGCGTTCGGCCAGAGGGAAGCAGTGGATCTTCCAGTCATCCATGTCGTCGGAGTCTCCGGGTCGGAAGGTGAAGCTGGGCGCCGGAAGCTGGATCGTCTCCAAATTGGAGAGCCATCTCCGCGCTGCACGAGCTGATGCTCTTCCACCATCTCGGCGTGGCGGCGCGTCATCGTAGAAGAGTTCCGAGCAGATGTCGTCGATGCAGCGCAGTGATTTGATGCCAGGGATGCGGTCGTTCACGAGCACGTTCAGATACTCCCGCGAGAGGCCCATGAACATGGGCCGCTGCAGTGACCTCAGCCTCATCGATCGATCCTTGTCCCTTGCGAATTACGATCTGCAAATTAGGGATAGAGAACATTGAAATGGTGTCATGATACATACGATCAATAGGACAAGCTGATTTTGATTGGGGAGAAAAAGAACAAAGAAACACATTGGCTGAATTTCGATCTGTTCAACTAATTCATTATGCATGGACGACGGCGTTCTTCATGAGATTGAGATCTTTACTATTTCGTCTAACAAAATCATGCATGGAAGTTCAGCCCGGACGTATAACAGATTGTATGATCCTTAGTTATCTGCAGCTGCAGTTTCTAGCAAGGGCTGAAATCATGGAGCTAGCACTGCTCATGTAACCCTATATGGAAGGCAAGCTATTGAGATCCAACGGGAGTGGATTGATCGATCGAAACATTGTGCAAAATCGGAAGAGGTGAAGGTGGCGGCGGACATGGAGTTGGAGATCCAAGGAGCACCAGGGGCGGCGGCGCTCCTAGAGCTTCAGCCTACGACGAGCTGTCAACAACAGAGTCATGCACGATGGTGGCGTGGCGTGGATCGCCCAATATACAGCGTGAGTATTGGGCCCGGCCCAATCGCGAACAAACAAAACCCTTCCCTTCCTCAATCCCTACCCTAATTAGGGATAGAGGATCCTCATTTTGATCTAAAATCCTCATTTCACACCAAAAGTAACTTATTTTTAATCTTAAATATCTTATAAATAATGTTTTTGTAAAAAAAACTGAAACGGTTGGCTTAAAGCTACAAGTAAACTAACACCTCAATTATTTGTAAAATCATATTATCAATACCATTAATCTGTCCTTCTGGTAATTATAAAACTTTACTTTTTTGAGATAAATTTATAAAAGTTTATTTGGCCTTGCTCTTGATTATCTGCACGGCTGCTGGCCATCATGATAACCATTCACCTTGGGATAAAGCCCAGTTAATGATAACCATTCCGCATTCCCCACACACAACTGAACAGACGGAGCCGCAGCCTCCTATTCGTCTTCTTCAACGTCACTTGCGGCGGCGGCGGCGGCGATGCGAGCGCGAGACCAGGTTTGGCCTCCACGAAGTTCCTCTCCCTTTCTATTTTGCTCAGTTGAGCGTAGTTGCGTGGCGGCGCTCTAGACGAACTAGCAAGTCTTTGATGAATGGATCTTCTACGTTCGAAAAAAAAAATTAATGGATCTGCTGGCGGGCAGAGGCGCGTCCACCTGGGATGTGTGTGTGTGTGTGTGTTTTTGCATCTAATATAATGATCGACTTTACGCTCCCCCATCATATCGGATCTCATCTTTGCAGGTATAACTCGATAGCAGTTGGCAAGGAATCGAATCGACGATGGGCGTGTCGCGGCGGTTTTTTTATGTAATCATGGATGACAACATCTTTTACGGCGCCAGCAAATGCGACGCCGTCACGAAATCGCTGCGCTGTATCGACGTCGCTCGCGCCCAGTTCTTCCAACCAGACACGTCGCCGTCGCCGCAGTCGTGGACGGAGATGGAGACGATCGAGCTTCCCAGCCCGACCTTGAGCTTCAGAGCTGCCAAATACCGCTGCTTGCCGGTCGCAGATCGCAAGGTGTTGTGCACGGGCTGGGGAAGTCGCCAGCAGCCTTTCCTCTTGGACGCCGACACGCGCCAAGTGGTGACCATGCCCACCCTCACCAAATTATACTCGTCGGATCCCGTCACCCTCTTCGTCCCCAGCGCCGGCGACGCCGCCGACGACGACGCCGACCCCGAAGGCAGTCTCTTCTTCTTGAAGAAGTGGGCCGAACATGAGAAGAAAGGACTACATGAAACCCTCGGCCTGCTATGCGACCAGTTCCAGGCCTTTGTGTACCGCAGGACCAGCACGAGGTCCCCTTCCAAATCGTGGCGCCAGCAATATCTCCCGCCACCGCCATACGTCCGTGACCCCAAGTACCGGAACAAGAGCACCAAGATCAACTCCTACACCGTCGTCGGCGGCGGCTCACATATCTGCATATCCGTCGACGGCGCCGGCGCCGGGACATACTGCATGGACACCGTGAGCCACGCATGGAGCAAAGTCGGCGATTGGACGCTACCCTTCAGAGGCAAGGTCGAGTATGTGCCCGAACTCAAGCTCTGGTTTGGACTCTCCGACTCGGACAAGGACCAATGCCTGGTTGCTGCTGACCTCTCCTCTCTCGACTCCGGACCGGAGCTAGTGGGCACCTGGAAGGAGCTTGATGACACCCCCGACGGATGGTACCAACCGCAGCCGCGGGATCCTCGGCTTGTTTACCTTGGCTCTGGGAGATTCTGCATTACAAGGCTCATCAGCCTTTTGATTTTGGAGCGTGACGACAAGGGCTCTATTGTTGATACAAGTCGCGAGGAATTTGCTGTGTTCACCGGTGTGGAGGTGATGCCGCAAGCCCACGATGGTGCTAGTGGCGGCCGCGATGGACTCCGAGTGATCAAATATCAGTCGACACGCACGCCAGTGGACACTTTCATTGAGGCTGCGTTCTGAGTTAATTATTTGTGTGTCTTTATTTTTTTTCATGGTTCCTGTGTTTACATGTCGTCTGAACAAATTTTAGGACTTGCATTAATTGTATGAGATACCAGGGTGCATTTCCCACACTTTTATTTCCCCGATATGTTACTCTCTAAATCATCATTTAGAGAGTCATAGGAGTAAAAATTATTTTTGCATCTTTATACTTTCCAATAACTTTTATATATCTTGTGCGTAGTCAAGAGAGTCATCATCGCTCTCCATTTTTGGAAATCCAGAATAGAGGATATTTATATTTGGATATTCAACTGAAGATGTTGTTGGATTGTGTTTTTCGCAAAGATATTTATTTATATGAATTAGAAAAAATATAAAGAGTCTCTTGGAGTTGCTCTAACATGGAGGCAACTACATTTAGAGGCCTTTCCACCTAGTGGAGGGCCCTCCATAGTTACATCTTTTAAACGTACTAGGGCATCACACGACATAAGAAAATCACTTATCATTTCTTAGAACATTGTATATTTGCAAAGCATACCAACTATACAAGAAGTATGATCCAGTGTCTGCGAAATGGGAGGCCAGTGAGAAGAAATAACATGGCCCACAAAATAAATGATCAAAACATAAGCAAACATAAATACATGGATTTGTTGTACAACTGCTAGGGCGATGATGGCACTTCCATAATGCAGCCTCCCAAGCACACGAAGGTAGAGCAATAGCAGGTAGTACCCGTGAGGCGGTGACCATGGAGGGCAGCCCCACTTTCGAGATAGATCCAGATACTGGAGTGACAACTCTGGCTCCCAATCCCAAGTGCCATAGAACGACGGCTATGTTGGCTCGCACTGACACCCTCAAGGGTCATCCACATGCCTGGCACATCTCTACCCCTGATTCATGGAGGTCAGCCCCACTTTCCATATGCTTAGATCCAGATAGTGGATCATCCACATGCCTGGCACATCGCTACCCCTGATGCATGGAGGGCAGCCCCACTTTCCATATGCTTAGATCCAGATAGTGGAGCGACAACTCTGACTCCCAACTAACATGGAACGGCTCCCAACTACCATAGAATGACGGCTATGGTGGCCCGCACCAGCGCCCTCAAGGGTCAGCCACATGCCCGGTACATCGCTACCTCTGACGCATGGAGGGCGGCCTCACTTTCCATATGCTTAGATCTAGATAGTGGAGCGACAACTCTGACTCCCAACTAACATAGAACGACTGCTATGCTAGCCTGCAACGAAGCCCTAAGGATCATCCATATGCCTAGCACATCGCCACACCCGACACTTAGCTCCTTGGGATTTTGATGTTGTTTTAATCTACTTATTCAAAAAAACTCTAATGACATGTTGAGTTTGGATGAAAATTCCATTTTAAAAATGATGAGTAGATCCTAGTTTTCATAAGATTTAGTTAATTTTTTTTTGTTTGGCTGCAAAAAATGGTCATTGCTTATGTTTAAGATTGCTTGTATGTCTCATTTAAATACTCTCAATACCCATAATGGTGACCATGCGTAAAAGCACAACCTAGCTTAGCAGCACCACGTAGGCAACTTGAGATCCCTCTTTTTAGCTCCTGGTAAACAATGTGCAGGACGTAATTGATTTCACCAAAAAAAAACGAGTTAAATTTAGAAGACTGACAAAATTATAGTACTATTACGGGAAAGAATATTGCAATATATGAAGTACAAAGAGGCTTCCATTGCTAAAATTTCTTATTTTTTCTAAAAGGAGATTGCTAAAATTTCTAAACGCTCCATCTGACAAAGACACATTCTAGAGAAAAAAAATGGCATAGCAAGGTCCCTGGCCCTTTAAAAAGGATCAGAACACAAGATTGAATAACGTTCCATCTGACGTGCGCTTCGACTTGTGCTTGACCAATTGGAGTTCACCAACGCCATCCACTGGCGCCATTACCTCCACACCGGTGAGCACAGCAAAACGATTGGAGGTCAGTTCAGTGCCCGAGCAGGTCTTGACAATCCCCCTTGTGTGGAAGGAGCTTGCAACGATGAACCTCCCGGAGCCGAGGTGGACACGTTGGGACTCTAGCGGTTCCCACCATTTCTTGAGCGTTTTGTCAGACTCGGCGCTCCCGTGCTCGAGCGCGTCGTCGTCAAGGTCGAGGCTCCAGCTCCAATCGCACACCACCGACGGCTTGGAGTCCATGGAGGAGAGATCAAAAGCACCCAAAGTCTGAGTGCCAAGGGTTGCAAACCAGAGCTTGAGCTCGGGAACATACTCAGCCATGCCCTCGAAGGGTAGCGCCCACTCGCCGACTGCGCTCCATGTATGCTTCACCGTGTCCAAGCAGTGGGTGGCAGTGAACGACTGGAAGAAACCGTTGATGCCCTTGGTTGATATGCAGACATGGGAACCATCGCCAAGCACGGCGTAGGAAGTGATCTTGTTTCGGTAGCTCTGGTACCTACTGCCACGGAGGTATGGCGGTGGCGGGAGGAGTTGGCGCTGCCAGGATTCGGAGGGGGAGGTCTTGCTGCTCCGGCGGTACGCGAAAGCCTCGAACTGATGGCTTGGTCGCAACTTGCTATATCCCTCATGTTTAGGCCTCCTCTCCATAACGAAGAGAATACCTTCGGGGTCGTCACCGGCGGCGGCGGCGCTGGGGACGAAGACGGAGATGGGCTTCCACTTGAGGTTGTCGACGGCGGGGACGGTCACCACGTGGTGCGTGTCCGCGTCGAAGACGAAGGCGTCGTCGCCGCCCTGGCCCGTGCAGAGCACCTTGCGATCTGAGATCGGCAGGAAGCTGCTGCCGGTTGTTTTGGAGCTCATGGTATGGCTGGGAAGCCGAATCCGCTCCATCTCTGGCGCCGGCGGCGGCGGTGTGCCCGGAGGATAGAAGAAATCGCCGCGCGTGAGGTCGATGCGATGCAGTGATCTGGTGCCAGAGGTGGAGTTGTTCATGATCACATTCAGAAACCGTCGCGAGAGGCTCATCGTTGGATGTTCCGATGAAGCAGAAGGGATGACCGCAGTGGAGATCAACCTCGCCTCTCTGCGCTCGCCTCGCCGCCGCCGAAAGAGAAGCCGAACAGGAGGGCGTTCATGAATGGGCTAGGTTAGGTAGGTAGGTGAGGTGCCGCAGGTGGGTGTGGGTGTGTGGCGATCATGAATGGGCTAGCTGGGCCTAATCCTTAGGTCTGGATTCTTTACGCGGGCCTCTTTTACCAAAATGTGCTGGGCCGAGTGAGGCTAGTTCTCTCGCGTAGCGCCGCTCTGTACGGCTGCTGCTTCACTCGCTCATCACCCCCCTACCCATCCCCCGCCGCCGCCGCCGCCGTCTCTCCTACCGTCGCCATGGCGGCAGCACCCGCCGTCACCGCGTCGTCCTCCTCCTCCTCTTTTCTATCTCAGTCGTCGTTCTCTCTCAAGTACCCGACTCTTCCCTGTAGTACGGTTCGTGGCCAATCAGATAGATACGTCTAACTGTGGCACGCCGCATGCTTGCAGGGCATCGAAGAGCACCCACCGCCGACCCGCGGGGAGAAGTTCTGTCACTGTGCGCTGCGTCAGTAGCCCGCCGGCCGTCGATACATGTACTGCCAAGCCCCTCGTGTTTATACACTTAATCGCTCATGGTTTCCATCCATTAGTTTTTGTTAGAGGCATCCATTCATTCGAATACTACAGGTGCTGGTGCCGATTAGGGCATTATTCTAGGGGTAGTAGCTTCGTGTTTGGCTGCTGCTGTATTCATGTAAAGATTTGCCTCGAGATGTTGCAGGAACAGATATACGGGTGTTGTTTGCTAATATTTTCTTACTCCTGTTCTAAAGCTTACAAGACTAGCGTCCCGCGCAATGCTAACATGGCCAAGCTCCAAGCAGGATATTTATTTCCTGAGGTTATACATTATTCTCATCCTTTCCGTCTCTTGCTGGTGATGTAGATTTGGCTTCTGATAATGTCTATTTGTTGACTGTCAAACAGATTGCCAGGAGAAGAGCGGCTCATTTGCTTAAGTACCCTGATGCTAAGATTATAAGCCTTGGGATAGGTGACACTACGGAGCCCATTCCACATGTCATAACGAATGCCATGGCAGAGGTGCCTCCTTGCTGTGAAAAATAAGAAACTAATGGCGCTATCAGTTGTATATCTTCATTCAACCAAAAAATGGCAATGTTCCTTAGCGGTGCTTTCACTTTTTTTTCATTTATTTATTTGTTTTGTTCTACTTGTACATATTTGTAGGAGTTTTATAAGAAAATTCATCTACATGTTCTTTTTCTTAACACATATTTCAGTTAGATTATTTATTCATTAGTATATTTGTAAATGCAGAGAGCACATGCCTTGTCAACAATTGATGGCTACAGTGGTTATGGAGCTGAGCAAGGTGAAAAGGTACTATATCTTGTGTTTTTGTTAGCAACTTTTCATGCATCAATAGATTGATGCAGATAGATGTTCCTCTTTGAGATGAGTTCGGATAGCTGTTTAACAGCTGAGTTGTGTGTATCTATTTTTGTGGAGGAGCGTAGCTGTAAGATTGGCTGACCTTTAGTAATTGTTTGAGGAGGATTGACGTTCTGTTAATAAAGGATAACTATTTTTTAACTTGTTATGCTCTGGTTTCTAAGAGTTCCGTTTCATAACCATTTATGCCTATGCAAAGTGTTTGGTGAGTTGAGATTTTTCTTTCACTTATCCTTACACGTGCTTGCCTATTTGATTTAATTTGCTTACATGAATTAACTTCCAAATTTTTAAATGAGATGCACAGTTTACTCTTTGACCTGATCAACTTAGTTGTTATATTCACCGTATGAAATGTTATGTGGGTTGTCAATGCAGAAAGTAAGGGCAGCAATTGCAGCAACCTACTATGCAGACCTTGGTATTGAAGATTCAGACATATTTGTCTCTGATGGTGCCAAATGTGACATATCTCGCTTGCAGGTACCAAAAGAACTCACATCTTCCCTAAAGGTTCATGTTAAATAGCTTGTTGACAAGTTTCCTGATTCTAATATTCCAGCTCCTTTTTGGATCTAATGTGACGATTGCAGTCCAGGACCCATCATACCCTGTAAGAGAATTGCTGAATTCACTTTAATTCGCATATATATTCATATTCGTGATTCTGAACTTTATGTGATAATAATGGTTCGTTTTTATAGTTGTTTTCATACTGTTACTTTTGATTTAGCTGTTACTTATTTAGTTATTTTACCTATTTTCTTATGAAATTAAAGCATGTCTTTCATTTTGACAGGCATATGTTGATTCAAGTGTAATCATGGGCCAAACTGGCTTATATCAGCAAGATGTTCAGAAGTATGGGAACATCGAGTACATGAGATGCAATCCCGAAAATGGATTTTTCCCTGATCTGTCTACTGTCCCACGAACAGATATAATTTTCTTTTGTTCACCCAACAACCCTACTGGTGCTGCTGCATCGAGGGACCAACTGACAAGACTAGTCAAATTTGCTAAGGACAATGGGTCCATTATTGTATATGATTCTGCCTACGCTATGTACATATCAGATGATAGCCCAAAGTCTATCTTTGAAATTCCTGGAGCAAAAGAGGTGGGTTTTGTGTTTCAGTGGTTTATTTATTTATACCGCATATTAGATTCTTTTCAGCCCTTAATTGCATTTTTCTCTGGCGTGTTTAGTGCCATGGTTATGATGATAAGCACATACTTTTCTCCAAGTAAATTGAAATGCAATTTTGTCATCATGGTTTGTTTATGCAGGTTGCCCTTGAGACAGCATCGTTCTCGAAATATGCTGGGTTCACTGGTGTCCGTCTAGGTTGGACTGTTGTCCCCAAGGAACTTCTTTTCTCAGATGGACATCCAGTTGCTAAAGATTTCAATCGCATAGTCTGCACTTGCTTCAATGGCGCATCAAACATTTCTCAAGCTGGTGGCTTAGCTTGCCTCTCTCCAGAGGGGCTGAAGGTAGCATTTCGATTTGTGGTTTCAAATTAACCCTTTTGTGTTGTTTCTGCTCATATCTGTTTGTTCCCATTCAGGCTATGCATGATGTTGTCGGCTTCTACAAGGAAAACACTGAAATAATTGTCGACACATTTACATCGCTTGGATTCAATGTGTATGGTGCCAAGAACGCTCCTTATGTGTGGGTGCACTTCCCTGGTCGCAATTCGTGGGATGTGTTCGCCGAGATCCTTGAGAAGGCAAACGTTGTCACTACCCCTGGCAGTGGGTTTGGACCGGGCGGCGAAGGCTTTGTGAGGGTCAGTGCATTTGGCCACAGAGATAACATCATTGAAGCCGCTAGGAGATTAAAACAGCTGTACAAGTGATCACCAACGCCGCTTCAGTATCGTCTTGGGAGGACGGTATCAATAAGATTGCAGCAGGATCTGGAACACCAAATTCGCTCTGTCCAACTGCCTTTAGATATTAGAAGTGAAACTTGAGAATCGTGTAGGTTTTTATGTGGTGTTTCTTCTTTCAAACCATTTCCAATTCGAAATGATGCTTGTTGTATCTGCTAGAAATTTGAACCACCAGGAAGTTGTTATATGGCCTATGTTCGTTCCCTTGGCATTCATGTGCTGTTACTTTTCCGGGCTCTCTGGGATGCATCACATAATACGTCTGCTATAAAATTGTATTTTTCTGTTTTTTCAAGGGTATCCTTGTAAAATGGACTTTAACCATCACATTTTATGAATGAATATTTCTCAGTTTCTCCAAAAAAAAAAGGAAGAGAGAGAGCTACTGAACAAACAAGCTAATTTTTATTTTTTTTTTAAAAAAAATGCCGGCAGCTGTTTGTGCAATTCAATGCATGATGTTCCATTCCGTTTTGTTGTGTTTACCTGACCCGCTCCGCTAGCAGGCCGGTCGCTGCCGCCGCCGGCGAGCTACCTGCCAAGCCTTGTGAACAAGCAGCATATCCGACTGGGCGGATCGATCAACACTTGCAAGATCGCTTGGAACCATTCTTTTTGTTGACGCGCGCTCGATTCTCAGTGTAACCGTGTAAGACAATCTGACCAGGCCAGCTAGCATTTTTGCACGCCTGCGATGCTCCATGTCCTGTCCGGTTGTCCTTCTTCAATCGGTTCATGGCCACTCCGACGAGCCCAGACCTTGCCACCGTTGCTATATATACATACATGGCGCGACGCCACACCTCGCAACCAAGACTCAAGGCACACGAAGCAGCAGCGCCACACCCATCCCCAGCTCAGGTCTCTGTCGTCGATCGTCGCCTCGCCGCCGTTAGACATGGCCACATCGCCGTCGCTGCTTCTGGTGCTCGTCGCCACCCTGGTGGTCGCACTCTTCTCGCCGGCCGTCGTCCTCGCCTCCGGCAGGGAGCAGCGCACACGCATCCGTGTGTACGTGCACGAGCAGTTCTCGGGCCCCAACGCTACGGTGGGGTCCGTATCGCCATCCCCACTCGGCGCCAACTCGACGTTCGGCGAGGTGGGCGTGGTCGACGACGTGCTGCGGGCCGGGCCGGACCCGTCGTCGCCGGAGGTGGGCCGGTACCAGGGCCTCTTCGCCGGGGCGGACCTCGCCGACGCCAACTACTTCTCGGCCATCACGCTCGTGTTCACCGCCGGCGAGCACTACGGCAGCACGCTGTCGATCCAGGGCAAGTACGGATTCCCCGGCGACGAGGTCCTCGAGCGCGCCGTCGTCGGAGGGACCGGTGGGTTCAGGTTGGCCCGCGGCTTCTCCCTGCTCCAGGTCGTCAGCACCCCGCCGGAGGCCGCCGTGTTCCAGCTCGACCTCGTCGTGTTCACGCCCCGTCCTCGCCGGGACTAAGCTTAGCTTCGTCGTGGACGGTGATTAGAGCCTGTAATGTTTCGTTCTCCACGCGTTGACAGTTTGTTTTGATGATGATGTTCAGTTCTCCTTACAAATAATAAACTATTTTGAGCTACCTTGAAATAAAAATTGACACTGAGTGAGGCTTTTACAAATAATTTACGTTCTTTACCGAATTAAAATCTAGCCCATTAGCATCATTCCCTCCTATCTCAGCTCGCTACGCCGCAATGCAATGCAACTATGAAATGATGTTCCATTCCGTTCTGTTTTGTGTAGCTGACCGGCTCCGCTAGCAGGCCATCGCTGCCGCCGCCGGCGAGACAAGCCTTGTGAACAAGCAGCGTATCCGACTGGGCGGATCGATCAACGCTGCAAGTTCTGTTGGGACAATTCTTTCTGTTGATTCGCGCTCGATTCTCAGCGTAACCGTGTAATCTGAACAGGCCAGCTAGCATTTTTGCACGCCTGCGATCCTCCATGTCCTGTCCGGTTGTCCCTTTCATGGCCACTCCGACGATTCTATATGCATACGCGTATGGCGCGGCGCCACACCTCGCAACAAGACTCGAGGCACGAAAAGCAGAACGGACGCACCGACCCCCAGCTAGACCGTCGCTTCGCCGCCGCAAGACATGGCCACCTCGCCTTCGCTGCTGGTGCTCGTCGCCGCCCTACTGCTGTTCCTCATCTCGCCGGTCGTTGTCCTCGCCTCCGGCAGGGAGCAGCGCTTGCGCATCCGCGTGTACGTGCACGAGCAGTTCTCGGGCCCTTCCCCGCTCGGCGCCAACTCGACGTTCGGCGAGGTGGCCATGGTCGACGACGTGCTTCGCGAGTAGCGACGGACCGGACCCGTCGTCCCACGAGGTCGGGCGGTACCATGGCCTCTTTGCCGGCGCGGACCTTCCGGACGCCAACGCTCGTGTTCACCGATCCACGGCGGGAGCACGCTGTCGATCGTACGGCTTCCTTGGCGACGAGGTCCTCGAGGGCGCCATCAGCGGCGGCACCGGCAGGTTCAGGATGGCGCGGGGGTTGGTTCTCCCGGTCGTCAGCACCCAGCCGGAGGCGGCCGTGTTCCAGCTCGACCTGGTTGTGGCGGTGAGCGGAGCATGTGACGTTACATGTCTTCTAATTTTAACATTTGTCGTGAAATTAAGTACTCCCTGCACGGTGTTTATCAAGAGACAAAATATTTGACACAGTATTAAACATAGACTAATTACATATATAGAGTGTACGCGCGAGACGAATCTATTAGGTCTAATTAATCCATCATGAAAAATATGAAATATGCATTCTAGTGAGGCATATAGGCCAGTCATGATTTATATAAAATTTGTCATCGCAGAAGAACAATGGTAGAGGGACTAGAACAATGGGAAACTTTCATGTTGGAGTCTCTAGGATGCAGAGTTGTCTCTAGACCAGCCCCTGACGAAGTAAACTAGAACAATACCTCGATGCTAGTGTTGTTGACACGTCTCGATTTGTGAGGGGTCATTTGGAGTTTCCCTTTCTTCCCTCCGCGCCCTTTGCCATTGCCACCGACATTGACCTCCACACCCGCCCCTTTGCCATTGCCACCGACATTGACCTCCACACCAGTCAAGACAGCAAAATTCTCATTGTTTATTTGACCACCAGAGCCTGCGCCTGTGGCCATATCTTGGAAGAACCTTGCAATGCAGAATCTGCCAGAGCCCAGGTTGACAAATTGAGAATCCTTGCATTGCTTCCATTCCTCTGGCACTTCAAGCTCCTTCCAAGGGCCCACTAGCTGTGGCTCACAATCCATGTTAGAGAGGTCAGCAGCGGCCAATTGCTGAGCACCGGCAGAGAGGCCAAACCAGAGCTTGAGCTCAGGCACATACTCAACTTTGCCTCCAAAGGGCAGCATCCACTTGCCGACTTCACTCCATGTGTGGCTTGCCGTATCGAGGCAATAGGTGCCGACGCCCTTGACGGATATGCAAACTTGTGAGCCACCACCTACCACACCATAGGCTGTGATCTCGGGCCGGTTGTTGTCCCAGTAACATGGTTCACGGAGGAACGGCGGCGGCGCTAGGATGTGGCAGTGCCAGGATTTGTTGCTCCTGAAAGTAGCAGGCATGCGGTTGATTACGCCCACGAACTGATTACTCTCCTGAATGCCGGCCTCCTCTAGTTGGAGAAACCTCTCCATGAGGAAGAGGCTGCTGCCGTTGCCTTCATGGTATATGTCGTCGTCGACATCAGCTTTGGGAACAAAAACAGAAATGGGCATGATGCTGGGCTTGCAGATAGGGGGTATCGTCCCCACCCTGCGTGTGCTCAGGTCGAAGATGAAGCCGCCCGAGTTGTCCGCGCATATAACCTTGCAGTCCCCAAGGGGGAAGCAGTCCATCTTCCGTTCATTTTTTAGATCTGAATCCGAAGCTCGAAAGGAGAAGCTCCGCCCTGAAAGCCGAATCATCTCCATATTTAAAGGAAGGTCTTCTTTCACCCATGCTGATTCTGATCTTCGTGGTGTGTCAGGATAAAATAGTTGCTGGCGCGCCAGGTTGATGCGGCGCAGCAATTTGACGCCAGGGGTGCTGCCTGGCAGGATTAGATTCAAAAACCGCCGGAAGACGCACATGGTCGATTCAATGGACAACTCCCAACTTCAACCAGGGGCGGACCCAACTGTTGCAAAAAGATCGAATTTAGTATGTTGCAGGTTCTTAAAGCGTCGCCTAGGCGAAGGCGTCCGAGCGGTGGAAAAACCGTCGGCGTCGCTTAACCAGCGTACGGAGTCCGCCTTGCAGGGGAGGATGGAGCTGCACCTTCGTTCCAGTGCTGCGCCGACGAGGTACGGAGCCGTGACTACGCCATTCCAGTCTGACGCGGCCGGAGGAGGCAGGAGCGGGCGGTGGAGGAGGCAGGAGCGGGCGGTGGAGGAAGCAGATGGGCGGCGGCGGCGGACGCAGCGGAGGACGGACACGGTGGCAGTGGAGGAGGAGGAGGAGACGGGCAGCAGAGGCGGCGCCGTCGCGAGAGGAAGAGGCGGCGCAGTCGGGACTAGTCTGGCTGGACTTGGGAGGTAGCGGCGGAAGGGAAAAGGAGGGGAGGGGATAAGGGGTGGGAATTGGGCTGCTAGGGTTTAGTTGGCTTAATGGGCCTTTTTTCATCTTCAGCCCATTGATCTTCTGATTTTTTACTTTTACACCGTCTACTGCGTCTAGGCGTCTGAGTGGTGGCTTATTGCCTCGCCTCGCCTCATCTCATCTTACCACTTTAAAAAGATTGATTATGTAAAATCATGGTCACATCCGAAAACAAACACTACTATTGTAAAAAGATTAAATTTAGTAGATAAAATCATGGTCAGATCAGAAAACAAACACTACTGTTGCAAAAAGATCGAATTTAGTAGGTAAAATAATTGTCAGATCCGAAAAAACCACTGCTATTGTAAAAAGATCGAATTTAGTTGGTAAAATCATGGTCAGATAAAAAACAAATACCATACGTTAGGGATTTGGGTGTTTGATTTCATGCAGCGGGATGGCAAGATAGGGAATAGGCAGGCATACCCCTGACGAATGTTTGTCGCCGGCGAGGCCCGTCGCTCCATAAACAACGGGTAGCGCAACTGGCCTTGTCGTCACTGCTAGAAAAGGAAGATCGAGGCCGAAAGAAAGAATAGAAGTCGTGGGAATGGATGATGCTTCCACACCAGGTGGACTCGAGTTGCAGCTGGTCAGGGGAGCGTGGAGGACTGGACGGCGCGCATGGGCCGACAACGGCGAGAGCGGTGGCCTGGGGTAGCAAAGGAGGAGATGGATCTCATGAGGAAGATGGGCACCCTGGACACGAACGTGCAGACGGGAAGTGACTCTCTCTTTTCCAAGTGCTATCCATTCACTATCCAATGATTCTATCTATAGAGCCCCTCCACAGTTTCTATTTGAATGGAAACAATTGATCTTGGTAGGAGATTTTACTTTTTTTTTCTCATCAAAGCAAAAAGTTCATGTTGTGGTATATTTCAGCACTGCTCGTGCCTCTATGAAGATGTGGCATTGATTGGGTGTCCATTTTGTTCTTTTCCTTGTGCTTTGCAAGTGGTTTCATGTTGTATTAGCATTTAACAACGATCATCCTATAGAATCATTTATCGTGCAATTTATGTGTTTTGTACAAAAGTTTAGTTGCTCGGTAGCAACACACGGGCATGAACCTTGTCAACGATAATATCTCTTTCGGACATGACGTCCACGCCTTTTTTTTTTAACCTTCCACGTCTCCCCCACTCTTTTTTCTCACCGTGAATTTTAACCCAAGGTGGTAGGCACCTATTGACCGATGGGACACCTATAATTAATGTTTGAATGGTTCAGGAATACTCTCCATGAGGAAGAGACTACCACCGCCGCTGCTGTCTTCACTGGGGACAAAGAGTGAGATGGGCGTCGACTTATCAGGCTTGTGGAGGTTGGGCATAATAACAGCTTGCTTATCACCATCGTAGAGGAAGCTGCGTCCGCACTGGTCCGTGCAGAGCACCATGCGTTCTGCAAGTGGAAAGCAGCTGACACTCCACCGATTGCCTGGACCATGCGACATGCAAGCTTGGAATGTGAAGCTCGGGCTGGGAAGCCGAATGCTCTGCATCTCCAAGTCTGGCGCCTGCTGTTTATTCTTCTGATTGCCAGCGTCTACTGCTGCTGATTCTAATCTGTGTCCATCCGTTGTTGGTGATGGTGGCGTCGTTGGATAAAAGAGTTGCAGGCGCTTCAGGTCCATGCAGCGCAGCGATTTGACGCCTGGTTCGCTGCTGTACACGATCAGATTGAGAAACCGCCTCGAGAGGGCCATCGTTGATCGGACCGTCAACTCCGAGTTCAATCTGTCACACAATTCGATCATTAGATGCAAAAATAAAAGCGTCGACGAGAAAAAAAAAAAGAAACGCATGGGCATTCGATCAGACTGTACTGCAAGCCTGCAACTAGTTTAGCATGCACATCATCCCAAGAGATCCATGAATCAACATCAATCAAGAGGTTTAAGGCTTGCTAGTTCGTCTAGAGCGCCGCCACGCGACTACGATCAACTGGACGAAATAGAAAGGGAGGAACTTCTTGGATGCCAACCTGGGCTCGCGCTCGCCTCGCCTCGCCTCGGCGCCGTCTCCCCTCTTCGAGACTGCGCGGCTCCGTCGCCTGTCCTGTACTCCTGTTGTGTCATGTGTGTGGGCTGTGGGGTTGTGAGGTGCGGGCTGGGCTTATCGTTAACGGGCTAAGTGGGCTTTATCCCAAGGCCTTGCAGCCCATTATGATGAGCAGCCGCACATGGAGCAGGCCCAAGAGCAAGACCAACACGATCTTTAAGTTCTATAGAATTATTAACGTTTTTTACCGGAAGGACAGATTAAGTGTTTTGATATTAGGTTTCTCAAAAAAAGTGTTTTGATATTAATTTACCAGAGTTTATTTATTTATTTTTTTAACTTTATAAGCCAACCATTTCAAACTACTGTCTGTGTGTTAAGAAATTTTTTTAGAAAAGAAATTATCCTTGAACCAAATGAATACCAACATTTGAAGGCTTATCCTCGTTTTGGCACGGTAACTTTTGGAAGCCAACCGATCCAAATTCCAAACCATGAAGGGCGCAGTCAGATTCCGTAGTCTGTCGAACGGAGTCGCCAGGAATTGCAATCCTTTCATCAAGCGGGGTTGACGCAGAGCCTGCTCAAGCTGCAAGCACACCCATTTAACCATTTTCGTATGATTCAGCTTAAATTCGAACTAATGCCTAAAATTCAAGCATATCCACACAAATACTTGTCATCCGTGCAGATTCGCTTTGGGGGCTGGACTACTAGCAGGGTCAACACTCACAAGAGCAAACAAGCAACCATACTCTTCTCTAGGATGCTAATGCTGGCAAAAGCAAGCTGCAAAAGAAAAAAACACCTCTGTGCTATGCAGCCACCAGCCAGGCGCCAGACCAGCACATGATCCATGCGAGTATGCGACCATGCATCCATCCACTTGTACAATCCAATCTGTGCGTGCAAGGCTGACCTGAACAGGCGCCCCACCACCACCGGCCTCGGGGAATGAGAAAGGCAAAAGCGCCGCCGACCTCGTGTGTCTCTCTCAGCATCAGCAAAACTAAAGTCGCCGGACACCGCCGCGGCTGCTCCCCCGGCCCCCTCCGCTGCTCCTTCTCCTTCCGTCCTTTCACACTCTCGCCACGGTGAGCTTTATTTCCTTCGCTTTAATTTCCTTCCTCCACCGCCGCTAGCCAAGGTCGTCGTCGTCGTCGTCAGATCATCGGCGACAATGGCAGCAGCAGCGAGCTCCTCCTCCCACTCATGATCCGTCCACTCCGCCGCCGCTGCTGCAGCTAGCTAGCCACGTACTGTACTTGCCTGTTGCCTCACTCAACGATGTCGCGAGCTTTCCCTACCAGGGCTCGTACGGCGCTGCTCGCCCTGCCGGCGACACGGACCGGCCGGCCGGCGTGTGCTACTGCTGCGGCGAGCGAGACTAGCAAAAGCGCTTTACTTGTGTTTCTGTAGACGCCATGATTGTGGTTTGTGTAGATGACAAAACCGCATAGCATAATCATGGTCGTTAGCGTAAATGACAAAAGCGTAGCCTACTCTCTACTACTAATTATGCTGTGGAAACCGCAGCTGCTTTACCAAAAGCGCTGGGTAGTTGTAATGGAGAGTGCTCATCAGGGAGAACAAAGTGTGCAAGTGCAGACCGCTCAAAAAAAAAAGTGTGCAAGTGCAGATACAAACATACAAAAATGCGCGTGGTTAGAGTTATAATTGCAGTCACCCTGCACGGCCTCAAAGGCTTAACCATCCTGCCCATCCATCCATGTGTGTGTATCAGCATGTCGCCGGCCTGGTATTAATTGCATGTGTGATTGCTGCTGGCTCATGCAGATCATAGCATCAGACTAGCTAGATGCAAGTACTATATCTGCAACTGTAATGGTAGTACGAACTGTTAGCGCTTCAATTCAGCATCTCTCAAAAGGCGCATGTTTTTATGCATGTTCGACGTGTTCGTATTAGGACCAGTGCTGTAACCGTTTTAGGGGTGTGATGTGTGATGAGTGAGCCCAGTTGGGGATGATTTTTTGCAGACAAGCATCAGGGTTAATAAGGCTGTGTCAATCTGAGCTTCGTTCTCTTTAGCTGCGTCCAAGGCGGACACATGTTTAGCGCCCTCACGCTTTGGCTTTTGCAAGTACCAAGGAAGAGAAGCTGCATCCCGTCCTTGTCTCACGTGTGACGCCAGCTACACATCGCGTGCACGCACGCACGCGCGTAGCGTACACCCGAGAGATATCCTGAAACCACACGTACGGAGATACCATACTGCTGGATACGTACTACCAGTATATACTTATTGTATTATCGTATCTGTGTACAGTGTACGTATGCTAGCTCTACTGGCACACTGATCAGCCAATCAGGGCGCCACTACTCCATCAAGTAGCTTAGTAGCATGCACTTGATGGAGAGATTCTCTGAGGTATAAACGGTCAAAGAAACAGTAGCTAAAGAGATCAATGATGACAGCATTTTAACGCGAGATCAATGATGATGTCATGAGGTTAAGGCGCGCGGACGGATATCCACGCCCGCATTATTAGAGCAGGCAGGCTGCAAGGCTCAGCTTGTGTTGAGAATTGAGATGTCGGGGAGCGTGCCTGCGTGGTTCTTGACCGTTCTTCTTTTACGACCTGTTCAGCTTCACCAATCTGCTGAAATGACAGTAATCATCAATAGCTGCAAGACACGACGCTCGAGTATGCCATTGTTGAAATGAAACGGAGCATGGAGCTGTACGAGTACGACACAGGCCCGGATACTCCCAAGCGCCGATCGGTGCCAGGCAATCACCACCAAAGCAACAGAGAAAAACAGGTCAACCGTACCAGAGAGAAAAACTTTAAAGAGAGACCTCGCCAGTGGGCCCGTGGCAGGCTGCTCCCCCCCCCCCTCCCCCCCTGCATGCACAAGCACAATCACGACAGGTCACGAACGATAGCAGGTCGTCGTCGTCTCTCGCTCGCTGCATCGACTCGTCCGGTCACGTCGCCTCGTGTCTTTATCAAGCCGCCTCGCTTTAGCAGCTCTGCGCTTCGCCATGGCGCGAGCAGAGACCTGCACGGGCGACGCAGGCGACGACGGTGTGCGATCGATACGGCGCGTAGCAAATCTACGCGTCTGTCATCGTCAAGCACCTGTGGCCTGTGGGCGGGCATTACTCGCTTTTGTCAGCGACCTAGGAGTACTTGTGTCTGTGACGACGGTGCATGTTTCGAGTTCTGAAATCTGAATGCATGCATGGGTCGGGTCGGGAACGTCTTTATCTTTGGTCCGAGTTGATGTGTAGCAGTACGTGCTCGACGCTGGTGCGTACGGGGGAGCAGCATCTTTCTTGGGTTCCCGGCCACGAGTTTTGGATGGATCCTGTTGCTCATTCACCACTCCTGATTATGATATGATGCATGAGGTTCCAAAAAAAACTGTAGGAAAAGCAAGCTTACTTACGTAGTCCTCCTACATGAGAAAATTAAAATGCATAACAGTAGCTGCTGGTCTGCTGCCCAAAGCCAACCCTCCGGGCTCCAGTTGAAGAAATCAGCCTGAACAATGCAAGAACATCTATGGGCTATGGGCCTATCCGCCTACGGCTGCACTCCAAAACTATTGCGGGAAAAAGTAGGGGGAAAGCATGTGATGTTAGGCAAAGAACAATGTTTTTTTTAAAAAAAATAGAACAATCAGATTTGTGAGGCAATTCAGCAGAGGGAAATTGTTTGAACCTAAGCGAAGAAAGAACTACTCCTACGTACTACCTGAAGATTCGCGGATCGGTGCTGCTGCTGTTACTGTGGCTGGCGAGTGGTGGCCGCTGGCCCTGTTACAGTGGCGGCAGGTCCGTCCAAGACTCCAAGCCAAGCGTGTAATAATTCCGGCGTTGAAAACTTTAGCCAGAGCGGGCAGGCATCAGAATCTGAGACGAGCCGCCCTGGGCTTGTGCGTCAGCCTGAATGACTGACTGCCTGAGACTCGAACATTTATTTCTCCGACTCCGATGCACACAGTCAAAGCGGGAGCCATACGAGCGCATCGGATACTGCTGGCCCACGCGCAGCCTCCCAGACCAGACTGGCTCGTGTGGCAGTGTTGCCACAGCACAGACGACCTGGGGCTGGTGCATGCAGAGCAGCCGGCTCGATGACGAGTGACCACGGAGCAGTGTTTGTTGGCCAGTGCTACAACAGTAGCGCTTGTTGCTACTTGAGGTGCTGTGTCTTGGTCAGACAAGATGATACGCCCGGGGCCCGGCGCTCCGCTTGTACCCGTACGTGCGCTACCCTCTACGTACTGCTACTGTACGTATGTCTCAGTGAAGATACGATACCTTACCTTACCACCTCACCGGTAGTACATACAGTAGTATACTGTGCTAGCTCCTCTGCTATGGAGATCGGGACTCGTGGTCGATCTGCCCATGGACCGTGTGTGGTGCGTGCAGTAGGAGAGGCGGCGGGGCCCTGGCCATCCATTTGACTTGTGAAAAAGCAAAAGCAAAAGCGAGCGGCCGGCCGGCCCACACGAGACACCGAGGGCATGTAGAAAGAAGAGATTCCCCCTACGAGGAGGAGAGAAGCGAGGACGACCCATCGCTGCTTGTTTGCTTCTGTGCCCCGCTTGTCGCTTGCTGCCGTTTAGTAGCGGCCGTGTTGGCCGGCTGCTTTGTTTGGTTTGCACAAGGTCAGCCGGGCCGGGGACCGGCCGCGGGCCGTGGAGCGACGGCTTTGACATGGCGCCGTGCGGCGGGCACCACAGAGCGCGCGCGGCGGCGCATGTGCGCGTGTGGGCCGGGTCCCCCCGTACGTGTCACGGACCGTGGGTTTGGACTCGCCGTACGTACGTGCCTGCTTGCTGCCGCGCGTGCTCGTGGTTGTACGTATGATTCCGGTGCGACGACGACGCTGGTGCAGCATGGGGACTCTGCGGCGCGTACTACGTATGCATGCATGCGATCCCGATACACAGGTGTAACAAACAGGTCGACTAGTCTCGGGCTCTTCATCGTCGTCCGGCGGGCCCTGCATGACTGAATCGTGCTCGTGGTTGTACGCATGATTCATTCCCGTGCGACGACGCTGGTGTATTGTTGGTGTAGATGAGACTCTGCGCCGCGTACGTAATGCATGCATGCATGCATGCGATCCGAGCATCCGGCACTGCAGCACGAGTCCAGTAGTCTCACCGTCTCGTCCGGCCCTGCATGCCACGTACCGCCTGGACGACACGCTACAAGTACAGTACCGATAAGATACAGCTCCGTCAACTACGGCCGGCCGTACACACGTCGTACTACACATGTTTCATGTTTGTGTTCCTCTCTGAACCTGCTTGAAGAACGCCGCCGTTTGTCCTGGCTGGAAGCAGAGGCGGGCAGGACACGGCGTTACTGGGGATGGACGAGTCTATACGAACGAGGAATGTTTAAGAGTTTTTTTTCTTACTTCCAATCGGCCAAATTTGTCCACTGCAACGCAGTTCAAAATGCACCAACGAATTTCGTCAACTTCAAAACGTTCAAGTCGCCAGCAAGGAATGTTGGTTCTTACATTGGCATTCTACAGGTTGAGAACGTTTCAATTGGTGTACCATCGAGGTACCGACCCTCAAATAAACTCGCACGCTTACGTTTTGGATCATCATTTCTTGCACCCACGCTTGTCCCTCAGTTCACCGCTATAAAAACGCACGGGGGCTCCCCTCACACCTCACAGCAGGCTCACAGGCAGGCAGGGGACAACAGGCAAAGGTGAACGCTCCCCACGCGACGAGACCACGCCACGAGAGCGTCCGCTTTTCTCTTCCCCTCAGCTTCCCGTGCTCCGCATGTCAACGCGAACAAAAAGAGCTCCTTCCTCCACCTCCACCACCACCACCGCTGCTGCCACGCAACGCAACGCAACGCAACGAAGCTTCGCTCCCACCACTACTACTGGAGGCGCTTCCACTCGTATAAAGCCAGCAGCCTCACACACCACTAGTCCACCACTACTACTCCACTAGTGGGATTCCCTCTGCTTCGGGCCTCCTCTGTCAAGGCCACTGCCACTCGCCGATCGGGCATGGCGACCGCGGCGACGGGAACAAGTGGCGGCTGCGGGAAGAAGCGCAAGCGGGAGCCCTCACGCCTCGGCGACCTCCACGACGACATGCTCGAGCGCGTCCTTGCGCGCCTCCCGCCGGCGAGCTACTTCCGCCTCCGCGGAGTCTCCCGCCGGTGGCGCGCCGCCGCCGACTCCACCACGTTCCGCGCAGCCTGCGCGCCCGTCCCGCCACGTGACCCCTGGTTCCTCATGCTCCACGACTCCGGCCACCAGCAGCCGCCGGCGCGCCCCGCCGTCGTCTACGACTCCGGCGAGCGCGCCTGGGCGCGGTGGCGCGGCTCGCCGGGGCCCACACCGGTGGCCGCCGCGGGCGGCCTCGTGCTCTACCGCGACGTCTCCACGGCCGAGCTCACTGTCGTCAACCCACTCACCGGCGCGTCACGAGCGCTCCCTTCGCCGCCTCCGGCGGCCACCGCGGCTGGTGCGCTTCAGGCTGTCGCCATGTTCGGCTCACCGGCGTACCGCGTGGTCCTCATCCTCGGCGAGCTCCCGGACCTGTCCATGGCGACGTTCGACTCGACCACAAACGCGTGGGAAGACGACGTCGTGCCGCTCTCCCGGAAGACGGAGGGCGACGCCGGAGCGACGACAACCCGTGAACGCGTCGCGGAAGAAGGTGAAGGCGAAGGAGACGACACGGTCTACTTCCTCAGCAAGTCCGGCGACGTCGTGGCGACCACGATGCAGCAGAGCGCGTCGCGGCAGTACACCTCGGCCGTGGTGACCGCCGGCGGCGAGGACGCCGCCGCCGCCGTGGCCTACTTCCTGAGCCGCTCGGGCACCGTGGTGGCGTGCGACATGGCGCGGCGCGCGTTCGCCGAGCTGCCACGGATCCTCCCGGCGTACCACGAGTACTCCATCGACGTCGTGGCGTGCGGCGGCGCAGCGTACGTCGTCGTCCTCTCGGAGTTCCTCGACACGGCGAGCCTGCGCGTGTGGGAGCTCGACGCGGGCGGCGCGTGGCGCCAGGTGGCCGCGATGCCGCCTGCCATGTCGCACGCCTTCAGTGGCGCCAAGGCCGACGTCAACTGCGTCGGACACGGCGACCGCGTCATGGTCTGCGTCAGCTCCGGCGACGTCGCCGGCGCCCGTGGATGCTTCGTGTGTGACGTCAGGAATAACCGGTGGGAGGAGCTTACTTGTTGCGGTCACGGGGACGGGGAGGAGGCCGCCGCCACGGGCTTCGTGGCTGCCCTCTCGTTCGAGCCGAGAATGGAGGCCGCCGTCTGATTCGTTGGAGCCTCAGCGTTGCTGGTTCCTCGCGCTCGCGCTAGATTGCTGCTGGCATCCCTGGTGCCTAGTGTACGTAGTGAATCCATGATTCTTCGTGTTCACGATTCCCTCGGTGATTTGAAACCGTTTGATTGTTTCGTTTCGTGTACTGGTGAATCAGATCAGATCAAATCACCAAGCATGTCTGTCGCTTCACAGTCTGACCAGGAAGCTGCTGTCGTTTCTTGATAGTCGTGCCAATGGCAGAGCTCCCCGACTGTGGCCACTGGCCTCATCAATCTCTACTGAGAGCTGACTTTTCTTTCCTAAATTAGTAAAATTTCAAGCCACGCGATGTGCATCGCTTATCCTGAATTGTGAATTCCTCATCGCCATGAGCCAACCACAAGTCCGGAATCACTACCGTTGTGCCTTGTGCGATAGCAACGTGCAGAGTCAGCGCGAACCTGCAATCTAAAATCTACCGAGGCAAGAAGGGCACAAAGAACAGACACAGGTGACAGTGGACATTTGAACAAGCGGAGTCAAATGTGCCAAGCTTGCTCTGAATCGACCTCCATCTCATCATCTCGGGTGTTCAATCACAATAGATCAACAACGTCCTCCTCCATGAGAAAACCCCGAGCACAATACAAGAAGTCAAGAACAGGGTGACCACCGAAACCGAACCGAAGCGAACCAGCAGCTGTGCCTGTGCCTTTTCCTTTTCTCCGCGCAAGTGCAAGGCCATCATGCGGTGCTCGCCCATGCAACAGCGAAAGCAGCGAGGGCGCCTGCCTGCCGCTGCCGGGCGGCCGTCCTTCGCTTTGCTTTGGAAGATGGAGGTGGTGCTCACCCACTGACGCCGGCCGGGCAGCCGGACCCCATCTCGCCGAGAGACACGGCCGGTAAAGTCAGTCACGACTCACGGGCAGGCATAACTGCATAAGCAAGCACAATCCTTGTAGGGATACCGTCGTCTCATCTGCCGGCTCGTCGTGCTCGCCACCGCTTGCCTTGCCTCCTCCTCTCTCTCTCTCTTTTGGCCGTGTTGCTTTGGGTTACTGTGGATGGATCTTGTAGCCGTGCGAGCGCATAGTGTGCGTGTGCGTGGTGTTGCTTTAGTTTTTTGGAGGGGTGTTTTTTTTGTTGTTGTTGATGGTGTGGCTTTGCTTTGAGGGGTGTGTGTGTACTGGTGTCATGGTGTGGATGAGCTGCTTTGGCAAGTGCAAACAAAGCTCGCTCAAAGCGTGCTTACGCCTTTAGTAGTTGCTACTGCCCCTCGCAGAGGCTTTTCTTGCCCCCGTTTGGCTTCCTTTAGTTTTTTTTTACTGCAGCGATCGGTAATCCTATGCTGGGATTCCTGTTACACTGACGGTCCTGATCTGCCAACAACTTCTTTTACGCTAACATCAGGTCCCTGAACCCGCGGTTTTCGAAATGCTTCAAACTGACCTTCCCCATTCACCATATTCTGTGAATTGGTGAGCATGAATTGTGATCGATCACCAGTCAGACAGTCACCAATTCACCGTGCACATTTTTCTCGACTGTGATACTCCTCAAGATTCACTTTATTCTAGATGGGGCATGGCCCCGGCTAGGCAGTGCTTTGGAGCCTTTGGGGGGTGGAACGGCAAGGGGGCCTGGAATCATGAGCGGATAGATGCAAGGGGGAAAAAACGATGATGGAATGGTTGACAATGTTTGATAGGGAAATTGTTTACGATGATTGCTCTTACATCTGGCAGCCACCGATCAGGGACAGCGGGCAACGCAAAAGCCAAGATGCTCTCCGCTTTTGGATCGCTACGGAAGCCTAGAGCCGCGCGTGCTTAACTGCAAGTCTACAACGTGAATTGAACAGGTGGGCAAGAAAAACACAGTAAATTGTGATGAGGAATTCGCAATGTTCTTCAGAAGCTAATTGTCAGAATTTTACATAAGCTACATTGTGCTTACTATTAGAACAACAGGCAAGGTTGATCCAGGCTGGGTTGAGACACTTTTGGGCCCATCAGTACCGGTGCCCCCCGGTGGACCACCTCAACAAGATAACCCAGTTGTTCTAAAAAAAAAAAAGATAACCCAGTTGAATTCCAAGCGAATGATCTACTGCACACATATTGGCAACAAGCGAAAGAACACTAACACTAACAGAAAGTAGACAAGTTCTAACCTGACAGGCTGAAACTCCTATACAGGTGTCTTACCTGTAGGCTGTAGCATTGTCTAAGGAGCAGAAGCAGCTCAATCAAGTTCCCATCAGATAACAGATATCTGGACAGTGAGATTCTCCATAAGATAAGGCATAATTTTAGGGATGTGCTGTAGCATTTCAATTGACCTCAAAATTCGGGTAAGTTTGTACACATCAGGGTCAGGAGCCTATATCTCAATACACTTATCCCAAGGTGAACAGAATCATGGTTTTGCAACCACTAGAGTTTCTGTATCGGTTCATCTAGCATTTGCCTGTAGCAAAAGCTGGAATGATTTCGCTTGTAGCATCCACAGCATGAGGGACGCCATCATCATGTATGGCCTTAATGCCTTATTATTCCAACAGAATAAGTTACATTATGCCTCTGACAGAAAACTGATGGTATGCCAAGTTTGAGGTGGACACCCAACGTCAGAACCTTCTTGGTGAAGGTCTGGATGTTTAATCACGGAACTCATCCATAAACTTCTCATGAAACTCCTTGAACCTAGATATGATTGCTGGTATTTTGTCCTCCTGTGGCAAGATCGTGCATCTGATGTGCCATGTTCCAGGGACCTTCACAGTATCACACAGTTAAAATCCATCAGAGAACGTGTCAGTGCAAGCTCAATGATGCTTGGAACTGAAAAGGATCATGTAATCTTTGGCAAGGTTTTTTAGAGTACCAACCTGTCCAAAACCAGAACCAGGGACGACGACAATTCCAGTGGCTTCTAGTAGGCGTTTGGCGTAGTATGCATCTGGGGCAGTGCCAGCTGCTTGGGCAGCTCCAATCGCCTTCTGGGGTAAGTGAAGACGCGGGAACAGATACATTGCACCCTCGGCTTTGTTGCATGTGATACCTTCCAAACTATTGAATGCTTCTTCCAAAGCCTGTGAGAAAGAAGAATATGTAACAGTAAGATAATTAAAATGTTCAAACAAAATCTTTATGCTGGTGTTGTATTCTCCACTGACTACTCAACCAGGGCTTGCAATCCTGTACCCCACTGTTTGTTATAACTACAGTCTACACTTCTAGTGTTCTGGATATTTTTCATAGTAAGGCATGAAACATATAACGAAAACAGCACCAGCACACATTTAATCTAGCACTTTCAGCCTGCTTTTCTGTTTACAATCAATCTCCAAAGGGGCAGGAGTAGAACAAACCTTTGCACGCCGTGCCAATGATGAAAGGATACCGTCCCTCTCTTCCATGTAGGATTCAAAGGATTCATCCCCAGCCTGTGGAGATAACAAACATCTTAATTGCTGCCATCATCATTGTACTAAAAAGTTTCATAAGCATCATGTACTGACCTTTGGTGGGTTCATCACAAGGCTAGCAAGAATTTGGCCAGAGACATTAGAGCATAGATTTACTGACGCCACCTTGTAAATCTGTTCCCGTACTTCAGGACTGAATCCAGTTACTTCCATGTAACCACCTCGTTTTCCGCATTCTCCATAGTAGCCTAGCACCACAAAGAGTAAATTTTAGTTTTAGTGTCTTACCATAAATTAGGAGAGGCAGACAGAAAAGAACTGCAGAGACCAGAACCACCTGAGTTCGATTTTGATTACCTTTAGAAACAGACTGGAATGATACCAGAGGAAGATCATCATCTGTGTACCCCAATGTTCGTGCGATTTTTTTGAATGAGTGAAATTGCTTATCTTCAACATAAATATTTTCTTGGTAAACCTAGACAGGAGGTGGATAAATAAATGGTCTTAGTAGAGCTACCAAGTTCAGATGTTCGAATGGCTCATGTGCATTGACATGGTGAAAATCTAAAAAATATAGGTTCTGACTAACCTCATCCGCAAGAAGAACAAGCCCTTCGTTCTTGCAGAATTCGACAATTTTCTTTTGGTTTTCCTCAGCAAGAACCTGATCAAAGTAAAAGTATTAGGTGATCACTCTACCAAGACCACAATTCTTGCAAAAAGAAGGTAAGAGCATAGGTTCATCTTCATCAGTCATTTTTGTTATAGGTTAATTTGTTTATCTGACAATACTATAACATGCTAAAAAAAATATTACCTGTCCTGTTGGATTTCCAGGATTTATGACAACAAGCGCTCTAACAGTGATGCCCTTAGATCGAGCCTCCTCCAGTTGTTTCTTTAGCTCATCAACTTCAAGTCCCCATCCTGTCTCTTCATCGAGGAAATAAGGAACCTGAAAGACATACAAATTGTCAGTTTGTCACTGCAAGTTTGGTATGTTAGAACCATATAACAATAGTCATATATATACAAAACAATGCTGACTGGTGATGATCCATTCATTAATCATTATGTAATGACTTTGAACTCAATGAATTATATGAAATATTTAAATCAAATTATCGTCTGAAACTGCAAAAATGAGACGAGTTTGATCTGATTCAGAGCAACAACGAACAGCACAGAAGAATTGTCAAAGAACATACAAGGGAACCACCATGAAGAGCAATTGATGCAGAGTACAGCGGGTACTGTGGAATAGGGCAGAGAATGCCATCCTTCTCGGACCTTATCAACAATTGCATCATCATATGCACCTAGTTGAAAAAATAAATTACACTGTCAGTAATTATCACTATCTTTATTCACATTTACACTTATAGGTATTCAGGAGAGCCAGTCCTTATTCCACATAAATGGACTACTGCTGATCAAAGAAGACATATAGTACATACTGCTGGGCTGGCTCCATCTGTTAGGAAGATGTTGTCTCCGCTGGCATGAAACCCATCACGGGCAGCAATTCCAGCAGCAATTTCATCACGCAAACCTTTGATACCCTGAAATAGAAAGCAACATGAGCGATAAAGCTCATCCCATCACCAAAGCATTCATCCAAGAGTGTGTGTGTGTGTATATGTACCTGACTATGGCTATAGGCTCCCGTTGCTCTTCCGGGTATCTTGTCTAGAATTTGCCATGCTCTCTCTATAGCATCTGAACTGTATAAAAGCATATAAATTAACATTCTATACCAGCAACACATGTGTATAGTATTTTGTATAGAATACAACACTTGTGTATGGAGAAATTAAAAAAAGAAGAAGAAAAATCATATTAGGGGGATAAATTAAACCCAAAAGCATAGTTTAGGGGGTAAAAGAAACCAAAAACTTAGTTTAAGGGGTTATGTGGACTTCGGGTATACTTGAGGGGTGACCTAGGATACAGCAGTAAGTCAAACACAGTGGTCACTGTATTTACCCAAAAAAAAAAGCCGGCTAACCAATCTAGCATTAATTTACTTGTGCTCATCTAATACGGAATGCTTTAAGGTACCTGTACAAAGCATGAGTTTCACTTTTGTCCAAGAGAGCTGGATGATCACAAAGAGAGAGCACCTGCAAAAGAGTAACATGAGCTAGTAAGAAATCATGAACCAATCTTTCATCAAAATACAAGGAATACAAACTCACTTCTCTGAAATATGTAACTGGTTGTTGACCAAGGGATTGAGGATTTCCAATATTGCAGTAAAGTATCTGCCAATAAAATAAACAGATGAAATTAACTCCATTGATCATTGAATGCTTTAGAGCAGAGATATTGTTTTAGAGTAGAGATATAGTTGATGTGACCCAAATACAAACCTCATCAAAAGGAAGTGAATCTGGATTTTTCTGCAATTCTTGTTGTAAGTTCTGTAGTAGGAGAACAAGATCATAAACCGGGTCCAGCAGGATCATGTTAAAAAACAATTTCTAGATAGTGCAGTCCTCTTTCACGTAAATATAGGGCTATATCAAACGAATATTCAACACACCTGAGCATGTGTAACAATCTCTCCTCGAACAGCATATTCACACTTCAGGACCTGAAGAAACATAACAAATCACATCAACTGTGGATGATACAGTCTGCAGGTTAAAAAGCAAAAGCAAAAGACACTTTAGAAGCCGCATTGCTTCTAGTCCCCCTCCCAGTACTGTCTATAAGTAGGCATTTGACTTCAATGAAGCTCTCTGGTACACATCAATAGATACTCGACTCCCATCGCGCGTGTATGAACCCAGCAATCCAGTAGGAGCAGTCGAGCAGAGCAGAGAGACTCACGGCAGCAAAGTAGCAACACTCGAACATGGATCGAAACTTTCCATGCTCGCGCTAATCGATCACACGACTACCACCCAACGAAGCTAAACAGACGAATCGATGAACGAAGGGGGGCAGAACGCAGCAGCACCTTGGGGTTGAGGGTGTCCACCGTCACTGGGGGCGTGCCCGCGGCCGCCGTGGACATGGCTCTCGCCATGGCCGCCGCCATCGCTGCCGCACCCACGGGGGCCACCGGATGGCCCCGCGCCGGAGCGAGGGGCGACGGCGCGGCTGATCTGGAGGAGGAGGAGGCGGCGTGGCCCCGCAGGGACGCGGCCACCGCCCGGCGCGCCCTGTCGGCGACGAAGCGGCGCATGGCGTTCGACCGGCGGCGGGGATAGAGGGGACGGCGACAGGAGGCGGCGGCGATAAAGGGATGGCGACTGGCGCCGGCGCTCGGTGGTGGGTGCGTGATGTCGTGATGCTGATGTGGGCAGGCTGGGGAGGAGGGAGGCGGGGCTAGTGTGAATTTTCTTTGTCGACACGGCCTCCGTTTTTTCGCACGAGCGCGTTTTGCGTCGTCTGCAAGAAAGAAACGAGACGTCCCCCGTTGAATTTTGCTTGACCAAAAAGGCGAGACGCTTAAATCTCGCGACTCAAATTGACTAGAGCTAAACGTGTAATACATGGTCGATTAAAAGCAAACGATTTGATCTGTGTCAACGGAGCGAAAGCAAGATCGATAAATCGCTTGTTATGTTTGGCTCGTTTCTTATGAATGTAGGGCACACTTAAAACTCATAAAAAGTTTTCACAAGGACACACTTCTTTTCAAGCTCGTAGTCCCCGAGAAAGATAACATTTGGTTTATAAAAAAACAAATAGATAAATAAATGTGAAATCTTGGGAGTATTTTGTTCATGCAAGTGCATGATTTTTAGTTTTTTACACGTATTTGTTAGCAACCCAATAACTAGAACTTCATTGCAAGCATGAAGAGGCAATCGATAAAATTAGATCCAATACAATATGCAAGAGTTAGAGTTTGGGAGGGGCAGCAAAGCATGGGATCAGAGAGGGACGAGAGATACACCAGGGAATAGCAGGTAGCCTAAGAGGAAGATCAGTAGAAGAGAGGGAGACTTGAGGAAGAAGATGATATGTTCTGGTTCTCGTAATTGATTCATCCCCTCCCAGATGCAGCGACTCCTTGTATACTCCACTCGTACAGCCAAGTATTGGGCTCGCCAAGGCCCATGGCCCATGTAGTTGGCAGGCGTTGTTGACAGTATTGTCACCTCTTAAGTGCATCAATACGGCTAGGAGGTAGCGTACTCGGCATCTGCATCTAGCAGTAAGTCCTCCTCTGCGGCCTCTACTTTGTGGAGATTGATTCTGGTGTCCGGAGACGATTGAGAAGTGGTTTGGACAGTGTGACGAATGGATCCTGAAGTCGTCGAGAAAAATAATTATAAGTTCTAAACATCTTTGTAATTTTCTTTTTATTTAGGTTTTTATTTGTAAAAGAGCCTGTGCATCGATGACAAGGCCCACAGCCAGCTAGTATATGGGCCACGTCCTTAATTGGCGTGTAAACATGGCGGCCCAATATCGCCCATCACTCCATCAGCCAGCTTATACTGACAAGGCTGTAGCCCATGGACCATGATGGTATGTGCGTGCGCATATGGGGAGGTTTTTTTATTTTTATATTTTTTATTTTAAGATTTATCAAAAATATATATCTAACAATTTTTTTTGCAAAACTGTCACCCAGCCGCCGTTTGAATCGGCGAGAGGCTCCTATCGCCGTTTGAATCGGCGGTAGGTGAGATGCAAGCCACCTCCCGCCGGATGAAACGGTTGAAGGTACCTTTAACCGTTTCATCCGGTTAAAGGTTCCTTTAACCGTTTCATCCGGCGATAAGTGCCACCACCATCACGGCCGTTTGCATGCTGGCCAGTTACCGCCGGTTGAAACGGCTATAGCTGTTTCAACCGGCTATAAGCCATATATTCTGTTAAAAAATAATAATTAATAATATATTATACAAAGTAAATATATTTAATGTATATTTTGGATTGCAGTGAGTTAAATAACATCTGTGGCATATTTTACTTCGAATTGAATGATGAAATATTCGATTGAATTAAATAAATATTAAAAATATACATTAGATGGAAAAAATATATCTGAGATGAAATAATTAGGAAAAATATATATATAGCGTTTGGAAATAAATATTAAAGTTATAATTATATCCCCATGAAATAAGATGTCGTCTGCCTGTTTGATAATGAGAATAGGTCATACTCGTATATTTATTTATTTCAATTAAATATTTTATCGTTCAGTTCGAAGTAAAAATATGCCTAGATGTTATTTAACTCACTGAAATAAAAAAATATACATTAAATATATTTTCCTTGATTATATTTTTCAGGAAAATATTTAATGTATATTTTTAATATTTATTTAATTCAATCAAATATTTTATCGTTCAGTTCGAAGTTAAATATGCCTCAGATGTTATTTCACTGCAATAAAAAATATACATTAAATATATTTACTTTGTATAATATATTATTAATTATTAATTTTTAACAGAATATATGGCTTATAGCCGGTTGAAACAGCTATAGCCGTTTCAACCGGCGGTAACTGGCCAGCATGCAAACGGCCGTGACGGTGGTGGCACTTATCGTCGGATGAAACGGTTAAAGGAACCTTTAACCGGATGAAACGGTTAAAGGTACCTTCAACCGTTTCATCCGGCGGGAGGTGGCTTGCATCTCACCTACCGCCGATTCAAACGGCGATAGGAGCCTCTCGCCGATTCAAACGGCGGCTGGGTGACAGTTTTGCAAAAAAAATTGTTAGATATATATTTTTGATAAATCTTAAAATAAAAAATATAAAAATAAAAAAAAATTCGCATATGGGCGCCAAACTATCTTTCTGCTGGGCGGCCCGTCCTGGCCCGCCCGGCGGTTGTATCGTCGTACGGCCGGCCCACTCGTAGAGCAGCGAGATGATTGCAGTCTCGCAGAGAAGCCCACCACGCTTCTCATCCGGGTCGGTCATCCCGCCGTCCCCCTCACACACACGCACTCCCCGTCCCCGAATCCGATCGCGCCACGGCGAGGGCATGCATCTCCTTTCTGGTTGCTGCAAACCTGGCGGCCATGCGGCGCCGCGACGGCATCTTCCGCCTCCACACCCACACGCCACGCCGCCGTGTGAAGCTGCCGCCAACGCGAGCGCTCCACCTCCACCACTCGTCGCGCGTCTCGCGGCCGCCAACGGTGCCACCTGGATCAGGACCAAAGACCATGACGTATCCCACTTCCCGTTCGCCTCCTCGCACCTGGCACGCCATTGTTGGTCCACGTACGATCGAGCGATCCGCATGCCCGCCGCGTACCCCCGTCAACGTGGACGGCTCCTCTTTTCCCTTCCTCTTCTCCATCTCCACGCAGAAAAAGATCGAGGCCACACCACAGGGGCCAACCTTGCGAAAGGATCAAAGGAAGCTTCGGAGCCGCAGCTGCTGCTATCAGAATTCTCGATCCAGAAGAGCGTCTGGTACTCTGGTATCCAAGTAGGAGTACTTCAATCATGCGACAGTAGCTGGACGAGTACTAGATTGCTCCGGAAGAATGCCGCTTCGCTGTCGTTGGGATAGAGACAGTTCTATATTCCGCAACGCCACAAGCACAAGACTAACCCAGGCAGGCAATTGATGTCCCCGTTGACGGACGCATCAGTGTTTGAACCATCTAATGTGTGATGTCAAGGCAAACCAAGTCCCAAACTGCAGGCTTTGGCGGGCCTTTTTGACCCATCCATCATTGTCTGCGAGCGGCGCCGGCGGCCGCAAAGGGGGGCGTCCTGTATTATGGCATCAGCGTGGATCATTTCAGAATTCGGAGAGGCGGCTGCTCTGTCTGTCTGTGTGTGTGCCCCAGTGTCCGTGCGTTTGTTTGCTGCTTTCCAGTTCGGCTGCACATGCCTGCAACTGCACCCTGCTTTCAGGAATTCAGGGTAAAGGGAAGAACAAAGGCGATGATCTCGCGTGCGCTGCACACGAGAGCATACGCGACCAGGCGACGACCTTTACTACCTAAAAATACACGGTAGATAAATAGTGTTATATGAGTGGAGAAATAAGATGAATAGAGAAAAGTTAAATAAATAGTGTTTTTCCGGGTGGGTGTAGGTGAATCTAAACGCAACCTAACTCTTATATACCATACCGTCGACCATTAGGAGGACGGATTCGCCCGGAATATTCAAGTTCAGTTGGAAGTACGCGTGATGATGATGGAAGCACACAGAAGTCTAGTCTCCTTTGGATGCACAGATATTTCAAGTCTTTATAGGAGTCTGCTACATTTCTAAAGGATTATTCAGGAAAACAATTTTTACGTACAACGTTTTCTAAAAAACTAAGTTGACATGCTCAATGGATAAAGGGCCTTGCTAAGGTACTGAGTTCGGATAAATCACAGCCGTTGATTTTTATATGATTAATAAGTAAAAGAAATAAATAAAATAAGAATCTATATTTTTTTTTTAAACAAAAGTCTCGTATGTATCCTCGTAACCGTCTGTATGCGTAGGCGCGGACTCGCCTACGATCGGTTCGCCGGCCGTCGCTCCTGATCCGTTCCCCGGCGGCGTTCCCGATCTGTTCCCCACCGGTGCTCACCCTTATTTTTCCAACGTGCTTAACTGTCACATGGTCATCAACAGGTACAAGCTCTCAACTCCAACGTACAGAACGTGAACTTGTCTCCATCGACCTGGCCAGAATGCCAGGAAGATTGGAAGAACCTCCTGCAGGGTAGCGTCCCCGGGCACCAACGTCCTAACGGTGTCCACCGAGATCCTCTCCTCGTAGTACTACATCCGCATCGGTGCTCGATGCTGCTCCCCAACTGCCTCTTCCGCATGGGCACGGTGGCCACGATCCTATCAAGTATGGCACCGTAGACATACGTTATATGTAGTTGACCAATTACAGAATACAATCAATCTATTACCTCTTACGAGATAATACTTCGTTATAACCACTCAGATCGACGGTCCTCAGTTACTCTGGAGTACCGTAGCAACCCTCATGGATAAAATGTATTGACCATGTCAGCTTCAGGCCAATGGCACAAAAATTAATGGTCTCGATGCGACCATATGATTCTCCGCGCCAACTGCCCGTACGCAGTCTCACATAGTCACAACGAGTACATATACTCGTATCCTACGCCTATACAACTACCGTTGTAATGTAGGCTCACGAAGAAAACCATACCAGGCATCATCAGCTGCCATCGTTTGACTATTTCCCGGCCTAAACAATGCCTCAACTGCTGCAGCGCTCCCGCGTGCAAGCATGCCCAACGCAGGGACAGCGACGCCGTTGTTTCGGATAAGGGTTATCGCAAGTCGTCAATCTTCGCTGATGCAGATATCTTTTTTTTTAATCCCTCGCGCACGCCCGGAGGCCGGAATCTCAAGCTAATAAGTTTTTGCTCGCTGCCACATCTTTAGAATTAGAATCTTCTCCGCCCAGAGGACAGCATCGGATTACGATGCAACTCAGATCGTCGATCAAGAAAGGTATATCTCTCTCGGCACAGAGCGAAGAAAGGGACGGGTCGCGACTCCTCTTCGATGAAACTGAAACATCTAGAAGTAAAGTCCAGATTAAAGACGGGTTTTATCAAGATCGGTGACGGTAAGAAGGGGAAGAACGCATCATCGATCAATTGCCTGCTAGCATCTGGTTGCATGCAGTATGTGGCCACGAGGAAGAGTAGAGAAGGCTCTTATACATGTATGCATATATATGCAAGAGAATGAGAATAAAATACGAGACAGAACCAAGCTGGAAAGGAACGCCAAGAAAACGCAACGGATGACGCTGATGTATATGGACACAAAGCCTTTAGTATCGCTGCTGATGTACGCGCGCTTGTCCCCGTGTAAGCCTGACGGCTAAATCGCTCTCTTCCTCTGGGCTAGAGAGAGAGAGAAAAAAAAAAGAATAAGAAGAGCGAAGAAGAAATTGGTCTGACGGCGAGGTACGGCTCTATGAGCGCGACACGTTGGTGGTGTCTATCCGTTGTGGCGGTTTCGGTTGAGCAAACCCAACGCGAGCTTCCTTCCTGCATGATGATCGATCGCGTGGCGTCACGCACGCACAGACCGTCTGAATTTTTAAATTCTCTTATCGATAGAGAGTTTGGTATTCTTCACATCATATGGCCAAATCCGCAGAGGTGATTGGCCGCTCGGCTCTTTCGTCGTCATAGGCCGTCTTCCAATTCGCCCGCTGGTGACATGGTGTTGCTGTTGTTGTTGCTTGTTCGGCCACCTGCCAGACCCAGCCATGCTTGCTGCTAACTCAACTATCTCTCGCTCGGCCAAGTCCACTCGCTTCCTTTGGATTGGATGGGCTCAAAATTTTGATTTTTGGAGCAGCCACAAGATTTTGATTTTTGGAGCAGCTACAATGACGCAATTGCACGGCGGAATGTTCAGAGAAAAGAAAGGAGAAGGGACAAGCAATTATGCAGGAGCCCTGGCTCGATTATGGATGGCTGCGCTGGATTTTTCCGAGTGGTTGTTCAGACTGATTGGTTGCTCGCTAGGGAGGTGCAGGATGATGTCTTCAATGGAACTGGTGTTTTGTTAGGGCATCAGGTGGCTGCGGCGGTTGGTGATGGCGGGCACGGAGGGCACTAACTAGGCGCCTGTGGAGTTCTAGGAACAGAGGTTCTTCTCAGCTTATCTGCCGTCAAATCTGCAGTTTTGGCGGGTACGGTGGAGTGTGAGGTCCTCCTGTCAAACGCTGTAGTGTGACGATTGACGAGTTTGTGGGTGAGAGATGGGCGGCAGGTTTGTTTTGACAGTGGCAGTTTGTGGTCAAAACAATATGGACACGGTGAGACCACAGATTGGGCAAGGTGAGTTTGAATATTCTACTGGTTACGGCAACTTTCGGTTACAGGTAGCCGGCCTGCAACTGAAAATAACCGCTGAATTGGCAGCATGCGAGAACAACTGCAGGTAAGAACAACAGAAGTGTAGTAGCTCCTCTAAGATTTGATCTTTTTTTTTGTATGATTTATCTCTTCCAGTTCATGTTCTATCGGCACAAGGAATTTACATCAGACGGCTATAAGAATCTGTACAATTTTTTTGATCGCTCTCTTCCTACGGGAAAACACGCACGCGAAGAAGGGAAGCAAAAAGAAAGAAAAAAAAACTCGCGATGTATGTCACTCAATCAAGCAAACGGCACGAACGAAACCAGCAGCCTCAGGAACCGGGCTGCGGCGGCTTCACCGGCCGCGACGCGCTGCTCTCGCCGGCGGCGAGGCCCATCTCGATGTCCCCATCATCATGTTGGTAATGATGCGGTGGCTGGGAGGGCGGCGAGGCGCCGCCACACCCAATCAGCCTCCGCAGCCCGCACGGCCGCGCCGCCTCGTTGACAGCAACGGCGACGGCGACATGCTCTTCCGGTGGCGGAGGCGGCGTCGCCATGGCCGCCGGCGACGACTGGTGCTGCGAGCGGCCGGTGCTGACCTCATCCTGGGAGCCGAAGAAGAGCACGTTGGTGGGGAAGTTGGGTGACTCCGGGTCAGCCTCCGGCGTGGGCACGGCCGGGAACACAGGTGGCACCGGCGGCTCGTCGACGGCGGGGCATCGGCAGAGCGGGCAGGTGGAGTGCGACCGGAGCCACATGTCGACGCAGTCGACGTGGAAGCCATGGCCACACCTCGGAAGCACGCGCGCCGTGTCCCCGGCCTTGAGCTCCGTGATGCACACGGCGCAGTCGTCGAGCACCTCCCCTTTCCCCACCTCGTGGCGAGGCAGCTTCGCCATGGACTTTTCGTCCAGCCCGCCGTCGTAGCACCACGCCTCCGCGCCGCCGTCGGCCACTCCCCCGCCTCTTCCTCCCCCGCCGCTGAAGATGAACCGCAGCCATGCTCCGACGCCGCGGCCCGTGGGAGGGAGCGGTGGCGCTCCGCCGCCGCGGTAGTGCTTGGCGCAGAGGAAGATGTAGAAACAGAGCACCAAGGTGAGGAACACCGCCGCTACGGCCGCTAGCATCGTTGTTGCTGCCGCGACCGTCGTCGCCGTCACCGCCATCGACGGATGGATCGACCGATTGATTGATCGATCGATCAAACAGCCACACGCTCTGCCCTTGCCTTGGCTTCCTCTGGCTTGGCTTCAAAGAAGAAGAACCTTATGCTCCTGCCTTACGCGAGCAGGAAGGATGCTCTGGTGCTGGTGTACCCGCCTCCCTCTCGCTTCCTTTGATTGCTGCTGCCGTGAGCTCCTCGGCGTTCGTGCCGGGAGGCTTTGAATGACATAAATGTTTAAGGAGCGGCTCGTGTCGTGCTGGGGCGTTGGGGATTTTCGAATGATTAGCGCGCTACTTATACGAGGGCGGGTTTGGGGGAGGATAAGACTCGACTCGGCGAGCCAAGACCCAAGGCGGTTTGGAGGGGGAAGGTGAGCGAACCGTGGTGGAGGCCGTGGCGTAGGCCTCTGGATGGAGTTGAGGAGGGAAAGCGAGGACGGTGACGGTTTTGAAAGCGTTGACGCAGAACCGGGCGGGCTCTCTCCGTTGGACCTCCCTCCCACGGCCGTCGCCGTCTAATCCCCCGGCGATGGCGCCGCCGGTGTTCCGATTCGAGCCGTTGCACCGGACGTAACCACACGGGGCGACGGCTGACTGGCTGGTCACCGGTGAGCCGCGACGACGGCGACCGCCCGCGCGGGCTCCGCCGATGGCTGGCCGGCGCAGACACTGACGCCACGGGGACAGTACAGTACAGAACCTGATCCGTGTCAGAATACTACTGCCATTAACGAACGGATGCGACAGTGACACGATCCGTCCTGCCGTGCGTTGCCTCCATGTCAGTCCAATTGTCCATGGCTTGTTTGTGCAGCAGGACATGGTGCCAGAATGCGGGGAGAACGCCCGAATCCGCTCTCCAGGAAACGTGGACCGTATGCCGTGAGCGTGTCGTGCAGCCTGCCTGCCTGCCTGCTTCTTGCTTGGTCCCAGCTCGCCGATGGAATGAGCATGAGACACGGGCAGAGGCAAACGAGAGCCGGACGGGGCCCGGTGAGGTGGTGGACCACGGCGTCTGGCTGGCGGGCTGCCGTGGTTGGGGAGGTTCGGTATAGCGGTTTGTGGTCGCGCGCATCGTGTCCCTTTCCCTTCCGGTTATGCGATTTGGGCGGAAGCAACTGCCGGACCCGACCCAACCCAACTGGATTGGATTTTCTCGATCGGAAGCGAGCGCCGGGGCGTCCGGTAGGCTTGAGTGCCGGCGAGTTCTCAGTAAGCGGCCTCATCTAACTTGGGTCCGAAGTCCGGGTGGGTTTGACCAAACGTTTCCAAGTTAGCCCAACGACCCAGTTTTTTTCGTCAAACTCGCGACTTGCTATGGTCGTACCAAAGAAAAAGACTTGGTCGTTAGAGCACGTACTGGCTGGGCGCTGGGAGCCTGGGTGGCCAGCCGGCCACGGCCTGGAGTCCTGAACCACCGTGTGTGTGTTGGGAACTTGGGATAACCTGTATGTAGTACGAGGATGGACGGCAACCCAACATGCTAGTGGTACTGTAGGGGTCCGGCCGGCTTGTCCTTCCTTTGCTCCCGATCGGCCAATCCAGAGATAAACCCAAGCCGATTCCTTGTTGCCATCTCCAGTATAGAGACTAGTCGAGAGGCAGAGACGCTTTCAACACACAGTCTGGTCCAAGAAAGCCCAACCATGTGCTCTGAACCTGGTCCGGCCAAACAAGACCACACCCCGCCTTCGCCGAATCCCCGCGGCGGCTGACTCGCCGGCCGAACCCAGCCGGACGCGACGTGGTTGCCCCTGCCCGGCGACGACACGAGCCTTATCCGGCGTCTCGGCAGCGCCGGGGCATGGTAGTACTATGGTAACCCATGGGATGATGGGTCCGGCGCCGCGCGGGTGCACGGGCGCGGACAGTGACGGGAGCCGAAGCGGTCTCCCGGTCCGTGCGCGGCTGCTGAGTTCTCTTCTGCCCGCCCATGACTCGGTTGTTTCTGGCGGCTTGGAGGCCTGGAGGGGGCGTTGCGTCGCTGAGTGGGACGTGCGAGAGGATAGGAGGCCGGAGCCAAGCCGGCTAGCTGAAGAGCGCGTCACGCGACGCCCGCGGCCGCGCGCCGCCACCATCATCTCGTGCCAAATCGGATGGAGTTGATGACCGGACCGGAGGGCGGAGGCGGCCGCGCGCGGAGGCCGCGGTGCTCTCGGCTCCGGAGATTGCTCGGTCGATCGATCGATGGCGCACCGGCCGGCCGGGCAGAGGCAGGACTTTTTGACCGGCACACTGCGTTAGCTGACGGCCGGAGATTATAAAGGGAGCAGCTTTTGTGCACGGCGCTTTTTCCGTAAACAAGAGTTGGGTGGTGATGATGCATGGTGCGCCGGTTGTGGTACGGTGGTGTAGGGTCCGGCGTGTTTGGCTTCCTTGGATCAGACGTGGCGTGGAGTCCGGATGGCGTGCGTGGCGCTTGAGGCCCACTCGTGGCGTGCTACGTTTGCTTACATGCCACCTCCATTGCCAGCCAATCGGGGCATCTACCGTCGCTTCCCGCCGTGGTTTCGAGCTCGATCGTGTCGAGATCGTACGTCTCCGGCTCTTCGCAAATGCTCAAGCTCCGCATTCTTGCTTTCTGATCGTAGGTCTGTTCCTGCCGCTGCTTCCTTTGCAGAGAAAGGGAGAAAAAAAAAAACGAGTTCTTCGTCGTCGTTTTCCAAGAATCAGCAGCTCGTGCAACGTGCACTCCGGCCCAGAATCTCGCGGTACGGAACGGAGACCCGATGAGTGGCAGCAGCAATGCCCCAGTCCAGTCCAGCATGGGTTCGGCAATCACGGTGCTTTTGGTTTTCAGCGCTTGTGCGCCCGACAGCCCCAGGACCAGAGATCCTCCCCGGCCGGGGGCGTGTCCGGTCGGCAACAAAGATTTTTCTGTAAACGCCATTGACCACACGTACACACGACGTTAGCCTAGCTCGATGAGTTCTTTTTGTACCAAAAACCATGCAACTTTTGCGCGTGCTAGCCGCTTGGCACCGGGTTGCATCATGTGTTTGCACACCACCGAGCTCTTGCTTTCTCCCCTGATAGAGCCGAGAAGTCTGGGGCGACATGATTTGCCATTACCGAATCACACAATCACAGAAGAATGAGCAGTACCTGTAGTTCGTGTACAGGGTGCAGCGCAGCAGTATGATCTCACTGGGACCCCTATTGGCTTGTCCCATGTTTGCAAATCGCCATGTCTGGTGTCTGCTGGACTAGTGCTCGAACTTTTCTTTTGTATTTGGTGCGAGCTGACGGGTGAGCGGGTGGCAGGTCAAGGTTCAAAACTGAACCACGCAAATACGCATCAAATCGAGAGGCTTTTCCGCGGCTGCAGCACCGAACTGTTGTGTCTTTGCTTCAGCTTCAAGGATATGCTTGAAAGCCCCCCAAAACGGTCCAGCAATCTTGGCCGTTTTTAGCATGGAACAAACAACACAAACTGCCAATATATTTCTCGCGACGTTTCTGCTGGGCCGCCTGTGACGTATGTAACCTTCACGGCCTAGCCTGGTGACAGTTCGGGCTGGATTGGACCCAGTAAAGAAGTTGGGCTTAAGTAGCATTGGGCTATGGGCTTTTGACATGTCACGGAAATAACATTTGGCAGGAATAAAAACTGAAGGCTTTCACCTTTCAGAATTCAGATATAACACAACTGATTTGATGCTCTGAAGCGGACATCGAATTCGGTTACCGCGCTTGTAACTGTCGGTGGATATGTCCTCTGAAGTAATTATTCATGCTTGCTTAATGCACAGCTGTTTGTGATAATTGAAAGCCACAGCACAAGTCAATGCTCTAGGAGGTGAAAACACTGGACTGAACTTTCAGTGTTGTACATGCTAGCTGTATACCACATAATGAATAAACAAGCTAGTCGTGCTCACTGTTCAGTGAAAGCTAAATCAGACAATCACCTTGCTATGCTCAGACGTCTGCTGACCACACATTATCACTTCTCACACAGTATTCAGATTTCAGAACACAGATCCCAGGCCCCCTACTGATCCTGAAAAAACACTGGATGCCTGAACCTCATCTGCCTTGACATGCTACGAAAATTTTCAGAGCCGTGGGTCTCCACCTGTTAGGTCCCATTGACCATGACTTTGGAGCCACTCTATAGCGGGTTGGCTAACCAGATCACCTGCTCTCCCTGTTAGGCAGAGGACTGCCGGAATCAGGCTGCTGCTCTCCCTTTCCTTTTCCCCTATGCTCTTGTCGTCATCAGAACTAACAACTTTGCCAAGTTGGTGGTCTAACTTCGTTATTGGTCCCATCATCTCAACAACCTAGAACTTCCACTAATACAGTGTCAACTCAAGTCCCATTATTCGGTCCAGAACTTCAGGAAAAAGAATGGAAATATGTCAACTCCCCTTGCTGTTGGCCCGTTCATCTAACACAAGAACGCCACGTCGCTAGCTCCCACCTGTCGCCCTGAAGCCTGAACCTTTAGCCTTGCTGAATAAAAACAGTTGCGACGAAATCGTGCAGGCTACCGTCACCAACCGTTCTTCTTCTTCTTCTTTTTCCCATCCGCGAGATTAAACAAGGCGATCTTGATGACGAACGACGAAAGCTAAACATGCCTACCTAGCTCCGGAACACGACGGAGAACAAGTGTTTCACGAGCTTTGTTCTTGGAAGCTGTTGCTTTCGAATTCGATCTACACTGTGGCATCTGATGTGTGCTCCCGGCCGGGGTCGCTTCAGGCCTCGCCCTCCGCAAGAGGAAATCCCTCGATCACACAGGTTGCGTGCTGAAACGGCAAAACAGGAATGGCACAGGTGGACGAATGCAAAGAAGATATGAAAGGAAGCTCATCTATCGGTCCATGGGAGTCTGGTCCAGAACAGCTCACGACAATGACAAGTTTTATTGCTCCAAAAAATGCAGCGTCAATGCGTCATGGAATCGTTGGATTGGTCGAGTTTGGCCACCTGTAATGACCCACAAACCGGGGTCTACCTACAATCACTCTCTTCTAATTACTATTTTATGCATGTAAAAAAATATAAAAAAGGAAAAGATGAGAGCTAAAATGGAGTAGTACAAGGTATGAGTCATCAATCATCATGGAAGAGTGCAATGATGCTGAGAATAAAATCGATCACTTTTGAACAGAGGGTGCAGAACCAACATGCTCTTCCCTCCTCTCTTTTAGCTCGAGTGCGATCAGATTTGGCTGTCGTGCCAAGGGACTAGGCATCCGAGGGATCCAATGGTTCGATGGTTTTTCACTTGTTTGAAACGAAACAACTTCATATGAATTTCACACAAATTTCGCCGAGTTTGGGAAGAAAGATTATCGTTTTTCGAATAACGTGGAAACTGGGATTCACAGAACCACTTCAAATTAGCACAAGCTCTGCCTCGTCGTCACGTTACTGCAATCGTGGAGAGCCCCATAAACGAGATGGGGCTTTGTACTGTAGCCATACTGATGGTGGTCAAAAGAGGTAGCTTGAGAGCATACCGCCACACGCGCGCAACGCATCATTGCCAATCAGCAAAAGCGACCTGCAGATGGACGGCAGCGCTGCGAGCTTTCGTTATGGGAGCCACGATGCACGACAGCTGAAACACACAAAAGCGAGGCAATATCTCCCACTCGCTTCCTCGACGTGTCATAGCACACACATTGTTTTGTTAAAGAAGGATCAACTTTAAATGCCGCCCAAAAAAGAATAAACCGTATTGAATGTTTCCAGTACTCCGTAGTCCGTACATGCATCAACCAGAAGTCCAACTTGAAATGAGAAGTATTATTGGCTTTAAATGAAATGAGAAGTATTATTTTACACAATAGCGGGATTTGTTTGATTAAGTAAATTGTTTTTTTGCCTTTTTTTAATTAATTTTTTCAATGTGTATATTTGTTCCTCTTTAGTAAAAAAATCTGGAATCACTTTCACCAAAAAAAAACAATCCCATTTATCTAGAAGATTAAGACGCTAATTACACTGCTTTAACAATATCAAGATCATCATCAGCCATCAAAATCTTTGCCTTTAATCCAATACACGAAACATTCAGAAGCGGTCAATGAGATATTTAAACCTTTCTGCGATTCTGAACTCTGAAGAAGTGCCCTTATTTAATACCCTTTTCCCACTTCCTTCATTCTAGCTTGCTGACACCAGAGAGAGAAAAGCAGCATTACTAGTATACAAAAAGAGTGGAACAAGAAAGGAGACCTCTCTTTTCTTCATTTCTTTTGCCATATAATAAGCTGGTCTGTTTCGTGGAGCCTGCGGAGGAATGGTGCAGCGGTGAAGGGAGGCACGAAGGGGAGGGGGTAGGAGGGGAGGGAGAAGCCGGAGTCCGCTGCAGACATGGCTGGGGCGGTCATTGGGGTGGTATTGCTGTTCTTGGCTGCAGCTCCATTTGGGGCTAATGCCAACACCGACTCAAACGATGGTGAGTGAGTTCTTCCGTTCTGCCCCTTGCAGTCGGTTTTCTCTGGGACTCTTCCGCTTCCGCACATCAAGAAAACGATGCATTTCTCCGCGGTTTAGTTCGGTTTACTCGGCCAAAGGGGTTAGAAAGATGTGTTCTTGTCTATTTCTTTCCTCGTTCTACTCAGTCCATTGCGATTGCAGAAGCATGAGTTCTGAAGTTTCGGTTTGGTGCATGGCTGGTTTCCTGAAATCTCGTTTCAGATACGTTTGTTCTGTCCAAAACTGTATAGGAATGTTCTTGCATCAGTTGAGTTGACCAAGGAAATGCTATCCCTTAAGTTTGCTGCATGCGAACAACTTAGTTTCTTTCTTTTTTTAAAGAAAGATATTGTAGAATAGCAAAGTGTGAGCGGAACATTATGGTACCTGAAATATTTATCCTCCAATGTTAGTAATTTGCCCCAAATCTTGTTCTTGCATATGCAGTAAACGCCCTCAATGTCTTCTACACAACCATGAATTCGCCACCCCAGCTGACGAACTGGGTGTCCCAAAATGGGGATCCCTGTGGACAGTCGTGGCTAGGGGTCACCTGCTCGGGTTCCAGAGTGACAACAATGTGAGCTATCTGAAACCTTCAGAAGGCTGTGTTTCTGTATCAAAGCAACCTATCCATCTCATCTGATTTTTCGTTCTCCTGAATCATTGGCAGAAAATTATCTGGAATGCAGCTTAACGGGACCTTGGGGTACAACATGAATCAACTGACTGCACTAGTTCAGCTGTTAGTGAGATCCTTCATGCTCTCGAGTCTCAGGGCACCAGTGTTTACACTGGACATGTGATTAAGTGTAATTGACCCAACTTATTTTTCTGTAGCGATATGAGCAACAACAAACTTGGAGGCAGCGACATCCCGTACAATCTTCCTCCAAATCTGGAGAGCTTGTGAGTCATGCCTCCTGTAGCTCATCCCAGGGGCGGACCCATGCAGAGCCCAGCGAGGGCACATGCCCCCACTCCAGTTTATGAACGCAGTATAATTTGACATTGTTCTACGTACAAAATACTATAGCAATACTATGAGCCCTCGCTCAATTTCTGTGCTAGGTCCGCCCCTGGCTCATCCTTCTGATTTATGTGAAAAAGTTTAGGTCTTATATACACCCTTGGCATGCAGAAATCTTGCTGGCAATAACTTCACTGGGACTGTACCTTACTCCATCTCCCGGATGGTTGCACTTAGGAATTTGTACGTTGCTTTCTGACATCTGAGTTTCGTACATGCAATTTTTCTCCATCACTTTGATGAAATTTGACCAAATTATATTTGTCTCTTGCTTTGTTGTAGAAATCTTGGTCATAATCAGATCTCAAACATCAATGATATGTTTAGTCAGCTCACAAACCTAACAGCACTGTGAGTTATTTCCCTTCACCTCTGACTGCTTGTGCTTGTTTCTTACCTTTATTTTTCTGCAAACCAGTGGTGAAACCTGAATAAATTTCCAATTTCCCAGGGATTTGTCATACAACAACTTTTCTGGTAATATTCCACAAAGCTTCAACTCCATGACAAGTTTGAAAACTCTGTGAGTATTTATTTTCCAGATATTCTGTTTATTTTCATTTTAATAAGAAAAGATCACATGGTTATATACAAATCCTTTTTTTACCACTTGTCAGTTATCTTCAGAACAACAAATTCAGTGGCACAATAGATGTCCTTGCCAATCTTCCTCTTAATGACTTGTAAGTTGAAACAGTTACCACCTACTCCACTTACGACTTTACTAGTTTAATTTCTTAATGCAACACTTTAATCCCTTGCAGAAATGTTGAGAACAACCAATTCACTGGTTGGGTACCTGATAAACTAAAAGGAATCAATAATCTCCAGTAAGCAATTTTACTGCAACTGTCATGATGATTGCAATTGTTGGCTTATGTGACAGATTTGATAATTTAGTCATCCTATTACAGGACAAGTGGAAATTCGTTCGACAATGGTCCCGCTCCACCACCGCCACCATCAACACCATCATCACCATCATCGTCATATATACCTCCACCCTCTTGGCGGCCTGCCGTTCCAAGTACTGATGGTAACAATAACCCAGCAGAAAATGGTGGCAAAGGCAAACACTCCAAGCTGGGAGGTGGTGCAATAGCAGGGATTGTAATATGTTTGCTTTTTGTTGGCACATTAGTTGCATTCCTTGTGATCAAAAGGAAGTCATGGAGGTTGTCACGGGGACAAGACCCTGAACAGAATGAACCTCTCAGTCCTCTTGCTTCTGGACTTAAACGTAAGTCTCACTGTAGTCATGTTTTCATTTTAGCATTGCTGTTGTTGTAGGACGGAATTTGCAAGCTCTTCCGTTCTACAGGCAATTGTGCAGTGTCTTCCTTCTGTATTATTTGTCCATGTGGATGATTGCTAAATCATGGGCTGTCTTTATGTCTCAAAACTTTACTTTTCAGAGATGAAATCTATTAAATCTATTAAGATCATATCGACAATTGGAAAGGAAGAATTGCAGAAGACTGTTTCTATGAGTTTGAAGCCTCCAACAAAAATTGACCTGCACAAATCTTTTGATGAAAGTGATGCCAGCAGCAAGTCTATTACAAGGAAAGTAAGTTTGTCTTCCATCACAATACCTGCATATACAGTGGCAGACCTGCAGGTGGCAACAGGCAGCTTCAGTCCTGACAGTCTTATTGGTGAGGGATCGTTTGGTCGTGTATACCGAGCAAAGTTCAGTGATCAGAAGGTGCTTACCTAATTATAAGATATTCTTTATTTCCTCCATGCTGCATCATATATCCATCTTTGAAATGTATTCCTTGCAATAATCATCGTCAGTATTAGTTTTTTTTTTCCTTTATATAGCCATAAAATCTGCAATTAAATGGATGTGCTAAAATCTGAACATGTCAACATAATATCTTGAGCATGTGCAGTAGTAGATGCCAAAAAACTATTTCACTATTTCGTTATTATGATCTATACTATTTAGTTATCATCATTTGATGGTTCAAAATTTCAGGTCCTGGCTGTAAAGAAAATCAATTTTTCTGCATTACCAAGCCATCCTTCGGGTTTGTTCATTGAGTTGGTGGCAAACATTTCAAGGCTAAGTCATCCGAACCTTGCAGAGCTAACTGGTTATTGCTCAGAGCACGGGCAATGCTTGCTTACATATGAATTCTACCGAAATGGTTCTCTGCATGACTTCCTTCATATGAAGGATGAGCACAGCAAACCATTGTCTTGGAGCAACCGTGTCAAGATTGCCCTCGGATCTGCAAGGGCATTAGAGTAAGTGAATTTAGCTTTTTTTTGTGAATATTTAGCAGGCTTGCCAGCCTTTCTTCTTTTTTATATGACCAACAAGTTATGGCAATCATATGGATTTTCAGGTATCTACATGAAACTTGTTCGCCATCCATGGTGCACAAGAACTTCAAGTCATCCAACATTTTATTGGATAGTGAGCTGAACCCCCACCTTTCTGATTCTGGGTTTGGAGACCTCATTCCTAATCAGGAATTCCAGGTAGTGCATTTTATTCCGATTATCTGACCGACCATTTTCAAGAATTTTTAACACATCTGTGATCACAACTTGGCTTACGCCTTTTCTGCAGCTGAGATGTTTTACACTATTATTTTCTTTGTGGAAGCACCTAGTGTTTTCGCATGATATATATGAAGCGCATAGTTTTCGATAACATAAACATAAGGCTGCATCAAGTCATTAGCAAGTCCGATCAGCAAGTGCAAATTACTATTTGTGACAAGACCTTGCGATTCAGGATTCATATGACTAGCACAGTATCACTTCCCAGCTAGCTGAAAACTAAAATTTGATCTGAAAAGCTACATGATACAAAGCTGTGCTCTATGTTTTTTTATATTACAAATCCAATTATTAGTAAAGATCAGCTCAAAGATTTCCTGTTCAGAAGTGTATATACTTATAAAAGCAACAATTTCAGGAATCAGATGAGAACTCAGGATACAGGGCACCTGAGGTGTCCATGTCTGGTCAGTACTCCCTGAAGAGTGACGTGTACAGCTTCGGAGTCGTCATGCTAGAGCTCCTGACCGGCCGGAAACCGTTTGACAGGTAATCTATGATACATCAATCCGCGGCAGTACACCATTTTCTCTCACATTCGTTCTTAACTTCTCCAAGAACAATCTGAAACAACTAGCTACTGCAGCACATATAGCCAGTCATCTGAGCTCTGAACCAGCACTTGCTCTCTGAACTTGCTGCAGGACTCGGCCGCGGCCAGAGCAGTCGCTGGTCCGGTGGGCCACTCCGCAGCTGCACGATATCGACGCGCTGGACCAGATGGTCGACCCCGCGCTGCAGGGGCTGTACCCGGCGAAATCCCTCTCCCGCTTCGCCGACGCCATCGCCCTCTGTGTGCAGGTGAAAATCTATCGCCTTCAGTTGATGCGGCTCTCTCATTGCCCTTGCCGGCTTTGCCCCCAAGATGTAAAACATTTCTGACACTGCTGAAATCAATGCCTACCTCAACGCAGCCCGAGCCGGAGTTCCGGCCGCCGATGTCGGAGGTGGTGCAGTCGCTGGTGCGACTGGTGCAGAGGGCGAGCATGACGACGAGGACGCACGAGAGCCACCCGCGGCGCCACGGGGAGTCCGGCGGGGACTACGAGTTCTAAGCGAGACGCAGCTGTGTGTGAATAGCTCTCCAATAACACATACTAGTATGAATCCAAGACCAATCGAAACGTATTCGGAGAACTTTGTTCGCCGCCCGTGTTTCAGCAGCGGCTGTGTAAATCGGTGTCGTTTGAAAACACGCTTGATCGCAGTTGGAATTTGGAAAGAGATCGAAGTATCGAACTGCATCGTCCTAGTCTTTTGGCTATAATGCGATGATCTGGAGAGAACTGCGCACCTGAAACGATCTCGCACCTATGACTCTGACCGTGCGTCCTTGCCAGTGGACGGATGGAACGCCGGCGACGGCAGGGAACGCCACGCCGCGCCGGCGACGGCAGGGAACGCGGCACGTTCGTTGAGGGACTTGAGGCATCCGCAATGTGGCTTTCAGCCCGCGGATATAGGTGTCACAGATTGGGCCCGGCCCAAACCTTATCTCCTTTCTCGCTCGGCCCGATGGGACGCGCGGACATCAGGGAATTTTTTTATTTTTATATTTTTTATTTTAAGATTTATTAAAAATATATACCTAACAATTTTTTTTTTCAGAACTGTCACCCAGCCGCCGTTTGAATCGGCGAGAGGCTCCTGTCGCCGTTTCAATCGGCGATAGGTGAGATGCAAGCCACCTCCCGCCGGATGAAACGGTTGAAGGTACCTTTAACCGTTTTATCCGGTTAAAGGTTCCTTTAACCGTTTTATCCGGTTAAAGGTTCCTTTAACCGTTTCATCTGGCGATAAGTGCCACCACCGTCATGGCCGTTTGCATGCTGGCCAGTTACCGCCGATTGAAATGGCTATAGCTGTTTCAACCGGCTTTAAGCCATATATTCTGTTAAAAATTAATAATTATTAATATATTGTACAAAGTAAATATATTTAATGTATATTTCTGGATTGCAGTGAGTTAAATAACATCTGAGGTATATTTTACTTCTAATTGAACGATGAAATATTCTATTGAATTAAATAAATATTAAAAATATACATTAGATGGAAAAAATAAATCTGAGATGAAATAATTAGGAAAAATATATATATAGCATTTGGAAATAAATATTAAAGTTATAATTATACCCCCATGAAATCAAGATGTCGTCTGCCTGTTTGACAATGAGAATAGGTCATACTTGTATATTTTTTGTTTCAATTAAATATTTTATCGTTCAGTTCGAAGTAAAAATATGCCTAGATGTTATTTAACTCACTGCAATCCAAAAATATACATTAAATATATTTTCCTTGATTATATTTTTCAAGAAAATATATTTAATGTATATTTTTTATATTTATTTAATTCAATCAAATATTTCATCGTTCAGTTCGAAGTAAAATATGCCTCAGATGTTATTTAACTCACAGCAATCCAAAAATATACATTAAATATATTACTTTGTATAATATATTAATAATTATTAAATTTTAACAGAATATATAGCTTATAGCCGGTTGAAACAGCTATAGCCGTTTCAACCGGCGGTAACTGGCCAACACGAAAACGGACATGACGGTGGTGGCACTATCGCCGATTCACACGGCGATAGGATCCTCTCACCAATTCAAACGGCGGCTGGGTGACAGTTCTGCAAAAAAATTGTTAGGTATATATTTTTGATAAATCTTAAAATAAAAAATATAAAAATAAAAAAAAAATCGGACATCGGCCACCGACTGCTACCGGCGGCCTCGGCTCGCATCAGAGACGAGCAGCGAGCAAGCCAGCGCGGAAGCTGCCGCCACCACCAGCCGCTACCTACTCCGGAAGTCCGGAGCGAGCAAGGCTGTGCCACCACCGCACCTCGTCGCCTCGTCCTTCAACAGCTGGCTTGGGGGGGGGGGGGGGGCCCGGGCGCCGCCGTCGTCGCCGGGTACGCGTCTCGCCCGTTGCCCCAACCGAAGCAGGGAGCCAGGGATGGAGTAGGGACAGAGGCTGGAGACGTCCAAGCATAGACAGATCTTTAGGGTATTTACCGCGCAGAGCCGCAGAGGGTGCTCTTCTGATTCGTATCCTTGTACAACTAGCTGTATTTCATTTTCTCAGTGCATTTCAGGTTATTGTTAGCTTTCGCTAGAGGCACTAAGGCCTCACATTTATCCTTTACATGTTACCAACTACGTACATTTGAAAGTTTATGCGGGAATGAAAGATCCAACCGGCTTATAAATTTGTTTCAGCCACTGCCTTTCTTGGTTCTCGCTGAACAAGTCTCCTCCATGCTAAGGATTCACTTAGGAAGATGTTCTCAGCTGCTACGAGCTACTATGGAGGACTACTGCAATCACATTCACCTTCAGGTACTGTTCCAACTTTTGCTTTTCACGTTATCTATCTCCCAATCTAGACCAACTCTAACTCCACCCCCTTTTATATTTTGTTTGACAGCATTTAATCTTTGGCATTCTCTCATCTCCTCCAACAAAATTTGCAGACAAGTTACATGTAAGACTCGTACATTGACTCAAGTTTCGTGTGGGGGCAGTTCTGGCGACCAAGAGATTGTGATTGCTATGGGAAGCAATGTGGGTGATAGAGTCAGTACATTTGACAGGGCGTTGCAGATGATGAAAAGCTCAGGTGTGAACATCACGAGGCATGCCTGTCTATATGAGACTGCCCCTGCTTATGTGACCGATCAGCCACGGTTCCTGAACTCTGCCATTCGGGGTACGACTAGGCTGGGACCTCACGAGTTGCTTAAGAAGCTAAAGGAAATTGAGAAGGATATAGGGCGCACTGGTGGAATAAGGTATGGCCCAAGACCAATCGATCTAGACATACTTCTGTATGGCAGTAACCTGATTGATAGCGAGACTCTAATTGTGCCACATGAACGCATCCAAGAGAGGCCGTTTGTTCTGGCACCTCTTGTTGATCTTCTAGGTACATCCACTGATGATGGTGTCGAAACAAGCTGGCACTCGCTCTCAAAGTGCAGTGGAGGGTTCTTTGAGTTATGGAATAAGCTTGGGGGTGAATCTATAATTGGAACAGAAGGTATTAAAAGGGTGTTACCTGTTGGGAATCGTTTGCTTGATTGGCATGAGAGAACCCTTGTCATGGGGATCCTTAATGTGACACCAGACAGCTTTAGTGATGGTGGTAAGTTTCAAGAAGTGGAAGCTGCCATTTCTCAGGCCAAGCTATTAATCTCAGAAGGTGCAGATATCATTGATATTGGTGCTCAATCTACCAGGCCCTTCGCAAATAGATTATCTCCAAAGGAAGAGCTTGAGAGGTTGATTCCTATTCTGGATGAGATCACAAAAATTCCTGAGATGGAGGGCAAGTTACTCTCAGTGGATACATTCTATGCGGAAGTCGCTGCTGAAGCTGTTAAAAGAGGAGTTCATATTATCAATGATGTATCCGGTGGAAAGCTTGACCCAAGAATTCTTAAAGTTGCAGCTGAATCGGGAGTTCCATATGTTATACTGCCATTGAGGGGTGATCCATCAACTATGCACAGTGAAAAGAATTTACAGTATGGTGATGTTTGCAAGGAGGTTGCTTCAGAGCTATATGCACAGGTGAGAGAAGCAGAGCTATCTGGGATTTCGTTGTGGAGGATAGTTCTTGATCCTGGCATTGGGTTCTCCAAGAAATGTGGGCACGACACTGACGTTATTAAGGGGTTGGGATCCATTAGGAGTGAGATGGGTAAAATGAGTATAGGTGCTTCACATTTGCCAATACTGCTGGGACCATCAAGGAAAAGTTTTTTGCGTAAAATATGCAATCGTGCCGATCCAGTTGATTTGGATGCTGCTACTGCTGCAGCTGTCACCACTGCGATTTTGAATGGTGCAAACATGGTAAGGGTCCATAATGCAGGATATTGTTCAGATGCTGCAAAGTTTTGTGATGCACTGCATAAGGGCAGAAGATAGGAAAACTGAACTGCCTGGTCAAAACATATACAATTCCACTTTTATGATATATGGTAGTTACATCATTGGTGGAGTATCATTGTTGCAATAAACCAGAGAATAGAAATGCGGTTTTCTTATGCCATCTCCTTTCTAAAATCTTCCATGAGGTGTTGATCGAATTCTTACCACTCTGAAAGAATGGCCTATGAACGAGATTTTGAAAGCTGCTTGCAAGTTGCAGATAGCTAACATTTAGGTCCTATCTTAAATAATTTTCATGGACAATTTTTTAAAAGGTTTTGAAGAATTGGTTTCAAAACTTGCAATGAAGAAAATTGTGGATCTTGTTATACCCGATGAGGAAACCTCATATTGCAAGTGCCGTATGATATGCCAAGTTTCAAGACTTGGTTTATGATTTGCCTTGTTTTCTGAGGGTTTTTTGTTCAATTATGAAGGTCTACTTGCTTGCTGCTAAATAATTTTCAGACTCATGGATTTATTAATTGTGGATCTTGGTTTACCCGATGAGGAAACCTCATATTGCAAGTGCCGTATGACGTGCCAAGTTTCAAGGCTTGATTTATGATTTGCCTTGGTTTCTGAGGGTTTTTTTGTTCAATTATGAAGGCCTACTTGTTTGCTGCTAAATAGTTTTCAGACTAATGGATTTTATCAACTGTGGATCTTGGTATACCCGATGAGGAAACCTCATATTGCAAGTGCCGTATGACACGCCAAGTTTCAAGACTTGGTTTATGATTTACCTTGGTTTCTGAGGGTTTTTTTTTTGTTCAATTATGAAGGCCTACTTGTTTACTGCCAAATAATTTCAGACTCATGGATTTATTTTCATTGAGTTGTTGTTGATTGCATTTTAGATCTAAAGAAACTCTGTTGGTGCCTCCTCTCTGTCCACTGATGAAATTGTGAGAACTGCAAGTGCCGGATGATCAAACTGTCATCACGATGGCTGTCTGTCCATGATATCAACTCAGTTTCTGAGGAATTTTATCTTTTGGGCAAATTATTGGGATTCTTTTTTTTAATCAAATAAAGCCACTCACATTTTGCAAATTTTTTTTGAGGAAATACAAAACCACACTGATTGCATACATGGTTGCTGCACCTGACAAATGCAAAGCTTCCTGTGCGCCTTTGATTTTTGTCGAATATCCAAATTTCACCTGCAGTATCACCATCTCCCCCAATTGCTGTCTAAGTGTCTAAGAAGTTACTCAACGGCAGTGATTGAGTCAGAATAACAGAACAGGTGCCGCGCGTGCTTAAAAGGACTGCTGGCTAAATAATCTTCAGACACCTCTCATGGATTTATTTTTATTCTGAGTTGCTGTTGATTGCATTTAGATCTAAATAAACTCTGTTGGTGCCTCCTCGCCATCCACTGATGAAATTTTGAGAACTGCAAGTGCCGGATGATTAAACTGTCATCAAAATGGCTGTTTGTCCATGATATCATCGCAGTTTCTGAGGACTTCTTTCTCTCACTTTTAGGCAAGTCATTAGGATTTTTTTTTGTTATTAAATATACTAAAGCCACTTACATTTTGCAAAACATTTGAGGAAATACAAAACCTTATCTGATTTATACTGCACTTCACGAGTGCAATCCTGTGTGCGTTTGAATGCCTTCTTTGTCCGAGATTCAAATTTCAGCTGCAGTATCACCATCGCACAAGATTGCTGTCTAAGTGTCTAAGCATTAGGTACCCAACGGTAGAGACTGTCAGAGAATAAGGTGCAGCGCGTGCTGAAAGAGAAAACCTGGCTTATCACTGTAAAAAAAAATAGGCCTATCAGTCAGTATCATATATGAGTATTCTTAATATGCTGTTGCATGCAGGATCAATGTTTAGTATTGTCAGGTCCTAGCCGTGCTGTTGTGTTGATGGACCTTGTGACCATCGAAGTCGAGCTTAAAGTGAAGGGCACTATCGAATCCGAGGACAAAGACTTGAGCTTGCTAGCTGTGCCATTGACATGCTCCGGTGGATCTGGTTCGCGCACATTTGAGTGCACTAGCAAGCTTAGCACACTGGAGTTTATGCTTGGTGAAATAGTTTCATCTGTAGAGGCCACAGTATTTTATTCAAGTCATCGATGGGTAATGGCCAGATGGTTTTCATGGCCAATTTGCTGCTCATACCTCCAGCATTGATCATGAGAAAGCCATCCATCCTTCTTGAGTTTGGAGATGATAATGCGCCTGTTAGGGCTTATGGCATCACTTTGGCTCCTGTAAAATGAAAGTCCTCGTCGCTTGGTCGCTCATTTCGACTGACCCTGAGCCTGATTACTGATCTAAATGGTTAATAGTGCACAATTGAGTTAGTTAAAGTTTTGGAACCAGTTTTTTAACCAGCTCTAGAAGTGTTATTTCGCTCTAATTAAGTAATGATATATTTATGATGATATTTCGTTTATTATGCAAAGAAGGTTAAATGAGGACAAACCATCTAAAATTTCCAACACTTTGCTGTGCACGTTGAGAAAACGCTGCTCGAACATTTTCAAAAAAATCATGAATTGTGAATGAGCTCTTTTACAATGATTAGCAAGTACCAGCTGGTACTACCAGGTACTTGCAGATACTTGAGGTACTTTTCCTGGTACTTACCAGTACTTTTAACTAGAATTTTGAAAAATAAATAAATAATAATAAGGGTATATTAGTACTTTCATATACCCTGATTAGAATATACCCTCCCACAACATATCATGATAATTTTTTTCCCGCAACCTCCTCCCCCACATCTCCGGAAAAAGACGTATATACCCTTTCTTTTTAATTTAAAAATAAAATAAAATAATTAGGTGGGCCCATTTATCCGGTACTTGGTCCCACAATTTTGGTACTTTTGGATGGGTACTTTCATCGTTGGATTCTATATCCTGGTTGTCGGGACCCTGGAAATGGGGTACCCTAACTTGGGCCCTAAACTACTTAGCAACAAGGCCTACGACGACGTCGGCCCGGCTCTGCAGCCCGGCAAAGGCCCGTCACGACGACTTCTTCCTTGGAACCATCCCGCTCGAGGTAGACGACCACCCTCGAGCAGGGATGTCCGTGACGATCGAGCCTATCCGAGCTCGAGGTTTACAACTACCCTCGAGCAGGGATCTCCGTCTCGTACGAGGGTCGGCTAGCTCGAGCGTGCGGTCCATGCTCGAGCCCGCCACGCCGGGAACGACGCCCTCGCTCTGCGATCTATCACTTCAAGACATGATGTCGTCCCTCCACGGTCAAAAAGCGGGGGAATCGCTGCGTCATGTCACCGCCCATGCCACGGAGAAGACATCGGTCAAATCCAATCGCACAGTGGACTTCTGAGCGCCACGCCGCACGGCAAACCTAACCTGGCAGTAACACTGTGCCAACCACTCCTTTGACTCCGCCCGCCTCGGATGCGCCACTGCCCTCGAAAGCAACCCTCGAAGGAAGCTACCGAACCCAGACCCAGCGGCCGTACGAAGACCTCTACCCTCGAAGCCGTGGACCGTCACTCGAGGACGTTACGTCAACTGTCGCCATGCCGTCAGCCGGAGTAGGAAGGCGCGATTCCCGCCCGCGTGGTACACGGCATGGGCAGCACAGTGCACCAAACGACGTCAGCGCCACGACCACGTCACGACACGAACGCATGTATCCGTTCCCTCCTCCTTGGTCTATAAAAGGGGGAGGGAAGCTCATGCAAAAGAAAAAAGAAAAAACGAGAAGAACACGAGTTCATACCCACTCTAGAACGCACCCACACACCATAGCCTGGGACTTAGGAGCTTATCTCCTTCTCCCACCTTGCTTGTAAACCCCTACCACAAGCAACACGTAACCAGGTGCATCGCACCACTGCTGGACGTACGGCCCCGTGGCCGGAACTAGGATAAAACCCTTGTCTCTCGCCCTCGCCATCGGGGAAACGAGTGGTTAGCACCGCAATCACTCGTCGGTGCCGGTGCGACCAAATCAGGCACCGACAGTTGGCGCGCCAGGTAGGGGACCAGCGCTGCGCTACTCCCTTTCCCGATGGCGAACTCCGACGAAGGACGGCCTCCGCTGGGCGAGAGCGATCTGCTCCCAGCGGGGCAGGAGATCCGGTTCTGGAGCCTGCGGTTCCAAACATGTGGCGACGATTACCACATGCGCATCCTCCAAGAGGATCCCAGCGACCAACCGGAGCCTCGTCACCAGCTTCCGGCGGCACCACGACGACGGAGTCGTCCAGGACCTCGTGCACGACGAGCACGCGCCGCGAGGCGCGCCGCCGACGTCGGCAACCCCCATCCCACGAGGGAAGGGGACGCCCTACGGTCAGGGTCACAGGAGAGGGCTGCTCCCTTCCTCCCAGGGCCCATGACTCCACCACGCGCTACGACGGCGCATTTCTATCCCTACGGGCTACGCAACTCCGCGGATGCGTATGCCCCCTCCATCCGCACTACTATGAGTGCGTATGGCGACCAACCTGGTTGCCACCCCGTCTCCGAGGAAGACTTCGCCGACCCATTACCCGCCGTTTCCCGCATAGAGTCCGATGATAGACACGCATTTACGCGTACACACCTTGGTTGGGACTACTCGGGTCTCCGCGACCCAGAGGCCTTTATTGCCTTTCAAACAGCGGCGGATTACTGCTTCGGGTATTCCGATGATGAGTACGACCCAACCAAGGAGTGTTTCGTCATCAACGACGGACAGCTCAGCGAAGGATCGACGTCCGACGACGACGGCGGAGGTGACGGCCAGGGGGACAACGATGGCGTAGATCTGACAGGCGCGCAGCCGTCGGACCCATCGGATCACTCTCCTTCCGAGGACGAGCGGGATCCGCGCCATCGGCCACGAGCTAGTGGTGACGTTTCGCCACCAGCGCGCTCCGACCGCGAACCAGCCAAGCAAGACGACGAACGCGGCACGGACGCCCGACACGCGGGGCGAGTGGCTCAGGCCCGCATCATCGCCGAGGGCAAAGACGACGATCTCGCCCCCAGAACGAGCCAGAAGCTCATCGCGGCGGCCGCGCTGCTCCGAGCCATGCCGGAGGCAGCCACCCCCGAAGGGCGAAAACTGCACCTCGAGGCTCAAAAGCTGGTCGAGCATGCTGCCCGACAGCATGCCGAGAGCTCGGCCTCCCGCCTTCGACGCTCCTCAGCCTCGAAGGGCGAACGGGGAGGGGAATCCTCGGTACGCTCACCCCGACCCAACGGCAGGGCGCGAGCACAATCCCGGGGCAACTCCCGCCGCGACACGGCGCGACGCCACGCCAGCGAGCCACGTGCGCTCGAAACACGAACGTTTCCAGCAAGGGAACCCGCGAGGTCACGCCTCCGGGACACCCGTGGCACGGACGATGATGGCGACGCTCGCAATACCCTGAACGAAATCAGGCGGCGAGAGGGAGCCTGGACCCACCAGCGCGGGCGCACCGACGTAGGGCGGAACCGGGATGCGGCCCCAGAGCCAGCAGGCACGCGGGTGTTCAGCTGCAACATCCGCACTGCCCCGATTCCCCCCCGTTTCCGACAGCCTACAACCATCACCAAGTACTCTGGGGAGACGGACCCCAGGGTATGGCTCAACGACTACCGCCTAGCGTGCCAGCTCGGCGGCGCCACAGACGACGCCATGATTATCCGCAATCTGCCACTCCACCTGGCAGATTCCGCGCGGACATGGCTCGAGCACCTGCCCCCAAACCGGATCCGCGACTGGGACGACCTAGTCGAGACCTTCGTGGGAAATTTCCAGGGCACCTACGTGCGCCCCGGAAACACGTGGGACCTTCGGGGGTGCAGGCAAAAACCTGGCGAGTCGTTGAGGGATTTCATCCGGCGCTTCTCCAAGCGCTGCACCGAGCTCCCCAACATCTCCGACCACCAAATCATCCACTCTTTCCTCGAAAGCACCACCTGCTATAGCTTGGTGTGCAAGTTGGGGAGGAGCCCACCCCCCGACGCGAACCGGCTATTCGAGATAGCCTCGAATTACGCCTCGGGGGAAGAGGCGGCCAACGCCATCTTCAACGACAAAAAGGGGAAACGCCCCGAGGAAGCGTCCGCGGAGGACGATAAGGCGAAGGGCCCCTCGAAAAAACGAAAACACGGCAAGAAGGGAAAGAAGCCCCGGGCCCCCCGCGGGACGGGCGACGTCGAGGACGAGGCCCTCGCGGTCGACCCTAACCACAAGGGACCTCGAGGTCCCCCGCGTGGTGGGGGTGTTTTCGACGACCTCCTCAAGAAGCCGTGCCCTTACCACAAGACCGCAGTCGCTCACACCCTCGAGCAGTGTGAGATGCTGCGGAAGTTCTACAACCGCATCCCTCGAAAGGATGGCGGTCCGCCCAAGGATGGTGGAGCCAAGGATGACGACGGATATCCCGAGGTGGAACACGTGTTCTTCATCACGGGAGGTCCAGCGGCTAACTTGAAGCCTCGGCAGCGGAGGAGGGAACGCCGAGAGGTCATGCTGGTCCGCCCAGCGACCCCCTCGTACCTCGACTGGTCATCGGAGACCATCTCGTTCGGTCGCGAAGACCATCCCGACCATATCCCGAACCCCGGGCAGTATCCTCTCGTCGTCGACCCCGTCATCGGCAACACGCGCTTCTCCAAGGTGCTCATGGATGGCGGCAGCAGCCTCAACATCCTGTACGCTCCAACTTTGGAGCTTATGGGGATCAGCACCAACGAGCTGCGGCCCAACAAATCCTCCTTCCACGGGGTCACGCCCGGAAAGCGCGTCCAAACCCTCGGGCAGATCGACCCGCCCGTCTGCTTCGGAACCCCGGCAAACTTTCGCAAGGAAGTGCTCACCTTCGAGGTCGTGGGCTTCAAGGGAGCCTACCACGCCATTTTGGGAAGGCCGTGCTACGCTAAGTTCATGGCCATCCCCAACTACACCTACCTCAAGATGAAGATGCCAGGGCCTCACGGAGTCATCACGGTCGGTCCGACGGTCGAGCACGCCTACGTGTGCGACATCGAGAGCATTGAGCTCGCAGAGGCTCTTGCCCTCGATGAGACCCTCGTGGCAGATCTCGAAGCAATCGTCAACACGCTCCCTGATGCCAACGAACGGCAGCAGGGGAGCTTCGCGCCCGCTGAGGACACCAAGACTGTTCCCCTCGACCCCGATAGCTCCGACGGCAGGGTGTTGAGGATCAGCTCTTCCCTCAGTGACAAATAGGAAGTGGTGCTCGTCGACTGCCTCCGCGCTCACGCAGACATCTTCGCGTGGAGCCCCTCGGACATGCCAGGCATTCCGAGGGAGGTCGCCGAGCACTCTCTTGATATCCGCCCCCACTCCAACCCGGTCAAGCAACGTCTCCGTCGTTTCGACGAAGCGAAACGGCGGGCGATCGGTGAGGAGGTACGCAAGCTTTTGGAGGCCGGATTCATCAAGGAGGTGTTTTACCCCGAGTGGTTAGCAAATCCTGTGCTAGTAAAAAAGAAAAGTGGAAAGTGGAGAATGTGTGTAGACTACACCAGCTTGAATAAAGCGTGCCCAAAAGTCCCATTTCCCTTACCACGCATAGACCAAATTGTGGATTCCACGACGGGATGCGAACTTTTATGTTTCCTTGATGCGTATTCCGGTTACCATCAGATCAAGATGAAGGAGTCCGACCAGCTCGCGACTTCCTTCATCACTCCTTTCGGCATGTACTGCGACGTTACGATGCCCTTCGGCCTTCGAAACGCCGGGGCCACGTATCAACGCTGTATGCTCCACGTCTTCGGGGATCATATAGGTCGTATCGTAGAAGCGTATGTCGACGACATTGTCGTAAAAACCAGGAAGGCGGACGACCTGGTGCGCGACCTCGAGGTCGTGTTTGGCTGCCTCAGGGCGCACGGAGTAAGACTCAACCCCGAGAAGTGTGTCTTCGGTGTGCCTCGAGGCATGCTCCTGGGTTTCATTGTCTCCGAACGAGGCATCGAGCCCAACCCCGAGAAGGTCACGGCCATCCAACAGATGGAACCGATCCGTGACCTGAAGGGCGTACAGAGGGTGATGGGGTGCCTAGCGTCCCTAAGCCGCTTCATATCTCGTCTCGGAGAGAAGGGGTTGCCTCTGTATCGACTTTTGAGGAAGTCAGAGCACTTCACCTGGACTGCGGAGGCTCAGGAAGCTCTTGACCGACTCAAAATTGCGTTAACAAACACGCCGATCCTTACCTCACCGAAAGAGGGCGAACCTCTCCTCCTCTATGTCGCAGCAACGACTCAAGTCGTCAGCGCGGTCATAGTGGTAGAAAGGAACGAGGAAGGACACTCTCTGCCAGTCCAGCGACCGGTGTACTACATTAGCGAGGTCCTATCTGAGACCAAAACGAGGTATCCCCACATCCAGAAGCTGGTCTACGCCATCGTGCTGGCTCGACGCAAGCTGCGACACTATTTCGAGGCCCACCCGGTGACCGTCGTGTCGTCCTTTCCGCTGGGCGAAATCATCCGGAACCGCGAGGTCTCTGGGCGAATCTCGAAATGGTCGACGGAGCTGATGGGGGAAACCCTCGCTTACGCACCGAGGAAAGCCATCAAGTCCCAGACTTTGGCTGACTTCGTGGCTGAGTGGACCGACACCCAGCTCCCTCCCTCGAAGTCCAGCCTCGACTGCTGGGAAATGTACTTCGATGGGTCGGTGATGAAGACCGGCGGTGGCGCCGGCCTACTCTTCATCTCACCCCGCGGGGAGCACGTTCGATACGTTGTGCGGCTCAACTTCCCTGCGTCCAACAACATGGCCGAATATGAAGCGCTTCTTGCTGGCTTGAAAATCGCACTCGAGCTCGGCATTAAGCGCCTCGACATTCGCGGCGACTCGCAACTGGTCGTCGATCAAGTGATGAAGGAATCGAGCTGCCACGACGAAAAAATGGGAGCGTACTGCCAGGCGGTACGTAAGCTCGAAGACAAGTTCGACGGCCTCGAGCTTCACCACATCGCACGAAGGTACAACGAGGAAGCCGATGAATTGGCGAAGATCGCGTCGGGGCGAGCCCCCGTTCCCCCGAACGTCTTTGCCAAGGACATCGACGTACCCTCGATTACCCTCACCGCCTCGACCCAAGCCTCGACCGTACCCGACGCTCAACCGTCCGCCCTCGACCCCACGAGCGCGGAGCTCTGGGCGGACGAGGACGAGCCTATGGGATACGAAGCCTGCTCAGGAGATGAGGACGAGGCGGAGGCAATGGAAATCGACGAGGTTTCGGCACCTCGAGATTGGCGGAGCCCGTACCTCGATTGGCTCGACGGAGGCGTCTTGCCTAGCGATCGAACGGAGGCAAGGCGCGTAGCGAGGAAAGCCAAGCGGTTCCTTATCATCGAGGGGGAGCTGTACCGACGGGGAGCCTCGGGGGTCCTGCAACGCTGCATCCCGATACCCGAAGGAAAAGAGCTTATCCTTGACATTCACGCGGGCGTATGCGGGCATCACGCCGCTCCACGAACGCTCGTGGGTAACGCCTTTCGACAAGGCTTCTACTGGCCCACTGCCGTGGCGGACGCCACGAAGGTGGTACGGACCTGCGAAGGGTGCCAGTTCTACACGCGCAAGACGCACCTACCCGCTCAGGCGTTGCAAACCATCCCCATTACGTGGCCTTTTGCCGTATGGGGCCTCGACCTTGTCGGGCCAATGGCGAAGGCACCCGGGGGCTTCATGCACCTGCTGGTGGCCATCGACAAATTCTCCAAATGGATCGAGGCTCGACCCATCAGCAGGATCAAGTCTGAGCAGGCGGTGCTCTTCTTCACCGATATAATCCATCGGTTCGGGGTTCCCAACTCCATCATCACCGACAATGGTACGCAATTCACAGGAAAGAAGTTCTTAAAGTTCTGCGACGATTTCCATATCCGAGTGGATTGGTCAGCAGTGGCTCACCCACAGACGAATGGCCAAGTAGAACGTGCCAATGGCATGATTCTACAAGGCCTAAAGCCCAGAATTCACAACAAACTGAAGAAGTTTGGACACAAGTGGGTGCAAGAGCTACCATCGGTGATTTGGAGTCTGAGAACGACCCCAAGCAGAGCAACAGGATTCTCCCCATACTTCCTCGTCTTTGGGGCAGAGGCCATCCTCCCTACGGATCTGGAATATGGGTCCCCTAGGCTCCGAGCGTACCAAGAGCAGCGAAATTGCCAAGCTCGAGAGGAGTCGCTCGACCAGGTCGACGAGGCTCGAGACGTGGCTTTACTCCACTCGGCAAGGTACCAGCAGAGCCTACGTCGACAACAGGCTCGAAGGATCCGGCACCGAGATCTCTGCAAAGGAGACCTCGTATTGAGGCTTCGACAGGACAACCGAGGGCGGCACAAGCTCTCACCCCCGTGGGAGGGGCCATACATCGTCGCCGAAGTTCTCAAGCCCGGAACGTACAAGCTAGCTGACGAGGGCGGGCACGTCTTCACGAACGCCTGGAACATCCAACAGCTACGTCGTTTCTATCCCTAGAGTGGCCCCGCGGCCCTCGAAATCTTTGTACATACTCTAGTTTTGTGCAAGTTCTTTTGAATTAAGTATCGACGCTGTTACCCCCACAGTTTGGAAGAAATTAAAACGAACTTTTATTCTTTTCAAGCTTCGAGGGAGGTTTGGCTCTACCCTCGGTAGAGCCATCCCTCCCTCGGGGGCTACATGGGGGCTAACCCTCGAAAAAATCGTCGCTTTTCAAAAGAAAAATCCTTTGCGAAACCTCGAAGGAGACACGCTAGGCGTGAAACGGACAAGGGCAGGGTCGCCTGAGCCGAGTGTTCGCTTACGCCTCGAGGCTACGGCAACACCTCACTTCCCTCCGCCCAAGTCATTCACGTACGAACGATCCTAGCCGAGTGTTCGCTCTCCCCTCGAGGCACAAGCATCGGACTAATGCATGTCGCGAAGGCACCGCATAAAAATAACATCACGTTTAAAGCAAAATAAACGATGTTCAGTAAGATACGAGCAAATCAGTCTTACAAAAAAGGAGTTCGAAATCCTAATCTACTTCTTTACAATCGGGCTCGATGGCCCGAGATTTTCAGGGATCGCCCCCACCGCCAAGGTCGTCCCAGCCGCCGCCGTCCTCGCCAGGAAAGAGGGCGCCCTCGAAGTAGCCGGCAAGCACTCGCGGCGTCCCGTCAGCAGCAGCATCGGCCTCGTCCATCGCCGCCACCGCCTCCTCGTCGTTGAGGTTGTCGGCGACGACGTACCCAGCGGCGAGCTTCGAGAGGTCCGCTTGGTAGTGGGTCGTAACCACTCCAAGCGCCTTCCGAACTCCGAGCAGAAGGGCTTCCTTCACGCGCGAAGTGAAGTGGCCCCCAAGCGCTCGAACGCGGCTTGCCAGGGTGCTCCCAAACTGCAGGCCGGGACCAGCAATCTTGTTGCAGGCGGCCGAGGCCGCCTGCACCAGCTCATCGAGCTCGCGCTGGGTCTCCGTCTGCGCCACCAGCACGGCCTCCTTCGACTCGGTCTCGGCCTGAAGCGCCTGCTTCAATGCTGCACCAACAAGAGTCAGCCAAAAAGCAACAAAACGAAAGGGTCAGAGCTCGAGCCAAATCAGCTTACCCTCGACCTGTCCCTGAGCAGCCTCGAGGGCCCTCTCCGCCTCCTGGGCCCGCTGCTCCACCTCTCGCGCCTGCCGCTCCGCCGTGGCCCGAGCAGTCTGCTCCCGCTCGAGCCGGTCTCGAGCCTCGACCGCGAGACGCCGCTCCTCCGCGACCGCCAGCTCCGCCGCGCGACGCGCAGCCCGCTCGTTCTCCAGCCAGTCATTGCGGGTCGCGAGCTGCTCGCGGAGGGCGCTGGCCGAGCCTTCGAGGCAAGCGATGACCTCGCCCTTCTCCCGACCCTGGGCAAGGGCCTGGTCCCGAGCACCTCGAAGGGCGTCCAGCTGGCGGTCTCGAGCCTCGAGCGCCCCGGACAAGCGACGGAGCTCCAGCGATAACTCCGCAATCTGGTCGTTCTTCGCGAGCGCCTGTTTGCGGAGTTCCTGCGGAAAGAAAAAGAGATAAGCCTTCTTTGAAAAAATAAGGCATGGCAAAAACATCACTTACACCGAGACGTACCCGGTGGACCTTGCCGACATCGTCGTGAAGACGGAGGATGTCCTGCAGCGCCCTGCGAACGTCCAAGCCGTGTGACGACTGGACCTCCCACAGAGTCACCTCTGCCACGGCTTCGTCGACGAACCGCTTGGGAAGCACGCTGCGGGCTTGCCACGTCTCCGCGTTTCCACGGGCATGCGCCTCGTAGGACCAGGCCGCCGATGGCCCTGGCTGAACCATGATGAGAGTCGACGGCGCGGCCCCGCCACTCTCGCGCCCTTGCGTCATGGGGGCCCCAACCCCCAGGGCCTCCGCCAGCTCCGTCAAGTGGGGGAACCCGCCGCCATGGGTTCGCCTCTCGCCCCCCTCATGCGGAGGGACCACCACGGCGTCCGCCTCCACAGGCGCCGCAGACGGCTCCTCGACGCGAAGAGCCTCCCCAGGCGCGGGGTTGGCTTCCTCGGGCCGAGCTGCCTCGACGTGGGGCTCGACCGCGCCCTCGAGGAGCTGAGGCGGCCTTGGCCCCTCGAGGACCGGAGGCGCCTCCTCGCGCGGCTGCTGCCGGGCCTGTAGTTCCGCCTGGGTGTCGAAAAACGTAACAAAGTCCTCCACGACTTCGTTCGTCGGGCCCAGGAGCTGCGAGGACGGGTGCGGCGACGAGCTAGACCCGATCTTGAGGGCCTTGGTTGGCGCGAGGGAAGGCGTGCTCCGCCCCCCAGAGCGACTGTGACACGAAAAGAAACTCGGTTAGAGGCAAAAAACGAAACACCAACGACAAGCAAGCGACAAGGAAAACTTACCGCACGAAGGGGAGTTTCCGTTTTGGCCTCGAGGCCGGAACGGGAGCTGCCCCCGGGACCTCGCCTCCCGTGGCCGCGACGGTTTCCCCTTGAGGAGCCGTCCTCGAGGCCTCGTCTCCCGCGGAGACGACGGTTCCCCCCTGGGGGGTTACCCTCGAGGCCTCCTCACCCCTCGTAGAGTCGACGGGCTCTACTTGGGGGACTTCCGCTTCCGTCCCACGGGCCGGGGCCTCCTCGACGGCGCTCGGCCGCTCGGGGACCTCGCCTCCACCCCGAGGTTCCTCGAGGGCAGCCGGTGCTGCCCCCGATGGACCCTCAGAGGAAGGCCCCGCGGTCGACGGAGGGGCCTCATCTTGGCCCTGGGTTCCCTCGGGACGCTCGACGTAAGGCACCGCGGTCGACGGCGGTGTCCCGAGGTCGATGACCTCCTCACCACCGCCCCCAGACGCCGCAGCAGGGGCGGGCCCACCGATGGGAAGCTCGAACGGGGACGGGCTCCTCGCCCCGCCGTCTTCGTCAGATCCATCACGGTCGGTGGAGGATTCTGGCGCGGAGAGCGGTGAGAGCCCCCGCCTCGCCCGCTCGCGGTTCTCCGCCTCGAGCTTCTGCCTCTTCCGCTCCTTCCGCTGCAATCGAGCCTCCCTCCGAGCCTTGGCCTCCTTCGCCTTCTCGGCGAGGGTGCGGTTGACGGCCTTGTCCTCGGGGACGGGAGGCTTGGAGTAGTGGCCACGCGATACGCCCTGCAAGGCACCATTCGTAAGGTCGGAAACACGAGAACAAAACCCAAAAAAGCAAAAGCAAAGATCGAGGATCACTTACGAGGCTCACATAGCCATCCTCGGGCCGCATCGGCACTGCCCAAGGGTCGTCCGACAGTTTGTCGACGGCGCGCCGCGCCCGCTGCACGGCGGTGGCGACGGGCAATGGCTCCGCCGCCATCACCGTGCCGGTGAGGTCGGCATCGGGAGTCATCTCGTACAACGAGAGCCTCCGCCGCATAAGGGGAAGCACCCGCCGCCGGTGGAAGTGGGCGATGACCCCGCCAGCGGTGAGGCCGAGCCTCGAAAGCCGCTGGAGCGCGTCCACCAGCGGGTCGAGCTTCTTCTTCCGCGACGGCGGCGACACGCCAAAGTGCCAGTCGGGCTGCTTCTCCGTCAGTAGCAGGCCGGTGTAGGGCGGCAGATGTCCTCCGTCGTTGCGGAGGTAGAACCATCACTTATCCCAGTCCTGGTTGTTGGAAACCATGGAGCTCGGGATATAGAGGTCTTTGCGCCCCTTCCGAACTTGGAGCACCAAGCCGCCGGCGCGAGCAGGGCGACGAACCCCCTTGGAGACGTACTCCAAGAAAAGCTCGCCGACGAAGAGGTGGCACCAAAGGTCCCAATGGGCCTCGATGCCGAGATAACCCTCGCAGACGGCGACGAAGACCGCCGCCTGCGAGATCGCGTTCGGCGAGAAGTTGTGCAGCTCCACCTTGTAGTGGAAGCACAACGCTCGCATAAACCTCCCCACCGGAACTCCAAAGCCCCGCTCATGGAAACGAGCGAAGCTGACGACGTAGCCCCTCGGCGGATCAGGCTCCGTAGCGGCCCCCGGCGAGATCCAGACGGGCGGCTCGCCGTCGACGTTGGGCGGCAGCACCCCGACCTCCACCAAGCTGTCCAAACAATGCTTGGTGGCGTTGGAAGGCTTCCATGGCACGGGATCGGCGAACTGGGCCATGACGGAGGAGGGAGAGCTCGGACGAAGGAAGAAGACGAAGGCGAAAGCTAGGGCGAAGGGAACTGAAGGCTAAGGCGAAAACGCAAAGGGAAGCGTACCCTTGGCATGGGCACTGCCGTGCTATTTATACTCCCCCCGCGGAGCTAAGCACGGCAGGACTCCAGCCTTGGCACGACAGTCCCTAGACTGACAGCCAGGCCTGCCCCGGGAGACGTAACGGCACAGGCCGCGTCAACCGCGCAATCGAGTAACTACGCCGTAAATTTCGAGGAGTCTGGCGCGGCAGACGTGCGGTCGTGTCAAACTGCGCCCGCACGCCTCACCCGAGAAAGCGCGCCCACTTCTCCCACTTCTCCCACGATCGCACGAAACCGCGAAGTTTTCGCTACGGGTCATCTTGACTCGCGCAGAACGAGGGCGCATTCAAGACGCCCACCCTCAAAGGAGGGACCTCGAAGCTCGAAGGCTCGACGATGCCCCCTCGAGGGAAAGAGGTCTCGAAAACCTCGAAAACCCGCGCGGAGCGGAACCATGAAATCACGCTCGATGGTTTCTTCCTCGAATTGAAGAAGCCATCGTGCTACTGATCAGGGGTTCGAACCTTGGGCCTACGAAGGGTTTCGACAAGGGCCTCAGATCAACCGAGTCAGGGATAATCGACGGTACCCTCGAGGCTCGAACGCTCGAGGGAGCCAGCCGATTATGTTCGAGGCAGGGCAAAGTGCCTAGATCGAGGGACCCCTTGAGGGGGAGCATCGAGCCCTCGACCTCTATCGAATGAGGTCGAGTCCCATCTAGCATACTTTGCGAAAGGCTTCTACGGGCGTGTCCTGTGACCACGAGCCTACCCCTATCGGATGGGGTATGGACGTCCGCTCGAACCACCCGTTAACAGCTCAACCAGGCACCCGTGGCTCGATCCCACCGAGGGAAGCATGGGTCGCCTCCTTCTCAGCACCCTCAAACAGGGGCTCGAGGCACGTAGAAAGCTCGAAATCCCCCTACTTCAGGCACAGTGGACGAACCCACACTGGAGGAAGCAGCAAATGCTCTGTGCATCAGGCTGAGACCTTGAGAGAGTGTCAACCACTCTCCCAAGGCCTCGGGGGCTACACCCGCGGGTGCGCTAGCGCGCCCCCACGGACTCCCGGAACCCACGAAGAAACGAAGGCCTCGAAAGCCTCGGCGAACTCCAGCCTTCGCAGGATGAAAACCTCATCCCTGCGAAGGCTCGGGGGCTACTGTCGGGACCCTGGAAATGGGGTACCCTAACTTGGGCCCTAAACTACTTAGCAACAAGGCCTACGACGACGTCGGCCCGGCTCTGCAGCCCGGCAAAGGCCCGTCACGACGACTTCTTCCTTGGAACCATCCCGCTCGAGGTAGACGACCACCCTCGAGCAGGGATGTCCGTGACGATCGAGCCTATCCGAGCTCGAGGTTTACAACTACCCTCGAGCAGGGATCTCCGTCTCGTACGAGGGTCGGCTAGCTCGAGCGTGCGGTCCATGCTCGAGCCCGCCACGCCGGGAACGACGCCCTCGCTCTACGATCTATCACTTCAAGACATGATGTCGTCCCTCCACGGTCAAAAAGCGGGGGAATCGCTGCGTCATGTCACCGCCCATGCCACGGAGAAGACATCGGTCAAATCCAATCGCACAGTGGACTTCTGAGCGCCACGCCGCACGGCAAACCTAACCTGGCAGTAACACTGTGCCAACCACTCCTTTGACTCCGCCCGCCTCGGATGCGCCACTGCCCTCGAAAGCAACCCTCGAAGGAAGCTACCGAACCCAGACCCAGCGGCCGTACGAAGACCTCTACCCTCGAAGCCGTGGACCGTCACTCGAGGACGTTACGTCAACTGTCGCCATGCCGTCAGCCGGAGTAGGAAGGCGCGATTCCCGCCCGCGTGGTACACGGCATGGGCAGCACAGTGCACCAAACGACGTCAGCGCCACGACCACGTCACGACACGAACGCATGTATCCGTTCCCTCCTCCTTGGTCTATAAAAGGGGGAGGGAAGCTCATGCAAAAGAAAAAAGAAAAAACGAGAAGAACACGAGTTCATACCCACTCTAGAACGCACCCACACACCATAGCCTGGGACTTAGGAGCTTATCTCCTTCTCCCACCTTGCTTGTAAACCCCTACCACAAGCAACACGTAACCAGGTGCATCGCACCACTGCTGGACGTACGGCCCCGTGGCCGGAACCAGGATAAAACCCTTGTCTCTCGCCCTCGCCATCGGGGAAACGAGTGGTTAGCACCGCAATCACTCGTCGGTGCCGGTGCGACCAAATCAGGCACCGACACTGGTAGTACCATGATACTTGCCAATCATTGTAAAAGAGCTCATTGTGAATTACTTTTATTATTTCATTTGTAGGGTTAAATCAAAGGCAAACAATTTGAAATTTCCAACACTACGGACAGTTAGTAGCACAAATCATATATCACACAAATTGACAGTTGTATACCAAAAATTTAAAAAATAATACTTGAAGGTAGGAAGTATCTGTGAAGTAAGTCCATAATAATAAATCTGATTATATTCAAGAAATATTTTAGGTTAGTAATATATTTCATAAAAAAAGAAAGAAATCCTGAGGTACTACGCTGTGAAACGAGGCAAAGCCAGTGAGGCGTTTGATCTTGCGCGGACGGCCGAGACGTGGTCGACTGCAACCCTGATGAGGATCCCGTTTCTGACCGCGACCCTGCCCCTCTCGGTCTCGCATGTTCCTCAATCCATCGGCTTCCCCCATCACCTGCGCGTCAGGTCAGATCGGCGACGCGAGGTGAGCAGGAGCACAGCTGGGGACCAGATCCGCCGCCGCGTCCGAAGCGGAGCCCATGGAGACGCCGCCGCCTTTCCAGGAGTCCGCCCACTGCGACGTCTGCCGCTGCACCTTTAGCACCTTCCGCCGCCGTGTACGAACCCCCTCCCTCCTCCCATTCTGTCTCTGATCACTGAGCCGATCTCGTTCTGCTGCAAATTCCTCGGTTCTGCAGCTGCAAATCCAATCATGTATCGGCCCCGTGTAATTGTAGCTGTGGAGAACTGAAGATACCATGGCTGATGGCTCACCTTTTTTTTCTCTCTCTCTCTAACAGCATCATTGCCGCAGCTGCGGAAGGACGCTCTGTCACGAGCATTCTTCGTATCACATGGTAAGGAACCGAATGTTATGGCCGTTTTGTAACGAAACTATGCCTGGTATAGCTCTGGATGAGTTGCAGTGCCGTGGGTGCTGGGTTGAGAGGTTAATTTGTTTGGAGCTTCAACTTGTTTCAGGCTCTGCCCCAGTATGGGATATATACCGACGTCAGAGTCTGTTACAATTGCTTCAACAAATCCTCGAGGTATTCGTCCTCTTGTCGGTTATCGTGAGGTGTAATTTGATTGTGAACTCGCATTCACTTAAGCTTTGGTTTGGAAGTAGCTGCTTGGCTGGGGTATATATATATATATAATTGACATTGTCCTGCGATTTCCAGCCAAGGACGCGTTGGTAATGTGGCAGGGTCAACTGGAAGCATTTCTGGAGCAGCTGACTCCTTTTCAGGGCTAAGTTTGGGTAAGGAGGATGCTTCCTCGCCTACGAAGAGCTCAGCAGTTCAGAGCACGGCACCCCTTATTGAGTGCAAATGTGGGATGCCCTTGTGTATATGCGAAGCACCAAAACCAGAACCTGCGCCTGTAAAGGTAGATGAAAGTTCATTTAATTAAATCAACCCTTTGCTGAGGTTTGCATCGAACTAATGGCCCTATGCTGCAGAATATCAGCACCATTCCCTCCTCAACCACACAATCGAACCCAAAACCAAAGAAGCCTGCTAGCAGCCAACATAAGGCTTCAGCTACTTCTAGCAGCAACTCAAGGTTGGTTGGACTTTTCACCTCCTGCCCTTTTTAAGAGGAATGCTTAACCTTTTAGTCTTATCCATTATGTCTACTAATTTTTGCTGTATTATTTTATGTTACGAGCCAACTTCTTCCAGCAAGAACTGAAACCATATTTGCATAAGCTTGTTGTTTTATCTTTTGTACTTATGCAGTATAGAGATTGAATATATGTATATCAGTAAACACAGCTGACCATATGTTTGTACTCTGAACTGATCATTTGATCTCCTCTTGTCGTTATTATGGCTGTTGAAGCCCATTCTTAAATATTGGCTTGATGAGCAATGATAGCAATGATAAGGGTCTTACTGACTATGAAGTTAGTGGGGAGGTAAGTTCTTTTGTAAATGAAATAAAATATTCTCCTTCGTTTTGCATTATTCAACTGGCTTGGCAAAACAGGGTTTTATGTAACCTAGTCTTCACACTACTTAGGGGCTTAGAGAGGCAATTAAAAGCGGCGATGTTAAGGGTGTAAAGAAACTTCTTAGCCAGGTATGATTTCTCTTTCTTGTCTCATTTTGTTAGCTTGATTCTTACATTCAACATTGTCCAGGGAGTGGATTCTAACTATTGCGACAAACAAGGATTTACTTTGCTGCATTTGGTATGTGCCCTTTTGATATCTTGTTTATGGTTGAGTTATAAGGCATCTTTGTATGATTTGCTTGACTGCTTTTGTGCAAATTTGTTATCATACAAGATTATTGAAGTTACATGTTTGCGTTGTAAGGACTATGTTACCTGTTGATGCAGTAGAATAACATACGGCATGTATTTGCATGTGTTACTGAAGAAATCTGAATATATATGAAGCATATGAAAGAATAGAATACGAGATACGACATATATATGCGTTATATTACTGAAGAAATATGAATATCTAGGAAGCATACGAGATACGACATATATGTGCGTTATATTGCTTGTGGTTTAGTTGCTTACTTATTTGCTAGTCAGAGGATATATATATTTCCATTCTACTTAAGGGGACCCGTTTGCGTGTCAACATGGGCAGTTGTGCAACAGAAGCTCTATTATGTTTTTTACCTTAAAAAAACTCTATTATGTTTCATGTCTTCCCTGTACATACGAGTACAAACAAGCAAATCTGTATCTAATGTCTTTATCTCTGTGGTCAATTGCAGGCTGCATTATTTAACCAGACTGAGATTGCCCTTATTCTCATGGACCATGGAGCAAATGTTCAAAGCAAAAATGGGCAAGGTTGGTTCCTTTTACTATTTAAGCCCATTTATGTGATGATATTTGTTACTTAAATATTTAAATCCAAGTATTATTAATTTGTTATAATTGATTAGTCAATGCTCAAATTATTTGAACTTGTATTCTCTCAGCCTATCATTTCGATATTGGTTTCTGTTGATATTGTTGAATGCTCTATGACCAAAAAAAAAAAAAATCACTGTAAATGACATTAGGAGTTAGACCTAAATGACTAAATGTGAAAGTAGCTTAAGTTCCTTTATCGACTCCATTCTGTTGACTTGTTGTGTTTAGTCACCAAATTCTGAACTATAGATACTTGTTTCAGTGATGGAATTGCTGTCCATGAATTTATTATTATTGACACTATGGGTTTGTTGGACAGGGGAAACTCCTTTGGACTGTGCTCCAGCCATGCTGCAGTACAAAATGCGACAACGGATGGAAGAGCTCGCGGCTTCACAGAGACCATCCTAGTGAAGAGCATGCCTTCAGTCATTTTCCGCTAGTTCTTCCCATCCCTGTTTGTATCAAAGATGGTATCAGCGAATAAACCATTCATTCAAGCGACAACTGAAAGCTTCCTGCTGGTGGTGTAAGATTTTCGGCCTGTATCAAACCATCTAGAAAACGTTGGAATGCCAGCCTCAGCTCACGATCGTGAATAATCCATTCAGCTTCATCCTACTGTGTAGATCATGTATCCTGATGTCTGGAGCCAGTGATGTCCTCCCAAATGTTTACCACGTAAGATGCTTTTGACTGAGACACCATTTGTTTCGACCCTGTCGTGAAATAAACGAAAGAAATTGCCATCCAGTTGTATGATCTGTGGTGTTTTTTTAAGAACAGTATGATCTGTGGTGTTAACTGGTGTCGACAGGCGGGCAGAGTCGTAGCAACATGGTGCCATCTGGCTGGGCTGAAAGCCCATTGGGCTTGGGCTGAAAATATCGGAGCCGCCGGACGGATAAAGTCAGCGCCCCCGGCAGCCTCGTCAGTGCCGCGGCGGCAACGGATTTTTAATCCGGCGCCGGCGAAAATATCTGCTGTCCTGTGCCAGATCTTCTGTCAACACGACAACAACCCTGTCCAGTATGATTCTGTTGATATTTCAGGTGTGACAGCGATCTGAAACTACTGTACTGATATAAATCATGGTTGCCTAAAATGCCCATAGTAGCGGTATAGCCGGTGAAGTGACGAACTGACGATGCAACAAGGATTTTGGCCAGTAAAGACAAACTCGATGGCTGTGAAAAAAGAAAAAAAAAAGGATGGCAGTTGTAAATTGTAGCACAACAGCTACTGGTCAAACCAACCCTAGCGTTGACAAAAAAAATCACCACCCAGCATTGTACTCTTTATTACAGTCCTAGACTACGCTACACTATAAGTACATTGTACATATAAGTACCATCGCTATTCGCTGCTTCGCTGGCATGCCACAATGCGTGACGTCACGGCGTCTGAAAATATCTCGCAACAACCAAGCACCAGCGGGGCTGACGCCATCGCCGGCGAATCATGGCAAGATAAGAATATCGTGATGGATGCCATGGGAGAGGCCATGGGAGAGGGGAAGTCACGGGGAAGGCGTGCAGAGAGGCTCCCGGGCGGGGCACGCCAAGGTCCTAGATATTTCTCACCAAGCGTCGACCGTTGACGCGCTCAGGCCACGTGGAAAAGCGCCGCCACGGCGGACGGATAAAAAGCGCCGCTCCCCACGCGCCCCTCTCCTCCCCCTTCTCCAGTTCTTCCTCGACCGGTCCACCGCTCCCCGTTCCGTTCTTCTTCTCCGTTATCACCTACGTTCTCGTCGGCACGAAGAGGACGAGCTGAGTGAGCTAGGGTCCGCGAGTCCTCCTTCTCTTCCTCTCCAGCTCGGCCTATTCGTGTTCCCGTGCGTTTGTGGTTGCTCGTGGTGGGCCGTGGGCGCTGGTTGTGATTCTCTGATGCTGCGGTGGTGCATTTTTTTTTTCAGGTGGTGGGTTTGTTCCTGGTGGCCGCGGGGGGGAGTGGACGGCCGGAGATGATGGACGAGGGGCCGGCCGATCTGAGGGAGCTCGTGCGCCTGCCGGTAATACTCCCCACCTTCTAACTTCGTTTTTCTCTTGCTCTGTTCGGTTGATTCGGGGTGATCTGTGCGAGCAGCTGTGACTTCGTTTTAGAAACCGAGCGATATTTGGATTGATGTTGCAAGAAGCAATGGTGGAGCTGCTACGCTAGCTGCTATGAATCGTGGTTTGTTAGGACCTCTTTGTTTGGGTGTGTTACCGTCTGCCAGGAAACTTTTAGAATTCAAACAGGCCGGTTTAAGATCTAATTGGGGCAAAGGGGGGCTCCAGTCGCGGTTCCCTGAGAGAGCCATAGGGCATATACCTTTTTTTTTTCCCACGCCTGATGTGAGGGGATTCTAGTTTCTAGAGGTCAGGGTTTGGGCATCTGGAACGATATCTTAGATACTACCTGTTCTGTGCAACCTGAGGATGCCATTTACTCCATGGAACAATCGGGTATCTTGCAAGGTTGTGTGTTTTGACATTGCTTGGGTTATGTTTTCTTTCTGCATTTACCGAGATCATGTGGGATTTTTGAGGGTAGCATACTAAATGAGATTAATGGATGCTAAGTCGAGAGAGTATAGTCTAGGCCATGTCTGTCAAAGCGTGATACTTGCATTTCTTGCTATTAAAAGGCAGTTTCTTTGGATAATTGTATTGTGCAATCTGAATCATTCAGTTCAATTGCTTTAACTAGACTGATGTCACGTGTAAAATCTTTTGGTGCTGACTCTTCTGCATTTTGTATAAGGGGCCAGGTTGACATTGGAAAAAAGGGGTAATTCAATAGACAGTAGCCTTGGGTGCCATAATTTGGAAAACCAGGGAGTAGTTGATTATTGCTTTCTTTGTGGAGGTGGTTTTTCCAATGTGCCTTTTATTATCATATTTCCTTCTGAATACATAATTAGCTGCCTTGATGTATCAATACAGCAATGCCTGAGCTGTATTCCTATTGTTTGGCCATGTTGCTCTTCCGTCGTATATACTCAGATCGGCATTTGAGTTTTCATCTACCAAATGTTCTGGAGGCCTATCATGGAGTTCTTTCTTTCATGTCCTAGGATGTTCTGGTGGTATGCTCATCTAGGGGGTGGACAGATGAAAAGCACATGCTCTATCTTCAATTATTGGAAGAAACATTTGTGAGCCAACTACATGATAGTGAACGCTGTTTCAAGGGACTGTTCAATCTCTCTCCAAGCTACTGTGCAAGTGTGAAATCGCCTAAGCAGATTGTTAACTATTCCAAACCTGACCAGGTATGGGCAAAAGCCACATTCTGACATTCCCTTATTCGTTGACATAAAAAAGGGAATTATACTATTTTGACAAATCAAATTGATGTGCCGTGTTTGTATGATGTGGCAGGGATGTCCTGGGATAGCTGACACTGGTATAGTCAAGTCCTGCATGAAGGTTGAACTTGTGGACTTGGACTCACCTCCTCGTTGTGGAAATCAGCAAGATGGAAAAGTCTACTCTATGGATGATAGTGCATCAACCACCGAACCAGCTGAAGAAGGCATTTCCCAAGCAAGGGCAATGAGCTCCGAACAATCTTCCACATGCTATGTTGGCAAGCACAGACATTCCCCTTCTAGGAGTGCAGGTAGGTGGTATCTGTTGGATGTCCTTTTTGTAAATGCTATTGCATATGACTCTTGTAGCTTCAGAAAAAGAGCAATTTCCCCCCAAATGTAGATTGTGGTCTATGAGATTATTAGAAAAACAAGTAGCAAATGCGTTTACCATTTATGTTTTACTTAGAAGAAAGTAAGGAACGTTTTACCTCGCTGTATGCCTGATTTGGTTTTCTTAACAGTATAAGCTATGCAATACTGCTGGTTAGGAAAAGGCATCATCTTGCTCAGTATCTTGTTTTCTTATCTTTCTAACAAGCACAAGTGTACCCTAAGAATGATGCCATCTGTTCCTCTTGTGCTTCGTATCTTGTTTATTGTTTGCCTTAACCACTTTGGCACCAGATTATGAATGCATAATATGTAAAGGTATTAAGTTCATTTACTTGAGTGACATGGCCAGATTTTTACAAGAGAACTACTCGTGCATTTACTCAGAGGGGTCGGATCAAAACTTTGATGAGGAGACCAAAGGGATTGGAGAATCAAGAAGAGAATGCAGCCAAAAGCGATTGAAACCTTAAAATGTTATAAGGGATGATCAGGTAATGGATGAACCGGTCATCCACCTTTTTTAGTTGTGTTTAGTCATCGTTCCATCTTCAATGAAAGCATTCTTACTTGCTCATATCACATGAATGATGGTTCATAGGGGGTTCCATCCGCGGAGGCAGAATCCCAGAAAGGAGGAGGCCTCTTTGCAAATGACAACCAGAAAGATAAATATAATGGCTCAATGAAGGTGGATGTTGGATCACTGGATGCAGAAACTAGATCTCCAACATGCAAAAACCATGGATTGAAAGGATAATCGGTGTTCTCTGGAGCTAACTAACAAACTCACCTAGTAGTTACTGATAGAATCACCATGAGCTCTATCTAGATCAGAGAGGAAGAACTCAAGTAGGGGCAAGTTTTGAACATAAACTAGCTCCCTCCATGCTGTTTGGGAATTCAAAATAGTTTGCTCGATGTACCGCTTTGTTTGATTTAGAGATGATTTTGAAGGTTTTTGCTGTGTTTCTGAATGGCTATGATACGAAAATTATTGTACGATCCTGTACTGCATATAGTCTGTAAGCAAATAGTCTATATTTTCTTTACTCTGCATTTGTCATGGTGCAGAGACGAAATTCTTATTGTTGCTGCTGGTATTTGTCATGGTGCAGAGACGAAATTCTTATTGTCGCTGCTGGTATTTGTCACTGTGCAGAATTAATTCTGTCTGGTGTTCATATGGTTATTGGAGGATCTAGATTTCGGACAAACAGATAGGGTTCTCAGACTAACCTCTAATCATGCTTTTTCATGAAGTTCAAATGTCACCTGTTTTTTCACTTCTGTAACCAATATCAGGTTCAACGAACTGTGAAGGTCAATCGATCAGTTTCTGTACGCACAATTGAATTTAGTTAATTAAATCTGAATTCTGAGATTATTAGGATATAATTTGCCAGTCTTTGTTTTTCTTTTCATATTGAGTAAGCTTGGGCTTGGTACATGGATCTAGTTAAAGCTCAAAATAGCTGGTATTTCCTTGGAAACCTTGGGAGACTGAAACAGCAACGACATGAGTTCAATATTGTCACCAGTTCACATTAGATATTAGAACTAGAATTTTACAGAAAAATCAGACTGCTACCTTTCTATACATATAACTACTTACGTGTGTGCTGGCGCCTTTTCGGGCCAACATACGAATGCACTAGATCGTGCGGTGCGCAAAGGAGCTTGCTGCAGCACCTCTGCGACGGGCGGTCAGACCTCCTGTTACGGACGGTCGGACTCCTGTGACAGGTGGTCAGACCCACTGTACAGGCGGTCAGACTCCCTGTGACAGCCCGACGAAGAAACCAACAAACGCCCATCCGAGAGGGACCCCGTCAGGGTAGGCACATGTAGGGTTGCCCTAGGCTCGGCAGGCCAGTTAGGGCGCCTCCTCATGCCATGGAGACAAGGGAAGAACAACACATGGGGTTGGAAAAGTGGGGCAAAGGGATAAAAGGTAAAGCGATAAAAGATAGATTTGTTTGTGCTTCGATTGGATACCCTCAATCGGTTGTGGCCCTTTATATTTATAGGGTGGGGAGATCTCGCCCCACAAGGAATCAAGAGATCCTAAAGAAATCCCGTCGAAATACAACTCTAACTCGGTTTGCCCAGGCACAGCCGGTCTAACCTCCTAGACTGTCGTACGATGCAGAACTTCCGAAGGTTATAACTCTCTCGTCCGAACTTTAAATCGGACGTTCTATATATGGATTTTGATCTACTCGACGAGTGGAATCCATTGGTGAAGTTCAATTTGCAATTTAAGGACTTTGTACAGCCGGTCATGACCGGTTGTGACAGGCGGTCTAACCGCATGTCGTAAACCTGCCAATTTTGGTCGTTAACAGTGTGTATGAGTCACATAAAAATGACTAATAGATACATTATACACAATAATGCATTATAATCAATGCTGCGATCGCATTGTAATTTTTCTATAATTTCAAAAATGTACTCAGATAAAATAATGGCCGAAGGCATGCCATAAAGATAGTGCTACCAATGGCCCTTGAACTTGTCCTCATGTGGTACTTAGGTCCACGAATTTATAAAATCGAAATCTGGCACCCTAAACTTGTTAAGCTGTGCCACTTAGATCCATGCCTCTTCAATATATACGAAAAAGCCCCTGAATTTATCATCTTCTTCTTTTCACCTCTCTCTAATATCCAAATCTAGTCAGGAGCTCGCCCATGGGGAAGCAGGCGAGCTCCACACGCTCGGGCAGCGGAGACCGGCAAACTGCGTGCCTACGGCAACACACGTCGATGTCTGTGTCGTGTGCGTGGCATGTGGTGGCAGACGGCGAGCTCATGAGTCACGCGTCGTGCACGAGGTGTGCAGTCTACAACGACGACGGCTCCTGTCGAGTGTCGAGTTCCGCACCGCACTCGTGGCCTGTAGCAGCGGCCGGCAAGGTCACGCCTCGTGTGCATGCCTGCAGCAGTGGCTGTGGCCGCCGAGTAGCGAGAAAGGAAGGCGCATGAGGAAGAGCACGTCCTGGCAGGTGCTGTCGGAGCTGCCTCCACAGGCACTCGTAGGATTTGGAGACCGACGACATCTTGAAATACTGTTGGCGTTCAGCGGTCAAGCTCAGCAAGGCAGCGAGGTGTTTGCCGTAGTGAAGCTTTGGCCGTCCACGAACTGAATATAGAGGTGAAAGGGACAAGGATATTTTCCCTCTAGATATATAGGATCATAAAAATATGAAGGTTTTCTTTTTCATATATTCATGCCACGTGGCACCATCTCAAGGCGTATGGATCTAAGTGGCACAGCATAACAAGTTCGGGGTACTAGATTTCGATTTTGCGATTTCGTGGACCTATGTGACACCTCGGGACAAGTTCAAGGGCCACTGGTGTATTTAACTCATTCTAAAATCTAAACAGTTAAACTAGACTCAGTGTAGTATTCAATCGCCTTGTTTGTCAAAGAGTCTTCTTGTTTGTACAAAGCCAGTGGAAATTTCATGCAGATAAAATTAGCCTTTGCTAGTATTAAGAACAAAACTGAACTAACCAGAAAAATTCAGCATTGTCACTGGTTTCATGGCACCATGAGTCCATGACGTTCTATATGGTTTCCTGTTCTAATAGAACAGGCAAAAAATATTCACCTTTACCATGGGTTCTCACAGAAGCAACCCTTCATGGTCATCTTTTAATCATTCGTAGTTATTCAGAAAAGCAAATACAAAATAAATTTCAGTGCCGAGGGCAAATCATCATCTCTCAATTTATCTGGCATATGACCATGTTGTTCTTGCCTCTTATGAGTTGTCCAAATCTGCAAGCTATGAGTCAGCATAATAACTGCAAACAGTATAAAAAATACATATGTTCTTATGACAACAGAGGTTAATACTGGCAAAGTTGGACCAAATGATTCCTGCTAATTCAACACCATTTCACATATCTCACCATCTCCTTCCAATGCTATAAGTCCAAGTACCATGGAACTGAACAAGGCGCTACGCGTGTTCTAACCAATTAGACTAAATTCAAACAAGAGGAACCAAACTCAATGCTTCGAAACCAGAGAGATTATGGTACATGTTGCCATTGTTTGATTTCAATAAAAAGAAGTTAAAATTTTATGAGACATTGGGACAATATAGCGTAAGCTAAATTCTGAAACTCAGAATAACAGCCCACCGAAATACAAATTGTTCTTATGGTGCACATTCACAGGAAGACAGAAGATAACAGGCAACTTGCACATTGAGTGAATTATACATCTCTCTCCAACAATTAGAAACAACTCGAATGTTACGGCAGGTTGGCAACCGGCACCCTGGACCTGGACCACTATCCTGCTGCTCTAGATTCAGCCCCTGCTAGACCTGTACGAAGAGAGCCAATATATTATCAAGCTGATCAAATGAAAACTGTATAGAACAGTGTTCAAAGAAGCACTTAGAAACTGGGAACACTACAAATCTTCTAAGATATTCAACCAATATATCTTTAGCAAATCATAAGAACCTATTGGGAATGACTTAGATGCGGAAATATCCTTTAACCATATCGTCAAGTGACATGCTAGCAATGGTTAATGTGATAGGAAGTAAATCTACTGACATGCTAGAAATGGTTATTGTGATAGGCATTAACTCTACAGAAACTAAGTACAAATAGGTAAGAGCCATATCAATCACGAACTAAATGAAGAGCAAAGAAGCATTTGCAGCAGTGGTGAATTTCTAACTGTACCTACTTGTCCTTTCCACTACAAGTTTCTGCGACATCCATTTCAGTCTTTTGGCTACACAATTCCATCTGTCACCTTCCCCAAGCATTTGGAGGCATAGTCATCGGCGAGGCCCGCGGCATGGTTTTTGAAAGGATGCACAAACTTTTCCACAAAAGCCTTATCAGCCATCGAGGCAGTAGTATAGTAGTCCAGCTCTCCCTTCAGCAGTCCCTTCTCTTTAAGAACTTTTAACAAGCAACGCCGGGGCATCAACCACCACTCAACACTATAGATAAGGGCAACGTATCATATGGAAACCAACATCCCGTGGAAACTATGGAAACTAAAATCTGAGCCACACGATGTTGATCCAAAGGTGCGATCAGATCAGGTGGGAGGGGTGATTTGCAAAAGCGTCTTGCAAATCACCCCTTCCACCTGATTTAGGTGTGCCCTTGGATCAACATCGTATGGTCCAGATTGAAGTTTCCATAGTTTCCATGGGAAGTTGGTTCAACCGGATATGTCCCCATAGATAAGCAGCACTGGCCTCGTCACAATATATGATACCTCCAGACCAACATCCTTCATCAAGAAATTCAGATTTCCTCGAATCTTTTTTTCAGACAGCCTCAGACCCAAAGGTTGCTTCCTCGCAATCGCCAGCGCATCATCCTTTGAGAACCCAAGGTCATGTAACAGCCGTATTCTCCTGGCGACAACCTCTTTCTTAGTAATAGCAACTAAAGAAAGCGCATAACGGAATATTCCCACGCCACATTGTATGCCCAACTCCTCCACCCGCTGGACAGCTTCCTTGAGATTCTCCGGGTTCATGCTGAAGATATTAGGGGAGTACATATCGATGGCAGCAATCTCAGAAACGCTCAGGCCGCATTGCAGAGGAACACCAAGTTGGGCCTGGTAACTTTGTCAAGATCAGTCACGAGAAGGCTGGAGCACCGCCTAAGGAGAGGCAGGATCTTGTCCACGGATCCGAGCTCGCCAAGCCATAACTCAAGATTGCTGCGGAGGAAACTGCTACGCAGGGCGTTGGGGGGCGAGGTGCGCAATTTCGTCCCACGACAGACCGGCCTCGTGCAGCTCGGCAACACGCAGGACCAGGGTCTTCTCCCAGAGAATACTATAAATCGTCTGAAATATTCAACATATATATCTTCAGCAACTCATATGAGCCTACTGGGAGTGACCAAGATGCAGGACTATTGTTTAACCACAGCTCCAGGTGACTAATTAATCTATATCCATTGTTACTGTGATTCAGCAGTAACTCTACAAAAACTCAATACAACTTACCCGCATATCTTCTATGAATATATGCGTAAAGTAAAATGAATGTATATGTACCCTAAAACCAGAGCTTTCTAGCTTGACTTAACTCGCTACTATTCATAGGGGGGAGAAAGAACACCCCTAAACTATGTATCCATAAGTGCTCCTTTTTATGGCCAATGCACAAGCTCGATGACCCTGAGGCTGAGCACTTAGCTTGCCAATATAGCCATTGAGGTGCAGTAGACCCTTGATATATGATTAAATAAATGAAATAGATTAAGCAAATAGGTAGAGTCATATTATTCAGGAACTAAATGGAGAACAAAGAAACATTTGGACCAGTGGCGAATTTATAGAAGTACTTACTTGTCCAATCCACTAAAAGATCCAGCACCATTATTTTGGCAACCCAATTCCGTCCGTTGCCTTCTTCAAACATTTGGAGGCATAGTCATCAATGATGCCAGGGACGTGGTTCTTGAATGGAAGCACAAACTTTTTCACAAAATCCTTCTCAGCCATGGAGGCAGTAAAATAGTAGCTCAGCTCTCCCTTCAGAAGCCCCTTCTCCTTGAGAACTTTTAACAAGCAATGCCGGGGCAACAACCGCCGCTCAACGCTATACAAGAGCAGCACTGGCCTTTGCACAATATATGATGCCTCCAGACCAGCATCCTTCATCAAGAAATTCAGATTTCCTCGAACCTTTTTCTCAGACAAGCCCAGAACGAAAGGTTGCTTCCTCACCATCGCCAGCACATCATCCTTTGAGAAACCAAGGGTGTGTAACAGCTGAATTCGCATGGCGATAACCTCCTTGTCAGTAAAAGCAAATATAGCAAGCGCGTAGCGGAACACTCCTGCGGCACGATCTATGCCCATCTCCTCCACCCGCTGGACAGAGTCCTTGAGATTGCTCGGGTTTATGACGAAGAGCAGAGACGAGTACATATCGGTGGCAGCAATCTTAGAAATGTCCATGCCGCATTCCCGGAGAAGCGCCACGTTGGGCCTGGTAACCTTGTCGAGATCGGTGGCGAGAAGGCTGCTGCACCACCTAAGGACACGCAGGAGCTTGTCGAAGGATCCGAGCTCGCCAAGCCAGAACTCAACATTGCTGCGAAGGAGCCTGCTACGAAGGGAGATGGGGGCGAGGGGGACGAGGCGCGCGATTTCGTCCCGCGACAGACCGAGCTCGTGCAGCTCGGCAACGCGCGGGACCAGGGTCTTCTCCACGTTGCAGCAGAGTAAAGTTGGGTCGGTGACGACGGTCCTGGAAACGCCGGCGGGGGGGACGCCGAGGGTGCTCTCAAGGTAGGCGAGTACGGCTTCGGGCTTGGCGCCGGACCGGAGGTGGGAGAGTTTAGCGGCGGCCTTGAGAGCCTGCGCCTTGGTGAGGCCGCACCGGGAGACGAGGTAGTCCTCCACGGCGAAGGAGCGTGAGCAAAATGCGGCGGCGGCGGCGGAAGAGCCGAGGATGCGGTGGGGGAAGACGAGGGGATGGGCGTGGGAAGAGGTAGGGAGGCGGGATTGGGAGCGAACGATGCGGGAGAGGGCCGCCCGCAGGTGGGAGATCGCCATCGCGCTCCGGCGGCGGCGGTGGCGGCGGGCGGGCGGGCGGCGGCGGGAAACGGCGAAGGAGGCTAAGCGTGTGTTTGGTTGGTTAACAACGTGACATGATACAAAATAATAACGATTGTCCTGTTTGGTTGGGTAAACGGTACCAACCCATCTAAAATGAGACCATACCAATTAATACATTGTTGTACTAGTTAGAGAGTGAACCAAATTTTCAAACAAATTGACCAAACCATCTCATCCAGATCATCCATTCATGTATCATTTGGTGCATGCAACCAAACTCACCTAAAGCGACTACCGATACTTTCCACGATACCCACGGAACCAAGCACACCTAAAGCGACTACCGATACTTTCCACGATACCCACAGAATTTCACAGTTGTGCCACGGACGTTAAATTAATTATAAATGGGTACTATCCTACACTATCTCCAGTTGAAAAAAAAATATGCTTGAAGTTTGAAATTTCAAGTTAACCACTACTGACTTACAAAGTGCTACACGTGTCACATATGGTTTGAACTGTATAAAAAATGCTGCAACCTCATTGAATGGGATATTTTGCAGCACTAATCTTATTCAAAAAACTTGTACAAATATCAAATCTAAATTAATTTGAAGAACTTTTATTAATAAAACAAATAATAACAAAAATATTATATTTTGCATAATTTTTTAATAGAAGAGTAGTCAAATTTAAGATAAGAAGTCAAAATAATTATAATTTAAAATAGAGATCCTAGCATTCAATATTTAGAAGCATACTGAAATTGAAATTTTGCCACATTGCGTCAAACTGGTGGCTGCTGCTTGCATCACCTTATTTTTGTTAAAGAAAAAAAAAGCAAAAAAAAAAACACCAGAGTAGACAAAGCTCTATCTGACTCCAACACGAACCGGCTCGATAAATTTAGCGTCTGATATAAAAAAGTTAACGGAAATAAATAACAAAAATTAAGACTTGTCAGCGATTTCACGGAAAAAGTGGCATCGCATTATATTCGGTTTTATTGAACATGTCAAAATATTCACTTTTCCCATGTGTTCTCACAGATGCAACACTTCATGATCATCGTTAAATCATTCATATTTTTTTAGAAAAGCCAATACAAACGATATTTCAGTGACAAGGAAGAATCGTCAGCTCTCATTTGTCTGGCAACTGGCATAGGACCTTATTGTCCAAATCTGGAAGCTATGAGTTATCATAATAACTGCAAAAGGTATCATCCAGGGAATAAATGAATATGTGCAGCAGAGGTTAATGTCGGAAAATATGGCGTAAACCATTCTTGCCAGATCAAGAACATATATCCCTCCTATGATCTTAAAAAAAAAAAAGAACATATATCCCTCCTATGCTATTAGTATTAGTCCAAGAACCATGGAACTGAACAAGGAGCCACAACTACAAGTGTTGTAACCAATTAGTCTAAACTCAGAACACGTGCACCCAAGCTTAATGCTTTTGAAACCTCTAATTAAAAAGCTATGGTGCATGTTGCCTTTGATTAATACCTTGGAAGGAAGCTAATTTTTTAGAGTACAATATACCATGAGCTACATTCTACAAAGTAGAATAATAAGCCCACTCAAATGTGAATTCTTCTTATGACACATCGAGAGGAAATTCTTGCATCTTTTGGCAGGTTGTCAGCCGGAACCATATGGATCAGAGCACTATAGGCTGTTGTTCTCCGTTAAGTCACCGTCAGACCTGTAGGAAGAGACAACCACTATTGTATCAAGCTGATCCAATGACACTGTCTAAAACATTGTTCATAGCAAACTGTTAAGACAAAGAATCACTTCGAAACTGAGAATACTATAAATCTTCTGAAATATTCAACCTATAGATCTTCAGCAACTCATACGAGCCTATTGGGATTGACTTAGATGCGGAAATATTGTTTAACCACAGATCCAGGTGACTAATTATCTCTAGCAATGGTTACTGTGATCAGCAGTAACTCTACGAAAACTCAATACAACTTACCCACATGTCTTCTATGAATATAAGCATAAAGTAAAATGAATATATATGTACACAGAAGCCAGGGCTTTCTAGCTTGACTTAACTCGCTACTCTTCATAGGGGGGCAAAAAGGAACACCGCTAAACTATGTATCCGTAAGTGCTCTTTTTCATGTCCAACGCACAAGCTCGATGACCCCGAGGCTGGACCCGAGCACTTAGCTTGCCAATATAGCCATTGAGGTGCAGTAGACACCCTTGATATATGATTAAAAAAATGAAATAGATTAAGCAAATAGGTAGTCATATTAATCAGGAACTAAATGGAGAACAAAGAAACATTTGGACCAGTGGCGAATTTGTAGAAGTACTTACTTGTCCTATCCACTAAAAGGTCCAGCAACATTATTTTGGCAACCCAATTCCATCCGTTGCCTTCTTCAAACATTTGGAGGCATAGTCATCAATGATGCCAGGGACGTGGTTCTTGAATGGAAGCACAAACTTTTTCACAAAATCCTTCTCAGCCATGGAGGCAGTAAAATAGTAGCTCAGCTCTCCCTTCAGCAGCCCCTTCTCCTTGAGAACTTTTAACAAGCAATGCCGGGGCAACAACCGCCGCTCAACACTATACAAGAGCAGTACTGGCCTTTGCACAATATATGATGCCTCCAGACCAACATCCTTCATCAAGAAATTTAGATTTGCTCGAACCTTTTTCTCTAACAAGCCCAGAACAGCAGGTTGCTTCCTCACAATCGCCAGCACATCATCCTTTGAGAAACCAAGGGTGTGTAACAGCTGAATTCTCATGGCGATAACCTCCTTGTCAGTAAAAGCAAATAAAGCAAGCGCGTAGCGGAACACTCCCGCGGCACGATGTATGCCCATCTCCTCCACCCGCTGGACAGAGTCCTTGAGATACCTCGGGTTTATGATGAAGAGCATAGAGGAGTACCTATCGGTGGCAGCAACCTTAGAAATGTCCATGCCGCATTCCCGGAGAAGCGCCACGTTGGGCCTGGCAATCTTGTCCAGATCGGCCGTGAGAAGGCTGCTGCACCTCCTAAGGACAAGAAGGAGCTTGGCGAAGGATCCTAGCTCGCCAAGCCAGAACTCAAGATTGCTACGGAGGAACGAGCTACGGAGGGATTTGGGGGCGAGGGGGACGAGGCGCGCGATTTCGTCCCGCGATAGACCGACCTCATGCAGCTCGGCAACGCGCGGGACAAGGGTCTTCTCCACGTTGCAGCAGAGGAAGGTTGGGTCCATGACGATGGCCCTGGCAATGCCGGCGGGGGGGACGCCGAGGGTGCCCTCAAGGTAGGCGAGTACGGCTTCGGGCTTGGCGCGGAACCGGAGGTGGGGGAGTTTAGCGGCGGCCTTGAGAGCCTGCGCCTTGGTGAGGCCGCACCGGGAGACGAGGTAGTCCTCCACGGCGAAGGAGCGTGAGCAAAATGCGGCGGCGGCGGCGGAAGAGCCGAGGATGCGGTGGGGGGAGACGAGGGGATGGGCGTGGGAGGAGGTAGGCAGGCGGGATTGGGAGCGAACGATGCGGGAGAGGGCCGCCCGCAGGTAGGAGATCACCATCGCGCTCCGGCGGTGGTGGCGGTCGGGCGGGCGGCGGCGGAAAACGGCGGTGGGAGCGAAGAGGTTCGGCTGCGGCTACCACTCATTTGAGTTTGACAGAATTTACTATGCTGTGTTGGGACGAAGCGGGGAAGAAATATTTTTTTTTTCCGAGATACGTGTGTGTTATGCGAGAGAGATAAGGGGGTGTTTAGATTGAGAAAGATTCTGCGAAAAAACACTATAGATCTAAAAAAATACATTGTAGATGAATAGTGTTTTGTGAGTGGAAGGGATGAGATGAATATTGAAAAGTTGGATGAATAGTGTTTTTTGGAGGAGGTGGGTGAAACTAAACGCACTCTAATAGGAAAGGTGAAAAGAGAATTCTATTAGGAAAGGTGAAAAGAGAAATTTTAGGAAGTGTTACGTATTGTAATGTGTACGTACGATATATAAAAAAAGATTTATTCCTTCTCTGCCTCAGGTGACTGATTTTAGCTAGAGTATCCATTATTATTTATCCAATTTTCGACTAAATTTTAAACGGGGAAGACAGATTAGGGTTAGGGATGGGTAGTTTTTTTTTTTGGGAAAGGGATGGGCAGATTAGGGCATGTACAACGGCGAGACACCCGTCGTCGCCTTGCCTCGATATCAGGCGATCCGTCCGACGTGGCCCTCATTTACTGCAGAAGAGAATCCCGTTGTCGTCTCGTTCGTCGACGGCTCGGGCGTGTGCTCCGACGCCGGATGGTGGCTGGTCACCTCCGTTGTACGGCGCACTCCCTCTCGTCGTGGACGACGCGGATCCACTGCGCGCGCGGTTTCTGCTTTGTTCTGCATCCCATCCCTCTGCTCTACACCGAACAAGCAAGCAGATGGTTCTCTTCTGCTTTCCAATCCGTGCGCGAGCAAATCCACCATCAGAAGCTCCCTCTCTTCTTGCCCAAAGCAACCAGCGCTTCTACTTCCCTCTGATTTTGCTCCATCGAGTAACCATGAAGCCGCAAGCAGCAACCTGGCCTTTCTCACTGCAGCGGCTGCTGCACGCCCCCCTCCCTTCTCTGTATTCCTTGCCCACCTGGAACCATAGATCCCCAATTGGTACTCATTTTCTCGATTGGACTGCTCAAATCGTGGGCAAGGGAATCGTTGTTGTTGTGTTCCATTCAGGAGCTTGAGCACGAGATGCAGCCGGTTGATATCAGGGTAGCATTCAAGAGCTTGAGCACGAGATGCATATAATCTGTTCGATGGAATGCCACTAGAGATGAAGTAGTTGTTAGCTCCTGAGTTGTTGTGATTTTCTCTGCAAGAATTCACCTGCTTTGAAAATCTAGTGATGTAGTTTCACTTCTGCAAAGCTGATATTTTGTAATGATAGTGTCGTGCAATTGTGTATTGTCTTCAGTTAGTGATGTAGTTTCACTTCTGCAAAGCTGATATTTTGTAAACAAAAAATAATATACGAAAAATTAAACAAAAAATTATAAAATAATATAATCAATAAGTAAAACTCATCGTTATGAATGCATGACCACTAGAATCACTTAAATTGAAGATGCAAGTAAAAATAGTAATCATTTTAACATCCAAGAACTAAAAAGCACTAAATCAGTCATTTTTAATCGTTGGATTTTAAAATGATCATTATTTTTTCTCTTATCTCTGATTTAAGTGATTCTAGTGGCCGTGCATTCATAACGATGAACTTTATTTGTTTAAATATTGATTGTATTATTTTATAATTGTTTGTTTTACTTTTTTTTTTATATTGTTGTTTCTACACAACGACAAAAAAATAACATAATAAATAGTGATAAAATAGTATAAAGATAACTTTATAATATAGTGTTCACCGTTAGGAATACGTGACCACAAGAATACCTAAATCGGAGGTACGAGCAAAAAAATAATAATCATTTTAAGATCTAAGGACTAAATTGTAAATAAAAAAGTTAAAACCACTCATCAAAACAGCCTAATGGCCAAACTTAAACGGTTTTGACAGTTGGATGGCCAAAAATACCCGGTTTTGGAGTTCGATGGCCAAAATCAAACTAAGCCAAGAGTTGGATGGCCAAAAATGGACTTTTTTCTTGTTTTTAAATCTAACGGCCATAAGCATCAAAATGTTAGTTAACTGAGGGGAAAAAAAAGACCCAAATATTAGTCAACTAACGGGGAAAACAGACTAAAAAAATGTGATCCTACTGTAATTTTTATGCAAGTTCAAAATTATACCTAGAAAAAATATTGGCCACATGAATGCCTTATAGTAGTGGTATTCTGAATCTAAACATGTAAATTAGACCCAGGTAGCATTTAAATTTTTTATGAGCATACTGAAAATTAAAATTTCGCCACATAGTGTCAGACTTGTTTGTGCAAATTCAAGGGAAATTTTATTCAAATAAATCTAGCTTTATTTTTTTATTAAACACGTAGTATAGCCATGTCATCGCATCAAGAAAGAGATCAACTTTGTGAGAACAATGAATACTTGTGGCTGCGGTTTGCATCGCTTGTTTTTTTAATAAAAGCAAAAAACATTCTACCGCTGCAAACTAGGCGATCTAGCTGACTAAGAACACTGAACGGCCCAATAAATTTAGCCTCTGGTAATATAAAAAAACGTCGGCGAATAGACAAGTTAATAACTAACAAAAAAAAAACAGAGTTGTGATTTCAAGGAAAAAGCACCATGACAATATATTCGGTTTTCTGTTGAACAGTCAAAATATTCACTTTTCCATGTTTTCTCACAGAAGAAGCAAACCTTAGAGATCATCTTTTAATCATTCATATTTTTTTTAGTAAAGCCAATACAAAGGATATTTCAGCTTTCATTTGATCTGGCATTTGACCTTTATTGTTCTTATCTCTTACGAATTGTCAAAATCTGCAAACTATGAGTTACCATAATAACTGCAAAAGGTATCACCCAGGAAATAAATGAATATGCGTTCTTATGACAACAGAGGTTAATATTGGCAAAGATGGTGTAAACCATTCATGCCAGATCAAGAACACTTCAGGTATATGAATATCTCAACAATGCTATTAGTCCAAGTACCATGGACCCAACAAGGAGCCACAACTACAAGTGTCCAAACCAATTAGTCTAAATTCAGAACACGAGCACCCAAGCTTAATGCTTTTCAAACCTAGCTATGGTGCATGTGGAGAGGCTAAATTTTTAGAGTACAATATAGCATAAGCTACATTCTGCAAAGTAGAATAATAAGCCCACTCAAATGTGACTTGTTCAGTTGTTCTTATGACACATCGAGAGGAAAGCCTTGCATCTTTTGGCAGGTTGTCAACCGGAACCATGGATCAGACCACTATAAACAGCTGTTCTAGATTCAGTAACCGTCGGACCTGTAGGAAGAGACAACCACTATAGCATCAAGCTGATCCAATGAAACTGTCTAAAACATTGTTCATGGCAAACTGCATATCTTTAGCAACTCATACAAGCCTATCGGGAGAGACCTAGATGCGGAAATACAGTTTAACCACAGCGTCAGGTGACGAATTAATCTCTAGCAATGGTTAATGTGCTCAGCAGTAACTCTACAAAACAAGTACAGCTTACCCACATATGTCTTCTATGAATATATGCATAAAATAGAATAATAACCCCACTCAAATATGACGAAAAAAAGAACATCACTAAACTATGTATCTGAAAGCGTTTTTCTTATATCCAACACACAAGCTCGATCACCCCGAAGCTGGAGCCAAGCACTTAGCTTGCGATTATAGCCAATGAGGTGCAGTAGACACCCTTGCTATATGATTAAAAAAATAAAATTGATTACAAAACAAATAGGCCGAGTCATGCTAATCAGGAACTAAATGGTGAACAAAGAAACATTTGGACCAGCGGCGAATTTTTTGAGGTACTTACTTGTCATATCCATTACAAGATCCAGCAGCATCATTTCAGTCTTTTGGCAACGCAATTCCATCCGTTGCCTCACCCAAACATTTGGAGGCATAGTCATCGATGATGCCTGGGACATGGTTCTTGAAAGGAAGCACAAACTTTTTCAGGAAAATCTTCTCAGCCATCGAGGCAGTAAAATAGTAGTCCAACTCTCCCTTCAGCAGTCCCTTCTCCCTGAGAACTTGGAGCAAGCGATACCGGGGCAACAATCGACGCTCAACACTATACATGAGCAACACTGGTCTGTGCACAATATATGATACGTCCAGACCGACGTCCTTGATCAAGAAATTCGCATTTTCCTGAACCTTTTGCTCACTCAAGGCCAGGACGAGAGGCTGCTTCCTCACAATGGTTCGAACATCATCCTTCGAGAACCCAACATTCTGTAACAGCCGTATTCTCCTTGCGACAACCTCCTCATCAGTAAAAGCAACCAAAGCAAGCGCATGGCGGAACATCCTCGCCCCACGATCGATGCCCAACTCCTCCGCTCGCTGTACAGTATCCTTGAGAAGCTTCGGGTTCATGGTGAACAGCCGAGTGGAGTAGAGACTGGTGGTAACAATCTGAGAAATATTCATACCGCATTGCTGGAGGAAGGCCACGTTGGGCCTGGTAACCTTGTCAAGATCTGTCGAGAGAAGCTGGCTGCACAACATAATCGCCCGCACTATCTTGTCGAAGGATCCAAGCTCAGCAAGCCAGAACTCGAGATTGCTGGTGAGGTGCCTGTAACGGAAGGAGTTGGGCACGAGGAGGACGAGGCGCGCGATATCGTCCCGTGACAGACCGAGATCGCGCAGGTCGGCGACGCGTGGGGCCAGGGTCCGCTCTACGTCGGAGCAGAGGAAGAGTGGGCAGATGACGGCGACCCTCCCGACGTCCGCGGAGGGGATGCCGAGGTTGTTCTCGAGGTAGGTGAGTACGGCTTCGGGCTTGGTGCGGGACCGGAGGTGGGAGAGCTTCGCGGCGGCCTTGACCGCCTGAGCCCTGGTGAGGCCGCAGCGGGAGACGAGGTAATCATCCACCTTAAACTTGAAGGATCTTGAAGAGGACGCCGCAGCGACGGAAGAGGCGAGGAGGCGGTGGGCGAAGACGACGACGGGAGGGGCGTGCGAGGTGGTAGGGAGCCGGGATTGGGAGCGAACGATGCGGGACAGGGCCGCTCGTAGGTGTCCGACCGTCATGGCGTTTCACCGGCGGCTGCAGCTGCGGCGGCGGCGGCGGCGGAGGGGGTGGGGTGGGCGCGAGACGAGAGCGATGAAGGAAAGGGGAGAGAGTTCGGATCCAAATGGGCCGCTTATGGGCCAGCCCGCATAGAGAATTCCGCCGCACAGCCCGACGACGACGGCGGCGGCTCGTGCCGCGACGAGTCGTGACTGCCGTCGGATGTGCGATGGACGGTGCAGCGCGTTCGATGTTCCTCTGCTCATGTCAGAGTTTCCGGTGACTCTTCTTCCCCCTTTCGGCCTCGCACTCGCACGCGGTTCCTCCCTCAAGTCAGAAATCCATCGGCTCACTCCGTGTCCTAGATTGGCGAAGCGACGCAAGCAAAGCTCGGGGCCAGATCCACCGTGCAGCTGAGGGCGCAAGACCATGGAGACGCCGCCACCGCCATTCCGTGTATGAGTCTCATCTTCCCCATCCCTGAATCGATCTCGGTCTGGTGTGAGTTTCTCCATTCTCTTGGTGCGAATAGGATCGTACACCGGGCCCCGGGACCCGGCTGATTTCTGCCTTCTGGGATTTGATTTGGGGGAGGAATCCAGTGCTTTAGCTGGGATTCGACGCCCTAGATAGATCTATTTCTTTCGCGAGACCTTGGCTCGTCTACAGCCGCGGAGATTTCTCAACTCGCCTGGAGATCATTTGGAACCGAGAGAGATTTCTCGACTCGCACTAGAGATAATTAGAACCGTGATAGGCAAGTGCTGAGTTATCGTCATCGTCAGACCGCATTGCTGCTCTAACGTCCATGTAGATTATTACTCATTTTGGCTTTTTTTACCAGATTCATTGAAGATGCTATGAATAGACAACTAGTATATGCCTAGGTTCATTAAAGATGTCATGAATTTAGACAGTCAAAATGACACCCAGAATGACTAAAATTTTGGAACGACTGTTCTGTTTGACTAGAATGATTTGTTTCAATTATGGATTCTAGTATTCTGCTTACGACTTATCCACTTGTAAAATGTGAAATTTGTAGTCTACTTCCAAAGGGCAGACAAGGAGAGAGAGGCCTAGGACTCGCCCTCATGGCCTCACCAAGCAGAAGAGGCAGGAAATAAAGGAAGCCTTTGATCTCTTTGATACTGATAACTCTGGTACTGATAATTTTCTCTGGAGTTTGCCCATTCAATTACTTTCACTATAGTATTTCTTTCTCATGTTGAAAGTTGAAACTGTTGATATCTTACTCGAACATTCTTTATCTCACAGGAACCATCGATGCTAAAGAGCTGAATGTTGCCATGAGGTAATGCTTCCATTGTTTTTGATGGACATGGTGTGACTGTGCCTCTGAAATTATTTCTTTCATTTACAGAGCCTTGGGATTCGAGATGACTGAAGAGGTATTTCTCCTCCCCTTAGCAAATCCTTCGTTTCATTCCCATAACCTAGAAATTGCACTGCAGTTACTTATTTCCCCTCCACAGTCCTAGAAAATGCCATAACTCTTCGATTAATGTTGATGGAATTGATATTGCAATTTTGCAGAATTAGCCCTAGAACGAGCACAGCATTGTGCAGTGAAGAAATTCCTGTTGATATTGCTGCATGTCTTTGATATCACCTTAGAAATCATCTTTAGTTGATTAGATAAATTCTTCCTATCCATGATATGTTATGTCTCTCGTGAAAATAAGACCATAGTATCTCTTACTTTAACTTCTGTGTTCGAGTCCAAATAGGTACTGCATTCTTCTACTGCAAGAATCCCTTGAAATAACACTTCCACCTGTTTCTTTATGGATATTACAGCAAATCAACCAAATGATTGCTGATGTTGACAAAGATGGCAGTGGAGCGATTGACTATGAGGAATTTGAGCACATGATGACTGCCAAAATCGGTGAGAGGGACAGCAAAGAGGAGCTTACAAAAGCATTCCGCATTATCGACCAAGATAGAAATGTAAAGCATCATTCGCTCTTTTCTTCCTTCGAAGCATGTTTTCTTCTATATGGTTATACTGAACTACCCTTTTGCCTGACCACAATCATGTTCTCAGAATTTCATGTCGGCTTCCTATTTATTAGACAATAAGCAAGTATATTCTCTAGTTGCCAATCCATCAAGTGGTTATCACAACTTACAGATGACTAATAAGTGCTTCCTACACAATTTTCCATTCTGTCATAGTGTTATCACAATGTTAGTATATATTCTCTTGAGCTCAATGGAATTGACTGAGACAAGGACACAAAATACATCTCTACAACCGTACCGAATTCTAGCATGGTATTTCTTCAGACAATGCTATTGTAACTCTTCAAGTGTGTTGTGTTATCCATGCAGGGAAAGATTTCCAATATTGATATTCAGCGGATTGCCAAAGAGCTGGGTGTAAACCTCACCCTTGAGGAGATCCAAGACATGGTGCAAGAGGCGGATCGAAATGGTTCGCTACGTTCTGCCATATCCGCTCTTTTTGTGCTTGTTTACATGCAGAGTAGAAAGATGCTCGTATGATTCTCATATCCCAACTGAACAAAGTGTGTGATCTTTTGTCAACTTGATTCGTGGTTTGTCACAGGTGACGGTGAGATCGACTTTGACGAGTTCACCAGGATGATGAGGAGGACCAGCTACGGCTACTAGGCGGACCATCTGTGCGAGCGCTTGATGTTGTGCAGTTCTATATCTACCGTTTGCGTTCTTACTGTCACTCTGAAGTTGTTTGCTTCTCAGTGGCGTAGTATGATGTTAGTGGATGATGTACTTTAATTAAAGACCCGTGTGAGAGTACTAGTGGTGTCATCTGTTTCGGGCGGTGCCATGTACGGCAGTGTCGGCTGGTTGGCTGGTTCTTCCGTTTGTTGCTGGTACTAGTAGCTGTGTCTGGCGACCAACGCCCAACTAATCTGCGCAGATGGCGGTGATCTTTTGTGGTAGGTAGTTACCTGGTTGATGATCTTAAAAGGCTGCCTGGTTCTTCCGTTTGTTGTTGTCACCTGCTACGGATTTTACCTGAAGCGTGACCCGTGCGCCGCGCAACCATCGATAATTGCCTAATTGGTCGGGTTTAAAACTCGCAACGGTCACTGGGGCTCATGGTCGATGCGCGTGGTGAACCATGCGTTTTCGTGAGAGGGGGAACTCTTGGATATCGGTCACTCGCAGCCCAAAGCCCTCCATCACTTTTCGCGGCGGCTTGGCACCAGGGTTCCCCTTACCGAACCGGACGGCCGAACCGCCGCTCGGCGGTAGCGGTAAACCGGTCCGGTTGGACCGGTTACCGGTGGAAACTGAACAAATTCGAATTTTGAATTCAAATTCGGTTTGAGCGGTTAGCCGGTCGGTTTGACCGGTTAGCCTGACGGTTTGACCGGTTAGCCGGTCGGTTTGACCGGTTTTTTCTTTTTCTTTTTTGATTTAACTTGTATTTGCCAAAAAAATATCAAATGAGCAAATATTTGAAAACTTTTTACACCAATAGATTACCCACACCTTGAAGTATTTTTAGGAATTTTTACAACATTTTTAAATTTAAATTTGAAAATTTTGAATTTCCACGGTTCAAACCGCCCCGAACCGCTACCGATCCGGGGCGGTTTGGTCGGGAACCGGTCAAACCGGACCGGTTCCCGACGGTTCGGGGAACCCTGCTTGGCACTGGCAGGCCACGAGATCCGCCGCTCGGGAGAACACGACGGCGAGCGCGATGAGGGGGAGGCAACGTTCTCGAGCATCTGGTGCTACAGCCTCCGTTCCGCTTCTTTTCCTGGCGGCCGGAAAGCTGTCTGCGCGCCCCCGATTCCAGATTCTGGAAAAGACGCTGTCGCTTCTGCGCGCACGACGGGAGGGATGGGGGGACCGACCCCCGGCGCCGCGGCAACGGCTACCGCCGCACGCGGCCCGCGCGGTGGCCACACCCCACACCCATCCATCCTCGCGTATCTTGCTCACTCGTTGGCCTCGCGTCCCCCCGCGCGTCGCTGTTGCCACGCTCGCTTCTTCTTCTGCTGCGCCTGCTCATCCATCCATGGACCCCGTCGCGTCGGCCGTGGCGTGCAGTGCAGCCTTTCTTGTGGCTGGCCTGGCCTGCTGGGGACGGGAACATGGTTACTGGCCGCTAATGACGCTGTCTCTACCGCGGAGCCAGCCACGCACACATCATGCCCTGCTGCTAGCCTGCGCCCCTGACGATGTACTATCTGCCTAACTGCCTAGGGTATGTGGAAGTAAGAATTGTACGGGGAAAATGGTACTCAGTACAGCGTGTTCTATTTGTAGTGTACTGATGGAGATCCTAATCCTCCGGCGATCCATCGATCGACCCAGCCATCATAACTCGGCGTTCCCTCGTATGCGGTGGCTTAGGTGACTGCATTCACTACGGGCTTCAACTGGATCACACTTCCCGTGCCTCTCCACCACGGCCAACAAAAAACACACATGAGTACGTGGCAGTTTCTATGCACTGCACTGCCCTGCCCTGCACGCACGAGTCAGGACCTAGCACACCGCTTCTAGTCAAAGCAGCAGTACCAGACAAGTATAGTACACTGCACGTAGCACACCGCAACACACGCTTGGAGGTATCAATATTCAATGGGTACGAGCTCGCGTACCCGGAGCACGGGGGGCGGGCAGACTTGGACGCACTCGCGTACAGGCGTCGCCACGGAAAGTCCACCGCTCTCTCCACGCCCCCACACGACAACGACGACGTCTCGCTCGGCTCGGCCGCCAGGGCCCCGCCGGTGCGCTCGCTGCCGCAATGGGAATCCTGTGCTTTCCTTCGCCTACGCCACAAATCACCCGAGCACTCTTTGGTTTGGGTGGGGGAAGGGAATTAATTAGTGGATGGAGTCGGTGCTCGTGCCGTGGAGAGAGAGATGCTGGCCAGGAATCAACCAAATCTAGCCGATCGACAGCTAATCAAATCTGACCAGGTTTCCGTTTCTCGCCTTGCGCTTTGCTGATTTTGTGCTGGGAACCTTCGGGCACCCACGCCATGGATGGTTACCATAACAGTTTGCAGCTAGAACTATTTCAATTAAACTCATGACTTTGAGGTAAAAACATGATTTTTATCTCACAGGCCACAGCTATGGCCTATGGGACGAGATTTCATTATATTTGTTGTGCAAAAGATCTCACACTCTAGTTGCATTAACATCATTTGCACCTTGTTATGGGTCGATCACATAATTCCGGTACAAAAATTACAGGGAAACTCCCACCACAACAGCGTAATGGGAGCGTAATACATGCTACATCTTGATAATCACCCTAATAAAAGGACTTCTTGGTAAAACCAACAACATCTAACTTTGGCATAAAAGATGGATTCTTGATTAAAAAGAAAATAAAAGATAAATTATTAATTTCAGAATAAGTAGAGGCTATTTCTGGAAAAGGACTCGAGTCCACACCTCTCACTAATCCCAATTCCCATGTGTCCAACCGACCAGTGGACTCGCGAGCCAGACAAACCAAGAAGCACATACACACACGTACGCCCCCGCCTCTCCTCAGAAAATAAACAGCAGAAAAGGCAAGCCAAGAAAGAATCAATCGCCAGCACGAAGAGCGGAGATCCAAATCGCCGCGCGCGCGCACTCGCTTCGCCGGCAAGGAAGATTACTCCTCGCGATCGAGTAAGTTTCTTCTTCCCCCTTCTGCTGCAACCCGCCGCCGTTTGTTTGGCTCCGCTTTCTGTGTCTGCTGTCCGCGGGCGTCATGGGGGGCGAGTTCATGCTTCCTCTTCCTCCTCTTGAGTCTTGTCTTGATGAACTGCAACGATTCGTTCTGTGTTTCCGTTTGCGTTTCGTTTTGCTTTGTGTAGACTTATAAGTCCTTTAGGTAGCGGAATTGCGGGGAGTCTCTGTTCTTGGATTGGAACGGGAGTGGGAACCAAGCATAGCGACTGAAAAAAGATAAGTTTTTCGTTTGACTCGTAGTTCAGTGATTCAGTCCATGGATTAGGAGTACTCGTTTGCATAGCTCACATGCGCCATGAAATCATCTGTGGACAGAGTAAAGAGTATTGCTTTTCCTAATGTTTTCGTGGAAGAAAAGGATAATAAGTTCTACACCGTCCACAATTAACTTCTTTTTATGAATCTCATAATTATCTATTTTCATAAATTTTAAATCAGTTCAGTAAGACATAACGACATGTTCCATCTTGTTCCGTAGAGATATGGTGGTCCCTCCGTAATTTTGTACTTTACTGGCATACACGTGTCTGATCTTTATCTAAAAAAATTGCAAGCCACAACCTACAATATACTTGTGGGCCTGAACGGACGAGAAAAATTCAATGGATGTCAAACATTCAAAATTCAGTACAGATAGAGTTTAACACGGTTTGAGCTATTTAGCGACTTCGCACATTATTGTTGCCTACTAATAATGAAGTTGTTGGGTCACCTGGCCCGCGACTGCATTTTTGTTTTGCTTTTAGCCTTTTAGGTGCTAGGAAGTAGGTTTTGTCTGGATGTCTGCTTTTGTTCGTTAGGGGGAAAAAAGGTTGAATTAGGTGATGCAAAGATATAGATTCGGTGCAATAACGGCTGAATTATTGCAGACACAAAGTTGGTTCTGTGTCAAATGGACAATGAGTAGTGCATATGTAAGATCGGATCCAGTGAAGTTTAATTATAATGGCTGATGACATTGATAGAACTGACTCTGAAATAAAAACCTGGCCAATGTTGACAGCTTCCTGAATATTTAATTTTAATCCACTCAAAAGGCTGTAACGAAAATGCTACTTCTCATGAAGTCATGATAAGACAGTGACATTTCCAAACTTTTAGTGCTTATCTATGTGCTACAATCATGCTTTGTCTATTTTATATTCATTTTCTTTGCAAAATAATGTGTAGGAGCAGCCAGTTGGGGCTTGGAAAAACGCAGGAATGGAATCGACTTATGCCACTGAACAGAGTAACTCAAAACACACTTCTGCAAATGCATCTTCATCTCCAACCGTAAGTTCAGATACAGGTCCTGAAACGCTGTCTAGTTCAGGACCAACTGAGTCATTCATAAGCTCAACAAACGGTAAGGCAGATCATCCTTCTTCAGCAAATGCAGTTGAAGTGAACAGTATGCCGTTAAATGTCTCAAACGGTACTGGAACTGCGCTAAGAGATGAAATGAAACCTAAAGAAGATCATACAAATTATCAGACTGATATGGCTATAAAGTCGAGAAGGAAAGAGGATTCAGAACCAACACCTGAAAGTCCATACAAAGGCCTTGTTGACACTGCTGCACCTTTTGAGTCTGTAAAAGAAGCTGTCACCAAGTTTGGAGGAATTGTTGATTGGAAAGCTCATAAAGCTCAGATGGTCGAGGTAGTTCTTTATAAACTAACACTACATATTGTCTTTAGTTATGGAACTGATATTTTCTTTTACATAGTCAAAGTTTATCAGACAGTAGATCACTTGAGGATTTTTTCCCCCATTGCATGCAGAGACGCAAGCTCATACAACTTGAACTTGAAAAGATTCGAACAGAAATTCCACTTTGCAAGGAAGAACTAGAAGCCGCTGAGATGGCTAAATCTCAAGTTGTTGATGAACTAGAGCACACCAAGAGACTCATCGAGGAGTTGAAGCATAACCTAGAGAAAGTGCAGGTTGAGGAAGCTCAGGCAAAGCAGGATTCTGAGCTCGCACAACTCAGGGCACATGAAATTGAGCATGGAATAGCTGGTGAAGCTAGTGCGATAGCTAGGACACAAATGGAAGTTGCTAAAGAAAGACACGAAAAGGCTGTCACTGAACTCAAGTCAGTAAAGGAGGAGTTGAGGTCAATACAAGAACAATACGCTACCCTAATCGATGAAAGAGACACTGCAATCAAAAGATCAGAAGAGGTTATATCTGCAGGGAAGGAAATTGAGAAGCGAGTGGAGGAACTGACTTTCGAATTGATTGCATCTAAGGGGTCTCTTGAGTTGGCCCATGCTGCACATCATGAAGCAGAGGAACGAAGGATCGGTGCAGCACTGGTGAAGGAGCAGGATTGCCTTGGTTGGGAGAGAGAGTTGCGTCAGGCACAACAGGAGCTGCAACAACTAGACAGTAAGCTCGCGTCCAATAAGGATATGCAACTCAATATAGATGCAAATTTGCGTAAGTTGATTAGCCTCAGTTCGGAGCTGTCTGCCTATGTGGAGAACAAACTGACTGAAGAAGCTGAAGGAGCTTCCAAGGAGCATGAGCCTGGAGATTCTAGACAAATTAGCAATCCAACTAAGGAAGCTCTAGCATCAAAACAGAAAGAGCTTCAGGAGGTCAAAGCGAACATTGAGAAGGCAAAAGCGGAGGCCAACGTGTTAAGATTTGCTGCCATGACACTCGGATCAGAGCTAGACAATGAGAAAGCTTCACTTGTCTCGTTGCAACAGGGGGAGAATATGGCATACATTGCAGTTTCTTCACTAGAAGATGAACTCAATCGGACGAAACAAGAGATAGAATCCGTCAGGTCCAAGGAAGCCGACGCCCAAGAAAAGATGGTGGAGCTTCCCATAGTTTTACAGCAAGCGACTAAGGAGGCTGAGGACGCGAAGGTAGCAGCTAACTTAGCTCAAGAGGAGCTGACGAAGGCCAAGGAGGACTTCAAGCAAACAAAGGCTGCAGCAGCTACAGCAGAGACCAGGCTCTCTGCTGTTATGAAAGAAGCAGAAGCATCCATAGCATCTGAGAGGCTAGCACTCGCTGCAGTTCAAGCGTTGCAAGAAAGTGAAGAGGCGAGAGATGTTAAGGATTCCCCACGACGAGTGACGCTTCCTTTAAGCGAATACTATGAACTCAGCAAGAGAGCACATGAAGCTGAAGAACAGGCCAATGAGAGGGTGGCAGAAGCATTGGCACATGTGGTATCGGCAAAGGAATCTGAATCAATGAGCCTAGATAGACTAAAGGAAGCATATGAGGAAATGGATGAGAAGAAGGAAAATCTTGAAATCGCATTGGAGAGAGCTGGGAGGGCGAACGAAGGGAAACTAGCTGCCGAGCAGGAACTGAGGAAATGGAGAGCTGACCATGAGCAGCGCCGTAAAGCTCTGGAAGCCGCGAAACGCGCAGTGAATCCTTTGAATGGTCCGTCAAGAGTATTTGTTGAACAGAAGGATCCATACCAGAACGAGCAGGAGTCTAAGCTGCAGATGTCAGGAAGTAGCTATGATGGCCTTGTTTCAAATCAAAAGCAACAGAGGAAGAAATCGATGTTCCCGAAGATGGGTTCGGTTCTATCCAGAAAGACCCGGGCACAAACGTGAGATAACAAGATCCTAGACTCCTAGGACTTTGGCAATCACATTTCTGTACATTGGTGTAATAAGTTGATTTTTTTTTCTGGTTTTGTTTCGAAGAGCGTTTTTTTCTTACACCTTTGGTATCTGGTGGAAGGTGTAATTTGTCGGTATAAACAGTGGAAGGCATATTGGACTATGTCTATAACATTTTTCGGTAACTCAGTAGGTCTCCATGAATTTTGTGAGGAAATTGTTCATGTCTTGAAGTGCAGTGTAGATGTAGCTCTATTTTCTAATGTTTCTCCTGAAACTTGAACTATTTGGAGTGAGCTGGTTACACATGAGAATGTTGCTGATCGTCCTGCAACTGTGCTAGAATTCTTCTACCCATCTTTTTCTTTCTTCTTTTGCCTTTTTTTGTTGCTGCTTTTTGGTAGTCTTTTTTTTTTTTGGGGGGGGGGGGGGGGAGGGGAGGACTGCCTTTTGGTAGTCAGTCAACGGATCTGAATCCCCATAATGCTGGTCGTGCTAAAGTAATATTCTACCTTCTCAGTTGAATTAATCTGTTCAACTATCAGGACCGTTCTTTCCAATATCCTATTCTCTCCCGTCTTCTCCAGTTCTCCTCAAGGGCCCGCGCAGAGAACACCCTGACCTCGATGTGCATGTAAGAATAATTGTTTTTTTAACAAAGTTTGAAGCTTTCTGCCAATATATTCTTCATAAGAACCCACCGAAGATATTGCAAACAGAACAGAATGGGCACCACACCACATCAGGACGATGAACCTGGCTAGACTTGCTTTAGGAGATTCATGTGTACTAGGACAGAAAGAAAGATTACAACTGTTCATGGAGTCACCCGTATTTGGCAGAACCAGCATGTGCACCTGAACATGAAGTGTTTTTCATGGTTCTTATTGCAGTAGTCCAACCCAATCTCGATTACGATTGATAACAAGGCATGGTTTCACTCTCCATGATCTACACAAGCTCACTGAGATGTCTGATGTCCACTCCAAAAGTTCACTTGTCCACTTGTCCTGATCGTAACACTGAACCGTCCAAGCTTGGGGATCGAATCGAACCCAATAAATGGAGCTCCTCCACATCAGTCCAGAGAAAAAAGTGATGCCCTTTCCACTCAGCTCGTCAGGAAAAAGAGAAAGAATCAAGTAATGTGAAGCACACGTGCTTGCACGCAAGAAATCCGAGATGCTGCAGATTGCAGGCAAGTAAAGCATAGCCGCCTGCATTTGTATGCTGAGATGATGCTCGATCGAACGAGACAACAGTGCTAGCATAACTGCATAGTAGCCCTACTGCAGATAGAAGCGAATAAATCCACGACAGGAACAAGCATTCGCCGACACCACTATAAAAGGCGGCATCGGTAGATCAACATGCATTCCTGTCAGAACCGTCAGCAATCGACAAGCGCGGCCTAGCTCTTCAGGCTCCGAAACATCAGCCATGGCGATCCGTGGCGTCACCTCCTCCCGCCGCGACGACATGACGCTGGAGGAGTTCAAGGAGTGGCTGAAGCAGTTCGACGCCGACGGCGACGGCCGGATCAGCCGGAACGAGCTCCGGGAGGCCCTCCGCCGCCGTGGCGGGTGGTTCACCACCTGGAGGAGCGGCCGCGCCCTTCGCCTGGCCGACAAGGACAACAGCGGATTCCTGGACGAGTCCGAGGTCGAGAACCTCATCGCCTTCGCCCAGAAAGATCTGGGCATGAAGGTATCCGCCTGGTAGAATTGAAGGAAGCGCAGGGTGTTTACTGCTGCTTGATCCTGCGTACATGACAGGATCCATGAACCTAGCGCCTGCTATAAACTGATGAGCCAGCAGTGACCTTGTATTGTGTAGCACCTAAATTTTGAGCTGCTATCCTTTTTTTTTCCTCCCTTGACTTTTGTGGTGGATTACACCTCCTGAATAAGGCCATGTGTAAACACTGCACAGGGAGGCCAGAGTGTGTGTACGTGTTAAGCATGATGCAGATGCAGTTGTGGTCTCGTGTGTGTTTGTGTGAGGCTATCTTTAGGGATTGATGCTTGCAGTGTATAAGAAAATGAAACTAGATCTTTTTAATTATTCACAGCTTCTATTTCTTCAGCTTACAACACCTAACTGAAAAGTAAAAATACATGTTCGTTTAGTCGAGGGCAAGCACCAGGGTTCCTTCTGGGGGATTTCACCGTCGTCTATCATCACCCGGTCTTCGAAGTGTGTGGGAGACATACAACCCGGTAGTGGTAGAGGCTGTCGCTAGATCCAACTATGGTCGCCTGATCCGACATCTGAAAAATATATATGTCGGTAGTGAGAATTTCAAGAATTTACCCTCTTTTTTTTCAAGTGCGTCCTGTGAATGAAGATCAACGTGAAGACATTTCAAAATGAGTCTTGTGAGATTGCTGTAGGTAAAAACAACAAGAGCAACCTAAGGATACTTTATTCATATATATTTTGCAAGAGTTGACTAGAGAGAATATATTCCTTACAATAAGAAAAAGACCTAGGCTCGGTGGCTACTTTATGAACTAATCTTTTATTAGTAATGATACTGTATTTGACAAAGAACAATACAACCTTTAGTTGCTTTTTCTTAGTTTCTTTTTGTGTTGCCTGATCATAGCCTCTAAGGGACTTAATCTCGTATTTTCTACTATATCAATGAAACATACACGCCATGTGTTGTTAGTTCCAGAAAAAATAAAGAGAGAGAACAATACAACTCTTTATGGGCGATTTTAAAGACATACCTACCTCCTGAGATGTTATGGATGCGAAATATAGATGGATTACATGGAGGAGATAAATAAAGCCCATCAAGCATTATTGGAGGTGGGTTGCTAAATATAGATGGAATACATGTATGCAACTAATGGATTAACATGCATGTGTTAACTAAGGTGATTTTCAGCCAATTTAAGCACATTTTTCCCCTTTTATTGGATTTGTAAAAAACCCGAAAGTATGCTTCATCCAGACAATTTTGTACCACTTGTGGGAATTCTATTCTTTGCAAGGACCCACAGTAAGGATTTCTTTCGGTAGTTGTAGAACATATCGCCCATGTAAAGCTCAAGCTCAAGGAATTCTTGAAACAATAGGCTTAACGTTGGACCCACCATACATTATTGTCCAGAGAAAATCTTGAAGCCTGACGAGGGTTTTCATGAAGTTTTTTTTTCTTAAGAATGTTTATCTACTACTTTGTATGCAGATGCATAGATTCATATCTGCAAATAATTCATCCCACTCCTATCTCTTGTGTTGTTAAATCGAACAATATTCATGTGATGTAAACTATGAATATATGTTGCATCAATGGTATACATGCAATAGGAGTGCTCCAAATAAAGATGTCCAGATGGAAAGTTATTAGTAAAGGGTAGAGATTGAATCGAATAATTACATATCTCCACATTAGTGAACTAGAGGTGGCATCCTGACCACCTAGCCCGTCAGGTTATGATGATTATGTTTGATTGTTCTTAAAAAGACATGTTTGATTGGAAACTTAGGGCCTGTTTAATTAATTTGTAGTTTCGTCTTGCCATTTTTTCCTCACTAAAGGCTATACATTTGTCAATTGGAGTGGGATGCTAACAAACGCAAAAATCATCAACGAACACATTGACTAACATAGTAAAACCTAATAGACGTATGTCAATGATTGCCATTATTTGTTGTATTTTGCAAACCAATCTAGGGGATATTTGAATCATTTGTCAGCTAGCCTCGCCTGGACTTGCTGGGCAAGGATAGGCTTGCCAGCGGAGGCGAGCCAATTCGGCTCTCTCGAGTGAGCAAGGCAAAAGCTTGAGAACGCGGATAACACGACAGCTGGCAAGAGTAGCAAACGACAGGAATCTTGCTTTGACAAGCGAGGCGAGCGGTATCAAGAGTACCGAACACACCCCTAGTGTTCCTAGGACACCGTTGATTTTTTTAGGAAAGGACACCGTTGACTTTAATGAGTCATTGATGTGTAAATGAAACCTTGAGGTTGTTTGGGACTCCTATGTTTCAAAGTGTAGGTCATGCTAACTTTCTTGGAGAGTCAAAAACATCTTACATCTGACCAAATTATACAATAAAGTACTAACATTTATTGTACTAAATAGTTCTATTAGTTTCTTCATTAAATATGTTTTTATAACATATCTATTCGGTGACATAAACCTTATGATCTTTTCTGAAATATTGGTCAGATATAAAATAGTCTGATTTTTTAAGAAAGTTTGAATGACTCACGATTTAGAGCGGCGGAGTTAGTGTAATAAACATATCAGGCCTGGAGGTAGCCAACTACGAACGAGACTACTGACTAGCTAGTAATAACCCTCTCGCAGGCTGCAGATAGAAACGAATAAATAAGCTCGCACGCTAGTTTAGCACCAGTATAAAACGGTGGCGCAACCGCTAGTCTTTCAGCAAGCTTCACTCCAGGTTCCAGCCTCCAGCTGCTAATAACCAGCAGCAGGCTACGAGTAGAGAGCCTCCAAACGAACTTGCAAGCGCCGGCCGGCTGCCATGCCTATCCGCATGGACGAGAGGCCGAGGAAGGTTCACCTTCCCGCCACGGTGTATAATAATAATGGCATCAAGGATCATGGCCATGGCAGCCAAGATCCGGCCGGTATGGCCATGGCAGCAGCAGTGCCGCCCCCAAATTGGCGGTCTCCGGGCAAGGAGCACCGGTCGGAGATCACCGTGCCGGAGTTCAGGCGGTGGCTGAAGCAGTTCGACACCAACCACGACGGGCTCATCAGCCGGAAGGAGCTCCGGGAGGCCATCCGCCACCGCGGCGCGTGGTTCGCCGGCCTGCGGGCGCTGTTCGCCATCCAGCGCGCCGACCACAACCACAACGGCTTCGTCGACGACTCCGAGATCGAGGGACTCATCCAGTTCGCCGAGAGGGAGCTCGGCTTCAGAATCAACACGGATGCGCCACCCGCCGGACATGTTTCCGGCAGCCGCGTGATGATGAGCTCGCCGGCGGCGGCTCCTCCTCCGCTCTACAGGTCGACGACGTACATGGCGTATTGACGTACTACGTAACTGCGTGCCGCGTATATAGCTTAAGTAACGTGGGCAACGATGTCTGTAGTGTATACTAAGCTCCTTATAGCTTCAATTCAGCTTCTCCTCTGAACAATTTGTGTGCGAGCGGAGGGATCTGAGCATGAACTCTGCAGCTAGTACGTAGCTTGTTTGAGTGGACTGGATGCATGTATGCGTGGTGAAGTGATGATGATGCTATGTATTGTATCGAATAATATATGATCTGTAGTAGTAAAATCCATCCATCCATGTAGAGATCAGTAATCCCTCGCTTCGTTCTAAATTATAAGTTATTTTAACTTTCTCAGAGAGTCAAAACATATCAAGTTTTGACCAAATTTATACAGCAAAGCACTAACACTATTGATACCAAATAAATACATAGATATATTGTCGTAGTATATAAATTCAGTGTCATGAATCATGGGAACCCCACTATAATTTTGATCAAACATAAAATAGTTTGACTCTATGAAAATTAGAATGATTTATAATTTAGAACTGGCGGAGTACTTGATAGGGCTTAGGAGCCCTCTTATTAGTGGGATGCTAAAGATACCCGATCCATTCATCCCTTTTCATCAGTCCAATATGAGATGTTGTTTCATCCCCTCTTATAACTCTCAAAAGAGGTTTGGGAGGAGTTTCTAGAAGTGAAAAAGGTTTTAGAAATACTATGGATGATTTCGTAACTACAAGATTTGTTCAAAAATAGCCCCATTTAGATAGAATAAGTTTGCAAAACTTCAATGCAGCTTTACTGTAGCAAAAGTTTATAAGAGGGATTACAATTTTCAATAGAATGAAAGTGTGAATGAATAGTGAAGTTAAACCAATATAAACGGGCCACATTATTATGCAAAAGCATAGTTGGATTTCTCCAAAATTATGAACGAACTACTTTCATATAAGGTGATGTTTTTTGTTTGTAATTTTGTTTCGTTGACTGACCAACCGGTCACCAATGTAAAAGTGAGAGGTTCTTTTTGTCGTCTCCCACACTAGACTAGAGCCAGAAGAATCCATCTAAGTCCGCCATTGCTAACATTTTTTTTCTGAAGCACAAAGCTGCTTTTATCTCAAAAAAATTCGTGTCGGATTGGTCCGTCAACGAAAGAATATGCCTCTCCATCATTCATCAAGGCATTGAGTCTTCGGTTTTTGGTTTTTTTACCAAACTTTCAGAGATTATATTCTTTCAGAGTGATAATCTTCACGGTTCGGTCGTCTTGTATATAGTAGAATCTTGCTACTAGCTACTACACGTAGGTTCAGTACATAATACGTTGCATCCGAATACCAAATGTGACCATACACATACCTACCTGCAGGCATAGGAATCAAAATAATTGCAGGCCCACATCACAAAAAGAGATGCCATTCTCGCTCTCGATCAACCTGCCGAAACGAACAACACCCAAAGAACCCAACGTGACACGCAGCAGGCTCACCATGGGCATGCATGATGCAGGCAAATACACGTCACCTTGTGCATGCGGCCCCAACGGGCAGTCTTCGTCTTCCACTAGGCCGGACTAGGACAGGAGTGAGACAAAACCTCAAAAGACAACGCAAATATATCTTGCCTGCAGAAGTGCAGATAGAGGCGAATATATTAAAGCTACGACTACGAGAATGATGAGGCATGGGGATCGATCATCAGAGGCCTGTGCACCTATAAAAGGAGCTGGCACGCAGCAAATTAAACCCATCGCAAGCTCCGACGAGTAAGCTAGCTAGCTTCTCCTAGAACCATCAGAATTAAGCTACGACCTAGAGCTCTCGAGAGCCAAGAGGCCGGTGACAGCCATGGCCACGGCGGCGGTGCCCCCAGCTGCAGCCCCGAGGTGCCTGTACCCTGGCAAGGATCACCGGGCGGCGATCACGGTGCCGGAGTTCAAGCGGTGGCTGAAGCAGTTCGACACCGACAACGACGGGCGCATCAGCCGGAAGGAGCTCCGGGAGGCCATCCGCCGCCGCGGCGCGTGGTTCTCCGGCCTGCGCTCGCGGTTCGCCATCTGGCGCGCCGACCGCAACCACGACGGCTTCGTGGACGACTCCGAGATCGACGGCCTCATCGAGTTCGCCGCCACGGAGCTCGGCTTCAAGATCACCACCGATGCGCATGCGCAGGCGCCCGCCGCCGCCGCTGGTGGCCCGCATCTCGCCGGCCGCGTGACGGGCGGCGCCTCGCCGGCGGCGAATCCTCCGGTGAGGTCGACGACGTACATGGCGTATGCTAACTACTATATGTAGTCGTAGCTCAGCTGCTATATATAGCTTCGATTATCAGCTTCTCCTCTGAATAATTTATGTGCGAACAGGAGGAAGCACGTACTCTATCTCTGCAACTAGTAGCTTTGTTTGAGTGTATTATATTGCGTGGTGAAGTGATGATAATGCTATGTAACTGTACTGTACTGTACTGTAACGTATGGTTTGTAGCAATATAATCCATCCATTCCATGTACTACATATTATGGATTCAGTACGTTTCTCTGTCTAAACTCTACCGTAGTGCGACACGAAAGCTACAAGATTTTCTTTTTATCCACAAATACCTTGTAGTTTTTCCAAACCCAAAGAAATATATAAAGCCGAGCCGTGTTTCACCAAAACTAGGAGAAACTTTGAGCCCAAGTTGGGCCAAAAATATGAATTAACAAGGCATAGGTTTTTTTATTGAAAAAGCAAAGTGCTCATACACATGCACTTCTAAAAATAGGTGTAACTATACCGAGGTAAATGGTGAATTGTGGTGACTGGTGAGCTTTCCTCTTCTTTAGACCCAAAAGAGAAAAAGAAAGAAATAAAGATAGTCCACTCCAATAAAAAAACGGGAAGATTTGCATCTCCTACATTTAGGCGGGAGGGTTGGATAGGTACGGTAGTCTATTAGAGTGCCAAAATCTCCTGAAGTGTAAGGTTTTTATCTAAACGTTTAGATTGGTTCAACTCATTATGCATTTACACTGTCATTCGATTGCAAACCGTGATCCATCTTTCGCGCTACAGTAAAGTTTCGCTACGTGAAGTTTTGCAAGTTTTTGTTATCTAAACGGGCCTAAGTAGTGTATCAAGTCTGACAAATCAATCTCCAGTCTGTATGCCAAGTGTATGTGGGACACGAACCTAAACTCAGATAAGTGTTACTCTGTCAGAGCGAGCATAAACTGGATAACAGAGAGGCGTTAGTGGTTCTTGTTCGAGTGATGATGACACGTGACGTAAGAGACAAAAACAGTGGCGACGATGGATAGACTTCTCTCCTCACGGCAGTTTGTGGGAGAAGATGAGAAGAATCTGTCTCATGTTGTTGTTCTAGCTTTGGACCCCGTGTGCACGTATTGCCAGTCCCAACTGAAGACGAATATGCTTTGCTTCATCGGTTCTATCCAGGCATGCACTGAGCACTGTGCTTGTGCCAAACCTTTGGGAGATTATTCGATTCCTTTTCTGGACCCGGTGAAAGAACTTGCAGTCTCGTCGGTGAAGATCAACAAGAAGGATAAATGCAGTCGCGGTTTAGGGGCTGGAGGCACATGAAGCATAGCTTGCTGGAGGCATGCACAAGACAGAATCAAAATAATTGCAGGCATCCCATGAATGTCGCAAAGGCAGATGTCGCAGCGCGTTCTGCCCCTTGATCACTTTCCCTCAGAGAGTGGGAGACAAATAACAAACTTGGAAGGAGATGGGCTTCCTGATATCAAGGGTAATCCATTGTGGCCCGGTCGGGCCTCTCGGTGGTGGCCCATGTAAACATAGGCCGCTCGGGCTCTTTCTTCCAGTCATCAACTCATCATGTATGGGCCACATTCGTTCGTCCGCGGCCCCCATCCCGCCATCCGTTCGCCGGCCGAACTCGTCGTCGTCCGTCTCCCTCGCGCGGCGGCGGCGCAACGGGACGCCGCTAGGGTCCCACGTGCGGTGCCGTGCAATTCTTGGCGTGTGGCGCGTCGTCGCACGGCACGGCGGACGCGCATAATCCGTACGATGGCGTTGCTTTTCTAGAGAGAGAGAGAGAGATGCACAGCACAGGTGACAGGCCGCACAGCAACGGGACTGTCATTGCCGATCTGCGGGAGGGGCGGGCGACGTTGCGACCGCGCGGCGAAGCTGGGAATCTACGAACCACGAGACCGATCGAGGCGTGCGCTGCAGGAATCCCTCCCTCCCTCCCTCCTCGTCAGATCGATCGATCGATCGGTGCCGTGCGAAGCAGCGGCTCCATCCCGGCCATCCCCGTGGCGCCCAAGCCATCCATCCCAAACGAGGGAGACGTGTGGGGGTTGCAGCGGCGGCGGCGTGAGGCCGAAACGCTCCATATCTCTGGGCAGTACGCGCCGCCGAGAGGGCCATCAGCGCCCACAAAAGTCAGACGCGTGCCGTGGCGCGAGGCCGAGAGCGCCCACAACACAAGACAAGAGGGCAAGGGCCTCCTCGCTCGCGCCACGAGGCACACACGGCCGTGGCGCACACCGCGTCACGTCGCGCGGCGCGAGCGTTCTCTGGAGTAGGTTGTAGGTGCTCTTGGCTTGGGTTTGGTTTGGGAATTCTGGGTTGGTGGGTGTGGGTGCATGTATGAGATGCCATGCGCGCGCGCGGGCCACCAAGTCGAGGGTTCCTTGCAAGTTTCCGCGAATTAACGGGGCAGCAACGTACACAAGTCCTCCGTCCCGGCCCCTAACAAACAACCACTGTGCGAAGCTATCAGTAAGATCGAGGACATTTTCAGTTAACAACAGGTGCGCCCACCGTGCAAGCCGTTGCGCTCGATCTTCTTTTTCCTGCGCCGCCCCTGCAGATTTCGCATGGAAAAAGTGTAGGCGTTGACACTTGTGTGCGCCCCGTTAGGTGTACAAACAAGAACGAATGAATCGCGTTACGTGTGTGCGCACGGCACGGGGGAGGTAGATCACCAATTCTGCAAGCCTGAAGGAAGTCTAGAAGTACAAGCATGATGCATGCATAGCTCGCCGTATGTACAAGAGAGCATGAGACTTTTGACACTGATCGATCAGTAGGCATGGAATGAATTTATAAATAAATAAATCATCGGTGACAAGTTTTGGACTTTTGAGTGGGTAGGGTACGGGCCCTTGAACAATCAAATCAATCTTTTTAGAAATACGGCCATCTCCCTCTAGCTGAAGGAAAATGAGAAAAAAAAAACTGCTATCCTATATCAGTACAGCTGTGCAGGTTTGGAATTCACATGATTTAAAAATTACATCACCACATTTATTTACGCTCAACTAATAAGCATATTTTTCCTCCTATCCATTAAATTAAAATGCAAATAAAAATGAAATTAAGCGTCATGTCCCGCCGTACACATGCCGCCCTATCAGAAATTAACGTCTTTGAAAGTGACCCTTGATTTTTTTGTTCTTCCTTGTGCACGCATGGTCGCGTGCTCTTCTCAAAACGGCAGCATTTAGCTACTAGCGCAAAACTACATCATTTAAACACATGTGTGTGGGCGGCAAGGCTCCAAACATTCAACGCATTCTAGAACGTAAAGGCGTTTTCTGAATTTCTCTACCCCTGACAGCGACCTTCGATCGCCGTCGTAATAAAATCCACCCACCATTGCCCCTGCGGATTGCAATTGGATGATTGATCTCTCCATCCATCGACCGGCGTCGATTGCCCAAAAAAACAAACGCCCACGATCGACGGCAATTAACCTGCTTTTCGGCCGGTTGCTCATGGATCGATCATCCACGACTCAACGTGACATATACGTCTCTTCGCCGTTTTCATCTATCGATCTCAGCCCAACCAGTCAGCAGTCTTCTTTGTTTAGTCGTCAGTGCTCTGATGGCATAATAGCATCATATTGCGAGCTCGTCTGAATTTTCGACGATGCGAATAGTCTCAAGAAAATAGGAGTTTTATTTTTTTTAAAAAAATAAGAGTTTTTAAATTACCAGTTTCATGGAAAAAAATGAATCAAATTGGACCTCCCCAGAATTCCAACTAAGTTGGTGATTTCTTACAATTTATTTTCACTGATACAATTTTCGTTTTTTTATTGAATCACTGTTCCATAAGCAACCTCTTCCATAAACAAAAAGATCATCCCATTCTCATGCGGTGTATATTTACCTACCGCCGCGTCTCCTACCTACAGTCCTAGCTAATCTGCAAGCGCAGCTGCATGCATGCATGACAAGAAAGAGTGTGTATCTACTTGACAAAAACTATATAATCTCATAATAACGAACTGTTCATATCAAGCGTATTAAACTAAGACAAGTTGCGTATACGACCACATGGTTGATGTCTTGCAGACGGCTTTTAACGTCTCTCCTGGCTTCCTCCTGCCTTCCTCGGTTGCTTTCTCTCTCTAGTCTCTACCGGTCTACTACCAAGGCTCCCAAAAACTTCACTCCACAATAACAAAATTCCACAGCCTTTTAAAGGAGGAAGCAAAGGCATAACGAAGTGGAAAGAGAGAGCATCAGAGCAGCGAGCGAAGAGGCAGACCGCGAGAATGGAGGTGGTGGTGCCTGTCATGGCGCCAAGCGCACCATGCAGCCCAAGAACGGCGGCCATCGCCGGCGGCGACCACCTCCCTGGCTACTGCTACTTCTTCTCCAGCGCCCCTACCAGCCCGTCCAGGGCGAGCTACGCCGCCGGGGACGCCTCGCCGGGCGTCGGCGTCGACGATGCCACCACTTTCGACTTCACGCTCGGCTTCAGCGGGCAGCTTCAGGAGGCCACCCCGACCATCGCCGCCGCCGACGAGCTCTTCGAGGGCGGCCGGATCCGCCCCCTCAACACGCCGCACCCGAGCATTCTTCTCGTCGACGTCTACGACTCCACCTCGTCGTCGTCTTCCTTCTCCTCCTCCTTCACCACCGGCGGCGCTCGGTCCCCGAGAAGAATAAGAACCACCGCGGCGGCGCGCGGCGGCGGGGATCATCGTCAATCGGAGGCGGCGGCGTTGGAGACGACGAGGGGCAGGTCGTCGGGTAGGCCCACCGCCATCGCCCCTGCCTCCGCCGCCGCTTCTTCTTCGCGGACGCGGAGCAGGAGAGCCACGCGGTCTCTCTCCCCATTCAGAGGCGGCGTCGCCGGCGTCGAGGACGACGACGAGTTCCCATCCTCGCCGCCGTCTCCGAGAACCTCCATGATGCGGGGCTGCGGCAGCGGGAGCAAGAAGTGGAGGCTCAAGGATTTCTTCCTCTTCCGGAGCGCGTCGGAGGGCCGCGCCACCACCGGCGGCAAGGACCCGCTCTTCAAGTACACCATGCTCAAGAGCGGCGGCGATGGCGGAAGCGCGTCGATGAGGAAGGGGAGAGGGTCGGCGGCGTCGGCGAGCGACATGCCGTACGCCATGAACCGCGCGGCCGCCGGCGAGGAGATGCGGCGGCGGACGACGGCGACCACGCCGCTGCCGTTCCACCGGAACAGCCTCTTCGGCTACCTTCGATCCAACCCGGCCATCCACAGCATCAGCAGGAAGCTCGGCAGCCAATCCTCCTCCAATCGTAGCAGGCCGATATGATCCACACGCACACCTTGACAACGAAGCAAAATTGACGCCACCGGAGAAGCATCACCATTTTACTTGTCTTTTTCTTTTTTCGGCTTAGTTTTGCTACGTATTCTTTCGTTTCATGTAAACCACAAGGTTTCCATACTCAGTGTAGATATGTACGTACAAGGTATTCTCAAGGATTTTTGGACAAAAATATCAGTACATTTATCTTCTGATCATACACGGTTAAGAATAAGAATCCCCTCTAAAGTTTCTCATCAGAGCAATGGCTTGTGTTTCATCAGACGGTTTGATATGATCCCCCAAGGAGGGCGGTTCGATCCCTGTCTGTGTGCGCGCCGGATGACGACACGTGTCCGGATTAGCCAACCAAACCCTGCATCGGTTGGCGTATTAAATCGGGGAGACGCAGCTCATCAACATGGGATCACTGTTATGAGATTCCATGGGAGGTGTATTTTCAGATGCTGCAAGATCGGTTTTATTTGTGGCAAATTGCCCATGTCGATCCTGGCCTGAGCTGTGCCCGCCGTACTATAATGCTTTTTTTAGCGCTGCGAACTGTCACAACTGTTTGCATTAGGTTACTGCTAGGATGGAATAATCTGCGTTAAGATAAGCTGGGTGGATCTGACATTCCCAGATTTAAAATTTGCCAGGATGAGAGTCACTGACGTGATCAGAGAGTGCAAATGTTTAGTAATGTAATGCTCCTTTTTTTTTCTATGTGATGCAAGCAACTGCATCACCCATTTTGCCTCTTCTTGGATTCTCACCTGAATTTCCACTTAAAGTGTTTTATTATCTTGTAGTGACCTATTAGGCACCTCTGTAAAAATCAAATCACATGACCCCAGTAAAAATTCCAAGCTTTACATCATGAGTGGACACCTTTCTTTGATCTTGATTCTTGACATGCGTGAGAAAGGCAGACATGCAAGGAAATGAGAGATGATGACAGTAGAAACCTAGGTTGCCTGCCAGCTGTGAATGTTCTCCAGGGTCAACACCAACCAGCAGCGCCTGTTCCAACTTTTTGACACCAAACTTGTGCGTGCTAGTATACTGTTATCAATTGGCAACTTGTGCTAGGAACAGTCAAGAACAACGGGTCCCCCATCCAGAGCTCTTTTACAGCGCACAATACTTGTGTCCAGTAGTATATAGTATTGGTTAGGGACAATTTAGTAATTTACCCTATACCTATTTATTTTAATAATTTTAATTGGTAATAATTCTCATCCTCTAATCTGTAATATAATCATATCAATTGAAAATTATGAAAACATAAAAGAATACTGATTAATAACATAATACATAAATTTTATTTTATTTTTTAATATATTACACTAATTCCATTAAATTACTTTCCTAGATTACCCCTAGCCCACTATACTACCCTTAAATACTACTATATCACTAGGACCATTTTGTATAGTATATAATTAATCTCGACCGTCGGATCTTTATATACTAGTCCTTTTTAACCACTGGTATATGGTAGTATTGTGCACTGTCAAAGAGCTCCCCATCCAACCATGCGCCACATAAGCAATAAGCCAGTACACGTCTTCAAATCAGTGGAGCATGTTTGGATAAAACTGGCATGATCTATTGATCTCCCTGGGAGATGCAATCCTTATAGAATACTAGTATCCTAAACTTGTACATATATGCTTGTAAAGCTTTAGTGTTGCTTAGGTAATAAAACTTCATAAATAATGGGTTACTCTTAATCTAAACAAATGAATCATGGGTTAATGACTTAAGTGAGAAGAGTGGCCAGAGCATGGAGATGAAGACGTCCCCTGGATTTCATGATCTGGTTGGAGAACAGAGTGAGGGTTATTCAAACACTGGCTGCTAGGTGGAACTGCTCTCCCCTGGTTAAGTCAGCGCCATGATAGCCCTCTACCATTAGGGTTGTTCGCCAAAAACTTGACAACCATCATTTGCACCACCAAGTTTAAGTGAAATTGTCAGATGGCACATAGCAGCTTATTACCACAAATAATTAACCCAACTCCAACATAAACCAAAAGAACAAAAAAAAACACTGAAACTACGATGACCAATAAATCGACATCACTGATCATATCATTCCATTCCCAAACTCTCATCTCGTTTGAACCGAGGGTGTGTTTAGTTTGGGGAAAGATTCTCCAAGAATACACTGTTCACCAAAAAACACTATAGAAGTGTTCTGTGAGTGAGAGTGGTGGGATGAATAGAAAAAAGTTAGATGAACAGTGGCTTTTTGGGAAAATTTTTTAAATCTAAACGGGGCCTGAACCGAAGAAGAGACAAACCCACGAGCATATACCAACACACCTGTACTGTTTGTATTTCAAAGCCACACATGGAAATCGGTACCAAGAAAGCGACTCGCAAACACGAACAAAAACCAAAACCCCAAATCCATCGAGTGTGGGGGTGGGGAGGACTGTGGTGTGTGGCCGCGGTCCAATCTGGTCGGGCAGGCAAACAGTTAAGGGTGCGTTTAGTTTCCAAGATTCTTCCAAAAAACACTATTCATCTAACTTTTCTCTATTCATCCCACTCCTCCTACTCACAGAACACTATTCATCTACAGTGTTTTTTGGTAAACAGTGTATTTTCGGGGAATCTTTCCCCAATCTAAACACATAGACTAGGGCTCCCACAGTTTGACGTGAAACTCTGCTAGCCCTTGTTGGCCTACAGCACGGTGTGCTCGCACATGCGCGTGGCACACGGGCGGACACGGCCCCTCTCGTCGTCGTGTCCAAGGGCAGCAGCTCACTCCCTGTTCCAAAGCTTTACAGCATCCCTGTCACTGTACCGTCGGATTCCTCCTGTTGGGTGGAGTACCGGACAGGAAAACGAAAGCGTAGCGCCGCGACAGATCGCCTATATGGCTATATGGCTACATGCTACTGTACGTCTGTACCCATCTTTGCTGGAACTCAGTTTATCATGCGTGGCAGCAGAGTCACTCACTCATCACAGCATTGTTGTTGCACATGAGATGGCATGCAAGAACCCTAGGAAACATGGCAGCAGATGAGGAGCTGGGGCGCAACTAATCGGTTGGTACAGCCGTACAGGACTGTATCGCCAACCGAGTTCTTCCGTAATGGCTCGCTAGGGCTCTTCCCTCGCTTCCTGATTCTCTGTGGAACCATCGCATTCGCCATGAGTGATTTCACCAAACTGGGAGGGCCAAGAGCAAGTAAACAAGCACTCTATTTGGTAGCAAGATTAAGCAACGAGTATCACCAGCTTCTAAGATAATGCTTTTCTTTTACAATGTTCAACTCTGGGTTCTTGTTTTTTCAAAAAAAAAACAACTTTGGACTGAATTGCGCATGCATATGTAGACGTGTGTGTGATATGGTTTGACTCGCATCTACGACCGGGGCACTTGGAGGCCCGGCCGGTTGGTGCCCGTGTGAAACTAAACAAACCGGCACTACATTACACAGAGAGTGGCTGAGCTGAGCAGAGTCGAAAACATTGACCCCGTTTCAACAAGCAGGCAGGGCGTGGCGTGCCACGCAGCAGAGCATTACGTGCTGCCTGCTACGCCGGTCGCCCGCCGGAGAAGTCAGCAGTCAGCACGTACACCTCACAACCGACTGACCGACGACTCGTCGGGTGTGTTTAGTTGGGAGGGGAGAAAAAGATCTTTTCATAGAAAGTGTGTTTGTGAGAGAGATGAATAGGAAAGTTGAAAGGGTTAAAGGAGAATTTTTCTGAAAAATATATTTTCTAAGAGAGATAAATAGTAGAGTCCAAAAGATCTTCTACAGCTAAACACGGCCGTCGTCGTCTACGACAGATTACTGCATCAGGCCCAATGCGAGGAAGAAGCTAGGCCGCGACACGAGCAGCTAGCCTGGCGACCGGCACGACGACGACGACGAGGGCTTCGTGCTTCACAAAAAACATGCCGGAATGGATGGATCTTGATGACGTACGGTGGCTCCGATTTGACGCGGTTGTACCTTGGCTGCTGTGACGGTGAGCGCACGGGGCCCCTGGCTTGGAATTCCTGTCCAGGGGAAACAGCTGGCTCGACCCACTGCATCGCACCAATTTGGGGCCGTGGTCTAGCTTTGGTACCACGGCACGGCTTCGGTTCCATAAATAGGCGCCTACAGCAGGTAACAATGGCAGCGGCATGTCAACATGGGAGATGCAGATGGAGAACCTGATGCCGTTCAGGGGCAGGTAGAGGTAGATACATGGCTACGGCGCCCAACCAGACGCCGCCGACCATTTCCTTGTTGGTTTCTTCTTTCTTGGGCAGACGCACATGCACGGCACGTGGAGATGTTAGCCACATTGCCTGTGGGTGTTGAGATGGGGATCTCCTCACGAAACACTTGTGGCTAACTTCGATCGAAATCTCCCCTTTCAACACATGGCGTAAGAGTTTCATACCGTCAATGCCCGTTTGGGTTTCGGATTTTTTAGACTCACAATTTCATGGGAAAGATTATCTTCTTATGTGAACAAAGAAGATCATGTGTTCTAAGTTTCTAACCAGGTCGAAAATGAAGCGATCATTCAATTTAAGCTATTTATGGCTGTATGGACAGTGATGGACTTCCAGAACTGAAAATAATTTGCAGGGTTTGATATGACCTGACTGCTGTGTTTGTCCAGAGTGAGCAATTTTTTGGGTTTCATTCAGATGATCATCTCAAATTTCAACTGTACAGATTTCAGAAACCTATAGCCAATTTGGACTTCATTCGGATTTCAGAAACCATTGGTGTAAAGCTTCTAGCCTAAAATTCCAGCTACAAACTCAATCAACAGATAGAAGGTGATAGTAGCTAAAATTCTTGTTTACTTTCAACCTTCCCCGTTTAAAGCACACAAAGCCCCGATATTGTTTTCTTAGCCATCTTATGCATGTACCAGAAGCCCCTTGCATTGCAAATTGCAATCACGGTGGTCACCGGAGCAAACCAGTGGTAGTACTATTTCCACCACACCCTGCAAAAATGTGAAGAAACCAAGCACTTTAATTGGTCATCAGTGACCAGATGGTTTGCACGAGAAATACGCGGAGTTAACTCGGCAAGTGCAAAGAAATGGAATTAATTAAAATAAAGCACTACCACATGTCTTACCACCAATGAAACTATAAAAATACAGCTGGCTGAAACCAAACTGTCTCATGGATGAAAACCGGTACTCTCATTAGGATATCTGAAGTGTGGCACAACATATCCAGCTTCTGGACGAGGATGGTGCACAGTTTGTGCTATGTTGTGAGATGAAAATGAAACCCTGTGTTGATTGGGTCGAAGCCCCCTAAAATATGCAGGTGCGTGCGGCCCAGCAAATCCTCCATTTTGATGTCGTAAACCCATTGTAGTGCTGAATAGTGCATCTGGATGCCTGCCACCAGGGTGAGGCAGCAAAACGTTAGCAACTTCACACGATGGAGGAGGCAATCGAGGCCTCTGAATGGAAGGATGCTGTACTACAACAAAATTTCCATGATTTTCCTCCACATAAGCAGCTGGAGTTATGAATGTTTCTTCAGATTGAGTGTGTATGCCACCAGTTTTGTTCCGTTGCTCAGAACCAGCTATTGTTTTACTCATCCGACCTTTTGCTCTGGATGGAGCCTTTTTAAGGGGTGCAATGTGGCAATTTTTCTGTAAGGTAGCACGATTCTTCTCCCTGTTATCAATGCACAGAGAATTGTTATGACTGGTACCAATGCTCTTATCCGGGTTGCCATGATTTTTCGTTGCCCTCCTACCACCTGTGTGCTTTTTTCCAGAAGCCACTTGAGACCCTTCTTTCTTAGACCTTTTATTAGGCAATTCAGACTTGGAGGATTGCGCATGACGTTTTTTGCCTTTATCCACTTCAGCGACATTAGATCGAAAGTCAGGCCTTCCTGATCGAGACTTGTGCTTTTCTTTTTCTATTTTTTGCTTGCCCTTAATAGCTATGAAAGATGGAAAACCAATGGAATACGATTAGTTAGGCTGAGCAGAAAAAACTGAAGATAACGGGCTTCAAAACTGAATAATTATTAATGGATGTAGCTCACTCAATGGCTTAACAAAACAAATGCAACAGAGACCCCAAGAGCTCACATGTTCATAGAATAGTTGCTAAAACTGTAGACAAAAGATCTTCGTTGCAACAACACAATGCATGGAAAGATACAGTATTCCTTAATAGGTAAGAAGTCTATGAATACATGTTTCTTATTAAATTCAGGGAGTCTAGAAATTAAGAAATGATACTAAATTTTGCTGCCCATTGTGCTGTTCACACATCAAATACAGAAGTTTACTTGATTCCGCTTCAGTAGCGGCCTCTATATTGGACCTCCAAAAGCATCCAATGTTAATTAATAGACCAACCCAAAAAAAAACATTTTTACTGCCTACTCATTACTCCCTCCAGTCATGAGAACTTGTCGTTTCTGATTAGATTATTGAATTAGCAACAGGTAAATTTCCCTGGTCGGAACGACAAGTATTTCTGATCAGAGGGATTACTGAATGTCACCAAGAAACACCATGTGTAACATATATGCAGTTTTGTGTGACATACCAGAAGCCATTTTAAACTAGCATGGTTTTAACATCAATAAGAAATCTATAATCCGCTAAATGTGCAATACTATCGTACATCAAGAATATCAACGGTGATTTGAGATTTTAATAAAGTAAATATAAGAAACCAAGGGCAACATTACTTAATACAAATATATTGAAAAGCAATCTTGAGAATGGAAATTACTGTCCCCCGTAGATTTAGGTCTATTCAGAGCACGAACACGCCTTGCATCATCTCCTCTGCTGTGCTTCTCTTCTAGAACCTTCAGCCTTTCTGCTTCATTTGCCCAAGGCTAGATATCAAGATAGACAAATTATGTGAATTTGGAAATCACGCAAGGTTATCCTTGGACAATGTTGATATACCATAAGTAAAAGGTGTAAACAAATGTGTAGATATCCACCAGATGAAAATTGCATAAAACCGAGAATAGATTTCTATTGATATAGGTATAAGGTATGAAAACAAAGTTTGGAGAAATGTATAGATTAAAAGGATGAATCTATATTCATAAAAAAAAATATTTCTCTTCTTCTGGAAACACAGGGTTTCCTGTTCCATTACTTTATACAGAGCATCAAGACACAAACTGCGAGAAATAGAAATGTAAACATGAATTGCAATGTATAGCCATTACTGACCCTATTGGCAAGTTCCATTGCCTTATTACATTTTAGAATTATGTCATCACATTGGCTTGAAGTTGAACTCCTGAAGGCGGTCAGAGTGTTTCTTATGATATTAACTTACTAGCAGAATGACATAAACAAGATCAATAGTTCAAGCAGATAGCTCTGATACCTGACGAAAAGTCATCATTCTGTATAGGTTGCGCCCTTTGACAAGCAACAGATGCAAAGGTAGTAATTTCCCAACTCCTTTACTCCAAAATACTTGAATCTATTGAATTGAACAAGTAATATAATCTGTAAATGGATACAAGACTCAAATAACACAGTAGTATAAAACTCTTGCATCAAATCTTACCGTGAAAGTGTGCTGCTGTTTTTCTTTACCATAACTTTCCTTAATAACTTTGCCAGCTACTACACGCTTCCCAACACATTTTGCATGCCTTTTTCCACTGTCAAGTTTATCCGAAGGGAAATTTGTGTTACCATTTCAAAGAGGCTGCCAGATTAGATTACAGAAACACAGATGACTACCTCTTCTCATACACCTTCTGTTTGAATAGGACAGCATCGCCCCTACATACATCACCTGCATTGAGAGAGTATGACCATTTCCCTAGATAATTTTTCATGCAAATGAAAGTTTGTTCCAAGTAAGACCACACCTTTGCAATTGATACAGAAGGATGACCGTGGATAAATTTTCTCTGGATCCCCATCTTTAAACCTATAAAAAGGGCAAAAAAAAAATGTGTCTTATTCTGAAAAATGTTGCATCGCTACATCTACGCATATCAAATGAAGCAAGATTAAGGTCACCTAGCTAGGTGAACCCTCTGTGCATAACAACGGCAAGTAAACTATTAAAACAACATATTGAGACCAAACAAGTGACACGGGAGCTGGTTTTCTCTTAAATTGAATTCCCACGGTTAACAGATTGAATAGATGAGCATGAAATGTTCAAATGACTGAATAAACTCAGCAGAGGGGAAGAGCTATGGCATTGACCTCCAGTGAAGCACTATCCTGTCTACACAAGTGTCTATGTCCCCAGTTTGGCTAAGACCATTCTTCTTTAAATATGTTTTGCAGTCCACCAACTTAATCCCCTCCAGACTCCTCCCACCTGCAGTAAAAACCTGGTTCAGTTCTGAAACATACTGAGGTGAGTTAACATCAGCAGTACTACAAGACAATGTCAGCATAATCTCAGACGTGACATGGGTTACATCTAGCTCCGTTCAAAAACCAGTTTCCATTGTTTCTCTATTTTAGTCTTTTGGAGCTGCCCATAAGAAGAAATAAATTATGTTTTTAACAGAACAACAGTTAGAAACCATACGAACAGAGACAGAAAACAAAAGGAACTGACATAAGCTTACAGTGAATAACCTACATCCTGCCAAGCAGCTAGAGCTAAACACGACATACTCCTAGAAGCCAAACAATGATTTAGCATGTTCATGCTGGTTTGGGGGGCCCTGCTTTCTTAGAGGGTCTAACATCACTAGAATGGAACATCAGCTAAGCATTAGCCAGTATCTCCTGTCATTAGACTATCAGATTGGCACACTGCAGCTGCATTGAATTCATACAACTACAATATACACGAATACCCAAACTACAGTCTACATGCATCCAATCCCCGTACCTTCTACCATTCAAGATTGTCACCTGGACACCAATACCTACTTCTGAATATCTGATGAACCATTCGAACAGCACTAAGAAAAAAAAATGGAAAAGGGGGATCGTTGCGATTACTTTGGAGGAGATCGGCGATTTTGTTGCAGGCAACCTCGCTCCGATCCGCACCCAATTGATCCGCCTCAGCCTCCGCCTCCTCCCCCGATTCCTCGCTGTCCTTGCCGCTGCCTTCCCAATCACCGGCCTCGCTGTCGCTGTCACTAATGTTGACGAAATCCTCGTCGCTCGTGTCCTCCTCTTCCTCCGATTCTGAATCCTCCTCCGACCTCGACTCTGGCCCCGCCTCAGAATCCGAGGAGATGTCGATCGTTGCGCCGCGCTCCTCCTCTTCCTCTACCTCCACCACCACCGACGCCGCCGCCGCCGCGGTGCGCCTCCGCGTCACCGGCATCGCGGCGCTCGAGTGGACAAGCTTTTTTGCCCCCGCCTTGTCGCCCTCCGATTGCCTCCGGCCCCCGCCTTCCCCTTCAGCTTCGCCTCGAAATGGAACGGGCTAGATTGCCGTGTCGAAACGGCGGCTTGCCTCTCTGTCGCGAATTGGTCGCTTCCTTTCCTAGTTCTTCCAACGTTAACTGTCGCTTACTCTGCTTTTAAATTTCAAAATCCATATTTCAAATCCCAGTACATTTGGATCGGCATGTTCGACGCATATGGATGGCTCTGATGAGAGGAATAATAGCTCTTTGACGACTAAAATGTATTCTGTATTCCAACTAAAAATAAATTTGAATTTTGGCATTAGAATGGCTGAAGAAAATACGGATGGGCTCCAATTGCTAGTGCAGTATATGCTACGGACAGTGCTTTTACATAAACAGCTTCTGAAATCCATTCCATATTAAAATGAATACGATTTTATTGCAAAATACTCTTTTTTATTGTAGGATGAACATATTTTTTGTTATTAAGGACCATTAAGTAGAAACAATTCGAGTTCGCCAATTGACATGCTAATATCTTCTAAAATTCAAAAAATGGCACATGAAAACATTTTCATCTCAACAATATATATACACGACAGAACCTGATGGACAACATAAAGATCACTCACTTTCATCTGTCAATGACACAATGACAATGGCTGTTGGTGAATATGTCCACGCTCCAAACGCCAACCTGGTGACCGCAACTAACTTGCTCCAGTTCCAGGAACAAGCATTACAAAGTTGTTCCCGAAATCACAACAGAACATGACGCCTATTCTAAGACTGTTAGAAACATCACATGCTGTAGACATGGGTGAGATTTTCCTTTTTCCTATGACTAAATGATCAGTACTTCAGTAGGCAGGCGATGACAAACATAACTCTATACTCGAATTAGTGACAGATCAGGTGGTGCTAGAACTCCGACGTCTCGATATGCAAGCCCCAGTCGACGGTTCTTTAGGCCTGTTAATTTGCCTGTGAACCAAGTCGGCAGGGAATAGAGTGGTGTAAAGGTGTGCTGTTGTTAGATATTGTCAACAGCTATCTCATCTTTGACAGGGACCTGCTGGACATGCCATGCAATAACTTCACAAATCCAAGAAAGCTCAACTTCCCATCCGTATGCCTGATCCAATCTTGCAGAACAACATGCAGCGGTACTGAAGGGCTAAGGCCCAACTCCTGAGACAGTGAGTAGCAAATTAGGAATATGGGAAGAACACCTGATTGATCAACTATAGCGAACACATGAAGGAAGAATGAAAGGTCACATACAGAAGCTAGTTCATCAATAACAATAGCACGGTTGCCATCCTTCTCAAAATGTTCATAAGCTGATCGCGCATGTTGCTCCCATCTATCCAATGCTTCGAGCTGGTGCACACTCACTGCTGCTGCACAAAACTCTTGAAAGTCCATTCTTCTGTACTGAAGGGCGCTCAACTGAAAAAAAAAAATTGAGTATACAGTGAGTGTTACAGTTTTGTGGATGGATATAAAAGATATGATCATAACGTACGGAAACAAGAATCTCCTGAACTCGCGACTCCTTCATCGCATCAGTAGCTTCTCTTGTTAAAGCCTAAACAGTACAAACCAAAAGGAGTCGTCAGATTTATTCAAAACAAATAGGACAGACTATACCGTAGCTCCATGACGAACTGACCATTCTGATATTGTCAAGAGTGATGCATCCATTTCTGTCTGGTTCCAATAAAGAAAACTGTGCCTTCAGATAGAAAAGTTCATCAACAGTTAAAGTCTTTGATAGAGCCTGCAGCAGATCAAGAAACATCATATATCAATCACTGCAGATTACAGACATTAAAGATAGAACTAAAACTTGTAAGCACCACATAGAATTTGAAGCAGAAGTATTGGCAACAGAAGTTTGAACTGACAGAATCCAAAGCAAAGGCCGTATCATGCCCACCAACTTAAACCGCACAAGCAAAAAGTTCACACAATTGTTACCTTAAAAACTATAGTGTGCATTGATCAACAAGATTTAATAAGATTCATTAACCACTACTAAACAAAACAGTTTAAAGCACGCCCTTACAAGCCTTTAAAGAGAACAAATTTTCTGTGACATAAGCGAGTGGCAAACTGGCAATTATAAAGCTGAAGTGTACAGGAAAAGGATAATAATCAGAAGAGTATTTTTAAGTACTGACCCTCAGAGCAGCTTTCCGTAAAGATGAGGAACGAATATAAGCTTTGATAAGCCGGAATATAAGGATGTCCAATGGCAGCTTAATGTCATTGTAATTTCTGATCCAAGGATGACCTGAAAAAAAACATGAATACTCACAACCAATGTAACATTCATTTGAATCCGTCTGGATAAAATGAAACTCACTTAAAGCCTGAGCTGCAGTCATCCTTCTGCGTGGATCCTTGCACAGCAATCGCTTAACAAAATCCATTGCTTCTGGAGTTAGGGAAGGCCACGGTGCCTCATTGTAGCTGGGGTCAGCTTTGAGGACAGAACGGAATATGCCAGATTCAGTGCGCGCCCAAAATGGACGACTGCCGCAAAGAAGGATATATGCAATTACACCTATACTCCATACATCAGCTTCTGTGCTATAGCATCTATGCAGAACTTCTGGAGCAACATAATAAGCGCTTCCAACAATGTCATTTAACCTCTCGTCTGCATAAAATATTAGAACCACATATTTAAGATCTATTTGCCTGTGAAACCTTGAATAGTAGGCTCCGTTTTGGTCAAGGAAATTAGAGATCAGTAAATTAACTAGAACATAGGTTGATGGTAAGAAGCATACCTGGTTTTACAAAATCTGATAAGCCAAAGTCAATAGCCTTAAGATGGGAATTCTCATCTTTTGAAGTGAAAAGAAAATTCTGAAAGAAAAGGTATTGTATTTTAGAAACCATAATAACATCAGCAAAAAAAAAATGCCAAATTTAGAATATATTCACAGAGAAAGGAGAAGGCAGTAAAAATAACATAAATATGCAAGGAATGTCTCTCACAAACAATAGTCCAGTGCAAAAGTATAGTGCACCAGACTGATGGATGTGCTGCATAATGGTAAGAGAAACAAACAAGTAATTGTTGCTAATCTCGACGTAGATTGGATGGTAAGACATTCACAGTTTACCAGTGCCACAGAAATCGCAAGGTTGTGGAAACTTAGCAAATCCTAAGACCTCCTTATGCCATGAAATTGGAACTAATTATAGAGATGCAGAGAAATGCATCACCTCCGGTTTGAGATCCCGATGAACCACTCCTTGAATGTGGCAAAAAGCAACAACATTTAATATTTGAACCAGGACAGCTTTTGCATCATCCTCGGAGTACTTCCCACCTCTAAGCCAAATGCAGAACAATAGTTTTATTGAAGCACATATTAATGTGAAATACAGTGTTATTTAAAATATTTATGTTCACCTTTAACATACCTGGAAAGTATTCTGTCAAGAAGCTCTCCACCCTCGCACAACCTATGCAATAGGAGCACAGATTGCATGTTAAACACACAGAAGCAATCACCCAAGGATCAGCAGCAGCAGGGTATAAAAGGTAAATATAAATGTGAAACACATAGTTGATAGAAGAAATCTTTCAAGGTCCGTTACACCTCGGTACTCAAATTTGGCAGTATGTAAACACTATGGGAGCTTTTACACTTTCTAGAAATGGTTCAGGTTTGGCAAGAAAAGAGAAGCATGGCAATAATTGCCTCTGATGAAGAACATTGTTAAGTAGCAAGTACAACTACTACCAGATTATATGTATACAGTTGTTACATATTATCAATGCTATCATTGATCCAGCATTATGTGTGTTACTTAGAAAAAGATTGGACACTAGAAAGGGAAAGTAAACAATTATTTCAAACAAACTGACAATCATTTTTAAGATCTGAGGTATGGTATTTCACATGCTTCGAAAGGTCTGCTATTGCCACACAAAGTGAACAAAAAAAATACAAGGACTCTGTAAAATTATCTTACTATTACTAATTGGAGGCTCCTTTTGAAGGCTCCAGGTGATGCCACCTAGGATCCTAGGTGGACAGCCTAAAAAAATAGAGAAATCCTAGAAATTCTCTCAAAAAAACAAAACATCCACCTAGGATCCTACATGGACACTAATATATTTTATTTAATAATTATCCACTAAAACTAATAAATATGAAGTAACCCCTGTATATATATCTAAACTGCCCCTAAATATGAATCTAGATTATATATTATAAAGGGCATTGCTAAAGTACTCCATTTACCTATTGGGAGGTAAGATCTCAGATAAACCTCAGTCATTGTTTTTTAGAATACATAAAACATTTTAATCTCTACTCCTAAAAAGAACGCAGATAGTCTTCACGTCGTCCGTCGTGTCGCATAGCTGGCTTCACCACGCCCGCGACACCATCGCGTAGCCCATCCCCGCATCGTCTACGACACCCTTCTCGTAAAGACCAAATTAGCAAGCAGGAAGATGCATCTTTTCGTGCTTTTTTTCTTTGTCGATCTTTATAGTTGTGATTGCCAATAATGAGCAATAGCAACACACTAAATATATTTTGGACGATAACATAATAGAATATGGAAATCAAGGAAAAGAAAATTATGACTTCTCAGGTCGGGGAAGCTTACTCCATTACTATATATACATTCTCATTGTCCTCATAGGCATCATAAAATTGGACCAAGTTCTTGTTTCCTGCCAAAGCTTTCAAAATTTTAACCTCCCTTCGGACATCCTCTATAGCAATGGATGTTGTCATCTGAAAAAATAAAAAAGCAAGCAGTGGGTGATTAGATGACCAATTGAGGGTATCAGGAATTTAGGATACAAGATAACATAATTATAATGAGCTTTAAATAAGTTTTAAAAAGATATCATAGAATAGTAATGCCAAATAGCCAAATCTTTTGATCCAAAAATAATAGTAATGCATAGAAGTTGCTAAGCATCAAATGCAAGATTCACAAGTAAAAAAAACAATACCCAATTCATATCTTATCATTAGAGTAGCCATACTTGTGGCACAAAATCTTGTCTGCTACCCAGTACTCTGAAAGGCAGAGCGCACAGAACAGAAAACCTCAATCGTCCTCAAGAGGCATGCAATGAGGTGTCTGAAATGTCAGACTGCAGAACCTTGTCAGGCCACCACAAATATTTTGCTCAAAATTAGTATTCTCATGTGATGAGACGTACCGACAGCAATTATAGCAAATCTAAACAGCCACGGAATTTTCAGATGGTCTCCCCAGAAAAATAGCATGCGCATGTAGTATGTTCAAATTCACAGAGAACACATCAAAACAAAATGCCAGACTAGGGCAATGCTAAAACTGCAAATCACCTTTGCTTTGGGGATGACCTTGACAGCGACCGACTCTCCCTTGCGCGCGCCCTTCTTAACCGTGGCGGCGCAGGTGTAGCCAAAGTGTCCCCGTCCGACCTCATCCCCCATGTCATACTTGGCCGCGAACCCCTTGTTGAACCCAAACCCCTTGTCGAGCCCCCTGCCGCCACCGCCGCCGCCCTCGCCCTCGCCGCCACCTTCCTCGGGGATGGAGGGCCGCGGCGGGCCGTGCCGCCGCGCGAGCGCCGCCCTGATGTGCTTCGCGGGCGACGGAGGCGGGAAGGGCAGCCGCAACAGGCGCCTGGCCGGGGTGGTGGGCGCGGAGCCGGCGCCCGGGTGCGCGGGTGAGGACTTGCGCGGGGACGCCGCGGAGCCGCCGAATAGGTGGTGCGCGGGGCTCGGGCTCGGCGTGGAGAACGGGAAGAAGGGTGACACCGCCCAGTGCTTCTTCCCCGGGGTAGACGGCGTGGCGCAGCCCGGGGGCGGGGTCGCCGGCGCGGTCCGCGGCGGCGAGCTGTCGGCCTCCTGCGTGAGCGGCTTCGCGTGGCACCCTCCCATGTTTGTGCGGTTGTGCCTGCACCGGGGGCTGGCGTGCTGCACACGGGATCTGGGAGGGCTCGTTGGCGCGGGAGCTAGGAGGAGGCGGTGGAGGGAGAAGCCATGGAACAGAGAGAGAGAGAGAGAGAAGGCGAGGAGCTTTGGGGAGAGTGGCGAGTGGGGACTGCGGGGAGTGAGGCGAATTGAAACGGGGAAGGTGGGAGAGGAGTAAAGGCACCGAGGTGGCGACGCGGGGTCGGAGAGAGAGAGATTAGTGGAGCTGCCTGGCTGGTGGGGCCGGGCGTTTAGCGCTTTTAATTTCTTTTTCTCCTTTCTCTTTTTTTTGTTTGTTTTTTTGTCTTTGCTACTTTTTTTTTTGTTTGTTGTGGTTAGCTTTTTCTAGTCACAGTGATTATTGTGAATGGTGGAGCTAGCATGGAAATTATGCGGAACAAAAGTCATTTTTCTCTGCATTTGATTTGGAGTCTTATTTCTTCAATCTTTTTGAAACCATTTCTCTAGCATATGTGACTAATGTGAGGAGTTATGATTAGTCCTTGTCATTGCTGTTGGTTGGGTCTTTTTGTTGGATGTGGGCATGTGATTATAGGAGAAAAAAGGGGATTGTATACTACATGTGACCAGGTTCTTTTCCGGGAAAAAGAAAGCATAGTGAGGACAAGGGTGAGAGCAATCGGCGAGGTGAGCGCGAGATGCCAGTGTTTAATTGGCCACTCGATAATTCCGTGGCGTGAGTCAAAATGGGACCCCAGCTGTTTGTTATACGAAGCATGTGTCTGCATGCACTTTATCTATCGATCATTAATATTCTTGTTCTTCTCGAACCCTTCTGAATTTGTCCCGACGAGACCGGAAAGAATAATTGCAGTATACGCGAGAGACTAGAAAGAATAATCGCATATAGAGACTCGAAAGAATGTATGGAGAGATGTCTATACGGCATGCATGCACTCTGTCGCATATAGAGAGCAAAAGGAATGTATGAATTGATGTGCACGACGAGTCTCTTTGTTTTCATGTAACAAAGGAATATTTATGAGCATCCTAAATTTGCAGCTGCAAGGCCGTACGTCATACATCATGGAAGTCGCGCTTAAAGGTTCTGTTCTAGTATCGGAAAAGGCTGGAACGGATAAAATCGTTAGAATTTATCTTAATCCCCTCCAACCTCTCAATGTCTATATGTTTGAATCAATAATCCTCGTCGTGTTTGGAAACATCTCAAAATATCTTCAAAGCTGAAAGAATCCTCCTGAAACGAGGCCCATAGATTTGTACCTACACGCCTGATATTCCAAATCCGATGGCGAAATTTGGACACGGAGCACATAAGCTCGTGCATGAATTGCCTGCCCTGATAGAGGGAGATCGAAAGCAGCCAGATGGTTCGTCCTCATATTTCTACTCGTGTCCATTTCTCCCCGTTTGCTCCATCGTTCTCATCTGAGGATGAGAGTGATGCCGATCAGCCATAGTAGACTCGTAGTACTGGAATGACAGGCTAATAGTTCATTTTAGTTGGGCAGTACTGTGGTACCAAGAAATTAGCTACCGTGTCCATTTTAAATTGAAGAGGAAAGGGCCCCAAATCTCGCTCGCGCGGTTTGCGGTCGGATTTTGGCATCATGAGTGTCTGATTCTGATCTCATCCACACTCCTGAAGAACAGGGCAGCATTAGGGAATACACAAACTGAAATCTTCCTTGACAATTTCTGAAGAAGTGGCTACTGGAGCACGTAATCATGCGGTCCAAGTCGGATCCAAGAACCACTCACTGCCCGGTTGCTCGGTGACGACCCGTGCATTTCTCTTCATACTGCCCATTAACACTGCATTTTATACTGACACGAAAGCCACATCTTCAGGTTTCATGACTCATGAGCAAGGCCCAAAAGAAGGATCAGGCTAATGGTAAGCACTAATCAGTAATCAGCACTGGCAAAAGGAAGCTACTACTATGCAGCAGAGCAGCAGCAGCAGACAATCTTAAAAGACGAACGGAATCTCACCTTTCTCGAGGGCAGGGCAACGAATTGAAGCCAGCAAGACGTCAACCTCATCTCATCGCCGAGGAGGACGCAGGGTCCACACGCAAGCACTCCTTCAGATGAACCCAACCGAAGAAGCAAGAACGAGATTGATGCAGGCCAAAAAAAAAAAGAAAAGGGAAAGATAAAGGCGTCGTCATACGAGCATTTTGGCGGGCAAAGGGAAGCTTGAGAGGAGTGAAGACAAAGGAAGCGAGGCGGCGGTGCTCACGTGTACTGCCATGTCTGCACTGCCTGTCGGGCGCCGGCTGTGCCGTGTGTGTGGGCTGTGTGCAGTGCAGTGCAGTTCGTTCTGGCTCTGCCGGTGGCCATCAACGACCGTCAACGGAACTGTCAGTGATGCTTGCTTCGGCAATGTCAGCTGCTGAAGCGGTTGTGGACAGAAGAACGGCGGGGCAGAGGGGCCGAACGGCGCCGCGCCGGACTTGGGCCATCCAAGTTCAGCGTCCTGTCCGCGCAAACGGCTGCAGAATCTTCAGTTCATGCTCCCGTTTCTGCGTAAAAAAAAAAAAAAGAAAACTTCCTAAAAAAAACATAAAAAAGAAAACTCTGCCGGTCAAGGAACAAAATACTCCGATTTATGAAGCAGAGAGGCCAAAGAGTGAAAGAGAGGATGGACCACTTGCACTACAGCACAAGGTAGCAAAGCTTTGATATGCTCACAGGCTGATGAGATCATGGCATGGCAGCAGTTAGTGGTAGCTTTCATTGCAGCTGCATCAATTGAGTGATCTGCCTGCCCGTCCGTCCCTCCGTCCGTCGGCCAGACTTGATTGCAAACCGCCGAGTACTCGCTCCTCTTCGCTCTACCAGCATCTCACTGACTATTTGACTAATAGGCCCCTCAAGCGGTGGACCACCAGCAGGGACACAGACGCCCACCCAAGCTTGCGGCATTAACGCAGGCAACCCGCTCGATCGATCGTCGCTGTCGCGGCAGTTGCCGCTCGCCGCCGTCCGCCCACCCACACGGCCACATAGAGATCGACGGCGGTGGCCGGCTGGGGAGGACCGACGCCGACGCGCCTCGTCGAGTGGCGCGCCATGGCTTTGACCTTCGAATACGAGATCACTGCGCCGCTGCGACTCCTAGGGGAGCAGGATGCTGCTGATGATGATCGCGCGAGGTGTTGTCAGTGTGGCCGGATGCAATTACATCGCCTTTGACGATTTTGGGCCGTGCGGGTGTGGGGCCAGGTCGCTGGCGATGAATGCCTGGACGGGACGGTTTACGGACGAGGGAGCAACACGGAGATCGCTCGGGTTTTTGCTCATCTTCCGTGCGCCGGGTGGCGGTAATGAGTGGTAGGACACTGGTAGTGCATGCATCCGTACTAGGCTAGCACCGCCGGGGTGGTCAACACTCAACACAAGAAGCGAGATTGCAAGAGACGCGCGAAATCCACGGGCGCCACTAGGCAGGCGGCCTTGTGTGGACCGGCGTGGGCCTTCAGCAACGACGGCCCGCATGACGGCACGAGAGCAACGACGGCCTTCATTTTGGGGGCTTGGGCCTGAATTAGATAAGAGGAAATGATCTTTCAAAAAAAAAATAGAAAGAGGAAACGCATATTTGGTTGGTTTCCCTCGAGATTCCTCTGCTTTGTCGTGCCGAGTCCTCTAGACTCCGTTTCAAATAAAATGAAATAAGTCTTCTAGACTCTAGTGGCTCTTCTAATAAAAAATCATCGTTAATCCTGAATTACTGAATACATATAATGCCTAGCAATCTTGTCAAAATCATTAACATGTTGTCACTTATCCCATGTGGCTATTTTTATGCCTTTTAGCCGTACTCTCTTCGGTGCTAATCAACAACTAGGATAGCTATTTTTTTAAAAAAAAAAACAGCTATGATAAGTCACCTTACGTTTAGTATTTCCATGGAAAAGTTGTTTTTCAGAAGAAGAACGAAATTGCAATGCTAAAATGTCATCTTTTGTCTCTAGAAAAAACACGCAAACAGTAGTGCTCTGTCATGGCAAAAATTTGCAATAGTAATCTTGTCTCCCGTATATTGCAGAGAGAAATCTGATCATGATCGTGATACGTACAACTACACAAGTATGAAATTAATCGGCCTTGTTCTCTCGTTCTCTCACAAAAAAAAAACTCGATTGATAGTAGAACAGGCAGGCGATCAGTTAAGTTTTTACATGTCTGATCTGATCATACGAACGTAACCTTGACAGGCCGGTCCATAACCCAGCTCTCGATCTCCCCCATGAGCATGGACTGGACCTCGAACTTCCCCGGCGGGAACACAACGTAGAGCTCCTCCAGCGCCGTCGCGACGCCGAGCAGAAACTTGAGCAGCGTCCTCTGCGGCACCCGCCCTTGGTATTGGTAGTGCACCACGTTCATCTCCCGGACCCCGTCCCTGAAGCACCTGCTGATCGGCACGTCGGGGACATCAAGACTCAAACTCGCCTCCGGATCACAGACGACCTCGTGTCGGTATCGGTACCTGGGGAGCTCCTTGACGTCCGGCAGGATGAGCATCGTCAGCACCTCGAGGTTTGGAGTGAGCTCCAGGATCCTCGCCACCGCGCCAATGGCGGCGACGCTCGTCAGGCTGCCTTTCAGCTCGAGATGCCGAACGCACGGCAGTAATGGGGTCAGGTAAAGGCTGGTCCTGTCGATGCCGGCGCCCAGGCAGGATGATCCGATCCGGAGCCTTCTCGCGGCGGTGAACCGCCCGAGGAACCGCGCCATGTCGGCCTCGCTGCCCTCAATCTTGCCGCAGAACTCCATGTCGCAGGAGAGGATCTCCGGCGGCGAGCCGGCGAAGGACAGGGTGGACTCGGTGGGCACCGGTCCCTTGTACTCGAGCTCGCGCAGGTCCGAGGCGTCCACGTGGAGGCGAGCTCCGTGGCAGCACCGGAGTGCCAGCCTCCGGAGGCGCCTGTTCAATACGGCGAGGGCCCTGACGCGGCGGCAAGAGTCCAGCGTCAGGTCGGCGAGGCGCCCGCAGCCGGAGACCAGCCGCTGGATGTCCTCTCCCGAGTCCGGGATACACGTGAGGGACAGCGTCTCGACGGCCGGGAGGTGTGGGCGGCTCGTCGTGTCCCCCCGTGGCAGGTCGAGGAAGCACGAGCCGAGGCACAGCGTCCTCAGGCCGGCGCCGGCGCCGGAGGAGAAGAGCCACCTCGGGACACGGTACGCGCGGGAACGGGCGTTGACGTCGACGCCGGAGTCCTCGCCGTCCGACACGTCCTTGAGCTCCTTGCTACTAATCCGGCCGTCGTACGCACGAGGCCGCCAGTACCAGTCGGGGCGCTCGCGGGCGCACAAGCTGCGCTCGTCGTCTCGGCGTGCGTCCACGGTGAGCTCTTCGAGGCCGGTCCGCGCCGCGACGGCGGAGAGCCATCCGTCGACGTGGCCAGCGAGGGAGTGGTGGAACGCGTCGAACACCACGCGGAAGGCGCGGAGCCCCGGGTCGCCACCGCAGGAGCAGCGGCGGCGGCAGGAGACGGCGGCGTCGACAAGGCCGACGAAGTCCTCGTTGCGTTGCCTCTCGACCCTGTCGATCTTGTAGCTGATGCCGCCTCTGGAGGCGGCGCCCGTGCTGGTTGAGGTCGAGGTCTCCTCCTGGATGAAGGAGAGCGTGTGGACGCTGGCGAACACGTGGCGGTAGCGGCGAGAGAGCACGGCGGCGCGCCCCGCCTGCTTGGCGCTGAGGAAGGAGAGCACGTGGCCCAGAACGCCGTCGGGGAGGTCGCTCAGGCGGTCCTCGTCCTTGTTAGAATAAACCCTGAGCACCCGATAACTATATTTGGTAGCTTAGATTGATTAGTGGTTAAGCATGGCAGGTGGAATATCCTGGGTGTTGGGATGGCAACAACCGATTGTGGACATGCCGTGATTGTCTCGATTAGTTTGTAACCATGTATGACTGCATGTATTTTCTTTATAATGAATAGAGAGACACCAGAAAAGCTGCCGCTTGCAGCACCAAAATACTTGTTCGAGTCCTCTCATTGTTCATCCTCATAGAGTCCTGACAATTGGCACCAGAGCTAGGTTCACCATCGTAGGCATGTCTTCCCAGTCGCCCTCCAAGATCGAGCCGACTGAACATGCCGACGGTGATAAGAAGCCGAAGTCCTCGCGATCGCCTCGTCGTCGCCGTGGCCGTTCCGGCAGTCGTCACCGCTCTGGATCACGGATCGTGGAGCGCGTCGTCGAGCGCTCTTCCGCCAACGTCGCGTGGCCGATGCTCACGCGAACGAACTACCCAGAATGGGCGCTGGTGATGGAGGTGAATTTCCAGATGCTCCGCGTCTGGGACGCCGTCGACATCGGCATCGACAAGGACCCGGATGAAGACGAGTACCAACAAGACCGCCAGGCAATGGCGGGCCTCCTGCGCTCGGTCCCCTCCGAGATGTGGGGGACGCTCGGTCGCAAGCGGACCGTGAAGGAGGCGTGGGACGCCGTCAAGGTGCTCCGGGTCGGTGACAGCCGTGCGCGCGACGCCAGCGCGCAGCAGCTCCGCCGCGAGTTCGGCGCGCTCGTCTTCAAAGATGGCGAGTCCGTCTCCGAGTTCGGAATCCGGATCACGTCGCTCGCCGTGAACCTGCGCACCCTCGGCGACAACATCACCGACGCTGAAGTGGTAAAAAAACTTCTGCAGGTGGTTCCCGATCGCCTGTCTCAAGCCGCCGTCTCCCTCGAGATGTTTCTCGATCTGAACAACACGTCTATCGAGGACGTCATCGGGCGGCTGCGCGTGTTCGAGGAACGCAGCAAGCCAAAGGAGATCACGGACGGCATGGGGCGACTCCTGCTCTGCGAGGAGGACTGGGAGGCGCGTCGCAAGAGCCGTCGCGAGCAGGAGAGCTCCGGTGGCAGCGGCGGCTCCAACGGTCGCGGGAAGAACCATGGCCGCGGCCGTGGTCGTGGCGGTCAAGGCGCGACGCGCGACGACCACGACGGCCACGGCGCGGGCGCTGGCAACGCTGGTGGTGGAAAGCCGCCGCCTGGCACGCCCTGCAAGAAGTGCGGCAATAAGGGCCATTGGGCCCGAGACTGCCGTGGCAAGAAAAAGAAGGCCGCAGCCCATTTGGCCCAGGCCGAGGAGGAGGAGGAACGGGCCTTGATGTACATCGCCGCTGAGTCGGAGGTAATCGCGTCGCCTGCTTCCTCTCCCCAATCCACGCCGCCGCCGCCGCCCGCAGTCGATCCACGCGTGCGCGTCCATCTCGTCGAGCCCAAGGTCCTCTTTCATCTCAGGGAGGATGAGGAGGAGGCGGAGGGGCCCTGCCGCTGGGTCCTCGACACCGGAGCGACGAATCACATGACGGGATCTCGGTCGGTCTTCGCCGAGCTGAACTCAGGCATCTCCGGCACCGTCCGATTCGGTGACGGGTCGGTGGTGAACATCGAGGGCAAGGGCACCGTCCTCTTCGCCTGCAAGAACGGCGAGCACCGCCGGCTGGAGGGCGTGTACTATATCCCGCGGCTCACCACCAATATCGTCAGCCTCGAGCAGAAGGATGAGGACAGCTTCAAGGTGCTCATCGAGTCCGGCATCCTGCGCATCTTCGACCTGCGCCGTCGGCTGCTCGCCAAGGTGTATCGATCTCCAAGCCGCCTCTACTACCTCGACATGAACATCGCCGCCCCGGTGTGCCTCACCGCGCGAGTCGGCGACGTAGCTTGGATGTGGCACGAGAGGTTCGGGCACCTGAACTTCCGTTCGCTGCGAAAGCTGAGCCGGGACGAGATGGTGAAGGGGCTGCCGGACATCGACCACGTCGAGCAAGTCTGTGAGGACTGCGTTCTCGCAAAGCAAAAGAGAGCGCCGTTCCCGCAGGCAGCGAAGTTCCGGGCGAAGGAGCAGCTTGAGCTCGTCCACGGTGACCTCTGCGGTCCCATCTCCCCTGCGACGCCGGCTGGGAACGCCTACTTCTTGCTGATGGTCGATGACATGAGCAGGTATATGTGGCTCACCCTGTTGCGTTCCAAAGCAGATGCACCGGCGGCCATCATGACCTTTCAGGCGAAGGTCGAGCGGGAGACCGGCAAGAAGCTGAAGGTCCTTCGTACTGACAACGGAGGAGAATTCACTTCAGTACAATTCGGTGAGTACTGTGCAGGCGAGGGAATCCTTCGTCAACACTCCGCGCCGTATTCTCCTCAACAGAACGGTGTCGTGGAGAGGAGGAACCAGATGGTCGTAAACACGGCGCGCTCCATCCTGCGTGCAAGGAGCATGCCGGGCTTCTTCTGGGGAGAGGCGGTGCACACCGCCGTGTACCTCCTCAATCGGTCGCCGACAGCCGCCCTCGACGGCCTCACCCCGTTCCAGGCGTGGTACGGGAAGAAGCCACCCGTGCACTTCCTAAGAGTGTTCGGGTGCGTCGCCTACATCAAGCATCTGCGCCCTCACCCGTCCAAGCTCGAGGACCGTGGTCGGAAGGTGGTCTTCATCGGCTACGAGGAAGGAGCGAAGGCGTACCGCTTCTACGACCCCGCCACAGAGCGCGTCCGGGTCGCGCGCGACGTCGTGTTCGACGAAAACGCGCGCTGGGACTGGGGGAGCGCCGCGCCGAGCGATAGCTTGCTGCCGTTCACCGTCGAGGAGGAGTACGAGCTGCATCGTCAGGGTCCGGCAACGTCTGCACCTGGCACACTGTCGCAGGCCGCGAGTCCGGCACCACCCGTGCTGGGCACGCCGTCGCGCACTGGGGGCACAACGCCATCAGCCTCTGATACAGGCTCGCCTGCGCCTAACGTCACCAAGGCGCCGCAGGTGGAGTTTGCGATGCCACTGAGCGTCGACCCGAACCTCGACGCAGACGACGACGAGGACCTGGAGCACCGCTACAGGACACTCGAGAACGTCCTGGGCACCAACACCGTGCCTGGGCGGGCGAACCGCGACGTCGAGCAAGGCGAGCTGCACAGCGTGAGCGTGGAGGAGCCCAAGTCCTTCAAGGATGCGGACGGTGATCCAAACTGGAACGCGGCGATGGAGGAGGAGCTCAAGTCCATCCGAGAAAATGACACTTGGTCGCTGGCTGAGCTCCCTCGGGATCAACACGCCATCGGCCTCAAATGGGTGTACAAGGTGAAGCGTGATGAGAACGGCGCCATCGTTAAGTACAAGGCGCACCTCGTGGCCAAGGGATATGTGCAGCGCCCTGGCATCGACTTTGACGAGGTGTTCGCCCCCATCGCGCGGCTGGAGTCAGTCCGGCTGCTGCTCGCCATCTCTGCACACTTTGGCTGGGGCGTCCACCACATGGACGTCAAATCGGCGTTCCTGAATGGGGAGCTTCAAGAGGAGGTGTACGTTCAGCAACCTCCCGGCTTCGTCGACAGCAAGAACAAGCACAAGGTACTGCGCCTCCGCAAGGCACTGTGCGGGCTCCGTCAAGCTCCGCGGGCCTGGAACCAGAAGCTTGACGCCTCCCTGCTCGGCCTCGGCTTCAAACGCTGCATCGACGAGCACGGTATGTATACCCGTGGCAGTGGTGCAGGGCGCCTGATCGTGGGCGTCTATGTTGATGACCTGATCATCACCGGAGGGGATGCAGCTGCTGTGAACAGATTCAAGACACAGATGATGAACACCTTTGAAAGGACCGAGATGTCGCCTAGAGGGGGGGGGGTGAATAGGCGTTACCAACAAATTCTTCGAATTCTTCCCTCTTTTGCTTTGCTGCCAGGCACAGGCGGTCTGACCGCCTGTCACAGGCGGTCTGACCGCCTGTCACAGGGAGGAACCAAAATCCACCTCGAGCTGCAAAACAATTTCTAGCACAACACAACTTGGGGAGTGGCTTCTATATATGATAAATAGAGTCCCTGCACATAATATAACCACACCCAAGTAGATCGAAGCGGAAGCACAATATTTTGCTAGAAATACACAAGTGAGGCAATGCAAATGTAAATGGAGAGACACAAGATTTGTTTTACCGAAGTTCGGATCCACCACGTGCCTAGCACGAAGGATCCTACTCTCCGTTGAGGAACTCTTTGGGCGGAGTCTTTTTCAACTCCTCCTACTCAAGTTGGGTCTCTTTCAACCGCTCCTCACTTCCACTAGCTTGCTTCTTCCCTTGCGGAGGCGAAGCGCAACCTTCACAGACTTCCCGCTGCTCACCACACCTTGGGAGCTAGCCGGCGACGCCTAGCCGTCTAGGAGGATGAACCTCCAAGAGTAACAAATGCACCAATGGTTTTGTTGACGCGAATCACAAGTGCTCAAGCTATGGAATGCTCTTCTCAGCTCTCTATTGCTCACTGAACTCACAAAGCTCACACAAAGCTTACTCTCTCAACCCAACTCAAAGATATGGCTTGAATCTCACAAATCTCACAAAGAGAGGTTGGGGAGAGCTTGGCTGCCTTCTCTAGTGTTCTTGGGCGTGTAGTGTGTCAAGGGAACCAGCTGGTATGGGGGCTATTTATAGAGGTCACTCAAAAACTAGCCGTTATGCTTGTCAGATGACCGGAAATTCCGTCGGGGTGACCGGAATTTCCGGTACACCCTATTTCAAACTCAGTACGGAGAGTCACACCGGAAAATCCTAAATTTAATCCGGTCTCTCTCTGTGACACCCGGAAAATCCGACCCAAGACCGGAATTTCCGGCCGCCTTTGTTAGTGAGCAAAATGCTCTCTCTCAAAGTTAGGTGATCATCCAAAAATTACTTCTAGGCATCCATTTCTCAACTAGCCGTTGGACATGCGGTTAGACCGCCTGTCACAGGCGGTTAGACCGCCTGTCTATTGAAATCATATTGAATAAGATCTGACTTGAGAGTGTTACCATTTGGGCAATCTTTGCTCACGTGACCCTTTTGACGACAAGTGTAGCATATTCTACATTTTACCTTCCTTGTCACTTTTACTTTCTGAATCAATTGATCTTGCTTGTTTATGGGCTTATGTGTTGAAGGAGAAGCTTCTTTCTTGTTGCTGCCCTGATGAGGTTCACCCTGGGTTACAGGCGGTCTGACCGGCAGTGACAGCCGTTCTAACCGCCTGTCACCAGTGGCATCAACACTTGTGACATTCGGACACATGGCTATGAGATGTCCCTTCTCCTTGCAACCATAGCACACTCTCTTCTTGAATAAGCTTCTTTTCTTCTTAGAGAGTGTCTTTTCACCCTTGAGCTTGGTAGGGCATGAAAATGCATAATGCCCCAAAGTTGAGCAATGAGAGCATTTGATATGCTCTAGCTTGTTATTCTCTTCAACCTTGTTTTTGCTGATCTTGATGTGTTGTTGAGGGAGTGAGCAAGGTGCGATTGATCTCTCCTCAAGCTTGTTCACCATGTTATCACGGTTATCTTGAGAAGGTTGCACTTTGCTATTCCCATCCAACTCAATCAAACTTCCTTTAAGCACATTGACCTCTTGCATAGTCTCTTGATTCTCTTGTGTAATGTGGTCATCACAAGTTTCTACAAATACATGCTCAATGCTAGATTGGCTTGCTTGTGCACACGAGTTAGAGCAAGATATAACATTATTGACAAGTGAGCATGTGCATTGGTGTGAGAGAGGTTTAATTGATTTTACCGAAGATAAAACATCCTCATGAGCTATGTCAAGTGTGGCATATGATTCTACAAGCTTCTCATGAGAGCACTCAAGTTCTTTGTAATTTGCTTGCAAAATTTTATGCTCACTAGTAATCTTGTCAAGTTGAGCTATGAGCATCTCATTGGATTTTTTATAAAAAGCTACACAAGAAAGAGATTGAGTAGCACAAGTATAATCTTTCTCCAATGATTCATACTTACAGACCAAAGAGGCGTAGTTGGCTTTGAGTAAATCAATTTCTTTGGCCGAAGAGCTTGATTCTTCAATCTTTTGAATTTCACCCTTCTTTGACTTGTTTTTCTTCTTTTTGCTCATCAAGCATAAATTAACTTCATCATGAGACATATGATCTTCTGAATATGATGGAGTTTGACTCGAATCTTGAGAATTTCCCATGACACACATGGACTCAGCTTCTCTGCTACAGGCGGTCTGACCGCCTGTTACAAGGGGTCTGACCGCCTGTTCCAGAGAAACCGAAACTTGATGCTTTTGGCTTTCTTCTTTATTGAGAGATATCATATTAGGCTCTTGACTGAAATTTGATGATGTTGAGCATTCCTCAAGTAATTCATCATTACTTTCTTCTTCATCATCACTATCAACCTCATTGTATAGATCCTTGATCAACTCCAAATTGATGTGTGCATCTAGACTCCAAAGTCTATATACAAGCTCCTGCACATCACGACTCAAGGATCTCCATAATAGGTTAGTAGCTTCAAAGTTGAGTTGCCAACATTCTAACTCCTCTTTAGACAAAGTTGACATATCAACATTAAACTCGTCAAATTGAGAGGGCAAAATGCTAGCAACTACAATTTGCTCTCCAAGAGAACTCATGGTACTAAAAATATCAAGAATATGAGCAGACCATGAAGAGTAGTTTGAGCCATCTAGAGCGAGAAGCTCAAATGTTACCTCACACATTTCCGACATCCTTTCTCACGGCGGTTAAGCCTAGGAGTGAGACCTGGGCTCTGATACCAATTGAAAGGACCGAGATGTCGCCTAGAGGGGGGGTGAATAGGCGTTACCAACAAATTCTTCGAATTCTTCCCTCTTTTGCTTTGCTGCCAGGCACAGGCGGTCTGACCGCCTGTCACAGGCGGTCTGACCGCCTGTCACAGGGAGGAACCAAAATCCACCTCGAGCTGCAAAACAATTTCTAGCACAACACAACTTGGGGAGTGGCTTCTATATATGATAAATAGAGTCCCTGCACATAATATAACCACACCCAAGTAGATCGAAGCGGAAGCACAATATTTTGCTAGAAATACACAAGTGAGGCAATGCAAATGTAAATGGAGAGACACAAGATTTGTTTTACCGAAGTTCGGATCCACCACGTGCCTAGCACGAAGGATCCTACTCTCCGTTGAGGAACTCTTTGGGCGGAGTCTTTTTCAACTCCTCCTACTCAAGTTGGGTCTCTTTCAACCGCTCCTCACTTCCACTAGCTTGCTTCTTCCCTTGCGGAGGCGAAGCGCAACCTTCACAGACTTCCCGCTGCTCACCACACCTTGGGAGCTAGCCGGCGACGCCTAGCCGTCTAGGAGGATGAACCTCCAAGAGTAACAAATGCACCAATGGTTTTGTTGACGCGAATCACAAGTGCTCAAGCTATGGAATGCTCTTCTCAGCTCTCTATTGCTCACTGAACTCACAAAGCTCACACAAAGCTTACTCTCTCAACCCAACTCAAAGATATGGCTTGAATCTCACAAATCTCACAAAGAGAGGTTGGGGAGAGCTTGGCTGCCTTCTCTAGTGTTCTTGGGCGTGTAGTGTGTCAAGGGAACCAGCTGGTATGGGGGCTATTTATAGAGGTCACTCAAAAACTAGCCGTTATGCTTGTCAGATGACCGGAAATTCCGTCGGGGTGACCGGAATTTCCGGTACACCCTATTTCAAACTCAGTACGGAGAGTCACACCGGCAAATCCTAAATTTAATCCGGTCTCTCTCTGTGACACCCGGAAAATCCGACCCAAGACCGGAATTTCCGGCCGCCTTTGTTAGTGAGCAAAATGCTCTCTCTCAAAGTTAGGTGATCATCCAAAAATTACTTCTAGGCATCCATTTCTCAACTAGCCGTTGGACATGCGGTTAGACCGCCTGTCACAGGCGGTTAGACCGCCTGTATTCGAAAAACTAGCCGTTGCCCTACAGGGGGTCTGACCGCCTGTAACAGGGGGTCTGACCGCCTGTACCAGTTAGCACCCAAAACTCACAAAAGGATTGTTAGTTCATCCCAAAAGTTGAACCAACCATAGTTAGCAGAGCTAGGATGTTTAGTACTCTCATTAAGTCACTCAAAGGCTATTCTCTCATAGGTTTCCTAAGAGCACTTTTGATATTCGTCAAAAAGCAAATGTTGCATCCCTCTTGATAGTACGGCATACCTATACTCAAGTCAAGGAATAAATACATGAAATCCACTTGAGTTTGTTGATCTTTATCACTACCATACTTTGATCATTATCCACTTTGAGGGCTTCCAACATTGCTATCACACTTGAGCAAATCCAATCTTGAGCTAGTGACTTGAGATATTCCATTTTGCATGATTAACAATTCTTTAATCACAAGTCACTCCACTTTACCAATCATAACATATTTTGCTATTCAGAATGATACTCATTTGACCGTTGATCCCTCGGTGATTATCCATTGGCTTGACTCTTCACCTTAGCTAGGTTCTTCGCGGCCAAGTCGTCACTTGCCCTTCACCCTTGCCTCGTCCATCGATTCAATGCACTAGACAATACCTTCACCATTCGGCCAATCAAAGTTTCATATGAATGGCAATATAATATATAAGCATATGAGAGCCTTCTTCATATACTTGTTCTTGATTGATAGAGAATAAACCATATATTGCAAGCTTCCAATAATTAGACCATCAACTAAGATATATCACTATGTCCATGTATATTGAACTCATGAAGCCTTGCAATGTTTGTTTGATAATAAACCCATTATTTGATAAATGATCCCTTTGCTAGTAAATCAAGCTTATCAAATATTCTAGAGACTTGTCAATATGTATCTTCATCATGAAAATCATCTCTATGTATAATTCAATCCTTGCTTGACATTTTGTTCATAATATCATCACGAGATCAAATAATTGCTTGCTTTTCAACATTGTGAGCCATTTAACTTGTATTCAACATATGAGACAATATTTGCAATATAGATGTAACAATCTCAACCTGCTCACAATCTTAGATAAACACATTAGACATTTAATCGTATTGTCATCAACTCACCAAAATCCACTTAGGGGCCTAGATGCACTTTCAACCTTCCGCATGAGTGATCTTGGATTGCTCTCCTACTACCTTGGGCTGGAAGTGTCACAGGGAGCCGCCGGCATCACACTCCGGCAGACTGCGTACGCCGCAAAGATCCTTAAGAAGGCCGGCATGGCTGGCTGCAACCCCAGTACCACGCCAATGGAGCCCAAGCTAAAGCTACTCAAGGAGGGTGACACTCCAAGTGTTGACGCAACGGAGTACCGTAGCATCATCGGCAGCCTCAGGTACTTGTGTAACTCCAGGCCTGACCTGGCTTATGCTGTTGGCTATCTCAGCCGTTTCATGGAGGGGCCGCGCCAAGAGCACCTCGCTGCAGTGAAGCGTGTTCTTCGGTACGTCGCCGGAACACAGCAGTGGGGGCTGCACTATCACCCAGGAAAGAAGAACTCCGGCGCTCCTAAGCTGCTGGGATACTCGGACAGTGACCTGGCAGGTGATGTGAACGACCGGAAGAGCACAAGCGGGCTGATCTTCTTCCTGGCTGGAGGTCCAATTGCGTGGCAGTCGGCAAAACAAAGGGTGATGGCTCTGTCCTCATGCGAGGCCGAGTACATCGCTGCTGCAGGAGCTGCGTGTGAGGCGATCTGGTTGGCACGCCTGCTGGCCGAGCTCGTCGGAGGAGCAGTCCTCGCACCCAAGCTCAAGGTGGACAACAAGTCCGCCATCGCCTTGATGAAGAATCCTGTGCACCATGACCGGAGCAAACATATAGATATCAAATTCCATTTTATTCGGGAATGCTGCGACGGGAAGCTGATCGACGTCGGTTTTGTTGGCACTGAATTTCAGCTGGGTGACCTCCTGACAAAGGCGCTCGGACGAAGCAGGTTTCAAGAACTCCGCGATGGGATCGGCATGAAGAAGTTAGAGTAGATGCTCAAGGGCTTAGGAGGAGATTGTTAGAATAAACCCTGAGCACCCGATAACTATATTTGGTAGCTTAGATTGATTAGTGGCTAAGCATGGCAGGTGGAATATCCTGGGTGTTGGGATGGCAACAACCGATTGTGGACATGTCGTGATTGTCTCGATTAGTTTGTAACCATGTATGACTGCATGGATTTTCTTTATAATGAATAGAGAGACACCAGAAAAGCTGCCGCTTGCAGCACCAAAATACTTGTTCGTGTCCTCTCATTGTTCATCCTCATAGAGTCCTGACAGTCCTGCTGCGCTCCGGTGTCCATGGCGTCGTCGGATCGAGGTGCTTCCTAGTCCCCCTCCCTTGTTTTTATTACAAACAAACAGAAGAAACGCAACGAATCAATCTCCTTGTGTTACCGTAGTGCGTATTTGAGACAGAAACCAAAACAGATGGGATTTGGCTTGGTCCAATCGAATTTCAACAGCATGTGAAGGCGAGTTCAATCAAATTCGAACTTGGTTAAAGGCTCCTCATCAAATTATAAATCGTTGGCCTTGGTGCAGAAAGAGAATCTAGTTGAAACTTGAAAACGACCAAATCGGCCCATCTTTGGCGTTGCTGCTGCCATGGAGGATACATTGAACCTCGACTCGAGGGCCTACCGGGACGGCGACTACAACGGCCGGAGGGTCGGCAACAAGCTCTTCCGCGACGCCCTGGCGGAGGTCCGCCGCCGCCACCGCCACCGCCGCCAGGTCAGAAAGCTCAGTGTCCTCGCGGACAGCTACTTCCAGAACGACTTCCTCCAGGGAATCATGAGCGCCTCGCCGGGGATGGACGCCCTTCTCGCCGCGCCGGCGTTGCGGCGACTCGAGGAGCTCCGCCTGGAGCTCCGCGCCGAGTTCTTCCACATGGGCGACGAGTACGTCCTGCCGGCGAGCCGTGTCCCAGCCCACTCCCTCCGTGTGCTCGACCTCTACGGCTGCACGCTCGGTCCGCCGGGCGCCGCCGCCGCCTGGAGACGCTCAAGATGGTGTACTGCATCACGTCCATGGAGGGCCTTCAGGCCATGCTCGACGCGTCGCCGCGCCTCGACCGGCTCTGGCTCGAGGCAATCGCCTTCACGGCGGAGGAGGAGGACCACGGCCGCCAACGGCGAGTCCTCCTGCGCTGCCCGGACGCCACGGCATCCGTCACGGTGATCCACTGCAACCGGACCGCCGCTCTCGACGTCGACGCGCCGAGCGCCCGCTCGCTGCGGTTCTCGGGGTTCCTCGAGCACTTCCCGTTCGGCTCGGCGGCTGCGCCGGTGGACCAGCTGCATCACGCCGAGCTTAGCTTCTGCAAAGAGTCCTCGCCGCACGCCATGTTCTGGGAAGAAACCATCGGCAGGTTCCGCCGGCTACGGGTCCTCAAGCTGGAGCTCCTCGACATCAGCGACGCCGTCGTCGGCTCCGGGGAGGGAGGCACGGTGTTCCCCGACCTCGTGTTGCTGGAGCTGGAAGGATCTCACGAGGCGGACAGCCATGGCGCGGCGGTGGCGATCGCGAACCTGCTCCGGTGTTGCCCAGCGTTGCAGGAATTCCACCTCAAGTGCAAGGGACGCGGAGACAGCAACCTCAATGCCTGGCCTCGGACTACTCACCTGTCGGATGAGAGGAGTGCTCGGCTGGGCCTCGAGAAATCCATGGAATCACTCGAGAGGCTGAAATCTGGAAATGTTTCGTCTGCATCGTCGTCTTTTTGTGTCGGTGACGACGCGGACATCGCTCCGCTTAGGGCATGCTCGTTCCCTTGCTTGGAGAGCCAGTTGAGGAAGATGAGGCTAGAGTTTGAGTTGAAGTGCTTCGATTGCTTCGAAGTCAGACTCGCGAAGTTCTTCGTGGAGAACGCACTTGTATTGGAAGAGATGGAAGTTCATGATGGGGATCAAAGAGTTTCCGACCACATCCATCGCAACCTCCCAATATGGAGAGCCAATTCCTCGAAAAGCAAAATTAAGGTTGTTGGAGAGCACAGCAATGGTTCGACCCAGTCTGTAATGTGGATGGAGTGATGGACTAGCCGAAATGTTGATGTGCAATTCATCAGCTAGTTGATTGTATTGTACGTATGTGTTAATTTATTTAGTAAGGAGAATGTTGAGCTTATAATACAGAAATGTTTACATTGACATTTGTTTGGATGAAAATTGTGTCTCCATATGGCCTTCCGATTGATTCCCTCGCTATCCGTTAATAATATGCGTCTTAATTTTTTTAAGAGTACAATACAACAATTCTGTATGTGTGTGCAAAATAGTACAACAAATTGTAACCGGAGTACTAGACACACTAGTGCAAGGCATGAAGGCAGCAAGCGTGGGCACTGAGCACCACCTGGATTTGTAGCTTAGCGCAGCATCAATGCAACAATAGACAACAAGAGTCTGCAGGTTAGAGGAAGGTATTATTGCAACACAACGAAACAAAACCTCAGGGGACATACCAAGAAGAAGCCCTTGCTTATAACAACGGCATATGCCAAGACAAGCTGAAGCATAACGTCGAACTCATCGATCGGCCATGGAATGCAACGATGCAGACGAGCCACTGAGCACAACTACCAGCATCCTCAAGGAGCTATCGGGTACCAAGCAGGAGGTGGAGCGCGCCCGCAAGGCGGCGGTGCAGGCGTGGCTGGCGTCCATGCCGCTCGGCGAGGAGCTCGAGCGGCTCCGCGCCGAGCTCGCCGCGGCCAAGACCCGCCTCGCCGCCACGGCGGCCGAGATACGTCCCCTCAAGTCGCTGATCGAGTCCACGAACGGAGCCCTCGCTGAGAGGCAAGCGGAGGCCGCGAAGAAGAAGGCCGCCGCGGAGGAGCTCCGCCGCCGGGTCGACCTCGCCCGCGGCGAGCTCCGGCGGATTCGGGCCGAGGCCGCCGCGTCGCGGGAGGCCAAGGACGCGATGGAGAGGCGGGTGCTCGTCCGCCGCCAGGCCGCGCGGTCGCTGCAGCTCGCCGAGCTCGCCGTCGCGGCGGAGACCCACGCGCTTGCGTGGGCCGCCGGTGCGCTCGCCGAGCAGGCCGCGCGCGGCGTTGTCGTGGGTGGCGCCGGCGAGGAGAAGGACGACCACCACCACGACGACGTCGTGGCGGTGCCGGCGAGGAAGCTCGAGGAGCTGCGCAGGCGCGTGGAGGCCGAGGAGAGGAAGGCCGCGGCGCGCGTCGAGGAGGCCGAGGCGATGCGTCGCGCGGCGAAGGCGAGCAGGGCCGCCGCCGTGGCGAGGCTGGACGCGGCGCGCGCCAAGAGGCGGGAGGCAGCCGCCGATATTCGCCGCCGTGATGACGTCGACGGCAACGACGCCGGCAAGCGGGCGAGGAGCGCGCCGCCGCCGATGAGCCGGAGCGGGAGGTCGTGCCTCTCGGTGAAGAAGCTACGCAGCTTCTTATGCGCCGAAGGCAAAGCTTGATGCGGGCATTCTTAAGCGCGACATGTAGCTTTGATAATTGAGAGCTGGTGACCATGGTCGGATGCATCGTTCTGATGCTCTTCTTGGCGATGAGATTTTGTATCATAAAACTGAAAGTTCTGAACATGCTGGTATCAAGTCGAGTGATCTGAATCATATCGTCTAGTCGTCTAGCAGTGTGTAGACGACGAGTTCGTAGAAGAGTTCTTCCTGGGCCGAATTGGTTGGAGGTGCGCAATTCAATGGGCTCGCGTTGACAAATAAAACCCTTTTATGAGTGAAGTGATTGTATATTCCCCTAGAAAAATGTGTGAAGTAAAAAAAAATCAACCGAGGTGGGTTTTGCGCTGACGTGGACGCAATCACGACCGTCACGCCCGCCGCTGCTGGTTTCCACTTTCCACTGCATCCCCAAAAGGCCCTCGCAAGCCATCTGACAGGTGAGCCCCACTTCCTCAAGGTCTCGCTCGCTGCCAACCTCCACTCCACTCACCCGCAGCCCCGCATGGATTTCTCCGCCGCCGGCGGGGGCGGGGGCGGGGGCGGCCGCAGCGAGCCGGCCCGATGGCTGGAGATCGCCGGTAAGCTCCTAGCTGCGCGGGACCTGGTCGGGTGCAAGCGCCTGGCGGAGCGCGCAGTAGAGGCGGACCCGCACCTCCCGGGGGCAGACGAGCTCCTTGCCGTCGCCGACGTCCTCCTCGCCTCCCAGCGCCAGCTCCCCTCTGGCCGCCCCGATCCGGTCGCTGTGCTCCAGCTCCAGCCCGGCCCCGACCTGGCCGCCATCAAGCGCTCCTTCACCCGCCTCTCCCAGCTCGTGTCCGCCCCGCGGAACCCTCGCCCTGCCGCGGACACCGCCCTCCACTTCGTCCAAGAAGCCTTCGCTGATCTATCCAAGAACGCCACCAGCGAGACGCCTCTTCCGGCTGCTTCTGCTTCTACTCCTGCTACAGGGGGAGCCTCAGCCGCTGCCGCCGATGCGTTCTGGACGGCGTGCCCCTACTGCTGCAACGTCTACCAGTACCAGCGCGCGCTGGTGGGGCGCGCCATCAGGTGCCAGAGCGCTGGGTGCCGGCGCGCGTTTGTGGCTGCTGAGATCCCGAACGCACCGCCTATTGTGCCGGGCACCGACACGTACTACTGCGCCTGGGGGTTTTTCCCCATGGGCTTCCCTAAGGCAGCTGATCTGAGCACCAACTGGAGGCCATTTTGTCCCATGTTTCCGGGGAATTTTCAATCTCCGCTGCAGCTAGCATCTGCAGGGACTGCCAATGTTGATCACAGGAATTTCCAATCTTCGCCGCAGCCAGCATCTGCAGGAACTACCAATGTTGATCACATGAATTTCCAATCTTCGCCGCAGCCAGCATCGGCAAGGACTACCAATGTTGATCACAAGAATTTCCAATCTTCACCGCAGCCAGCATCTGCAGGGGCTGCCAATATTGATCGCAGGAATTTCCAATCTTCGCCGCAGCCAGCATCTGCAGGGGCTGCCAATATTGATCGCAGGAATTTCCAATCTTCGCCGCAGCCATCATCTAAAGGGACTGCCAATGTCGGCATACAAAATGTTGGAAATAACGGCAGACCCATTGATGCCAATTCAGCACCAGAAAATGTGCAGCCAGCAAATAAGAGTGTTGTCCGTGGCAGTGCCCCTGGTCCGTCTAGAGGTAGGATGAAGAAGACAACAGCCCGCAAGAAAGTTGGTGCTGTGCTCAAGAAGCCCACTTCCGCTGCTGTGGAAAGTGGCATTGAGCCATCAATGCTTGGGTCGGATTTATGGAATGGGAATGCAGGTAATAGTAGTGGGCAGACATTGGGTACTAGAGAGATCAATATAAACGAGGTGGCAAAACCAACTGATGGTGCCACAATGCTGAATTTTGGTGGGGATGAGGACATCGGGTTTGATTTGGATGTTGATGCAACGGATGCCATACTGGGGAATTTGCAACACCTTCCATTCTTGAGGGAGGATGACAATACCAGAAGGATGTTTTAATTGCTGATCGATGTGCTCAGTGTAGGTACTCCGTAGGGGGTGTATATCATGCAGCTGAAGGAGTTCCTACATAGTCTGATCCTTCAATGCTGCTCTTGTTGTCAATGCAACTATTTCTTATATTTAATCTGTGCTATGTAGTTGTTTACCTTGGTTCTGTAGCTGCTGATCTCTTAAATAATTTGGATCAGTACTATTTAGAAATCTTTAGAGTTTAGTCTAGATTATCCTAAATTAGTTGGGGATGTGTAATATGTGCCACCGGCAGATTAACTTGAGGAGATAACAGGTTAGCGAATAATATGCTCGGTGTGGATGATTGGTGAGGCTGTTAATTACGGGTTTATGATGCAACAGAGGTCACATGGAGCACTGGAAGATAAGTACTGATGAAAACGGTAAGTTCATTGTTCTGGAGTGCTCACACTTCTCCCGTTTAGAAGTTCATGGGCGTGTAATTTGTTGATTTCATTTGCATTGTTCAATATCAAACAAGTTGGGTGCATAATCATAACAAAACCTTCTAGTAACACTTATTGTAGAAATTGCTGGCAACTTTAGCTGATAGCATAACCTTATGGAAATAGCTCTGTTTAATTTCCTGCCCTATTTCAGGACAATCCTAAGGCCTGGGAACCAGCCTATATAGTTTCTACTGGATTCCAAATTTAGAACTCTTCTCATCTATGCTTTCCATTAGCTATGAAGAGTCTGCTTAGCATAGCATCAAAGTTGTCGTACCAGTACATTAGCTTAGTTCTAAATTTTCTACCAGGGGAATTCCATCAAAGTTATTATACCAGCACATTAGCTTAGTTCTAAATTTTCTGCCAGGGGAATTCCATCAAAGTTATTGTACCAGCATATTAGCTTAGTTGTAAAATTATAAAAACTTTAACAATGGAGTTTCCCTTTTTGTATGTATGATCCTTATCCATAAACTTCTAGGCGTAATGGCTTCTCCTTAATTGAATATCTGATTTATTCCTGTGTTTAATTCTTTTGTTTCAGATGTCTCGATAATTAAAGATTGATGCAAACAGTTGATTGCCTTCACCAGTCATCAAAGGAACTGAATAAGAGAAGTGGCATGGCTCGGTTTAGAGGACATTAGCGATTTGTAACATATGATTCTGTCTTTGGTGTTTGCTAAGCTGGCTTAAAATAATAGGATTTATCTGTGTGTGTGCACCAGTTTTTCTGCCATAAGCGGAAAAAGGTACCAGTGCCTTTGGCTGGGAGCCCGTTAATCTATTTGTTTCCGGTGTTAATTGTAGGCTCATCCGTTCATGTAACTATCACTTCAGACCATTAGGTGCTTGCCCTCGAATTGTTGGGCAGTTTCTTGTTGCTGGAACTGTGAGATGTGTACTCTGTTGCTGAAGCTGGTAAGTGAGCAACAAGTCACTCTATGTTGCTTGATGTACGCAGGTGGCCTCGATGACGTGAACTTCACCTCTAGTGCATTGTTCTGACTTTGATCGTTTCTAGCTTTGCGTTTTATAGGTATCCCGTATGCAGCCTTGGTTTCCTTGCTATCGACCAAATTCAATGTGTACATACTGCTTCTTGTAAAAGGGTTTCAATATGTAATAAAAAAACTTGAAAAATCGATTATCCAAAAAATGGCCACCTAACACACACAAAAAAAGGGAACACTCAAGTTTTTTCGTGGATCACAGAGGTCATGGTCAATCAGGTCACATGTATAAACTCACACGAATATAGACTCAAAACTTCGATCAGTCTTGAAGACCAGCGGCCCGGATCGAGAACCAACGGCCTGTGATCACTTAACTAGTGCGGGGCCCGGGAGTCGGCGCGTGTGCGAACTCGTTGCAGACTACCACTCCCACGTCATCCACCCGCTCGTCGTCTTCCTCCTCGCCTTGCTCGCCTTCTACTACCTCTGTTCCGTTTCTCGCGTCGCCGTCGCGTCACGTTACAGCCGCGGCCAGGGCTCGCGGCCCCGAGGAGAGGACGTGGCAGCGGAAGCGGCGGCGGGGAGAGATGATCTCTCAGTTCTTCGTGCTGTCGCAGCGCGGCGACCACATCGTCTTCCGCGACTGTAAGATCCGGATCCCGTCCCGTACCCGCCCGATCTGGGCGGATAGATTTCGCTAATTTGTTGTGATCCGGTGCTGATTCTACTGGCGACTTTGCGCGGGCGGGTGCAGATCGCGGCGAGGTGCCCAAGGGCAGCGCGGAGATATTTTTCCGGAAGGTGAAGTTCTGGAACGACGACGAGGCAGAAGAGGCGCCTCCAGTCTTCGTACGCATCTATTTCTTACTCACGCTCTCTTATTCAGACTGCGAATTGTGACGAACTTGGTGGAGAACTTGAGGTTTTTAAGCTGTAATTGCGATGCCTTACCTTGCTTTGTGTTAACGTAAACTGCTGTGCCTGTGAGCTCGCCGGTCGGACGGACTGGTACTATGATTGTCGGAAAACCTGTGCATTGAGAAACTGGATAGCAGCGACGAATTGGTGAGACAGGAGGATTACCTTAGAAATCAGGGTTACTATGCCGCGAAATTCAGTTGTTCTTGGGCCATTGTGCTATCATATGATTTGTTTCATATGTCTTGCCATTTCCTTGTTTGTTTCCACTGCTAGTGTATAATGGATCATTTGGTTATGGCATGAGTGGGATATATGCCTAGGACAAAGGCTTTAGATAAACTGAAATAACTGGTCGATACTCGTGTGCTTTACCCCAGCAGCTCGGCAACCATTTAAAATTAGCAGGACCCATGCCATTAAAGTATCTCTGGTCTGGTGGACAATGAGCTATTCTGCATGCATGATTTGTAGTTGTCTCCATATCTGTGGACCCTTTTGTTTTATGGAAAATTAATCTTGATGTAAAACAGTATGCTGGCATATTAGAGTATTTGAACCTAGATTAAGTTGAAAGAGTAAAAGCCAGACCGCAGTGAGTCCATCTGGTTTTATGCTTATTTGTGCATTGCTTTACTGCTTGATCTTACACTCAGTACTTTTAATTTTTGTGATGGCAGAATGTTGATGGGGTTAACTATATTCACGTCAAGGTTGCCGGACTATTTTTTGTAGTAACTACAATGGTTAATGTTTCTCCATCCCTTCTCTTGGAACTTCTGCAAAGGATTGCACGTGTTACAAAAGATTACCTTGGTGTTCTAAATGAAGATTCACTGCGGAAGAATTTTATTTTGGTGTATGAATTGCTCGACGAAGTCATTGTAAGTATTCTATACGATCTATCATACCGGTATCAACTCCTATTCTTTATGACCTGGTTTTTAAGTCTCTAGAAAAATCTAGTGTGATTTTGACAAAGGTGTGGTTCCACAGTGATTAGTATGATTCATCTGTTCATGGGAATGCTTACTCTCATCTTTGTTATGGATCTATTAACAAGTTTAATTTTGCAACTAGGACTTTGGATACCCACAAACAACCTCTACTGAGGTTCTGAAGTCATATATATTCAATGAACCTATCATGGTTGATGCTGGACGGCTACCACCACTTGGTCCTGCTGCCATGTTCATGGTAACAGTTATGCATATTACTGCAATAAACATAAGATTAGTGTTCCTTGACTAAGAAACGTGCTCCCCTGTTGTGGCAATGGATAGTTTCATTTGATATCCTTTTCTTTTGTAGCAAGGCACAAAGCGTATGCCTGGTACAGCTGTTACAAAATCTGTGGTTGCTAATGAGCCTGGGGGGAAGAAGAGGGAGGAAATTTTTGTTGATATAATTGAGAGAATAAGTGTGACATTCAGCTCGAGTGTAAGTAGCGATTTATACCATGCCCTGTTTGCTACTATATGATTTTTGTTGTTGTGATTTTTTTGTTTTGTACATGAAACTTCATTCTATGTTTATATATGTCCTAAATGTGTTGTTCTAAATGTCAGACGATGAAGATAGCCATTGCAACTTTAGTTTTCATTTTGTGTAGCATTATTTAGTGTTCTTTATCGTCTTTACTGCCAAAGCCTACCTTTTGCCATTTTATTCCTTATTCAATATTTGAGTAAAGGCAAAAAGGCTCCGATGTCTGGCAGAATGTTTGGTCTCCTGCGCCAGAAGCGACGTCCGCTTCTGGCGTTTAGCTTAACGTCAGTAGGCATTTTGGTCCTGAAGGAGGCATGCAAACGAAGGGACTTATCTCGTTACTGCTAAAATGACATCTTTGTTTACTATTTAAAACTGGACAAATAAAAGGGCCAGTCACTATCGTGTTACTTCTTTTTCTTTGAAAAGTCCATGGGACAGTTTTTTTTTAATTATTTTTAAAGAATGGATAGGTTCTTAGTGTGACAACTGACAAGTGATGAATTTGTTCTCAACTTTTATCTTGTGATATGATTTCCATGCATTTAGTGGCATGTCAGATCTGTTATTCATTTTGCTTCAACTCCTGACGTGTAGTTTATTTTGGTGTCTCATTTATTTTTATATGAAGATGTGATATCTCATAGTGTTGTTTTTCATGGAGCACTAATTAATTGTTTTTCATTATTTTATCTCTTGTTTCATTAAACAGGGCTATATACTTACATCTGAGATTGATGGAACAATTCAGATGAAAAGTTACCTTACTGGAAATCCAGAAATCCGTCTTGCTCTCAATGAGGATTTGACCATTGGAAGAACCGGATCTTCTTCATATGGTATGATCGTTAGCTTTTCCTTTGACAGCTACCTTACTCAGACTTAATCGTTGATATATGATATGCATATTACATAAGAAGTTTATCTCCCTTGTACATCATTCGTGGTGGTCTCTTTCTTTCAGTATTGGGTATGTTTTTTTTTTATAATACATTGTTCCTGATCCTCTATTTCTGTAAAGTTGAAAATCAGGTTATGATGAGTGGATTTTTTTTTCTCAGAATGAATTGAGTTATCTAATGCATAATTGCATATATTTAAGCGGCTACTGATGACTATGAGCATGGACCACTTATCTGCATTCTGAAATGTGTTTTTGTTTCACGAGTGCTTTCTTTAATGAAACTTGAATCTGAATTTATTAGCATGCTGTTCATTCTGTGCTTTTAGTTGTTATTATGGATACTACTGAATACCAATCACAGATAATACTACAAATATTTAATACCAGATTATAGAAGTTCTTCTGGAGGAGGAGAAGTCATTCTTGATGATTGTAACTTCCATGAGTCAGTACATCTGGACAGCTTTGACATTGACAGAACTTTGACTTTAGTAAGTACTCTCATACGGCTTGTATTTCTAGTTGCCTCTTTTTTCTCTCTTTCTTTTCCTGGGGAGTTTGGGGTGGGGAGACTTCAAACACTATTTTACAACATATTAATTCAACAAAGGTAAATTATTTATTTGCCTTTGCATAGATACCACCAGATGGAGAATTTGCTGTAATGAACTATCGAATGACCCAAGAATTTAAGCCACCATTCCGCGTAACTGCACTAATTGAAGAAGCTGGACCATCGAGGGTACGGAATGCTTTTCTTTCTATTAGCCATTGATGCTACTATAATTTCAGTTTGGTGAATCTCAGTTTTTATTATCTACACAGGCTGAAGTTCTATTGAAGATAAGAGCAGACTTTTCGGCAAATGTCACAGCTAACACAATCACAGTGCAAATGCCAGTGCCCTCGTACACAATGAGGTCAACTATAGCTTTATCGTGTTATTAATAAATTTTAAAAACGTGAGAAATTGACTGTTGCTTTTATTGTCAGCTAAAATTTCACATGTATTACATTGCAGAGCAAGTTTTGAGTTGGAAGCTGGAGCAGTTGGGCAAACAACAGATTTTAAGGAAGGATCCAGGAGACTCGAGTGGAATCTAAAGAAGGCAAGTACCAACCATGGTCGCCTATGTACATCCTGCATATATGTGCACGGGCAATGCTAACTTTGCTAAACGATTTAACTGTTACACTACAGATTGTTGGTGGTTCTGAGCACACCCTTCGTGCAAAGTTGACATTTTCCCAGGAGTCACATGGTAATGTTTTGATTAAAGCCTGTCATGCTTATCCCTGACCTGGCAACGCCATTTGACTTTCCATGTTAGGCAACTTGTTATGATATTCTCCTTTGTAAAATACAGGAAATCTCACAAAGGAAGCTGGCCCAGTAAACATGAACTTCACTATACCGATGTACAATGCATCAAAGCTGCAGGTATCTGCTCGTGTATGGTACCTTTATGGAATGTATCCAATGTCACTACAGAGCTTTAGAGTGTGCTGGTTCTCCACTAGCAAAATTACCAGCCTACCCATTGGTTCAAGCTTGATCATCTTTTGAGTGCATTTTTTTTTTCAGTTAGCCACTTAGCCGTGTGCCTTTTGAAACTCATCTGTACAGGGTGCTATACACTTTTAGCTGATGCCATTTACATGACTCTCCAAGGCCTTCTGTGCTCTAAAAAAATTGACATGCATTATGCTTTGTGGAATGTTTCTCATCAACAGCTATGAACTGTATTGTTTTCTCCCCTGCAGGTCAGGTATCTTCAGATAGCAAAGAAATCAAAGACATACAACCCATACAGATGGGTGCGATATGTAACGCAAGCTAACTCCTACGTTGCTCGTCTCTGAGGCCCATGATTGTACACTTGTTTCTGGTCCATTTTTTGGTGTATTGTTTGAGGTTTATCTTGGACAGCAGGGCATGTATTTTGTAACTTTATAGTAGAATTCACAATATCACTTTGCTCCTGCAGTTGAAAGCATTGTAGGGTCACATTTTTTCCCTCGTATAATGTGCAGAAGATTCATGATCATGTTTTAATGCAACAAAATGAATGTACTTGTTCATGGCACCTGGACCCGTCATCTTAGATCATTTCAGAGGCTTGTGGTAGTCACATTATGTCTGTGCAAAACGTGCTTGCAGCTTTCCTTCATGAAAACTGCCGTTTTGGTCTGTACGGATGAATCGAAGGCTTCATATGAAAATCTAATGAAATGACAGTCTTTACAACAAGAAAAAACACGTTACCTAACCGTCGCATCTTTCTTTCGAACAGCATAAAGAATGTACAGATCTTTCTTATGCTCCATGGTGTCACTTTGAGCATATCCAAACCAACAATCATATGAACATGAATCCCTAAAGACTTTAGATACACATTTTGTGCTATGCAGGTCAAGAAATCCAAGGAATGGTCACCTCTGCCATTACTACAATGGACATCCTACAACTCCAAAACTGCACGAGCAGCACAGCCAAGAAATATTTTCTCTGGGGGCACTCTGGGGCCTGACTGAGGATTAAAGCTCAACTGACCATGGAAAGGGACAAGCGTCTTCATCGAATTCATAGGAGCCATCCTCCTCAAATGCTTTCAACTTCAGAAATTATGCATGATAGCGCGGGTTGAGGTGTTAAATCTTCCCAGCTGCTTCTGTACGTGCCCTCAGCGCTTCAGTGCGTTTACTCCTCTCCATTTCTTCTACCAACCAGTCAACACCATGTTTGATCCCCGTCCTGCAAAGGAAGAATGAGGTATAACCGTATAAAGAATGCATGATATGCTTCATGTGGCAAGTTTGATGATATGCTTAATATGTTCGTCTTATAAAGAAAAGGAATAAAGTGGTAAATAAGTTTGGAAAAGACATGAAAATGATTTGCTTACCCATCAAAGGCAGAGCCAGCCTGGAACATGCATGGCCTCTCGTCTAACTCTTTAAGATGAAGATGCCTAGCCAACTCTTCCTCCGAGACAGCTGCTGGTGAATCCTGTTGACAGATCCAGATAGGCCACATAAAAATCAGAACTCAAGAGGTAAAAGGATGATTTGTAACACGATATGTCCCCGGAAATAACTGGGCAAGAATCCAGTTCTAGAAGACGGACTAATGTTGTGAAGTATCATGACTTTCAGCATGAAGAAAATTTCAGGGAAGTTTTGCAACCAGCTGTCATAAAAGGACAGGATTACTATATGTTTCTCAGGGTCTAATATCCAAAGTTTCCGATGTATTGATTAACCAGGCAATATACACGTGTATTAAAGATGTCTACACAAATATTAATATTAATTTTGCATTAAACAGCCATGCCATGCTTTAATCTTGCAAATACTGTTCAGCACATGTGAATGATAACTAATTTCCAAAAACTGTTCATTTTCACCTAACAAAATGCACTCTTCTCAACTACAAGTGAATGCTTTGAATTTTAAAAGCAATTGCTATGGAGTATGCAATGCATTCAAGAAACTGCAAGAAAACCAACCTGCTTGTTTGCAAATATGAGTATCGGCGCTCCTTGTAGATCTTCATGGCGGAGAACTTTCTCTGCAATAAAAAGTTTAAGTTCGAGTTCTATGTACTGAAATAGCCAGTACAGGTAACAGAAAAGGTACACAGTTATGAGTACTTTGTGTTTCAACAAATGGAAACGACTTACCGAGAGCAGATTTGGCATCCTCAAATGATGATGCAGCAGCAGAGTCAATAACATATATTACAGCATGGGCCTCATCATAATATTTCTCCCATATTGTTCGTAAGCCAGGCTGTCAAAATATTATTTGTGTAAGGATTTGAAATGACTAAAAAATAATGTCTCATTCATCCCTATGAAATTATGGCATGAGGTCGATTTCTTCTTCTTGTTAGAGAATGCACATTGAGTCATTGACAATATTTGGGTAATCAGAAACAACACAATAGCAAGTTGTCTGCCAAGATCAATGCCTAATGTTGACTAGTCTATGAAGGAGATTTTACACAACCAATTGGCACCAAGCAACAGATGCTGATCAAGATCTCTGCAGTGCTGGGGTATAAGCCTTTAATACAGTTACATTGAGATAGATGAATTGATCTATGTGGCACAACATATAAACATTATCACTAGACTAGTTAAAATTTTCTTCTATATGTGGAGCAACATCAAAACATGATCACATTATGCCTACACGCTTCAATAATCTAAAACTGTACCAGCCCACTTGAAAATCTTATGTTTGAGAATGCTGATTATGTGGTAAAAATTGGACTTCAGTTGCTAAGTAATGAGAACGTGTGAAATCCACACACGTTATGCAAACTAAAATTGACAGACAAACTATTAAATGAACACTGAAGCAATCAACCACAACAAATGCTGAATGAATAAATTTGAAAGACATGTAGATTGGCGGCGATGAATTTTGTGGCCTCCTTCTACGAGAAACCATACCTGACCTCCCAGGTCCCAGAAAACAAGCTTTACATTCGCATCTTCAATACGACCAATATTAAGCCCAACTGTTGGAACAATCCGATCATGTGGAAGCCCATCCTCCTTCAGGTAGATCGACTTCAACTTTTCTAGCAAGGTCTGCATAGCCATGTTTAACCGCAATCAAGTTTGGCATAGACCTAGTTCAGGCAAATATGAAATGAACTCAAGCTAACAGTTCCAGCAGCCAGGAACTGCAAGGAATTCAAGAAATAGAGTTAAGAAGACATAAATCTTTAGGAGAATTACCGTCTTCCCAGCCTTATGAACTCCGAGGATAAGCACATGGAACTCCGTCTTGCTGAAGACATGATTCCATAGGCCATAGAACAAGGAGAACATCGCTGTATGGTTCGATCCTCCTCAACCAGCTACCCACCACCTGCAAAATCAATATAAGTCAAATATTTCCCATCCATCTAACCGCGTACGCCTTCTCCTAAACCAATTCTGCTATCGATCACGAGCAGATGCCGGCACCACCAAAGCGGCGAGCAGGTCCCGCACAGAACAACCAGTGCATTTCCCTCCATATCGCAGATAATCGGCAACGAAGTGGGTGAAAGGATCAGCGCACCCCCTCCCAGAGAGAAAAATTTTGGATTCGAGGGCTCGCAGCAAAGATAAAATAGAAAAATTCGGCAGGAACAGAACGAGCGATCGGTCCAAGCAAAGCTAGGGCTTCCTTACCAAAGAGCGAAGCGATCGAACCGGTTCCAAGCGGATGATCCCCACTCCACGGCTGTGGCGTCGAGGGGGGAGGGGACTACGCCGACGCGTGCAGTTAGCTGGATCTGGATCGAGGAGGTCGCGCCGTGTTCGCGGGGGAGGGAGGGAGGGGAGGGCGGGTCGCGACTCGCGAGCCGAGCCAAGCCAACGGGAGCCGTTTCCTTCCCGGTCGGTGGCCTGCTGCGGGGAGGGTGGGTTGGGTGGACCCGGTTGGCGGCGAATGGACCAGGTCGAAGTCCAAAAGGCAAAGTGGGCTGCATATGGGCCCACATAACTTTAGGCCCATAATACTGATGATAGACATTGGCCCAATAAACCCAGTCCAGCCCAATGGGCCATACGTTTCTATCTCTTCCCTTCTCGTCGCACGGAGTTCCCGAGTCTTCTTCGCTCGCTGGTCTTCTCTTCTCGTCTCGCCACACCCGACGCTCGGCAAGGAGCGGCTGCGAGACTGCGACACAGCGGCAAGGCGGCGCGGCGAAGCGGCCAGGGAGATCTTCGCGGCGGGAAAGGTGTGCCTCTCTCTCTCTCTCTCTCTCTCTCTCTCTCGATGCCTAGGGGCTTAGGACAGCTGTTCTGTTCGTGCTCGATTTCCACCTGAGTGATTCACCGCGCGTGATTTGGTGGATTAGTCGAATGGTTCGTTGGATCGTGGTGTGGATTTGTGGAATCACGAGGGACAACGCGCTGCGTTGATGAGATCTCGCTTCAAAGTACTCTTGCATCTGCACTTTTGCAGAGGGATCGTGAGATCTGGTGCGATCTGATCCAGGAATCTGATCTCGTTGCGGTGAAGCAACAGGCAGGTGATGGCTTAGCCTAGCTCGTTGGATTTGTTCGTAGATATATGCTGGGTTAGTACAATTTTGGGTGGTATATGATCTGCAATTCCCCGGAGCCCCAACCGAGGCCAAGTCTGTGTACGGCTTTCTATATATTTGGATGAAAGGAGATCCACTTAGTCAGTTGCTAATTCACTTGCGGTCAGTTGTGATATGATATGTTTGTAATTGTCTAGTTTAAATTGAGTGAAAATCATGCAAGCTCTTATGAAAATAGTCCAATGGAATGGACGTGATCCAGGTAGTTGTATGATGCTTATGAGTAGTGCAGGATGTATTTGGAAATTCATTAGCTGTGGCCTTACTGTGCCCCAAATTTGAAAACTCCTCTTGACAATAGACCCCTGAATTATCAGAACAAGCCTTTCAAAAGAACATTTATCTGAACAGATAGCGTGCTGTACAGGTTGAATGTTCCCTAGCATCATCTTGAATAATCCACTGTCTGCACCTTAGTTGCAATTTGCTCCTGGTAGTCCACAGTGTGGTCAACTGGTCATATTTTCTTAGCCATAGTATACCACCCAAAGCTTTTTCATCTAGCTGTTTTGATACTCTACAACATCATCATTGAGCTGCAGGAAGTAGTAGTAGTATTTTTTTATCCTTTGCACCTTTACATGGACGATCGGTCTTATATATTGAGTGAGACATTCTTCAATTAATGCGAATATGATCAAATGACTGCAATTAAACTCACTTAATTGCTTTCTACATTTGTCAGAAAGATGCACTCCCTTTCTGTGTGATATTGAGTTATTGACTAATGATATCCCAATTCTTCATTGGTTTAGATATAATGGAACAAAGTTGTGGCCTCTACAGCTCAGAAAACATTGTTTTTGTTTTTCTACTTGCCGCATTTTATATTGACTACTGAGCAATATTCAAGATTCCTGGGTTATACTGTCAAGGAGCTTAGCGTTGTTCAGTTGTTGGAAGGTGTGGGTGTAGACCCTGACCACCTATTTCGTCTTACTTACAAAGCCACCTAGTTCCTCCTATATTGTTTGAGTTTTATGTTACCGGCTTGTAGTGTTTTGCACTGAACCTTCACATAGTTTCTAACCTTCTGGCCTCTGCTGGTATCTCTTGTTCTTCATGTTATTTCTATGCCATACTGTGTTCTATACCAATTCTATAAAATATTTCAAATTACTTGTTGAATATTACTGGTAACCAAAATCTGATCGTGATCTTAATTTCAGATGTTTGACGATCAAGACCTCGGCTTCTTTGCCAATTTCCTGGGCATCTTCATCTTCGTCTTGGTTATCGCATACCACTTTGTGATGGCCGACCCGAAGTATGAAGGAAACTGATGTCCACTCTGCTCAAGGAGATGTTACGATCTGCGGGCCGTAATAGGGCTATACTGTTAGTTAATTGTATTAAGATCACTTGGACATTTTGAGTGCATATCACGAGAGGTGGACATGCGGTTCCTGGCGTTTTGACTTTACCCAAGTTTTAATCTGCTGAATTAGTAAACCCTGGAGGATTCAAAAGGTTATTTGGGTACCGCAGTTGGTTTGCTGTTGCCTGGCCCTTGCATCGTGCCTTTTATGCTGCTCGTCGGATGCTTGCCAGGTTCTTATCAGTTTTTCTTCGTTTCAGTTTGTTGTTGGGCAGCCTTTATTGTTAGCCTTGGCTGCCCGAGCACCCGTGTGGCCCTCGTCGGTGCCACCCACACTGCTGCACACTTCTGCTCACGCTAATCCTCTGCGTCTCTCTTCTTCCCTTCCCTTTCTCTGTCCTCTTCCTCGGGATCGTGTCGTGTTCCTTTCTGTTGGCGTCTTGGCGACCATGAAGACAGCGGCAAGACAAGCGACAAGTCCGTCGACCCGCGGAGATGGCGTTGGGTTTGGGCTCGTCGATCGCGTCCTCAAGGTCGGCGGCGTCGTGGCCGTTCTCGTTCTCGCCGCGTCGGAATCGGCGTTGCAGCAGCTACCAGACAACTACAGGGTCGTGTTCGCGCGCCAAGCTCCGAGAACGATTGCGCCGTCGCCGTGTCGCCATGGCCGCGCGCGGAGAAGACCAGCGCTCCTGCAGCTTCCATGGTCACACAGCCCAATCACATCACCGGAAGCTCCAGGCGGCGGTGCGGGGGAACAATGAGGACGTGCTGGACGGCCTCGATGCCGTCCGGTCCGATCCTCCTCGAGCCGCCGCATAACACGTCATCCGGGTGTAAAATATTTTTTACACCGAAAAACCGAAGCGAATTTTCGGTTTAAACCGAATGCCCACCCCTAGCTGCGCCGGGTGTTCATCGACGTTGCGCCGGCTCCAGCCGGAGGCGCGTCGCCGTGGTTCAAGAAGCACTACCCGAGGGGGAGGCACGAGTTCGAGAGCGTGCGCCTGAGGACGCGGCGGCGTGGATCGGGGGTACTGGCTGGAAGGGAACGTGAGGGTAGGAGGACTACGTGGCGGTGAAGGCCGCGGAGGAGACGAGCGAGGAGTTGCCCCGGAACGGCGCCGCCGTCGTGCGACGCGTCGACGAGCTCTTCTTGGACTGCGGGGAGGACGACGGCAATGACTCAGGCCGGCGCCCGTACTGGCACTTTGGCAGTGACTGGCACTGTACGGGCGCCCGCGTGATCGGGGGCGTCGCCGTGCAGCAAAGGTGGAACGGCATGCTCAAGTAAAGAGAGTGAAAGAGAAATGGCCAAATGGGAACACAAGATTTCGGGTTCAGAAGTGTGCACGCGTACCAATCGATCCAACCATACCACAAGTCCAGAATACATCGTGAATACATCGCCAATTCAAGGGCTAAACGGGTGGACATTATTATGTGCATGATAAGTGCACAGTGCCTCCGTCCTCGACTCCTCGTTGCACACATCGTCGTCTACCCCCCGGTTGATCTGCTCCCGGCTGATGCTGCAGCTTGCATGTAGGAAAAAAAAAACGTCGAATACTTTTAGCACACCCTTGTCAGACCAACCCATGAGTCGAACGAGCAAGCCCACCCCAATAGATCTAAATCTTGAGGGGCATGAGGGCGACGAGCCGACGACCGTACCAGTCGCACAACACAGGGTGCGCAGGTAGCTCGCGTTGTGCGTGTCTCGTGTGCCGCGTGGTCGTCGTGAACGCCCACCTAGCATGCACCGCGAGACCTGGCCGCGAAGCAGCAGTCGCAGGGCGCTCTCGCTCACGTCAAAATGTAATAAATGCCATTGCTGGACGTGGACGGTAGCAGCAGCAGCTCGCGCGCGAAAGAGAACGAGCTAGGACGGGGCCAAGATTGATGGCACAATCCGACACCGTCGTCTTCTTCATGCTATCATGTATTCGTGTGCCTGCCAGCCGCAAGTGAGGTGAACACCACGACGATCCGCGTCAAAGCACCAGTCCCCCAGCTCGAGTCCAAACAAACTGCCTCAACTGAATGTCTCTGAATGCCAATGCCATGGCGTCGTTTCCACAACCGATCCACCAGCATCCACTCTTGTTTTCTCTACGAAAAGCAGCGAGGAAGGAAGGGACAGGCACGGGTGCGCTTTGGCACGCATGCGCGCGTCTACGGGGCGTAGGCTTGGTGTGCCGTCGCGGCGGTGTCCACCTTTGCCGGGGAGAGTTATTCCTCCGTGCACTTCTCTAGGAGCTTTAAGGATCCTATTCCTACCTAGGCGTGGCTCCTAGTACATTGCTCGGCTTTTACTGGGCATGTCATCAACGTTCTCGGCGAAGTCGGCAGTTCAATAACCCATCAGTCTGTTTACTGCTGTGGCATGTGGGAAATGGAACATAATCTAGAGGGAATTGGAAGAATTCATTGTCACAAGTGGTATTGATTGTGTGATCTCCCAACCATATGTTGTTTTATGCAATTGTTTGATCCACGGTATTGCCTTTCATAGTATTGGATTCCAATTTACCTGGTTTGTTGGTGATCGGTCGCGACATTAGATTCGAATTTAGCCAGTGCCTTTTCATAACATTGGGTTCCAATCTATTTGGTTCATTGCCGATGAACTGATAACATGTTGCTTTTTGCAAGAAAAAAAATATGAGAATGGGTAGTCACATGTTCTATCTAATACCGTGTACTCCTATACAACTACGTCGGCAAAAAAAAAAGACATTTTTTGTTGTTTCATGGTCAATTTCTCGTTATAAAGATATAATGCCAACATCAAACAACGTATCTGTTGAGATATACGTTACTCATTTAAATAAAAGATTGCGCCAGGTGTCATCTTGACTTCGGTGATTTCCATCTGCGCCGTATCAGCGACAAACCCTATTTTATATGTCAGCGGTCATACGAGTGATCAATCGACACGTTGCTTCTCCAATTTATTACGGATATAGTGGAGGATTTTACGTGTATCCTGTGCCCATCTATAGATGGGCTGGCTGTGGGGTGACGAAGGAAATAACCAAACCCAAAATCAGCCACTAAACTTATTGTGCCGATTATTGTCTAATCATTTGGTTTCACTCTACCTTAAACTCAAACGCCACTATAAAACCACCTAAACCCCCATTTTCCTTCTCTTCCGGTCTTCCCTTCTCTCTCTTCTCCTTTTTCATTTTGCCTTTCTTTTTGCCATTTTCCAAGACACACGCCGAGGGGAGACGGAGAGGGGGAGGGTTGGGGAGAGAGAGGGGGCTTTTTCTTCTTTATCTTGACACAGCCGAGGAAAAGAGTGGCAACCTTCAGCACCAAAGGAGACCAGTTCTTGCAGTACGAAGTACTACTCCGGTAGGAGGAGAGGAGGAGGAGGGCGCTGTGTGCCGCGATCTTGATTGATTGAGATGGGCATCCTGTGCTTTGGCGCTTCCTCCGCCCTGCTCTGCGAGGAGGACAGGAACAGCGTCCTCGGCCTGGGGGACTGCGACGGCGGCGGCGACGAGGAGCTCGTGGAGGTGGGGAGTGGTGTCGATTTCTCGGTCGCCGCCGGTGCCGTGTTTGGCACCGATGAGTTCGTGCGGGAGCTGTTGGAGAAGGAGACGGACCACCTTCCTCTGGAGGGCTATGCGGAGAGGCTGGAGCACGGCGGATTGGAGTCCACTTGGAGGAGAGAAGTCATGGATTGGATTTGCAAGGTAAAATAAAAAAAAAGGAAGAAGAAACACGAAATCTCTAGTATTTATTATATTACTAGTTCTTGCGTTTCGTTCCTTTTTCTCTGGTGGACAAATTGATTGATTTTAGGAAGGTAGTTGCATGCTTGCATTATCTGTTTTGACTTTGGGTGAACCCCATTTTTTGGCTCCGTGTCCTGTGGTCTGTTGCCGAATCGACCACCACGACTCCACGAGATAGCAATGAGCATGCCACCCCATTGCCCTTTCTATCTGGAAATTTTTGTTTTTAAGTATAAATTGACGAGCTTATGATCTTGTCTTCTCTCATGTGTGCCGCAGGCCCATTCCTTCTACAACTTTGGACCCCTCAGTCTTTACCTCGCTGTGAATTACCTGGATAGATTCCTCTCGTCGTGTATCCCAGTAAGAATCTGAACCTGTACATTGGTTGGTTTCTTACTGTGCCCAGTCTATCTCGCTGATGGATGCGTTTTTTTCTTAATTCTGGTTGTTCTCGTATGTTGTAGCATGATCAGCCTTGGACGAAACGGTTGCTATCAGTTGCTTGCCTATCTATTGCTGTCAAGATGGAGGAGACCGTGGCCCCTCATCCGGAGGACCTTCAGGTGAAGGAGAAATTGCAGCATTGTGGTATCAAATAACTGTTCAATGGTCGGTCAATGAAATTGCTAAAATGTGATTGCTGTACCATAGGTCTGCGATGTGAAGCCTGTCTTTGATGGAAAGATTATTGGGAGGATGGAGCTTCTTGTCATGAAAACTCTGAATTATAGAATGCAGGCTGTGACCCCATTTGCTTTTCTCAGCTACTTCTTGGACAAGTTCAGTGAAGGGAAGCCACCGAGTTTTGCACTGGCTTCACAGTGCGCCGAGATCATAGTTGGCACTCTGAAAGGTTTATTGACCTTAGCCCTGTCGCTTGATCATATGATGGATTCATTTACCTGCATTGCCAATGGCAGCATGTTTTGTTGTACTGACTAGAACGTCTGTGCGCTATGGTTTACAGGCTCTACATTCTTGTCATTCAAACCATCTGAGATTGCTGCGGCGGCAGTGCTAGCAGCAGTTTCTGCGAATCAGGTTGTTGGCTTTGGGAGTGTTCTTTCTGCATCAGACATCCCCGTAAATAAGGTGAGTTTCGTTTTAACATCTGCAAAGACTGATCAATGCACCATTGCCATTTACACCGTTTCTAAGTGTGAAGTCTGCATCTTCCATTTCCAGGAGATGATTGCTAGATGCTCTGAGCTAATGGAAGAGTGGGCATTGGTGAAGAAGAGAGGACACATCACTGGAAGCTCTTCAGTGCCACAGAGCCCGATTGGTGTGCTGGATGCAGCATGCTTCAGCTTTAGGAGTGAAGAACCAACTATAGAATCATCAGAGTCAAACACCAGTGGTAACAACAGCAATCAGGTTTCTACTCAAGCTACCAAGAGGAGAAGGCTAAGCATTTCACCAATCTGATTAGAGCATATACCATACATAAATCCATTGGCAGCTTCCTATTGTGTGCTTATTTATGCTGGGATCATCGTAACCTCAGAGCTCATCAAGGTAACAAGTGGTGGTACAGAAGGATCCAGTGAAGCATTGTAACAAACTGAGGATGATGGCAGTAATAAGTTAGTACCAACTTCTTGATCTCTGAGAAGAAAGAGGTGAGGAGGAAGCTTCTTCCTCTTGCAATTTTGTAATTCCTTACCTCACCTTCCTCTGTTTTTTTTTTTCAATTTTGTTCGCTATCCAAAGGCATCTGCGGGAGATCGTTGTGGATATGAGATTGGAGATGTGAGGATGACAGAGAAATCAACAAAAAAAATTCATTTCTTTGTTCTTTGCTAATATATATTAAAAAGAACTTTTTGAGAAATCCTATTACTCCTTCCTATTACTCCTTCAATTTATTTTTCAAGTTATGCTGATTTATCAATGCAGTCTCTTATGACTGGGTTTGTTTGAGTGCTTGTCTGTGGTACTTGTCCATGCCTCATATTTTAGCGAAGAGAACATATCGCAAGTACAAAATCTTGGCATGGCTCTGCGCAAAGCTGTTGTTTGTTAGTGAGATGGAAGAGAACAAGGGACAAGCAAATGCCTCCCCTCTCCACAGAAAAAGAAGCCACCAATAGTCATGGCAATGAAGAATAAACAGCAATGTGACTTGTACCTAGAATATCTGTCGATGTTTTGATTCTTATGTGAGGTTTTTGTCCCTTTCCTCTGAACAGCTTTGCAAACATACAACAGAAGGAAAACATTGTCATCTTATGAACTTCCAGGATTACATCTGGAGTCTTGCCAAATATCAAATCAGTTATGTCATCCTCAACTATTAAACATATTATATATGCTGATTCATCTCCATAGGAAACTCAAACCATCATTGTTTAGTCTAGAAGAACAGTGTTCAGGAACAGACCAGTAGGATCTGTTACTGGAATTTTTGTCATCACAATTGCTAATTGAAGTGATGAGGGTAGATTGACTCAATAAATTCACCTCAAAACGGGAAATTGATTGGAGTGTAGCTCTTTTTTTTAGTCCTCGGCAACCCCTGGGAGCGAGCTGTTCAAGGAAATGAATTTGGGTCAAGTAGGGCTGGCTGCTGAGACCTGAGAGGCCGCTGGCCAGGCTGCAGCCATGACAGCAACTGCTTTTTACATGCAATGGCACTGGGGGCCTTACCTGCAATGGTCTGTGTGCTGTGAGCCAGAGATTAACACGGCTGCATGTTTCTCATGAAGTTCCTGAAACTGGCCAGAGTACCAACTAAAAGATCAATAGAGTTGAATATAAGACCTAGAAATTGCATTGAAACATGGCTAACACATACCTCATAGTTTTTTTGGAAAAGTCTATTTTTCACCCTCCAACTATTACAAAAGTGTGATTTTCAATCTACAAATACAAAACCGGACACTAAAGACCCTCCAACTATCCAAACCGTGCAAAATTAGCCCTTTGGGTGGTTTTGAAGGAGGTTTTGTATTTTCCAAAAAAATTAAAAAATAATTTTGTATTAAAAAATTCATAACTAATTTATTTTGAACTAGAAAAATTAGAATGTGGTGCAATGTTTTTCTAAAAATGTGACCTACATGTTGGTGCACCATTATAAGTTATTTGCATATTATTTATTTTTATTCTAATTATTTTTGGAAAAACAATAAGACACTAGTAACATAAATATATAATGCCCAAATAACATTAAATAGTGTGCCAATAGGGTGGTTATATTTTAAGAGAACTTTTCACACTTATTTCATATTTTTTGGGTCCAAAATGAATTAGTTATGGTTTCTTAAAGTTTAAATAATATTTCTGCTATTTCTAGAAAATCCAAAACTACCCAAAGGGCCAATTTTGCATGGTTTGGATAGTTGGAGGGCCTTTAGTATCCGGTTTTATAGTTTGAGGTTGAAAATCAGACTTTTATAATAGTTGAAGGGTGAAAAATAGACTTTTCCCTAGGTTTTTTTAAGGCATTTCGGCTAATTAGTTGCAAGTTGTAGCTGTATCATCCACTTCACCACATCCTTTTGCACAGTAACTAGTGAAAGTTCAGCATGTGTATGGACATCGATCAGACGATCACTACACTAAGTACAAGCCTTAAAACATTCTGTTCGGCTGCTTCGGCACTCGGCAGTTTGTGCGTACATGTGAGCTAACATACATTAGCATTTTTTTTTAACACAGCATCTTGTCAGGTGATCGGGATTGATGCATTGAGAGTTGAGACCGATATGTTCGTTTTTAGATAATGGGAACAGAAGAAAGTACCCGGCTTTGACCAACCGAAATGTTCAAGCCTGACACCAGAATAGAAAGAGTTTTTTCCCCCTCACTAAACAGCATTGAATACTCTGAATTTTGCTGATACAGTAAGTGCACATATATCCATATACTCTGGAAGGCAAACTGCTACCGATCGGGATAGACCCAAAACGTGATTGGCAAATGCTTAAGACCCTAACTTAACAAATCCTAGTCAATTATGGTTCCTGACTCATCTGGTTAGCAGGCGATCGAGTGGAGAGCAGTAGTATATTGCATGCTGCAAGGCGGCACCAACACCACTGAATTGACTAGCTTGAGCGTCGAGCCGATTGATCGATCAGTGCATAAAAACCATGCTGTCGTTGTTCTTCAATGCATCATGCCAAATTAAACCAGATGCTTTGTTATCACTAATCTGCTAAGTACTATAACCATGGGACACGATCCTAGGATTCTCTTGCATGTACAGATACAACAAGGTAGAAAGAGAACAAGAGCTGTATCGGGTGTATCCTCTTGTCTCGCAGACCTTTACTTGCGCACGGGCCGGGGTGGTCCTCTGAAACCTGAATGGCTTGGATTGGAGGTCCAAGATTCAGAACTTGTTTTCCCCCAGAGTATTTGATATGGCGTGTTGCTCGATGCTGCTTTCAAGGCGCAGTCCCGTGCACGTCCTTTGCTTGTCGTCGATCAGGCATAGCATCAACGATCGTTAATGTTTTCGGTTTCAGTTACCATCTCCGCAAAGAAACGATTTCCACATGCAATGGAATCCATTTGAATCGAAGGGACAAGGAATGATCTCCAGCAATCCAAAATCGACGAAATTTAACCCAAAATTTTGTCTTCTCGATCAGGGTAAATTCAGATGCCGCAGCGATTCGATTTTTTCAGGAGATGAGAAGAAACAGCTAGCAGAGCGGCCGGCCTGCATGCACGGTGGCTCTTCTCTGTAGATAGCGTGTCCCGACGATGGCAACGTGCTGGCAAAGACGTCGCTTGGCTGCACTCGGTGCGGCCGATATGTGTTGACGGGGACGTGTCACATACTAGGAGGTACACTATATATGTGCACAAAACCAAAAGGAGCAGGAAGAGGGCCAACGCGCAAGCGTCCAACGTGGAAAAACCTGTGTGTTCCCTGGCATCACGCTACACCGAGGCAGGCTACCACCCGGGCATCTCTCTCATTGCTAATGCCTGCCTCTGTTACCGTGTCGCGCCGTGGCTCGCACTCTTTCGTAACGGACAAAAAAAAGGAGTGTCTTGTTACATATATACTCGTATACGCTACGCAGCTTAATGTACAGTGCTGCTGGTAGGCTCTCACTCGGGGGTTTCAATGTGTGAAGTGTCTAGTACTGTGCGCCACAGTTTTAGTACACGAATCGCGAGACGACGCAGGAGTCTTGTGGCTGGCTTTGTGAATGAATTTGTGTGACGATCCTGCCTGCCTGCGGCCTGCCTTTGCTGCCTGCCTGCCTGCCTGCCTCGGATATCGGCCGAAAGAAAGATAGAGTTGGTTAGTTTTTGACGTGCCGAAAGGATCCAAAGCTTGGTTGCCCCCAGTCCATCGCCCCGTCTTTGCTCTCACTTGCTCGTCGCCTTTTGATGCAGCAGCTAGCTACTCCGCGCCCTGCACGAGGAGGATGGAGAGATGATTAGCGCCGGTGACGACGCGCGCGGGGCGTGGCAATCATCGCGCACCCCCGCGCCGCGCTTGTGTGCGGCCTCGTACGTGCTCGTGGCGTTTGTACGTGTAGGCAGGGAGGGACCTGGCCGTCATGGCGGCCTGGTGTGGTGGGTGCGCGCCGCCGGGTGGGTGTGTTTTATGGCTCGTGACGAGATTAATGCGTGTGTTTGGGTGAGGCCGTTGTTGTCTGGTGCGGCGACCTGTTTTGTTTGTTGTGTGGAATCGTCTCGGTCGATCGCCTCGTGAGGAGGCGTAATGCGATGCAACCACCACCCCACCGGGCACGGCCGGCCTTGCTCAAGAGATTCGGTCGTGTTCGATCGATCGCCTTGTACCAAAGGCAGGGAGGAGGCCACACACAGCATCCGCCTTGTTTGAGTCTTCCTCCCTCTCAAGTCTCAAATAAAACGCCGTCGAGAGGACTAACAAATTAAACCGATCGACCTGGCGGCATATGCAGAGATGCAGCTCGTGACGGGAATAACGTGATGCAGCTACCACAGCGGTCGGCCGGATCGGGATCGCCGACTACTTGCACATGTGTGATTCATGCATGCCGATCGATGAAACACGCACCTCCGACCGGTCCGTACCCTTGTTCCGTGCGATGCGGCGTATGAGAGGAACGAAATGGATCGGAGCTGGGTCGTGTCCACTCGTGAGGGGGATGGATCGGACCTGGTTGGGTTTGGGTTTCAATTTGGCCGTGTACTTGCCCTGCCCCCTGCGCGCGCGCTGCCAGCAGCAGTTCGCCGGCCTCGCGTACGCACGTCCAGCGTGTTCAGCAGGTCCCCCCTGTTGGACCGAGCCGAGCCGTGTTCAGCGTGGTTGAGATATGTGCTGTGTTCTGATTGGAAGTAAAAAATACTTTTTCTAGATGAATAGTGCCTTAGGAAGCGTGTTCTGTGAGTGAGATTAATAGAAAAAACTTGTTGAAGAAGCACTTTTTCCTGAAACTGAACAAAGCCATGATGCTTGCACGTGAACAGCACAGCCAGCAGTGTCTCTGCTGTTCTGCACTCTCTGCCGCAGAGTCTGCAAGCGCAACAGCGGCATGCAAGCTAATCACCCGTGCGTCAACAACAAAGATAACGGCGTTCCAGAAGTTTTTTTTTTTACTCTACTATTTATCTCTCTTAGAAAACACGCTTCTTAGAAAAGTTCCTCTTTAACTTATTTCAACTTTCCTATTTATCCCTCTCGCAGAATACGCTTCCCAGAAAAAGTTCTTTACCTTCCCTCCTAGCTATACACACCCAACAACAAACACAAGCCGAAACAAACAACAGTACGAAGCGAATTGGCCCAGGCCCGTCGAGGAAGGCCCAAATCGCCCCCCAGGCCCGTCTCTTGCCACCGCCTCACCCTATCACTAGGGTAAGCATGGCCCATGGTCCAAAATACGTCTACCGATCGAAATTGCACCCGTTTCGGATTGAAGCCCAAAAATTCAGAGCCCATTTGCTGCAAACCCCAATCCAAAGCCAACCGACGTCCAAGCTATTGGCCGTGTTTAGTTCCGGAAGATCTTTTGGACTCTACTATTCATCTCACTCAGAAAACACGTTTTCAAAAAGTTCTCCTTTAACTCCTTTCAACTTTTCTATTCATCTCTCCCACAGGACACGCTTTCCAGAAAAAAATCTTTTTCTCCCCTCCCAACTAAACACAGCCATTTAATTTAAGGTTCCTCTCAAAAAAAAGAGAGAAAGCTATTTAATTTACGGTTTCTTATTATCGCAGGATCTGGAGGAACAAACACACCAACGAGAAAACAGACCCGGCCGCCTTATTATCTTTCGCCGCCATGGCAACGAAGGCATCGACGACTCTCCTGCGGGCTGCCCGTACATCATCACTCGCATCCTGCGCCGCTGCTGCAGCCGCATCTCGCGCTGCTGCGATGGCATCCCGCGCAGCGCGTGCGGCCGCCGGCCGCCGCAGCCGCAGACGTCGCTCGTGCTGCCAGACCAAGCTTGGATCTCAAATGCCACCAGAGACGCTCAAATGACGCCTTCTTTAACAGCGCTGATTACATGCACTCGCCAGGTAAACTAACTCCACCCCACACTTTTCTCTCCTTTTTTTTTGGTTGAAATCAACCCCGCCCTCTTCCTCTTACTATTTCTATAAAATCAAAAACCACCTTCAAAACCGGTTACATGGTTTGGATAGTTGGGATGGGGTTCAATGTCTGGTTTTGTAGTTGTGGTTTGGAAATGAGACTTTTGTAACAGTTAAAGGGTGAAAAACGGATCCATCCATCTCAAATTCATTGTGGGTTCTTGAATTATTCATGTTGCAGGGGTCCTAGTTTTCGTAGGCAACTAATGATGTGTTTAGATTTTACGAAAAGATACTCAGAAAAACACTGTAGCATTAGCTGAGAAACGTATTTTTGTGAGAAAGGAATAGTGAAAAGTTCGAATGAATGTGAACAAATTGAAATGAATAGTCTGAACAGGGCCTAGCTCTTATGAAACTACGTACAGATGATTCTAATACTCCAATGGACAAGGACCTTAATCGGATGAAGCTGTTTGGGCCTTGTATGAGCGTTGGTGCAAGGCTTTCAACAAGAAACGTGACCATGCCGAGATGGTTCGCCGGTTCAAAATATTCAGATATTACGCAGAGGACGTGCACAGATGCAACAACTATGTTCCTGCAGATCCAAAGAAAGCAGCCATTTGGCTGAAGAAAACAAGGAAGGCCAGATTACTTATTTCAAAAGGCACAGATGTGTCACACTTAGAAGAGTGTCATCTGCCAGTGATGTTAGGTCCATTTGCCGATGGGGGAGATCCTTTTCTTCATGTATGTGATTATGATCTTTTAAAGGATCTTGAAAAGAGGGAAGTAAGCCTTGCTTCTAAATATGTTAGGCCAGTCTCAATGGAGTTTCATGGCATTAAATTCACTGCAACATCAACAGTACTGACATGGCAGGATAATTAAGAGGGGGAGTTTCATGGTATGTGAGGGGAGTGTCATCACCATAAAACTCCTGTGGCACAGTTAACTAGTTTTCAGTCTAGGTAACTGTGTCCATGAAACCCCTACTAAGACTGGCCTTACAACCAAGTAGTATATGCTTAAACTAGGGAAATCCTTACCTTGAATGCATTTAATATTGTCGTGCTTTTCACCACACATGGGGTGTGTGGTTTTCTTTATTGTTGTGATGTTTGGTCCTATTGAGGCTACATTACTTTGTTAATTACGATTGTGACTATTTGGTGTATTCGTGCATTATTAGCATGGTTTGCCTGTGGATTTCCTTGTTATACATATTGTCGTGCTATATGTATTGTTTCGATCATTCATCTGGATCTTTCTTTATTAACTTATATAATGGTTAGGTATGAATCCAGAATAGAATATATAGGGGGTGCAAGGCAAGTTTAGAACAGTATACTATACGGCCTCGCCGCGCGCCAATGTGCTTGCAACCAAGTTATGGCTCGTGTTCGATCGCCTTATACCAAAGGCAGGGGGGCCACAGCATTATCCGCATTGAGTCTTACTTGCAGTCAAATAATAAACGGTGGCGAGAGGAGTAACAAACCGATCGACCTGGCGCCATGCAGATGCAGCTCGTGAAGGAAATTACGTGACGCAGCTACCACAGCGGTCGTCCGGACCGGGATCGATCACCGACTACTTGCGCACTGATTCATGCGTGCCTGAGCTGAGCATGGGACATGAGCTGCAGATGAGCCGATCGATGAAGCATATATATGCACCTCCGATATGTCCGTACCCTTGTTCTGTGCGATGCGGCGTACTATGAGATAAACTAGATCGGAGCGGGGTCGTGTCCGGCCGTCACATTTACTACTCGTGAGTCGTGAGGGGGTGGATAATGTTCACAGCCACCAATTGACAGGGGCCGATGGATCGGTCCTGCATGTTGGGTTTGGGTTTTCAATTTGGCCGTGTACTTGCCTTGGCCCCTGCTGACCTAGTGATCGGTGTGACTGCGCCGACCTCACGTACGCACGTCCAACGTGTTCAGCAGGTCCCCCTGTTGGACCGAGCCGAGCCGTGCCGTGCTTCGTCGCATTGAGATGAGAACTGCCCCCCTTGCTTGCAAGTGAGCAGCACAGCAGTGTCTCTGCGGTTCCGCACTCTGCTATTTTGCAGCAGGGTCTGCAAGCACAACAGCGCCATGCAAGCTAATCACCCGTGTGCGTGTCGGATGTAAACAAGCCCAGCCTCTCTCGTCGTCGGTAATACGAAACGAATTGGACCAGGCCCGTCGAGGAAGGCCCAAAGCCCCCAAATTGAAATCCTTTGTGCTCGCAACCCAAATGAAATTCATTGTGCATTCTTGAATTATTCATGTTGCAGGGAGTCCTAGTTTTCGTAGGTAACTAACACTTGAAACTACAGATGATTCTAATAATCCAACGGACAAGGACCTTGAATCTGATGAAGCTGTCTGGGCCTTGTATGAGCGCTGGTGCAAGGCTTTCAACAAGAAACGTGACCATGCCGAGATGGTTCGCCGGTTCAAAATATTCAGATATAACGCAGAGGCCGTTCACAGGCACAACACCTATGTTCCTGCAGACCCAAAGGAAGCAGCCATTTGGCTGAAGAAAAAAAGGCAGGCCAAATTACTTATGTCAAAACGCAAAAGTGTGTCACACTTAGGTGACTGCTATCTGCCAGTGATCTTAGGTCCACTTGCCGATGGGGGAGATCCGTATCTTGATTATTGTGATTATGACCTTTTAGAGGATCTCGAAAAGAGGGAAGCACACCTTCCTAAAGATGTTACAACGAAGTAGTGTAGCTGCAGAAAAACACTGCAGCTAAGTCCTATGAAGTGTATTTTGTGTGAGAGAGGAATAATATGAATAGAGAAAAGTGAGAATAAATAGTGTTAAGTTTGTAATCCGAAACAGAAATCTCAGACCTTGAGTGCATTGTGGATTAGCATGGTTTGCATGTCGATTTTCTTGTTACATATTTTCGTGCTATGTGTATTGTTTTGATCATTCCTTTGGATATTTCTTTATTAATAACTTATATAATGGTTATAGTGTATGAAGCCAGAATAGAATACAGAGGGGGTGCAAGGCAATTTAGAACAGTATACATATGCAAATTTTGACTGATGTGCTTCGCTCAATCTTCCAATAGAACCGATCCAGCCCAGGAACGGTTCAGGAGTGAATCCACTTTCTTCACTCAATCCAGACTGGTTTCGTTGATTCGACTCCTGGATTTGATGTTGGACACTCAGGTGAGTTTAGATTCACCAACTTTTCCCAAAAAAACACTATTCATCCAACTTTTCTCTATTCATCCATCTCACAGAACACGTTTCCCAGCGCGACCTACAGTGTATTTTTGGGTGCTACAGTGCATTTTTCCCCTATCTAAACACGTTTCCCAGCGCGACCTACAGTGTATTTTTGGGTGCTACAGTGCATTTTTCCCCTATCTAAACGGGGCCTCAATGGTTCGGTTGAACAGGAACACTGGATGCATTTTGGCACAATGGACCATGGCATCAGTTGCATGGTTGAAGTAAACAATCATTCAAAAAACCATGGCAGACCAGGCCAATATCCAGACATTGAAAAAGAAGTTTTATCTCCAGCAAGCACGATTTCCCAACACAGACATATGACATTCAGAGCACATCACTATTTGAGCAGCAAGCACTATTTCACCCACAAATGTCTGCAGCATATAAATAGCACATTATGACAACACAGACATTTGGCATTGAACTCCAGAAAGCATGATTTCCCAGCATATAAATCTTCCATTGTATATATTGTTGGCAGGATCAAATTCTCCAACTTCTCCACTGTCATTGCTTTCATCACCTGAAGTATCATAATCTTACGAACTATCAACAGGATATGTCCATACATGGCTACTAGATAAACGCATTTCAAGTTTTATCCTAGTCAACAGTCAATAGCACCTAAAAGAGAGACCATATTACAATAAGATATAAAGGTGTTATCAGCAAGATAACAACACAAACATGGCTACCAGATAAACGCATTTCATGTTTTCTCCTAGTCAGGCCACATTTGTCAAGCAGCGATTCTGTCTGGTGTTTCCACCCAACAGGTGACACAACTCCAGTCTTGGTACTTCCCACTGCAATAATTTTTCTTAACAAAAGAATAGCTTCCAAATGAATTTGCAAATTCCTTTAGTTTTTTTTACTAAAAAATTAAGACTTAAAAATAAAAACACCCCCTTAGCGTGAAAGGATCACATTTCAGGAAAACTAAAATGCATGTCGAGGAAACAGAAAAGTGTAAATGACAAACCTGTTGAATCGTGTGACAAAGAGAATCATTAATCAATAACTGTATCTAGCCTCCACAATTCTAAAGTGCCAGTAATTATAACTATCCAAATCCAATAAACCAAGTAGAGAACATATGCTGAAGTGTTGGGCCCAGTGTCTCTGCTTTGAGCAAAGTCATCACTCGATACAGATGTGCGGCATAAATGGATCCTAGTTTCTATCACGCCTTTCAAGATTATAGTAGCCAAAAATGTTATATTGAATCTTGTATAGTGACCCTCAGTAAAAAAAAAAGGAGGACGGTGAAAGCAACGGCACTCAGAGGGTGTTTGGATCCATGGGCAAGAGCAAAAAAGAGCAAAAAATTTTCCCTCAAGAAAAAGATGGCAAAAGTTTTGCCATTAGGGGTGTTTGTATCCAATGGCAAAACTTTTGGCAAATGGCATCTATTTTGCCTTTCTTTTTGCCATTTGCCTCCAAACACCCCCTTGGCAAAAGGGCAAAAGGATAATTTTTTGCCCATTTGCTCACTTTTTGGGCCACTTTGGAGGCAAGAGTTTTTTGCCATCTATTTTTGCATTTGCCCTTTTGCCTAGGGGGTGTTTGGAGGCAAATGGCAAAAAAAAGGGCAAAATAGTTGCCATTTGCCCATGGATCCAAACACCCCCTCAATTAAAAAGAACAGAAGCATCTTTTATACCAGATATTCTATAAGCTGTCTAACAGAACATAATTGATAGAGCGAAGAGTAGCTATTCTTCAATAGCATAATTCATCTCAACTAAGAAATAAAAAGGCCCACACAAGGATCTTCTGTTCCTCACAAAATCTAAGGAGTACATCCACAGTCACAGCAGAAAGCTCCAAAACAGATCAGGGATGAAATAATATCTGAGTGCTTAATTAATCGGATGACAGATACAGTACCAAATCAAGGGGAAATAAGCAAGCAAAGACCTGGATACCACAGTACAGGATACTGAGCATGGTTCAACAATGTGATGATAGGATACATTGTTAAGCACTCGAAGGTGATTGCCACCACATTAGTGCTAATAATCATTCATACACATACATGATTACATAATGATAGGTAGAGTTACTAAGCTAAAAGACAACCATGAGTGTACTCAACAGCCAAGAACCAACCGAAAATACCACAACATCAGAATGATGCAATACAGCCGCAACTCTTATTGAAGACTAGGATCTGAAACGATCAGAAAGATCACTAGAACTGCACCATGACCACCCAAGCAATAAGATTACTATTTCTCATGTGCCAGTGATTCCGAGAACAAGGGAACATATGGAATAAGCGTATCGCAAGTATCTCCAAGATCACCAATAACACACACATCCCTGGTATCCATGTCATAAGACGGTAGTGTGCAGCATTCCCCTGATAAAAAGAGCATCAGATTACGCTCAGGGTGGATACATCCCATTATGATGGAAGGAAGCATGCTTTAATGCCCATTCCTCACTGGCGTGGTCAAGTATCCAGATTGATAATTTAGTGGTGGGAAGATTATCTATAATTGTGACATGCAACCGCCCCTGGGACAGATCAATGATTTCAACAGAATATAATGAGCGGAATGGCATATCAATGACCCTCCATGTTTTCCCATCCACGTCAACTGCAACCACTACATGATCCAAGGCAACCATATACAGCATGCCATCAAGAAAGACGCTCCTGGAAATAGAATCACTGTTCATCCAAATCTCAGAGCCACACGGTTTGTAACTCCAGAGTCGAGTTTTTGATGAGTAGATATCAACCCCAAGGACAATTCCCTCCACATTATCTGCGGCACCACCTGAATCAATATCAAATGCGAAGACATGGAAGTGGGAGGAGATGGCCGGGTCAAACCCCAGGCGAACTATCGTCGGGGGCTTGTCGGACCAGCGCGGTGAGACTGGCACATCCACCCATTTATCGGTGGCAGGGTTGACGACAATGTAGGTTACCGGAGCACCGGGCTGGTAGTAGCTGCAGAGGACAAGGCCATTGCAGGAGAACAGCAGCTGGAGGTAGTCACAGTCAGGGTTAGGCAGGAACGAGAGTGAGGGGTGGATGAAAGGGGGCCTTCGATCCCGCGATGAGACATTGACGAAATGGCGAGCCGACTCCGGGTAGCGGTTGCCGTCATGGCTGGCGAAGAAGAAGCCGACGAGGCTCTGGGGGAGCTTCCGGCGGTGGTCGGGGTGGGAGATGAGCATGGACCAGCCCCTGGAGACGCACCTGAAGCGGCAGAGCGACTTGTAGGGCACGCGCGAGAGGATCTCAACGAGGAGGTCTTCCGTGAGCTCGGACGCCGGGTTCCGCCGCTGTCTCCCTCCCCGCTTCTTGCGGCCGGAGCGCCCCGCCATTGCCGCCGCGCGGAGACAAAAAGCAAATCAATCTGCTCTGCAGAAAGCAAGAGATTAAAAACCAGTGCCTGGTTGAAAGGGGGAGGAAGAAGAGCTCAGCTGCGAGACGAGCGGACCAGAGAAGGCCGGGATGGAGAACGGCCGCATAACGCGGCGGCGAGGGTTTGTTCCGCCGAGCAGGCGCCGGCGGCGAGGGTTTCCTTCTTCGGCTGCTCGCTGGTGTCTGTCTGGTTGGGCTGGCGGAATTCTCCCCAAGCCCCTCTTTTAACGGGCTAATTCCTTGGCCCATAACGCCTAACTGGGCCATGGGCTATGCTCGCTGGCTGTCGCTGTCAGTTCGAGCTCGTGCCGGCGTCCTCTGGCGGCGGCGCCAACCTCGCTGTCCCCGCAGCCCGCACCGGCGACTCGCCGCGATGACAAGGCGCCCGGAGCCCCGTCTCGTCCGGTCTCTCGCCACCGCCACCGCCTCACCCGCCGCTCCAGTCCCGCCCCAGGCCTCCAAGCCGCCCCGCGCTGCCGCGCCTTTCCTCGCCGTGCTCCTGCGCCGGGGCCGCGCGGCCGCGGCGTTGCTCCTCAACCGCCACCTCCGCGCGGCGCCCGCGTCGGAGGCACGCTCCCTGCTCTCCGCGCTCCCGGCCGTCCGCGACGCCGTCTCCTACAACACAGTCATCTCCGCGCTATGCTGCCGCAGCGGGGGCGACCTCCCCGCGGCGCTCGCCCTCCTCCGCGACATGTCGCGGGAGCCCCACCCGGGCGCCCGCCCCAACGCCGTCTCCTACACTGCCGTCATGCGGGGGCTCTGCGCCGCGCGCCGCACGGACGAGGCCGTCGGCTTGCTCCGGGACATGCAGGCCCGCGGCGTCCGCCCCGACGTCGTCACGTACGGCACCCTCATCCAGGGTCTGTGCGACGCCTCGGAGGTCGACGGGGCCGTGGAGTTGCTGAATGAGATGTGCGCGAGTGGTATCGAGCCGGGCGTGGTTGTGTACAGTTGTCTGCTGCGTGGGTACTGTAAGTCCGGACGGTGGCAGGACGTTGGCAAGGTGTTTGAAGAAATGTCCCAGCGGAGGATTGAGCCGGATGCTATCATGTTCACTGGTTTAATCGACAGCCTGTGCAAAAAGGGGAACACAAGAAAGGCCTCGAAGGTGAAGGACATGATGGTGGAGCGGGGTTTGAAACCAGATGCAGTGACATACAATGTGCTGATCAATGTACTGTGCAAGGAAGGATTGATGAGGGAGGCGATGACTCTAAAGAAGGAGATGCTAGAGAAGGGGGTGACGCCAACTATTGTGACATACAACATCCTGATCAGAGCTCTTTCTGGCGTGCTCGAGATGGATGAGGCGATGGGGTTGCTTGAGGAGATGATCCAAGGAGATATTGCGCTTGAGCCTGATGTGATTACGTTCAGCTCAGTTATACATGGATTATGTAAGATCGGACGGATGTTCCAAGCAGTCAAAGTTCGTGAGATGATGGCTAACAGGGGGTGTACGTGTGACTTGGTGACCTACAATTGTCTGATTGGTGGGTTCCTTAGGGTCCACAAGGTTGAGATGGCTATGAAGCTAATGAATGAGCTGGCCAGTTCTGGATTGGAGCCTGATTCATTCACCTATAGCATTCTGATAAATGGATTCAGTAAGATGTGGGAAGTTGACCGTGCGGAGAAGTTTTTGTGTGCAATGAGACAAAATGGGATAAAGCCTGAGCTAGTTCACTATATTCCTTTGCTTGCAGCTATGTGCCAACAGGGAATGATGGAGCGGGCTACAATATTGTTCAATGAAATGGATAAGAACTGCGGGCTTGATGTTGTTGCATATAGCACAATGATCCATGGTGCATGCAAATCTGGGGATACGAAAATTGCCAAACAACTACTTAAAGATATGATTGATGAGGGCTTGACTCCTGATGCTGTGACATATTCCATTCTAATCAATATGTTTGCAAAATTAGGAAACCTAGAAGAAGCTGAGACGGTGCTTAAACAGATGACAGCAAGTGGCTTTGTGCCTGACGCTGTTGTATTTGATTCATTGATCAAAGGTTATAGCGCTGGAGGCCAGATAACCAAAGTCCCGAGGTTGATACATGAAATGAGAGTCAAGAATGTAGCTCTTGATTCAAAAATAATCCGTACTATTGTCACTTTGCTGATGGAAAGCAATGAAGGTAAGAAATTATTGCAAGAGCTGCCTGAAGAACTACTGCAAGGCCAACACCATCTCGTCCCTGGAGTTCATGAACTCACTATATAAATCATTCCCTACCCTTGAACCTGGTTTTACTGGATAAACAATCCATGCTCTGGTGTTACTGGATAATCCAATTTATGCCTAAGTTTGAGATTCAGGCTCAGTTCACTTCACTGTACGGCATTTGTTAACTTTGAGGAGCCGCTTACCCTACATTTGCTGGTAATGGTACTGCTGGGTCCAAAAAAGTTGCTTACCACACATTTATTTCTGAGTTTTCATATGTTGGTTATATCATTTAAGCAAGCTGCTGCTAGTTGTAATTATTTAGCCTGGGACAAACTTGTTGTGAAAACCATCGGAAAGAATCCTAGGAAAACTCACGCAGGAGTGCAAACATACTTTCTGTACATTTAATCCTCTGTCTTCCTGTTCTTATTCTCCAGTATGAATATGAAATTTTGGTCTCAGAGAGTTTTCTGGAGATGTTTACACTTGGCAAGATTTCCATGACTCTCTGGCATGTCATTATGTAGACTTGCATTTGCTTGGGTGTACTGATTCGCAGAAAGAAGATCTGGACAGCCTCATGCAGCTTTTGTTGGTATATTTGGGGGTGATGCAAAAAACTTTGAGGGATGTTTGGTCCAGTGCGGCGGCTAGGCTCGCGGAGTTTGTTAGCAGAGCAAGAACTGGCAGCGTGAGGCTTTGACTGCCCAGAACGAATCGAACAACATCAGATCCTTCTGCAAATTATTAGATGGATTGTGTGCAAAAAGGGCCATGTCGCATGCAAATTCTTTAAGCTTTTTTTTTTAGCAATATGCAAATTCTATAAGCTGAAACAGAAAGGGCAATGTTGCATGCAAAACAAACAAAACCCCCAGGTGGCCCAGGTGGAGTCCTCTCCATAACATAACAGGTAACTTTTCTGGCCCAGAAACTGTTCGAATCCTTGTTGGGCTCGGCCGACAGTTTCCGTCCTCCTCCTTGTGCTCTACTGTACTGCTCTGTCTGTTCGAGCACGACAGAACGCGCGCCGGGGATCGAGCTCGTGTCCGTCGATCACCATGTCGTCCAACACAGCAACCTCCTCCGATTCCGGCGATCATCGGCGACGAGACAGTTCGTCCCCCCTCCCAGAGTGTGTCCTACTCGTCTCCAACACCTCCATCGTCAAGACGTGTCCTTGCCGGAACGCCACGACGGCCGCAACCGTCACGAGCAACAGCCTGCCCATCGAGGTGTCCTTGGAGCTAGCGCCGCCGCCGCTCCCCTCCACCCTCGCCGTGTACTTCCCCGGCGCCGACCCCGGCGCCGCGCATTCCAAGATCCTCTTCGCCGGCGATGACCTCGTCCTCCTCCGCGTCAGCAGCCGGCGGCGCACGGCCACCCCCCTGAAGAACTTCGACTACTTCGTCTACCGTGCCGGCGCCGGAGCCAGACACGAACGCCGCCCTTCGTCGCTGACGCTGATCCCAAATCCGGAGCCCGGCGGCTTCTTCGTCCGCGACGGTGCTCTCGGCGTCCTCCCCCGCGGCGGCGGGGGGCTCTACACCATCGCCGCGCTGCTCGTCACCGGCGTCGATGAGTACGAGCTCCGCCGCTTCGACTGCGAGGTCGGGAGATGGGTCTCGATGGCGGTGTCGCTGGAATCGCCACGGCGGCCGTTTCCTTCCAATTTCAGAGCCCGGCGACCCCGTCACCATGGAACCTCCATGGCCATCACGGTCGGAGGTGAAGCTGGCAGCCTGGCACCATGGGCTGGGTCGATCTCTGGGGCGGCATCCTCTTCTGCGATCTGCTCCGTGAAGATCGTGACAGGCCTGTGCTCCGGCTGTCCGGCACTTACCATTGCCATTGCCGGCTGACATCATTGCGATTAAAGATCCGAAGGGTGTCAAGCTAACCTGCCCAGAGTCTCGTCGCCGCGTCTTCTCCTTGATCAAGAACGGCAAGGCTTGGCTTGAGCTTGCTGATCTGCAGATGACCAGTGAACACCTTCCCTATACCGACATCGAAACCGGGTGGCCGGCTTTCGCAGTCGCCAACTGGGCCATCACTGTATGCAGTAACTGTGAGATGTCTATTTCTTTTGAGGATTGGCACGAGGACTTCACAGTCCGTGCTTCGGATATCACTATCAGCAATGATGACGTACGTTCACAGCTGCTGAAGTCTGGATTGCTGCAGCGTAAACCATCACGGGACGAAGAGGAGGATGTTGTGGAGATCGCATTGCATAATCTTGTGGTGTTCGAACCAAACGTCAGCCTGAACGGTTAAGAAGATGTCGTTTATGTGGTGGCAACAACGAAGTTCATGGATCGCAAGGGCTGGATTCTTGGCGTTGACATGAGGAACAGCACGTTGCTAGGTGTGGCTGAGTTTAGCACTGAATACGTGTCAGGTTTTTCCTATCGCCCTAGCTAGTACCATCTCAAAGTATACGAACCCGTCCTCGATCACTCCAGATAATTACTGTATTACTAGTATAACAGAAAAAAAAATGCAGCGATTCATTGCTTTGATCAACCAATCATTCAAGCATGCCTTGTTAATGAAGTACAATTTCAGTCTATATACGTGCCAAATTAAGGTAGGCTACATATGAAACTCCATAAGATTAAAGTGATTAATAAAGTAGATAAACTATTTCATTCAAAAAAAAATAGATAAACTATTTTTGGTTTTCATCCTTGTCAAGTCCATAAAGAGCAACTGGATTTCGACAAGTCCCTATAACAACCCTCTACGTGGACTTGATTGGTGAAATACAATATAGGCGGTGTCGCTTCCTTGAATATTTTTGAAAAAAATTGCTGCCTTCGTCCATGCATTGATGCTATATATTTTGATGCAGAAACATGGGAACCTTAAAACTACTATGAACCAGCTGCATCATCAAAATGTTACTGGACCATTGTGGGCGTCAGAACAGCACGAAAATGATGACTCAACTGCTCATCGTTGCTATACGACATACAGTCCTATGTTTTACTTTTAGGGCAGACTACGTATTGTCGATCTCGCTCGTTTCTGCAGATGATTTAAGAATCTGAGTCCACAAACATCTCGCAATCTTGCTTTTGTTGCAATGAATTGGGTTATGATAGTCTTGGATAATTTCCTATGCCTGTGGTTATGCTTGGCCATCTAATTTTAAGCAGTACTAGCTTTTATGCAGTGGCGGATCTGTGACCCGAGCTGCCCGGGCTGCAGCCCTGGTCGTAAGCCAAAATTTACATGGAAGAAGCTTAAAAAACATAGGAATGTTAGAGCTAAAGATGAGCAGCAGCATGATCCAGCTATCTTAGCCCGGGGCCTAGTCCAATCCTAGATCCGCCCCTGCTTTTACGACACTGAACTTATCGAGCATTTCATGAACATAGTACGCTATGGTGATGCCTATCTGAAAGAGCTTTCATGTACTTGTTTGCTTGAAAGATCAACGTGAGGTTACGTGAGAATTCTGATTAGCCGATAGCACTTGTCGATGACGATCCATTGCATCAAATCAGAAGCACACCGCGCGCGCGCACACACACACGTGTGCTGACGCATATGGCATATCAAGTAAATAGTTCGAAGGTAAGTGCTTAGTATCCGTTCAACAAGGTAAATAAGTAAATAACTGCTAATACTGTGCGGGCATCTCTGTTCAGTCAAAACTGGACATAGCTTTGCCGATACTGCACGGATAGCTCGGGTAATGCAAGGTTACATTTGAAGCCAGTATACAACATGATATTTAAGAAGACTTTTTGAACCAGAATCCCTGAAATATGCCTCCTAAATTCAATAGGCAGTCTAGACCAGAAATGTGGCAACTCACTTCCTGACTCCTGAGTTACCACAAGTCCTCAGCAAAATATGACGGCTAGGTTAAAAATGGTGGAAAAGAAGTTACAAATTCTGATAGTAACACAAAAGGTTGAGCTTTACCTCTGGCTGGATCTAGAAGCACGTACATATGTAAACTTATTGCCACTTTTGAGGTAAACTTTGCATTCTACAGCTGGATTCGCCTTGAAAATGGTGTAGGCTTCCTTGAATCCTCTGCTCCTTGGGGCAACCGTGGAGGCCAGTTTCATGGTCACTTTTCGTCATCAGGGGAGCACATCTGAACAGAAGCTTCAAGAAATCAACTTCATGGTCCCTTCCTTTGAAGTTTTGTATTTCTACTAATTCAAGACCCGTCAAGGAGATATTCTGACTTCTCCAGTTTTGCGGTTGATCACAAGGACAGTTTGGTGGGCACACTTCCTCCTTGATGGGCTGAAAGAGAAAAATAAAACATTGATAATTCTCCATAGCCAAAAACACGTAATATGAAATAACTATTCTGGCATCTAAGAACGCAACTTAACATATTTTTCAATTTCTATATATTAGGCAGTGTGATCAAGAATTACCATATCATGATCACAGACGAGCTTAAGCCTTCCTATAGCACTCCAAAATCCAAATCCTCAGTAGATCCACCACTGCTCCTCCATACACATGTCCACATGTATTGATACATAGCTCCAAAACAGAGATTTTAGGAAGTGGGAACATTTCTTGCAAGTTCCGCAGATTTAGTGCAGAATACTGTAAATGCATGAAAATCATATGTCAAAGGGCACATAGACGGTGAATCAGGTTGAAAGTGAAAATCGCCAAAAGTGATGACTCACTTCACAAGATAACTCAATAGTAACTTTTTTTTAAAAAAACAATTTGCCCAAATTATTACGGAGACTAATTTGTATGTCAAAGATTAAAATTATGTTATTACTAGTATAGTGCCCGTGTGTTGTTATCTAATGAACAACATAGATCATCCTATAAGACAATAATTTAATCATATAATTTTTTGTTGTAAAACAAAACAATATGTAAAAGCTGCATTCGCAAAATGGTAAAAGAAAAAAGAATGCTAGCTTATTGCTAATGCTACTAGCCGCAAAATAGCCATCTCCGAAGCTCAAGGAATATTCCAAGTTTCCAACCATAACTGCAAGGTAGCATGGCTCTATCCAAACTCGACTCAAACCGACTTCAAGGAAAGCAAAATAAATAGTTAAAGGAAAAGAAACGCACCGATCTTGCTATGTCCAAGCCAAGGACGAAGCCGCTCCAGTCTGCCCCCAACTCCAGGCGAACCAGGCGCCATAGCGTGGTAATGCCAACTGCTACTGCCATAGCCGGAGCAATACTCTTGCCATGGCACCAGCACTTCCACGAGAGATTCTCCACAGCAGGCGCCAACAACGACATGCCGAAATGGAAATGCACACCGCTACGCAATATGAATTTCTTCAGCATGGGTGCCGCGACGTCGACGAGCAGCTCGCTGGTCACAAGGAGCTCCTCCATGGTGGCTGAGTGGATCTTGACGGTCTCGATGCCCCAACAGTAAATCAGCTCTGGCACGCGCAGTTTCGGGCATCGTGAGATCAGAGCACCAGTGTCGAAGCGGCCGCTGGTGATGGAGAGCCTCTCCAGCACCGGGAAGCACTGGAACTCCTCGCCGGCGCCGCCTTGCGCCGCCGGCAGTGTCCGGCGGAGGTCACGGAGCCGCAGCGTGATCGACGTCGCGCGGGGAAAGGAAGGCACCTCGACGGCGGCGGGTTCGTCTTCATTTCGGATCACCCAGGCTACGACGACGCTCACCTCCACAGGATCCAGACGCGCGGCGGCGCGGAGCAGAGAGGCGACGGCTTCGGCGGGGACCCTGTCGGTGACCTCGATGTCGAGGAGGGATAGCCTCGGGAGAGTGACCTGGGCGAGCGCGGCCTCGAGGGCGCCGTGCGCGAGACCGCGGAAGGAGAGCTCGGAGAGGTGCCTCCAGAGCGCGCCGTCCCGCCACCGGCGGGAGAGCGCGGTGGTCCGGGCGGCGGCGGCCGCACAGCCGAGGCGGGAGAGGACCTGGATTAGTATGTCGTCGTGGAGCGGGCTGATGTGGTCTGCTGGTTCTTCTCCGGCCCCGTTCCTGCCATGGCGGGACGGCGGATGCGCGCTCAGGCGGCGGCGGCGGCGGTCGGATCGCGTGTCCATGATGCAAATGACACTATGTAGCACGGATACTCCTGCCGTATCGCGTATCGGATACTTATCTGTATCCGATACATCACGGATACACGACCGATACGTATCCATCGTGTATCGATTTAATGGGCCGTATTGGGCCTTGAAACTCAACTTTAGATACGTATCGGTCACCGTATCCACCCGGCAACCCAACTATATCAACTTATGCACCTTTATGTGGGGCATCTTAAGGTCCAACAGCTAGTAGTGCATGTATATTGAGAGATTCTGGACATGTATGTTGTATGAAAGGCATCTCAAAGAGATGGTGCGTGCGACGCCTAGGTGCTCGGCATGAAAGGTTCGTCCGAGCACGAGCAGTGTAGCAGGGTAGTCATGAGCAGGCATCACTACTACCTGCTCATTAGCTAGCAACGAAAGGAAATTTGTCACCCTCGTACGAGAGGAGCAGTACAACGGGTTTAGAAAAAAAACACATTACTATCTACTAATTATATAATTTAATATACACTATCATATATTTATTAAAAAAAATTAAAATATATCCGCATATCGAATTTATTTGAAAAATAATATATCCGCGTATCCGTATCCTTCCGATACGGATACATCCGTGCTGCTTAGATGACAAGAGGAGGCTTTGAGAAATGCTACACCAGACCAGACAGGGTTCTGCTTTTATGGAAGGGCTCGATCGGGGGCTCAAGTTAAGCGGAGAAATGCAAGATGCGAGACCCCTTCTTTTCTTTCGGAACTAGGTTCGTGCCCGTGCGTTCCTACGGGACAACAAAATTGTTATAACAAACTACATATAACATCACAAAAGATAATAATTCAATGATGTATTTTTTTCTCGTAAAACAAAACAATGTGCTCTTATATATTTAGACCCGCGAGGCGATTAAGATAATATTATATATTGATCGGAAGCATATTTTGGTATATATTTGTTTTGTGTGTCAAGACATAATAACAAAATTCCGTCGTATTTGCCATCGGATCATGTACACATGGGCATGTCCCATGTATAATCCTCTTATGTCTACAACCTCTTATGGAAGCCAACCATATTCAACCCCATATATATTTTAATATTTCATAAGTGATGTCCTAATAAGAAATGACCCAACAAAGAAAATAGAATAAAGACAACTTAGTGCTCTGAAAACTTTGATAATCCTATTAGTTTTTTTAACATAACTTGATAATCCTATTACATTGTGATAAAGCGTCCATCCACATCTTGATTTGGATCTTCTGTTCGTTTAGGTGTGTAGGTATATCCTAAATCGCCTTCAATAGTTTGCACCCCAAAATCCATATACATTTTCTAGCAGATATGAGTTTCGCCAGACACAACTCGAGGCAACTATTGCTACTATTACTTCTCACATCAAGTAGCATCTACGTTTTTTTTTAACAAATTCAGAAAGACAAATAGCCAACGGCAATTTCAGAACCACAAGTAGGAACCATTGTTTTACTTGTAACCCGTAAGCCTCAGCTGTGGCAATTGTTTGACTTGATAATCTCTAAGCATCAATTATGGTAGTTTAGTTTACTCACTAAGCACTATGTTAAGCACTTCTACATCCCACTAAGTGCTACCTTAGCTGTTAAAAAGAAGTTTCTGAACAAATTGGTTTTCTGAACGAGTAGCATCTGTATTTTCTGGACGAATTCAGAACCACATGTTGCATCTACATTTTCTTTAAAAAAAAAAACTGTACAGACAGAATTTTCAGAATTAATAAACTGCTTAGTGGAAATTGGTTTACTTGATAAGCCTAAACATTAGCAAGGCACTGTTTCACTTTCTAGCCACTAAGCATAAAAAACAGCAATTGTTTCAAGGACATAACGATTAGTGATTGGACAATATATAAGTAAGGACAGTAACATCAAAGATCGATGCCATATCAAAGGATACATGTTGGCATCAGAGAATTAACTCTACCTACAATCCACACTATAGAGATGAAAGAATTTACTGAGTGCGTACGCCCATTGTCACTTCACAATTTTCCTAGAAACAGAAGTGATAGTGTGAGGTGTGATACTACCTACGGTTGTGGCTACCCTCAGTGCTAGGGACTGTATGCTCAGTGCTTTACAGATTTTCAGAAGAATAATCTAGATAAGCCAATAAAAATTTAGGAACAATAACATGATATGCCCAAAGCTCAACCTATCTACAAGTGCACATATCCACATAAAATGTAAGCAGCCAAGTCCTGATATCCACATCAATTTTGGTTGGGATAAATGCAGAACATAAAGTAGGTTCCTAAGTATTGCAAAAATCGTCACATCGTCACATTGCCACGATCGAATACTCGAAATCCTGAAATTCGAAATCAAAATCTACTGTAGAGGAACAAGGTGCATTTTGGCAGACCTTGGAGAGTGGATACGACGTGCCAAGTGTCGAGCAGCTCGAGCTCGGCTCGGAGCGCGGTCAGCGCAGCCACGGCACCGACGCGTAATGCCGCGACCTTATTTGCACCTGAGCCTGAGGTCGGCCAGCGGCGACTACGTCCGCGCGGCGGCGGCATCGACGCCGTTGAGGCGCATGCTCAGCGATGAGAACCTCCGCTCCCCGGAGCCTTGCCAGGGCAGGAGCGAGCAGGCCCGCGGGGTACTCCGCCGACCCAGACGAGGACGTTGCACTACCGAAAAATCCTAATATGCCGAGAGAAACAATCTTTGCCGTGAGCCAAACGTCGGGCTCTCGGCAAAGCAGACGTTTGCCGTGAGCCTTGCCCCTAGACTCTCGGCAAAGAAAAACCGTCGGCAACAACTACGTTTGCCGTGAGCCCTTAAGGTTGGGCTCTCGGCAAAGTTTGCACACTCGACGAACGCAAACTTCGCCGAGAGCTAGAGCAAAGACACTCTCGGCAAACTCGGACCTCTCGGCATACGTGATCACGTGCCACGTTCGTGCTCTCGCCGCCAGAGACGGCGTGTGGGGCGGCTAACGGCCGTCAACCTCTTTGCCGTGAGCCTACAAGGAGCTCACGGCAAAGGGTTCTTTGCCGAGAGCAGAGGACGTCCTCTCGGGAAAACGGGACACGTGGCACGGCATCCGTCAGGTCGGCATGGCCACGTGGCAGCCTCTTTGCTGAGAGCTTTCCAGAGCCTCACGGCGAAGGCAAGCTTTGCCGAGAGCTTCCTCGCGGCTCTCGGCAAACGTGTCCCACATTTTTCACATTTCAACGCCCAAACAAATTTTCTTAGTTCACACATCCTACAAAGTACAACATGTGAGCATTTGACTATTTTACCAATTTGTTTGCTATTTTTAATTTCTTTGTATCAATTTGTTGGGTTTATGGAATAATTCTAAGTTGAATAGAGAAACGATTTGAAAAATGGTAAAAAAATGAATTAACTAATGAGATTCATGTAAGTAAGTGTGATGTGAAGCCTTACCAACAAAATAAGAGTATATTTCGATGAAAACATAGAAAAGACCACGTGGATTAATAGTTTTGCAATTATTAAAAATAGCAAATGGAGTCCGAAAATCATGATTTTTGTAGACATCCAATGATTTGGTGTACTAAGAGTGTGGGAAAAGTTAGACGAGATTTCAGGCAATTTTGTGTCGAACCATGCACAAATCCGAACATCTCCGTAGAAGTTTCATAAACATCACATGTGATCTCTAGAATTTGAACTCAAAGGGAACTTTAAATTTGAGTTTGCATGCAAAACTTTGTGCACATGTTATAGACACTATAATATGATCTATGTCAAAATTTGGTATTTTTTCAGAATAATTTGATATATATTTCTACTTCATATATACATGAAATAATGATAATTTACTAAAATACACATGAAATAATGAAATAATATGTAAACAAATAGGACTTCACGATTTTACTCATCATATGAAATAAGATCAGTATCACCAACACTTTAGAAAAAAAAATGAAGAGCACAATAAAATAAAAACTAATGGGAGAAGAACTCTTTGCCGAGAGCCTCAAGGCGCGCTCACGGCAAACTGGATGTTTGCCGTGAGCTTGGCCTCGCCTCGCCGCGCCGCCGCCTCCCTCCCTCGCCGCGCGCCGCCGCCTTCCTCCCTCGCCGCGCGCCGCCGCCTCCTCCTCCCTCGCCTCGCCGCGCCGCCGCCTCCCTCCCTCGCCGCGCGCCGCCGCCTTCCTCCCTCGCCGCGCGCCGCCGCCTCCTCCTCCCTCGCCTCGCCGCGCCGCCGCCTCCCTCCCTCGCCGCGCGCCGCTGCCGCCTCCTCCCTCGCCTCGCCGCGCCGCCGCCTCCCTCCCTCGCCGCGCGCCGCCGCCTCCTCCTCCCTCGCCTCGCCGCGCCGCCCGGCTGTCGACGCCGGCCCGCCACCACGCCGCCCCGACGCCCAGCCGCCACGCCCGGCCGCCCAGCCGCCCCACCCGGCCGCGCCCGACCATCGCGCCCGCCCCCACGCCCAGCCGCATCGCCCGGCTGCCGACGCCGGCCCGCCACCACGCCGCCCCGTCAACTCGAGGTGAGCACCCGCGCCTTCGAATATGAGCACTATGTTCACAGGATTGCATGAATGTGAATGTGATTGTATGTGATTAAATTGCTGATGATAGTGGGGCTTTAGAAACCTCATCATGTAGGGGAATTGCTGCCGAATTTTTTGATTAACATTGTTATGTTACTTTTTCAGGAGAGGAGTCGACGCTCACCTTCCTCGTGCCGACGCTAGCCCATCCTCGTTAGTTTCCATGTTCTACTTCTATCCAGGACAGAGTTTCGGCTGCATCTCCCTGTTGTTCTTCGGATGCACACTCTCCTTTCAAGGACGTGTATCTGGAGAACAGCGGGGAGATGCTGCCGAAATTCTGTCTTGGATAGGAGTAGAGCATGGAAACTAACGTCATCATCGCATCCTCGGGTGGGATTAGGACCTATCTTTGCCTATTAGAAAGTATAAGGAACGTGTAGATACTTAAGATATTTATATCCCTCGTTGAAATGTGAAAGGATGGCTGACCGTGAGTGGATGTACACGGGCCGCCCGAGTCCGCGTCAGTTTACAAAAGAATGGATGGACAAGACCCAAAGATTCATTAGACTAGCATTTGCTAAGGCTAAAGGAGCCAATGCGACTTGGTGTCCATGCAGTCGTTGTCAAAACAAGAAACGACAAACAAAGAAAGATATGAGTACTCATCTCTGCAAGAATGGGTTTGTTGCCGGCTATACTCGGTGGGTCTACCATGGCGAAACCGATCGGAGAAGGGAGGAGGTGGTGAGGCAACGTGTCATGGAGTTTGATGATGAAGCCGGGGTAGGGGACATGTTAAATGACTATGACCAAGCCCACTTTAATGAAGGCCTAGTGAGGAGGAGCAGGAGGTAACCGCAAAAGCGTACTACGACATGTTGTCCGCGGCTCAACAACCCTTACACGGGCATACCAAGGTTTCTCAGCTGGATGGCATTGCACGTCTAATGGCGCTAAAGTCCCAGTATAACCTTGGGCGGGAGGCCTTCAATAATATCTTGAGTGTTGTCGGTAGTCTGCTTCCTAAGGGTCACATTCTTCCAAAGAGCATGTACGAGGCAACAAAACTCCTCAACAAACTCAAGATGCCCTATGAGCAGATCCATGCTTGTCCAAATGGATGCGTGTTGTTTAGGAAAGAACACGAGAATGCGAGGTACTGTCCAAAGTGTAACTCGTCTAGGTACGTGGAGTAAGATGCTGGTGATGGACAGAAGAAGCAGAGCAAGCTCCCCGTGAAAATCCTACGGTACTTGCCGTGCATCCCACGGATCCAACGGCTATACATGACCGAGGAATCTGCGAAACAGATGACATGGCATAAAAATGGACGTCGATACAATCCTGACAAGATGGTACATCCGTCCGATGGTGAATCATGGCAACACTTTGATCATATTCATCGTGGCAAAGCCGCAGTGGCTCGTAACGTTCGCGTTGCTCTGGCCACAGATGAGTCATCATGGAGGTGGGCGGAGGGAAGAAGCATGTGCGGTACTGGATGGGTGACAGCGTCATGGACTCGACCACGACGCCAAGACTCCCCGAGATTCGGCAAAGGGCGCCGAGCGGAAGCGACACAATCCGCCCACGCATGACACAGGAGCAGCTGCAGATATCGTCTCTACAGGTTATTTCTTTTTTACTTTGTTTTCCATTGCTTTTGATGTACGATTGCTTCGCATTCTAACATATATATTTTGAATGTATTGCAGTCCCAGCTCGCCCAAGAGAGGACCGAACGGGAGAGCCTACAGGCCAACTTGACCCAAATGTACGCCTGGATGCAGAGCGTGGGCACTCAAGTGTCCGTCCCTCCCCCACAGCTTCAGTTTCAGCCACCGCCTCGGCAACCGACCCCTGTGAGTATAAAAACTTTTGGTTTGTAAGTTCATTGGTTAAATCTTGTCTCACGTGAAAACATTTCTCCTTTCCGCAGGGTCTCTCGGCGGGATCAAATGATCCCGCTGGAATGGTCAACATGTCTCCTGGTGTGTCGCCTGCGCCTCGTGTGTCGGACTGGTCGCCTTGGGGAACTCAGCAGGACGGACAGGGCTCACAGGATCGCGACCTCTCCAACCCCTCCCAAGCACACAACCCGTGGGAATGGCGGCACCACCATTAGGTAGTTGACGGACGTTGGAGTTTGAACTATCTATGGTTAAACTTGTGGTCGAACTTGAATGTTATGTGCATGGACTTGTGGTATAACTTGTTGTTGAACTTCTGGTTAAACTTGTGGTTGAAACAGTATGTTATGTGCATGAAGTGTTTGTGTATTGGTTATATTAATTGCCTGTGATGTATTTGAGATGTATGTGTGATATATTTCAGTTGTTGGGCACCATATATGAGCAAATAAAAAATAAAAAAGGCCTCAGCCCAGGGGTTTGCCGAGAGCATGGGCCAGGCTCTCGGCAAAGGTGCCATTTTTTGCCGTGAGCACAGGGCCAAGCTCTCGGCAAAACTACCATTTTTTGCCGTGAGCACGGGGCTAGGCTCTCGGCAAAGCCATGTGCAGAGGCCCCGCGCCTGCTTCTCCCGGTGTGGGCCCCATGGGCTCTTTGCCGAGAGCCTGGCACGTGACTCTCGGCAAACCTTGAGTTCTTTGCCGAGAGCCTGGCACGTGACTCTCGGCAACCCAGCTGCGGGCCCCACAGAGACGGCGCAACGCCGTCTCGCCGGCGTTAGGGCCAGGTCTTTGCCAAGAGGCTACATGCTCTCGGCAAATACCTCCGGTGCACACGGCAAAGGCTTTGCCGTGATCCCGACAGAAAGCTCTCGGCAAAGGTAGCTTCGCCGAGAAAAACTTTGCCGAGTCAGCTTTGCCGAGAGCCGGCTCTCGGCAAAGCCTTTGCCGAGAGGATGATCCTCTTTGCCGAGAGTGCCAGGCTCACGGCAAAGAGCCTGGATCCGGTAGTGTTGGGAGGAGGCAGCGGACGGGATGTGTAGACCACGTGGATGGAAGCGTGGTAACACGGGGAGGCATGGACGATGGAGATGGAGGCGTGGACGACGGGGATGGAGACGCACGACCGGGGGAGGGAAGAAGGCCCTGGCGTCGAGCGGACGGTAGGATTTCAGCTTCACCAATGCTATCCTGTCGCCAGGGCCGTCGATGGCCATGTGCGAAGTGCCCGACCGCACCGGGCCTCCAAAAATTAGGGGCCCCCAAATTATTTTTTCAAAGGCCAATGGTACAATTAGGACATGCACAATAGTCTCTGTTTGATACACATTGATACCTAAATAGACAGATGTATAATGTGTTGTTTGTTTAGTTGTATGTGTAATATTTAATACTATTCTAGTTGGTGTTGTTTTACATGGAGGTTCGTGTAAGAATAGTATACGATAAAATAGACAACAACATACTCTTTTCCCATTCAATTATGGTCATGCCAGCTAATTTTGCTTATATGGATTATAAAAACGGTTGTTGTCTAACTATTATACGTGCCCTTAGGAGTTCAGGTGTCATCTGTTGTCGCGCAAACTGCCTCATGTTAACATGCAATTGGTCGACTAGCCTATTCAATAACGCATCACACGTGGAGAATCGAAGTCGCATTCTCACATATAGTCTTAACAGAGTGATAAAGAGTCGTCTAGAGCACTGCACTACACCATCGCCCGCTATGGACGAGGGCCGAGGAGGTGAAGAAAGGGAGACCCGCCTAGCGCACTGCACCACACCGTGAATCGCCACTGAAGAAGACTGAAGAGACGAGAAAAGAGACCTTATTTTTTGCTTCGCACCAGGGCCTCAAATTTCTGGAGACGGCCCTGCCTGTCGCGACTATCTCTCGAGGCTCGAGCGACGTCAAGCGATGGCGGCGAGGTCGAGCGATGGAAGGCGTCGGCGTCCCGCGATGGAAGGTGTCGGGTGGAGGATGGAAGGTGCGTGATTGAAGGGCACCAACGGCGAAACTCGCGGGAGGGCGATTGGCGGTACGGACGACGAAAAAGGGCGCGGGCATCGGACGGCGACGTACGACGAAAGTGAGGGCAAAATTTGTCCCTCTTAAGTGCTTTTTAGGAAACCTGGGATTCATATTCTTACATGGCCCTGTTTGGAAACCTGGGATTCATATTCTTTGGAAACCCATTGGAATAAAGGGTTTAGTTAGTTCTTACCAATTCTGTGAAATTCCTATGGAATAGAAGTTGAGTAGCAATTTTGCAGGAATTTTCTACCTAAGTGATATACCTCATGGAGAGTTACCTTTGTGTCACTATCTCTTATCCAATTTCCACCTTTCTACTGTGCGCCATCTAAAATTATACTACTACAGTACTACATGACCATTTCTGTAATATATTTTCATACTCTTCGTGTTTCGACTGTGGCTAGCTAGCTCATCAGGCATCCGGCATCCCGCCACGGCGACAGCGCGCGCGTTCGAGTCAACGTGACGTCGAAGCGAGATCTGAGCCGTCGGTTCCGCCTCTTGGACGGCCGGATCCTCTCCCTCCTCACGCGTTCGCATCGACGTGACACGCGCTTCGTCCCCCCTACCAGTCAACAGCTCTTCCCCAGCGAGGCAGGCAGCGACGCCGACCAGCCCGACCTCCTCACCCCCACCCCAGCTCGCCCCAGTCTGGCAGTCTCCTCCTCCTCCAGCCTCCACCTTCCTCTACCGACACCGATCCCCAATCGCCGATGGATCCCAAGCCCGACGCCAACGCGCCCGCGCCCGCGGACTCGGCGCCGGCGGAGCACGCGGCGTACCCGCGCCTGTCCCCGGAGGAGATGGCGCCGCCGCCGCCGCCCGTCGTGACGCCGGCCGGCGCCAACCCCTACGTGCTCTCCGCTCCGTCGCCCAACCCGCCCGCCAAGAGTGAGTCGCTTCCCGTTGTGTCTTGCTCGTCGCGCGCAGACCATTTGTAAGTCCTTCCCTTGATCGTCTTCTGGATTTTGGGGGTGGATCGATCACCGCAGGCGCTACGGACAATCTGAAGGAGATGTTCGGCATGGTGGGGAAGAAGTTCAACGAGGCCGCGCGCAAGACTGAGGGCATCGCCGGCGACGTCTGGCAGCACCGTGAGTGTCCCGATTCCTTGACCTTGACTCGACTACAAATCTGACTATCTGAGCATTGGATGACGATGATCCCCTGCATCCAATCAGAAGCACACCACTTGTAGCTCTACGGCACAGTATACTGCAGCACACACATCAGATGATGACACACACACAGACATGTCCACTATGCCATGTTTAGGAATACAGTTCAAACGGCCATCGATACATGCTTAATTATGTATATTATTTCATAAATCATAATGCGATCAGCAATGCAAATTCATACATTGTGTGTATCTCCGCAGTGAAAACTGGATCTAGCATGACGGATACTGCGATGGGGAGGGTCGCTCAGATATCAAAGCTTATATCTGAGGGCGGCTATGAAAAGATATTTCAGCAGAATTTTGAGTGCTTGCCTGATGAGAAGCTGAAGAAGGCGTATGTGTGCTACCTATCGACATCTCATGGCCCGATCATGGGTGTCCTGTATCTCTCGACTGTCAAGATTGCATTTGGTAGCGACAGTCCCGTGAAATATGTGACCGAGGACAACAAAACCGAGTCATCTGTTTATAAGGTCTGGTACCTGCCTTTATCTGCATCTCACCCCTCTTTGGTGCACTAGAGTGAAATACTCTTAACTTTGTATAGAGATTATCACTATCATCTTTTGGTACTCTGTTTTGATGCTAAAAAAGGGATAATCATTATTCCTGCCGGCATGCCTTTAGTACTCTTAACTCCCAATTTTGTTGCATAAGACTGGGTGTGAACATTTATAGCACATGGCCTGTAACTGGTTGCTAATCAGCATGCACTTGAATTCATATGATTTGTCTGTAGATTTTGTTATTATAAAGGTGCCAATGCATCTTTGATGGAAGTGACCTGTGTGGAAGAAAACAAAAACATTGGAAAGTGCAAGCTTTTAGAGTACACAAACTGTAATTGCCTTTGTGATTAGCAAGTTCTTGATTTCACATTAGTTATCTTCAGTTTTATGTATAAAGATTGTTTGTGCTACTTAGTACATTGACAAAATAGAAAATATGAGTTTGTTAGTGTTAGCATATTAGCACCTACATATTGCCTTGTTTAGGTTCCTTTTTAAATTTTGGTCTATTCTTGTGATTAATTCCTAGTTCCAACTACGCCTGATCATTTATGTGCACATGAACAGGTTGTTTTACCCCTTCCTCACTTGAGATCAGTTACTCCCACGGCAAGTCAGCAGAACCCTGCAGAGAGGTATATTCAGGTCGTGTCTCTTGACAACCATGAGTTTTGGTTCATGGGTTTTATCAACTACGATAGTGCTGTAAAGAATCTTCAAGAGGCTGTTCGTGGTGTTCATGGCGCCTAGAGATTGCCTGTGCATCCATCCTCTTCACTATTTGCTGTGCCTGTGTAAATGTGCTTATGTGTGGAGCCTGTATAGTTGTGCATCTCGTGTTGAAATGTGTACCATTGGACATCATTAAGCAGCACATTCATGCATCTGTAGCATGTTGTTACTTGTGTAAATACTGTATGAAGTTGATTGAAATTTGAAACCAGTGTTGTTAATTACTGCTCTCTTTGCTATTGGTCAACCGTTTTAAAAGCTAGCTCTTGGCCTCTACTTCCGTTCTAAATTGTGTGTCGTTTTGGCATATTTAGATACCCAGTTATTATTATGTATCTGGACATAGTGTATATATTGTTATTTATACACTTAGAAAAGCTAAAACGATCTACAATTTGGAACAACATAACTGGTAGTACTCAGTTAATTTGTTGGTAGAAACTAGTAGCATCTGGCTAATATTCAACCAAAGAAACATAGAGGTTCAGCAGGAATAAATCTAGCATATGCAGGTGAAAGTTGCATTACTGGGATACACATATGAACCTAAATCATTAGACATTTAGGCTGGAGCAACAATGTGGCAATTCACTCCGGTGGATTATATATTTACCTTGAAAATGTTGTGGATTACTGGATTTCCTTGCAACCTCTCTGTTACTAGGTGCAACGTTAGAGGCCATCTTTATGCCCAACCCCTCAGGCCTCAGTGGACACACAAAGCTCCTGAATGCTCGACGAGTTTGGAACGTGATGGTGTGGACAAGCTAACAGCTGCGCGACACTAGCATGCGCGAGATCAGGGCACCGGTATCCAAGCGACCGCTAGCGATGCTACGGAAGGAGACCCGAGGAGGTGCCCAACAGACCGATCCAGCAGCAAAACTGAGCCACATCCACCAAATCAAAGCATACCTCAGTGGCAAAACGGAGCAATAATGCATCATATCGAGCAGCTTGCCGCCCAGGATGAAATCGGCCTCCACCTCGTCCAAATCGTCTCATTTTCACGTATTTGCAATGAAAAAAGCTCATTGTTTAAGGGAAGGAAAATGAAAGGGAAAGCACGTACGACGGAGTGACGGGATAGTAAATTACGTCCACGCTGTGTTTTGATTGCCAACTAAAACAATGTAAACCAACCTAATTAATCTAAGAGAACCATCAAACACCATACCATCATGTATTGCAGTTAAAGCTCATTGAGAACCAGTTAAAAACTAACAGGAACATATTTCAACTCATGGAAAATTTGCATATTCAAAAGGTTAAATCACATGGGAGAAAGAAAGAGTACTCCAAACGTAGTTTCAGATAAGATCAAAAGAACATTCCATATACTACTCTTATCAAGACAGGGAAATAGCACCATTATACGCTTGCCCTGGCATACACAAATACACTTGTTGCTCGTGATATCCTCAAACGCTTTCTCAAACTTTTGAAGAACTTAAAGACGAGATAAACTTTCCTTACGTCTGATTCAATCATATCCCACAAAAGATTTTTTTTTTTTTTTTGTAAAAAAAACATACTTTGCTCCAGAGGAAAATTTGTGAAATCAAGGATGACATCTTAAAAGGTTCCCCATATGTACTAATGCTATAGAATATCCTGGGTAAGATTGTAGCAAAAATGATAAAGTTACAAACAATATTCACGACGAAGGAGAGGATGGGAACCCATGGGGATCAGAAGATTATAAATATACTAACTGGTGGAAGGAATCAGGAATCAGCTTCCTACGTTATACACCATATGATTATTCGTGTCATATGTACAAATTTACATCTAGATTCTACATAATTTGTTAATAGGATAGGTGCACAGACCTGAGATGACCATAACATTCCTCACTGCTCTTGAAGTTCTCCAAGCATGCCCAACAGATGTGGCTGCCACACCTGCACTCAACATGGTTGCAACCTTCAGTTTTCTCAATTGTATATCCACATGAAGGACAATTCTTCACGTTCTCCTTCCCTTTGCGCCATTCAACCAGAGTTGAATCAGGATCTGCTTTGTATTCTTTGTATGCCTCACAAGATATGAAAGGATGGTACTCAAAATGGCACTTGGTACATATTTCTACATGGCAAGCCCCACAAACAAAAGGTTTGCCTTCTGCATCTTCAGCAGCTACTTGGTAAATGGACATGCAATCAGGTGTGGGGCAGAACCGGTATAATCCTGCACTGGATGCAACAAATGCATTCAAGGAAGCTCTGAACAGCTCGTCAAGCTTGTCAGGTAGGAGAGATCTCAGATCTACAAGGAGGAGGAGCTTCTTGCACCCATTTTGAAGGCAACAAAGAGGGAAGCCATCTTGTGATTTCATGGCAGATTCACACTGATCCACCAAACAAGCCTTACAAAACGTGTGGGCACAGGATTCAAGCTTAAAAGGATCTTCGAGCTCACAAAAGCATATAGGACATGAATTCTCTGACAACAATTGACCCAGAGAATTGTGAGCTCTAGAGGTTATCAATTCAGATATCATCTCTTCCACCCTCTGCTTGTCTTCCCTGCTGCCTCGAACATAGAGCACATGGCGCCGTGTGTTCAACTGAAGATCTGCACCATGTACTTCTTTCTTAAGTCCTTCTAGATCAGCTCCAAACATTTTTATTACTTCCTTCATCAGATTTGGTGGCAGACTCCGACCACGGAGACGAATCTCATGCGGCTTCTTCTCATGGAGCTGCAGAAGTGCATGAACCAATTTTTCTTCAGCTGCAGCCACCTGATCAGTGTGTCCATAGATTTTAATATTCAGAGTTTGCCTGTCATAATGAATGTAAGTACCGGTCTCGTTTTCAACTGATCTCAAATGTGCCAAACCATCACGGGACAAGAGTAATTGAACAGCGCTTAATGTCAGATCAGGATGGTTTATTGTTTTGCCTTCCATCAAAAGCTCAAGAGGCCTTCTCATATCTGCTATGGTCTTTGTGGCGTTTGCAGTGAGTTTAACACGAAAAATGCCATTCTCATTCTTCTCTAAACTGTAAGACACACCTGCACGCAGAAATATTAACTGATTAAGACTTTAAACTAACCAGCACGTTCAGATACTATAAGGAGTCTCAAAGAAACAAATAATACAGTAGTGGACAGGGAGTTGCTTAAGACTGGCAGCATTACGCTTATAGGATTTAGGGTATAAATGGCTAGAGTAGAATGAGAATGGCAGTTTAGAGAAGAACTGCAGCATTACGCATCTAAGTTTGGAACCTGTAACATGTGCACAGATGGCACTAAACTTTTACCCTATAAATATAGTTCAAATAAAGAAAGCTATCTAAATGCACATTAACGTTATCTACACTGAAGCCCAAGTCAAGGTTTCTTAGCAAGTGAAGACATGAGGGCACAAAGAAGATAACTCCATAACAACCTAACATGGTCATCTCTCGAACTACCAAATAGGCTAGATTTCAAACTCTTCCAGATAACAAAGGACAGCAAAGCTAAGCAGCGAACAATAAATACGGAGAAATGGAAAGGAGAGAATCTTGGAACAGAAAGAGAAGGGTTTAGATTGAAATGCAGATGACTAACAGTCTGTGACTGGCTCGTACAAACTGAAGAACTGGAAAAAGGACAAACAAGAATAGTACAACTAGTGAAGAGTAGGATATGGTTCCTGGTACAACAGAACATAAGAACCATTAAAGACAGCTAATTGTTTACCAAACAAGAACAGAGAAGCAATGAGGGAAAGACGGTATATGGCAACCAACAGAAATGTAGGAAGACAGAAGCAAATTTTCTAAGAGATCGACCAAAGCCTTACCTTTTTGGCTTCTGAAGCTCTCAAGCAGAGAACCAACTGCCTGGCTGATAACATTGTAAATGCGTGTCGGACAGGAAACAGTACTGTGAAAAACATGTTGGCACTGTATTGTCTGCCAGGGAAGACAACAGGGAAGAACACTTCCCTGAAGATGTTCCAGTGCTGTTGCAGCCTCCCTATGAAGACTTCCATCAAAGGTTATGGTAGCTCTCATCACTGAGTCTTTCTCTTCTGGATCGAATACCTGAACACGGAAATTTTGTCCAGGAAAATTCTTGTTTGGCATGAATATAGATATCTCTCTCATCAGTGCTTCTTCACATTCAGAAACAGAGGGCCCAACCGTGGGCGATCCTCTAAGAAGGTGGATATCAAGGATTCTCCTGGTTGTGGTACTGCGAAAAGCATCATACAATTCTGGTTCTGTTACATGAAACGGAACCCCTGTGACAAAGACACGATCCTCAAACCTCTTGCTAACCTCACAATTGACATACCTTCCACCAACTCCTAGGGCAAAGCAGTCCTTCACAACAAATTCAGCTTCCCCACTAGCACATGTTACAAGTGCAAGTCCCCTGCTTGGCTTACGTGGCCAAGATACTTTAGCTCTTACTGCAGGAAACGGTAACCCTGGATTCTTGTAAGAGCACACAGGAACCACTTTTAGCAAGGAACCGTGAAATTCAACCCCGTTCAATTTTGAAATAGCATCCTCAGCACTTTCTGGTTTGAGGAATGTAAACTTCCCCCACTTCATTTCATCTGAGTTTGCCTGAAAATTTCCGAATTTATAAAAATTAGCTATACCAGGGACATGATCATCCACCAAGCAAATCAGCTCCTTCTCATCTATATCACAAGCATTTTGATGCAGAATCTCCACAGTTACATATCTCTTCTCGAGCTCCAAATGTTTGATTTCGGCGCCTGAGCCAAATAGTGCAAGAACAGAGCAGCCTGGTCTTCTCTCGTCACATTCATTCCTCAGCAGCTTAGCTTCAAATTCCAAAGCGTCATTGACAATGCAAACGACCTTTTCCATGTCATGTTGCTTAGCAAATAATAAAACTTCATTGGCATTAAAGTCTATATCGACTGTTATGCGATCATCAACGCAGGCTTCCCTCAGCATTGAGACAATTTTGTGCAGATTTTGGCCAGATTTGCCACAAAATCTTCTCAGCGATTTATTTCCAATCCCAGTAATAACTTTCCTCTGCAATTTATTCATCTCAAGTTGCTTAATAGAAGGCATGGGGTGAACTGTACACAAGGCATCATGATCCACAGCGGTAACACATACCAAATATTGATTAGGGATTGACAAGATTTCTGCAAATACCACCCATTCAGGCTTGTTGTCATAAATGAACAGTGAGCATGAAGGGTGAAGCTGCACAGGTTGATCTGCTGAAATAACCTGATACCCAAATTTTTCATGTCCAGAAAACATAGCAAGATTGCCTCTAAGAGATGATAGAATGATCCTCTTTAGCGAAGCGTCATGTAAAGTAGCCTGCTCAGGGTTCCAACGCCAGTAACTTGGAATAATAATGTTTAGCTCATGTTTTAGACAATTTTCAAGCTCAGATATAGTTTCCTGGCACCTCCTCAGGGTCTTGGCATTGATACTATTCTGCCAGCACCACGCATTCTTGTTCTCATCTCCCTCCTCCCACTTCTTATAAACAGCAAGTGAAGTGAAAAGGTCTCCATCAGGGTGACAGAATGGAACTTTCAGACGGTCAGCTTTATATTTCTCCTCATTAGTGCCCACTCTACAAAATATGCTACTAGAATTTGCCATTACAGCAGCTAGGACTACACCTTCTTTCATCAGACCAGAACTGAAGCAATCAAGCATTATTTTCCCAAGCCTTGGCTCTATTCCCAACTTGACCAGGTGTCGTCCAGTATCAGTTAGCTCAAATTGATTATATTTATATTCTATAGCACCCAGCTGCTCGAGATTATTCACAGCCGTATTGATGGCCTCTGGATCTGGAGCGTCAACAAACTCAAAATTTTGTACATCCCCAATACCCAAAGCAAGTATTCTCAGAACAGCAGTGCCAAGATGAACTTTACGGATTTCAGGCTCTTGATGCACTTCCATCATACCAAAGTCAGATTCTGAGTAAAGCCTGTAGCATTTGCCTGCTCCTGTTCGACCAGCTCGGCCAGCGCGTTGATTAGCAGAACTTTGAGAAATCCAATTGACTTTCAGTACATTAAGACCACTACTAGGAATAAATCTGTATTCCTTCGCCAACCCACAATCAACAACATACTTCACATCTTTTATGGTCAATGATGTTTCAGCTATATTTGTGCAGAAGATAATTTTCCTCTTTCCAGGATAGCTTTTGAAGACAAGGCTCTGTTCTACATGGGAAAGCTTGCCGTGCATCGGAAGTACCACAGCATTTGGATCACTGAAAGATTCACAGGACCATTCTACTTCCAGTTGAGATGTCAAAAAAGCAAGGATAGCACCCTCTTCTTCATTCTTGTGGATGAAGCTTACCATTCTTACAACATCAGTAACATAGGAAGCAGTAGTACAGGCAGCAGATGAAATACTTGGCAAAGTATTAAAGGAAGCTTCTGCTGATATGTCTGGGACATACTTAATTTCAACTGGAAAAGTTCGCCCTTTAACATGAAATGTTTGACAGCCATAGAAGTACTCAGCAAGTCTGTCAGCATCAGCAGTGGCAGACATTATGATAAGTCGCAAATCCAGCCTATCAAGCAGCCTATTCTTGATCATGGCTAACAGCAGATCAGTATTCAAGCTTCTTTCATGAGCTTCATCTACAATAATATATGAAATGCCATCCAGACCCTTATCGTTCATGCAGTGATGCAAAAGACAACTGTCTGTGGTGAATACAACCTTGGAGCCAAAACCTTGAGAATTTAATAAGGTTGAATATGATATCACAGAATTGTTCCCATAACAGCCATTACTTTCTTCATCTACTCTATGTGCTAAAGATATAGCAGCAATCTTTCGAGGTTGAGTACATACGATAGAACCACCAACAGCAAGACCTGAGTCAGCAAGAAACTGAACCAGCTGTGTGCTTTTCCCAGAACCAGTTTCCCCTATTAAGATCATGACCTAAAGAAAATAGATATCATTAAAAAAAATATTCTTTTCTAGTCGACATGCTCGTGTATAAATTCAAGTAGATGAACCAAAGTAAAAAGAGATCACATAAATTGCTTGCGTGCACACATTGAACAAGCTAAACATCAAAAGTATGATAATTCATGCGATCAAGGGCCTGTACAATGTGCCTAGGATTACAGGCGCCTCTGGGCAGTTACTGTCCAACCCCGTGGCAGTGGAAGGTAGCCTGATCGCTCCAAGCGCTTATGAACAGAGACGCCACTCCACCTAGAGGTCGAAGGTTCAAGCAGTTGCAGGACCTGTGGAGTAGGGCACTCGGTTCTTGCTTGATTAACTTTTATAGCCTGAGCACAACTAATGAATGAAAGTTGGATTTAATTCATTCAGGCCTAGATAATCCCAAGAACCCTTCTTTGTTCTATGAGCATGACTGGTTCTGAACTAACATGTAAAAGGCCTTAGCAAAACCAAAAATGAGTTTATGGTTCTGAATTATGAATTGGGATTTGTCCTCCTTTAGTTTCTTAGCACCCGGTACAATTGATTAATCAATAACCTGAAGATTTCCATCTCAGCTAATCGATGAAGAAGCGGCTTATGATGGGGACAAGAACAGTTAGGAAAATAAAAGGCAGGTGTTTGCTGTTAGCATTGGAGGCAAAGGCATTTAAAATAAGCTCTTAACTTGTAAAATAGGTGTTCTATTGTAGGTCAAGGCTCTAATGCCAAAGCTTGATGATAAGCTTTCTTCTAAAAGTCATCAGATAGCGCAAGCATGAGTGTTCTGCCATACGCGTCGAAGTCCAACATGCAGGACACAGTTCAGTTTATATAGGATGCTGGACGACGCATTCAAACAAAATCAACATGTCTGGGCGGTGTATTGTTTTATTCTGACAATGCAGCCACAACCAAACTCCAAATAGACACTTTCCTGAGTTCTAAGCATAGCAGGCACAAACTTCAAATGATTCACATGGCATTGCACTTCCCCTGTTGAAATTAAATTCACGTAGAGAATTCCAAATATTGTTACCTGGTTAGTGAAAATGTGATTGAGAATTCTCCTGCGGTACGCATATATCGGCAGACCCTCCTTGAGCCTCCGGCATTCACGCAGCATTATCTTGTGCACCCTCGCAAAGTCCACCTCCGCACCTTGCACAGCGCCGAACACGTCCACACCCTCTTCGTCATCATGTGCTTCACGCAGCATTGCGCGCCGTATCGACCTCATTGCCACCTGATACTCGGCAATTTTGGCGTCTAATAAGTCCTTCTCAGCCTCGAGTGTCTTGCTCTCGAGAATGAGCTTATCGAAGTCGCGGAAGCGATTCCGCGAGCCCAAGCGGCGCTTCACATCCTTGATGGACGCCGCGAGTTCAGCAGAGCGGGCGGACGAGACGGCCAAGAGGCCCGATTCGAGGAGGCGGGAGGCGTGGGCGGCGAATACTGAGGCGATTAGCGGGGAGGCGTGGGCGGCGAGGGCGGGGTCCGGGAGTTCCAGGGCGAGGAGGTGGTGTCCCTGGAGGCGGAGATCCCAGAGCTCGCGCGCGGCGGCCGCGGCGTCGGGGGTGGCGCGGAAGACGAGCCGCGCGGCGACGCGGCCCGAGGAGTTGACGGAGATGCTGGCGGGGGGCGGGGACGGGAGGCCCGCGACGAGGGCCTCCACCTCAGTGGCGGTCGGCGCGGAGTAATCGGGGCCCGCGCGGTGGAGGAGCACGGCGAGCTGCGGCGGGGGACGGAACGGCTGGGTGGGGCGGTAGCGTTGGTGCTGGTGCTGGTACTGGTGGTGTTGGTTCTGGTAATGGCGGTCGCGGTAGTCGCGGTGGTGGTGTGGAGGAGGCGGGGCCCAGTCCGGCGGGCGGAAGGGACGGCGGTCCTGAGATCCGCGCATGGTTGCGGCGAGGCCGGCGGCGGCGAGGGCGGTGGTTACAAGGGTTTGGGGAAGGTTTTGGAGGGGAACGGGGAACGGCGCAGCAGGTCGAGGAGGACTGTCTCGAGGGGAGGAGGGAAAGGTGGGAGACGAGCAGGGTCCGATCTCAACTCTCAGAGCAACGAACACCCTGACGTTTTTTATTTGCGTGGCATTTTTTATTATTTTTTTTTGACAATGCTATTTAAGATGGAGCGTATCCTATGAGAACCAGGTTCGTGTGAGAACTATGAGAACTTCAATATGGGTCACATTATCTTTGATCCAAGGGGGGCACGTAGGGAGAGGTGGGAGGGGTGATTTGCAAAATCACTGCTCCCTTGGATTTGTAAAAATCATACCTTTGCAAATTTCTCCTCCCACACCTTTGTAAGATCACGTGGTCCGGATTAGAGTTCTCATAGTTCTCACACGAATCTGGTTCTCATAGGATACGTTGCCATTTAAGAAGACCACGTTGGGCTGACTTTAAATATTCTTAGTATTTAAAATTCACTGTAAATAAAAAGTAAATGTCGTTCTTAAAGTGATCTTTAATTATAAAAGGTGACAATAAAATAGCTATAAGGAAAGGTCTCATTAGTCCATTCTGCGCACTATTCTCCAAACCCTTATGCCAATGCGGCAATGCCATTCCCCTTTTTTAAGCAATGCCAAATTGCCAATACCCTTCTCCTTCTTCATTACTTCTCATGATCTTGCTACTAGTCCATCGCGCGCATTGTGAGACTCCCTCTAGGCGTTTAGTCACTTCAGCTATTTTCCTATTAAGATGTACAACCTTGATAGTCAGTATTCTTCATAATACTGGGCTTGAAATCATAAAAGTGATATTCGTCGATTTGGCTATTTCCATATACATTAATGTCGTATAAGCATATAATCATGATATTAAGTACAGGATCAAAAGTGGAATCATAATCTCTAAAACAATCGTTGTCCTACCTGATTCCTCTCATTCCTTTCGAGAGGTGAATATAGGGTAAAGATTTATTTCGCCATGTTCTTACCTTTTTAGTAATTTCTCCATTTCTAAGTACTAATATGCATCCCGTTTCTCGTGACCCATATAGTTGGATGCGTGCACAAAACATTTTAGAAGACATATAGTAAATTCTTAATCGCATTTAACACTGTCACGGTGGTGCTCGAGAAAAGGGTGGGGGTGGCCGGTGAAAAAAAAGACGAGGACAGACATGTCAACGAAAACCGTCGAAACGGCATGAGTGCATTTGCATTTGGCCACATCATCTCCACCCACTATCGAACCCAAGCACACTAGTAGCGGTGTCCTTTTGCCGATCCGGTGCAAACACACTATTGTGCGGCGGGGGCTGCAAAGGCTCGTGTTCCTTCCAAGTTCCAACTGATGGATGAAAGATGGGCAGTGGCAGCACGCGAGCTTTGAAGATACAGCGTCCCAACTATTGTTACCTCTGGTATCAAACGTAGGGATAAGGAAAATCTCTAGGCTGATGATCTTTTTTTCTTTTCTTTTTTTAGAATTCTCTATGCTGATGATGTCCTAGACATGTAGTGGAAAGAAAGGCAAAGGCCGAAAGGAAAGGCGCAAAGCAAAGTGCAAATGGTGTGAGCTATGCTGTGTTCAGATTCAGGGAAAAGTACTTCTCCAACAAGTTTTTTCTATTCATCCTACTCACAGAACACGCTTTCTAGTGCACTATTCATCTAGAAAAAGTACTTTTAACTTCCAATCTGTACACAGCCCTACCCTACTACTACTACTCGAGGAGTATGTGGAACTTTGACGCGTCAGTCGCGTCTCGCGGTCGGGCCCGGCAGGTCGCTCACGTACGCCTGTGAACCTGCAACTGCCTCGCCTCGCTGACTCCCACCGAGGAGTGAGCCACGCTGAGTCGCTGACGGCTGCAGCCAAGGTGCACACACAACAACAGTGTCGTAGCGGAAGCCCGACGGCCTGACCGGAGCAGCATGGGTCGTCTTTATTAGGACGGAAAGCTGAACAATCGCCGTTCGAGCTGTACCTGGAGCTGTGTTGTGGGCCTGTGCGTGGGCTCCGGCTCTGCACCGAGGCATTGACCGCCGAGACGGAACGGAAGGGTGAGTAGCCGGCAAGAAACCGTAGATGTTCACGTGCTGTGCCCACCGGCCGCCGCCGCCGGCAACCCATTGCACGACGACGCGAACAGAGAGGCGCGGCGCCTCGTCCGGAGCGCATGCTGTCGTCGCCCGCGGCCCCTCGTGCCGAAGCCTGGCACGAATCGGCCGTCCGGCCGATCTGACCCAATGAGCTCCACAAGGACCACAAACAGTGGCCACAACAGCTACTGGCCATAACGAGCTGCGATTTTTTTTTTTCGGACATTTTATGCGAGTGAGGATGATGACTGGAACCGCGTTTGGTGGTACATCAAAGTTGGAGAGGAGTCTAAGGACCATGGATCCTTGAACGATCAGGAAGGGATTCCTTACAAAGTTACACATCGAACCACAACTCTTATTCTGTCAAAACTCACCCACAAGCAAAGGCGGTCTCCTGTAGCCATCGAATTTAGGAGGTAGGGGCCGTAGGGTGCGTGAACAAGCATCGCATTCTCTCTTCTCTCTGAGCAGCATTACAAGGGTCCAGGGAATGTGCCATTCTCACGTTGCTCGTTCCAACGCTCGATCTGCAAAAGATCACAGCCGTGTCATCAAATTGAGGAAGAATGAGCCAGCAAGTGAGAACAGTCTCAGTTGAAACCACTAGTACAACAGAAGCTCGGCAAGGAGCAATCATGTTCGATAAAGGCCAGCAACCCTCGAAAGTTAACGACAAATGCAGCAGCAAAATAACCAAAACTGAAGTCTAAATAAGCATCGTACTTGTATAAAACATTTGACATAATATGTCAATGACCAGGCCATCAATTCTTAGGGTAGCAATATGAGTTAAATCAATGGACTAGGAGAAATTTTGTTCTTGAATAGAGTAGCAATTTATTGGGTTCACAATATTTTAGATAAATACATAAAACCAGAGTAGAAACTAAAACTGGGTGTCAACATAGAACAGTGCAATCCGAATATCCGGTGCACCCAACAGAATGCTTTCCAGAAGGATTGTTCCGGTTTATTGAACGGTTAAAGTAGCATATAATATAGTGATTTTAGAAAACCAGAATTCAGGTTTTCAAAAGATAATAATTATATATTGCAGCGCAGGCAGATTTTACTGTCTTATTGATATATGATATATGGAACTCTTGAGATTATATATGGCTAGTAGCAGATAAACCAAAAAGAGTAACTTAGGTCCATACGTGTAGAAATCACCACCTCACCATCAGAGAATAAACTGAAGAAACAGCACCAATAGAAAATAGCATCTTGAGCAAGAATGCATACCCATTCACTTGGGCAGAGTGATCTGTAGTACTTAGCAAACTTTTCACACTCAGGAGCACCCTCCCCTTTTGCAGCTACACACCTGTTACAAAATTATAGTCAGTTACAATCAACATTGAAAGAACCCCCAAATAATTTCTGATACAATGTCGCCATACCTATGATATTCAATATAGCGTGTGAAGCAATGTCTTGTTTGATTTGTTGTTGGGAAACGAAAATCTGCTGGAGCAGTCTCGATCTGTATTCTATGAATGTTCAGTAACAATTCATAGAATGTAATATTCATAGCTAGTTGGTAACATCATACCTTAATTTCTGGTTTTTCATCAGCTGCTTCCTCTGCAGCAGCATTGCTTTCTTCAGCAGTCTCACCGCTTTCTTCAGCAGCAGGGCTTTCCTCGGCCTCAGGCTCCTCGGAGGATCCCTTCACCTCAGGAGTTTCACTTGTTTCTTCAACAGCAACGGTAGCCTCATTAGCTGGTGTGGTTTCAGAACTTTTCTCGGGGACAACTTCAGACACAGTGTTAACAGCAGATTTATCTTCAGATGGAACTTGTGCTTGGACCTCCTCGGGTGGGAGTGAGTATTCCTGCAAGAAGATGGAGTTCAGCAATGGTGGGGATCAGGGCAGATAAATTTGAGAAGGAATAACAAGCGACACATAACTTCATTGGGTTAAGGAATACATGTATAGAAATCCACACCCCAAAAAGGCACCCAGCCTTCAGGATAACAGCTACCTTGGCTCAGTTAAGCAACAAGACATTCCAAGAGCATTCTATGATTTTAGGCCTAACACATCATCGTTCAAATGATCAACAGATACCTCTAGTAGTGAGAGACATGACCACCCTTTCCTTGCGGAGTTATCAAATCATTAGAGAAATTAGATCATGGAAGCTGATGAACAAGTATATCATAAATTTCAAGAACTAGTAGAAGTACATTTATGCTGTAATTATCCTCCAAGTTAAAAAAGTGTCATCAGACCAAATTCAAAGCTACCAATAAAAGCAACATCCCATAAGTGATAAGCCTGTGAAATTCGATAGATCAAATGCATCTGGAGAAACCACTTTCTTCGTTTTCGTTATCTACTGCCAACGGCAGAAACGAATCACTAGTGACGAAACGTGAACAGTAAGGACCGATCCTTCATTCAAGCACAGGTATCCACTAATTATATTCTAGTAAAATTACAGACACACAACGCCTAACACAAAATCATCCCTATACCCGGTCCACGGGCAGCCTAAAGATCCGGGAGCGCCGTCGGGCGGCGGGTCGCCCCTCAATCGAAACCACAGTCCACGGCGACAAGCCGTATCTAACGACGACAGAGCAAACTTTAGAAGGGAGAGGATGATACGGCTTTTCCTACCTCCGCCAGCGACGGAGCCTTGCCTTCTGCAGCCATGGTGACGCCCTGCGCTGGTGAGAGCTTCGACGACTACGAGCTCGTGGGACGGTGGGTGGAAGAAACGACGCGAGTGGAGTGGACTAGGTGGCCGCCGTCGAGAAGGTAGAAGAGGACACCCGGCGGCTGGTGGTGGGTGACACGCTGACACGAGAGAAGCCGAGAAGAGTTTGGTGGGCAAGGGTTGGGGACCGTTGGGGTATTGGTCTGGGCCAAAACTAGAATGGAGGCCCAATATCTTCAATGTTTGAACTGTTTGGGCATTCTGCCTTTTTTTTCTTCACCGCTTAGCACTAGTGCTGTACGACCTTTGCCGTCTTCAAAACTAAGCAGGCCGATTTTCTTTGTGATTAAGACTTGTGCTACGACCAGTAAGAGTTCGACATACACGATCATTATTGATACAACACGACATGACGCTATATATATGTCACGCTCACGGCCAGTAAACTTCTGCTGCCTGAACCATGTCGTGTCGTTCGACATACACGAATTGAACGGAACAAACAGGCAACGTCACGCTTCTCGTGCGTGCACGACGTCGACATCAGGTCTCACTTTATTTCTTGGCGCCATCGTCCATCCAGATGATGCACCGGAGGCACTTCCCCCGGTCGAGCAGGTCGAACGCGCTGTTGATGTCGTCGAAGCCCATCCGGTGCGTAATGAACTCGTCCAGCTCCAGCTCCTGGCGAAAAGCAGGTAGCATGAGAAAGAAGAGCACGAACATGATGCATGCGCCTGAAGCCCTGAAGCTCCCAGCCTTCCAGCCATGGCAAAGCATGTGTGTCTGATCAGTGATCACCTTGTCCAGGTAATTTTGTGCCAGCACGGGGATGTCATCCTTGGGCTTGATCCCGCCGAGGAGCGCGCCGGTGACGGACCTCCCCCACTTGATTGTGGATGACGATATGCTGACGGGCGCCAGCCCGGCGTCCGTGCCCAGGATGATCGTCTTCCCCCAGCCCTGCATTATCCATTGTCATTACTGAGTGGGTTAGTCACGAGATTCCATGAGGAGCTGACGGATGTTAGGGTACTCTGCACGAGCCTAGCGTACCGCCCGAGAGCTCTCGAACGCTTCCGCCATGACTGAAGTCGAGCCGATGCACTCGAAGCAGTGGTCGGCGCCGCCTCCGGTCATCTCCTTAATTACCTGGATGGAGGTAGATCGGCATTAGGCAATAACTAAGCACGACGATCCAATGTACATCTACGAGCAGGAATTAATGGGGCACATGAATTGTTCAGATTCAGACCTGTCTGACAGTCTTCTCTCCCGTATCATTTGGATTGACAAAGTCGGTTATCCCCAACCTCTTGCCTGCAAGGAATAAAAAAAAACAATCTCATGATCTGTCTGGTTCTTGGAGGAACTGAGAACGCAAAGGCTTACCGATCTCGAACTTGTCCGGATTCAAGTCGACCCCGATGATCCTCTTGGCGCCACGCATCTTCGACCCTTGTGCTACCTACAGTTCGTTCATGGATCACCGTCGTGAACAGTGTCAGTGACAGGCAATGGTGTTAGGTTCAAAAAGGTCTTCCGCAAAACAAAAAAGGATTCAGAAAGGTAGTCGACATCTAGGACTAGGAAGCTAGTTGTCGTTACCGCTAACCCCACTGTGCCCAATCCGAAGACAGCCACGGTCGAGCCGGGCTCTACCGCCGCCACTTTCCAAGCCGCACCAACCCCTGCACACAAGCAGCAGACGCAGCGTCGGCATCAGTGCGATCCACGAGCCGCATCAGCCATCGACATCATACGGTTGGTCGCGGCTTGATCGATCGAAATCGAAGGGACCAGCAGCGAGCGAGCGACGGGGTTACGTTACCGGTGGAGACGCCGCAGCTGAGCAGGCACGCCATCTCCGGCGGGAGAGGGAGTGCGGCGGCGGCGAGGCCGACGACGTTGGCGACGTCGACGACGGTGAACTCGGCGAAGCTGGAGACGGAGAGGAAGGTGTGGACGGGCTCGCCGGTGGAGGCCAGGGAGAAGCGGGTGGTGCCGTCGCGCGGCATGAAGCCGTGGCGGTGCGCCACCGCGGAGCAGATGTTGCTGCGGGCGGAGAGGCAGTCGGCGCACCCGCCGCACTGCGGCAGGAACACCGGCACCACCGTGTCGCCCACGGACACCTCCTCCACGTGCTCCCCGACGCTCTCCACCACGCTGCAGACGAATCAGCAGCGAAAATAATGACACGCCGATCATCAAAGATTCAATTGTTCAGTTGGCCTTCGTACTAAATGGATCAGAGGATTAATTGTTCTTTTTACCCGACTGCTTCATGCCCAAGGATGCACGGATACATGGCCGGAAAATCCTGCAAAAATGGAAGAAAAAAAAAAGGTGGGCGATACATATACCAAACTGAGAAACTACATTCAGCATCAGCAGGAAGTGATTTCACTATGGCCACCATCAGACAACTTAAGCGTTGACTTTTTTGTAGCTCTCTATACAAATACAACGGATGGCCGCCATGGATGGTTTGCATTGCATCCGTACCTTCATGCGCCAGAAGGTGATGTCCGTGTGGCAGAGCGAGGTGCAGACGATCTTGAGGCGGACCTCGTGCGCCCGCGGCGGCGCCACCTCCACCTCCTCCATCTCCAGCGGCTGCCCCGGCGCCTTGCACACCGCCGCTGCGCGACGATCACGAGGCGCTCTTCATGCTTGGAAGAGCATGTCAATTGGGGATGGGAGGCAGGTGTGCACGTACCTCTGCATCTGATTGGCTTCGCGGTGGTATTCTCCATCGTCGCGGCCTCGCAGACACAGGAAGCCAGCGATCTGCCTTGCCTTGCTCGAGGTGTGTTTGTGTCATGTGTGTGTCTGCATCTGGTGTCGGCTATATGATGTTGCCGCGTGCTGCTGGGGTTGCTCAGCTGGCACGAACTACTTTTTCTGTCCTAAATAACTGTCCGCTTTCTCATAAACAATTTTAACTAAATATATAAAAATATTAATATTTATGATACAAAATTAATATTTGAATCTAGTTTCTTAACAAATTTATTTAGAATCTAACTAGCCTACCAACCCGCGTTGTCGCACGTGCTAATTAGAATTAATATAAAAATACTTATAGCTAATAATTATACCTATCTATCGCACCCTGTCTTTCATACATTAATATCTTAAACAACATACTCTAAAGATGCATAGTACTTAGTCACAGATTTTTCACACAACATCATACCTTCATATGTGTTTTTTTTTTATTGTTTGAGCTATGCGGACAGTATAAAATTTTTTTGTGTCTTCTCTCATACATGAATATGGCGTAACAATGTTAACAACGATAGAAATAGTAATTTATAATTTTATATTGGTGCATCTTAAGATTTTTTTTATAATATATAATCTAGATTCAAATTTAAGAATAGTTGAGATATATATACATAGGGGCTACTTCATATTTATTAGTTGTAATAAATAATTATTAAATAAAATATATTGGTGTCCACTTAGGATCGTAGGTGGATATTTTATTCTTTTAGAGAATTTCTAGTATTTCTCTATTTTTTAGGCTATCCACCTAGGATCCTAGGTGGCATCACCTAGAGCCTTTGAAAAGAGCCTCTAATTAGTATCTTAATAAATTTATTTAGAATACAAATGTTGCGAGTAATCCTGACATATTTGTATAAAGCAATATGATACAAGCCCGAGCAATCCTGCCATGTTTTTTTTAAGAAAAATATGTACAACAGTGTCAAGAATCATGGGGATGATGAAAATTTATCGGACCGCCCCAAATTTTCTTTTAAAAACAAGATGTACTCTGTTATGCTTCCATATGATATCCAGTGTGCCATTCCACTGCCTCACTGAGGATAGAGTGATGGTCTACGTTTTCACCTACTAGCTTTTTTCTTCTAGTGGAATCTTTCCTGGCAAACGACGCCAATCGTTTGCCACCATTTGCAAATAGCGAGTTTTTAAAATGTGCACATCCGAAACACGAGCAGAGCCTGCAAGAAGTGAGCAGCTGTGGGTGCGAGTGCGAGTAGACGAATTGGCATCACCGGATTCAGGTCAGGTGTACCACGACGCTCGTCGCGGCCCCGCGCGTCTTCATCGGCCCTTGCGCTACACCAGCACTTGTTCGTTCAGGTGTACGTCGCCCGCATGAACAAAGTCACTGTCGAGCTACATGATATATATCATCCGTGCATTGGATCTATTTTGCCTTTTCTCCCTATCTATACTCACCATTAACGTTGTGGTTGCTGCTAGGCTGCTAGCCCGACAGCTGCTAGTGACAACAGTTCGATAATCTTAAGGTCTGATGGTTAGTGCAATACCTTTTCCGATACGAATCAATCGCTATGGATCCGCGATGATTCAGTGGTAGATGTGCCTGACAAAAGTTTCAGGCCCCGTGATCTTATCTTGTCGTGACCAATGGATTTTCGATTAAAGAAACCAATGGGGTTTCACCCTCAGTTAGTCATTGAGTGGCCTTAAAAAAAGCTAGTCATTGTGCGCGCATGGTTTCTTTAATCGAAATCTGCTCTTAACATCGCATCTGATCGGAGCTCTTCATCTCCATTGTCACAAGGTGGATAATCGGAGCTCTCACTCTCTACAAGATGAGGTGTGTTTAAACATATCTGATAGGTGATTATAGGCGTGGCCGGCTTGGGGTCCGATTGGCGCTGAGCACCATATGGGGGAAAGATGCAGCAGATCTGCTGATGAGGCAGCGGGAAACATGAAACACATGCTGTATTTTCCCGAACTTTTATTATAGGAAAAAAATTTGACTCAATTTACAAGAAAAACAAGGTCAAAAAATCATATGACTTTGGTCCATAGACCGTACAACTAGGAGGTACCAACGCTGTCCCATACAAATTCGGTCAATTGACCTAAAAAACGCGGTCCGGTCGAATTCGGATATTGACACGAGCCAACTCATATCAACTTACCCCTTCCACCGATCGAATGGAGACATCAATAGAAACCAACCCATCACAATTACGGCTACGATTGATTGAATTGGGATATCGACACAAACGAACAACTTCAACCAGTTGAACTCAGACATCAGCACGAGCCACATGCCCACGTACGATGTCACTTCTTCAACTTTGAGCCAACACCGCTGACACATCAACTCCAAAGCATTGACCTAAGCACAACATGCCGCCGCAGACACCATCACCTCTTGTGGATGGATGGTGCTGATTTTGGGGGCAGCAAGTAGGCGATCTCAATGCCGGGCGCCGTGCGTCAGGCCGGCCGGCGTGCGGCGTCGAGTGGCGGTGCGCTGCTGCCCACCGTTTGCCTCCTGTTTGTAACAGCCCAACAGGCCCGTGACAATTTACGAGATGGAGAGCAGGAACGTGACGATGATTGAGGGTGTTCGCCTTGTCGCCGCGTTCATTCGCACCACCCAGGCAACCCGAGGGGGCCAAATGCCCCCGCTAAACTCGAGACTTCGGCCCCGCCTCCTAGCACAACGGACGGGCCACGGTCGTGAGCATTTTGTATCAATGGGGCTTGATCTGGGCCTTCATTATAAACGGGCCTTTCTTCGGAAACGCAAACTTTGTTTCCCTATCTGTGTTGGGTTGGGTTGAGCATTTTTGTATCAATTTCATCGTTACCTGATGACGATTACCCTCGGCTCGTGGCCTCGTCAAAAGCTCCACAGCGAGCGAGAGAGAGAAAGGCAGAAGGGGCCCGGCCCGGAGCCATGCGGTGACCGCACGCACGGTTAGCCACAACTCGTTCGACCCCAAGCGCCGCCCACGGCCGATGGCGACCGCCACCACCACCACCAGCGCCGGCGCCGCGGCCACCTTCCTTCCTCAATGATCCGATCCTTTTCCCTGGAGATCCTCCGAGCTCAGACCGCGGCGGCCGAACGAAACAGCGAGCGCACGGCAAGGCACGCGCGCGTAACCGACGACGGCCGCGACCGCCGCTTGGGATGGGATGGGACAGCGACTCGCCACCGCCCCACGGGCCGCCAGGCCCAGCCGGGCGCGCGGCGCAACCAACCGCTCGGCTCGATCCCGCGCGGCGCGGCGCGACCGACCAGTCCACCCACCGGGGCCCGGGCCACCCCTCTCGACGATGGCTACGTGCGTCCGTGCCGTTTCGCCTGACGCATGGTACGTCGCCACGGCAGCGGAAAGCGAGCCGCGTTCCGGCCGGCGCTCGCCGCCGGGGAAGGGGTGGCCGGTGGCGGTCGCCCTACCTGTCGCTGCATGATGGGCCCGCCCAGCGCTCGTAGTAGGCCCAGGGACCGGCGGTTGAACACAGATGTGGCCTTTTCTCTTGACACTGCCCCTCTGCCGTCGCCGGGCCGGCGACGCCAACCGGTGCATCGGACGGGCACTAAAGAGAGGACAACAAAACCGTCGACGACGACGACTCTACGAGGCGAAGTACAGATATCGCGGTCGCTCGCCAGTGAAAGCACGTGCACGTCGTCGTCGACCGGTGGAGCACGGCGGTATCGCGCCCCTGAACGCAAGGAGCCTACTACGCGACTCGCGTCGTCGTCATCGCCAGCGGCCACCACCTACGGCTACGGGCCCGGCTCATGTTTCTTCCACGCTCCGATCAAGATACAGTACAGTACACTCCGATCCACCACGAGCTGTGTGTTCGTGTCCCAAGGCAAAGGCAAGGCGCCACTGCAAAGACACGAGCGAAGCGCCTGGAAGCAATCCGGCACGCTGCTGGCAGCCACGCGCCGGCGTGGTGACTGATCTGATGAGCTCCGCCCTCGAGCTTCCACGGCGGCGTGGGGTGGGAGCCAGCAGGCGCCCATGCCTGCGGCGGCCGCTCCCGTCCCACGTGGAGGCCCACCTGTCCAACGCCGCGTCCAACCCGATCACTGCATGCGCAGCCGAGCTGGTCGTCCGAGCAAGGGCCGCGAGACGATGATGCAAACGGCGAACCAACACCAGGACCACACGGCTCGATACGTAAAGATACAAATAGCGTAGTAGGAGTAATTTTTTAGAACAACTTGCAACATTTTACTAATTCAGGTACAGTTGCGTGGCGGCGTCGGATCTTGCTGCTGGAGATGCGGGGCACAATTAAAAAGCACGGCACGAATTTGCGTATTCCTGAGTTTGAGATGTGTGGATGAGACCACGGACACGACGGTTTTTGCTTCCGGGCAAGCAGCAGATTTGTCAAGGCAGGGCGGGCAAAAAGTCTGCGGCGCAGCGGTTTGCTTTCCACTTCAAGTAACCCATCCCATTTTCTTATCTTTTGTTTATCGATCGTTTGGTGCCAGGCAAGCCGGTGAGTTTTTTTGTAAACAAAAGCGCACATGAGGCCATGACCATGCCGCTCCGAGAGGAGAGGACAGCTCTCTCCATCCACTGACGAACGAGCAGATGGCAAATATATTCAACGAGTGCTCGTCCAGAAGCTTCTTTCTTGAAAACTCCAGAAGTGTCCATTCCTGGTAATCATTTCATTTCTTCCTCTGTCCCAGAGCCCGCCGTTCCGTTTGAATTCTTCCCATCCAGCCAAGCATTATTTTGTTAAGCAAGGGAAATACGCCTTTGAATTATGTTCTTTAGCCTATTGAATTGTTTTCAGTTGAATCAGGTGAATGAAACCACCTAAAGCTAGCACCTTAATAATGTGTGTATACCAAATTGAGCACCCTAGCCACACACTGACACGCACACCTTAAAATAGCAGTATCGTTCAGTTAGAGCCATACCACCTCAGCAGAGCGAATCTTTTTCTGCTCATGCGTGCGAGCACGGCCAGCTCCTCCTCTTTCCCCTTATGGCTCGGATGATGCCATATATGGACATTCCAAATTCTTTTATGTTCACCAGCTCTACTCCAATGGAAGGTTATTTATTTGACACCATTTTTCCTGAGGACAGTTGCGCGGACATGTCATGGAATTTCCTTGTTTCAGGCGCAGCCGGCAGGTGTGAGATTATGGGGGTGTTTAGTTGGTAGAAATTGGCGGAGATTTTCTGTAGCAGATATACACTGTAGCAATAGATGTGATGGGAGGAATAGTAAATCTCTAGGATCTAAACAAACCCTATGAGAATCAGACCAGGAAATGTGGCATCGGTTTATCAGAGACTAACAGCATCATTTTCTTGATAATGCCTTCTGTGCTCTCCTCTCAATTCCACACTGCTTTACAGGCAGCAGCTCAGGATCTTTTTTGGAGGCCTGACAAGTTGAATCAGTCAGACATATCTTTGATGAATCATCGTCTTTTGAAACTGAAGATTCCAAACTTTCGCAACATGTAGTCGCAAGACAGCTCCCTGCAGTTCAGTCCGGAGGAACCTGACTAGAGAATCAGATGGATTCACTCTTTGCATTTCTGAGCACCACTCGGTGCCATGCAAAGACACTGTAGTCGATTGCACCACGAAGCTCACAGTCACAGAGGAGAAGAAAAGAAAGTGACAACAAGTGGAGCAGCTATCATAGACCCGGGTTCAGCTTGCCCACGGCCGGTCCACCTGAACCGTTGAAAAGAAAAATATTCAGTTTTTGCTGCAGGTTTCTTTCTCGGTGAGGCGATTACCAGCGCAGCGACCACTTCAGAGCAAGGCGATGGCGAGACCACGAACGAGTGCACCACCACCACGACGGCGGATGACGACGGTGTACTGGTATTATGCCTACATGGCTACGTCTCTCTCTCCTCCCACTTCGACCCGGCTGGGCCTATCAAAAGGCCCCCTTCCGTTCCGGCCTTCCCTTCCACACCGCACTCCCTCCACCTTCCACCGTCCCCTTCCTCTGCCCCCACCTCCCGCTTCCCTCCATCCCTCGCTCCTCCGTTCTTTCCTCCCTCAATCCTTCCGTCGACACTCCACTCCACTCGTAGGTCCTAAAGCTCGGGTATTTGACCGATTGGTGGAGGTAGCTGCTGGCCTCTGCTGCTTCTTTGCTCCTGCCTGCGCGTGCGTTCGGACCAGTGGCTGGTTACGAGCCGTGAGGAGGGCCAAGGAGGAAGCTTGCCAGGAGGCGGCGATGGAGAGGTACGAGGTGATCAAGGACATAGGATCGGGCAACTTCGGGGTGGCCAAGCTGGTCCGGGACGTCAGGACCAAGGAGCTCTTCGCCGTCAAGTTCATCGAGAGGGGGATGAAGGTGACCGACCTTGTTGACATCCTACTCTCTCCCCTCCCTCAATCCGGTTCCTCTCTCGCGTCAGAGACGTTTTGATCATGGAGTGCGCCCCGTCGGTTAATGCGAATTCTGGGGAGATGTGTTCTGATCGGGTTCTTGATTTTGAGCCTCATAGTCCTAGGTTTTGCTTTGGGTTCCTGCAGTTTGCATAAAAGGAACTCCTTGATTGGGGTTGGTGCTGGTCGGTACTGTCATACTGTGTTTACTTGGCTGTTTGCTAATTTGGTCTGTTGCTACTGCGTACCTGCCATGTATCTACCTTACTGGTATAGCTAATTTCAGAGATGGTGTGAACATGTCCCCATTACTCCCCCCGTCGATCTGCTCTGTTTTTTTTTTTTGGTGTCTCAAATTTTCCTCTGAATGGTTGAAGCTTTACAAAAGGAGCATGAATTTGGACCACCTCCATTATTCACAGGTGCAGTATGTTTATTAGCAGTGGGTGCAGGACTCTTATCTTGCTTGGCCAAGTCATGCTGAGTTGATCAATGCAGATGTTACTATGCGTCTTACTGTTTCCAAACAGAACTGAGTTTTGCACCAGGCCACCTCGGTACTGATTAGTACACCCATCAATCTAGCTCTTTTGCATTTTAGACGATTATTATGCATCTCGTGCCATTCATGTTAAAGATCTTTAGCTTCGGTTGGGGAAATTCTTTGTTGCATCTGAGTTTGTGTGCACTTGCAAAATCTGCTGCAAACTGAATGAGTGAATTTTGTGTCCAATTTTATTCTATCTGCCAAGTGTTATTAGATACCGCAAACTTCTTTTTTTGATTGCTATACTGGAAACTTCATTTATTGTTAGTTCCATTTATCGGGCTACAAAGCCTTAGTTTTACCATTTTCTAGGAAGCTGGTAAAGTTTGGGTGGTGCAGAGTTAGCAAAATCCGTCATGGTAGGTAGGCATGCTTTACTATAAATAATTTATACAATCATATCTTTAGGACATTACTCCTTAAATGGATGTTGTCATTGAAAACTGGTAAGATTATACTAATGTGAAAAAACTGCCGACAACACAGACCTTGCTTATGGTTTGTTGATTTTTCCCACAATTTTGTGAATAACATCGCCTTCAAGTAATCTCAGCTTCCTAGGACCTGTTTTACTATATCATCCCTGTTCCATTATGTCTTTAACTCTGTGTTGACTATTGGCACTGTTGTAGCAGTGCCGCTGCTAAATGCTGGGTTGATTAGTTGATCAGTTGCTTTGAGTTTTGTTGGAGCTCACCATATTCTTTACAACATCTGTTAACCTACAACCATTATTTTGTCTTGCTTGTTACAATTTTTCATCACACCTGAATGCTCCTCTAGCTCACTGGCAGTGAGCTAGAGGAGAGTCACTGCAGTAAAACACTTTTTCCAAATGATGCTTGTGTATATTTTGTTTGTTTATCAATTGCTAAAAATATTTTCTTCTGTTTTCAAGATCGATGAGAATGTCCAAAGGGAGATCATGAACCACAGATCGCTGAGGCATCCAAATATAGTTAAATTCAAGGAGGTAAGTTCCTATTTGCCTCTTTAAAAGCAAAGGAAACTTAAACATTCAATTCAACGCTGTCATATAATCCATTAATCTGATTCTGGTGCTGAGGACAATGTTAAATTTGATTATGCACAATACTTATGGTAAATGTTTTTTGTTCTAAATGCATCAATAACTTCTATTTCATACTACACTAAAAGTTGTGCAAAATATCTCATAAATTTGCTGGTGATTTTAATAATTTTATGGGAAAATCTTCACCCAGTGCATTTTTATATAAAAAAATAAAAAAAATTGCTAAAACTTGTGAATTAAAACGAATAAGAGAACATTCAATTTTTGAGTGACTATATACAAAAAAGCATGATGTGATGTTCAACTAATAAGCTCCTGGGTTATTCCCCATCCATCAAAAAAGTATTGCTTATATGTTATCCATTCTGCACCTTTTTTACCGGACAATTGGAATGTACGGTGGTGAATGGGTTCCAACTCACCACGTTGCAAAGCTAAATGGCTTATCCGGTGATGTGTAGGTTATATTGCATTCTTCATATGTGCCTTTACTGTTTTGAGTAGTTGGCGTAAATGCTTTGTTTGGTTACATGATTATATGGTAGAATTATTCATTTAGATCCCAACTCCTAGAGACCTTGTCTGTTTTTTTCCCTGTGTAGGACTAGTTGGCAACTTGTTTCAACGTCTGTTGGATATTTGGATGCCTGTCAGCATTCAGCAGCTATGCATAGCTAGTGCCATGCCCTGTAAGATGGGGAAGTACTACGCCAATCAGGCTTGGGACCTTTTTTGTTGACGCCTCAAAATTGTTGATTAGCTATAATGTAATCATTCAAAGTGACAGTGATCTAGCAGTTTACCTTGCCCTCTATTCCTCTTGTTTTCCTTTGCAAATGAATAGGTGTTTCCGGTACAACATTCTTGTCTGCATGGAATTATATAAGATATGTTCTTTGCGAGTAGATTCTTTGGACTGGAATTAGCTGTAAGACATATTGTTGAATTATGATTTAGGGATAACTCACATTTTGGTTCTGAGGGCAGCCAATATTTGGTGTTTGAATTTGGCAATAACAGGAAACACAACAACTTAGCGTAGTGTCCATTCTACAATAAATGTTGAGAAATGAATTACATATCTGTTTATGCATTTACCCTAAAAGTTCTATCATTAAGGTTTCATATTATCACTGCCTTTTTTTAAATGGAAAACACCACTATAAGCCCCTATCATGATTACACATCTTTATTCTCGTACAAGTTTGAATCTGCCATCATTTCTAGATTGCAAACTTAAGAGAGACTTAGTTTTTCAGGTTGTGCTAACTCCCACACATTTGGCCATAGTTATGGAATATGCTGCTGGTGGTGAGCTATTCGAAAGGATCTGCAATGCTGGGAGATTTAGCGAGGATGAGGTAGATCAGATTTACTACAAGGGAATATATCATTTTACCCAAGACATGCTTTTTTGCTATTGACATTTATTTATTCTTCTCCATAGGCAAGATTCTTCTTTCAACAGTTGATTTCGGGAGTTAGCTATTGTCATTCCATGGTATATCACTAACTTTTCAAGAGCAACCGTTATGTAGAACATCTTTAAGTTGTGACATGACGCTATATTGTATTCTTGTGGCAGCAAATATGTCACAGAGATTTGAAACTAGAAAACACTCTGCTGGATGGCAGTATAGCTCCTCGGCTAAAGATATGTGATTTTGGTTATTCCAAGGTAAACTGGGGCAGTTCTTCGTATCTGAAGTCCTGAACTAATCACCAGCTTGCCAACTAACTGTTGCAATTTTTTCAGTCCTCTGTGTTGCACTCTCAGCCAAAATCCACTGTTGGCACACCAGCTTACATTGCTCCTGAGGTGCTTGCTAGAAAGGAATATGATGGGAAGGTAACCTATACCTTTGCTATTTCTGTTTAGTCTATTTCTCGTGGAATGTAGAAAAACTAATTGCATGGTCTAAAAAAGATGCAGTCATAATTCCTAAAACTGAGTTATCACCTCCTGCAATTTAGGTCGCTGATGTTTGGTCATGTGGAGTAACTTTGTATGTGATGCTCGTCGGGGCTTATCCCTTCGAGGACCCTGACGAACCAAAGAATTTCCGCAAGACTCTTACTGTGAGTTGACCCCAATGCCCCCAACAGTACTTGTGCATATGAGGTCACTTGTGCAAATCAGCTGATGCCTCCAATTTCCTTGCAGCGGATTCTCAGTGTACAGTATGCTATTCCTGATTTTGTCCGAGTTTCAACGGAGTGCAGGCATCTTCTGTCCCGGATTTTTGTTGCAAACCCTGAACAAGTAATTGCTTTTTACAGAAAAACAATGATGAATAAGAGATAGAACATCTGCATTCTCATAATTCATTTGGCGCAGCGGATAACCATACCGGAGATCAAGAACCACCCGTGGTTCTTGAAGAACCTGCCCATCGAGATGACCGACGAGTACCAGATGGGCGTGATAATGACCGACAGGAACGTCCACACACAAAGTCTGGAGGAGATCATGACCATCATTCAGGAGGCGCGGAAGCCCGGCGATGGAATGAAGCTCACTGGGCAGATCCCTGGCCTGGGGAGCATGGAGCTGGACGACATTGACGTCGACGACATCGACGTTGAGGACAGCGGCGACTTTGTATGCGCCTTGTGATGAGCAAGTGGTTGGTTCAGGCCGTCCGGCGCCGAAGCCGCTGCTGTGAACTCCATCTATTCTGGTCTTGTGCCTGTTGATCCACCTTGTTTGTTTCAGCGTGCTCCGAGATCCCATTTGTTTGTTGTGATACTTCACTGGCATATTTTCTGTAATCGAGGTAGTGACGCTGTGGATAAATAAGACTTTTTAAGGCTGTATTCTTGCTGAATTCTTAGTGTTTGAATCCTCTGTTTGCTCTGTATGAAGGGGCTGTTTCATGAATGACGCAATGGCTTGTTTGCCTTTCCTCAACCTTTTTAGTGATCTTTTCTTACACATTGTCAGTTTATATTTTTTAGAATATTTTTTCATTTTACTAAATCACTTGTCACTTTTTTTTAGAGAGACATTTGGCAATTGAAATAGAGAAAAGAAATAGATGGGCTCCAGTTCTCGGCCCATTTCTCATCTCGGCCCATTTCTTTCATTCCAACAGCGCGGAAGCCACGGACGGTCCAGATCGAGCGTCGCATCCACGACCTGCGGCATCCACTCCAACTAGTCTCCGCCACCTATATAAGCTCTACCCTTCTCTCCACGCTGCCCTCTCGCTCAAAACCCTAGCCCTCGCGCCGCCGCCGCCCCTAGCGCTCGAGCTCCTCGCCGCCCGCGAGCTCGCGCTGCAACGCCGCCATGAAGGTACGCTCTTCCTCTCCGTACCCGCGCTGATGCGCAGCTTTGAGTCTTCCTAGATGGGGTCTGTGGCTGTATATTGTCTGATTTACGTGCCTTCTGCGTTGGCTGCAGTTCAACATCGCGAACCCGACCACCGGGTGCCAGAAGAAGCTCGAGATCGATGACGACCAGAAGCTGTGAGTTTTCGTCGCTCTCCACTTCGTGCTTTTCCCGTTTTTTATCTCTTAGATCCGTGTGAGCGGTGTATCGCTCTTATCCTCTGTCTGTTGATCAGTCTATTGATTGTCGGGGTACGGGGTCTAATTTGCTCTAGGAACCTCCTTTAGCGGTTTGAACACAATTTTTTTAGAAGCTAAGTTATGAATGGATCAGCCTTAAGTTCTCTGATGAATAATCAGAATGAGGGCCGTAGCAATTGGCTAGGACTTACTTGATAACTTGCAGTTGAATGCGATTAAGTAAAGTTAGAATGTAAATCTAGCTGTATTGAGCGCTCGTGGTTTGTCTCTAATTTGCTGTAAGATGCCATGCAGTACTCCGGTAATCTAGTTTTGTTCGCTGTTATTTTCCATGATGTGTTTCGGGAAAATGGTTGTTTTTTTACATGGGTGCTAATAGTTTTTCCAGGCTTTGAAGTTACACTTTGAAAGGCAAAAAATGATACAACTGTTAAGTTAGGGTTGTATTTTGTTCTCTGCCTTGTGTATTTTGTCTGGATGTATATTTCCAATATGTTGTCTGTGTTTGGTTTCAATAACTAATACCTTGTACAACTACAGGCGTGCCTTTTTTGACAAAAGGATCTCCCAGGAGGTCAGTGGTGATGCTCTGGGCGAGGTAATCTTCGGATAACTTATTTCTTGATCCTTCATCCATTCTCCGGTTCACGCTCGAACATTGTATACAATTTTCTTGGCTCTGCAGGAGTTCAAGGGTTACGTCTTCAAGATCATGGGTGGTTGTGACAAGCAAGGTTTCCCCATGAAACAAGGAGTGCTAACTTCTGGCCGTGTCCGTCTTCTCCTCCACAGGGGTAAGGCCTGAACTCTTGATTGCACAGGAGCGACAACTGATTCTATCTTCTTTCATCAAGGCTCTTATCTGAACCTTTGTTTTGAATTCTGTAGGTACTCCATGCTTCCGTGGTTATGGTAGGCGTGATGGTGAGCGCAGGAGGAAGTCTGTCCGTGGTTGCATTGTCAGCCAGGACCTATCTGTTATCAACTTGGTGATTGTGAAGAAGGGTGAGAACGATCTGCCTGGTCTTACTGACACTGAGAAGCCCAGGATGAGGGGACCCAAGAGGGCCTCCAAGATCAGGAAGCTGTTCAACCTTTCCAAGGATGATGATGTCCGCAAGTATGTGAACACATACCGCAGGACATTCACCAACAAGAATGGTAAGCTTTCCTGCGCCAGGCTGCATTGCTATGTTACTCTCATTTTCTTGATTCAAGTTCATGTGGAGCTGTTGTCACACTGTAGATTCACGGCATATGTCATTGCTTGCTTGCTTACGTTTATGTTGAACAAGGTGCATTGTTCTAAGTATCGTACTCTGCCATGTTAACCTTGTACCTCCTTTGCAGGCAAGAAGGTGAGCAAGGCTCCTAAGATCCAGCGTCTCGTGACCCCCTTGACCCTCCAGAGGAAGCGCGCTAGAATCGCTGACAAGAAGAAGAGGATCGCCAAGAAGAAGTCTGAGGCCGCAGAGTACCAGAAGCTGCTTGCGCAGAGGCTGAAGGAGCAGAGGGACCGCCGGAGTGAGAGCTTGGCGAAGAGGAGGTCCAAGCTTTCTTCCGCCGCCAAGGCTTCCGCTGCCACCTCTGCCTAAGAATGTTCAGGTCTTGAGATGTCTTGAGGCCTACCTAAGCTTTAGTTGAAAATCCTCATGTTCTGTGTTGGATCAGTGACCCCTACCCTTTAGCTTTCTTGAGTGCAATTTTGCATGAACATGCTGCTGGCTTGTTGGAATTAATTTTGAGTATCGGAGATTTACCTTATTGGTTTTCCGTTGTGAAAGTTGGACCTGTCAAATAGCATTGAAACTTTGCTCTGCACCATATGTCGTCTTATGTAATCTTCAGTTATGATCGTTGCGCCAATTTAACTAGCATCAGCTGACGTTGCGTGTGGAAGCCTAGTGGGTTTGTTGGACTTGAGAAATAGTATAGTCTGGTTTGTGTTCAATCGTTTCTGTTTGCTGGATTGGACTTAGTGAAGCTAATAATTATCGTATCTTTGAATTTAGCACGTCTTTTTTAAGGATACTGTTTCTCTCCAATTTTGAAATTTTGACGTTGAGCGTTCTGCAAGTGTGCAACTGCAGGAGCGTACACTAGCGAAATGCCATTTACATGCTCCCTACATACTGAAGTGATACTGAAGTGTTCTGATTGTCAAAAGATATCCTATCCTTGATACTGAAGTGAATTCTGATTGTCAAAAGATATCCTATCCTTTTCGTCACTCTAACCGTCGCATTTTTTTTCCTTATTTAATCATCTCTTATAACATGCGCTTTGCTGAATGTTCTCTTCTTCGGCTTCAGTTTGCCTCTTTTTTTCGTATTCATTCAAAGTTTTGAATGCAGGATCCATATTTTGCCTTGCTGTTTTTTGTTTGGATAATGTGACCATCGAGGTTGACCATAAAAGTGAGAAGCCGTATTAATCCAAGGATAAAACTTATAATTCCATGTTCATCCGTGCCTACCCCATCGAACACTGGCAAGTTTCAGCTTGCTGGAGTTTACACTTGTAAGCAATTAATTAAGCATATTGTTCTCTTTGGAGGCCGCAATATGCATAATTCTGAGGGCCACAATAATATCTGTTCCAGTCATTGGTTGTTCATGCACGGATGGTTTTCACGGTCAGTTTGCTTCACGTACCTTGATGGCCATGGCTTGTGGAGACTATAGAGAAGCGCCTGTCATTGGTGGTATCACAATCACAAGGAAGTCGTCCTGGTTTTGGAGATGGGAATGTGGTTGTGATGGCGTAACTGATCTTTCTTGTCGTGTTGTTTCTGCTCAAGTCGGCAGCAAGCTGAACGTTACTGTCAAGGCATGGCAACAGGACGGTAATGTTGTGGAAGCCGTAGATGATTCTAACGGGTAGAAGTTACGGTGTGCTCGACGTAGAATCCTGAGAGAGATGGAAGCTATTGTCGACTTGTCGCTGGCGTCGTATGGTTCGACTTCGCTGAAAACTCTCTGTAGTTACTGAGCATTTCTGTCCATTAAATTCTTGACCGCGCTCTGCACGCACTGTAAACGGAGGTCTTTGGAGATGTATTATCATTATGATCAAAGAGTTGTGGCATCCAAATGTTCGTGCTTTTACAATATATTAACTTCTCAGGAAGAGGTATTGGATGCCACCACAGGCTCATGAGGAACCGAGAGGCATACGCAAACACAAGCACAGTTCTCTTGTGTTAAATCCAAGGGATGGGAAACCACACGAACAAAACATTTCACATCAATGCATAGAACCATCAAGACATCAATTTATTACCAGTTCACCAACATTGCAACCCCGTTCTCTCCTTATTTCCTCCTTACCAAGGTCAAAACCCCAGAAACAGCTAATTCGGCAAGTCTCACACCACAAAAACATAGTATTACAACACATAGTGCTAGCTAGTATCGAACAGTTTCACAAGTGCCTCCTATAGCTCCAAAGCATGTAACCTGTGCCAAGAGCTCCCACCATACCAGCACGGCAGCATCAACGAATAAATAGGCAAGTCGTCGCAACTATTCCTACACTCTCTGCTCGGCTTTGGCCATTTAGAAAGCCAGTGGTGGCAGTGGCAGGCTGTTGTTGAGCCCCGACCGCATCCTCCTCTTCCTAAGCCTCTCAGCGATGATGAAGGCAAGCTCCAGGGACTGGGAGGCATTCAGTCTTGGGTCACAGTGGGTGTGGTAGCGGTCGTTCAGGTCATCAAAGGTCACAGTCCGTGATCCACCAATGCACTCAGTCACGTTCTGCCCAGTCATCTCCAAGTGGATACCTCCTGGGTGGCTTCCTTCTTGGTCATGCACATCGAAGAATGCACGCACTTCAGCCTGTTATGTATGGTAAAGCTCATGATTAGTCCACTGAATCAAGTGAGGTCAGGAGGCTATGTTCCTAGACAAGCTGCAAATGTTCCGGTCACAATACATGACTAGAGTAAATGAATGAACATGTGACTATACAAATAAGAGAGTTGCATTTTAACATTTGTTCAAGAAGCTGAAAGGGACATCAGCAAATGGATTCTATTAATCAAATATGGTGAAAACTCATTAATAGCAGCACCTAAATGCAGGTTCACAGTATGCTTAAAAGTGAATTAATAATTTCACTCAAATTGTTGAGAATAAGTATCCTAAAGTGGACATGCGTCCACAAAACATAGAACAGATACACTCTTGTGACAAAGATGAAAACACATGCCCAAACTATCACAGTCATGGGAACATCAGAATCATTCCATATGCCAATACAGTTATATGAATTGCTAAACAAGAATGAGTCTCTTCCATGTTTATCATACTATAAATGCATCCTAGAGCAGATTAAACACAGGTGTTACTGCTGGAAAGCAACTCACCAGAATGGAGTCGAATGGACGAGTCTTCAACCCACAAGGGGCCTTGATGGTGTTTCCATGCATGGGGTCAGTAATCCATGTGACAATAAGTCCAGCATTGCGGACAGCACGGATGAGATGAGGCAGCTTCACTCTCATGTTCTCGGCACCCATCCTTGTAATTATGGTGATCCTTCCAGGCTTGTTTGAAGGATTCAAAATCTCAATAAGCTTCACCAAGTCACTGGGGTTCATTTTGTCGCTCACCTACAGTACACAGGTTGCATGCCATATTGACAGTCAGCGTCACAAGACAATGGGTGAAACACCTAGAATTCACTTGGCCAATACAAATGGATTCGAAGCTGACCTTTATGCCAAGAGGGTTAGCGACACCTCGGAGGAATTCAACATGAGCCCCATCAAGCTGGCGAGTGCGCTCACCAACCCACAGCATGTGGGCCGAACAATCATAGAAAAGACCACTGGTAGAGTCCTCACGGGTAAGAGCCTGCTCATATGGCAACAGAAGGCACTCATGCGAGGTCCAGAAGTCAGTAGTCGTCATTATCGGATGATCAACTGTAAGCCCTGCTGCAGTCATGAATCCAAGAGCCTCATCCACTCTATGGGCCAATTCACGGTACCTATACATCATTCAATGGAAACATTAAAATCATCATATTATAACTTTTATTTGACAAACAAAAAACATATATATTCAACCTAAATTGCACCAACACCTCATATAGTCATGCAGCAATAAAACTACATGTTTTTATTGATGGACAATAGTGTTTGCTCATGATACGTTGACGCAAACTATCAATACGGGCAACAAGGAGATACAAAGGAAGAAAGTGATGGCCTGCTAGCAGTTTCCTCGAAAGAAAGGGACATGTAAAGTGAAAGATCCCACATATTCTACCATGACCACTTGTACTGAGTTCTGACCTAAAACACCATGTGGTTTTTATAACATTGTCGGCCTACGGACAAACAACAACCACCAGAAATGCTGAGTATCACTGTTCTAATTTAGCTAGTCAAGCAACAGAAAAAAGAAAATCTAAACATCTCAAGAGTGGTCCTAGTTCTATCCATATTTTCAACTTTCAACATAAGTTCATTTTCTAAGAAAAATTACAGTTATTTCCATGGTGAAATTAACAAAAAAAAAAGAGGTGAATTGGTTATCACGGTCAACCTTTAAGTGTATAACTGGTTATATTTCTTTATTATGTCCTGATAGTATATGGGAAAGAGATTCGTTTCAGCATTACAGCGACTTATCAACCTCCACACTAAAAGTGCTACTAAAAATGGCAGGAAAAGGGACGGATTTCTCACCTATCACCTTGCTCGCTGTGATCCATGAAATCGAGATTCCACTGTGTGACGCGCTGCATCGCAGCGTACCCTCCAGTCGCGAACGCGCGAAGCAGGTTGAGCGTGGCCACCGACTGCGCGTAGGCGCGGACCATCCTCTGCGGGTCCGGCACGCGGCTCTTCTCGTTGAAATCATCTCCGTTCACGTTGTCGCCCCTGTAGCTCGGCAGCTTAACGCCGTCCCTCTCCTCGAACGCGTCGGACCTGGGCTTGGCGAACTGGCCAGCCATCCTCCCCACCTACCCAACAAAAAAAATCGTAACAGATCGGATCAGATCTAGCAAATCTACAACCGAAGGACAAATTTAATGGTGGATTAGTTGGGGGTCAGCTGCTACCTTGACGACCGGCACCTGACCGCCGAACATGAGGACGGCGCCCATCTGGAGCAGGATGCGGAAGGTGTCACGGATGTTGTTGGCGTGGAACTCCTTGAAGCTCTCGGCGCAGTCTCCGCCCTGGAGGACGAAGGCGCGGCCCATGGCGGCCTCCGCAAGGCGCTCCTCGAGGTGGCGCGCCTCACCGGCGAACACCACCGGCGGGAACGTCTCGATCGTCTTGAGCACCGAGTCCAGCTCCTCCTGGTTCGGGTACTCGGGGAGCTGGAGCGCCTTCTTCGACTTCCAGCTGTCGATCGCCCACTTCCCCGGCGCCGCCGGCTTCTTCTCCGGCGTCGCCACCGCCGCTGCGGACGAGGCCTTCGCGGCGGGGACGGCGGGCCCGTTGCTCTTGGCGGGGTCGGCGGCGTGGACGGCGGAGATGGTGCGCCTCCTCAGCGGGAGGAACGAGGCCGAGTGGCGCGGCTGGGACGCCGCGCCGCCGGACAACGCCGCTGCGGCGGCCGCGGCCGCGGAGTTGGTGGCGAGCGCCATTGCGAGGCGGGGGCGAGGAGCGGTGGCGGGTGATGGGTAGGTAGGGCTTGCCGCTTGCGGGAGGAGTCGTGCTGGGCAAGGCGTCTCCTCTGAGGAAATGGAGGCGGCGAGGCGGGGCGGTATTTATTGGCGGCCGGAGGAGGAGGGGGTTGGTAGCCGTTTGCAACCACGGCGGGGGGTGGATGGATGCAGATGGGTTGGTAGTTGCCGCCGGGTGGTAGAACGAAGGGGGAGGGTAGTTTGGGGATTTCGATGCCAGGATGAAACGACCGTGCTTTTTCAGGGTTGGTGACGAGTCTGCGTCAATGACGTGTGGGGCCGCAGCTGTGAGCCCGTGAGGTGGGTAGGGGTACGGGTAGGCGTGGTCGCGTCGCGTGGATGGTAGGTTGTCCGCTCGGCTCGGCTAGGAATGGACCGAGCTGCCGAGCCGATACAGTAGTTGACGTAGCATTAAGTTTGGTCTCTTATTGAAAATTGAAATTCAGTTGTGCTTAAGAAAAGTAGTACATGTTGACAACAACTCAAGCTAATCTAGCTCAAGAAATGGCCTTGATAACGTTAGCCTACCTAGCGCTGAATTTGGCTCAATCCAAACTGAATTCATAGGGACTGAATTTCATAGAAATGGCCCAGATAGCGTTAGTCTAGCGCTGAATTTGTACAAACTTGAGTTTTGCATAGATCTTAGCATATAGGAAGTTTATCTGGCTTCCAGAGGGCACTAACAAGTCAAATGATCCACGGTTCCTAACATATGTGGGTTTTAATTTGTTCAGATACTCACACGTCATGCCATTGCTACCATTTTCCTAAACAGAACAGAAAAATAATGTTAGTGTATACTGTAAGAATCAATAATATGAGTATGAATTTATAGTGTAGGTCAACTATGATAGTTTAGGACTGTACTCTGCAAAAATGCTTCTCTAGAACAGAAAAACAATGGTTGCTTTGTACCTCATGAGTCATTACTTCACACAAAATCAGGATTAGCCGCCGTGACAAATTGATAATAATTCGCGGCGCACACGATAACTTTTATTTGTTCTGAATAACTCGCGGGAACAAAATTTCTGGCATGTACTGACCATAGCGGGGCTAATTGGTTCAGTTCAGTACCCGGCTCGGCTCTGAGCCTCGCATCGTGCGTGCAACAGTGCAAGTAGAGCTTGCTTTGGAGCTGACATGTTGGACCCGATGCATATTGTCGGGTGGGATCCACCTGCACGACCAACCATCGAAGAAGTCAGCTGCGCGCTCGCATCACGTGTGCCCCACGAGTGGGCCGGGGGCGTGCATGGTTGGTGGCACGCACGGGCCCGGCACGGGGGATCCGGGGCCCAGCTCACAACTCTGTGCCCTTTCTTCTGGCTTGCTCCCTAGCCGGTCACATCGCCAGAGTATGGTCCTGGTGGGTGGTGCTGGTGCCTGCTCCTCCGGTGGTCGTGGTCCAACGGTGTGGGGATCCTCCACGTGGTGCGGTACAGGCCTGGACGTACGAGATGCACGCACCAGACCAGACAGACACACTCGAGCGTCGTTTTCTGGCGAAACGGGCATGCGTAGCGCTGGAGATGCTGCTGCCTCGGAAAAAAAAAGTTACTATTAAGAAAGGGAGGAAAGAAAAGATCTGGCAAAAAAAACCACAGGGGACAACGTGCATGGTACAACATGAAGATACACCCATGTGTTGCGATCGGGACCAGAAAAAATGTAACGTGCCCTCTCTCTGCTCGGTAGTCGGCAGATCCTGTGTCCGGGGTGTCACTGCTTGGTGGAGCCCGCGGTGTCATCCCGTGTGTATAACGTGCAAGCTGAAATAGTTTACTTCTATAATATCCCTGCCAAGCTCCTACCACGTGAGCCTAAACTGTAAAATCACCAAAAATTCAGGGCCTGTTCGCTGCGCTGCCTACGGCTGCAGCTGCTGCAGCGGCAACAGTTGCCACAGAGGCAACGGCTAGCAGCTGCAGCGCAGAACAACACCAGTTCAGCTGCAGCGAACAGGCCATCAGTTTTCTAGTGAGTGATTAGCATATTTTTCCTGCACCTGACACAGACAGGTTGAGCTAACAATGGTTTAGAGAGCAAGGAAATCATAAACTAATTAATTTACACAATTGCCCTTGATTTGGAGCCTAATTAAATCCTAATAGACAAATAATAAGCCAACAAAAACTTGGGAGTGAAGTGATTGCCATGCCACGCTAATAATTAGCCAGCCAAAGCCGGATCAAAACCAAGCGTGACGGGAAAAAAACAGAAAGCATGGCACACGCAGCAGTAGTATAATGTCCTTTTGTTCTCACCTAACAGCAGAATACAAGATTAGCATCTGCCACTTCAAGATGTTGATCTTAAAAAAAGTGAAGCCTTTGCTTCCTCGGTTCTTCCTTCCCACCCATTCATAACACGTGCACCCAAGCGACGCATGCAGCAGCTAACCAATCTGACCCCAAAGGATAGAGACGTTTGCCGCCTCCAAAACGTATATCGATCAGGAGAAACCAGAGCAGCAAAATCCATACGGATCGTAGACCCTGTCGTGCTCAAACCAGCTGAGGTACCGACCACGCAATGCCATTGCTCGTTGGTGTCTCTCTACGTTTCCTCTCTCTCGCGACAGTCTGTGCACGGTGCCCGCCGGTGAACTGCCTCGGATCTATGGCGTCATGTACATGCGATCGAGATGGTTCCATGAGAGGCCATGGCGGGAGATCAAACAAGTTGAGTCCACTTGGGAAGTTGGCTGCTGTTTTTTAAGCCCTGGGCGTGGCCGGCGTGTTTGAATCGGCCAATCGGGCCGGGCGTGCGTGCACCGAGCGTGGCGTGGCTTGACCAGATCCAGATGCGGCGTGCGAGATGCATCTTTCTGACTCCGCCACTGCTGGGGAATATGCTATCATAAAGCTTTTCTGATCCTTCAGTCCTCACCTACCACCAGCCCCAGCTCACCCAAAGGTTTTCACACGAGGTCAATCGAGAAAGCGATTCGTGTCCAAAATAATGGAGAAAGTGATGGATGATGGATCGATAAAATTTCGCATGTTTTCTTCCCGGCCTGGGGGCCTCGCTGCTGCATTGCAGCGACTCACGAATAGGGGTCACGTGCCAGTGTGTTCGTGACTGGCTGACAAGCAACGTGCAGCGCTGTAGTACGTTCACGTCGTGTCATGGTTTCTTTCAGGAAAACGAGGTGAATGTGATGCACGGCCGTGCTGTATTGCTTTGTCCCGTTGCTTTCCGGGTCCAAAATTGGTGCCTGGACCGGACGCTTTTTATTCCGCGCACGACACGACACGACACAAAAGGACCACGTCGAACCACCAGAGGCCCAGCCCACGAGAGCTCGATCGTGCACTCTGCCTCACGGGCCCCCCTCAGGACGGCTTCACGGGGCACGGCGCGGCAAGCGGGCAAGGACACAGCTGGTGGGCCGCCTCAATGCTGCCACTGGACTGAGGTAGTGGGCTGGCTACTGGTACGGCCTTGAAAGTGAAGACAGAACAACTCAACAACTCGTCCGCCCCTCATGATCTGGCCGTTGATGCCGATCTTAGAGATTACAACCAGTTGGGCATGTAAATTTAGACTCTAAATCCTATTTTACGAGTCTATATGTAAAATTTAGAAGTCCAAATTTGCATCCAACTCTAGTGGAGCATGCATCCATTCAGGTCGGAAGTAAAAAGTAATTTTTCTAGATGAATAGTGCACTAGGAAACGTGTTCTGTGAGTGGGATGAATAAGAAAAACTTGTTGGAGAAGTACTTTTTCCTGAACACAGAGGCATACAAAATGGTGGGATCCATGATTTGAGAAGAAGGATGATGGTTTGAGAGGGAGGATGAGAGGCTCCAAAATCTAGAGGGTTGGAGGGGAAATTTGGGAGGACATGTAAAATAGGAGGGAGTTTAGAAGCCCCACTGAAAAATGTTTTTTTTCTTTAGCTCCTAAAATTTAGAGTAGAAGCCCATTTAAGAGCTCCCACTGGATATGCTCTATGGCTCTGCCGTTTGAATTCCAGAATTTCCTTTTCGGACAACCAAATCAATTTGGTTGCGAAATTTTAGAGGTCCATTTTCACTTCATACTATATGTGGTTCGACTAGGGCACGTGCAATGACATAAGGATATGAGATGAGGCTGATTTTTGCGTTTTCTCTCCTTTCTTGCCAGTTTCTCTTCTTCTTCTCGTCTTCATCTACAAAATTTCTTGTGGGGGTGGGGGGCTCTAATAGGGTTTTGGGGTAGGGGGGGGCTCCTGCCCCATGCTTGTCCGTGTCGTCGTGCTGGTACCATTACCAAGGTAGCAGTAAGCTGATCGTCAACAGCTCGACAATGATGTTTTTCATGAAATTTCTATTGCCATGACATGATTGTTGATGAATAGGTGAGTGGATTTGACTGTGAATAATTACTGATTTGAGATTGGAGGAGGAGAGCTGCTTCGAAAGGGATAAGTTGAAGAGCAGAGTTGCTGATTTGCAGGGCACGGGCAACCACTCAGCAGCGTACAAACCAGAAGATCAGTGTGCACAACCAGGTGTAACAAAATAGGATCCCCAGTTACTTTTAAATTTTCCCGTGCGTCTCAAACCTGAGTTCTGAACACCAGTCTCTTCAAAAGTACTGCATTTTTTCGTTGATATGTTTTGCTACCACTACCACACTTATATAACCTTCTTCTTGTCATGCTTGACTTTTCTATAATTCTATTCCTCTGCTTAAAGGCGCGCCAAAAAAATCAGCTCATCACATCGCCATTACTTATGGAACATGTTCTTAAGATTTAAGCTTGTTTTAAATGAGCTATTGCTGCCGTGCACACACACTCCATGAGTCCATCGTCCACACTCCACACCAACAAGTTGGAACAATACTATAATCTCACTTTGTCACGGGCTTCCACCGATGGCTCCAACAAAACAAATGTTTAATCCCACAGACCTTGACCAGCTGATGATATCTTCTTCCTCCCATCCTCCTCCCTTAACTAACCACGCAGCCGTAGCAAAAGCAGCCTGCAGAGGAGGAGAACAAACAAACAAACATGGCGTCCTCCTCATCGAAGCCGCACGTCCTGCTCATCCCCTACCCAGCGCAGGGCCACGTGAACCCGTTCCTGAAGCTAGGCAAGGCCCTGCACGCGAGGGGCTTCCACGTCACCTTCGTCCACACCGAGTACAACCACGGCCGCCTCCTCCGCGCGCGCGGCGCCGCCGCGTTCGACGCCGGCGTCGAGGGGTTCAGGTTCGAGACGATCCCCGACGGCCTCCCGCCATCCGACCTCGACGCCACGCAGGACATCTGGGCGCTCTGCGAGGCCACGCGCCGGACGGGGCCAACCACCATCCGGGCCCTCGTCGAGCGGCTGGGACACACGGACGGCGTCCCGCCGGTGAGCTGCGTCATCGCCGACAACGCCATGGGATACGCTGTGCACGTCGCCAAGGAGATGGGCCTGCCGGCGTACCACTTCTTCACGGCCAGCGGATGTGGCTTCTTGGCGTACCTCAACTTCGATCAGCTCGTCAAGAGAGGCTACGTACCTCTGAAAGGTATGCAGTTAGATCATATATATAGCTTAGCACGCATGATCAAATTTGCAGGTCTAACCATCTCATCTCCGTATCAACTAGAAATTGCACTCTTTTAAATGGGTCAATGAGCAAAGTTCTAATTCAGCTCATGAGTCATGACTGAAGTTGACCTTGCTAGATTATGGATCCAAGGATAAATTGTGTCGTGTCACATGTTTTTAAAACGAAGAGTTGAACTAGATCAAAGGCATGAACACTGGCTCTTTTCTTGCAAGGATTAAGCACTTGACACCAACAAAATCAAAGGATGCACGTCACAAAAATGACCGTGAATTTTGAACAGAATTACTGCACTGAGGGAATATAAATGCCCCATGAGATTTTTCTTTCTTCCAAAGAGATCACAAGGAGATCAGAGGATGTTTTTCCCCTCATTTTTTCTCGGGGCACGGTCCCTTTCAATCCTTGTAGATGAGCACAAGTATAATTTTCTAACCGTCTCACTAAATATGACACATGATTTTTACTATCCCGACGGCTAACTTTCTGATTGTTTGTAGAACTGGATGGCATCATCTTAAGTCCAACTCTTTCCAGCTCCATATGTCCACTCACAAGGAGATATAATAACTTATTGTTTTCCACACAAATAAACAAATCAAAAGCCGATTGACCAGAGAGCAGATCAGACATGGTCAAACCAGAGTACCAGACCAGTAGGAGATATGCATGATGGGTGGGTTAATACGTGATGGGTGTAGGCTTGTAGCCCTACGACTTTTGTTTCAGAATTTAATCAATGGCCCGTCATCACACGCATCCTCGTTTATAGGATACATCCCACTCCCAGTACTATTCAGTGTGTGTGTGTGTTTTGACTTTTGAAATGTAGAGCTATTCAGAGTTTTTTTAGGTAGCGACAAGCACCATTCAGTGTGGGACTGTAGTGCAAGAGAAATCCAGTTATGACTTGGTTGTGCAGAATTAAACAGACTGTGCATGAAGCATAATAGTATGGACTAAGTTTTTTTTTTGCTAAACCATCAGCCATATATATGAGATGCTTTGACCAAAATCTATTTGAAACTTGGTCAAAACAAACTCTAGCTTTTTCTATATCTGCATTAACATTCCACGTGTACATGATCGCACGCAGACGAGAGCTGCTTGAGCAACGGGTACCTGGACACCCCAGTGGACTGGATCACCGGCATGCTTCCCAGCGCCCGCCTCCGCGACCTCCCGACGTTCATCCGCACCACTGACCCCGACGACATCCTGCTCACCATCATCATCAAGCAGTGCGAGCTCGACGCCCCGATCGCCGACGGCATCCTCTTCAACACCTTCGACGACCTGGAGCGCCGAGCACTCGACGCCATCCTGGCCCGCCTCCCCAACACCTTCACCGTCGGCCCGCTCGGCCCAGAGCTCGCGCCCGCGTCGTACCTCCCTTCCCTCACCTCCAGCCTCTGGCGCGGCGACGACCGGTGCGCCGCGTGGCTCGACGCCGGCGGCCACCGCGAGGGCTCCGTGGTCTACGTCAACTTCGGGAGCATCACGGTGGTGACCGCCGCCCAGATGGATGAGTTCGCCTGGGGCCTCGCCGCCACGGGGTGCCCGTTCCTCTGGGTGGTCCGGCCGGACATGGTGCGCGACGGCGGCGGCGACGGGTGGGAGTTGCCGGAGGGGTTCGAGGAGGAGGTGGCGGGGCGAGGGCTGACGGTGGGGTGGTGCGACCAGGAGGCGGTGCTGGAGCACCCGGCGACGGGAGGGTTTCTGAGCCATTGCGGGTGGAACTCGGTGGTGGAGAGCATCCGAGCCGGGGTGCCGCTGCTGTGCTGGCCGTTCTTCTCCGAGCAGGTGACGAATTGCAGGTACGCGTGCGAGGAGTGGGGGGTGGGGTTGGAGATGGCAAGGGAGGTGGGGCGTGGCGAGGTGGAGGCCGCCGTGAGGGAGCTGATGGGAGGAGAAGGGAGGGGCGCGGCGGTGAGGAGGAAGGCGGCGGAGTGGAAGGATAAGGCCAGGGCGGCGGTCGCGCCGGGCGGGTCGTCGTGTGCCGATTTCGAGAGATTCGTGCAAGAGGTCGCTCATCGTGTCAAGAGCTAGCTGAATCCTGGCGTACGTATATGATGGAGTGCAGACTGCCGTGTGTGCGTACCGGTTGATGATTGATGTACAACAGTAAAAGTAAATCATACAGTATATGTTTTGCAACTTATAATCACTCTCTGAGTTTTACTAGTATACTTGTTGCATCTTCTGGAGCAACATCGCTCTAAATATTTTTTCCTAAATAGGTTGATCATTGTATCAATGATTAGAAAGCTAGCGTCACCAAGGGGTGGTGGCGCAGTTGGCTAGCGCGTAGGTCTCATAGCTAATCTTGAGTGATCCTGAGCTCGAGAGTTCGAGCCTCTCTCACCCCAATTTTTTTTTTGTTTTCCTGTCACCTACTCCGCACTTTTTAGTGGGACCAGGCCCGATGGAACAGTCAGCGCTTGTTCGCATGGGACACTAGAACCGATGCAAGAGGCGCCAAAATCATATGCTACGTCCAAAAGCAGCTGGGTCAACATCAAATGCGCTCACTCGCGATTTCCTTAGCAGTGATGGAAGCGACGGGTATTATTCGAAGAGGGGGAAAATGGAAGCGACAGGCATGCGATGCAAGAACGGTAATCGGTAATAAAACAGGGATTTCGATGCCACTCGAGTCACTTGACTTGCACTGTTTTCCGTTACATGCTTGTGAATCGCCACTGCAATGAATCTGGTACAACAGACAAAGGCCCAGACATGTACAGCAAAGGACTCTATATCACCCATCTGTCCTGATTTTGTGATCGCCCAAGCGAAGACCTGCTCGCCATTGTTGAAGCTATACCTACGAGATGAATATCAACAAAGGGTTACAGACCTAAAGGGTATGCTGAAGGAACAGTGGCCACAATATGAGCATAACAAGTTTCTGGATCTGTGTTCGTTTGTGTGAAAGTGTGTTTCGAAAATGATGTACAACTTTTTGAGGAATTGAGGTAGAGAAAAACGTTCGTTCAAAAAAGAGGTAGGCAAAAACAGCTCTGCAGATTGACATGGGGTCTCGTAGTTAGAGATGCAGAGTTTCCATACCATATCGTCCCCGTTTGCAGCTTCAGCGACCGGCTCTTTGAAAAATTCAATGATGTTCTTGCAGACATCTTTGGGCTTCTCAAGATTGACTGCATGCCCAGCATTTTTTATTACAACCAATCGAGAATTCCCCTCTAGATGCCTGTCGATTTGTTAAGCAATCAGCAATATCGTAAGGATTTTCATGGGAATAGTGGTAAAGTAGACTTCATGTAGACTCAGATAATTTCAGAGGTAGCATTAACGGACCGGTTCAATCTGCGAGCCAGCTCCATTGGGAACACCCGATCTTGTTCCCCCCAAATTATAAGCGTTGGCTGCATTAGGTTGAATTCAGAGGCTATATCAGTACAGCAGGCTGGAAATCATCTGTTCCTTTTTAGTGTCATAGTTATCGTGTTGAAAACACAAATTTATGAATACACAATCACAAGAAGGTGGTAGTCAACTCTCTAGTATAAGCATATAAACATGTTGACATTTAGCTTTAAGAAGCAAGGTTTTACAAAGAAACTACCTGAGTCAGTTTTGGAAGGGTTGAGAGTTGTCTCCCGCTAATCAAAGCGTACAGGAGCTCAGTCTTCTCCTGGATATGATCTGAGCCCATCACCTGTTATAGTAAGAACGAGGGCACATTTGGAAGTTAAGACTAGTCACTAGGGTCATAGGTAAATCAAATTAATGTTGTGTTGCTGAAGAAATGAACAACATGGAAGAGGACTGGCAATATAGGACGAAGAGAACACCAAATATAGCTTGTTTCATGAATGTGCATATTTTTTCACAGCGCCAAGGAACCTTTTATTTACCGGTTTTGTAAGTCCTTTGTATCCTAATCTCTACGATTATTATTGATTAAAGCTTTGCAAATATCATACCATCAAGTATTTCAATCTTACAACCATTTGTGTCTCAGGAATGTTGGCTAATTTTTAAGAGAATTATGGGTGTAGGTGTCGATATAGGTTTAAATCCATTGGTTATATTGTTTCACATTACATTAAACGTTTAAGCAGTGCATCCATATGAATAGTGTACACTTTAATACCTTACAAATCGCACCCGGTTCGCTTAAAAATGTTCTACCCTCAGCAGCCAACCACCGTCAGAACAATGGTTGAAGTTTTCAGGTAGTTAGTCGTGAAAGTACAGAATCAAAAGAGAAATGGCAAGTAGCTTTGAAGAGTCTTTACTCTTTACAGAAAGAAGAAGGTAGCTTTGTATAAAAAATGGAGAGGGCGTCATGCCGCCGTGGAGATGAGATTTTCTAGTCTTCCGAAAGTGAAAACAACCTCCATGCAAATAAAAGAACTATTTTCTGGGCATGTTTTGTGAATACACAAGATAATTGAAGTTTAGATTAAAAAAAGTGAAGCTTCAAGCATGTACTACAACATCTTTTAAATCCTGAACAAATCGGTTAAATCTTTTTTAGGTGTGACAGTGAAGCAATTTACGCTTGATGTCATGAATTAATGTGAACACGGCAACCCTCTAGTCCAATAATTTCTGGAATGCAACTTAGGGAAGCTCAATGAATATCGCTAATACTACTACATAAGAGTGTATTTCAATATGCTCATGGGAAAGAAAAGGCAAAGACAAAGTTACTAAAATACTCGTCCTGCACTGGCCATTGTATGCGTGTACTGTGTTGCCACGCACTGGCAGCCCACCATGGGCCCTGCACGTGCAAATGGCTGGTAGCCATGCGGCCATGCCTCTGCCTTCCACAGAAACAAATAACATAAGCAAAAATGCGAATGGGGACAACGCAAAACGATGATCTGCTCCCAAACTAGCGACACGTGTAAGCATTGTGAGGCTTTGGCGGCTCCATCAAATCTACGTGTCCACTAGTATTTCTCTTCTCTCGAGGGAATACTCTTCTAGTGGTCTGTACATCTATTGGTTCAATGTATTGCAATTTGCAACCCACCGTTTCGTTTCTTCAGGTGATCACCGAAGCCTAGCAATTTCAGATATTTGAAATGGTGTAGAATAGATTCTGATGGATCCCCTTTGCACATGCACTAGACAATGTTCTATGAGAATTGAGAAAAGTGAAATACTACTACGATTCAACGCAGTAGCATAACATTCCCTCATCCAGAGGAGCCAAATATTCCCGTAAGAATTTGTTTAGGAACTAGTGGAATGGAGAACATGTGATTCTGTAACCACAAGCAGATGTCCTTTAGTCGTGTAATGAGTCCAGTAGAGTGCATAGGAATCTCAAGGCAAAAATCGATAAAATCTAAGCACTGAATACTGTAACTAACCTTGATGTAGTCCCAGAGGAAGCACGACGGCATGATGAGCGGCGGTCGCACGAAGGTGAGGCGGACGAGCCGGCGCACCTCCTCCGGCCGCCGGGGCACGAGCAGCGCCGCGGCCTCCCCGACCCCGGCCACCGGGAAGAGCCCCTCCGCCAGGTCCTTCTCCTCGAGGCACACCCCGGCGCAGATCATGGCGACCCTCTCCACGGCCTCCGGGAACATGGCCGCCATCCGGTACCCAACGAAGCCGCCGTAGCTGACGCCGACGAGGCCGAACCTGGTGACCCCGAGGACGTCCATGGCCGCCTTGATCGTGGCCGCCTGAAAGGCGTCGGAGCGGTCGGGGAGGCGGGTGCAGGACCCGCCGAAGAAGACGAGGTCGGGGACGATGGGGTCGAACCCCGCGGCGATGAGCGGGCGGAGGTAGGGCGCCCACTGCCATGTGGCGGAGGCGCCGAAGCCGTGGAGGAGCAGCAGCGGGTTCCGCGGCGGCTTCGATGGCACCCACATGTGGACGCTGGTGGCATAGGCGGCGGCGGCGGGGTCGGGGTCGGGGTCGGCGCTGGGCGGCCCCCGCGCCGGCGCGGGGAGCGGGATGGCGAGCGGGCGCAGCCCCGCCCTGAGGAAGCGGTGGCTGAAGCAGCGGTCCCGCGCCGCCGCGAAGCTGAAGCACCGCCCCCTGCTGCTGCCGGCGACCGCCGCCGGCGGGGGAGGCATTGCTCGCCGGCGATCGCGGGACGTCGGGTGTGTGCGCGCACGGCGAGGGACGGGAGGAGGTGGTGGCGGCGTGGCTAATCCTGGGGGTGCTCTGCTCTGCTAATTTTGGTGGGGTTTCGCTTAGCCGGGCGGTGGTGGTGCTGTGGCCTTGCTAATGCGCACGCTACGCTCTCTCGTAGCCTCTTCGGGTGTTTGTTTGTGGCAGCAGAAGCAGATGGCTGTCGGCCGATGTGTGTTTTAAGCCTGTAATTTGCCGGCGATGGGGCGTTTTCAAATTTTAAATTTGTAATCATATATCATAGTTAAATCACAAGAAGATCTCTCACTGTCTAGTGTTAAACGCAGAGGCAAGCGTTCACTCGAATATGTGATCCTTCTACAATTTGAATTGCCTTGCTTTCTGCCGTAGAGTCCTCAAGACGCCTTTCTGTGATTCTTACCTACAGCAGCAAGGCAGGCATGGCGATTGGCGAATGTTCCCGGGAGGCAGGAAGAGGCTAGTCACCGGACCTACCGTTCCCGATTCCTCCAGACAGCTCGCTAGACGATGGCGGAAACCGACCCGAGTGCGAGGCAGGGAAGAAATTCATGCACCACCATCAGGCTCCACCAGCCGACACGCTCACGACGTGACTCGCTCGGACGCAGATATCACTTGGCAGTTGGCAGGCCAGCGTTTCGCGCCCTGAAGGACGAAACGGAGAGCCCTGTCCGCTGTTGCCTGGGCAAAGTAGACCAGGGAAACCCACACACAACACTGTCCTTGTTGGGGACACAATGTGACAGAGCGAGTCTAGCACAACGTCACAAGAAGTCAATGCAAGAACAGGGTAAGACAGTACTATATTTGTTCATATTCCTCCAAAAAAATCAAGCCTTTTTTTTTTCTGGAGGCATCACGAAGGAAAGGCTGAAAGCGTGACCAAGAGAAGGAACAAAAACTAGCTTCATGTTTTCTGCTAAGAAATAAGAATGATGGCGTTTCCACATTACAAAACCCGCTAGTTACATACAATCAACTTTGTGTCGGGAGTTTGAGTTCCCATCAGATGATTTTTTTCGTATCAGCAGCGTATGGCCAGGCAATATACAACTGGCTCATCTGATCACAACGAAGAATGACTGAGACATGAGAAGGCACTGTCATGGCGTTTTTCTTCCAAAAAAAAAAAAAGAACTTCACTACAGAGGGAGAAGAGGAGGATCCACTAGCTAGATACGTACATCCACCACTTGTAAAGACCGAACCCGTAGATTGTTGTCAGCATGGCCATCCTGAGAGGGTAGGGCTTGAATCTGCAGGAGGTAAGAAAACAAAACATGAAGGTTAGTATTTAGACTATCAGTAGCAGAGCGAGTAGTTTCAGTTATTATATATGTATAGACATGCATTTTATACGTATCATATATATGCATACAAAATATTAGCATACAGTAACACTGATAGGTAGGGTCCACCGTTAGTGACAAATGCTATTCCATACTTCATCAGAGATATATTCTTCTTCATGGCATCAAGAAAACTGCTAGGCCTATTTTTCTAGCTGTGGTCTGGCAACCCCAAACGTAAAATGATGATTCTTGAGGCAGAGTAAAAGGCATGGTGAAGATGCCCATCTATTTTCAATGAGCGTGATGGCTTGTGATCTGTAGTTGATTTATTTCTCTTGGAAACGATAGGAACTTTATCCCACAATTGTTTCAGAAGATCAGTCAAAATCTGATGCCAAAATTAGGTGAAAGATCAGCAACCTAGCGGTAAAGACATAAAAGTCCATACTCTACATTAGTGCAGCCAACCCATGGCTGAAATACTGTCAACTTTCGTTAAATGAATCATGAGGATAGTCACCGATAAACCTCAGAGGTTATCATCAGATTTTAATGACCTGCGGAGCACTATCACTATCACCTGCCTATTCTGTAACAACTATTAAGTTAGTTACCATGGAAATCATGTGAACACTATTACAGGTCAATGACCTATCAAAATCATGCAAATCAGCATCTTAGAACTATCAAAGCCTTATGCAGTCATAGTAAAGTAAATTGCAACGCTCTGAATATGATATGATATCTATTGTTGGTACAAGAACCAATTCATTGTTATGGACCAAATGGAACCGTATGAAATCAAATGGTTGTAATTATCCATGCAACAAAAGGATACAGATATGCTTATTGTCTATACACTTTTTGCTAACAACATAAAAGTAATTTAAAAATGACTTCCAGATTATTTTACATCAAGAATATGGTTCAGAAATGAAGGACTATTCCGTTTGCAGGTTTCACCAGATATTACAAGGTGAGAGCTGGTTTGACCTTTTACTTCAGTGACATTTTACTAGAAATGCACCAATGACCTATGTATAAAGAAATGGATAGGATAGCTATTGATCACTATGCTAGTAACTTTTTCAGAGTTTTAGAGATGACCAAGCAGAATGACTCAAGTGAATCAACCTAAACCGTGATCAGAACACAAACACTCAAAAATCCTTATAGGATCATCACTTCTCTTGGGCGCTAACATTCCAATGATGTCTAAACATGCAGGCAGGTCTAAATGAGAAAACACGGAATCAAAAGAACCAATTACGCTTAGGGTGCGTTTGGATGTCGATATTGGATGGCTCGGCATTGAATTGGTTTCAATACCAAATCAGCTATGATATTGCATTGGGCAACAATTCGAATTCTGCTGTTTGGATGACTATGTATTACCTTTTGGAATCCTAAAAAGTAGCTCAATTCAATTTCTGTTTGGTTGTGCACAAGCTTGGAATTGAAATTTATGTTCGACTCGTCGTCCTGCCTTACCACCGAGCTTTTCCTGCTGCCGGCCATGGAGACGAGGAAGCGTCGGCGCTAGAGATAGGGCCATAGGGGCAGGGATGGGCAGCGCAACCAGCTGCAGATGGGGGCAGGGAGAAGCAGCACGGCCAACTGCAGATGGGGAGAAGGAAGGGCGACCTCACCGGAGCGTCTCCATGCTGCGTCGTGCTCGAGCTCCTGCTGGAGATGGGCAGGGAGAGGCGACATGCGCAGGCAGAGGAGGGTGGCACGTGGCCCACTACGGAGGGAGGCAGGGAAGTGCAAGCAGAGCAACGCACGCCACCCACGTCGGTGTGCTTGCGCCTCACGCGCCGACGGCCGGGGGAAGGCGACCTCGCGCCGCACGCGTCGGGCTGCCGGACAACGGGGAGCTCAAGCCACCCACGCCGGCGAGCTCGCGCCTCACGCGCCGACGGCCGGGGGAAGGCGACCTCGCGCCACACGTGCTGGTGGCCGGGGGACGGAGAGCACGCGCTGGTGGCCGGGGGATAGCGAGCTCGTGCCGCACACCCCGCAAGCTTGCATGTGCAGGCGGCCAGAGGAGAGATGTGCAAAGAGAGGGATAGATGCGAAAAGGGAAGAGATGCGAGAGAGACGGAGTGCGGGAGAGGTGCAGCGCAATTCAGCCCAATACAGAGCAGGGGAGCTCGACATTGTGGGAGGGCGTGTGGCTGTACTATGAATTCCGCGTGGTATTCACGTGATATTCCAATCACCAATTCTCAGTCCATCCAAACGGCAGAATTCGAGGACACCAATTCCAATTCCAAATTCTGTACTCCAATGTCTATATCCAAACGGGGTGTTAGCTATCAATGAAAACAGTCTGGAGAATTCAGGCATGTGCAAACACATTCAGCTAAGAATTCTTTGAAAAGTTTATTCCAAGGAGTGAGGGTAAATTTTTATGTATCGATGGTGGATTCATTTAGATTACACCTCATGCTAATTCCTGACACATTTGGGCTTCTACGTCTATGGACAAATCGATACTCAACCTGCACCATCAAAATAGTAATTGCCTTTCATTTGTAACATTTTTTAGTAAAATGAAACATCAGATAGCATAGGTCACCTATAGACAAATCCATCCAGTTTTTTCGAAGAAAAAAAAAACAGACTTACTCTACCTTCTACATCACCACATTTTATAGAGCCAATCTGGTAACCAACCTATAGAAATGCAAACACAAAAAAGACAAACAAATCATCCTGAACAGCGATATTTCAGCTGCTCATAGTCCCAACTACAATAACCTAATCCACTACTTAAAAACACCAACAACTCAACTGTTATTAGGTTATGCAAAGAATCAATGACTCAAACTTACACCCGCATGATTTTGACTTCTAAAAGTTTCCTCCACACAACCATTAACCAACCCCAGCTGCTCTACAGAGTTAGGCCACTGAAACTACGTGATCAATAGCAGCATTAAAAGCAGAGAGGACCATCCGCCAGCGACCCTTTTATTCTGCAGCTAAACTAGTTATAGGCACGCAAGTCCCTATCTCAAATGGCATTGCTACTGGGATACAATTGTTTTCCACCCCTAAATATCATTAAAGCAATTTGCTTCCTTTCCGTGATCGTATTGTATCTTCAGGGCCCATCAATTGGTATGATTCAAGATCAAGAATTAATGTGGCGATATTCTGGACCATACAGAGATCAAGGCGCTTTCGATTGATTATATCGAATACATAGGATAAAAATCAAGAACAAATCTGAGAATCTCTACTAGCAATTTATAATTCTGCTCCGACCAAATCAAAACCACAAGCTTTTGTCGAAGAAGTTGAATCCTGGAAAGGTAAAATGGCTTAAAAGTTGATCGTTATCAGGCGCCTTAAATCTAAGTTTTACGCAATTATCCTGCCCAACGAGCAAGAAGATTTTTTTTTTCCTTTGAGCCTAACAACGAGCAAGAAGTTGCATCTAAATTCTGACACTAAAACGTCCAGAAATGGGATGACTCGCCCGGCAATATGCAATTTGCAGTCCCTCAAAAGCAAGCTGTTCTACAGCCAAAAAAAAAAAGCAACAAAAATTTTACTACTTGGGAAAAGTACAAAGGAGATATGTTTGGCACTACTCGTGCCTATCAACAACATGAATTCCACAGACCCTGGCAAAAGACCAAAAACATGGGAGGAGGGAGGGAGAGAGAGAAGCTGCGGGGTCTTACTTCCAGACGTCGTGCTCCCTTTCGGCGGCGGCGGCCGCGGCCGTGCGGCGGGAGGCGGGCATGGGGGTGAGCCACTGGGAGAAGTCGCGGTCGAAGAACTCCCAGTCCGGAAGCAGTACGCCGGCGATGGCCAGGATGCCGAAGCCGTACGTGGCCGCCGCCTTCCGCAGCGAAGCCGTGGCCAGACCCGTGACGACGACGGCCGCCGCCAGCGCCACGAGGCTCCGCCGCAGCAGCTCGTCCCTCCCCATGCCGCCCGGGCCTTCGGCCGCCAGTCTCCCTTCCCCTCCTCGACCGACCGAACGGACTCTTCTCGAACCTTCGGCTCCCTCCCCCCTCCGCTTCCCCGCCCGTTCCCCTAGGGACACGAAACGAGAAGCGCGTGCGCCGTTCGCCGCCGCAGCCGCTTGCCTGCCTTCAGTTTCCTTCCTTCCCCAATCCCCACTGGTCCGGCTGGCTTCGCTTCGCTGCCGCTCTCTCTCTCTCTTTTCTCTGGCGCGGGGGACATATGGACTCGGTCTATTTTTATGGCGTGGATCAAGTTGGATTTGGCAGTCCGACAGGTGGGCTCAGAGAGGAAAAGAGTGGGATCAGCATGCCGCTGTCAGGAGTTAATGAAGTTATTAGGCCACGTGTCACGAGGCTTTTAGCAGAGGAAAATCAAACGCACGGCCCAGGGGCGCTTTCAGCCTGCGGGTCCGTCGACAACCGCCAACTACATGTGTTGACATGCAGCAATTAATACGGGAGGGATATCTTTAACAAACATTTTCCCAACAATTTCTTAGATTTGCTTGGAAACCCTCATTTTCAGGAATCATGATGGACCCGGTTGAAAAATGCAAGTGTGATGTGTACTACTTGAGGTAGATAAGAGATATAAGGGCTAGATCAAGCTTTCAATATCAATAGATCGAAAAGAAAAAAAAAGTTATTTAAAACTTTTTCATGGGTTATCAGAGTTACAACACGAAGATTAAGTGTTCAGCCATTTTTAATTGAATGAGTGCCATATTTTTTTCCAAAAAAATAAAATAAAGAAGTATTGTTAGATCCATACTAGTATATCGGTAACACAAGTAGCCTATGATGAACGAATCTATCTGGTTGAGCTAACCGAATACGGTGGGCCCCCCAGTGCTAAACTGAAGGCTGAAAGGCAGGCCAAACCATCGGCGTCTTTGACCCTCAAGCATGATTGTAGCGTGAAACTAGGTGCATTGCATCCCCCACGGCGAGAGAGGAAGCTGCAGGTGTAGCTGAGTTTGAACAGCGCACTCAACTCGACCAAACCCACCCACACATACTACAGTGGCACATATGGATGGTCATGCAACGAGACAAAAGTGTCCCCAGCGCGACGCTCTTTTTTCTCCACGAAGCTTCCATTCCAGCTGGCACGTACTTTGGTAGTACTCGCTCGCTCTCAAACGAGCTTAGCTGAGCGTCGCGAGCCTGGCGTCGCCTAATCGCGCACCCCAAACGCGACCACCACCACCAGCTCCCCCCGTCCGCGCCATGCAAGCAGTCGCGCACGGCCACGGCTTCTCGTGCCGGCCACCTCTCCGGCACGGGCGCCGCCGCCGTACGAGCAGCGCCGACGTGGTCGTCCTCCCCGGCGGCCGGGAGCCGCCGGCGCAGAGGAGAAGGGAGTAGATGGCCAGTCCAGTCAGCAGGTGGGCCCGGACAGGGGGGGGGATGCTAAGACCTGGGGTTTCGTGCACGCTTCCACCTCTACCCGCCGCCGTGCACGCCAGGCCAGGCCAGGCCAGGCCAGTGGTCGCCGGTCGGCGGCCCACCGGTGAGCGGCTGGGCTGGGGTAGACCCGCAGCCGGCGTTGCTCTCCGTGACGGGTCACGCGGAGGTTTTGTCCGGGTCGGGGGAAGGGGAACGCGTCCCGCGTGTGCAGCGTGCCAGCGTTCGTGCCCATGGGCATGCAACAGGGCAGGTCTCGACGGACGCGACGACTAGCGAATGGACCCCGATTTCCGGTTACCCATTTCATTGAAAAAAATTGCGCTTGTCCGAAAAAAAAGGAGCAACAGTACAGTAGCGCAAAGGAACCTATGCCCTTGGAGCCCACCTGTCGATCAAAAGGTGAGAGCGGCATGTTGCTACAGAGCTACTACCAACATGAGTGTGGTGGCGCAGCGTCGGACAGTGCTCTATAGGCCCGTCCCAAAGTCCCATTGATCACGCGTCGGTACACGGGTACACCGTACGTCCGTACACGCACCCAAAAGCAAGCCACCCAACCTTCCAACCAACGCGGCACCCCCAAACTGCCGTCACGACGACACGACCGGCAGCCAGGCACTGTAGCTTGGTCTTTGGCTTCGCAACTGTATCGCACTGTTTAGTCCTCTGCCGCCATTGATTGAAAGGGCGTGCATCGCCATTGCGCTTGCGCATTTAGTAGGGAGGTTGAGGGAGCGGTGAGCTAGCGATCGTCTTGGACTCTTGGACACGAGCGATGCACTACTTTGCCGGGCCGTGGTGCCGGGAGTTTATTTCCTTCCCAATTGTTCAAGAGTCTATAATTGTGATCAAACAAGCTGGATTGACTTACAATTTGAACACTGAGAGAGTAATTGTTACTTAAGAGTCTAGAGACGTGGACAACAAAACAAAACAAACACTGTAAAAAAAAATAGAGAAAATAGCTTTTAGCCTGTGAAGACGAACAAAATGTACTACTTTTAGAATCAAGTGCTTAGCTTATTTGTAATCACGTTTAAAAGAGAGGGAGTATGCATGCAATACCACTTAGAACAAACGGTATCCCACGTCAACAAAAGGTTGTATTGAATGAAATGCATCACAAACAGTTGGCTGCTGCGTTTGTTTCAGTTGGCTGCGGCTGGGGCTGGAGCCGTTCGGCAGCCAGAATGAGAGGCTGACTGGTGGGTCTAGCTGGCCAGATCAGCCGGCCACCCCAGCCAGCCGAACAGGCCGTGGGCAACGCAACCAGCAAGTGTCTTGTGCTCCTACAGAGCAGCTACACTGTTTCGTGCAAAGCTTAACGTCCGCACGCTGCACTTGTACAGCGCCCGTGTTCCAAATTCCAATTGCCTTCACGTTTGCAGTCACGTTCGAGAATGGCAGGGAATATCCTGGGTAGCGAACTCTTCGACGGGTTCAACCGCTACCTACTACCGAGCCATCCACGGCATCGCCCTGCCACCGTTCAAGAGATCACTCAAGCTCAGCTCAGGCCATTACTGCTATCAATTCGCCGTGACATTTATTCCTCTGGTGATTTTCTGTAGATTTTCTAGTACATGACTAAAGGGCCTTTTTATCAGCAAAGAGAAAAAGGTTTGAGATGCTACTGTGCTGAGGTCTGAGGATAAGCACAGGGTGAAGCAAAGGGCGCCAGTTCCTGCGTCCGTCGTTGTCCTGCGTATGGGCTGAAGTAATGGAGGTCACACGCGTCATTAAGCTAAGAAGCACATCAAGTATCACTTACTAATGATCGCATTGAGCTGTATGGCACACTATGGCATGGATTGTCATTACCGATCTTCAGTTTCGATGTCACTCTCAGCTCCATCCCGTCGCCCACGAACACAGACCACCCACATGTTTGGCCAAGGAGCAACAAGGTATATCTCGCCTAGAGGATTCTAAGAGCATCTCCAGCAGACCGGTCAAATATGACTCTCCATATCTTCGTTTGGCTATCCACTCCAAAAGATTCCCTCTCCATATTACTCAACCCTCCAGCAGACTAGCCAAATTTCACCCTTCAAATCTCATTTCCCTACATTTTATTATCATTTTAATTTAATATGATTAAAAAATTTCCCTTATGTTTTGGACTTAAATCAGTTTCTAAAGTCCAAATTTTTTGAAACAAATAATTTTGATGAAATTTAAAATTCATAAGATATTTTGAGTTAAACTGATTTAAAATGGGTTATTCATTGCTTATTCTACCTACAGAAAAAATCGGTACAATTTTAGGAGCTCCCCATGGCCGCCTTCTGAATTTATGAAAGAAGGAAAAAGTAACAGAAGTTTCACTGAAGCAACGTGAAGGAACATGCTGGCCCTAGCTGTCCGTCTCAGGGAGAGGGATATAGCGATGCACATGGACCGGCTATATTTGGCTGCTCTACCTCACCCGATGGCCAGGCAACAGTGATGGCTAGGCTGATGGCTATACTGCTGGAGACAGATTTTTTTGCCAAACCGGTAAAAAGAGCAATGGCCAGTTAGATGGCGTGTCTGCTGGAGATGCTCTAAGCTGCTTGCAATAGAAAAGACAAGTTTGGGTCACCAACCTGCAGACAGAGTGATCAATAGAAAAGACAAGTTTGGGTCACCAACCTGCAGACAGAGTGATCAGTTGCGGAGCTGTAGTTTGGACGAGCAGGGTTGACAATTGGCATATAGCTATGGTTTCTTCTAATCAGTTTTGAGAACCCAACACAAATTCAGCAACATGACGGCGCTACGTTTGGATTTCATGGTTACCAAAACTCCAGCATCAGAGATTAAGAGAGATGCATTCAGCAAAATACAGAATGAATGAGTGATTGAGCAATATGCATTCAGGGAAATACTGTGCCAACAGAACCACAAAAGCATCATAACTATGAGAAAACAATTCCGGGACATTCTTCTAAGCCACTTCTGAACTGTAATCAAACCACATAAAAAGCTCGTACAACCTCTTCACTGGAACTATCTTGAGTTCATCTATCCAAGGAATATTTGTGCAAGATAACAATATCAAGGAATGAGGATGATTACAGAATCCGAATCATTAAATTATCAATATGCAGGCAGAAGTCAGAACCATCTTAACATTGCAAATTACGTATGCATCTGACATGGCAAAACTTTCAACCTACCACAATGCACATCCTCATATCACCTACTAGTGAACATCAAACCCAAGTTCGCCGATGAACAATGCCAAAGGGGGAAAAGTGATGTTCAAGACACGACAATTAACAATTAGTACAAAAAAAGATCATGTCATAATTCAAATTAAAGCATGATAGCACTTTTTTTTATTTGAGAGGACAATGTAAAATCCATAACATTTGAAATAATAAAAAAATAGGTAATTTCGAGCTAATTTGAACTGTGCCATTAAACTCATAGCATACAGATGCATATGCACACAGGTACATCGACAATAAATTCTTTAGCCAGATGGACGATACCCAAGCACATAAAGAAACCTTACAAGCTAAAATGTATGAACTCGATAGTAACATGAGCATTTTTTTACCAAGACATGCAAAAGTCAGTCTCTATAAATACCAAGCCCGCTTTTACAGACCTGTGTTGACCCACACAACACAGGGGCAAAGCAGCAGCTTCAGCATTAAAGAAAACCAAACAATCTCTAACAGCAAGCATTTTTCCTATATGACCTAAGCAAGGAGTCCAGTACAGTAGCTTTCATGAGGGGCAGCTACAATAAAACAGCAAGTTTGCCAAATTAACCAACCAAAAGGTAATTTCCACAGGTGTGTGAAGTAGACCCAAACTGTTGTATATTGGCATGTTGCGATGGCCTACCAGAACAAATTGTGAACATCAGATTCCCTACGAGATTTGGGGTACCACCAAATCACCCAAACTTACTTAAGTGATAAGAAATAGGTTACTTTTAAATGTTGTCATAAGCTACCTCATCATTCATGAAACATACATTGTTTCTGGCAAGATAGGGATACCAGAATGCTTAAAGAAAGAAAAAAATAAATATTAGGCCACCAACTCACCCACTGATAGACAGGTGTTCATCACACAAGGTTCCTCCAAACGAAGTGTAAAAATCCAACATAACTTCAAATGTTTAGTGCTAGATTTCAGCTTGATGGTCAAGAAAACTGAGGCCTTTAGACGGATGCTGCAAAATCTTAAGGGCCAGTATCAAACAATCAAACACATAGGAGAATGATTGTGTAACACAGCAATTAGAAGAATGGTACTGCAACACAAGGTCAAATGTATATCACAATGGTAAGAGTTGCATTATTCCTCTAAAAGGGTACTTCTGAAACTAACCAAATCAGATAGCAATGATTGCACAACCATGAATTTATGTAATCATACAATTAGCAATGAACAGACAGAATCATCATCACTGCCTCACTGGCCTATAAATGTTAGTGCAGGTTATAACCACAGTCAATAACGCAAATATTAACAATTACTAAAATATTGCTCAAGCATCATGATATCATCATCCTATCACATTGCGAAAAAAACAGATAAGGAAATGAGAAGGGGGAGGTATGACGATTAACAATTACTAAAGTAATGCTCAAGCAAAGATTGCCACTTGGACTTAAAAGCAAGTTGTAGAACCCAACATGCCTGAAATACGATGCAATTATAACTTGAAGCTAATATAGACGCCTCATCACATATTTCCATACAAAATGAATGATATATATGCAAACAAAACCCTACGGGAGATATATTTTATGACCTGTGTGCCAATAAACTCCATCGACCATGGCCACTCAAATTTGCAAGCATTTTACTATGTTGCAAAAATGTACTAAACAATCCAATTGCCTGTTTTGAAGAATGTTTAAGCAAATTTCTTCACTCAAACAATAGTATGATAAATCAACACAGATTGACAAGGCTAGATATCTGCACAAAGACACAGCACAACTCTATGCATCAATCTACTGTCACCTCAGTGAGAGCAAAGCCAGGTTTCAGCATCAAAATCCAAAAGCCAACCTAAGCAGACGCCTCTTAACATATCTAGAAGAAAACATCATAGTTCGCACCAACCTACTCAACCAAAAAGCAATCCCACCCCCACGCCCCTGGAAGTACTATAACTGAACCTGATTAACATACAGTTTCGTGTGGACAAAACATATCAGTCTCATTATCCACTGAGAACCATTGCAAACACAAAACTCCATAAGAAATTACTGGCTCCAACAAATCACCCACAACTCCACACTAAGGGGCATATAATTGAAATGGCCGCAGTATCAAATTGCTGACAGCAATAACTGTATAAACTGTAATTTCCATACTACCTTCCGATTCCGGCAGTATCAAATTAGTGACACCAGAACACAATTCCAAACAGAACAACACGGTCATCCATTCAAATTATAAAGTAATCATCCACATTTTATACTTCACAGCCACAATCTGATAAGTCCACAAGCCCTGATACCTTTTTATGACAGCTGACAGAGCAGGTGAGCAAGTAAAGCCGCCCAGGGCAAGACACTCACGCATCAGACATTCAGACCTCGTCCTCGTGCAGCATCATGTTGGGGATGCCCTTGTCGATGGGGAAGCAGCGGCTGGTGTCGGGGCAGACGAGGGAGCCCTCCTGGACGTGGATCTCGAGGAGCGCGTGGTGGATGCGGCGGATTGCGCTGCCCTCGACCTCGGCGGCGCCCTCGGCAAAGATCTCCTCCTCGGCCGGCTGCTCCTCGGGGAGGAGCTCGGGGAGGCCGAGCGCGCGGGTGGCGGCGACGAGCGCGCGCCAGTCGATCTTCGGGAGGAGGCCGCGGATGAAGTCGGCGTTGAGCTCCACCTCCTTGGTCACCCACTTGGCGGCCTCCAGCTTCAGCGGGTAGCCGGTCGTCGCGCCCCGGACGTTCGAAGCCAGCATGTTGTGCGTCAGGAGCCTCATCTCGCTCTCTCTCTATCTCTCTCTCTCTCCAACGGCCTTCGAGCTGCCGCTACTTCTCTCCTCCCGCCACGAAGGTGGGCTCGTGCTTCTCCGGCGGCGTGCTGCGGATGTGGAGTAAAACCCTAGTGGAGAGTCTGGCGCGCAAGGGGAACGGGGGACTGAACGGATGATGAGGGGGGGTTTGGGTTATTGCTTTAAGATTCGTGCTCGCTGCTGGCTTGCGCTCGCAGAAGGCGGAGAGATGGAATACGCTAACCTAGCTTATAAAGCGTAAAGTCAATAATAAGTTCGCTTACGCAAATCAAGCTTCTAAAGCGTTAAGTCAATAGTAAGTGTCTGTTTTGGATCCAGGCGCTACTTGGTGAAATTGCTTAAGTTTAACACTTTCATACACTAGTCCATCCAAACAGGAGTGCTAATGGTTGTGCTAAACTTTATTTCACTTAAAAAAGGTGAAAAAAAACATTAGCTACAGGAGAGGTGCTAATGGGTGGTAATGAGGACCAAAATCTTAAGGAAAAGACCAATATACCCCTAACTGTTTTCTTTCTCACCAATAAAGAAAAGCTAAGTATAAAAATAGTATTTTGTCGTTTTTGCAGCTAAATTTTAGCTATGTATCATTTAGCATTTACTCCCTCCATTCCAAATTATTAATCATCCTAGCTTTTTATTAGGTTCATTGAATATGCTATGAATTTAGACAAGGTGTCTAGATTCATAGATGATGCCATGAACTTAGACACTCAAAATAGCACCTAAGATGACTAATAATTTGCAACACAGGGAGTACAACTGTTAAACTTTAACCATGGTTTAATTTTAGTATTAGACAATCCAAATTGACCTGGCCCTAAACTCACTGTCAGCTACTCAGCCTCGGGAAATCTTGCAATTTTAAAATATAATAGACTGGAAAGACTTAATGATGGAGAGCTGCGAGGCTGCGAACTGGACAACTATTTTGTATAGATGCAACATTAAACGACGGATCTCGGAATTCGGAACCCATCGATCATCACACAAATGACAATCGCCGCGAATGCATGTCAAGCACGGCGTCGGTACACAGACATCCATGGGCATCCATGTAGAACTCCATGCTTGACATGAATGCCGGCATTATGCAAGAACAAAAACCGGCATTCGGGGCAACAAGCTGGAGGAGCAAGTAGAACTATAGAAGTCCATGTATTAGCTATATCATATTTATATGGTGTCCAACGGTGAGTAGAGACGTCACAAGAATGTACATCTAGTCTGGTAAAGAACAGGTCACTGCCTAACTGATCTAGAAAGCTCAATGTCACGAAATATTCGACATTGTTGCATCGCCATCGCCCCGGCATAGCTCCTCGAGTTCAGCCATTAAATCACCACCATCAGCACCACCTGAGTCACTTAGCATGCTATCCTGCACTGCCTGTACAAATATCAACATCATGTACGAAGTTAGATCGACCATGACTCATGGCATGTTTAAGTCTGTGCTCAAGTAGTGGACAATTATTGTTCGAGAAAAGAGTGAGGACCTGGGACTCTTGCAGCCCATTCACAGAGGTTTGCAGCCTGCGGTACTGGTCCCTTGCTTCAGGATACTGAGTCATGGAATGCACACGAGCAAGTGCTCTTTGTAGCCTGCCTTCAGCCTGTTTCCTGCCATCCTTCAAGAATTCATATTCATCCTCAGCCTCAGACTTCGCAGGTTGGATCTGCAATGTCTGAGATGATGAGCCTTCAAGCTGTTTCTCAATTTGGAAACCTCGGAGACCCCTTCTCTTTCTCCTCCACCTCAGTATGATTTTCTCCACGATGCCAACAGACCAGACAACCTTGCGATAGCTTTTCCTTACCTGATGTCCTCGTACATGGGCCTAATAAACAATGTATAGTTAGACACTGAAAAGAATCAAGGGGCAGGAATTTTACAGTTGCACTTGTCTACTTGACTACTTGAAAACCTAACTTAATGCGATCACTCTTATCAAGTAAATGTAGCATCTTTCCATCTTCAGCCGAAATGTCAAGACCATCACAAGAAATGTGCCTCACATCCAAAGAAGTGTGCCTGAAAATAGAAATAACTACTACAATGCTACGACACACTTGACTTTGTGCAGGTTTTTCATCCGATCCAAACTATAATGACCCCTTTAGCTAAAAAAGCATGCTTCAGCACAGAAGAAACGGGAAATTGAAATGATTTCCCCAATGAAAAAAAAACCAATAGGAGTAAACCACTGGTTTGATTGATGCAAATGACTGGAACTTGACAAGCAACACTAAACAGCGGTTTTCTCAAACTGTTCAGCACTGATCAATCCATATTACATCGGGAGTGTAATTTCATCAAGTTAATTTATAGCAGGATCATATGCTAAAGTATCCACAATTTGATATTAACCATAGTAAGCATAGAGTATCAACAAATTGCGTCGCTGTATGAGATTTTAGTAAAAAAAAGGATTATAGACTAGAAATAGTAAGCATAGATACCTGTATTTTTACAATTTTCTGTCGGATAATCATAAACTCCTTTCTCCCTTTCCACCCTCTAAACTTGTTTTGGATACGAACTGCAGCAGAATGCATAGGCATATCACTGTGTCCAGGTTTTGCATTTTTAAGCGAAACAAGTGAAAGCGTGCGTTCATCAGATAATCCACAATCATCATCTCCATATTCAATCACTTTCTTTCTGTGGAATGATTCCACCCTAAAAGCTTGAAATATTCTGGCAGCAGCTTGAGTTGATTTACGAACCGCACCGAGTGAATCTTTAATGGACTCTGCCTGAGAATCCACACAAGCAAGCTGCGTGGAACTTGGTTCTGCAAAATCTTCAGCTGCTGGTAACCCACATATTTCATCCATATTGCCACCACCCTGTGATTCCTTCAGTGTAAGAGCTGAAAGGTGACTTGTCAAAGCAGACTCTGCAAGGAAACCAGCTATGCCTTTGTGTCCATTTTCTGATGCTAAATCAGCAGGCTGTCTTCCAGATGGGAACTGCTGTGTGGAATCTGTCAAGGCACCAGGTGCAGCTCCATTCGCTATCAGGGCAATAACTGTCCGCTCCCTAAAATTGCAGAGATGCCATAGGTTAACCATGGAAAAGTAGATTCAGAACAATCATATGTAAAAAAAAATTTTGCAATACCTTCCACAACATGCAGCCCAGTGAAGCGCAGTCCATCCGCGAATATCCCTGAAGTTCACATTTACACCTGCAGCGACTATTGGTTTTATAGCCCAATCATAGCCGAGCGCGGCTACTAAATGAATCACACCTTGTCCCTCCTTGCCTAGCACACTCGGACCTTTTCCATCATCATGTATCTTATGAATAAGCCAATAATAAAGCTTTTCTTTCACCTGTTTTTCGACATTTTGATTCCTTACAGTGGATAATTCCTTCTCGTCAGATGACAATGCCAAATTTGACAAATTATCATCAAGCATTAAGGAATTAATAGTGTCGATCAACTCAGACTTATTTCCATTACTCAAAACATACTTTTCATAGTCTTCTGGTTCCAGGGAAAGTAACTTGTCAAGACGGATATGTAGATGCATGTCATTTATGCCAGCAGTATGTGGATCTGAAGTCTCCATATAGTGGGTCTCAGAATCACGGAACTCGAATTCTCGCACCTCACTGCAGGCTACTCTGTTTGAACATGTCACGTAAAATGGAACTCGTCCAGAATGATGTACTGGAGTATAGCAACGCAAGGAGCCATCCACTAAAACTTCAGCAGCGACCTCAACATCCCCAAACATACAAGACCACCTGCAATTTTCCACATCTTCTTTTTTCGCCAAGAATGTACCAGTAATTAAGACCTGCATTCCATAGGAACACTGTTAATTACTGAATTCACAAGTGCAGACTCAACATGCAAGTATGTGTTGGATGCCTCCACATATATTTACGGACACGATGACAGTATACTAAAAATGACAATGACATTAGTAGCAACATTCGATAAAGTACAAACCTTAGTCTTTGTGCCCTTGTATGCCCAGCTTGGAGATACATCAATAATGCTGAAGAGCTGATCTTGGGAAAGCGAGGGGCTGACTACAAATGCATCTAACTGCTCATTGATAGGTAAACTGGATCCATCAGCAACATTCACAGTTTCAGTAGTACTCCAGAAAGCATCAGAACTGGACTTAATATCCAAATCAGCAACCTCTGGAAGCTCATTGCTCATCCACCTTGAGAAGCTGTCAAATTTCTTCAAACCATCGGGCTCAATCTTAAAGAGATCTAATGACGATTGCTTCAAAAGTGGATATCTGGCGCTTTGATCTCTGTATCCATCATTCTCAGCCTGAAAATAGGAGAACATATAATATTAGTACACGGAAGTACATAAAGTTTTCACATGTAATCTTTGGATACTGCAGTAAATTACAATGCAAGGATACATTGAACTATTCAAGCAATTTCTTAAAGCTAGGAGTGAATCATAAGTCCTCCACTGAAGTTAGTCCTTTCTACGTAAGTGATTCAGCATGCATAAGCCAGCAACAGACCTTAAAAAGTTAAAACACCTATAGAGAGGGGGTTGTGAGACCATTATAGCTAAATATTTTTCCTGCGTCCCGTTTATATGACATCCAAATTGTAAGTGCAAAAATATTTGAAGATAAAAATCACAAGCACTTCCCAAACAAGTGCAACGGTACGATGCCGCAGAGCTTGAAGGAACCTGAACCCCTTCAGGTGGACTTGAGTACTGGGCACAACTGTCTCCAGAAAGGAGAGTGCTTGTAGACAAGCTACCAAACAGCGGCATAGGAACTAGCAGATTGCACGATATCAATTGAAGAAGAAAGTGGAAAATTACCTGTGTTATGCCTGCAGCACTCAGCTCATCAACTTCCTTTTGAGTGAGGTTGTTGGTGTAGAGTGCCTCAGACATAAAGGTTTGCAAACTCTCATCCAGACTGTTACCCATTGTTGCAACAGAAGAATAGAGTGTTGGCTCCGTGAAGCCACCTTGGTACTCTGGAAAAGGTTCACCAAACCGCATTGAATCAATTGGATTTTTGGGACCGCCTCTTATACCAGCTCCGGTTTCATTGAAAGCACTAGCTATGTCATTGTGAGCGACAAAATGATTGGTAAAGTTAGCTGGCGTAGGCTGCATTTCACCAAGATAACCTGCAGCTGCATGGTAAACGAAACATGAGTTGAAAGCTGACATTTTTCTAAAACCTTTGATGATAGAGTCAAAGGCTTGCCTAGATTATTTACAGAAGCACTTGGAGCTGAAGCACCCAACAAACTATTCATCATGATCCCATCCACAGGCTGCTGCATCTCAGTGAAAGGGTGGTATCTGGAGCTTGCTCGACAGTTATCTGTTGCACCAAATAATGCTTTAGAGTTCAGGCACACCAAAAGATCTATTATAGATCATGCATCAGTTAATGTATACTTAGTTTAGATGATGCAGAACGAAGATAGAGAAACAGCAAGACCTGTTTCAGCATCTTCATATTCCGAAATGTGTCCACTAATTGGGCTTTCAGCATCCATAGATTGGGAGGCTACCTGGCTCTGACTAGCGAAAGAGTTTGAACATGCAGGACTATCAACATTAGATAATCCTGCACTCTCTTCAGCTTCTTTAGCACGACTGAAATTTTGTTTGCCACCCTGAAAAAAATGTGCAATAAGACAAGGAAATAAAATAATCTCAAATAAAGGACTTGGATCAAAGCAAAAGATGGATTCATAATATTTTTGCGCCCTAATAGTATGTCATTTCACTGCCAGAAAGAATTTGTTTAGTTAGCAGGTGATCTGGAGAACAGTGTACAACAGCAATGAACTTTTGGAATGCAAACACCCATGCTCACAATTTGTGGTTCCCTGCCAAATTTTCTTCTTCACTTGTTCTATTACTTCTCCGTTGAGGGACCATGTGACTTTACAAATGGATGAGTAGGTGTGAACACCAACAATGTTAGCAACGATGCTTCACGAATGAGCTCCTCGTCTGACACTTAGCAGAACTTAAACAGAAAATGCTGAAAAACAAGTTCATCATGTGTGAAAGCAAACATACCTTGATTTCAAGGTAATGAACAAGAACGATATTCATGAAACCCCTGAAAAAACAGGATAATAGTCATCACGAGTTCACGACACTTTTATTATGGCATCATCTCAGCTATCTGTTAGTTGCATTATATTCATTTGAGCTATAACACTGTGTCTAGCACTTACTCTTCTAACAGCCAATATGTTCGTCTTTGGAAGTTCTCATTCTCCTCCCCATGGGCATAATAGCAATGAAGTACATCAACACTTCCAACCTAAAAGAACAAGCTTTCAGCTTTAGTAATCTGGTGGTTGAATTACAATCAATAACAACAGATTGCCATGAAAAAAAAAATATTGGTGTGGTCGTTTGGCATTCATGCCATCCTTTTCATTAGTAAAAGGCTAGATTTAGTTGGCAGCAAAACAGAAATATCAGTGAGTACAGTGACACCATCAATGTGTTCCATTGAAAACTAGCTTATCATTTACTGAAATTAAAAACCTAACTCAACCTCCAGTCACAGCAGGATGTCATCGACAAAATCGTTACTTAGAATTTCTGAAGCTATGACCACTGATATCTTGTATCAAGATTGGAAGTATGAAAAAAAATTGAGTAAAATTGCATTTACTTATATAATAATATCATGCAGATAAGAGATGAATATCTACAGACTACATACCGAAGCTAATGGTACTAACTGACTTGGTGTGTTTCATGAACCACAAAAATAGCCATTATATAGTTAATATTCCTTTGGTTCTACAAGAAAAAGGAAGTTCTGAGCAGAGAATTTGCACTAACTTTAAGCTTCTCATGAGCTTCTTTGACTGTCTTTCCATCTTTTTTCTTTCTCCAGTTGTGCCCGTCCTTTCTGAAGTATCTCAAAATTTTCCGATCAAACAGAAACAGAGAACCACCTGAGATTTTTTTCATACAAGTAATTGAAGGATGAGTATATCATAAGGCACCATTCTTCGCTCCTACAGTAATACAAACAGCGATAGCACAGCACCAATTCTCACCAAGTGTAATTCAAACAGTTACAGGTTGTACTGGTAAAGGACAATAATCAGGAATGACCTAATATCTCTGAAAAAATTCACCACATCCCCTCCCCCGCCCCCTCTTTCACCCAAAAAAGAGAGCTCATTTGAAAGCTTACTTGGAGGTCTGTTTGGCGGCTCAGGTGCAATGGAGAACTTCTTGTAGTTTGACAATATTTGGCAGATTTCGGTGGGCCGCAGCCACCTATTCTGAGCTTCCAGTAGTATCTGAGGAATATCTGCAGATTAAAAGCGACATTAATCAGTCGATAGCTGACGACACCGGCAATCACTTGCACCATGTTTCCCACACTAGCACAAGCACTAGGATTCCTTTTATACTAATCCATTATCCTTTCATTTGACAAGTTCAACACCCTAGGTCTCCTAAGTCGTAATCAACTGCGAGCCTCTTGAAAGAGTAAATGAATTCTAAATCCAGGAAAAAAAAAATCCCCCCTAGCCTCTAACGATGAGGAGATGCTCTGAGCATAACTCGTAGCCCTAAAATCACCCAAACACGCAACCTACAAAACCCTAAGCAGATATCAAAACAACACAGCAGCTCAGTTCTAAACGAATAGACGGTCCAAATCCCTAAATTCCGAGGAGAAAAGCCTCCACGGAGGCATACGGATCAACTCAGCGGTGGTGGAAACAGGGAGGAGGACCCGCGCGTACCTGGGGCCTGGTTGGACATGGCGTACTTGCGAATCTCCGCCATGCCACGATCCAACCGTGGCCACCGCCGCCGCAGCCACCGGGTCGAATCGCTGGGCTTGGGAGGCTAAAAATCGCAGGGCGGATTTGGGGGATTTTTGTCTGCGCCGCGAGGCAGCTCACGGGATTTGAGGGCACGGCGCCGTCGGATTGGAATATTTGCTGCGACGGCGGTGAGTGTGACGAGTTGGAAAAGGGAGGACAAAAATTAGCAGTGGAAGGGAGCGGAGTGGTGACTTGGTGAGGAATGACCAGAATACCCCTGCCGGACGGTCGCTTGGGTTGGTGGGCTCCGCCGTCGCTAGTGGTTGGCGTGGATGTGCGGTGGATTCTCTCGGATTTTGCTTTCTTCATCGGGTTCTATTTTTTTTGTTGGCTTTCTATATTTTTTTAAAAAAAAAGATTTAGCTTTCTATATGGACATAAAGATTTGATCAATTTGGATATAAAAAGGGATTTTAGAATAATTTACTTTTTAACAACCAGCAGGAGTTCTGCTGACCAATTTTCTTCTTGGACAACAAGGATTTGATTATAAAAAAAGGTTTTAAACGAATATTTTTCTATTGAGAAATGGACTAGCAGTATGACAAGGGATTTTTTTACATCAACTCGAAATGTATTAGATCAAATTGGCTAGTATACTAATCTGTTAAGCTTTTGGCTCTATCCTTACCCATCCCGAACAAACCAGAAATGAATATTTTAATTTGGAATAATTAACACGTAGTATTCCAGCGGTAGCAGCCGCGGACCATGATTGGTCAAACTGACCAAGTTATTATAAAAAATAAATGAATCATAGGATGGTACGATACGCTTCACGATCTTTAGCTTTGCCATTTGCCAAGTGTGTCAATTATAGAGAACATTTGTGTTAGAAAATTGTAAATTCAACAGAGATAAACTACAATGCACTCGTATAGTATCTTTTCAATGCAGAGATGACAACGACCAACAGGGAAAAAAAAACAAACAACAGGCCTGAAGAAAGTCCGCCGCAAATTATCCTGGCGTACAGCGCATGTCAACATCTTTCCTCGTGCTGTGATTTTTGCACGTTTGGATGTTGAACTCTGCCGCATTTGTTTCGAACCATAAAAGATTATTTTATAAAAAGAACCGGTTTGAGTTTTGACATGGTGGGTAAGGTGGTAAATTGTGCGTATAATGATGCCGGTCGAGAACACAGGCGAGGACTGGCTAGAGATAGCGACGTAACTCTCACTTCGAATTGACCGTTCTGCCCTCCAAGATTAAGGACCACTAATCACGGGACCTGAGGGCGTCACATAAATCGCACGTGCATCCATCCATACTGGGGTGGACCCACCCATTAGGCGAGGTGAGGCGGCCGCCTCGTGCATCCATCCATACTGGGGTGGACCCACCCATTAGGCGAGGTGAGGCGGCCGCCTCAGCTACCCTCCGACGAGCTCCACTATCCTTCTCTAATTTTCTTTGGATTTTTTCATCATCTACAACTCATCTAGAGCCATTCCTGCCGCCGCTGGGATTCTTCACGTACGGTGCCGAGGAAGAAGACTCGAGGAAGAGGGAGATTAAAGAGGTATAGGCCATCGGGGGTTATAAGGCCCAGTCAGCCAGCAAAGACATATTCGAGCCCACCAAAATCTAGCAACAAGACACCCAGCAATTCGAGAACTCCATGGTGGTGCCCCTTCCTGATTGATAGAATTTTTTTTTGAGGGATTCTGATGGATAGAATGATAGTGGTAAACTGCTAAAGTGAACAAGAGGTTCCAAGCCTTGAGAGATAGGAGGATAAATTTGTCAAAGCGTAGAAAACCTTTACGTGTTCAGTTCATGACGAGTGGTATGAATATTCTTTTAGCTTATTGAACATATGGTCACTTTTTCATTATTTGTTAATAATTGATATACATATAAAATTTGCAGGTTATTGAACCATTTTATTTACATATATTTTAAATTGTATGGTGCATGAACAATTCTTATTTTATAATTATAATGTTGCCTAAAATCATTGCTATCAACTCATTGCTCGCTGTTTTTCGTGATCACAATATGTGAATACAAGTATACAGCGACACAACACAACGTTGATCTTGTCGTGTGTGTGGTGGGGGGAGGGTTTGCTTGAAACTAAAGCCTGCCTCAGCTAAAATTTAATCCTGGGTCCGCCCCTGATACTGCCTGCTTCTTGTTCTTGGCTTTCCTTCTGCTCGCGTTTCGGACTTTAGTCTTTAGTGCGCAGGTGTTTACAAATTCTATGCGTATTTTCTTGATATAATAGGATGATTGCAGGACCAACTTGTCGCACTGCGTTGAGTTGTTTAATGGGCATTGACTAAAGACTTTTTTTTTTGCTTATGGGACATGTTTATGTTCGATATTTGGAGTCAACGGCATTGCAAAATCGTGTTTTCCTCTATAGACAGCAGCTGCAGCCGACGTTGAGTGGCTGGGATGTGGGTCACCTAATAGTACAACCGCCGCCGCAGAGCTATGTTTACCCTGTCGTAGAATTAAAAACAGAACTGTCTCTAGCTTTCACCATTGACTTCTCGTGATCTAGTTCTACGCTGTTACACTCACATGATGGCACATGTTTTTTTAATTGCAAAATGGTCTTTATTTGTGAAGGCGAGCCTTGGTGTATTGAGGTGACACTGCTTTTCAGCCTCCATCCAGCCCTAATGGATGCAATTACGGATCTAGTACGAGTCGTTTTTAGTTTTGACTAGCTTATAAGTAACATCATTAACTTTTTCATAAATCTATAAATATATAATATGAAAATTTATTTCAATGTAAATTTAATTATAATTATCCGGTATAGTAAATAATACTCATTTTATAATATGTTCGATCAAAATTAAGATAATTTAACTCGTTGGAATGATTTTTTATGGTAAACTTACACAGATCTTGCCAAAGGGCCGTATTAGGCCTTGTCTCTCAACGAGGCCCCGGCCAAACCATTTAACACGCGAGCGTAGCCCAAAAATGCCCTCCCTCTTCTCTTCTCCCGTCAACCGCCGCGGGCATCACTGACGTGCGCGCGTCGTGGTGGCCGGCCCGCGTCCCACTTCCTCCTCTCGCCAGAACAACGGGAGATCTCGGCGGGGTCGCGGGCGGCCATCCTCCTCCGGAGTCCTGATCGGAGAGGATCGGATCGCCTAGCCGGCCGGGGAGACGAGACGACCATGGCACCGGTGGTGTCGGCGCTGGCCAAGTACAAGCTGGTGTTCCTCGGCGACCAGTCCGTCGGCAAGACCAGCATCATCACCAGGTTCATGTACGACAAGTTCGACACCACCTACCAGGTAACCACGATGGCAAATCCTCGAATCGTATGCGTATCCGTCGTTTCGTCCGTGCGCGCGATTGTTTCTCGATCGTGTGTAACTGCATCGCACATCTTCGTTTGTTTTGCGGACGAATCGATTCCCCTGAGTGGGGATCGATCGGTTTTTTTTTTTTTTTGTAATGCTTTGGAATGCGGGTGTTCTTCTGCTGATTCTATGGTATCGCGCATTTTTTACGATCTGGACATCTGGTATATTAGGGCGCATGTTTAGACTTTATAGTCGTTTATGATGGGCAATGGTGACAACGGGGAATTGACATCCAGTCTAAATTTCCAGTATCCTAATGCCATTATCTCAACATTCATGTAATTATGTAAATGATAGTTTGGGTGACTGATTGGTCCTTTTCCTTGGCTGGTGTGTTTGTTTGCATGCACCACATGATGCATGAAAGGAGTATCCTGGATGGGATGGTTCAACCAATTTACTTGAACCACTTGGTTCACTCTAACTAGTACAACAATGTATTAAGTGTGATGGTCTAATCCTGGATGAGTTGGTACAGTTGACCCAAGCAAACAAGAGAATCATCATTGAATCACATAGTTCAACCAACCAAACACACTCTAACTCTCCAGCATCTCTCCCGTCTCTAGAAAATGGCTCCCATGAAGATGCTTTCGTCAATTGCGAGCAATGCCACATGTGTTAATTGCCATCATGGCTTAGTTTCACTTGTTGCGTAAAAGTGTTTGATCGCGTAGGAGTAGGGTGTCAAACTATAGCGGTTGTGGGTTGTTGCCCTATGTGTCAACTATGGCCAACATATTACAAACCGGACTGAACAATGAGTGGGCACGCTGCAGGGCAGCTGGTTCGTTTTCTGGTGATTTGGTGAATGCGTGCTTTGCAATTTTGTCGACTTCCCTGAATTACACAGAATTCATTTTTTGGAGAGTTTGCATGGCATTTTGGTAGAATAGATTGTGCACTGAAGATCGTCATTCTGCTTGTTATATTTGCTTCTTACACCTCTGTTCTCATACGCGGGCACTTTATCCAGGCTACGATTGGCATTGACTTTTTGTCAAAGACGATGTATCTTGAAGACCGCACTGTTCGTCTGCAGCTTTGGTAAGTTCATTACTCTTTGGTTTGCTGAGAAGGCACACACCATATAACTCAGTAGGTTCAGTCACAGTGACAAATGTTGAAATGTTGAGCGGTGTGATCCTTCAGGATGCTTAATACCCAGTGAACAATGATGAAATATGAAACTACTACCCGTGTTGTACCCAAGTCTCTATCGATGCTGGACCAGTCTGAGCTTCAGTAGCTTAGGAAATCAACATTCTGTTTTCTTTTTGAAGACCAGTTAGCATTTCCCTCTCATTGTCAGGGATACTGCGGGACAGGAGAGATTTAGGAGTCTTATCCCAAGCTACATCAGGGACTCATCTGTTGCAGTGGTTGTTTATGATGTATCGAGTAAGTTGCTCAAAAACTTGCATGCCACCATTTCTCCAGTTTATTTTTCCAGTTTTGGTGAACAGTTTCAAGTGCACGAATAGCGTTTTAAATGCCTCGGAATATCAGCAAGAAATATATTCTATCAAACAACTTCTGGTGGAAGTACCATCATTTTCAACTCATACTACTGCAGATAGACATCAGTTGTTCAGTTATGTTTTCTGAAAAAAATATAACCTATATCATCACTGCTCGTTTGCAAAATTACTAAAATGTTTCTGCTGTAGATAGACAGTCCTTTCTGAACACCTCAAAATGGATCGACGAAGTCCGCACGGAGAGGGGTGGTGATGTGATCATCGTGCTCGTTGGGAACAAAACTGATCTTGTCGACAAGAGGTGAGTGTTTTCGGCTCTCATTCCTGTAAACTTCTTCAAACTGATACAACATGCAAATGTCTGATGCTTCTGCCTCCCTCTCTGCAGACAAGTGTCCACAGAAGAAGGGGAGAACAGATCGAAAGAACTCAACGTAATGTTCATCGAAACCAGCGCGAAAGCCGGGTTCAACATCAAGGTCAGATTGAGATTTCAGACGACACCTCTCTTCTCCAATGCCTAGATGATTTTGCCTTGTATGTATTCGTCTGCACCTCACCACTGAACTGTCCATGCAGCCGCTGTTCCGCAAGATAGCCGCCGCGCTGCCGGGGATGGAGACGCTATCGTCGGCGAGTAAGGAGGACATGGTGGACGTGAACCTGAAGCCGACCTCCAGCCAGTCCAATTCACAGCAGCAGGCGGGGAGTGGATGCGCCTGCTAGAAAGAAACAAGCAGTGCTAGCTCTGCGTATACGCTCGCTTGACAAACCTGTTGTTATCGTTACGCAGTTTTTCTTTAGTGTCGACACTTGCCCTCAATTTTCCTTATGCTCCTTTTGTAGTGAATCTGAAGGCCATCTTTAGTTTGTTTTTTTTTGTTACCATCTCTGATTTTGTGTAAGGCAAAAGACCAGATGATTTCTTGCAGTTTTTACGTGTCCTGCTCTGTATTCTTGCTTCAGAAATATTCAGAGCGGATGTTAAAAAAAAAAGAAATATTCAGAGCTCCTGGTTCTCTGTTGGCTCAATACCCCACTGACAAGCTGGCCCAAAGAACAACCCGATGACGTGGCAGTTCATCCCCTCCCATCGACGACAAGCTGAATCGGATAAGCCTCTTCTCGCTCGGGCAGGGAGCCTGGGGGTCGACGAGAGGTCAGTAGTCACTCAGCAATGGAGTGTACTGCGCTAATCGCACCATTACCGCTTCTAACCACTCGCTCCCGTTTCAAATCCCTCTCCCCTGCCTCCTTCACCAGAGCTAGCCGCCCCGCCTCCATTTCCCTCTCCTCCGGCAGCGGCCGCGTCGTGCTGTTTTCCCGCCGGGGCCGCGAGTATGCCGGCGTTGGATCCTCGGTCTCCGCCGCCGCAGCGACTGGGGAGGCAGCGGGCGGCGGCTCCGACTCCGAGGCCATCCTGCTCAGTGTCCAGGTACATCCTCTCCATCCGTTCCCTACACGAATTCGCTCCCCTCGTGCCGTCTTCTCGAGTCGCCTGTTCGATCGTTTAGCCAGCCCAGGCCTGTGATGGTGATGTGCTTTTGTCTGACTCTTGTTTGCAGGGGATGATGTGCGATGGGTGCGCCGCGAGCGTGAAGCGGATTCTGGAGAGCCAGGTATGCATCCCCTTTCTTTCTACTAGAACAGGCTGCGCGCTATCGCACGCCCTCTGACCGCACTAAATCTAACTTAAAAAATGGGCAGGCAAGGTGCCTACAAAGCCAGCAGCAGAATGTCAATGGGAAAACGTGGCCAAACAGCTGCTGAGACAGTGCAACAGCCGAACAAAACATTTGAAAAACTTTTGAAATCAGCAATGATGTATGAAGCGACGACCTCCAAAATTGATACAGCTAATGCATCTCACAACAAACATATCAAGAGACTTAATAACATGAACATTTCAGGTGACCCGCCATTTGCACCATAGCTACCCTATCGATCAGCAATATGTTTTGTTCGGCATTAAATCAGACATTACAACACATCCGAGCACCTTAGCTATCCTATCGATCAGAGGTGTCTATCCGGCATCATAAGCATACAATATTACAGCATGTCCAATAACCATTATCATTTTAAAAGTGACAACCAGTATCCAAAGCTACGAAACAAAAGGTAGCTGGTAGCTTGAATACTAACTGAAACTAACATAAACAACTGATGTTGGCGTCGTCTCTCCAATAACAGATGGGTTTCATATATCTTCAACATCTACCATCGGCAAGGAAAGCCAAGGTGCCACCAACAAAAGACTGCAGCTGACTAAAATCTGAAGAAGAGATAAATGGTAGAATTCATTTAGAGCAATGATGATGAACTTGCTAATAGGTATAATCTGAGCCATAAAAATGAAGAGAGAAACTGCAAGGTAAAACCCTCACAGTTGGCATGTGTTTTAAATTTGATACATACATATATTTAATTCATCAATTTCATTAATAGTCTAGTAATTCAACTCAGGACCATTCATTCTAAAAGTAATTTGACATTAAAATTAGTATGAGTGTTCTCTAGCAGTTTAGCAATGGTAGAAAGCAATCTCTTATTAAGGTAGAAAGCAACTACTCATTTGGAATAGAGTTTTACCAGTTAGTCAAAAGCAAGACAAACAGAAAAAGTAATAGAGTTATATTTAGTCATCTTATTAACAGTAACACAAGCAAATAAAAGGGGATGGTTACCTGGCCTGATCAGGAGCACCTGCACAATCATTACCACTATCACTGTCATCTCCAGCTTGATCAATGATGGAAGCACTAAACTCTGAACGTGCACCAGACAACCACACAAGGCAATGCGCATGAGGCAAGCCATGTTTTTGGAACTCAACTGTGTACGAAACTACATAAGCAATGGCACACATAAGGCATACTATGACAAAGACAGAAGCAGTATGCACAACTACTCCATATTATGTCTCACCTGCACGCACTACACCGAATGTCCTACCCTCCTTGATATCATCTACGAATTTGTGGACTTTCATATGAAAAACCCGTGCAACTAAATCTGACCAATCGCAAGGCAGCTGGCCAGGATCACATCGCAGAGCACCTGCAATCTCTATCCACTTTGTGTTGCATGTAAAAGTCACAGAAAAATCATGGGGGCCATAGACTCTACGTATGGCCATTGCGTGTTGGTAGTTCGTCACATAATATTTACTTTAGTCAGTAAAAATCGCAGGCACAACAAATCTACCGCCAACAAAATCTGCATTAATAAAATCCTTTATAAGCACATGCAAAGATAGGAAGACAAATGGACAGCAAGCTCGCAGCACACACTGTAGACAGTAACAAAATAGGAAGGGAAAAACAGACCTTTGTGAGTCCTTGCAGGGCACACAAAAGAAAACAGGAGCCTGATGGCGTCACTCATTTCTTCCTTTAGCAACACAACAGCAGAAAGTAGCAGCAACCTGTACTTGCAATGAAGCAGGAGGGCAAACATCAGACTCAAAATAAAAAATTGGAAGAGCAATCCACAACATGGTACATTTGCAGGTTGCACAGACTGGGAAAACTAAAAAAAGAACAAACTCAATGCAAAGAAGCTACCTTGACCTATCAAACTAATAAGATGGATCGAAGTCATTATCTTTGAAATCTCAAAACTAACCTGAACCAGCTGCTTATTTTATCTCATCCAAATAATTTATCCTATAGAAAATCAGTTGCTTATTTTATCTCATTCAAATAATATATCCACACAGATAGGAACGGAAGACCAGAACCTAAGGTGAAGTAGGTAAACTATGCATGCCCTATTCTTTGCATCATACATCCAGACCACATCAGAGCAAGCAAGCTTACCTTTTTTTCCTTGGGATTGGCTAGAAGCGTAGAACACAACAACAATAAGCAGTAGCAACCTGGCTGTTGCACCTTATGACCTAGCAACAGACAATAGATCAAATAAGCACATGCGAAAGACCAGTGACACAATCATCAGACTGAGAAAAAAATTACTGTATAGCCAATAGGTAACTCTTTCACATATGATTTGTTAAAAAAAAATCTAACCGCTAGAGATAAGTAGCATAAGGAAAACATTAAAAATTATAACAAAGGAGAAGAGGAAGCTATCCTTTTTTCTAGCACTGCAACTGGAACAGAAGAACACACAGTAGGAGCAACCTGGTGAACTTATTTTCTTTACCTAGCAACAAACAGTAGATTCAAAAGCACATGTAAGGGACCAGGACAGAGGCACACAGCTAAAATTATACTGGAAACCCAACTAAAACAACATAAGAACATGCTACACACATAGCAGAGACATGATTTGATAAACAAAATATTAACAGGATTTAAATGTAGGAATAAACAAAAGAAGAAAGCATCAAGCCTGGACATGTACATTTTCTACGCATCACACATCAAAGCTAATAATTTAGAGAGGCTGGCCTAGCTCGAGCAGCAGATCTGCTCATCCCAAGCCTAGCTCGAGCAGCTCATCTTGTTGTACCATCGGCTACTCGTAGGGCTAGGTCACCGACGCTATGGCCAGACACGCACCTGCTATGGCACATTAAATTAATACAGATCGGGTAAAGGCACGATAGATCTAGAGTAGCTGAAGAAGGAGAAGGCTCAAGAACAGCAAGGTCCGAGAGCAGAGAGACTGAGAATGGATCGTTGCACAAGCAAATCATTAGGACACAAAAAAATAATCAGGAAGCATCCAAGTCTGAGAGCAGAGAAACTGAGTATGGATTGCTTGGCCACCATACTATTGCTGCCTTGCTTGGCCTGGATCTGAGAGCATAAAGAGACATGGGAATGGGATGAGAACGGAAGAGAGAAGGGCCTTCTGCGTCGCACGTGCTGACGTCCACCGCCACAAGGTGTGCGAACACCAGCAGCGCCGGGACGAAGATGGCCGCGAGCGCGAACCTGGAGACGAACCTGATCTTGGCCCCCGCGATGGGCACGACGCAGTCACTCCCACAAGCAGTGCGCCCGAGGTCCGTGGCTGCCGTGCCCATGGTGTCAAGCCAGGTGCTCGCGAGGCTAAGGAACAAAGCGGAGTCGCCGGCGGGCTGGACGTAGAGCAGGACCACGAGGGCCTTGAAGAAGGAGTAGCGGCGGCCTGGAGAGGGGAGGGGAGAGAGGGTGAGCCAGGCAGCGCGCTTGGCGAGCAGGGAGCGACGGCGGCGGGGAATGGGAAAGGAGGAGAGAGAGAGGGGAGAGCTAGGGTTTGGAGGATATTTGCCTCCGCGGGCCATGGCCGGCGGACCTGAAGCGCTAAAACATCAATTGATAAATATTTCGGGTCCGGAAGTGGGAGACGTGGAGGCAGCGCTGACGAGCACGTCACCCGGATATGCCGTGGAGAGCTGTGGGAGCAGGAAACGGGAGGGGATTTTAACCATTGCGATGTCTTTGTTACCATTTATTTGTGTTAAAAATTAAGGGGGGTCAATGAGGACCGATGAAAACGGAGCAAGGTTATTACTGGTTTGCAATCTGATGCATGAGATCAAAAGCAAAGAACAACCGAGGAAATTTAATTAACCAATTACCCAATGTAGATCAGACAAGTGCCCTAAGCCTCTAACTTTCTTTGATGTTAGGCAGTAGCACAAGTGCAGCATCCATGCACTGGCATTTTATTTTGGCAAAATAGGCAAATTCATCCCTGAACTCTTGGCAAAGGGTCAAGTTCGTCCCTGTACTTTCTATTTGGCCAATATAGTCCCCGAACTCTTGTTTTGCGGTGCATTTACATCCTCCATCCCATTTTCACGTTAACACCGTTAGTTTTACCCTAACAAATCTACTGAAATGACTCTTTTGCCCCTGCGTCTCCCTTTCTCTCTTCCCTGGCTAGTTCCATGACCAAATGTTGACGGCAGCTGCCCAGCCTTTTCTTACAACTCCCATAATTGTAACCTCTGTTTTTTTCTCAAGCTACGTAGTACAATAATTGTAGCTGAAATTTATGTCTTCTACTGCATTTAAGATTCAGTGTGACTAGAATCTCGAACAAACCAGTGTAAAAGTTCTGTAAACTCTCGGATATATAAATATGGTTCAGTAAGAAATGCCAAACCAAAACTACCATTGATGGAAGCATGGTTTTTCTGCCACTTGCTACGTATTCTCGTATCAGCGCATAATTGCCTACAACATATTGCAACCCTACAGCAAGGAGATTGAGATTACCATAACGGAGCACATGATTTGCTGTAATGCATGGGGCAAAAGGGTCATTTCAGCAGATCTATTAGGGTAGAACTAACGGTGTTAATGTGAAAATGGGATGGAGGATGTAACTGCACCGCAAAACAAGAGTTCGAGGACTAAATTGGCCAAATCGAAAGTACAGGGACGAACTTGACCCTTTGCCCAGAGTTCAGGGATGAATTTGCCTATTTTGCCTTTTATTTTCTTCAGAATATTCATGCACCAGCATGAAATGATTTCCAGCTGCAACCTTCAAGTCTAGTATATATTAGGGATTCATAAAAGACAAGTTCATACAATGCAATGCTGCACATACTTGTGTTTTATCATACACTACACAGTTTCAGCGGATGCAAAAAAATTTGGAGGCTCAGTGAGGAATAGCTTCTATAGCTACCCACTATGTAAACATACATAATATATCTTTTCTGCTCCATATTGTTATGCTTATGCTCATCACCTTGGGACACTTGCGTTTGCCCACTTTTGCAGCCTGAGGTTACATCTGCTACTGTTGATTTTAAGGAAGCTAATGCAGTCGTGTGGACAACAGATGAAGCTAGGGCATCTGATGATTGGCAGAAGCAATGTGGAGAGAAACTAGCTAAACACCTTGGTACTTGTGGATTTGAGTCCCACCTGCAAGGTAATTAAGTAAATGACCAAGCATTTTCCTCCTATCATTGCGGTGGCCAGTCAATAAATTGACTTCTTTGAATCCTTACATTATGAAGTTCATGCTGTCTCCATTTTTCAGCTACGGAAATTACCATTACGAAGACTGATTGCAACCCATATACTTCCTTCGAAATATTAAGTTCTAGAATCTGATAAAAAATTTAAAATCATTGTGCAGAATAGGCCAAAACAAAATGAGCTGTATTCCAGCTATAATTTTAGAAGTATATCAAGCTATTGGACGAGTATCCTAATTTGATTGAACAACGCAATATTTCCATGTTTCATACCTTAATTCTGAAACACACATTTTTAGCGATTTAAAACAGAATCTCTTATCTACTGTGAACTCCACTAATACTTTTATTGTATCTTTCACAGAGTAAGGTGAAGACAAACAAAGTTGATACTGAACATAAGTGCTGTTATCCCATGAATTTACCGTCAGATGTCACATGAATGAGCAGATGGTTCAATTTCCACCATCGTCTCTGTTGGCGGGTGAACGCAAGAGATGTGCTCATGTGCAACCAAAATTGCAGTGCCCCTCTAATGATTCATGGAGCTCAGGCTTAGTGCTAGGGTGCTAGTGCTTCCTTTCTCATGGGCTCTATTAGCTAGTTTGTTTGCAAAGGTTTTTGCTGATGTACTATGCTTAGATTTAAGGATATTGTTGCAAGTCAAGGAGTCTACATGACTGATTTGTTCACCCCTCTGTATTCCTTACTGTTTCTGAATAACTGAAGATAAATTGTAGTGCCTTTGCTTCGTGTGCAGAGTGCAGACACCCTGTTTCACGTCTATCCCTGCTTCGTGTGCAGAGTGCAGACAATCTTTGCTATGGGTTGATTGATTGTTTGATTTCATGTACTCCAAGGACTTATTCAAAGTTTTAGCCTTTTAGGTGTTTATTTTAGGGAATCTCAATGTTCAACTCCAGCTTTCCCAGGGGCAGAAAATGGAAGTACAAGGCCTTGTTTAGTTTGAGAAGTTGGTGAAAGTTGGTGGTGTGAACAGTGTATTGGTAATCATGTCTGTAAGAGAAGATGTGACTCGATGTGACTGCAAAGTTGGCGAACAAAGGCGCCGAGTTGGGCCGGTCTAGTGTGAAACCACAAAGGCCCACACAGGAATAGCCCGTCGAACAATTTATGCACCCTCTTGCCTTCGGCGCGTGCGTCAGCCTAGAAGAATCGGCAGCTTTTGTGGCCGCCCCTGTCCTTCCCCTCCCTTCCCGTCCCCTCGACCCGGCTCCCCCTCGCTTTCCCACCTCAATCCCCGCGCCGCGCCTCGCCTCGCCTCGACCCCGCCCCGCGCCGCCGCGACTCCGGCGAGACCGCGAGATGTCACGCTTCGGGCGATCTGGCCCGCCGCCAATTCGCGACACCTACTCCCTCCTCGTCCTCAACATCACCTTCCGTGAGTTTCCCTCTCGCCGCTGCGCTTCCGTCTCCTTCACATGGCTTGAACTGGCGGCTCATATGTGTCTGGGTGACTCGCAGGAACGACGGCTGATGACCTCTTCCCGCTCTTCGACAAGTACGGCGAGGTCGTTGACATCTACATCCCCAGGGACCGCAGGTGAGCGTGACGCGAACAGGGGTCACGGTTTTTCATTCGCGGATTCGAGTGCTGACCTGTCTGCGATGTGTAGGCAGGCTGGATGGGGTTGGATATGGAATTAGGGAGTGGTGTTGTGTAGGTTCGGGGAGCTGATTTGTACACGATCCACTGATTTGTGTATGCTTATCCACGGTTATGGCTGTAGGACGGGTGACTCCCGAGGATTCGCGTTCGTGAGGTACAAGTACGAGGACGAGGCGCAGAAGGCTGTTGATAGGCTCGATGGTGCGCCTAAGTTTCTTATCTCTGTAAATATATGTTTGCCACGTAAGGTTTGAGATTAGATTGTTTGTAATTGTTCACTTACATGTTTTTTTTTTGTTTGCAGGGAGAGTGGTAGACGGGAGGGAGATCATGGTGCAGTTTGCTAAGTATGGCCCAAATGCTGAACGGATGTAAGCTATCTCTTCTGTGTGCTGTTTGTATGGTTTTTAATGAGATCTTCAATCATCATCGTTAACTTAATTTTACTTTCCATTGCCATCTCTGTTGTTCTGAATTGATATAGTCGTAGTATGTCCTTTGTTTGCTGAACCTAGATGCAATTATTGTTGGTTACTGGCCAGACACATTATGTGATAGGAAACTCTGAAATCGTTTTGCCTATACATTCTGTTAGAGCAACACTGATAACTAGAGTATTCATCATGCTGTGGATTACTGTTTTACAGTTCCACTATGTTTATGTCTTTATGAGTTATCTGCTTGTCTTGGGTTTAATCATCACTTGCAAGTTATTTAGGAGTAGTCAACAATAGTTACTTGTGCAATACTGTTGTCACTTTTGCAGTTTGCTGGCACAACAGTCAGCTGTGTCATCTTTTGTGTTCGCATTTCACTGAAGGTGACCAGGAGCTCAGCTGTTGTAATTTTCTTTTGAATTTAACAAGAAGGATGTAAGAAAACAACACTCAATATGAATGTGTGAAATTTTCTTAACGTGTTTTTGCCCAGCATGGTGAACAAAGTAAAATAGGAAAATCATTGTATGGGAATACTCTAAGCAACCACAGCTGCCTTTAAATCATCTTGTCGTTAAGAATATGGCGTGAATTTCTGAAACACTAATAATATTTCTATTTTTGACTCACAGTAATAAAGGCAGAATAGTGGAGCCAGTTCCAAGGCCGCGTGGTCGTTCCAGAAGCCGGAGTCCAAGACGGAGGTATAACACTCATTATTTTATGAACCTTATACAAATCTTCAAAATTTATAGAATAAATTATACCCAGTACTTTCTTTGCCCTTCCACTAAAGTGTAGACATAATAATTTCATCTGTGTTGTTTGGTGGTGGTGCATACTAGTGATTCCATATCATAATTTGTTTTCTGAACCTGATATAGCTCTGTTGACGTTTGCTTTATGCATTGCTACCATGCAGATGGGCTGTTTTTTTTTTTTTTTTTACTTTCTAGTTTCTATCATTTTTTTTGTAAGGAGAGGTAGAGGTCGACCTAAACTGACTTGGGACGAGTCGTTTAAGAGAGACTTTAAGGCATGGAATATCTCCAAAGAAGTAGCTATGGATAGGAGTGCTTGGAGACTAGCAATCAATATGCCGTGACCTTTGTTTTTCTGTTTACCCCTAACTCTACCTTCTGTCTTGTGTCCTTATTTGTGCTTCTCTTATCCTTGTTTCTTTTGGGTTCAATCTCTACCTACCCCAACATGCTTGGGTCAAAACTCTATCTTCTTGTTTTTTTGTTGTTTATCATTTATGTGCAAGCTTATTCAAATGTTCCTTGTGTTTGTTTTCTTAATGCTGTAATTCTTGACATGTTCAAGGTACCGTGATGATTATCGAGATGACTACCGAGATAGAGATTATAGAAGGCGAAGTCGTAGCCGAAGTAGAGATAGGTACACCCGTGACAGATACAGAGAGAGGGATTATCATCGCCGTAGCAGGAGTCGCAGCTACAGTCCTGATGATTACAAGAAGCAGGAAAGAGACAGGTATACACTTCAAACATCAATTATATTGTTTCGTCTTGTTGGTTTGCCCTGACTTATCCCACTATTGTTCTATGATTTTGGACAGTTTGTCTCCTACACGTAGAAGCCCTAGTCGTAGCCGAAGTCGCAGCTACAGTCCTGATGATCACAAGAGGCGTGGCAGAGACAGGTTTGCACATTAGGGAGTACTGGATTTTCTCCCCCGTCTTTCTCTACACACTGAACAACCTTTTTTTATTCTATAACCATTAGCAGTGCATCACCTGCAAGTCGGAGCCCTAGCCGCTCTCCACCTCGCAAAACATCACTTTCTCCTGAGAGGTCTCCTGTCAGGCGCAATGATGATCGGTCTCCACGTTCTCGGAGCCCTTCAACATGAACACTGTATCGCTTGCAGCGCATCTTGAGCAGCTCAGGTCCCTAGATTGTTCATGTTATTATGTTGACTTTAGTTCATTTCTAATGTTTGCTAATATAATCTTTTTGCTGTTAAGCAGGATGAATGGACTATGGAGGCCCTCGTCACTTACAGTTCTTAATGCTGGCTGTCAGTCGCTGCTTCTAGCTTCGAATACTGCTTTCATTTGGCACCAGAACTGCTTGTCAAGAACTTTATGTACACCAGTTACATTCCATTTTCCTTTCCTATCACTATACTCCGTATTATCACTGTCTTTCCAGTATTGGGTACTTACTATTCATGGTGACTTGCACCTTTCTAGTTACATGATGGAGTGAAGATGTGCTGGCTGATATGCGGTCAACATGCACGTAGCTTACTGTTGAAGTTGATATTATCTGTGCTGTTTGCCTTGTTGATGATGATGGTGGTGCCACAGCAGCTGCCTACACCATTTGCTGTCTGCACCTATTATGCTGACAAGTAAGATTCCAAAGATTTAGCTGAGTTCAGAGTTTCATTTCTTTTCTAATCATCATCATGAAATGATTCCCCCCAAGTTTCTAAATGCTGGGTGTTGCCACCTCTTCAGTATTTGGATTTGAATGTGCATTTGTGGTGATTTTTTACAGTTTTGTTTTATATTTTTTAAATGGTGAGCACTTCATGAACATAGTGATTGATTGTCGCATGCTTTGGTTCTGCTGTCCTTCATTCCTTCCGTTTGACTAAAGTCTTGTCAAGAATGCACAAGGACTAATACTTTTTTACTTGTATGCTTAGCTTTGAGTCACTAACATTTGCAAGTCACTGTTTTGAGTGGAGTACGTGAGTTTTTCTTTGCACCTGCACTCATGCATCAACACAGTTGGAAAGGTGTTTGGATCTGTTGTTCTTGACCCTTCTTCAGCAGTTGAAAGCATGGGAGAGGTTTCAACCGAAGCCAAACTGGTTCCGCTGGCTTGACCGTATTTGAATGGTGGTGGTTTGCTGAGATACTTCGTCCCGCGGAAGTTTGCTAACCAATTAAGCTCTGTAACTAGTGATAGTTGTAACACTGACTTTGATCTACCGGTATTAAATAGGGTAATCTTTGCTATGCATGATTGAGTGTTTATTCAGTTATGAAAATTCAACAACTGATGTGATTGCTCTTTTCTTCCACGTCGTAGTAAAACATTGGTCCACCTGTGAAATGTTATTTTCTCCGTCCTTAAATATTTTATTTAGCATCAGCTATTTAGTTCGAAAATGAAAAATGAACAAATTTGCATGTCCCAAACGGTTGAGATGACTGGCTGCAAGCTGCTGATGTGTGCTCTGCCAGCCTTTGTAGTCGGGGCCGCAGGTTCAGGTGCAACTCATGCTGGCCGGCTACTGTCTGTCAGGTGGACCACGAAACGAGTGGATACTATTGGCTGTGTACTGCTTGTCGTTTCTGAAGGATTCCATATATTTACTATTTCTCCCATCACATACTTTCCTCACTATTTATTACTACCGAGTGCAACTACCCACCACAGGACACCGCTAGCGCCGAGACGGCCGAGCCAGTAGCGCCCGCACGGTTCCAGGCAGCATTACCGGTTCCTGGGCGTTCTACGAGTGAGCGCGAGTCACCTCCAAAATATTCCCTCATTAACGGTTCCCGGGCGTTCTACGAGTGAGCGTGAGTTACCTCCAAACTGCAGAGCAGAGCTTAGGCCCAGTTTAGATTCACAAAGATTCCTAAAAAACTCACTATTTATCCAGCTTTTTCCTATTCATCCCACCTCTTCCACTCACATAACACTATTCATCTACAGTGTTTTTTTGTGAACAGTGTATTTTCGGGGAATCTTTTCTCAATCTAAACACACCCTTAGCCGTGACTATGGATGCACAAGATGTTTACGAATCAAGCGACTTCAATGTTCGCTGTTGTTGTAGCTCATTGGGGCTAGTGTGATTCTGACGTGGACTGACTGACACGTGGGTGCAGTTTGTAAGTGGAAGGTGTAGAGGTAGCAACTCCTCTGCTGTATTTAGTTCCAGAAGTTCTTTTGGACTTTATTATATCCCTCTCAGAAAACACGTTTTTCAGAAAAGTTTCCCTCCAATTCTCTCCAACTTTCCTATTCATCGCTTACCAAAAAAAAAGTTCTTTTTCTCCCCACCAACTAAACATACCCCTCCTGTTCTGTTTTCCTTCCGAGCTGGAGCCGCCACTCCCTGAGACGCAGCTCGTGGTCGTGGCATCTGAGCGGAGACACGGAGGCTTCTATAGACACAGCTAAAGAAGCAGTATAACAACTAGCACCACCAAATAAATATACTCGTCGAGTACAAAAGCGTTGCATCGGTTCCAGATTAGCTGTGATCTCTGATACGAAGACAAGGCCAGAGTTCCATTGGCAACGAGCCAACAATCACAAACTATGCTATATTATCGTACTGCTTCAGGTTTGGGATGCATCCTGATGACACCTGAGCCTTAGACACGCTTGGGCGGCACATACTGCACATTGTTGTCCTGGCAAATCCCCTGCGGTGACGAACAGAAACATGAGGTCTCCAAAAAGTGCATGGCATCACAGTATTGAGTGCTTCTAAAATATTGGGTATGTGGTTTTACCTGGTACTCTTCCGGAAGCTCCTCCGAGACTGCCAGTGTGTAGCACCCTGGAATGAACCTACCTGCAGATTGACAAAGGTGGGTGACCTTAGTTAGTTAGTAGTGCCACAGTGCAACGAACGGATATCTTTCTTGTATGGCACAAATAGACAAGTGATCGTTGAATGAGTTTACAGTAAGGCATTAATTTTGCTAAGCTCCAAACTGCAAGCTTACACATTATTTGGAAATAGCATGCTGATCACCAAGAAGCTATCGCAATTCATGTATTGCACAAAAACAGGAGTTATCTTACATATAACTTTACAGTAATGACTTTGTTAAGCTCTTGACCACTACATTACATACATAAACACTATATGACGTGAGCATGCTATCCATTAAAAGTTGCAACAAATGTAAAATGCAATCCAATGTCTTCCTATAACAATAATAGCACTTAGTAAGCTGTGCTTAAAGTGACTGGGACGACTTTGTTCACTGTTTGAAGTTTGAACATAATTCAAGATACTTAGGGTTCCAAACTAGAAGTTTAGAGACCAAATGTTTATATCTGCTATCAAACAGAAGTATGTGCCAGGCATCCTTAAAATTCAGAGTCAAATAAAATTGAAGGCATTAGGCATTAAAACTGCAAAATCTTAGGCATGAATACAATTTCTTAACAAAAGAATTTGTTCCATAACAAGCATTGGGCAAATTGCCGTGCTTAAATTTGCTAACACTGGGGGGGGGGGGGGGGGGGGGGATCCCCAGCTAAGTTTTTAGCTTGGTTTTACAATCCTTGACAAATAATAACCGCACGAAACAGGTCAGCAAGAATTGGAAGAAGTATGAAGCAGTTCATGAATTATACCCCTGGGATTTTGCCTAAACGAACAATGCTTACCAACTAGAAGAAGCATGAGTAGCCACAGAAAAAAAATGCTGCTATAGACCAGCATGCGCTTAATGAACCAATACATGTTCAGTCCTTCAAAATGGCATTACAACAAAAGTATGCATACCATATTAAGCTAGGTGAGTAGATAATATGCGCAAGTTCAAGAAAAGAAAAAATTTAGCAGTAGACAGACGAGGACAACATGAGTTGCAGGATACATGAAAATTGAACACTCACCAATTCTCAACCAACGAGCAGCCCAACTCCTACTGGGGTCCATCAGTGAGATTATTCTGCATACAATAAGAAAGTTTTTAGTTAGCTCCTTCAACGTGCGGGCTGCATATATCTATGATCATCCAACATTTGTGTATCTAATCATTTCAACGCCCGTAGTACTCCATTGTCCGTCTATCAAAATGAAAACAGCTTTCATGATCTACTCTCCAGAATCAGAGAATGAAAATTCCAAAGTCTCATGGTTTTTGCATTTTTGTCTGTTCATGTCTTTGTGTTAAATTTGAAACATGTTTTAAGGACAAGAGGTTTTTTATATATCCAATTTTTCTTTTTTTTTCCCCATAAGTTGCAGCAGATAACTGCAGTTGTGAATAAGAACAATCAAGATGAGAACACGAATAGCAATGGCAAGTACATGCTGGTTGCGATTATGCATGGAGTTACCCAGTGAAGTTCGGGGTGGTGCAGTTGACGACATTTTCGTTCTCCCTTTCCATCTCCAGGAACGGGCAGTTCTCGCAGCCGTTCTCTCTGAACTGCAAACACACATCCCCCATACAGCAATCAGATACACGAGGAAGCAAACGCCACCAACATCGGCGTCAATCATACAGGTTGCTCTAGGAATTAAACCCCACGACACACAAAAAAACCCCCCGGGCACCGATTGAAATTAAACGCAGCGTGGTAAACCCTAGCCGGCGCCGAGAACAGGTTGATCCCAGAGAGACGGGACCCCAAACATCCGAATCCGAGAACCTTGGCCTGGCTGGGACACCAACAGAGCCTCCTCTATAAACCCTAGGCGGGAGGGGATGGAGGAGGAGCCGGCAGAGGAAGGGTACCTGGTCGTAGGTCTTGACGAGCCGGCACCGGAGGCAGGCCCGCAGCTCAGGGCCGAAGCTGGTCGGGATCTGCGCGTGGGTCGGCCGTTCGTCGTCGTCCATCATCCCGCCACCGCCGCCCCTCATCCTCGCCGCTCGGGTAGCCGCCGCCGCCTGCTTCCTGCTCGCTTCCGCTCACCTACCCGAAACCTCCCTCGCTCTGTCTCTTCTTCCTCGCGCTGGTTCGTACGGACACGGTCGGTCGCTTCGGGGGGTATTGTGTGCGGATTTGGGCTTACGACTTGGCCCAGTAGAGATATCGACGGGCCCGTCAAGCATAGAGGCCCACCCGCTGCGTCAGCGCGCGCCGAGTTTGGTAGGGCGCATGGGTCACTTCTACGCTGATTGTTCTTCTACTCCTTCCTGCTGCTGGAGACCAGGCTCACTGTACGAGTGTAGAGATTGCAGATCAAGTGTGTTCAGATTCAGAAAAAAGTACTTCTCTAACAAATTTTTTTTATTCATCTCACTCATAGAATACGCTTTCCAGTGCACTATTTATCTAGAAAAAGTATTTTTTACTTCCAATGAACACAGACGGCCCCTCCTAGCGACTCCTATCGCTGCAGCTACAAGACTCTACTCAGTACAGTCTTTGGAGCGATGAATGAGGCGACCAGATCCAATCGCCTGCCATGGCAGCGACGGAGGGGAATAATCCCGGTGGTCACTCGCCGGGACGGCCAGAGGCCAGAGCAGAGGAGCCTTTCACCGAAGCAGGGAATCCTATGGTCTGCGACACTGCTCCTGCTGCTGCAGCATGGCCATCCGCAGCAGCTCACTGAGCCCGAACATGAAGGAGCAACAGAAACGAGATTTCTCGTAGAGGGGCCATCGGTGATGACCCGTACAGCTCCTCACAATTTTAGCAATAATGGGCTAATGGGATTAGGTGCCACTGGCCGGCATCAATCAAGGGACCATCCCCATCTTCCTGACCTACCAACAGAGACGCTTCATGCAAGTTATGCAACTGAAAGTAGTCTATTTGAGAAGACGAAAAAAAAAGAAGAGAAAAAGGAAGCAGCTCCAGCACTAGCATAGCAATTACTAGCAAGGATGCAGCACCAGCTGAGACATCCAGTCACGGAATCAGACAATATACCACTAGGTTGTTACATCAGATACGCCAGGCCATGGGCACGACCGACCACCCAATCAACAAAAGCGCAAACCAAGGGCTTGTTTACATGGGGAAGTTGGTGTAAAGTTAGAGGTGTGAATAGTGCATTGGTAAGCGTGTCTGTAAGAGAAGATTTGACTCGATGTGACTGGAAAATTGGTGAAAGTTGACGAACTAAACAAGACCCAAATCATCAATGTTAAATTAGAGATAACCATCGTTGCTGTCGCACCCACACACCACCATCAGAGGGGGATTAACAACGATCACGAGAAAACCCTGGCGCGAAGTCGCGGGAAACAGGAAAGCAAACCGGCGGTTCCAATCGATCAGTCCTTGGGGAAGAAAAGAGAAACTCCTAAAAGATCACTCCTAGAGACGGCGACGGGCGACGAGGGGCAATAAATGAATGATGTAGGGGCTGCTATGTCCATCAGGGTTGTTGTTGCAGCATCAGCTGCTGCTGCTGTTGTTAAACCAGCGCGATGCTGCTCTCGCCACCAGGTGGTTTGCGGATACCACCGAGGTAGTCCCGGGATGGGGCCTTCCCGTCCGCGAAGATGTCGCTGCCGGTCATCTCCTTCAGCTTAGCGGTGCTCAGGTGCTTCTCCGCCGTCCCGGGGGCCCCGTCGGCCTTGAAGATGCCGTTGCCGGTCAGGTCGCTGAATTTCTTCGTGGGGATCTTCTTCGCCGTCTTCACAACGCTCTCTTCGTCGGCCTCACCAAACTTGATGTTGCTTACCTGTTGTGGGAACGACAACAAACAGTAAGCTACAGTACTTTTGTGCCAATGAGTTAGGAACCAGATGAGTTGAGAGATCAGGACATATGCGTTTTTGCCCGGTGTCTGCGAGGTCGAGCCGTTCTCCGAGTTCCGTGGCCGTGGATCTTCCGGCGGGGCGAAGATGTCGTGGCCGCTGAGTTCCTTTGATTTCAAGTCAGATATCTGCCTCTTCATCTTGCTGTCATCCTCGCTCAGAAGTGTGCCACTTAGCTCGCGCTGCTTTGCCACCTCAGCTATGGAAGTCGGCTTCTTTGGTGAAATACTTTCTTCCTCAGCAAATGAGATGTGACTTATGGTACTAATTGCCTGTATTAGAAAAAATGCAGCAGGATCAGTCTATCTGTGTAAAGTGTGTACCAGCTATAAATATAGTTAAGCTTATATAATCCCTTTCACTTTGAAGGCAACGTCAAGATGATTATGTATTAGAAGAGACTTGTGGATTAAATGCCAGATTTAGAGTTGCTGAGCAGCGTGTACAAAAATTCAGTGCCAATAGTTAATTATGGAGGAAAATTTACAAACTTGCTGTATTGATATTTGAAGGAACAAAAGGTGTCGATAGTACATGAGTACCTAAGTCTTATTTGTCTATCAATCAAAGTTTATGAATATTTCTTTCAGTTCAACTGACCAATCAATTCAAATCGTCCAGTTCTATCATAACGAAAGGTCACCAACCAATGTGTATACAAACCAATAATGGTTGCCCAAACCCTTCATGCAAGATTCATCCCAACAACTTCTGACTCTTAGGAAAGGTATGACATTTAACAAGTTTGATCATAGCATCTTATATTAATGGCATTCTAATCATATAGCAATTTAGCAAAGCACAAATGTAGACCAAGTTCTTTTACCACAAAAAATCAGCACATCTGAAAATAAAACTATACTATCAACACTGCAGCATTGCAAGGAGTACAGCTTAACCAACGACGTCACAACAGAACAGAAGGGAAATCAGAAAACAGTACCTGATAGTTCTTAGGAGCTGTTCGGATGGGAGTTACTAAGGCATTGGCAGATTCATCTTCTTCCACTTCACCTCCAGCTGCAAATATGCCGCTTCCTGTCATCTCCTTCCACTTGGGAGCAGAGCATGGTTTCCTGATGGGAGAGAGAGAGAAAAGAACCGTTTGGTGAACCAAATCTAGTATCAAAGCTCCAAACAACTTGTTTAACCACAGCTAGTAAATAACAGCTCCACACAGGCGCTCTTCTGAAATCAGAATAATCAATAAAACTAAGATGATTAGGCTTTTGATCAACACAAGTTCATCAGTAATACATGAAAGAATGTCCTGAAAGGAAACTCTTTCATCGTGTTTTACAACTCATCTTCAACAGACCTTAAGGTAAGCATTTTAGTAGCTATGGTCACATTTCAAGATTCCAACATAGTAGGTGAGGTGGCAATTACTTGAACATCCATACCAAGTCACAGTACAGTTTAGCACTAGGCAGTATCAATTCCTTTTCTCGAGCCTATAGAGCAGAACCCAGAAAAAAAAAAGAAGCTCTAAAAGAACAGAGTTGAAACTCGGCGCGCATATCTCGCGAAAACACTCAAATCCAGCGGATTTCTCGACTCGCGTCTCTGCGGATCAATAACTGAAACATTGAAAATTAAACATTTCCTCAAGTTGGGGCCGTAAATCTAGAGAGATCTAATCGCTCAGGCATAAAAAGTCGTCATCAAACAGCTGAACGAGAACAGAGCACCAAATCCTTCCAGCTGGAAAAAGAATCTCGAAAAGGGTAAACGGTCAGAAAGCTCACCTCTTGTTGAGGCTCTCGAACTCCTCCTCCGTCACCTGCCCGCCGAACACCACCTTCCTGACCGCCTCCGACGGCTGCACCGAACAGAGAATGAGAGAACAGGAAAAAGAAAAGTTTCAGAAAACGCCGAAACCCCTGCTCCATCAGCAATGACGATGGGGGCGGGACCGGCGGGGCCGGCTCACCTGGTGTGGGCGGCGGTTGGACGGCGGCGTGGCCCCGAGCGGCTCCTGCGGCGCCCCCTCCGGCCAGATCAGCAGGTCCGCCGTCGACGTGTGGGACTTCCTCACCGGCGCCGGCCTCTCCATGCCCAACGCTCTCCTCTCCCTCCCTTCGCTTCCCGCCGGGGTGAGTGCCGCGTTCCTCTCTCTCTAGCAATCTACTAGCTCGCTGGGGGAGCCGGAGTTTCTCTCTCTAAAAAGGCGAGGGCGAGGTGAGGTGGGAGAGAGAGAGAGAGAGTGGAGTGTGGAGTCGAACGGAAGGAAGGTGAGGGGTCGCTGTGTGGTGCTCACGGCCCCCACCCTTTTTTAAAGACCCCACGCGCGCCCACCGGCACCGGCTACACCCCCACCCACCCCGCGCGTCCAATGACAGGTGGGCCTGCGCGTCGGCGGGACGCCCTACCCGGCCACTGACCGGTGGGCCCCGCGGACGGAGGAGGGGGGTTGACTGCGTGACGGCCGGACGGGACGGAACGGGCCCGGCCGTAACATTCGCGGGGCGACGCCGTGCGCGGCGCGTCCTGTGCGGCTGCGCCCGTCAGCATTTTGAAATTTTGAACGCGTGCGGGCGGCACGCACGGAACGGACGGATCGACCCGTAACGGTCGCCGTCTCTCTCTCCTGCCCGTTTTGTCAGCCGCGGAGCAGGAGCAGGCTGACAACAAGTCAAGAATGTTCTAGATTTTGTATTCTTGTAAATGCATGTACTACAAGCAGATTATACTAGTGCTTTGTCTACCTTGATACTCGTACAGGCTTGCATCCTGAAGGTTATTTGTTTATGGTGAAGCAATGGAATCATGTAGCTTCTGTGGTAGTATACCCTTGTCGTTGTATTATGTTGAAAATTCCCGTATCATGTCGAAAATACAATTTTAATATGGAGGCATATTTCACATAACCTGCTTACGAGATAAAAAATTATTCCAGCATCAGCCGCCTAGTAAAACATTTTACCTAAATGGTGCCATTGGGATAACCCAATTTCACTTTCATGAAATATTAGGAAGATGTGTTTTTTATAGTGCCTAAGAACACACACAAAATATATCACCAGTATTTTGTACACGTAAAATAAGTCTTAGACGTGTTGATGCATGCACGACGTTTCATCTGATGGCGACGTCCAAAGAAAGAGAGGGGATTCGAAACCACTCCCAACCACAATCAACGTACGGTGGTGCGAGCGGATGGGCCAACGGCTTTTGTAAATTCCCGAGCTGAATGAAGTGGCCGTTCGGCATGATTCGCGTCGCGGTCGTTATCGTACCAAACAGGCAAGAGCAAAATCCAATAAATAATGGTGACAAACAGTAGTGTCAAGAAAGCAACGGTTTCCCTTGAGGCTACACGGAGTGCCTAATGGACAACCCGTTTCAGACTGATTTGTGTCTCGAGGCTTGCTAGGCTAGCTACTGTGCCAAACGTGCAAGCAACACCTAACATGCATATCCTAACGGCACACAGCACTACTACAGTACAAACAAAACAAGGGTTATTTTTCTCTAATAATAGAAAATTAGTACAATCTTGGGCGTAGCTAGCAGCTACTGCATTTGCTGTACAGAATGACTGTACCCGTGCAGCTATTTTACAATAACTCTTTGTTTGGACCTTATTTGTTGATTGGAAAAGCGAAATGTGGTAGTATAGCACTAGAGCTGATGAACCAATAATGTAAAAGGAGGATCGATTCGAATGTGACCGTGATACGACAGTTTTAAAGTCCCAAGAGCAAATGTCACTAATAAATTACTATGTCATGCTCAACATTGTTAAATGAAGCAATGCAATGAATAAAGATGCATATTTGTTTAAAAAAAGCATGACATCCATTTGGATATTTAAAATAAGGAAAAGGCAAACACTCTATATGGCCTATGTGTACCCTATTTGGGCTAACATATTTTTTCTTTGTGAATGGTTGTTTAGGTGTTATGGTCCTACTAGTCTAGAAGAAATAGGTGTTATGGTCGTCCTAGTCTAGCAGGGCTACGTTACCGTTTATTTTCACCTTCAATTCCTTGCTCATAAGAAAACAAAGTGCAATCACAGTTATTTTTCTTATTAACGTCTAGGACTCTAGGGTCAACTTGCAAATAACCATAGCTTGAATCTTACAACTTTGGCTCCCGGGGGGGGGGGGGCAAGTGGTAGGTTTAGTTTATCTTCAACCCCCAAAAATGACTGACTTGGAAAGCGTAAAAGACTTAAGAGAGCTGTTGCAGTGAATATATATATAACTGTGTTGAGAGCTCTGAGCATTTTTAAGCATGGCCAACATCATTCTAGACATTAAATCATTTTGGATTTTCTGATTGTGAAGTACTACATTGATGACAATAGAAATATTATTCATTCTGCTGGTGGTGCCAAGTCGCTAACCGCAACTGTCCTTTGTTTTGATTCATAAGAGAAAATGACACATTTACACCAGCTTTTGTTCGTCGAAATCGATCGAATATCACTTTTCCACGCTCTAAAAGATAAAGGCTGCAAGGTGCTCTTGAGGAGCTGATGAGGTTGCAAGCTTAACCATCTTTTAATAGATTTCAACTATGCAACAATAGCGCGTACTGCCTTTTTTAGGTAAATGAAAGGGGAGGGCCCCTACTAAATGCCCTTTGAAGGACAACCATAAGTTCTACAAAAAGGCGAGCACAAAGATTCAATACTGGCATTATCTCTACCGGTGAAAAATATTCTTAATAATTGGCACCAGGAAACAAGCTGCCTCGCTCTTACTTCCAGAGTTGTATATATGTTGTGTGTAACTTTGACTTTACGTAGAAGCATTGCTTGTGCCCGGGCCGTGGTCGCATGGCACGTCCTTACGACCCACTTCACATCACTGTCTCCATCTTAAGGCATGATTATCTTGTTTAATTTTACGTGCATTAAGGTTGTTCGATCAGCCAGGTGTTCGTTTGTCCCTTTTGTTCGTTTCTAAGGCTTGAAGATAAGGTGTATGATCTGATCGGCCCTATCTGTCCAAAGACAAGGAGAAGTGGACACTGATCCGATCAATCGTCTTTTGTGTACTACGCATGAAATAATAACGTTGCATTCTTTTTGCCGCCCGTGCATCACTGTTGGTGCACGATCAGGGTCTCAGGGACCAACGCATCGGAGGAAAAAAAAGGTCGAGCAAATATTCATGCAGGAATAAAGGTGAAATGAGAGGCGAATTATAGGACGACAAGCACTGCGCTGCTACCATATCGATCTCTCTATTTATATCATTGCTGCAATGTTGAGAGCGTCGTCGTCTCTCTTAAAGAACCCACGTGCCAGGTTCTGTGCATGTCCACGTACTACATGCGGTGTTGGTTGGGAAATATGGTATACGCCAAGGAACATTTCGTGCGCGCAAGGAATTCCGGGACATTGAGAGGAATGCCAGGTACACACATTGACGAGGTGGCTGTGTTGTAGTGCTGTGCCTTTGATGGTAGTGGATATATATGGTACTATGATGAGGCGCAATCGAGTAGTCGTCGTTGTGGGCTATAGAGGCAAGTGCAAGGTGCTTTTTGTGTGGATCTGGGGATGTCGTCATGGTAAAATGCTACTCCCTCGATGGGAATATAGGCGTTTTATCGACCAGGTGTTGTGTGGATCCCTTTTGTTCATTTGTAAAACTCTTGAATATATATTTTTAGATTTAGTGTAAGTCAACATTTCTAGGTTAATTAATCACGAGTGGTAACTAAAAATATATAAGTTTCATCTTGAGAAACAATTTTATAGTAATTTATAAGAACCGGTGGTCAAAGTTTTGACTGTAGCTAAAGTATATCCTAGTTATATCTGTGATCAGAGCAAGTAGGTGTAATTGCTGGAAGAACTATTAATTCATGCGGTCAGTTGTTTGGTGAGGCAAGTGCCTGTTTGTATATGGATCACCCGACATTTGCAGGAAGATAAAACCCCCTATCACAAGCAAAGCACATGCACCCCAACACACGATCGAATAAGTAGAGATCAGTCACACACAGTACTACGTCAACACGTAACAGCTGCCAGTAAGCACGAGCATGTGTTTGGTCAGTCGCACGCACGCAGGGTGCTTTCGTGCAAACCTCGCCTTGATGATCGATCTACACTAGCCAAGCCCAGCAGGCCAGCCACTCAGTCCATCCCTTGCCGTTGAAGCAGCATCGGAGGCGGCTTTGCTTTGCTTGCGTTGGCCTTCGCTTTGCTTGGATCCCCTGCAACCGTGTCTGCCAATGGCCAGCTCACACGCACTGGACTGCACTGCACCATACCAATGGCGATGGCTCGCTGGCACCGGTCGCCATGTGTTTCCTTCCTTCCATGGAGACGAAAGCCACCACAGATCAAGCTAGCCGAAGCCTCCAGAAAATAAAGCTCCTCCCCGTTGGCGCCCGGGGGACCCCCTTGCCCGGCCGGCCGGCGTTTGGAAAAGGAGTGGCGCTTCACGTGCCGCGCTTTTACTTTTTCGCCGCCGGAGGGGAGGATGGACGGCCAGGATCGGCCGGCGGTGGCGCGCACATGGGGGCTCGCCGGAGCGGAGAGCTTTGGATGGGGGTGCGTGAGCTGGGGGGGTGCCGCTGGCCTGCTGGGCGGAGCGCCAGAGACAGCCAGGTTGGTCTGGACTTTGGGTGAGGGTCTGATCTGTCTGGTCAGAACTCGGAATAACTTTTAACTTACTCGCTTCGCATCTGGATAGCGATCGATCGCGTCGTGTAATCGTGAGTGAGATACGTGTCGTGGATTGGATTACAAATGGATCTGGAAACAGGAAGCAAAAAAAAATCTTTTGCCATCTCATAATAAGCCTCTGATTGGATATTGTGAACGCATACGGTGTCTGGTCGGTGATCATGCCAGCAAGTTCCGAGTTTTTTTAGGCGTCAGGTTTCGATCCGGTTGCCAGGATGCATGCCAGATGAGTGCCGCCATACCGGATGCATGGTGTGCATACCAAACTCACTTTTGCCAACGGTATCTAGCACCGGTGCTATGCGTCGTCGAGCGAACAAAGCTTCGTAAAGTTTTCTGAAAAGTTTTGGTGGGTTTCACTTTTTTAAAAATGAAAATAAACGCTCTTGTCTATAGAAAAAATACTTCAGAATTCAAAAGGCTCTCACATATTTACAAAATCAATGCTTTTTTTTTTTTTTTTTGCAAAGTTCCTCTTGTCTCTTTGATTTTGCGTGAGAGCTGGGATGATATCGATGCGGTCGGTGTTTATGGGCCAAGCCCGAACGAAATACGTGCAGCAGGTGTAATACAGGCCCAACTTTCTATTGGGCTCACAAGTTGCTGACTCGACCATTTCGAAGTGGGGGGGGGGGGGGGGGGATGTTTATGGCCCTCTTTCTATTTTCACAGTTCATACTTTGAACAGCTTTGCATACAAAAGAACGTCGAGAATTAGCGAAGCTTGCAAATCGTACGTCGAGAATACCCCAATGCAAATGAACCCTGAGTTCAACCACTTGTACACACCCTATCTCAAACTCTCCCAGATAAATATTTTCTGAGACGACGATAGCACTGATCAAGAACCGCATATGGTTAACTGAAGTCTGAATTCCGTCTGTTCATCGAGAAAACACACTCCATTTTCCTCCCAAATCAACGCCATCAGTATTACAGCTTGGAGTGTCTACTCGAACGCATCGTCCGGAGCACACGCGACTGCCGCGAACACGTCCTCGTTGCCCACGCTCCATTCCCCGCCGCTCTGCCAGTGCGGATACGCCGGCGAGTCCGCCCTCCTCCGTCCAGCTGTCACCGGCGTCGTCGTCTCCGACACGCGCACGCTCATCCTCGCCGACAGGAACGCTGGCGCCTCCTCTCCCAGGGCCCGGCGGCCCGTCGACCCAACGAGCTCGACTCGCCGCTCCACTGGGCTCCCGCCGGCGGCGTCCTTCCACGGGACCTCGGCGCGGCCCACGAGCTCGGACCCCAAGACCCGGCCCAGGAGCACCGCCGGTCGCCTCCTCCGCACCTCGAACACCACGGCTTCCCGGTCCACGAGCTCGCGCACGGACGCCGGCGAGCCGTCGCAGCTCAGCGACGCCACGTCGCGCCACGACACGGCGGCGCCGCCCGATGATGTTCCTCCTCCTCCGTCGGACGGCTGCCCGGCGCCGCCGCGGGTGTCGATCCGGATCGACCTCCCGCCGCCCGCCGGGACGTGGCACCGGAGGAAGAGCTCGCCGCCGCTGGCGCCGCCGGAACCGAGGCCTGTGATGCTGACGGAGATGATATCGCACTGGAGATGGCAGATGACGCCGCAATCAGTACGATCCATGGCTACCACCACTTGCCAGGACGACGAGGCGCCGAGAGGCTATTTGTACGTGCATGGAGTTATCCATGGAGGTCAGAGGAGGGTGTACTGGTGTAGGTGTGTGTAGCTTTTGGGAAGCGAGTGCAAGCTCCAACAAGAACGGGGTCCCTGGTTGTGTGTGGTGTTTGTATGGTGTGTGTGACTTTAGCTCTTGAGATGAGCAAGGGGCCAGTTGGCCTTGCTCATGGACATGGCTAGGGTTGTTCTGCTTGCTTCCAAACTGGCCTATCAGACGATCAAAGGTGAACACAAACAGAACAGCGATCCAAGGTGCATGCACACAAAAAGTGTATCAAATGGGCTCTGTCTTTTTGCAAAACCGTTCGTATATTGCTGGGGCTCTTCTGGGTTTAAACTGCTCGGCCCCTTAATGAATGGGCGGGCTGAACCAAAGTTGAATCCTTGGGCCTGAATTATCATCTATTCGGCCCATGTAATTTTGTACACTTTAGCTAGCTGCCGATTGTTCTTCAGAAGTCATAAGTGTCAATTTCTTTGTAGGATTTATAATGGGTATATGTGGGCATTGCTATGGTACTCCACAATGACTATGGACCGTCCATTTAATTAGATCCAGATAACTATTACCTCTTAAGAGGTAATACTTATATATTTTTTATTTTCAAAAAAGATGGATAAGGAAAATATCTCTCTACTACGTGCATGATCTAACTCCCGTATATGATAAGATATGTGGGTGAGAGGTAACAATTTTGCCATACAAAAGGTGGTCTGGACGTAATTTTTTTTTGTATAACGTGGTTGTCTGTGGAGAAATATTTTTCACATGAGCAAAGCCAATTGCAGGTATGTGAATATAGTACTTCGCATAAAAAAAATATGCACGTGACCAACTGCAAAATAGGATGTGGTTGCCTGGTTGGTTCCAATTAAAAGAAATCGATTTGCATGTAAACATGCAGATGCATACGGATGAGCAGATCTGTTTTCTGCCTAAAAGCATGGAAGTGGCGGTTGCTTCCCTCATTTTCAATTATTTAACAATATAATTATTTTAGCTCTCTTGATATTCAAGGGCTCAGATTTACTTAGAACTCTTACCTCCTAGGAGGTAATTGGAGTACCGTAGCATTGCCCATATAATATTATTTCAGTTTTGAATCAATCAGTATAAAAGTAAGCTTCTCATCTGGATATTTGATGAAATGTGATCTCCCCCCTAATTTTGTATCCCAGTCTATGATCTAGCTAGCTGTAACTTGCAACAATGCCTACAAAATATCTACACGATCCAGCAGCATGTGGCTTGCATATTTCAGGTCACAGACCAGTGAACATCCAGATCATTGTAGCATGAACATGGACAGAGGACAGGACATGGACATGCACATATCTGTGTAAAAACAGACAAATCCTACCACGTCCTGTAACGTGTTTTCATAGTCCGGACAAGACAACGATATCCTCCTTTCACAGTGCAAAGATCACCTTGCCTCGTCGTTCCAAAGATTCGGCTGGCTCCCTTGTACTTATAACTCCGTGCTGCCAGCATTCTTTACACCGTCCATGGAGCTTGAGCACCAGAAATATGCTGTCGTACGAAGCTCAAATGAATGAACACAAGGTACATGATGATATATACGCGCATCAACAATTGATTTTCCACATGGATGTACCTCTACGAATTCAACTATGCTCACGTGATGACAGTATGACACAAAAGGTACATGGTTATAGCACCATCAGTTTCAGCAGCACAGCTGCTGTTTCAGGTGCAATGGAACAGTGAGATGTCAAGTCCATCTTCGCAGTAAGGTAGCAACGATATCCATGGTGAATTTTTTATCTTGTGTTTATTTATACGAATCCAGATGATAGCATTATCAAGTGTGTAGAAAAATAGCCGGGACTCGCCTGATTTGCTTTTTTGTAACATGAAAATCTGAATTGATGCATCAAGAACATTTGCAGACATGCATCTATATTTTTTTTCAATATAAGAAATGCAAAAGTGAAGTTATCACCTGGTTCTTTAGTTCTAGGGCTGTCTGTCAAAATTTGGAGGTCTCATTTGGAGTTGTTCCTAATTGCTACTTCGATTGCTGTATTCATCAACAAAAACATACCCAAATTTACAGACAATTTAGTGCTTGTTTTGATCCGATCCAAAGAACCGGGCGCATATATTATTCCATTTCCACTGAAACATGGTCATCAAGGGGGTAACTCCATTTCAGCTAAGCTATGCAGTCCAAGCAGAACAGGTTTCTAACCACAAAACTGAATCCTCCCCAAAGTCCAAAGAGTATCGGAAGCAAAACATACCCTTCACAGTTCATTGAAAAAGAAGAGAAAACAAAAATGACCATAAGAAAGAGTTTCATCGTATCATCTCATCTCGACAGGGACGTGAGCCGAACTGAGAATACAAACACAAGTAATCCTTTTAACCATGCATTGAGTCAATCCGTTCCAAGAAATTACACAAACAAAACAAGAGATGAAATCCTTATATATTTACATCTCTCGCACCAAAATCAAGAAGAACTATTGATCTAAACATACCGTATATGTTGAATTAGCCTTGCTTCCATGGGAGATCCATGAGACTAGCATGCACGGTCGTAGCAACGGCCAGGACGCCAGCAGGTAAGAGATGAAAGAATTGGGATCTTCCTCTCCCCTCTCCACGGACACATGGATAGCTAGTGGCTGTGATACCTATCCCCGGCGTGTAATAAAGACGAGAAGAGGCCATGGCCATGTCCCACGCTTTCGTCTTCCGTCGGCTCGAAGCTCCCATCGTATCGCGGGACGGTGGCAGCACCGGACAGCGTCGCCGGCGCGAATCCGCCGCCGTACAATTCGGAGATCGAGCCATGGCCTGAAGGACCTGCGCTGCTGCTGTTCGCGAACAGGGAGTGCGCGAACGAACCGGTGGGAGGCGTCGTCGTCGGCGGCGCCGCGGCGGGGAGCTTGAGAGGCGAGGGGCGCATCAGAAGATCGAAGGGTGCACGCGCGGCGGGATCGTGACCGTGGGGACCGCCGCCGCCGAAGAGGACGCCGCCGGGGCCGAGGAGGTGGTGGGGCGCGAACGGCGGCGGCGCGGGGATGCCGGTGAACTCCTGGACCATGGCGCGGAAGTTGGAGGTGTCGGTGGTGAGCACGGTGGTGGGCGGCCGGCGCGACGCCCTCGGCCGCTTCCGCGGCGGCTTGCGCGCCGCCGCCGCAGCTGATGATGATGAGGCCAGGGCCGCAGGCGGCGGGGCCTCCTCTAGCGAGGTTGTGGCGGGGAAGAAGGAGCTGGTAGCTGGGTCGAGGAAGACCGTACGGTCGTCTAGGAAAGCGGAGGCTTGCGCGGCCGGGGAGGACGTCGGGCTGTCGCTGGCGGTGGAGGCCATGGGAGGAATCGAGGAAGAAGAAGCGGGAGGGGGTGGATGGAGATGTAGGGTTTGGTGGGGAAGAGGGGGGCTGGAGGTGGAGGACAGTGTATATGAGTGGGTTGGTGTCTTGCTGACGTGGCTTGATGCACGAGCATACGTGTGCGTGTCCCTCTGAGAAACAGTGTGTTAACTAGGTGATGACATTTCCAACATAGTTCAAAGTAGTAGAAAAGTTTGTGTTGAACTTGATATACACCTCTTTTCTCATCCACAACATGGTCGCTTAAGACGTGTACAAGGTGTCACTTTGCCTAACAATTTCAACAGAAATATATTAGTTTATACGAGATCGTATTACATTTATTTCTATAACGAATCTAACAACATTAATGTTATCTTTTTCGATGTGCAATTTTTTTTAAAAGCCCAAAGCTATTAAAGTATGACTAATTCATTCTCAAACTATTTATATTTTGGATGGCCAGGAGCATCATTTTCAAAGCAGTTTTCAAAGAGCTTATAACAGTCAATTGTTTGGAATTTACAATGAATATTTTATTGGCACCATCCAATACTACTTCGGATACTTTTTTCTTTAACAATAGCATTGCTATCTTCTTTCTCCTCGCCTCATCTAGTTCCTCCATGTCTGCTACGGATAATTATATATACCGCCAAGCAGTGACTCTCAAAATTGGAAAATAATCCTGATTTGACAATGACTCGAGAGAGCAATATGCTACATCTAGGAAGATCGTAATGAGATCTCAGAGTGAGTGATGACTCGATGGAATTACGACAGGAGTGAGTGTGTACACCTTTCAATCCACTAGCAACAGATGATTTATTTATTAAAAAAAGAAAATCTCAGCAAATGACGTAGCTTAGGACGTACTCCCTCCGTCTCTAAATAACTATCTTTCTCATATCCCGAGAAATAACTTTGACAAATTATATATAAAAACATATTTAAGTTTATAGTACAAGTTCATTATTACTATTAGATAGATATTTGAATATAGTTTTTTTTATAAACTATTATTTAGAGTTTTAAATGTTGCATGTATTTGCTATAAAATCTAATCAAACTTGTTGCACGGACATTCAAAACGACCCTTCAAAAGGAACAGAGGGGGTAGTTCATTGCCTCGTTTTAAATTATATCTCCACTGATATGTTCTTGAACGCTCCAGCTAATTGCTCTTGATTTCTTGCACGGAATCCTTTAAATCTTGTACAAATTTTTAGGCCTGCAGGTACAACGTACGCTGAAGCGTTTAAACTACCCAGTACGCACGTACTCGAGCCCGAAACAAATCGAGCTAACCCTTTGTCCCTCCCATCTCTCTCACACAAGCATGTGTGACGCATGCATACACGCCAATACACAATACAGTATAAACTCGAGCATTATTGACGAGGGTACAGCTGTCTCGTTGTCTAGATAGTAAAGAATAAACCCTAGCTAGAGGCTTAGACCAAGAACAGTAGTTTCACTTTTTTTATCAACTTAATTTTTGACAAGGTGATGTACGTGTTAATGACTTAATGTGTCAATCCAGAGAAGGTAATCTCCATCATGGTAAACAGAGTAAATTGAATCACCGCTCGATTCAAGCTCTAATTTTCTACCCAACTGGCCTAAGCAAACCTTTCCTAGTGGTTAGAAGAAACAATAACGTTCTATCTCATCAGACGTTTGAAAGGAGTTATAAACTTGCACATCGATAGAGCACCTAACCTTGCTTCCTTTTTCTCTTCGCGCCTAGAGTCTACATTTTACTGTTATTTGGATCGTAGAAGTAGACATTTGTTCAGTTGTTATAATTTCCCAGGTGCTTTTTTACAAATAGCCAGCAGTTTCATCTTCTCTATAATTTTCTCAAATAGCCTATACATTTTGAAAGTCTCTAATTGTTTGGAAATATGGGCAGGGTTCTTTTTATGTAGCCGGCGGTTTATTTGTTTGGAAGTATTGGCAGGGCATTTTTGGTTGGTATAATTTGTTCCTCGAAAAATGTCTAAATCAACTATATACAACTTGATAAGATATTGTCAACAAGAACAAAAAAAAACTGAAAAAATACAGTGCAAAACCTTTGATATGATATAATGATCAATGGTAAAAGCGCCAATAACATTTCAGACGCCGCCGCGTACGGATGACCTCTTTGTCATCATACTAGTAATCCCGAAGCCATTATCAGCGCAGAGGAAAAGTTCAGTTTTGATTTCTGAGTCGTTTCCTTGTGTGCATGATTGCCTTCGTACAATTAGAATCAAACTTTTGACCAGACTATGCCTGGAATAAGAAGAAATTAAAACGTTTAACATTCGCATGCACGGATAACTTTATAGAATCAAATCTTGAGGCATGCAAGTTAACTTTCCAGATTCTGCAATAAAAAAGACAAAGAGCAGAAAATATGTCCTGGCTAGCTTCTCCATGTATATAATCTCTTCTGGTTTAAAATATAGGTCATATTTGTCCTAAATTAAACTTATTTTTATGACTTTGACATTAGATTTGTATACCTTTCGGGTTAAAAAAGATTTGTATACCTTTTATGGCTTGTTAAAACAAGATTCACTTATTAATTTTTCATAATATATAGCTCTTTCCACTTAAAATAATATACCAGTATAGATACTAGTGCTACTAATCAAAATGTTATCGTGGAGACTGAATCAAATAATCAGTGTTCTGATCAACATGTACACCACGAGAGGAATGCAAAACGTGTTCTTTTTTGAAAGGTTCTATACCCTTGTTACTTGCACGCGGATCCATTGGACGCATGTAATTATGTGTGTGCTAGATTTTGGTCTATCTTTATTAGCTCCATGACTGATTGACCATTTTTTTTGAAGTGTGGTAGCTCCTTTAAACCAAGCTTTTCGAATAATAGAGCCTCCATCTTGTTTGATTCAGGTCAACTGTTCAGACTTCAGACATCCAGCTACAGCCTCTTGGCCTCAGATTCCGCCAAAGTAAAAATAAAAAAAATCGCAAGGCATCTAGCAGTTTGCAGTTTTGGTTCAACAATGTAAGGGTCGGTTGCACCTACACTACACATGTCTGATCAGTCCGCTCCGTGTATGCATGATCCAACGCAAAGCAGCAAATAAAACCTGGAATTGCCTTAAGCATAAGATGCCTAGGAAGCTGGGACTCGGCAAGACGGCAGCAAGCCATCTGCACCTACCAGTTTTCTTTTAACATGTGAACCTACCAGTCTTTCAGAGTTTCAGCAGCTTTGGATTCCGGTTTCTTCAGGGCATGACCCATGATTTCTTCAGCAGATCAACAGAAAGATGTACATGGAGATGTTCGCAGCGATAGAAGACGGTCAACGGCTATGATTTCTCTTCCGGCGACTTGTGCAGCTGCAGCAGGCAAAAAGCTCTCACATGCATGTGTCCAACGGTTCAACTGCCTGCAGGCTGCGGTCCAGAGACAAATCTGTTCTGATGTCTGAATCTAAAGGGAGATGTCACTTGCTTTCTCAGACAGAGAGAGATGCCACTTGAGTTGGCCAACGGCGAAATACTCGACCCCATTGGCAAAAGCAGAAAGGGTGCGTTTGGTGTATGGTGTAAGTTGTGTGAAAAAAATTGACACTAAGCCTTTGGTCTTTGCATTTTTCACTTCATGTCGACCAGTTGTTGAGGCGGAGTTCAGTGTTCAATTTTCCGTTTTTTAGGGAAAGTTTTTTTTTTTGGTGGTTTAGCCTTTTAGGGAAAGTTTGGTACTTTGGTGCTTCCTCTGATCATGCTAATTGCTTTTTTTTTGAGGGGTTGTTCATGCTAATTGCTGCTGCTGTTGCAGAGGAAGGCCCGGCGAAAAATGGCGCGGGACGAAAAAGCCCATCGCCGCCGCATATAGATGGCGGGCCTGCATCTGGAAAGAAATTTCCCCTCGGATGGGCTGGCTGTTGTTACGTTTTTTAATTTTTGAGATCATGCTGCTGCTGTTACGTGATGGGCTGTCTACACGTCGTCTATAGGCCCACGGCGTTTTCCCTCGGGCCGAGCCATACGGACACGTAAACTAACAATTGGGCCAAATTAGCTGGAAGGCCGAACTGGGCGTCCTGTCACCGCACTGCTCGCGCGCGCCCCTGTTTCATTTTTTTTCTACAATGATGAACTCTGCAAGCTACTCCTTGAAAGAACCAACACGCGGGAAGGTGCAGACGGCGTTGAAACCGGCAGCCTGACTCATATAGTCATGGCAGCTTCCACACGCTGCAACAAGGCAGGTGGTGGTGCGAGGCCGTGTGCCTGTGTCCAGCTAGCTGCTGTCCTCCCTCCCTTTCCGATGCGGCCACGGCTGGTTGTTCTCTGAAAGCCAACGGTGGTCAGTTCCGAATCTGAATCTGAAAAGAACGCAACCAAGCAACCCATCAATGGATGGACCGCCACCAGTGGCGGCGAAAGGCATCTCCATCGATCTCTCACGCAACAAAATGGCAGCAATTTCCTCTCCAGTCTCCACGAAAGGCGTCGCGGCTTTACCGGGGATCATCACAGGAAAGCAAAAATATTTCTCTCTTCAGTTACCAGTAGCTTCCCTTTCCCACCACCCAATCGATCGATCTGGCGCCCCGAAGCAATACAAGGATCCAAATGCAGGCGAAAAGAGCACCGCCGCCGCTAATGCTATGCTAGCACTCAGTTTCCGCTGGCCGGTAGCGTGTTCTCTCTCGATCAGTCTCGATCGGTGGTGCCGGCTCTTCGCTTTCAGTTTTCCCAGGTACTTTCCAACACATCAAACATGTGCGAAAATAATGCAGACGACGCTTGCCAAAAGGCAAAAGCTACAGAAAAGCGGTGGATCGGAGTTCGTTCCGAGTCACATCGATCCGCAACTTTCTTGCTCACCGTCAGCAGTGGTGCCTTGAGGGTTCAGACTCTTGTGCTTGGTCGCATGCAAACACCAGTCTTCCTCTGTGCTCTACAGTGTGGCAGATCGAGCAGGTCAGCCAGCAGCCATTAGTCAAGGAGATTAGCTACCAAGCTACTCTTAGTTAGGTTAGTTTGCGGCAGGTTTTTGTACTGTGCATTGATCAAACGTGCGCGCAAGTGTGTGCAACTTTTCAGGCGTGCGCGTCCCGCCGGCGCGCCAGTATTCTTCAGAAACTCCAAGGCTAGTTATGCTTGCTTGGATGTCTAATTGCCTTTGCCTGACCTAAAGCGCTAGTGTTAAGTAGCAAATTACATGCATCTGATAGATGGATGCACTAGTTAAAGTGTATCATGCTCTTCAACTCACAACGGTATTAAGTCAGTCTAAAGAATATAATCTTGCATTGCGGCTCCCAGTACAACAAGAATCCCATGCTCCCGATTTCATTCTCACATGCTTAAGTTTTAGCGTATGGCTACAGAAACCTGTACCATTATTGCCGCATCCTGTGCCGTTTGCTACACCAACGTGCGCTTAAGATTTAAATTTCATGGATGCTAACTGCCTGCCTGTCGATCTCATCTGAAGAATATGGAAACATGTAAGTGGGGGGCTGTTATTTCTATTTTTTCTTTCACGTGTGTAATATCCTTGTAATAAACGAAAAGATCAACCAATTCTCATTAATCATCTAAATAGAATCAGATTATCTAAGAACTTTGTTTTACGACGATCGATTTGCTTGCATTGTGTGGTCGTGAGCAAATTTGTGTAGATCACATTGTAAAAGTTGGCATGGAATTCGATCCGTTTTGTTCTTGACTTTTGGGCCGGGTCCTTGGAAAAAGGGCTACTGTTCCGTAAATGTTACTGCTAACAACTAAAGGCCGTGGCTTTCTAGTACTAGCAGCTAGTAGCTTTATGCAGTTTGATCAATATACATATGGCTCTAAACAATAAAAACAGAAGGAACTTTAGGGGCACCACTTACCGAAAATCACCGGCTCAAGTATGATCTCACAAATTTCCAGGTGCAGGACCTAGCTACAGATTCGTCGAAGCTCCTTTTAATTTGGGTGGTTTCAGTTCCTCTCCCCTCTGAAAATTGTCTATCCATTTCTGAAGTCCTCAAGAATTGGGATCTGGGAATCGGTCAGTACTGTCCACACTGAGCCTAAAGTGCACCCTTTCTTGGGAATTTATTAGGCCAGTCTCAGTGGGGGTTTTATGGACACAGTTACCTAGACTGGAAATTAGGTAACTGTGCCACAGGGGTTTTATGGTGATGAAACTCCCCTCACATTCCATGAAACTCTCCCTCTTAATTATCCTGCCATGTCAGCAAAACTGCTGATGTGGCAGTGTATTTAATGCCCATGAAACTCCCATGAAACCCCCCATTGAGACTGGCCTTATCGTGCATGTATGTGATGTTTGTGTGAGTGAGGTACCATATACGTGGCCGAACAAATAAAATAGCGGGGAAATTACTTTGCCGAGTAAAGATGTGTTTCTGGATGTTATGAAAATGGGCTTTGCCGAGCGTTTTTACCTAGACACTCGGTAAAGAATAGTTTTTGGGGCATTCTGAAAATGGGCTTTGCCGCAAACAGGGGATCTTTGCCGAGTGTCTTGACCACTTGACAAAGGTGCCATCAGCTCACCGTCCTGTTGCTCTTTTTTTTTTTTGTCAAGAATCGGTTGAGCACTTGGTAAAGCCTATGTCAAGTGTCCGACAAAAAACACTCGGCAAGTGTTTTTCCATCAAAAAAATTGTTGAGTGAGCATTGTCGAGGGCAGCGCTCGGCAAGCCTTTGCCGAGTGTTTTCCGTCCTTTGTCGAGTGCCAAGGACACTCGACAGATAAGCTGAATCCGGTAATGGTCAAATCAAGAAAAAGTTAGTTGAAAAAAAAACAAGGAAAAAAATAGATCAAGGTATAGTTTGGTGATCAACCAGAATTGTTGAGGAGTTTGCATCTTAGTGCAATAGAACTTAATAAATAATAATGTTGTACTATTTAAACTTTGATGTTCAGTCAGTTGTTAAGAAAAGTCGAGTTCATCTCCTGCAGTCTGCTGCACACTGTACTGATTGATTCGCTTCGTGATAGTGCCCGTCTCAACTCTACGTGTCTCCTAACTTGTGTCCCCATCCGTGCCTCCGACGCAATTAACGGTAAATAAATCATCAAAATTAAATTCTAATCACACCATTATGTTTGTTTTGATAAGATCTTCAAAACTAAACAACACTTGACCATATTTAGGTTATATATATATATATATTAGAACATTTTTGTAATATAAATAATTTATTCAACCTAAAATATTTCAAAAAAAAATATAGTCCAAACATGGTTAGTGTGGTTTAGTTTTAAAGATCTTATTATAACAAATATAATGGTGTGATTAGAATTTAATTTAGACAATTTATTTATCATTAATTGTCTTGGAGAACAGATGGAGACACACACGTTAGGAGATAGAATCCGCAGTCACCGAGGGGCAGGGTTGTACGCACAAATCATGTATTGCCATTTTCAGCCGATCAATCTTAAACTCTCCCACGCGAGGTTGATCATATTCGGACCGAGCATCAACAATTTAGTGATTGATAGTCTCGGCATATAATATAGCTACCGTACGGTGCTGGCTTCCCACCCCTTTTGAAAGTTGCATACATGTACTTAACCACTATATAGATACTTATGCATGCAACTTCCACATTTGATATCGATACATCTCGTTCAGAAAATTTTAGCAAAATTTCAGGATAAATCAATTATGCCAACTAGCCTATCAACCCGTGCTACCGCACGGGCCAATTAGAATTAATAGAAAAATTAAAACTTATAGCTAAAAATTATAATTATATATCGCACTCTATATTTTATCTGTTAAATATCTTAAACACAATACTCTAAAGATATTTATTATTATCTAATTACAATATGTTTACTTAGTCACAATTTTTTGACATAGCATCACACCTCCATATATGTTTTTGATTGTTTGAGCTATGTGAATAATATAAAAATTTATTCACATGTCTTCTCTCATATATGAATATGACACAATAGTCTTAATAATGATGGAAATAGTAATTTGAAATTTTACATTGGTGCATCATAGAATTTTTTTATAATATATATTCTAGAATAAGATTTACGGGGGCTTACAATGGTACACCTCTTTACCTTTAAGGAAGTAAGATTTTAATTAAATATGGACCCTTCGATATACATAGAGAAAAATTAATTAGAAAATATGAACCACTTATTAACCACCTCCTTAACTACCGCTGGTCACATACATGCATGTATGCACAATATTACTCCAACTCCCATCACATTTGTGCATAGGTTTTGATTTTGTTTCCTCGTTTCTTGTCATCCACAATCAAGTTCACATTATTACTATTATAGACAAAAAGTGGCCATCTCAATCGTATAGACATTAAAAAATGTTTAGATTTTGGATGACAATAAATGGCTATGTCATGTACACATAGAGAGGAAAAAACATAAACCATCATTAATAGAGAGAAAAAACATTCAGACTATTGGCATGCCACATTCACGTTGAGTGAAAAGAAAAACGAAGCATCAACCGAAAAAAAAAATTCAGGTAATGGGTATGTCACGTTCAAGTCGAGAGAAAAATAAAGATGAAGAATCAGTAGTAGAGAACACGAGCGGGTGAAAAAAGGAAAAAAAGAAAAAGTAATTACATCTCCTTTTTTATTGGATCTAGTAAGATATTTTCATAATTTTATTTATTTTTAAAATTGAAAAGAATATAGATAAAAAATTATTCTGTTACCTCCTAAGAGGTAATATATCATCGTGACTATCTTGATCTCATTAAATTGATGGCTTACAGTCATTTTAGATTACCATAGCAAACCACTTACTTAGTCACAATATTTTCACACATCATCACAGCTCCGTATGTGTATTATTGTTTGAGCTATGAGAATAATATGAATTTTTTTCTTGTGTCTTCTCTCATACATGAATATGGCGCAACAATGTTAATAATGATAGACATAGTAATTTAGAATTTTATATTGGTGCATCTTAAGATTTTTTGTAATATAGAATTTAGATTCAAATTAGGTATAATCTATATTCAGATTTAGATATGGACTTTGCTACAATACACTAATGATCTCTTAGGAGGTATAAGTTTAAATAAATCTAGGCCACTGAATATTAAAGAGAATAAAATAAATTAACTACAGCAAAAAAATCGGTTATTCTAATTACGTCAGACTGCTCCCATAAATCTAGGAGGCAGTTGCTTGCGTCTATTTTTGTGCACAAACACCACACGTTTGTTACGTTGCTGGTAAATAGGCATGTGTTAGTACATGACGGTCTCTCTTGTTCGGAATTTTTAAGTTCCTCACACAGTCACACATATCACGTTAGGTAAAAAAAATGTTACACCGAGTAAACTCTGGCGTTGGGATCATATATATGTGCCAGATTATGTTGGAACCAACCATTGAGCGTGTCAGAACTTACAAAATAACATTGGCGACGCTGAAGGTTTGCTTTGTATAGGCACACGTCGCTGATTATTAAATTAAATAATGTATAAATATAATTTCAATCTATTACCTTCTCGGAGGTAATATTTTGTTATAACCATCCATATCGACTCAAATGGATGGTTCACAGTTATTTCGGAGTACCATAGCAAAGCCCTTGGATATATACATAGGGGCTACTTCATATTTATTTTAATGGATAATTATTAAATAAAATATATTAGTTTCCACGTAGGATCCTAGGTGAATGTTTTGTTTTTTTGAGAGAATTTCTAGGATTTCACTATTTTTTAGGCTGTCCACCTAGGATCCTAGGTGGCATCACCTGGAGCCTTCAAAAGGAGCCTCCAATTAGTAATAGTAAGATAAGATAAGATTTATTTTAATGGATAATTATTGAATAAAATATAGTAGTTTCCACGTAGGATCCTAGGTGGATGTTTTGTTTTTTTGAGAGAATTTCTAGGATTTCATTATTTTTTTAGGCTGTCCACCTAGGATCCTAGGTGGCATCACCTGGAGCCTTCAAAAGGAGCCTCCAATTAGTAATAGTAAGATGTATTCGGTTTTTTTTCTCATGTATGCATATTATAATGGCATAAAGGACGGAAAATCAAACTTGCCACTGAATGAGTGCGCTGGAGTCTTGCATAGTTGCTAGATACGGTATGTAGTGAAGCACTAACAACCAACAATAATGCATATTTGTGTAAAAGATTTCTAGGTCTGTAGAAATGTTCCCCAATCCATGGCACTCCACTTTTGGGGCAGTACTAAGCGCATCGAACTATAATAAAAGTGGACTGCACTTTTGAAAGTTTGAGGTAATTTTTACTATACGCACCATTAGTGGAAAGTTATTGATGTCTAGATCAGGCCAAAAAGCACGCAAATTTCTTTAGACAGTTAGTATTGGGTCGGTGAATTATTAGTGCCCAATCGCATTCCGTAGTGCTTGATCAAAGGTAGGAAGAGACAAGTAGTACATGAGAATGAGATGATTCTGAACCCAATACCAGGAATGCAATGCTGTGTGCGGACAGTGCGGTGTGTGGCACAATGGTGACATGTCCATGAATCAGCAGTCTTTATAAAGCAGCCAAAGTGTCTCAACTATTGTATGGACACGTATCGACATGGCAGGCATTGATGTCGTGGAACCAAATCTATCTCACATATAATTTACAATTATTCATCAGCCAACCGTAACAAGGGAGATGCATCTATACAACGTCCTCTAGGATTGCAATCTAGCATATCGACAGATAGATCAATGAAGCAACAAACACTCGTGAGTTTTGACACATCACTCGGTAGCGTCCTTATTAGCTTTGGAGACAAGTTTATATGCTTTGAAACCGCCCAAGTCTTGTCCTGTTCATGCAGGCGCGTATCCAGTCAAAAGATACAGCTAGCTTGCTAGATATCAAAATGTGTGTGCTGGATCAACCAAATCAGTCTATAATTATATTTAGGCTACCTAAACAAAGGAGTTCCAAGGATACATACACAAATACAAATCTAACTTAGCTTTTAGCTTGCGAGCAAGAGACAAAAACATTCTTGTGGTGATGCCACTAAGCATTGTCATGTTGCAAACATGCATGTCCAAATAAAATAAATTTAAGACGAAAAGATGTCAATTAGTGTGCATAACAAATAAGCAAACTCTAAAGAAGAATTTGGACACGAGCTACTAAAAAAGTATAATGATGAATCGTCCTAGAATGTGTAGTCTTCTTCGATCAAGTTGACTTATTTGCCATTCCAAACCCTGATTTCCTTTTGCTTATTTACATTTATTACAATAATCCACCTTTTCTTCCATAATCGAGCAATGGTTCCTGCCTTTATGTTACAGCAGAAAAAAAAAGAAGAGAGAGAGCTTTGGCATTGCAAGAGACAAGGCACGAAAAAAAAAAGGCTCGAAGAGCCCTTTGGCAACCAAAATGTCAACAAACCCGCCGCTTCTTTACATATCATCCAATCATAAAATCCAGTCACCTCCCATTACATTTGCCAGCTTTCTTCGTGTACTTGGGCACGGAGTTGCCTCTTTATTCCAGCTTTCTGCCACACTCCAAACCAAGCAACACACTACTGCTGCATGCACTCTCTAGTCGTACATGCATGCTAATGGAAAGGCGATAGATATATCAAGCTGCTTGTACTAATATAATGTGATTGTGCGAGTGCAACAACCACCAGTTGCAAAGCTCGAGCTTGACAGCCTCTCTTGTATACTAGCTCCAAATTAAAGAAACAAGTTCGAAAGGGACCGTTTGAGAGGTACGGCGCCGACGACGTGGCAAATCGTTGCCATGAGACCGATGGTGGATAAACAAATGCAGATCGACTAATTAGGTTAGGCCTAACCTGTCCTCGTTTTGGCGCGTAGCCTATGGACTTGTCGGCTTTGATCGGTTTTGAGGAGAGAGAGACGATCGAGAGAGGAAGCTTCATTGGGTGCAAAAGTTTTAATGAAACATACATGTCACACGTACACACACAACAAGCATGCACTTAATTAGCTACTACACTCAGGTAGTAGGAAAATAGGAAGAGTTGCAATTGCAAAGCAAGTGAGATGGATGGATGTGACGAGATCGAGCGAGGTATAGGCAACAAGTGGGCGGATGTTTATGGCCAACACGTATGATTGACTTGGATCGGCGACTATACTCCTCGACGGTGTGGTCTCTGTCTCGGTCGTTGTCGCGTCCGTCCGGCCGCCGGTGGGAAATGGGCTCATTTGGTGGGCGCACTACTCATCACTGAACCACCGCGAAATTGACCGCCGCGCCGGCATGGATGGATTCAGGTGATTAGATCTCGAGCTATCACTGAACTGAATATTAGTAGTTGGTAGTAGTAGCTTTGAACGAACAGAAATATTTTTGAAGGCTCGTACGTGGAGCATATGTGTGTTATCACTGAACTGGCAATAATAATTAAGTTGTGTGCATGTTTGGAGTTTACTACGCCTTAATTGTGACCATGGACGGAGAGCATTATATTATTTGTTGAAGAATTTCTCTTGGACGATGCCAGCTCCAAGGAATTCTTGCCGAGAAAGGGCTAGAAGAAGCTCGACATCCATAAGCCAAGGTGATGGACGGTTAACATGCATATTCGAAATAAAGAAAGTGACTGTTAAAAAAGGGTCTATTGAGATGGACCAACAAACAGCTAGCAGTAGCAGCGCCGTACCGGAGATCGATGTCATGCCCCCACAAGTCTGTGGGCATGCAAACAACGCATGGGCCGGCGGTTTTCCAACCGAACTGAGCAACCGTACGTCCCTTCCTTCCATCACCATCGATATGCATGATGAATCGAGCATCCCGGCCGCGCGCCGGCGCTTTGGTGGATCGATCCCTCCACCCACTGACCCACCACGCCGGTCGATCGATCGCGCGTACTACGTGATGAGTCAGGCGTGACACGGGCGCTGGCGCCACAGCAAGGAAACGCCAAGAGAAACTGGCCACCACCACGGCACGATCCGGCTCCGCACCGCACCTGATCTGACGGTGACGCGCGCCGGCGCATGCATCCATCCTGTGCGCGGGCGGCCGGCAGCCCACGCCTTTTGCCCTTTTCCATCCCCCTCTCTCATCTCTCTTGGAGCGCCCGGGCCCGGGGCCTAGCTGGTGATCCCCGTCCCGTCTCGTATCGGCGCGGGGCACGTCCGTTCGGTCGAGCTACCCGTACGTGTTTCTCTACGATCCGATCGATCCCGCACGCGCCTCGCTCTCGCTCGATCCCGCACATGCGCCTACCTCGCTGAGATGCACGAATCATGGACGGACGGATGGCTTCATGCGGTAATCAGGTTAACATGTCGGTATAGTACTGCCAATAATAATAAAAAAAGTTTAGTAATACTACTAACCAGCAGTACATGTAAGCGTACTTGCGCCTATCTTTCTCCCAGGAGGCCAGGGATTCGTATCTGCTCTGCCTGCTAATTTGTCCGGAGTGCCTCTTTGTTGTGGACGATGCTAACAGATCTAATGGCACCTGAACACCTGCAACGTATGTACCCTGCATCATGCTCATCGGCCAGACTGTTAAGTTCATCTTCTCGCGCCCCGCCCTCTCTATTAGCAATTTTCTATCTCGAACAAAACATGCATGTTGCATCGTGTCAAGTGAATTTTCGGCACTAGTTACAATCAATACCACGCACAACATATGTAGTTTCAGATAAACATGTTCGGGCGTACATATAGTACATGCATGCATCATCATCATGCTGCGTGCCAACTGCCAACAGATGCAGATTTACACTAATTAACAGGAACCAATTAAGCTAGAGATTCAACGCACATGCAACAACCTGCATCCTGTCACAGAATATTCCCGCGGCGAGCATGTTCTTCGTTCTCACCTCAGCTGGATGCACTGATAGATAACTCATGTGTACGCTTTGTGCTATTGGCCGGCGATTGCCATTGTCAGTGTATGAGCCCATGCGATCGATCATGTACCATGTTACATTCGATTGCCAAATCGCATTGTGTATAGCGCGACCACTGCAACGTTCAAGCAACAGCTAAACTGCCCACTGTTTCCTTCCCTTTCCATGAACGCTGTTCGTCCTTTGCAGCAGAGATGCCTGGAAAATCTCTGCAAGTACGAAGGATGCGCTGTCGAGCACTCTGGTCTCTGGCCTGACCGGAATATTGTGTGCAAAAGCGTCTACATGCACGCGCACCAGCTGCAACTGTATGAGCAGCCGCGCATGCTCTCGGCTTCCGTGCTGTGTTGGAATTTCAGAACGTACCGCCACAAAGATGCTACTACTTCTTGCTAGACAAGAAAGAGTGTGTGTGCTCGACAGCTGTAGTGTATGTTTGTCATCACAACAATCTCCAATTGCCCGCCTAGGGTTGTGTTTAGATGCAAAAGATCTTTTGCACTTCCTATTCATTCCCCTCACAGAACACGCATCCCTAAAAATTCCTTTTTCACCTTTCCTATTCATCCCCCTCACATAACACGCATCCCAGAAACAAAAGATCTTTTCCCTTCATCAACTAAACACAGCCTAGGCTTCGCAGATGTATCATGCATGTATGTGCGGTTAAGAGCAGGGCTAATGAATACGGCAGCAGCGGGCGACTCGTACCATGACCAGACGTATTGGTGGTGGGTCCCAGTGGGGTTTCACGTGCAAAAGAAAGGCAGCAGACCAACAGCAGCACGGCATCTGCATGCTAATTGGTTCTCACCGAGCTCACGCGGGCGCGTCACGAGACGCTCGTTGTGCGTTTCTCTCTTTTCTATTGGATTTCGCCGGCTTCACACTCGTTATTATCCTTGCTCTAAGTTGGAGTGTCTTTGAGGTACCAAGGTTTGCCAGAGGATCAGACAAAAGCTAGAGTGTTGCTCGATCTCCAACAGAGCCTCCCTTGAACTTGCTGCCAACCAGCTGCGTGCGGTCCAAGTCACCAAGAGAGGCCACTTGTGTTTCTCAACATCGTCATGCACAAAACAGCCCCGTTTACGTAGCATATATATATTGCCCATAAGGCCATAACCCCTTAGACGGCATCTTTAATATCTCGGCTGAGGTAGTAGGCACATGAAACTCTGCATTATTATGCGAAAGTTACATGGACCAACTAATTCAACCAGGGATATACAGATAATTCACTTTATACTTCAACCAGGGATATCTTAAATAGCCCATTCTTTTTCATCTAATTAACACAACTGCCCCCATATATATGCACCATACCTCAAACAAGTAAGCTTTTGAATGAGTCAGCATGCGCATGAAACTCTATGCACGACATACATACATATGGCTTCACCTATTTTGCACAACTCGAGAGATGTTGTAGCATGCATAAAGCCATTTGCTAACCGAGACAGAAACGAAAGCCAGAAGCTTCACGGTCTTGTCATCGATCGGCGAAGGTGTCTGAGAAGAAGCCCTGCCAAATTACCGATGCTCTCGTTATTGCCGGTGAAAAAAAGATTACAATAGCTAGGGCGCCTTTCAAAGAATGGAACACGGTCACGCGGGCGTGTACATCGAGGTAAGTTTCTACCACAACTGCGGCAATTCTGACGAGCGCGTGGTGACCCCGGCACCGAGTCAAGAAACTCACATGGTCGTACTCGTGGAGTCTGCGGACTTGGACTTTGGAGTCGTCAAGCTGAAAAAAAAAACACAAAGCTGAAAAAAAAAACTATAGGGTGATGGGGTTTAATAGCAGAATACAGCATATAACAAACAATGCTGAAATACTGAATACACTAGCTTCTTCAATTCAACTCTCATGGATTTTTATAGCTACCTACACTAGAGAAAGCCCTCTGGATCCCCAAAGTCAAAAGTTTTGGCGCAATCTTTGGACATGCGTGCATTTGCCCATACATAAACTAGTACACATGAGCATGGACCAAAAAAAAGAGGCTGAAATTTTGACAAAGATTCTTTGCAATTGCAGATTAGAATATAAGTCAGTACGTCATCGATGCTCAAGAGAAACTTCGATATATTATCGATGATGCCTACCGGTAGCATATATCGAGACCATAGATTTGCTCTGGAAGAAAACGGATGTGTATATATATATGAGACATTGGGCATAATTCTCTAATAATAAACTTGCTTGACATTGCCGGCATGCTACATTATTATTCTGATGCTGTTCACTGGAGAGATTCAAACATTATAATAGTGTGATTTTAACTGAACTATAAATTCTCTCTTAATTAAAAGAATATATTCCATCATTTTACTTCCTAACAGAAAACTCTTCAGTATTCATAAATTTCTTCTGAATTTTAATTTGAATGTGGCCATCCCCACACTGAATTTTCAGTTACATACCAACCCTGTGTGAATTAGCTGACCATATATTTTTGTGCAATGGCAGCAAGCTTCAGCAAGCCCATAGATCATATTTCCAGGGGGCGGTAGTGGTTGTAGGTGTCCCTAGAAAATATATAGAGAGACCCTATTTGCTTTCAAGCATGGAAAAGCCATTCAAAGCCACCGTGGAAATCAGGCATGAAAATAAAAGGAAATTTAGAATTAGCCGGCGCCTTTCATCACGTATCTGGACAGGTAACTATGTATTGCTTTCAGGAAGATTGCTCTAAAACTGCTTGGGGTGTTGGGTCAAACTATTAGCAGATCTTAAACAGAGATGCTGACGACCTCAGTTAGCCCTTGCGTAGAAGTCTAGGCAAGGTGGGTGCTTGATCATGGGCACAACACATCGTGCGGTGTAAATCGTCTTTCCTCTTGGTACAAAGATACACAACTTTCGTATATTAGGGAAAAAACAAACAAAGTGGACCTCAGATAGCACAACAGGTTTTACTAGTCAGCATAGATGTGGAAAATGACCAGTGGTAAGGCACATCTTGCACTCGAAAGGCTTGAAATCTGTTTTATTAATCTAATAAATAAAAGAGAGAATTAGGTCTAGCGAAAAAATTGCAAAACTTCATTGTAGCAAAACTACACAGTACCATAAGTTTGTGAGAGAGATCACATTTTTCAATGGAATGAAAGTGTGAATAAATAGTGAAGTTGAACCAATCTAACGGGAAAAAATATAGGTGCATAATCATGAGTATTCAGAATGTTGTGGTGCCATTAAACACCTCTATGAAATTTAATTCACGCTACAGTGCTGTGGCCGGGATCTAAGCAGGCCCTTTGACATCTTTTGACATCTTATTGTACCCATAAGAACCAAATGCATAAGAAAATTCTATCGTTTACACAATGCTCTAGTACATTTTCCTTATACTTTGGAAATAAGAGCACTTCGCTTTCAATGTCGCAATCTCGCTATTAGTTACTACAATTACATAAGAAATACACCCACGGCAAACAAACGATCTCGCATTGAAATTTCAAATCATATACAGCTAACACACACGATTGCGTGTATCAGATCTCATCACCTCCCATAGGAATCAATGTAGTGTTGTGTAGTGGAGTAAAATACAGCACCGGGTTTTTGTTACGTCTAGCCACCCAATTGCATGGTGATTTCGGCGACGAGGACCTGCCACAAACCTAACCTATAGCATGCTGCCGCCACCCAGTGGCGGACCCAGCTTTTGAGCACAGGGGGTGCACAAATTTTTTTTTATATGCAAATCGGTAAACCATATTATAATTCCATAAAAACATATTATAATTTCATACAACCATATTATAATTTGGTAAAACAATGTTAAATCTTAATACAAATTGTTCAAATGGAATACAAATACTTCAAAATATAGCAATATGAGAGACTTACAATACTACTTCTTTATCAGCCGCTTTCTGAATGACATGAATGTCTCCATTATATCATCTTCATTAATTTGGAAGAAAATATCCCGCTCAATAAATGTGACTAGACAATCATCCAAGAAAGTATCACCTATCTTATTTCTTGACTTTGTTTTCACTATAACCAACGCAGAAAATACCCTTTCAACACTCGCAGTTGCCACTGGTAAAAGCAATATTAATTTGAGAAGCAAGTACACCATGTCATACACTTTGTGCCTCTTTGTTTCAACAAGCTTAACTGAGAGATCAACAATATTGTCTAGATCTTGGAAGCTAGCATCTTGTCGCATGTCATCAATATATGTTTCAAGTTGCAATTCAAATTTCAACAAATCATTGTTGGAGAAGTCCTTAGGATAAAATTCAGCCAATCTACGTACCTTCTGTGCATCAAAAGAAGCAAAGGAATTAGAAGGACTAAAGGCTGACATACAAGAGAGTAGCTCCATATTGATCTCGTCAAACCGATTATCAAGCTCTTGACTGATTTGATCGATGACACCAATGTATACTTCTCTTCTGAAATGGTCATCATTTGTTTGGTTTCGGGCACGAGCATACCGTACTGATTTTCCATAAGGCACATAAGCACTCTCCATAGCTGGAACTTCAACACCATGCTTAATACAAAAAGAAATGACCTTCTGAAGAAAATTATCCCAACCATTAGACCTCAACTGTTGCATTTTGCTCTTTGCCACTTTAACAAGTGAGATTGCATTAAGAATATCTTGATCCCTTCTCTGCAAGCACTCGGATAATTCATTTGTGTATCCAAGAATAACATACATTAAGTGCACAAAGAAAACAAACTCAAAGGTTTCAAATGCTCCAAGCACAAAATGTATCTTTGTCCAATCATCTTTATATGCCTTATCAGCACCAAGTTCAATGAGCACATCATGAATTGAGGAATACATAGTGATGATGCTACATATAGTTTTGTAATGAGAGCCCCACCGAGTGTCACCAGGTCTAGGCAAACCCATCTCTTGATGTAATCCAGTCCGTGATTCAAGCTCACCACACTCTAGTGCTTTTTTGACATTCTCAAGCCTAGCATTTCGAAGCATATCATGACGCTTGCAAGAAACCCCAACAATGTTCAACAGGATAGAAACTTGATCAAAAAATGTCTTGCAATCAGTATTTCCCTTGGCAACAGCTACAAGAACTAGCTGCAGTTGATGTGCAAAGCAATGTATATAATAAGCAGAAGGTGATTCTTGCATGATTAAAGTTTTGAGCCCTTTAATATCTCCTTTCATATTGCTTGCCCCATCATAACCTTGACCTCTAATCTGTTGCATACTCAATCCATTACTAACAAGTAAACCTTCAATTGCTTCCTTAAGTGACAAAGAGGTAGTATCAGCTACATGAACAACTCCAATAAAGTGCTCACATGGCCTTCCAAGTTTATCAACATAACGCAAGCAAAGAGCTAGTTGTTCTTTATGTGATATATCACTAGACTCATCAGCTAAAATTGCATAGGGCTCATCACCAAGTTCCTCAATTATTTTCTTTCTAGTTTCTATGGCACAACACTGAATAATTTGCTTTTGTATTTTTGGGCTTGTCAAAGTGCAATTACCTGGTGCATTGTTCAAGACATACTTGTTCACTTCTTCACTATTTCCTGCAAGAAACTTCAAAAGTTCTATGAAGTTGCCTCTGTTACTAGACTCTTCACTTTCATCATGTCCTCGGAATGCCAATCCTTGATGCAAAAGGAATTTGATACATCTAAGTGAATATGTCAATCTTTTCTTGTACAAACAAATATCCTCCTCACTCCACTTATTAATGTTATAATCAATTGCTACCTTAGGATTTATAAAACCAATGTACCTCTCTTCAGCTGCTTTATGTGCCTTAGAACCACCATGTTTAAGAAGTGACTCATTTCCTTTACTCCATTTATTCCATCCATCAACAACAAAAGCATTGGAACCACTCCCCTTCTTGAACAAGTAGCATATGAAGCAAAATCCACAATCCTTCTTGACACTATATTCAAGCCATTCATAATTATACAACCATTGTATACTAAATCGACGAGGTACGCCTGACATGACTCGGTATGGAAAATCATGTATATAAGGTTTGCAAGGACCTCTAGTAATATATGCTCTACGGATTGCATCTTGATCATTAACAGGATAATCTGCAATAGGCATCCTTTCACCTGGATCATATGGAAGGCGATTGATGTCATACACCGGTAGCTCTGATGCAGGTGGTGGCGGTGATGCTAGCGGCGGCGTGGGCAAAGGATCTGCAATTTCTTGAACTTGTACTCTATCTTCTTGATTGTGCACTTCCTCTTCCACAATATTTTCTTCCGGAGATGGATCGGGGTTCAAAGCAACAGCAACCGCCTTCTTTGCAGGCGGTTGAAAAAAGGATCTAATGTCTCCGTTCCTCTTCTTCATTATTCAACTATTCAAGAGATCTGAAAAGTAAAAAAATAAACAAAAAAACACTAATTAGTTAAACAAGAACCGAAAGAAGTACCAACTATTAAAGTCTTAAAGAAATACCAACGCTCTTGTTAGCTAAACTACTTAGCTTTGATTCCAAGATTAACAGGAAATATATCCCATCCACATTGAACATTGACAATTTGAGATTGATTACACACCTTATTAACTGGCCCTAATATATTAAATAAACTAGCAACGTCCATGGGATTCTAATTCTCTAGAAAAGAATTACAAATTTTATTTCACTCAGATATTAACCGATTATCACTAAATAAATAAACTAGCAGCAGCACAAGAGAGAAGCAAACGATTAGTAATACTTAGATGAACATACCAGCAGTCCTGCATACCATACCAGAATCCAGAATCCACTCGTGCGTTGGTCCGATGGCGTGGCGGCGTCTTCGAGCGGCGAGATTGGCGTTTGGCGATGGCGGCGATCCAGCTCCCGCGAGGCCGCGACTCTTCCTCTTCGTGTGCAGCCTGCAGTGACGAGTCTTGGGCCGGTGCTGTGCGGGAGTGGGCTGGGCCTTGGAGCTGTGCGCGGCGTGCGGGAGAGTCCTGGCCGACGTGGCTGCCTAGACCATCGAATCGTCGTAACCAATCTGCACTGCTCTGTACTAGATTACAACATATATGTATACATGACATGTGGGCCACAGGGGGGTCGGTGGACCCCCCTGACCCCCCTGTGGGTCCGCCCCTGCCGCCACCACACCACTGTTGCAAAACCGGCGTCTTTTCCGAGCACAACCAACCACTGGAGCGCCCCCATTGCGAAACACCCGGCCGGCCACATCTATATATTGCCCCCTCCTCGCCACCGCCCAAAACCTCACAAGCAAGTCTTGCCCTTCGATTCTCCTCCATCCATCCACCACCACCAGGCGCCTCGTGTTGTGCTGCGTTGTTTTGGCTTGGCTGCCTGCCGCTGCTTCTTGTTTCCCTGCCCTGTGTCCCTCCAGCCCTCGCTCTCGGTTTCGCGATGACCAAGCACGCCGCCTTCGCCGCCGAGGACGCCGTGGCCGCGCCGGCGCCGGCGCAGCAACCGGGGCGGCGCTTCACTTCGTATCCGCCATTGAGGGCGCGCGGCGGCGGCGGCTGCAGGACGGCCGCCGCGCAGGCCATAGACACCGGCGTCGTGGCCGCCGCCGTCGCCAGGGCCACGACGGGAGCCTGGCTCGACGCCGCGGCGCGCCGCGGCGACCACGACGAGTGGATGGTAAGTGTCACGCGCGCGGCGCATTACGCCACCTCCTTGTCCTTCTTCCATGTGCTCTGACCGGGCGTCGCTGATGTGATGTCTGCAGGAGAAGCACCCGTCGGCATTGGCGGAGTTCGAGGCGGTGGTGGCCGCGGCGATGGGGAAGCAGGTCGTCATGTTCCTCGACTACGACGGCACCCTGTCGCCCATCGTCAAGGACCCCGACACCGCCGTCATGACCGAGGAGGTGAGAGCGAGCACCAGAGACAAGTCTTACCATTTTTTTTTTTTGCCTCTACTGCTCCTGCGTGCCGAGGCGGAGCAGAGCTCGGCATGCTCTGCTCCGTCGCCGCCTTCGCCGCCGTGCCTAACTGCGTCAAGTCTCTCCGTGCCACCATCTGCAGATGCGCGACGCGGTGCGAGGCGTGGCGGAGCATTTCCCGACGGCGATCGTGAGCGGCAGGTGCAGAGACAAGGTGCATTCCGATCCCAAGCAAGCATCATCACGTTCTCGTTCCTTTCTTGGCTTCTTGCTCTGGGGTTCCATTTCAGTTCCACCTCGTGCTGTAAATAAAAAATGGCCATCGATCTTTTTATTTCTGTGTGAGTTTACGATGCACATGCTACCGTGAACCTGGCCTAAAGTGCGGACAAAATCAAACAGTTGGTGCAAATAGCCGCACTAGTGCTTTCACTTCATGGAGCCTTTCGTTCATGTAGTACCCGCGTTGCTTTCGATGGTGCTCACGGATCCGTTGCCTTTCGTGGTGTGCGATGTCTAGGTGTTCAACTTCGTGAAGCTGGCGGAGCTGTACTACGCGGGGAGCCACGGCATGGACATCAAGGGGCCCACGGCGCAGTCCAAGCACGCCAAGGCAAAGGTTTGCTACCACACTACTCCACTTCTAGCTCCCCGTCACCGCCATGTCACGCGAAAGCGACTGATTTGGTCAGCAGTACTAGTATAGAACTCAAAAGTCTCTGCTGACTTGGAAATAAACGCAGGCCGAAGCTGTTCTGTGCCAGCCGGCGAGCGAGTTCCTGCCCGTCATCGACGAGGTAATTTGACCTTCAATTTCTTGGAAACTCCGGTGGAGTACGTTCCTAGTTCGTAGCATGACGCATGCCTGCCATCTCTGAACACGGTTTCCTTGTGCAGGTGTGCCGCGCGCTGACGGCGAAGACGGCGGCGATCCCCGGCGCCACGGTGGAGAACAACAAGTTCTGCCTCTCCGTCCACTTCCGCTGCGTCCCGGAGGAGGTGAGGATAATCACGGTCACCAATCACCATGCACGCGAGATCTAATCTCCATGAATGAATTCTTTTCTGATCGACGATCTTCTTCCTCCCTGAATGAAACCTGACAGAAATGGCGTGCTTTAGAGGACCAGGTTCGGTCGGTGCTCAAGGAGTACCCGGACCTCCGGCTCACCAAGGGCAGGAAGGTCTTGGAGATCCGCCCCTCCATCAAGTGGGACAAGGGGAACGCGCTCCAGTTCTTGCTCGAGGCTCTCGGTAAGTACAAGCCCACATATCTGTAACCTGTTTCATCTTCTTCTTTTCCCCCATCTCTGTCTCTCTCTCTGAATCCAACGAGTTGCTTGGTTTCTTCAAGGCTTTGCAGACAGTAACAATGTTTTCCCCATCTATATCGGAGACGATCGCACTGATGAGGATGCGTTCAAGGTATGCTCTGATCTGTACCAAAAAAAGCTTGCTTTTTATGTAGGCAACATATCCTATGGAAACCAACCTTTGTTTGTGTATCAACAGAGCCTTTTTTATGTAATAAAAAGAAGAAAATATTTTTCTACTGTACGTATCAACATAATTGATCTGACCCATGTCGTCGTCAAATTAAACAGGTGCTGCGCAACATGGGACAAGGGATCGGAATCCTTGTGTCCAAGATCCCAAAGGAGACCAGTGCATCCTACTCCCTGCAAGAACCTTCCGAGGTAGTAGACTAGTAGTACGCACATGTCTCTCTCTACTGTTGCCTCAGCTACAGTGCGATGCACTACACTAGGTGCCCATTGTAGTTCAGGGGATCAGTACCTTTTCTGCTCTGAAAGTGAAAGAGAGCTCATGGTTGTTACTGCTGTAGCCATTAGGGAGTTAGGCACAGGCCAGACCGACGTGCGTGCTCATTTGCTCAAAGTCCCTCTAGTTTCTACTGGCTGTTGCTTTCGAAGAAAGAGATCTTTTCTTTTGCGCTTGTCCTTTTTGGTGACAAGCAACTGAGCTGTCACCGACGTGGACTGACCCCTCCTACTGTTGTGTGCCCACTGCAGGTGAAGGAGTTCCTGCACAAGCTGGTCAAGTCCAAGCAGCGGAACTAACCATGGTTCACTTAGCATGCGAAAAGTTAGAACTAATGGAGATCCAAGAGCATATTGTCCCAACCACGGACGAGAAGCAATGGCAATCTCAGGCTCCCAGTTACCGATTCGATTGTCCATGGACGCGGTGACACGGATTAACTGATGACCAGAAGTTAACTGGATTCAGAAAACACCCGGATTTTTAGCTATCCCAATCGCAGTGGGAAAGATTAAATTTGTTTTTAGAGGAGAAGAGATAAACCCTAGACTGAGGAAGAAGGGGGGCCTACCTCCCTAGACGGCTAGACCGATGTCGCCAGCGCCATGGCAAGAGCAGCTCCGCCGCCGACGCCGGAACGCAGGAAGACGCCGGCAGCGACGGGAGATCGGCAAGTGGGCTGCGTGGGCTTCGTTGCCTTCTAGCCTTTTTAGGTGTTGCCCGTCGCATTTTGGACCCATGGGCTAGCTCTGTTCTTTAAGGGGCCGTTAGCCCTCTGGCACTTTTATAGTCCATGCATTAAACTTCTGATGTTCGTTTTTTTTTTCGTTTGTTATTATCTGCTGTAACTGGGAAACAATTACCCCAGCTAACTGCTAAGGGGTAATGTTCTAAAAAAAACTGCTAAGGGGAAAACTAAATTACCAACTGTCCCGATCTTACAGTGAATGTTACTCCTTAGGACATCGATTAGCTGCTGCTGTTCGTCACTGGGCCTTTGTTTTGTCAGAGCAGAAAGCAACAGCAACGTGTGGGCAAAGCCGGGCCATGGGCTCATGATCAAGCAGGCTAGGCTTGTTCATGGATGGGACCTGCGTGACATCAGGGAGCAGGGGAACACGAACAGCGCCATGCATGCCGGCCGGGAGCGCCAGCCACAGTCGGACGACGCCGTGTCCACGAACGAGCAGGCATGCGAGCTACAGCCTACAGCTTGCGTGCTTGCTTGGAAAATCGCTGGCGCCATTGCTGTTTCGCAGTCGATCAGTCAGTCGATCATGGTGACTCATGCTTGTTGATTTGTCATCGTGGTTACTTGAATGATCTCGTTCAAGCTATTTTTTTAAAAAAAAATACTTAAATAAAAAAAAGACAATAACGTGCTGCCTATACATGAACATGAGACCGTTGCATTTTTTTTTTAAAGGTAGGGGGCCGTGTAGCATATGAAAAGTTTATAATATCAATTTCCCTGTTCTTTTCTCCCAGGAGAAAAGGTGCTAGCTTTTTTTTAGAAACGGAAAAAGGGGGCTAGGTAGCCAGGTTCCAGTTTATTTTACTGATGTAGTATTATATTTGTACTAGTTTTCTACCATGCATTTTCAGGTTCCAATAATCCATAGGCAGAGCCCCAGCCTAAAGCGGCACATGCTGCCTACAAGGTAACAAATTCAGAGATCGCCCAACCATACAGAGTGGAAGTTCGTGCCCGAACCCTAGAATATAAACCGGCAGTCAAACAAAACGGGATCAAATCTCACTCTTCAGATACGCTCCCCGTATCTTTAACCTTAACAAGTAGCTCGCGCCAATCACGCGCAATCGCATATGAAGAGCATATTGACACCATCAGCATCAGGTCACCAGCTAGCCATGATCGAATTCGATCGATCTCGCGTGAGGCCTACGCGCGCGGTCTCGATCAGGGTTTGTATGTATTTCATCAGTGCTAGGACCACAGTATCACTGAATAATGGTAGTGAGCTCTAGCTAGTACGCAGGAGCCAAAAGAGGTCACACCAGCTTTGCGCGATCGATGGATCGATCATGTGGCCAAGCCGGCCGGCCTAATGCTCTTTTGGCGATGCTTTACTACCACGGTTAAGCAAGGCACTCGATCGGCACTTGCCGGATATGATCGTGGACGGCCATGAATGGATGGCACGCATGTGATCTCTCTCCTTGTAGCCTCCAAGTGTGACAGGCCTGAATATTAGGGTTCAGTGGTCGCATGATCAACACATCATCATATCATACCAATATGTGCATTTTTATAAACGAGAGGGAGACACAAATAATCCATTCCCAAATCACTAGTGGGCGTGTCGTTGTGTACATGTGTGCGCCCCTAGATCACCAACACCATCAGACCAATGATTTGTTACATTGAGAAATTGTATATTAAAAAAAATCCTGCAAAAGCTTCAGTGCTTTCCCCTGCCGATTTGAGGTTAAGTGGTTGGCCCGGAAGCCATCTTTTTTGTGCCCCCAATTATTCCAACGACGACGGCCGGCGTGTACATGTGTGTGCCGGTGCCGGTTTCTTTTGGGCATGCACTGCATGGGCTTGCACTTGCATGCACACTGACTGATAGTGCACCCGTTCTTTCCACGCATGCAGGTGAAAAGAGCAGCTAAAGTCTCCCTCTCAGCATTAGCAGGGTCCCCGCCACGTAATTGGACGACGGCTTATGCAGTAATTTAACTGCATGATCATATGGACCATCAGAATCTTACTAGTAGGGCTGCTAAGCATATGAAATTTGCGAAAACGTGTACGGATCTGTGGGTAAATGTGGCCGTCAGGACTGGCTTTTCAAAGCTTAGACCGGTTTCTAAGTGGCTGCCGGGATACCACCATGCATTTGGTTTGTGGTCCTCCAGTACTACTATATATGCCGGGCGCCTAGTGACCGATCTACTTATTTGCTTTACAGGTATATATACATATATATAATTATATATCTATACATAAGTATGTATATATAGTAGTGTTAGGCTGTTAGCTGGTGTGACTTGTCTGGTTGTGTGCAGTGTGCGTTGAGCTTCAGGGCTAAGGCATCTACTGCTGCTAGGCAATGCTATTTGCTACACGCAGCATTTCTAGTTCGGGCTAGGCTGCCTTAAAAGTGCCTTGCGCGATGTTGCGCCGCTGCTCCTGGTCCAGAGGCATGGGTGGCGGACTGGCGGTGGTTCTCCCATCCCCACTGCACACATCAGCAGCGATCACGCACTGACACACGCATGTGTTTGATGAGGAAAATAAAATTCAAACTTTATAAGAAACTCCAAAAACACATTCAGAAATTCAACTTTCACAGTACAACACTTCCCTTTAAAATAAATCCAGAAAATTGAAGTATCTAGAACGTGTATTGCTGTAGATAATACCATGTAGTCCGTTTGTACCTGCGGCCATGCATACATTCGAGCGTGTTTAGTTGGTGAGGGGAGAAAAAACTTTTTTTGAAAAACGTGTTTTCTAGATCAATAAATAGTAAAGTAAAAAAAAACCTTTTAATCTAAACATAGCATTGATTTGCAGCTGCAAGTTGAGAGGCCGGCTCTGCCGGCATGCGAGACTGTGCCGAATGGAAGCGCTACTGCATGGCCCTGTTGTGGTCACCTCACCGGCCTCTCTCTCTCACACACCTGCAGTGCAAGCTCCAGAGCCCCGGCTGACACGCCGAATCGCTGCTGCATCAGCAGAAGCACGACCCGATCGATCGATCGAGAGAGCCCGTCGCGGCAGCGCCTGGTCAGGAGCGGCATGTGGCGTCTCTCCCGCATGGCGCATGCCCACGCCTGCATGGCTGCATGCGCCTGGCCTGGGCCTGCCTGCCTGCGCTACGAAAAGCCGAGCTGATCGGTCTGTGCCCGGCGAGAAGAGCTCGCCCGGCGCAGCGGCAGCACCGGCACATTGCCTCTCGAGCTCTGTTCGTTCGTTGGCTCGATCTGTTGCAGTTGCCGTGCCCACTCCGATCCCCCGTTGCATTCAATCATGCGTACTACGTCGTCTCTCCCTCGGCCTGCGCTGCGCATGAGCCATGGCCGGTCGTGCAGCAGGGCCGGCCATGTGGATCCTTGCCGTTTTCACCGACCGTACGCTATGACAACCCCGCGGCGCGCTGCGAGAGTGGCACGGCTAGCCAACAAGTACAGTACCTCCCCCAATGCAACCGCATGCATGCTCCCAGAGATCTCACCGTCTCAGATCCTTTAATTTTGGCTCCACGCCATTGATGATCCCGTCAACTATTAGCTCGTTTGGGAAGCAATCAACACTTGCTTCCTTCCAAGCGGTGGTACTACCTACTCGATCGATCCATCTATACACGATCGCCGGCCGGGGCTACCCAGATCCTACTGCGGTACTAGCAGAGCAGCCGTCTCTCTCTCTCTCTCTGGTAGTTGCTGTCTGCGAGCGAGTATCTGGTATGATTCAATGTGCTTGGGAGAGCCGGCCGGCCGGCCATTGGAAACTTCATTGAATCTGCCGCGTGCAACATCTGAAGATTCAGGCTCGCGTCGTGCCAGGCGACCGACCAGCCGGCCTGCCTGATTCCGCATCTGTAGCAGTCTTGCATGTTGCATTTACAACAAACTAGCTGCTGCCCGGTCCGGTCCAGCCGTCCAGCTACACCTGCATGTTGCACTGTGGAGCATCGTGTTCTTTCGGTTCCTTCCACGCCGGCCGGCCGGCCGGCCTGTTCCGGCCTCCACCAACCAAAGTAATTGCGATCGATCGATCAGTGTACATCCTGCGTGCCCACAGGTACGTACGTACGTACACTACAGAGATTGCAACGAGGGGGTAACGCAGCGAGCACATCGAGCATGACAATGTAATGTAGAGGAAAAGGAATTAGTTTTTTTTTTTGTTCCTCTCCCTGCGCACACCAAAGGCTAATTACAAGACCAGCTTGCCGGGGGGATATAGCAATAGGGACCTCCCAAGCCAAGACAAAAGGCCCCTAGCAGCTAGGTTTTTTTTTCTCCACCGCACGGCGAGATTATATCGGCCATGCCTGCAAGTTCTAGGTACACTACTACGGTAAATAGAGCGGCAAAAAAGGAAACAACAAAAGATATATAGGCTCTCTTGTTGCTCTCCATCATCCACCACCCCCATCCATACATGCCGCGAGCTAGCGACATGCACGCACTAGGTCATCATCTTCTCCGCTGCCCCGTCACCCTTGTTGGCCTTTGCCATCTTGCAAAGGAACTCCTTGACCTACACATCACAAATCTGTTATTTACCAACAAATGTCATGCAGAAACCATATCTAAAAGAAATAATGACAAGAAAAAAGTTGGTGCATTATCATTCACTGTGTTCTTCTCCCTTTCTTTTTTCTGGTTTCCAAAAGCGAGGGCTCAGCTTTTGGAAGGGCAATGCAAGTTGAATGGAATGGAATTGAAGAACTCCTAGCACTAGTTGACAGTCACTGTCACAAGAGCCTTCATGCGGTTTCTCTAGGATTTGTGCGCCGCTCGATCGCTTTCGGATCGGGGGCGAAAGCGAGTAGCTAGAGATTCTCACCTCGGCAGGGTCACGCAGCGAGTAGGATGCCGCCGTCTCCTTGGGGAACTTGGTCACCAGGATTCCAATGCCCTGCCCTATGCTGCGCAGCACCTATAAATGCATGTCCACAAGAGAGATCAAAGCGTCACTACACCACATATAGTGCTCACATCGCACTAGAAATAGAACTATATAGGCAGAAGCTTCTTCCAATGCAATTTCTTTGTAACTACACAAAGCTTGCTACCTTCTACTTATTACATTACCATTATTAACAGCAAAATTTCCAATGCAATTTCTTTGTAACTACACAAAGCTTGCTACCTTTTACTTATTAAATTACCATTATTAACAGCAAAATGAGTGTGATCAAGCAACATTAGTCATGTTTGTAGCCATACTAGTTACATGTATAAATGGAAGATGAAAGTTTTATACCTTGAAGGCATCCTCGTCGGTGCGGTCATCTCCAATGTAAATGGGGAAGACGTCGCTACGCCCAGCATAGCCTTCAAATCAAAGCATCATACAAAGGTTAATTATGTGAAATATTTAGCACTTGGTGTGAATAGACTTTGCCGCACGGTCGAGAGATGGAGTCATCGTGTCGACATGCATGGAGAGTTTGTTTTGCAGGACGACTAGGCTACTCACCGAGAGACTGGAGAAGGAACTCGAGGGCCTTGCCCTTGTCCCACTTGATGGAGGGGCGAATCTCCAGGACCTGCATGCATGACACCCAGTGCAAAAGCGCATTACCATCATTGCCCTTGTGCATGCACGTCGTACCGTACGTGACAAGGAGAGCTACCAGCAAGAGGACAAGGTCGGTCGCCACCGACCACAGCTATACTGGCTAACTTCTCTATAGCCCACCTACTAGCAATAGGGGACCTAATTTTACCAAACTTTTTTTTTATGTAAAAGTAAATAAATAAAAGGCATGCCCGTGGGAAGATACGAGATACTTTTTCTTGATACCACTAGTGCATAACCAACTCCGAATTGGTGCTTCAAATTATTTTAGGACGTTTGCTTAAAGTAATCAGACACGAGACTCCTTTTGTACAGGATGTCTTGAGTTCTTGACTGAAAGCTACTCTCTTTTTTTTTAGAAGTGCATGGCACGTATACATTTTGTGAAGAAATATATTCGATTAAAAGGCATGCGGTTGCGAGGGGAAAAAAACTCGACAATATTCCGAGATCCGTATAGAATCTGATGATCGATCGATATGATACGATGCTCACCTTTCTGCCATGGGTGAGCTTGAGGTCGGGATACTCCTTGAGCACCGACCTGACTTCCTCTTCCACATCATTCCATTCCTGCCGGGACCAATGAATGCAACACAAATAAAAGCAGTCAATCAGCCCGTAATAATCACAATTTACAGCCGCAATTAGTAGTGCGGTTAATGAATAGAGCCACGGAATTAACGTGACAAGATCCTGGTGTGAGCTGGATGAGTAGAAACGGTCGGTCGGCCGGGCTCACCTCCTCCTGGACGCAGCGGAAGTGGACGGAGAGGCAGTACTTGTTGTTCTCCACCATGGCGCCAGGGATGGACTCCATCTTGGCCGTCAGCGTGTGGTACACCTGCAGATGGACGGTGGACACGGCAACACACACGGGAATAGCATCAGGTTATTTGGCTGGTAGTGATCGATCGATCCATCCATCGCCCGGTGATGGTGACAAAAGGTCGGTCGGCCTGGGCGAGCAACAAGCGCCATGCGTGTGCATGGAGGAAGACGACGACGGAGCGGTCGCTGGCTTACGTTACGTACCTCTTCAATGATGGGCAGGAACTCACTCCCGGCTTGGTATTGAACAACTGCTTCTTCGGCCTGCAAGGAGGCGTGGGGCCAACGGTCAGGGACATGCTTGCGTGGACACTAGTCGTCAGTGTGTTGTTCGTGAGAGAGAGAGAGAGAGAGATGGGGACTGTGGACAACTAACATTTGCCTTGACATGCTTGGACTGCTGCTTGGCGGGGCCCTCAATGTCCATGCCATGGCTCCCGGCGTAGTACAGCTCAGTCAGCTTCACGAAGTTGAACACCTGCAAATTGCGCAAAGGCCATGGCCATCAATACACACATGCATGACACATCGATCTCTTCTTCCTATGCTAGCAAACAAAAACAAGAGGCGTGCAGGCTTCCTACGAGCAGGGAAACAAAAACAAAAAAGAACAAGGGCGGCGAGCGAGAAAGGTGAAAAACGCAGGCAGGAAGAGTTGAAACGGCCGACGGCCCATGCTGCAATGGTGCCGTCCCGGGCTCCATCTCTCCTCGTTCTCTGCATGCTCGGCCTTGAGATGGAAACGCCTGCCTGCCTGCTGCTGTTTCCATGCACTCTGGAAGGAAAGGCCCCGGCCCCAGCAGTGCGTCCAGGTTCACGGGCGCATTTGGACGGACGCGGCCGCGACGCGTGAGATGAAAATCTCGCGGGGGTATCGGTAGAAAAGGAAACCTGGGAGATTCTTTTTACAGTGCGTGTGTAGGGGTACAAGTACAACATGGCAAGGCCGAAAGCCTCAAGGACACCCCACAAGAGAACAAAACTTCTTTTGCTCTCTCTCTCTTTTTTTTTTTACAGCGCGTAAGAAAAAAAAAAGTGAAGCAGAGCAAGTTGCATTGCTAATAATCCCTTCGGGAAAAAAAAAAGAAGTGAAGGAGGAATGTACCTTGTCCCTGCATCTGCCGCTCACAATGGCGGTGGGGAAGTGCTCGGCGAGGCGACGGACGGCATCTCTCATCTGAGGTGAAAAAAAAATTACGGCGAGGTCGGTTAGATTAATAAAAGCAGGGTTAAAAACAGGGAGGGATCCTCTGTTTTGGTAGGAAGAGAATCTTAGTAATAAAAAAGGGAATCTTTTTGCATCGAGAAGGAAACCGGGGGGAATGAAGAGGAGAATTTGCTGACGGTGCGTACCTCCTCCGACATGACGGCGCGGTCGGGGTCCTCGACGATCGGCGACAGGGTGCCGTCGTAGTCCAGGAACATCACGATCTGCTTCCCCTTCGCCGCTCCGAGCGCCACCTCGAACCACTTCAATGCTGACGGGTGCTTCTCCTGCACGCACATGGAAACCAGGCCGGAAGAGGAAAAATATTGAGTCCCAAATCGATCGACCTCGCCGGAGAAGACAAGAACAAGAAGAAGAAGATGGAGGGGGCTTGTTACCATCCAGTCGCCGTGCTCGGCGTCGGCGGCGCGGCGCGGCGAGGAGTCCTTCATGGACTCGAACCAGGAGCCGGCCATGGGGGCGGCGATGTCCACGTGGACGGCGGCGAGCTTCTTGAAGTCGCGGGCGGCGGCCTTAGTCGGCGGCGGGAACGGCGAGAAATGCAGGCCAGTCGGCGGCGGTGCCACGACGGCGGCGACCGCCTCGTCGGAGGAGAAGCCGTCGTGCTTCGTCATGGCTAGCTCGTGAGGCGGTCGGGAACGAACGGAGGCTTGGCAGCCGCGCGGGACAGCGGCTACTGTGCCGGAACGGGCGGCGTTTTGCTACCGAGGAAGAGGAGCTCTCTGTGATTGCGACGGCTGTTTGCAAGAAGAGAACGATGGATTGGTGGTGGTGATGGTCTCCGGGGGACGGCACGGCCAGGGGGTTATATATATAGGAAGGGAGGGGTGGCCCACCTGCAGGGTTTTTTTCTTGTGGTAACATTTGTTGCTTGGGCTGCTGGTAGTTGGGAAAATGCATCACAGATGGGAGATAGATTGTATTAATCCCTTTGATTTTTGGTTTTTAGTAGATTCTGATGCATGGATGGCTATACAAGTGTCGGAAATCGCCGCTTAACAATGGGCGGTGTCCCCTACGTATTCATCCCTGCATACCGATATGTTTACACGCAAGGTATGTCAAGCGTGCTAGAGTCACTTTGTCGGCCAGGCGGTGGCGTACATTCTCTATGATTTACAAGTGCCGTGACAAGTGTCACGATGTGTCACGGTTTCTTGCAAGTAAGCTTCTCAATGGATTCACACTAGCTAAGAAAACTTGTCGTTTATGGACATATATAGATACAAAATTTAGCGGTCGAGATTTAACTAAAAGGCTAAAGTATTATCAGAGATATCATATTAGGTCACACAATTAATTGTTATTATATAAATGATACCCTTTATTTGAAGATAGCGTTGCTAGAGTGCATGATTTCCGGCGCACCCTGTTTTGTAATACCACAGACATTGAACAAGTAGCACATATGATGTTTTATGATAATTACATGAGAACATAACAAGTTATATATGCACGCTCATTGGTTATTCTATAGCGGCAATACCTTGTTTCTTCTCTTACTAAATTTCCAAGAGCAACCAAGTTTTGTTGAAGGAAGGTGACATGAAACCGCGTATAAGATGCCAAAAGCCTTCATGTAGCATACTTCAGCAATTGATATTGCAAGACAAAAATATAAATGATAAAATCTGTGAGATAACATCATCAATTTATTTTAGGTGTCTAGGTTCATACTACGTCACGCACCCTAAGGCTACCATGGAGCTTGTGTTTTGCGTGCAAGCCAGTTTTGCTAATAGGGACTTAAAATGTAACGATGCCATAAGACCAGACTCAGTGAAGGTTTCATAGACATAGTTACCTACTCCCTCAGTCCCCAAAAGAATGCACTTCTAGCCATTATCTAGATTCATAGCATCTCTAATGAATCTGGACAACCTCCTGTCCAGGTTCACTACTAAAGATGCTATGAATCTAGACACCCATGAACAATGCTATAATTGCATTATTTCCGGATGGAGAGAGTAGACTACAAACTAGATAGCTGGTGTTACAGTGAATTTAATGCCCATAAAACTCTTCATTGATACTGGCCTAAGAAGACTTCAAATGTAACGATGCCACAAAAATTAGCGCCACTCCTGATCCTAAATCATGGCTGCACTTATTTTCATCAAGTCTACTCCCTCCGTTTCAAAATGTATGTTGTTTTAGCATTTCTAGATACATAAATATAGTTATGCATCTAGACATATTTTTACATCTAGGTGCATAATAATGTATATGAATCTAGAAAAATAAACAATGATCTATATTTTGGAATACATGGAGTAAATACTAACTAGTAACGCTAGTACGTTTTTCATGCCCCCAGTAAGAAACAATAGTATGAGCATATATTATAATAGGATATGTCTATGCACATGGACAGATATTAGTCCAGGTGCATACATGGAATCCCCGGCCCTACATTTAGAACAGTTGTAGAATTTGAAGAAAAACGATGGCAAGCATCAGTGGAATTTGCATCTAGAGTATTTCCCTACTGAGAAAGGTACATTTGCTTTACATTGTGGTGCAGCAGTATCAGTAACAATATTTGTTTCGTCGCTAGAAAAATGATTAGATCTCTTACTGAGATCATTTGCGTTATTAGCTCATTTCTCATCTATTGGGCAGGATTACAGCAGCATTGGAACAAATAGGACCTGGATGAAGGAGCAGAACTCGTGAAGAAGACGGCTCTACAGATGCACCCTCAGCAGGCACGCAGCCTCGGGCCGGGCGATGCAGGGATGGTCGTCGTTCTCAACTGATGTCCCATGATGCCCGTGCAAGAGAAGGACGGCGAACAATGCTGGAAACGGCTCCTGGCGTATGCTCTGTGTGTCTTGTGTTTTTAGGTGGCTCACATCTCCTAGATACAGCGATCTTTGTCGTTCTGCTTTAGTTTCGGCCGGGAAGGTTGCTGGCTGTCCTGTAAGCCCCAAGTGCTAACCTGCTGGCGTCTTTTGGCGTCCCTGAGCGTTGCGTCCTGTTAGCGAGTTCAGTACAAGGCTGTGGCGTTACATACTCTGAACCTCTAAACTGGATGTAATTTCGTTACCATAGTAATGGATACGAGCCCTTGATGAAAAAAAAAAACTTAGCTACTTGGTTTATTTGTCACGGATAACGAGATATCCACATCTATCGACTAACATTTTCTTTTTCAAATAAAATGTTCAATTACGATTGGCATTCCCTTCCTATAAACCTGCAAGGTCGTCATTTTTGGTGTCTACACGTACAGAAATCGCTAGCTGTCACTTTTTCACGCACTATAATTAAAAGAAACAAAGGGGCACCACGAGTAGTCATATCACTGGTCCTATAGCTCTAACAAACTGTGATCAAGATGGAAACAAAGCTACAAACTAGGTTTCATCAGCAACGCGTGTAAACCAGTCAGCTAGCTCCTGAATGCAATATCACTTTGCATTCTCCAGATGATGACCAAGCGCTGTGCTGAAAGTATGCAGTTTTTTTTCCTTTGCCCTTTTATTATCTGTAACACCCTAATTTTGTTCATCACACTTAAAATCAATTTAGGCAACATAATTCTTTATATTTTTTTATTGTTTTAGGAAATATTAAGTTGCAAATTTAAATCTTGACTCTTAAATATTTAAACATCATTTAAATTAGGATCAATAAAGTTTTTGTTGCATTCATGCTGTTGCATATATTTTTGAGTGTGGGTTTGAATTTTGAAAAGGTTTGCAAAGTTTAAATTTAAAGTTCAAAGCCTTTCTTCTTCCCTCTCTCTTTTTCTAGCCGGCCCAGTTTCCTTTTTCTTTTTCTCGGCCCAATTCCCTCGCGCAGCCGCGGCCCAGTTCTCGGCCCAATTCGCACGCTCAGTGGCCCAGTCGAGCCGCTCTCTATTCTCTCTTCTTCTCGCTGACATGTGGGCCCACCTTGTCAGTTTCTTCTTCCCCAAGCCGACTTCGAGCAGGACTCGACGGCGAGTCCCGACCGCGCCCGTCTCCGCCTTGTTTCCCCTCGCGCAAGGCGAGTTTTCCCGGCCTTTATAAGTCGCCGCCCGAGCTCTCGTTTCCCCAAACCAAAGCCGAGCCTCTGCTGCCCTTAGTTCGCGTCGCCATAGCCGCAACCCTAGGGTTAAGCCGTCGCCGCGATTAGAGCCCCCTAGTGTCTTCTAGCCTCGTCGAGTTTGTCGTCAAGATTCGCGTGGAGGTAACGAAGCCGCCGAGTCTCTTTTCCCTCTCTCTCTCGCTCTCTCGAGGCCTCGTCGTGTCGCCGCCATGGCCGAGCCGCCGCTCGTCGGTGTGGGCTCTCTATGCTTCTCAATCCTCGTTTAGAACCCCCAAAACGGATTCCCCGTTGTCCCAGCTTTCTCCCAAGCCAATCACGGCGAGATTTGGAGTCCGGTAGCGTTGGTTTTGACCAACTCCGGCGAGTTTCCAGTGATGCGCCGCCGCGCGCCGTAGCTCAGGTTGCCGGAGTCGTCCCCTTCGTTTTCAGCCGTTGGATCGAGATCTAACGGTCGAGAATCAATCTGACTCGAGTCAAACCGAGCCGCGTCGGTTAGCCGAGGTCTTTTTGCAGAAAAGCCCCTCTAGTTTTTAGAATCAACCCGCGGTCCAAGCCAGTTCAAAAATAATTAGAACTAGGTCCTGTTTCTTTCGGTTTAGCCCCTGATCTTTCTAAATATCTAACCCGCCGTCCTACCACGTCGTTTTTCATAAAAGTCCTTCTGTTTTTATATAAAATTATGTTTTAGGTCCCTGGTTTCTTCTGTTTAAGCCCCTAGAGAGTTAGATTTAGTTCAAAGAAGCCCCTAAACCTTGTTTTAGCCATATCTTGACCATTTTAAATCCGTTTTGAGTGATCTTTGTGCTCACGCGATCGTCTTTTCATCAAGAATAGTTCTAGATACGTCTTTGCATCTTTAAAAGTTGTTTGGTGTATTGTTTTGCTTTTATTGATTGAATGCTTGTGCGAATCGTGTAGAGAACGGTCGGTTCGAGGGAGATCAAGATCAAGTCTGCGAGGAGGAGCCACCGCAGTACTTTGAGGAAGGCAAGTGGATTTCCCCCTCTGCATACTCTTTTGAACCCATACATATTGCATGACAACAAAGTTTATATTTATGTTCGCGATGCATTAATTTGATGGGTCCTATGTAAGGATGACTAGTCTTTTACACCTAAGCCTTGATACACCGGGTTTACTTTTATGTTGGGTAGCTATGCTAGATGCTTAACCTTGGTTCATGATGGGTTCTATCCAACATTGATGAATATCCTTATTATTATATCTTGTCATGTTAATACAAGATCACCATGTTAATCGGAACATGGAGAACCACCCGGGATTTACCGTACAACCACAATACCATATGGCTCTGGTCTTAGCTGAATAATTAGATGAACTACATGTTGTGTTTGTGCTGCCTGTTGGGTTGTTATTTGTTTGAGGATGTGTTGGTGCGGGGATCGGAAGAGGTTATCTTCTGTTGAAACCGTAAGTGCTGGGAACAAACACACATGTAGGAATTCTTTGTAAAGGCTTCGTAGCTTCCCTATGCAGTCACACCTCGAAAGTGTGGTACGTGCCTGGCCCGCACTGCATGGTTGGGTCCAAAGTTCTTCGGAGCTTTTACGCGAATTGTGGTGAAAGTGTACAACCTCTGCAGAGTGTAAAACTGTTATAACAGCCGTGTTCGCGGTCATGAACGGCCTGGACCCTCACGTGATTAATCTATCGAAACATGAAATCAAATCATTGCATGCATATGTTATTGGTTATGTTTATAATTTACTTTATGCTTACTTATTGATAATATGGGGTGGTATATACTTATATCTTAGTAAATAGTTGCTTGTTAATAAAACTTGACCAACTAAAATGCTAACCGCTGCAAACCAAGCCTTTCCTTGATATCTTGCATATTTCCCCCACTTGTTGAGTACCAACCATAAGTGTACTCATCCTTGCTTATATTGGATCAGAAGGTAATAATGGAGCGGAGTACCTCAGCGATCTTGATGAGTTCTAGGCGTGTGTTCCACCAGTCAGATGCCTGTGGAGTACTTTTGGAGTTATCGTCTTTAGTTATCGTGTGAACCAGTTTAATTTGGCATTTGTGCCATATTCGTGAGTGTAATAAATACTTTATTTATTAAATATTCGTTTGAGTACTGTTTCTGCTATTCACTCACGGTCTATCATATGTGTGGAATTGATCCTGGCACACATATGAGATGTACTCGGTTTTCTTTCTAAAACCGGGTATGACATTATCCCTTTTCATCTTTCCGGTCTTTTTTTTTCCCTTTGCCATTGGTGTTAAAAAAAAGAAAGAAAAATAACTGAGGGGAAATCCCATGCCTTTTTCCCTGAAAGCAACATATATTACCTAATGATTTTATAGTTTGCATGTATTACCTCCGTTACATAATTGGCCTTTTTCATTTTTTGATTATCCATATGTTCTACGTGTATTAGTGCAAATAGATATATGTACAAGTTAAATCTAAAGTACTTGTGATATAGAAGTAGCGGTACTTATTTTACTTTATTCAACTAATTCATTAAATCAATAGCACTGGCCAAAATTTAAGGGAAAAAATAACAGTCCATATATACTTAATTAAGAATGAAGGCGGTATCTGCAAAGAAACTATAGGTAAATGAAATGATTTGATATAGAAACTGAACATGAAAATCAAGGGTTTTGTATACATATAGGCACTCAACAGCTTCCAGCTTGAAGACATAAAAACAGCTTGTGAGAACCATGCATCATACAGTCTATTCATGGCACTGTTCATGGTAGGATCGAAAAATGTAGTATCCATTCTCGATTAACTTGGGCAGGTTGGTGTCAGTTTAATTCTGTCAGCCTGGGTTTTATAAAGTGGGCCACATTCATAGACAACCTGTATATGGCCTTGTTTGGATCCTCCCTAAATAAAGAGTGGCTAGCTAAACTTTAGCTAGAGGTGTTTTCATCCACTAGTAGTTAATTTCATTAGTTGGACTATTATATCCCTTGCCTACCATCTTACTATTATTAATTGGAGGCTCATTTTGAGGCCTCCATGTGAAGCCAACTAGGATCGTAGGTGGACACTCTAAAAAAAATAGAGAAATCCAAAAAAATCTCAAAAAAAGAGAACCCCCGACCATCAGTCCAACAACCCTAATCATAATAGCCATTTGATTCGGGATCTTTTCTAATAAATTACCCACCTTTGCCATTATGAAAATAGACTAAAATATCCCCCTAAACATGTGCCTAAATTACCTACCTCTACCATTATAAAAATAATTTAAAGTAACCCCCTCATTTTGATGTATATTTTCCATTATTAAAATAATATCAAATACTCCCCTGAAAATAATACCTAATAAGCCCCCTATAAATAATACCAATTTTGTCATTATTAAAAGTTAAATAAATACAAAATATGAATCTAAATTATATAACTATAATAAATCCTAAATATACCAATAATTCTAAATTAATGGTTTTATATTTTTTAACATATTATTTTTGTTATTATTATATAAAAATAATATAGATAATATGTGTCACCATGCAGTCATGTTTGATGGTTTGGGAGGGATAAAATAATAATTTTCATGTTTATATAACTCAAATAAAAGGTTCAAATAAGTATGTATCAAACAATATGATGCAAAACGGAAAACAAATGTAAGTGACTAAATCCAATACAAACATATAATGGTAAATGTATATCAGAGTATTATTAAAGTATTTAGCATAGATGAAAGAGAGCCTGTGCGGTAGCACGGGTTGATGGACTAGTTTATTAATTGTAGATGGGTAGTGTGGTGCAATGGAAATTCTCATAAATAGGTAGGGGTATTTTGGACTTTTAGCCCGTTTAGCTAGGTTTAGCTATGTTCAGCCAGCTAAAGGAATGGTGCATTCTTTTGGCCTTCAAGCTAAAACGATTACAAGGGTCAAGGAGTAACTAGCTCTCTGAATCTTACCGGCTCAACACCCATGGATCTCAATGTATATAGTATTCCATCTGTTGCAAATGTAAGGGGTTTTAGTTTTTTTTTTCCATAAGTCAAAGTACTTCTCATACTTTGATAAACTTCATAGGAAAAATAATTATAGTAACATTTACAATACCGAAGACAAGCATTATGAAGACAAAATTCATTACTTGTTCAGCTAAACACTAATTATTTGATCGCAGGAGGGAGAGAGAGAGAGAGAGAGAGAGAGAGGGAGAGAGAGAGAGAGGCGCCACTTCTCACGGAGGTGGTGCACCGTGCACGCATGTAACAAATGAAAGCTCATATCATAGGCAATCAATCATATTCTTTCTTGGCATGCAATGACCATCGATCAATGCGAGTTCGTACGGCCCTGCCGCCCAATCGCCCATGGTTGTGATGCGTGCTGGGAGCTTGGGACAGCACGGAAAAACAAGCGGCAGCCGTGGACGCTTCTCTGCCCTACGTAGTTGCAGTGCAAGATTCTAGGCTAGCTCCCGCGTGCATGCAAATGGAGTAGTAGTTCAACTTGGGAGCGTGCAGGGCACCGTGAAAGGCAATAAAACGTGCGCAGGCTTGCCTGACCGTGCTTTTCCGTAAAGAACTCACGGCCTCTCGCAGAGATCGAGCACAACTGCAAAAAGCCATGCTAGCTGACGATCCGTCCACATCTTTTTACGACGATGGTCAAGGCTTCTCGCGGTCTCGCATGCATGTGACTTCAAGTTACAAGAACAAGTCTAGAACAATGCAACGCAATGCATGCATCATCTAGGTGGTGGTGCGTGGGCCGTCGGCTCTAGCAAAGAAGATAAATAGGAAAATTCGTGAGAGAGAGAGAGAGAGAGACGATATAAGCACGAGGCTCAAAACTTTTCACAGCCAGGCGAAGGAGATTGGTCGATGGACACGTGGACACGGGTATTTGTTGGACCAATGATCGATGGACACATCGTATTGATTGCTGCGAGACGTACGTCTGCGATGATCGACCGGCCATGCATTGGTTATGTACGTGTGCACAGCAGTAGTGTGCTAGTGCTACACCACCATGAGTCCGTGACCCCATGAAAATAGCAACCAATATGGCATCGATCCACTTTCTTGCAGTAGTTGCTGCAGTGACTGCTCCATGCATGCAAACACGTGTCCAATAATGGTAACAGTAGGGGCCTGGTTCTCATGCTTCATAAAAAGAATATTACGTGTCCACAAGGAAAAAGTATTGAAACGGCCTTTTTCTTGCATTGGCTCATTTAACCACGTGGGGATAGACTGTCTGTTGAACAATAGTTGGCTCCAGTCTATACTCGCATGTCTCTATCTGCTGTCGAGCTCGCTGGCTGCCAGCCTACCACAGCTCTACACTCTAATTTCTACAAACCATTACACTGTTGCCGAATGTCTGTTCATCCTATGATGACCATCTAATGGACTGGATACAAACAAAAAAATGCACTAGGACTTGGTAGCAGCGATACCTTTCAAGATTGTACTTGGAAAAGCGATGCCCAGACCCTGCATGCTGCCACAAATCTTTTCAGAAAAAAAATAAAAGGGCATCATGGGAGCAAGTTGCAATGTACTTCGCATCTGTCTGAAGTACGACCACTAGCTAGAGAGCGACGCGCGCACAGCTGTCGTGCACACAACGTGCCGCCCCGGTTCCCTTAGCTTCTACCAGCATATACTAGCTACGTGCATGATCTCTGTCTCTCTCGTCCTCTCCCCATCTAAAAAAAAAGCTGTGTTAGGGATCGAGGGAGGGAGAAAGCCAGACAGCCAGACAAGGCATCAGGCAGTACAGGCAGTGTGTTTGTCCCGGCCTTCACGGCATGACTCGTCGAAGAAATCAAACATGCATGAGCTGAGGTAGCACGGCCTTGCGTCGATCGACATTACTTGAGCATCAGCACCACCACCATGCATGCATGGTCCTTCCCTCAGACAAGAGAGACAAGTGCACATATTCCATGGCCTGAATTTCGATCCAGCTGTGATGGATCGTCCACGTTGAATTGCGTAAAACAACTGAATGCACGTTGAAAATCTAGTGAGAAACACCCTGGCCTGTCGAGAGTATTCTACTTGCCTAATGCAAAGGTGGCCGCGACGAGACCTTGACGAGAATGAACGTACGTACAGAGGCGGCAGGCCGGCCACTTGGATGGTCGACAGAGAGGAGGCCCGGCACCCGTTGTTTAGGGATCCCGAAAATGAGATGGAAATGCCTTTGCAAGGTGCTGGTTGTAGTAGCACACGCAGCTTGACTTGAGAGGCGATGCGCTCGAGACACGAGAGAATATTCCGCTGTCGCTGCGTAGGTCCAAGGGGAAACATTCCGTGCTATCTGGTCATGCATGCATGTGAGTTGTTCTACTATCTCTGACTACTCTGAATGAAGCCGTAGACGACAACAGTGCGACCCCGACCGGCCCCTACACTCATACTAGTATACATGTAGTATATTTTCTGTTTTCTTTTAGCATGTGTTTGTATTACTGGTGGAGTGGAGTCCGCCGCTTTGGTTTGGAATAAGCACGTGCAAGCAACTGTGGGAGCACACGGTATCGATCAAAGCGGCCGTCGCCATCGATCTCAACACGTGGGCCCTGTTCGGCTGGCTGCACTGCGGTCTGCAGCTAGCGCTGGCGGGTGGTGGGGGCTGACGGGTGGGACCGGTGAAATAGGGCTCTCCAGCCGATCCGCGGTCAACGTCGGACACATTGCCTGAGTGCCTGCCGCCGCAGCTCCACCCGGGCCATACCGCGCGCCGGTTGGGTCGGTGCGTGTTCTACGCCGATGGCACAACGTAACAACACAAACCCTCTACCCTCCGGCCGGAAGCAGACAAAACAGCGCGCCGGGCACGCGGAACCATACACATGGCGACATGGGCATGGGCTGCGCGGCTGCAGTGGGCGCGGCGGGGTGCCGGCCGATCCAGCGGCCGCGCACGTCGCGCGAACCAACCCGCGCGCGCCTCTCGCTCTCGGGATGGGTCGATTGGTCGAGCCAGATAAATCGCTGGCACGGCCGCCCGGCACGTGAAAGCGTACGCACGCGCGGCGGCGCAGCCGGAGAGAGACGGTGGAGCGGCGCACGTCGGAACATGGCCTACCCTACCGCACGGGCGCAGGCAGTCCGGGCACGTGGGAGGCGTACGCGTGCGCGGCGCGGAGCAGCGGCGGCGTAGGCGCCCATGCTGGCTGGCGACGTGCCCGCGACGAGAGCGATCGGCTCGGCCTGGACCGACGAGACGAGAGGTTGGTTGCTTCCTGGGCGGCGGGGCCCCCCCCCGGCCGGCGCGCGCGCGGCCGTTCGTTGGGCGGCGGAAAGCCAACACTGTTCGTTGCGGCCGCTGCTGCTGCGCGTACCTGGCCGACGGCGGGCCCACCGATGCGGGGATCCGCTGGCGGGGCCCACGCCCTGGGATGGGATGGGGGAAGTGAAACCACCGCCGCTAGATTGCTGCTGCTGCCGCCGCCGCCGCCCACAGACACACACAGAGAGAGAGAGAGAGAGAGAGGGAGAGGTGTGGTGGATCGTGTCGTGGCCTCGTGGGGGGCCTGGGCGCCTGGCCACGGCCGGCTTCGGCTGGCCCGCCTCCGGCCGGTAGCGGGTCGTGCCGTGTGGTTGGGTCCACCCGCAACGGCTTTAACTGCCACATTTAATATGTCCCTAAAAACAAACGCCCGTATTTAAGAGGTTGCCAGACGGACCGAAGAATTCAGGACGAACTGGGACATGCAAATGCAGAATGTGAATCGGCAAACATTGGTAATAGTAATGGGAAATGCTTGGTTTGCTACTCGAGTTCTTCATGGAATGGCTTCTTTTAATTTTGTAGCAGCTCCTGTGTTCAAAAATATAGTTAATGGTTCTGCTCATAACACTATGTGGATGAAATTTCCAAGTGGCTCATCTGGTTCTGCTGTACGGGTCTTGTTGCCAGCAGTACAAACCACTTCTCTCTGCACTGTAAGCATAGGACAATCGACAATGCAAGCAGAACAAGTGCTGTTTTTTTTTAAAAAAAATGGGGTATTGTGAAGAAACAGTGGATCTACCCGACCGAAGTAGTGTCCCAAATTTCAACGAGGAAAAGACACGAGAAAAACAACAGCCAACTTACACAGTTTCTCAACGTGACAGCGCGCGTACACAGCAAACCTGCGCCTGCGCGCAGCCATCCAATAAGTCAATCATAGGTGTTAGGCATAAAACATGCATGCTTAGTTTAGCGTCGGCCGTGTCGGTCTCACGCACTCGCTTTGCAGATCAGGTAGGTAAGCGATGGCATTTTACTAAATAGGTTCCTAATGAAGCTACGCCATTGGCTACGTGCCAAAGGTTTTAAGAGAGAGTTAGGGCAAATCAATCCTCTCTCCTATTTTATTCATCCACCTCTTGACAACGCGCCACGTACGTACGCCCCCCCCCCCCCTCTAAAAAGACTCTGTTTTTTTAACAAGCTTTGCAATTGCTTGCTACACTACTTGCACTACATATTGAGTTCATGATTTTGATACTGCGCTGTGTATAGCGATCTAGTGCACGCGTGGGCCTTTTTCCCCACCTTTAAATCGATGCGGGGAAAAGGAAATGTTAAAGAAGCTAAGCTAGCATGGATGCATGAAAGTACGAAAAACTAATGGGAGATGACTAGATTTTATGATTGGGTGATATGGAAAGGCAGCAATATCTTTTTTTGACATTTTGGTTGTGATAGAGGCCTTTCAACTTTTTATTTCACCCTGACAGATAATGAGTTTGTCTCTTATCGTCGTGCCAAATTCTTATCTATCTCTGAGTGGAATTAACTGCTTTGTAAAATCAATGAATTTGTGGGGATTAAACATTTTATTATTTATTAATTGTTCCAAGAAGTTGCTTTATAATGAAATTAGGAGTTGATACTGGAATGCAAAAATACTGGCTACATTTGTCGGCATTAATGCAATTATATATTTTGGATCCCACCAGATATTGGTGTATCCATTAATTTGTATTATGTTAACGGCCAAATGGGATATCTATATCTTTGATCCATGCACACACAATAGCATCTCCTGTAAAAATATTATCATCTCATGTATCAAGACTTCAAGCTAATCTCTCGAGGGCCCAACACAATCCTAACAACCTTGCAATTCTTTCTTACTCATCATTGCAGCTACTATAGATCCATGCATCCATAGCAAACAAATACTACCAAAAAGTACCTATACCTTTTTCTTCATATCGTCCCTCCTTGATTTTGCTTACAAAAGAGCTGTAGAATAGTCTTATAAAGTCATATCCAACAAGCTAGATTGGTTAACAATATAAAGCAAGCACAATACTAGATCAAGCGCGCATATTTGGAAATAGGGTGTATAGTATGCATACGTGCTTGCTCCTATGCTTTGCATCTAGCTAGCTAGCAAAGTACATAGTATACATATATATGAGATGCTAGCATCTACTTTTCTTTTGATGTACCACGCTACCACCAATTGATGTAAGAATCCATCTAATGAAATTGCTCTCTGTCATAATATATAATTAATTAACTATATAACTTGTATATCAACAATAACCGACCATATCCGATCATCACGATTCTATTTGAGAGATTAAGGCTTCCATATTTTTTGGAACCCTTTGATTTCAGTTTTTAAATACTAAAATATCATCCAGCTGATATCTGCAGTACTCAATAATAAATAATTCAAGAAGATAGATCGACCTAATGGCTACAGAATCAAATCTCTATTCTCAGAACACTGGTCATCATGAAGCTATGTTTGATTTAACTTATCTTTCAGTGTTTTGATTTTGCAGAAGATGTTGCGTGGACAAGGACAGCCAGTATCTTTTTGAGACTGGAAACATTACATTAGAGGGGCTTGTGTTTCACAATCCACAGTGCAAGATATACGAGTACGGAAGTAATATCCTTCGGTTAGTTAAGAATCATTACGCATGCATTTGTCCTTGTGTCTGAAACAAAAAAAAAACGCCCATAATCTTGCAGAAATTCGTGGCCTGAGGCCTGTGTGTACTTCTTCCTGAGCGAGTGGGTTGAGTGCATTGTTTTGTTTCTTGGAAGCCGTCAGATTACGGAGCATAGGAGTACTCCTTAGCATCTTTGAAGAGTCTTTTCTGCACCCACCCTCTAGAACAAAAGGGAGGCCAAGGATCTAGCCATCACTAGGTACCTGCCTAACCAATGGCTTGTCAACTCAGTTCTGTTGTTGTGTGTCCTCTATTTGGTACCCAATTGGGGGCTTTGGTATGAAAGGACCTTTGACGTGAGGTCGTGCATGCATGTAGTGTACTGTTGTACTAGTGTTTACAGGCTGATGGACGATGGAGCTCAACTGCAATTAGTTCTTGCGTGTACTCCAATCGAATCTTAGGATCTATACCGGTTGCCTCTAGTGCTACAAGAGATTCTGAAGTAACATTCATTTCCCGTACAGACACATGTAAAATTTTCTCTGATGATTTCTATAGCTTTCACTGCGTTTGGTTGTATCCACTGCGTCTGTCTGAGTTTTCTGAAGAATCGCGATTACGCCGCTAGATTCCCGGAAACGCACCATGGATGCTGCATGGCTCTCCATAACAAGATCTTCCTTTGGAGAAGAAAATATCTTCACATGCATGATATGGTATCTCCCCTTGAGCTAGTGCATGTCGCCATGGTTTATTTGAGACTTCGCTCACCCAATAATCAAAATCCACACTAGCTAGGACGAATCGAGACATGGCTCCCTTTTTTTGGCTCCTACACGTTAGGTTCTCTCGATCACATGCACCTCCATGTTTGACTACCAACCACGCCCATATCCCACCTAAACTCGCTGGAACCATCTCAAAATTAGCATCTTCGTTCAAAAGTGAAGCCAGATCGTATCGTTATGCATGCTAGGCCGCCGGCCTTTGATCATTTGCACACGACGCACGCTTTAATTTGCTGCTCTCTTGCAGGTGCGGCATGCTCCATTTGATTTTTCACGCCTCGAAGTCCGCGCGCGAACGAAGACACACGAATTATTGTTAACGACGTGTTTCGCTAGGCCGGTAGAGCACTTTACCCCTAACAAAATGTCGCTGTGGTCGACCGCGCGTAGCTTGCGCTGCTAGTCGTCGATGCTACTGTGTAGCTCGTAGAAGAATCAAGCGTGCAGCATGCTGCACGGCTGCTGAAACCCTTGTGTGGAATCTTTGGAAATCTCAGGCACGCCGGGCTCAAAAGTTCCACGCTCGCACATAACAAACATTAGTATATAGTGCGCAAGTACCTGCTGCCAGAAAACTTAACTGGCCGCTAGCCGGCCGGCCAGCATCTCCGGCGACTCTTTGACCGGCCGGCGACGTGCTCTTCTCGCGCAAAAGGCTGCGTGCATCCGTGCGAACGAAGCATGACGCGCCGCAGCTAGTAGTGAACTGACGATCGAGAGCAAGGGTAAGTACACGTTGATTGCATATATGATCGATATGATGTGATGTGATGTGATGCGCGCGTGAGCGTACGACGATCGATCGATGATCCAACTGCGACTGCAATGGATCCGTTCCCTTTTTCCTGCAGCTGTGTCGGCGCCCTCGATCGCGCGCGGCGGCCTTGCTTGTCATCCAATGGCGGAATTCGCACGTGTTGGATGTGTTGTAAAGCACCTGGGGAACCAAAAAGAAGAGACGGCCACACCACGGGCCACGGCCAGGGACGACGACGACCACCATTGGCGCTTGGAGTATTGTCTGTGTAGCCGCTAGCTTTTTCCCACTGCGTGCTACTCTTGGGCGCCCCTTGTTTTGAGCTCCGCCCGGCGGCCGGGCCCGGCGACCGGCGGCCAATTAGGTTACGGGTGACTTCCGGCGAGCTAGTGGTGCCGGCCGATGATCCCGAGAAAGGCGACACACCTTTCTTTGAGCGAGATGCCGTGCCGCGTGTGTAGTTTTTTGACGCTTTGTTTGCTACTTTGGTCCGGCGTGGTCGTCCGTTGCTTAGTGCCTTAGTGTTTCCTCGCTGGAAGTTCAGAAGTGACAAACGGCACGTAGCAAGGAGAAGGGCGTTACAGTTGTTTATGTACTGTATGTGTGTAGCTTTGCCGTGCATTGCCTGGAATTGTCGAAATTGGTCGAGACAGGCCAATAAAGCACCAAACTATATATATCGTAGGGGAAAAAAAAGGTTTGGCGCTTTTTAGTCGGCGTCTTAGGCTCTTAGCGAGAGATCATTCCCTGTGGAAGTAGAGGCCCTTGGTTCCTAGAACGGTAACAAGAGAAACGAAAAGACATGTGCATTCATTCAGCAGTGAGAATCCATGCTGTGTTTAGTTCAAAAAATATTTTTTACTTTCTATTCATCCCCCTCACATAATACTTTCCGCAGCAAAAGTACTCTTTTTTCCTTAAAAACTGAACACAGCAATTGCCTTGCCTCAGCCGAAAACAACACACTGGCATGGCACGGCGCCGCCGGTGAGGACCCCAGAGGCCGAAATGCCTGCGCGGCACGTAGGGCCACCAACCAGAATTTCTTACGCCCCTCTCGGCCCAGCAAACACGTAAAACGCCCCGATGCGGCCCAGCAAACAGCAGCGACAGCAGCCCAGCAAACTCCATTAAGCATTCGCAATTATGTGACGTCTTCTGTGTACTACAACCTCTGCCTTTGGCAAACACGGCGACCATACCGTCCATTCTTCTTCTTTTTTTTAACTAAAAAAAAGCAAAACCAAACCGTCCATTCTCAGCCCCATTTCGGGCGACACCTCGCATGTTCATGAACGCCTACAGCTCGTGCCACGCACCTTCACATATAGGATTCCATGTAGTCGTACCGACGCCTCCTCCTGAACTCCATCAGGCTGCCGATCATCCGGTCAGAGACCCCAACGAACAGCGCCTCGTCGTCCGGGCTGAACGACATTCCGGCGATCTCCCCGAAGATGTCGATCTCCTGCTCCTTGGAGTAGTCGGCATTCACGTCGTAGACGTGGACGAAGTCCGCCACCTCCGACGCCGCCAGGAAGCGGCCGTCCGACGAGAACTTGAGGTTCCTGATGGCGCCGATCCTCCCCTTGAGCACGGCGAAGGACTGCGAGAGGTTGCGGATGTCCCATAGCCTGCAGGTGGTGTCCTGGTTCCCGGTGGCCAGGACGCGGCCGTCGGGGTGCCAGGCTGATGAGAACGAGTGGTCCAGGTGACCCTTGAGGGTTGCAATTTCCTGCAAACGTGAGAGCACCGAGACATGAGGTTACCAGACATTAACAGGGCATTTTGTGGGAGGTTTAAAGTGCTTGTATGACGGTGTACGTACCTTGCGAGACTGAAGATCAGCTATCACACATTCAGGGCTGTCGCCAAGCACAGCGACGAGCTTGCCATCATGAGTCACTGATGTGTCCTGTTTATGGACACAAAATTGCAAATGTCATGGCGGGACAAGATTTGAGTTAACAGGCTTCATGACAAAAATTGACTCACATTGACCGCCCATCGCATTCTAAATAGGCTAAGTAGCTTGAATATGTCTGTATCAAAAATCCTGACAATGTGGTCATTGTTGGCGACCATCACCCGCGTAGAGCCACTGCATCGCCCAAACAAGAGACAGTTATTATTATCTCTGAGTGCATAGTTGCTTACACGTTCAAAATCTGAATACGTACTAAAAAGCTTACCTCGGAGTCTCGTACACATCTACAGAATTTGTGGTGTTATCACCATTGCCAGGAAAATTTGCACAGTACGCCACTCGACGTCGATCAATATACTGTCCAAATACAAATGCATGAGATAGGAGCTGCACACAAACAGTGACTGAAATTTGTGTGCACCTTGGACGTACCTTGCAAACCAGTTCTCCCCGGAAACCACCAGCTACCATAAGCTTGTCTCTTACGGCCATTGTGCATATCTGCATTCTGAACGGCGGCCGAGCTCCACGGACATGCTGTGAAGTAGGAACTCGGTTGGAAGTTGGAAATAGAAAAAAAAAAGGCTCATGTTGAAGAAGGCAAACCTTCTTTGGAAATACATTGATCACTTCGTTCCCTCTTTGAAGAAGAGAAGACCAGTGCCTCACTGAACAATGCTGTGCCGTGTAGACATCATGCTTGGATGTGGCCCAAACAAGGTCCCTTAGCTGCAATTTTCAGAATATGGTTAGTACCTGTGGAGTAGAGAGGAACTAAAAACATTATCTCATAAGTGGTGCTCTATACAACAGTCACAAGAAAACATGCAGATGGCTGTATGTTTCTACCAACAAAATGCTTACAAAGTTCATTAAAAAATGCAATTGCACATTGGCGAGATGTAGTATACTCTAGTAAAGAAACATTAACTGATTTGTTTACCCTTATGAAATGGCAAACTGTACATAATCGTTTATTAGAAAATGAAGGCACCATCAGGAAAAGAACTCGTAACAACAACACAACCATTTTGTTAACAGCATTAACAATTGACACAAGTATGGACAACATGCAAAAAAGATATGCACCAACATTTCACTCAGCTAGCATTGCAAAAGAACATTCAGACACTTGTAATCCGTAAAAAAAATGAAACCATATGGGACGACCTGCATAAAATTCTGTTAGCCCCTATCTAAGATCCAAGCTGCAAAAGGAAATACGAGCATGAAGTATCCAGCAGGGACTCGCTTATCATAAACAACCTACCATACCATATTCCCCAGCTGTCATGATAACAGCGCTGGCTGCTGAAGATGCTCGTCCACCTGTCTATGGGCCGTGGTGAAAGGATAATGCTGCGGTGCTGTCCTATACCACAGGAGTGTTAATTGTAGAAACATACTACAATTTCATGTAGCATATCTAACTAAATTTATCAGTTATCACACAACCTGCAGTCAGCATTACAGTATTACAGTTACACTCTACAATGAAGAGAATAGCACAAGTAGGAATTAGGAACTTCACCTACTGAAAAGGAAAGCAGTAAAACCTTCAAAAATCTCATAACATCTACAAAACAGAGTAAGGATTTAAATGCAAACAGCTAGAATAATTTCAGGCATTCAAATTTCCTTTTTCTATGCCTGTGTTTACCCTTCTTACTCACATACACATAGACTGAATTCCCTTTTGTTGTATAAGAGACCAACTGGTATGCCAAAATGCAAATGCATTATGAAAAAATAAACATGGTTACAGACAACAACAGCTTGTGAACATTAAAACTTGGAAGGGAAATAAAACTCCCTTCCCAAGTTTGATGCCCATCCTTTTTCCTCAAAATTATCAAGAATCACGTTGATTGTCATGCGTAACAATCATAAATTCCAAAAATCCAACAGCCTACTTAGCCACTTCACGTTTTCATGAACTCTGTAGCAAATGCTGGGAACCAATTTAATTGCAAAAGGATATACCTGAAAATGACCCACTGTTGACTTGGCAAGTCTTGTGTTGAAGCAGAAATCATAGAATGTGCCTTCTTTCTCCACTTGTTTGCACTCCTACAAAAGAAGCAAGAAATGTGGAAAGTTAATTCTGTGTGACAGTGCAAATATTTGTAACAGGAAAACTGAATCAACAGCAAATTTCTGAGTTTGATTTCCTTTCTTGTTCTATTCCAAAAGAAATGTTTCAAGATTGCATGACCTCGGCAATTGAATATTGAGATAAGATAATAAGATACAACTCATACAAGACTAATTGTGTTATAGAAATTACCAGAAAAACAGAGTGTACTCCATTGAACAAGCTACTCTGACAGTTTGAAATGAAGTATGGAAAAACTATTAAGAAATACGAAGTTTGAAAGTGAAAAATGGTTGCATAATGATATCCCTCTTATATGAAGTGCATTATCACTAGTACAGCAATGCTCAACTTAATATATGGCGCCATTTCTTGAAAGCTCAAAACTATTGAGAGCAGAGAAATGGCTAAGGCAATCATTTAATCTCACCGAGTCCAACAAGTCATGTGACCAGGAGAGGCTCTCAAAGTTCTTGTAACCCTTCAGCCTCATACCACGGTAGTCATCTCTACTGTATTCCAGCCTCTCCCACGGTATCGCTTGCATGTCTCTCCCATTTCTGTACTCCTCAGCAGAAGTGGTGTCATACCTGTGCTTATCCTACAGCAAGCACAAAGACAGGGCCTTGTTATGAAGCTGGGAGAAAAGACAAAACAAAAATATGTAACTACATAACATAGGGCAAAAGAAAAATAATAACAATGAAACCAGCAGGACTGCTATGACTTCTCGCATTATGCAGCGTTGCTGTTTCCCGTCGATGCCAAACACAGAAAAAGAAAATCCGAAGCTCATTTTCCACCTGAAGTGGTAGTTTGGTGGGGGTTTTCTTTTCATTGTTGACATTTCCATTAGCTAATAGCCTAATACCTTAGCCACCAGCCAGGCAGCCACTGACCATTTTCCACTCGGTACTACCAGTCTGCCACCAGCATGAGCAGGACTCACCTAATCCTGTTAGTGTAACTTTACGCATATGCGACCTTCGTGCTCACCCAGAGGCAAGACTGAGGTAAAACCGTAAAAGTGGGGTGAAACAGCGTTTGGGAGACGACGACACTACTGGAGCCTGACAGTCGAAAATCCGTACCGGTCCGAAGGGTTCGTCGGGGTGGGTGACGCCCGATACTACGTAGTCCAACTCTTCGAACTCTTCAAGCATCTCCAAGTCATCGATCAAGTCCACCTCCATCGTTTCTGCGAGCAAGGAAATGAACCCCATAAAAAAAAGGGGTAAAGCGCGTGAATTTGCGGGGGCGAAGCGAGCTGAGAGCCTGAGAGATCACAAGCTGCAGCCCGTAAAAACAGCATTCACGAACTGCGGCACAGATGATGCTCTCCAAACAGCTCCCAAAAGAAGCCTGCGCTCTTGCGGGAAACGCAGAATCAAAACCATCAGAATAGCAGATTACTGAGTCGAGGCGAGTGTATATGTCATACCAGCACAAGCAGGGGAACGCGCACCCAAACCTCCCGAGAATAACTTGAGTAAAACTAAAACCAGAAGGGGAAGGTGGGAGAGGACGGAGAAGCGATACCTCGGAGGTTGGGACGCGCCGAATGATTCGGGTTCAGGGAAGGTCGCGCGCGAGATCCTCGGACGGAGCACCTCCGATTCGACGCGCGAGATAAATAACAACTCTAGAACCGAATCGAATCGAGTGGCTGCGCGGCGGAGAAGACGCAGACGGGGGAGGAGCAGGAGCCAAGGACTTCAGGAGTGGTGGTGCGGCCAGGGAGTGGGGACGCGAGTGCAGTGTGCACGGCGTTTATACAGCGGGCCAGGCGGCCGTTTCCGTCATGTCAGTCACGTTAAACGCGGGCCCCACATTTTTGGGCCGTGACATATGACGGACGCTGCGGTTTGGCACTTTGGCTGGCCGGGAGGGGCGTTTCCGTCATGTCAGACACGGTTAGACGCGCCCTCGGGATTTGTTAGACGCGCCCTGGGGATTTGGGTGCCGTGTAGTATGACGCCTGCAATTTGGCTGCACCCGCATCATATCCTTTCACTTGAAAACAACTAGTTTTACCGAGGAGAGCGCGTTGGAATTTCATTTTGTCAGGAGCCTAGGTGTGGTCATAAGGCTTTTGCCGATCTTGGCGACGTTGGTTAGCCCATGCGACATGAACTTGTTTTGAAGCGGTCCCTTTATAGTTGGGTCATTCACATCGAGATCACGCCCATGCAATAATTTTAGAGAAATCTCATCGATTTTTATGCATATACGGTGACCTAAGATGGTTGCTGGTCGATGCAAAGACGTACCTAACCCTGAATTAGTGAAACTATTCATATGTGGTTTTCATCTTGCCAATCGATGTTACACACAGCCTCAATGTTCACGCATTGTGTCAGGTGACGACAGCTATAGTTTGGCCGCACACGTACACCATGTGTCTTCGCCTGGAAACAGCTAAATATGCCAATCTCTGTGATGTTATAAGCTAATGAAATGTGGATTTTTAGAAGAGGTTCATTGCACCTTGCTGCTTTGCATATACATCAGCCGTAGGAGATAGGAGTGGTGGTGCGAGCGGGGAAGGGGTCAGGGGCGCGAGAGATAGAAGATAACGGGTGTGCACGTCGTTTATACTGTGAGGTAGGGGGTCGTTGCCGTTATGTCAGCTGCCGTTAGACGTGGTCCCGATGTTTGCGGGTCGTGCCATGTGACACCTGCAGTTTTGGCTGCATCGCTATAACATGTGATTTCGCTTAAAAATAGCAGGCTTTGTTGGAGGGCGTTTCCGTGATGTCAGGCACCGGCCTCCGGATTCACGGGTCGTGTGGTGTGACGCCTGCAATGTGCCTACACCACTATAATGTATACTTTCATTGGAAACAATTGATTTTGCCATAGAAAGAAGTGGCGTTTCCATCATGTCAGTTGTCGTTAGGTGCGTACCCGGCACTTGCGGGTCATCTCACATGACACCTTCAGTTTGGCTACACCGCTATAATATATTCTTTCGCTTGAAAACAAATGGCTTTGCCGGTCCTAGTGATGCCGGTTAGCTCATGCAATTTGGATTCTTTGGTAGTTTCTTTGCGGTGGGTCACTAACATTTGAGGGGACCTCATGTTAACCATCATGAATAAGCATAGATAAATTCTGTTTGATTTTCCATACATAGGCAGGGCTGACTCCATATGGATCTCCAGGTTTAAGATGGTGAGCAAATAAGGTTGCTTGTCGAGGTAAAGGACTGAGGGCTGCTTGGTTCTCGGCCACACCTCGCCACGCTACAGTGCCGTGGCGGGTGTGGCGGGGAGAATTGGCACCCACACAGTTGTGGCGTGGCTTTCCACGTTCGGAAACCAAGCAGCCCAGAGTCCAAGATGGCTTTTTGCAAAGTTGAGTTGCCTCTCATATGGTACGTTTCCCAATGCACAACTTTGCAAAAAAAGTGTTTTATAAAGTTTGCAATCTAAATAAGGCCTCGCGTTGGTGGGTTATGTACGGGTGTAATTTGCCCATACCGTTGTATCTCTGAAAACATGTAACCATGACAGTCTTGATGACGTTGTAACGTATGGCATTTGGAATCAGCCGTAGGACCAACAGTAAAGAAGTTGCGTCCTAAATTTTTCATGGATAATCGAGCGTAGAACAGTGAGATGAGACGAAATAGTTCCTCGTCGAGGCATGGAAGGACCGAGATGATTTGTGTAAATATGAACATGGCAAGTTTTATGTAAATAAAAGTGTATTTTAGTTCTTAGCATATATGTATCCGCCTATTTGCTCTGATTTTATTTTGTATGATTGCAAATATTATATAAATAAAAGTGTATTTCAGTTCTTAGTATATATGTATCCGCCTATTTGCGCTCTGATTTTTGTTTTGTATGATCACAATTTACTTATTATAGTTTCTATTCATGATCAGTTGTTTTGGTTCGAGTACAAACAAAAGCACTACATACTTACTGTGAATAATTGCCAATGAAAATCTATGTTATCTACATGCAACATTACCTTACAAACACGACTGAAAACGGATACACGTCTTGATGTACTAGTACTCTAACTATTTACAAAAACATAGGTTGCGAGGCCAAATATTTAGACAAAGCATATATTATAGTTTATATGTGTTTCTCAAAAGGGTGCGGCGCAAGCCATCCTAGTGTTTCACTCTTTGTTGATGATGGCTCAGCTTGATCGTCCCATGACAATAGTTACGCAGGTCCTCATGATCGGTTGGTGGTAGACCGCCGGTGGGGTAGGGGCCTCTGCCTCCGGCCGGGCCTGAAGAACATTCGAAGAGTGGACAGTGACTTGGAAGACGGCGACTGGCAGCAGGCGTACTGCTGCCTGCTGGTCCTGGTCTCCTGCGAATTGGGTGGCTCGTGGTCACGAGTGAGTGAGGCTGCCGTCGATTTTCCTTTTTTTTTGCGATGGAAACAAGAATGGGAATGACTGCAGAGCGTAGAGCCGTAGACACATGCCTGCCGTTTACAAGAACCGCACCCCGGCCGCGTATGCGCTCCAGTCTCGGTCGAGCCGAGCCGTGCCGCTGGAGAAGTTCAATTTATTTTGAATACTGATCGATTCGAAATCTGCTAACATGAACCAAAGTTTAAAATGATAGGAGTACTATATCAACATAGCCGTGCGAGTCTCCTCACCCAAGCACACGCTGCCAGGCTGATCAAATGAATCAACCAACCACTAAAAAAAAAAAAATCAACCAACACCGGTAGGCTCAAGCAGTCAAGAGGCCAGTCTGCACCACTCATACTAAGGCGACACGTGTGAGGCCGTCATGCGTGCCCAGCCTTGCCAGCACGGCAGGCCACGGGCACGACGCGTGGCTCGGCCTCGCAAGGCTCCTCCAAAAGCCGGCCACACCCGTTCCGCCGTTCGAACGGCGCCTGTGCTCACGCCGTGAGCCCAGCCGTTAATGCCGCTGTCAAGCACTTTAATTATCGCCGAGCGGCTGACTAACCAGGAGATGGCTTTCGATTAGCCGATTATATTTTTTCTTTGCGGGAAGATTATTGGCCGATTATAATGACATTGATCACGACGTTTGCCTTTTAAGCGGATATTTTTGTTTATCGAATGTGCACGCGGTGTTTACCTATAATTTGGTGCGTTTTGGATGGTAACATCAGAGCCTTTTAATTGCTGATTGAATGGACGCAGCAACTATATATTATGCATCTTTTTTTTTGCGGGTATATTATGCATCTTTTGTCGAGAGACAAAATTAAAAAAAAACGTGCGAAAATGACTTCGTTGTCACGTTTCCCCGTTCCGGAGTGGAATCCTCTCAAATTCGAATGGAGGAAAGGTAATCCTCTCCATATTTTTTTTTAACGAGTCTCACGATGTAACTCTTTTCATACACTCACGATGTAGCTTTTTTTATTGGAAAAAAACTGAACGAAGATGCATGGAGTAGGTGTCAGTATTAGAAAGAAACCCAACTGGGGAAGAAGCGTTCTGATTCGGCCCATTTGTCGGAACTAAACAAACGAACTCATTCGGCCCACGAACTAGCAGGACCCAATAAACGGACTCGTGCAAAGCCACACCACGCGGCCCACGCCTCTCAAGTCTCAAAAAAAAATCCCAGCCCCAGGCAGAGCGGTTTGCCGTCGTGGGAGCGAGCGGAATGGCGGCGGTGCGGGGGGCGACGGCGGCGGAGAAGAGGGAGATGGGAGTGAAAGCCGCGGATGAGGAGAAGAAGGGGTCGAGGGCGGCGGAGAAGGGTGCGACGGCGGAGGGAAAGGGAGTGGCGGCGGTGGATAAGGGAGGTAAGGGTTCGAGTTCGAAGGCCACGGATAAGGGGAAGGGTCCTACGGCGGAGGGGAAGGGGAAGAAGAGGGATACGGCCGAGGATGAGAAGGATGCGGCGGCGGAGTGGAAGTGGAAGCTGAAGGGACCGACGGCGGCGGATGAGGAGAAGGGAGAGGCCGTGAAGGAGGAGGTGCCGAATCCGAGGAGGGAGCGGCGGATGTCGCGGAGCACGAGAAGGGAGGGAGGTGCGGCGGTGGGTAAGGATCAGGCGGGGACGGCAGCGGCGTCGGAGGTGGCCGGCGAAAAGGCTACCTTTGTTTTTAGCGCCGCCGCCGCCGCCGCCCCCGACGCCGGAAAGATGATAACTCTGGTGAGCTCGGAGGGGAAAGCGTTCAAGGTGTCGGAGGACGCGGCGAGGCTGTCCACGGTCCTCGAAGGCATGATCGACAACGGCTGCGCCGGCGGCGACATCCCGGTACCCAACGCCACCGCCAGGGCCCTCGCCACGGTGATCAAGTACTGCGAGAAGCACGCCGACGACGACCCCGACCATGGCGGCGGCAGCAGCAGCACCGCGGCGTCCGACAAGGAAACTCTGGCAGAGTGGGACCGCAAGCTCGTCGACAACCTCTCCACGAACGCCCTCTTCGACCTCCTCCTCGCCACCAACTTCCTCGACATCAAGGGGCTCCTCGGAGTCGCCAGCCAGAAGGTCGCCGACATGATCCAGAGCAAGACACCGGAGCAGGTCCGCACGATCTTCGGCATCGCCAACGACTTCACACCGGAGGAGGAGGCGAAGATCCGCGGCGAGAGCCCCTGGGCTTACGAGGACATATAGCCTTGACTCGAAGCCATTGCTGCGCCAACATCTTGCTCGATGTGACGATCTAGCGGTTCAGTTCTACTGCATCCTTTCCGATTGATGTCCTAGTGGTTGCTTCTTATTCACATCGTCTCGGATCGATAGGTTCAGATGGACTCTACAGAGCGCTTTCATTTCCTCCTGTCGAAGAACAGAATCGAATGTGTGGTGGAAGCTTTGAATGGCCTGCTATTTCTGATCGATTACCTAAATTGCTATATATCTCTATTGCATATGTTGTAGCATTATTTTGATTGAAGGTATCTTCTGCTTCGGGTAGCCTGTTGATCTTGTTTGCATGATCTGCCTGAAATGAAATGCTTGTTACAGATGCTTAGTACATGCAAATAGATTACATACCTCCATATTTTACATCCCATCGTCAAAGATGTACTTGGTTTTATCCTAATTGGACTCCTGCTCCTGTGCTCTTTACGTACATTCAGTTCAATCAAACAGTGGGAAGGTTCCTGTGCGTCTCTTTCTGGTGGATTCTGGTGTATCGTGCCTTCAGTTCAATAGTTTTCAGTTCATGAATGGGTAGCAATCAATAATTTGGGAAATAGGTGTTCCATTATGCTTGTTCAGTTGTTTTAAGCAAAGGTTTGTGATGCAATATGTGCGGTAACTAGATACAGAATTTGGATACAAAATGGCCTGAAAAGTGACAATTTACTCTGCACCCTCTCTGTGTTTGATTCAGAGTACTGTTTCTTTCCTTCTTTCATGTTAGCATCTATAATAACAGCTGTCGTGAGTAAAATCTCTGTCCAAATGCTAGAAATTACATAAAGAATCATCCAACTTTTTTCGACTTGATGACACAGGCACATCACCTGTGATTACCGAAGTATATCTTGTCAAGAGACAAGGGAAAACGTTTCGAATTGACTTTGTTTTTAACTTTCCCTGTTGTTTCAGAGTAAAGGTCTTTGTCGTCTACTCATATTGATCATACACAAAAGTCTTGCTTCTCTCTTAACTGATTCTGTAGCAACTAAGCTCTTAATCATCGCAAATTATAATTATCTTATAGGATAATCCGTGCAAGCTAATATGTTCTATTTTCCGTTATTTATTGAACTGGGGAAGGCATTCTAATCCTATAATATGTTCTGTGTTCTTCAGAAAATGAGTTGGCAGCAGGCCAATACTGCTTTCATATGTATGTTGCTTCGTACTCGCATTGTCTTGGATGGATAGGTTCAGATGGACTCTACATAGCACTTTCTTTTCCTCCTGTCGAAGAACAGAATCGAATGTGTGGTGGAAGCTTTGAGTTGCCTGCTATTTCTGATCAGTCGCCTGAATTGCTATATCTCTGTTGCATATGTTCTAGCATTATCTTGATTGGAGGTATCTACTGCTTAGGGTAGCCTGTTGATGTTGTTTGCATGATCTGCAATGTGAACCTGAAATGAAATGCTTGTCACAGATGCCCAGTACATGCAAATAGTGTTAGCATGATTACATATCCTTATTTTACATCCTTCATCAAAGATGTACCGAGTTTTGCCTGGTTGGACTCCTGCTCCTGTGCTCTGTACCTTCATTCAGTTCAATCAAACAGTGCACTTTCTGGTTGATATGCGTCTCTTTCTGATGTATTCTGGGATAGTAGCAGTAGGAATCCAAAACCTGATTGTTTGTTCTGCATCCTTCCAAAACCTGATGTTGCAGTCAGCACTTTACTGAACTTGGTGTTGTTTGTAGATCTAGGTTGCAGGCTGTGAATGTTCAGTTCCTGTTGAGGATACGAAAAGGTTGCTATGCGTCTGTCCCTAGTATTGTGGTGATGGTTGTGTCATATCGATCATACAAGCAAGCAAGCCAATACTGCTTCCATATGTATGTTGCATATTTGTTGCCTTAAGCGCAAATTGATTAGATATTTTTTTTTTGCGGGTAAGATCATGGTAGATTTGTATAGCGGAAACTAAGCAATAGAAATTTGGGAACTGGCTCTGTTTGTTCTGCTTCTTTTATCTGAGTATAGTCATCATGTGTGTTGACAGTGATTGTGAATGCAATGAGATTAAACTTGTGTTGCATTGTCTATTGGGTTATATGCATTGCCGACCTCTTTTTTTCTTCCTGGGAGCAGGAAATCTAGTACTCTTAATCGAAGGTGTTCTGGCAAGTACTGTTGATATGCTTTGAGCTGCATTTATAATTCTAAAATGTATGTATTGGATGTTCAACACCATGCAATTCTCGCTTTTCGATGCCCATCGTCCACCATTCCCACCACCAACTGCCTCCTCCTCTCGAGCTCGATGGTGGCCCAACTTGTAAGAGACCAACCCACGGGACAGATGGACCATTCTTGAGGGTTTATTTTTTTGCGGGTAAGATCATGGCATATTTAAGTAAAGAGGACAGAGGGAGTAAGTTTGTTCAAGATTCGTAAATTAATTCTTTTGCCGTCCAATTCAAATGTACATTGATAGATAACGTAGATTTTCCACAATGATGGATGGGTACCCGCTAACGTGCTTGGTGGTGGTCGGCGTCACGTGCTCCAGCACGCTGGCGGGGTGTCTCCCCCCCCCCCCCCCTTTTTTTCCTTTTTTCTATTTTATACTATTTTTTAATATTTATGTGCATAAGTTATATCTGTTATAAAAAAATATGCTATAACATTATTATATAACAAGTTGGAAGCAAGAATTTTTATGTACAAATCAAATTTTATTTAGCAGTTGTATATGTCCCAAAAGTTATGTTAAAATCATATTTTCTGGCAAAATTGTATACACAAGTTAATTGGCAAAATTGTATGCATAAGTTATTATATTTTATAAATAGAAAGTTATGGGAATGACCTAAAAAGTTAAAGGCAGATTCCCCGATATGCAGATTACATGCCTTTTTAAAATATTAGAAAAGAAATTACAATGCTGCCAGATCATAAGAAGTGGGAGCTATGGTGCGCCCGGGACAGTTGGGGTCGGGATGAGGAGGGAGAACATGGCCAGGCGTGCGTCAAAGAGGAATCCGAGCAGGGTTGGGTAAATCAAGATCACGAGGACCAACAGTGGACTGCAGCTCTCCTTCACCTGCAAAACCGATCTCTTTTCTTTAAGAAAAAGGCGACGCTGATTTACGAAGTAAAACAATTGAAATTTAATTAATATACATACCTTCATATTTGAAGGCCGATTTGTGTGCGTTTCTTCTCTAGCAGAGGCGACGTGACTGGGAAGAAAGATCGGAGGCGCCGCCGAACAGATCGGTCCATAGCGTATTGTTGGCGAGGCGGTCGGCGGAGGCGGCGAGGTTGAACAAATTGAGAACACTTCTCACCCACAAATATATCTATTTACCTCTCACAGCGGACCCACTTATCAAGGCTGAATGGTGGGCCTAGAACGACCAAATGGAGGGGGGAGATTGATTTGGTTGTCCTCACCCAGTTAAAAAACTCCACTCCCACCTCCTCACCCTCAATTTTTTTCACCAACAAATACACCCAATAGCGGAACTAAAATAGGAAACATTCCCTCCGCTCTCTATATCCCATCCCAATGGCAAGAAAAATGGAAAGCCCCTTATATCAATGAGAGAAATAAAAGAAATAAAAGAAGATGCTATTAAAAGTAAATAAAGATGTGCTATTAAAAGGAACTAAGATGTGTTATTAAAAGAAAATAAAAGTGACGTTACTAAAAAGAAATAAATATGTGTTATTAAAATAAAATGCACCTCACCATGGCCACTGTTTGCTTTCTCTGCATTCCAATAGCAAGAAAAAAATGGAAAGCTCATGATCTTCTCTCTAACGCAAAAAATAAATCTCTCTATGGCCAAAATAAAAGGAATCTCTCCATGACACGTGGTTTATTAAAAGGAAATAAAAGGAGGTGTTACTAAAAGAAAATAAAAGATGTGCTACTAAAAGAAAATAAAAAGTGTGGAATTAAAAGAAAATAAAAGGTCTACTTTAAAAGAAATTAATTTAATCCTGACATTTATCACCCGCAAACACGCCCTCTTACCCTAACAAAGGATCTACTTTCCATAGCTGAGCGGTGGGCCTATGACGACGAAAATGGAGGGGGAGATCATTCCATTTGTTTTTCTCATCGTCATCCACCCCACCCTGAGAGGATCTTGTAGATGCCTAGAGGTGGGGTGAATAGGCGTACCTAATAAAACCTGAAAATTCTTTCTTCACAAGTTGTCAGTGAAACCGGATCTTCCGAGTACCACTAGGAAGATCCGACGACCGGATCTTCCGAGTCTTACAAGGAAGTTCCGATGTGAAAATAACCTTTGCTCGAGATTCAAAATCTAACAAGTTATTTGCAATTCCACTTGAATAGAAAGTTCACAGAGGTACTCTAAGAGCTATATATGATGATCAAATACATCGGAAACCTTTATAGAGATAGATCGGACAATATATAGGAAATATGAGAATATATGAACAAAATGAAGTAAGTAACACAAAGAGACACGAGATTTGTTCCCGGAGTTCACTCCCAAGGGAGCTACGTCTCCGTTGAGGTACCCACAAAGGGTAGAGTCTCTTTCAACTCGTTTTCTCCCTCAATCGACCACAAAGATCAAGATTGAGTCACTTACTAGATGATTCCACACAAGGAATGGGTGATACAATCCTCCAAGACACTCCCACAAGCTAGGTGCTGCACTTGGTGACCTCTAACCGTTTAGGAGCAAGCTCCAAGAGTAACAAACGCGAATCACAAGACAAGGATGCTTCAAGTGCTTCTTGAGATGAACAAATGCTTCTCCTCACTCAAAGTCAACCCACAAGCCTCAAATCTCTTCTCTCAACCAATCCCCAAATGAATCTTGGCTAGGGCAAGGTTTGGAGGGGAGTGGAGAGAAGGGGAGAGAGCTCAAGAAGTGTTTCTCTGTTCAGTTTTGCGAGGTTAGGTTGAAGGGGTGAGAGAGGGGGTATTTATACCCATCCCCAAAATCTAACCGTTATGTTCTGAATCGGGCAAACCGGAACATCCGAGTACTACTCAGATCTTCTGGATGGGCTTAGGTTAGCTGTAAAAATCCTAAGTGTACTGCCAAACCGGAACTTCCGATTCACAAAATCGGAACTTCCGATTTTGCCAAAATCTACTCAGTACCTTTTCGGATCTTCCGATTCACAAAATCGGATCTTCCGGTTTTGCCATTTTCTACCCAGTACCATTTCGGATCTTCCGATGAAGAAAACCGGAACTTTCGGTTTTACGCAGAACCAAACCGGAAGTTCCGGGAACAGAACCGGATCTTTCGGTTTTCCCTGAAAACTGAGTTTTGCCCCTTTTGTTCTCTCAAGGTTAGTTTTCATCTCAATATAGCACTTTAGCAATCTTGATTCATCAGACACGTCCCTCTTGATAGTACGGTGTTTCCTATACTCAAATTCAAAGAATAAATTTAATTTAAATTCTCCATATGAGCTTCACACCATACAATTTGAATTGGGGACCTCCTTTGTATATAATATTTTTCTTATTTCATTTAGCACCTGCACATATCTTTATAAAAGTATGAAACCTCCAAATTGTGGTTGTTATCACTACCAAAACCACTAGGGGGTCAAATGCACTTTCACACCCCCTGCCAATCACATGTTTCTTTGAAAGGGAATAAAAGGAAACATAATACATAGAATAAAGGAAATAACCCCTCTCCCTCCCGGGCAGCTAATCATGCCGATTAGCATCCCCAAAATAAGCCCCAAGACACGTCGCCATGCAAATCACATATTTCTTTAGAAGGGAAAAAGGAAACATAATAAATAGAATAACGGAATTATCACTCAGCCAATCACATCGATTAGCATCCCTAAAATAAGCCCCCCAAACCAAACACGTCCTCTGATCCCTTTATTTCTCGTACTCGCAAATCACGCACGAGGAAACCACAACCTTCATATCTATATATCGTGTCGCCGCCTTGACATGTCCATTGAGGAGAAGAAGCATGACGAGAAGAAGAAGGGCAAGAAGACGGCGGCCGGAGCAGCGCCATCGTCGGCGTGGAAGATGCGTTTGAGAGCCGGCGCCGACTGACATGATGGTCTCTGGTGTCTTTCGCCTGCATTGCCGCACCAAGGGGAGGATTGGAGGAGCGGACAAGGTTGACCACATGCTTTATTTGTATGCTTCGCCTACCCGGAGAGCGGTGAGGATGACGTGCCGGTGGAGGAGGAGGAGGACGCCAAAAAGCCCGCATCGCTGCACGACGACTAGGTGAGCAACCCACGAGATCTGCGTTGCGCCCTGCCGCCGCTATGGTTTTTTATAATCTTAGCTGCTTCGGTTTCGAAATCATTTTCCTTTTTTTCTTATATACTATAAAGATCCAAAATAATTTAAAACGTTTCTCACCTAGATATATTCGCTCATACCCCTCACTGAGGACTCATTTGACATGTCGAGAGGGGTTGGAAAGTGTTGAAAAAGGGTAAAAAACGCACAAAGGAATGTGACTATGCTGTTTTTCTCACCCAAAATCCTTCTACCCACCTAAGATACTTGATACTTGTAAGGTCATTCCAACAAACAGGAAAAAACATTGTGTCAAAAGTGTAAAAAGGCATTAATACTATCAAGAAAGATTATATCAAATAAACACTGACATTCCAAACAGATTGCTTTGTGTTGAATCAACAAAAAGTCTATACGACTTTTGGAATATGACAACCAGATAATTCGCTACACAACTTGTGTTGGTCACCATGGAACATTTACATAATCAATTAGCATGGATTGTGAGATTCTGTGTGGTGCAGAGTCACAAGGCAATGCCACCAAGTACATTTAGGAATTTAGTGCCTCCAATCTATCTTGACAGTGTTTGTTTGCACTCGTTGTGAAAGTTCAAAACCTCAAGGCATGTCTCAAGTCTAAAGTATTAGAACAATGGTTGTCATAAGATGTAGCTAAAAACAAAGATTAACTACCTTTAACATGCTTCAAATTTGGTCGATTAAGAAAACGATGTACTGGAAAAAAAAGTTGTGATATCTGCAGTGTAGCTGTACTACCTGACAAAATGTAACAGATGGGGTGTGCGAGGGCATTGAGGATAACCTCTGCAACGTGGGAACTCATCTTTCAAAATTGACAGCAGCAGATAACCAAAGAGCTTTGATTGCATAATTGTATCATAGTTAGCTGTATCACAACAGCAGAAAACAGTTAGGAAGTTCAAGATCTGCAGAAGCAAATGTCTTACTGGCAATTATTCCTACCACAGAACCTCTTAGCTAGAGTTGTTTATTTATGGACCTGCATAGTGGACAAAAGTAGCTACATCTAGAGCTAGCTGTACATATTGTTTTGGTGGCGAAACTGGATTCACAGTTACTCATTTTATTGATTACTTTCTACAGCATTTAAAACGAATCGTAAGTACCAGCACTGTTTAAATTTCTTAATTTCATGAGTACAATGCATAGCATATGCATCTAACTCAATGGCACCTGAATGCATGCAGAAAGGCTTAATATCACATGCCATGGCTGAACTTTGTACAAACGAAAAGACATGCCTCATCGGACATGCGGTGGCCGGAATAAAGAAAATAATTCATCTAAAAACATGTTGCATCTCATGCTAATATAACATTTTTAAGTAGGAAAAAGTCTATTTTTTACCCTCCAACTATTACAAAAGTCTGGTTTTTCAACCCACAACTATAAAACCGGACATTAAAGACCCTCCAACTATCCAAACCGTGCAAAATTGGCCCTTTGGGTGGTTTTGAAGGTGGTTTTGTATTTTCCAAAAAAATTTAAAAATATTTTTGTATCAAAAAATTCATAAATAATTTATTTTGAATTAGAAAATATGAATCGGGTGCCAATTTTTTTATAAAAATGTGACCTATATGTTGGTGCACCATTAAAAATGCGACCTATATTATTTACTTTTATTCTAATTATTTTTATAAAAATAATAAGACACTAGTAATATAAACATATAAAACTAACATTAAATAGTGTGCCAATAGGTTGGTTACATTTTAAGAGAACTTGTGGCACTGATTTTATATTTTTTGGGTCCAAAATGAAATAGCTATGGTTTTTTAAATAATATTTCTGATATTTCTATAAAATCCAAAACCACCCTCAAAACCATCCAAAGGGACAATTTTGCATGGTTTGGATAGTTAGACGGCCTTCAATATCCGGTTTTGTAGTTTGAGCTTGAAAAACGAACTTTTGTAACATTTGAAGGGTGAAAACAGATTTTCCTATTTTAAGTATGCGAATGTCTCTTTCATGTGTATACCTAGTTAGTTGCAACCCAACCCAAAGAAAGTATCAACATCAAACAAATGTGACTATGAAGTAAAATATAAATTCAAGATCTGAAACAAGGAATATCTACCTTTAAATTATTTGTTTGGAAAATGGATACAAATATATGAGCCCGATCATCATCAACTTAATATTTAAAGCTCAGAAAGGACCTTAAGGAGATAATTAACAGGATGTAACACCTGAAGAGAGGTCTCATCTGGTTTCAACTTGACAAATTTCTTGCCATCAGTTTTTGTTGTAATGGACAGCCAATTGTCCGAAGACAGCCTGTATCCCAGCAGGAGCTTCGCGAGTCCGATACGCTTTCCTGAAAATACAGCGACATTGATTCTACGTTTTTGTTAAATTTTCAAACAAGGCAACACTAGCATCCTTTTTATTTCTATGATGAAAGTTAGGGAGTAAAGGCTGTGTTCAGATTCAGGAAAAAGTACTTCTCCAACAAGTTTTTCCTATTCATCCCACTCACAGAACACGCTTCCCAGTGCACTATTTATCTAAAACAACTACTTTTTACTTCTAATCTGAACACAGCAATTAGTTAAAATGCAGAGAAACCTTGGCATTCTGTTGAGTCTGCAGCATTATCAGCAAAAGTGTTTTCTCCAAGCACAGCAGCATTGTTTTGAAGAGCCTCCTTTGTGGATGCTGCCTTGAGATTAAACAAATTCAGGCTTGTTATATCTTACTCCAGAACAGCATATTGACTACTATCCGGGCCCAAAAAAGGCAGCATCATGATTCACAACCTAATAAAAAGCCAAATAATGCAGTTGTAAGCAAGGCTGGTGGAAATTAGTAAAGCATAGACAGTAGTCTGCATGTCAAAAGGAGAGATACAACTTACTGAACTTCCTGTACTGTTTACTGTTACTCTACTCCCAGTAAAGAACTTCATGCACCACTGCATTTGGACCACTTAATTCAACAACAATAAATAGGTGCTGCTTCTTGGGATGCCATTCCATATTTGAGGATTTGAGAATGGGTTACAGTGGAGAAAAAACAAAAAGTATTGTTCTACTAGATAGTCAATACCGTTGAGCAAAGCTTCTTATAGAGTTTGTCAGACCAGAAGATGAGTTATGAGCCATCAGGTCCAATCCATCCAAATAGAAAGATCAAACTAGATAATGAAAAACATGGTTTTCCATGTTGAAGAAACTCAGCTACGAATGAGTAATCAAAGATTAAAACAAGTTTCTCCACATACATATAAAAGCTGTTCAATGATTATAAATAGACAACAATCTCAACATGACAAAGAAATGTCTCATCTCTTCCCCCACACCAAACAAAAAAAACATAGTTTTTTTTATTGTAGATAGATAAGCTTCTTATATCAGCCTTCACCCCAAACTACTTTTCCCTTAGTGATGGACAGCTTATAGAGCTCCTAGTTCGCCGGGTCCTCTGGGTCATCTTCCAACGTAACCATGTCGGTGACGCGGCAATGACACTGCAAGGGAAACAGAAATTGAAAGTTAGAACAAAGGACAAAGATGGAAATTGGAAAGATGGGAGGGGGAGGCTTACGTGCAGCATGAGCACAGTAGCCACCAACATTGCCAAGCTAGCCACCACGACTGCAGCCCACTCAGACAGGCGAGTGGCATACCTGTATTATAGACACAATCAAAGGCCTTCAGGAATAAATTAAATTTGCAACCAAAACTTATTGTAATGAACATGTTTGTGACATACCTGTTCAGAGACGCAAAAAGGATGCAGAAGCTTGTCGTGGCCAGCCACGTAACCATCGGGGCAGCCCAGGCGGCCACTAGATTGATGTAACTGGACCCGGGGATGCCTCACAAGATCATGTGGGATACCAAGAACATATGAACGGCCACAACCAATACATACGAAAGCACCGTGCGGGCAACAGAGCCGTGTTCATTAGCGTCCCACATATCATGCATCCCGTGCATCGTAGTGCCGGACGACGGAGGTGACGGTGGTGCACCAGGAAGGGTTGGGATGGGGATGAGGAGGTTGAAAGCAGCCAACCTTGGCGCGAGCAGGAGACCTAGCATTGTTGGATACAGCATGATGGTCGTTGCGTAGGTTGGACCGCAGATGGCTTGCGCCTAAAAAAAGCGATTTTTTTCTGGAATGAGAACGGAGAAGAGGAAGAGCGGTTAATCAAAGCAGTATAAAAAATGGGGAAGAGCGGAGGAAAGAACCTTGGCCGCCTTGTGTGCGTAAACCGCTGAAATAGAAGAAAGATAACACAAACATGAAAGATTCGAGTTAGAATATGTTCTTGCTAACAGCCAAACAAGTAAAAAAACGTTCTTTTTCCAAGCAAAGCAAGAGAATAAGAAGAAACGAGGATCTAAAGCACCAAACCACACATGAAAGATTCGAGTTATAAAATGTGCTTGCTAACAGCCGAACAAGTAAAAAAACATTCTTTTTCTAATACAAGCAAGAGAATAAGAAAAAACGAGGATCTAAAGCCCCAAACCTCACATGAAAGATTCGAGTTAGAATTTGTGCTTGCTAACAACCTATAAGGGCAAGTACATTGGTGTAGTCTAATAGGCGGTCTCATACATTGCCACATCATCTTGAGACGATATAACAGGTAAATCATACAATGAGTTGTCTTATATGTTGTCTAGCGAGTCGTTAGCTAGTTGGGCCTCCTTCTGCAGCAACTCGAGGAGGATCCGTTGGGATCCCATGCGGCACGGATGTGCCATGATTATTCGTTTTATTTCTGAAGTTTTCTTTGAAGTCTTTGTTATAGTTATAATGTAATGGTTTTTTCTATAATCATTATTTAACTACGATTTTGACTGCAGAGTGGTGCTAAATTAAAGAAGGTGGTGGAATTCTGTTCCAGCCGTTGTCTGAGGCTCTGGTGGAAGGAGGGATGCAGCGTCCGCCTAGCTAGTTGCTCCCCCAGAGCAGCATTTAGCACTATCAAGGAGTAGTAGAAGCAGAAGTAGTAGGTTAATGAGTTTATGTTTAATTGAGTAGGTGCTAACTATTCTCTGGCTACAAATAAGGTAGTGAGTAGCTTTGTTTGTTTATAATTTATTATGCTTATTATCATGTATTGGAGATGCATGTGCCTCAACGATGCTACTGACCACAATGATGATCATCATCTGTGTAAGCCCTAATTTCCAGTGTTTGTCATATTGTGATAAATTTAGCATGTGATTGTTTATATAATATTGATTTTGATTGTTTTTATGTATGATAAACTAAAAAAATATATCTCATAATTGTCTCAATACATGCAAGTTGAGACCTTCACTAAGAAACAAATATGAAATACTAACTTTGTACAATGTAACTTAAAGCTTTATTCATAACATAACTTGATACAACATGAGAGAATTCTAGACTCTGTATATGGACACAACATGTGACTTATATGAGACTCTATGTCATGGTATGGTAATGAGGTAGAGGAGTACACCCCCACCTCACCCCCATATGTAGGACTCCATGGCTCTTATGGTGTTGCCATGTATCCATCTTCTACATTCTTCTTTTACAAAATGTGGAACTATAGAACATTCATCATGCTCATCTACTTCCTTGATATTTTTACCCTAATAAAAATATCTAGATCTAGAGAATTCCACACTTTACCATGATGCTAGGATTCAAATTTGGTAGGCTGGGAAAATTTGGTGCTGAGTAAATGTGAAAATTAAAAATCAGTTGGAAACTAATCGAAAAGGTGGCCATGCCGGAACAAAGAGGAATCGTAGGATTTGAAATCATCGTAAATAAAGATACCAATAGAAAGATGCACTCAAATGATTGACCAGGAAAAAAGTGCCTGCTTAATTTTTTTCTTAATCAATTGGTGCTAAGAAACTGCGAGTATTATATTAGAACTTTGAATTTACAATTCATGTGCGATGCATTAAGCCAGTTGTGATGCAAATTTTGTCCAATGGGGACAGAGGATATTATATAAGTTTAAGCATTGCTTCCTAACGTAATCAAGTCACATGCTCAGTTGGCACTGCATCTACACATAGTACGAGCACTATATGCGTGCGTTGATCAAGGAGAGGGAGCTTTCGCTACAGACACTTCTGGTTCGACCCGCAGTAACCATCGGGGCACCATGGATCCCCAGGTAATTGAAATGGAGCAATCGGTGCTCCTCTGCATATCAAATGGGTCACTGGTCAACTACGGTTCGCTCCAAGGTTCAACCATGTCCATCCTTAAAGGAAACCTCCATGGAAATTTGAGGGCGAAATGACCCCTACCATCAAGAACAACTCACCAATCAATTTGATTACAAAAAATAGAAATTAGAGGCAAGAATCAAATGAGGAAGGTGGTAAATTGCAATTACCTTAAAACACGTTGGTAAAATGCATCCCTCAAACAATAGAAGTTTTATAAGCTTGGGGTGAAAATGATCGCAACAATAGTGGAGGAGGTGAGGCCCATCGGGTTGGAGAAGAAAGTGGTGGGGGGAGGGGATGGGGAAGAGGGTTTTACAGGCCGGTTCGTTGTAATTAAGTTCAACACAATTAGTTGGTGTATTCGTTGTAATTAAGTTCAGCGCAACCTAGAACATGTCCGATGCAAGCATTGTATCAGGTTGCAACCAATAAACTATAATGATGTCTATTACAACCAATTCCAATGACCATTAGAGCTACCTACTATGGTTTGGCGGATAACCAGCTGTAAAAGAGCAGTCGTAAAAGAGGCATCTAAGAATGTTATGAGTAGTTCTCTGGTAGTGATGGGCTCATAGGCGAACGACCACCCTAGATGCGCGCGGGGCGTACGAGACAGTGGCGGGCCTACAGGTAGGTCCAGCAGGTCCATGGCATACTCTAGATTTTGGCCCAGCCCATGCAAATGTTTTTCATTTTTCAAACTGCTGCAAGCCAAGGTATGTAAATTTGCAAATTGTTGCAATCGCTAGCCGCTCTGTAGATATTTGATACAAGGATTTGCTTTGATTGCTATGTGGCTTACTAGAATCAATGATTTGGTTTGAGTGATCTGTCGCTGAATCAATGATTTACTTTTGTATAATTTCTAGACTATGATAGTTTGAAAGACATATATAGTCTTATTGACATCACATTTAAGATTGTTGAGGCAAATATGCATACACTTTCTAATATAGTTTACTTGCTTCTCAAATTGGTATTACTTCTACCTTTAGCGACGACGCCTCTAAATTTTATCAAAACCAAGAGGAGGAATAAAATTGGTGATAGTGTGTTGGATGATTGTATTGTCACATTTATTGAGCATGATATTTTCTTTAAAGTAAAAAATTGTTGAATAGAAAACTATGTTATTTCTTATTTGTCTCCGAATGCTCGGTCAATTTACCTGCCCGCGCGCCGCGCGCCTATATGTACCATTTTATCGCTCGAAGGTTTCGGGCGTATCTGGCGCTCAACGCGTCGTCTCTCGACGCGTGGTCCTCGCGCAGCGCTGGCACAAATCGATAGGTTCCGTTCGCTAGCACCTCTCCTGTTTTACCTAGCCTCTACTGGTTCACATGGCCCCACAAAATTGAGGCCTCTCTGCCTGAGCAGCACATGCCAGGGCTGTTAAGATTACATTTAATGGTGTGATCAATTAGTCATTAATCATAGATTAGTTAAGTGTATTAGGTAGTTAATCCCATCATTAGTATTGTCTAATGAAGGGTTACTGTAGCACCCATTCGGAAGGGGCATGTCCCTTCCGAATGGACATCTGCTCATGAGCAGGTACCTGTACAAACCGAACAGCCATGTCGGAAGGGTTGCGTCCCTTCCGAACAGGTATGAATCATACCCCTTCGTGGGATATAAATATATAATCCATTCCTTCCATCAATACAACAAAGAATCAGTTCATCTATTTCATTTCTTCCATTCTCCTATTCTAAACACGTTATCACGTTATCAGCACGATTCGCTCTCCACTGAGAACGATTGAGAAGAGAGAAAACGCAGGCCATGCAATTCTGCAAGTTCGACTCAGAGATCTCGTAGGAATTTTGAGTTTACTCTGACGTCACAAATTTGAAGAACGGGAGGCCGCAGACCTTGCACCCTTCCCGCACCACGCCATGAGCGAGAGAACGGCGACATCGGAACAGCAACACCGACGATCTGCACCATCCTCCCGTCGGCGACTTCCACTTCGTGCCTGAAACCGCAGTTCACCAAAATAATCAATAAGAACGCGAGGCCAAGAAACATAGGAGAAAACAGAATAAGAATAGAAAATTGCCATCTAACCTTAGATTTCTCTTTTTCTAGCACTTATTGCATCTCTAATTGAGTACATCTCTAATCAAGTACATGCAGGCAATTAAGAACTGAGACCCTCTGCTCCCAGAGGCAAAGCGCAAACACACTGAATTCACAAAGTTATTCAGATGTGGCAAGCCTCAATCACGACAAGGAAACAGTACATCGAGATAGATAGATTCAAAAACAGAACATGCCTCGACAGCCGCTGCCGGCCATCTTTACGAAAGCCAGACCAAATGGCCAAGGACTCCCAGCGGCGTTTGCCGCCGCATCGGACTCTCCCTCAGTAGTTCGTCCATCATCGGCGGAACAAGCAGCGACATAGCGGTCAGCCCTGAAATCGAGACATGAGACATAGGCTAATATTTTCTGGAATTTTATTTTTCCTCTAAACTTAATTTGAATGGGATTAATTCTTGATATGGACACTAGATATCAACAATATCATTTGGGGATCGTGGCACCTTGCTACTATGTATCTACCATAGCCAAAGTGTCTGTACCATTCGTGACAGTACCACACATGCACTTAGTGCATCTCCTCTGCTTAGATTTGTAAATATTGAGCATCCAAAGGAGAAGACCCATTCAATATTTGCACCTTTATATAAAGTTATCAACAAATAGAAAATTTCCAAACATATAAGGTTGTTCACTCAATCATTTATTCAGAGTTCGCATCTATGGAAATTTATAAAATAATGGATCAAATGACACAAATACCATTTTTTTTTACAAAAGGTGGTCAATAATTACAATTTTTTACATTTGTTTAAAGTGTGGTTGTACAGTTACTGTACACATGAATGCCAAACTAAACCAAATATTTGGCACAATGAAACCTTCAATTATTGGAGGCATGTAAGTTCATGAGGATCAAGTTGAATTTAACTTCAACAAATGAAGACTCTAGCGGTCTTTGTATTATTTCAGGAAAACCATTAATGCAATTTGTACTATATCATGTTTAGTACATTGTCCATCACAAAATACTATCATACATGGTATTTACAATTTATATAGACTTAAATTCATATTGAATTTTATCTTACTCTATATAAATAATGATTTGAGATCTAACCAGACAACAAAGGATTTATTTTTTAGTGGACCATATTACCAGTAACAAAATTATGGGAGATTATACGCTCCTTGTGAGTATTAATGATTCATCATAGATGCACTCATGTATCTAAATCTTACAAAATACTCAGTATGTTTATAATATCCATTTGTATGGTTTTACACTAAAACCAATTACAGAGAGTAGTGGTAAAAATACCAGCACTCAAGTAGATACAATGGACAAATCCTTTCATATCATCTGGGATGTAAAACACATACATCAATCTCATATCAATATATTTTATGTTGCGTACTAAATAATTTTTCAACCTTGATCACAAAAAGACTAGATATGATAACCCTAGTCACTTAAGCATATATGTGAATAGAAAAATTATTATCAATTTTGTTGGTACATTCCAAAAAAAAAATACTCAAATTTTATGTGCACTACATGCACCGTATGGGAATTGATTTTACAGGTCCTCTTAACTTAAAATCTTTAAAAATAATGAGCCACAATACTATTTATTTGAACATATTTAAGAAATATGGCCTTATTTTTAAACCATTATTTGGAATAAAAGTACTATATAATGCTCAATGTAGCATCCATAAAACAATCCCGCATGTGCTCCTTACTGATCATAAGGCATCACATCGGTTTATCAAGTTTTCGCTCAAAAAAAATTGTTTTTTTTAGAGAAAAATATCCTGGACGCAGGATCAAACCATTTATATGGAATTACTTGATTTGGGAACTAAGTACATACTTCCATACAAATAATGGTCTAATTACATACCTTATCAAAATTAATCATGCATGACCAACAAAATAGAATTGCATCTACCAATATTTACTTGGTACCATGCGGACTTACACACCGCATTATTACTTTAAATTCATCTGACTGCAATCATACAGCTCCTCCGTAGCAATGAGTACGTGGAATTTGGCCTCAGCCAATATTTCCCATCTGCGTTCGGATATGATATGCATATACCGATATCACCACCTCAACATACATCCATGGGCATAGAGGATCTATGTATACAAGATATTTATCCGTCATTCATAAAATATCTTAGATCACTCATAAAAGGGATTCATTCGCACGCCCGTATGCTTGACAACATTATGAGGAATAATTCTGGACATTAGGGGGAGATATTAACACCAGAATTCACAAAAGAATGTTATACGCACTTCTATCCTCATATCCACGTACGTAAAAAGAATATCTTGACTGACAATCAGAACATCTTACATTTGCAATACATTAGCAAATAACCTGCCAAATGCATTTACTCATCTAAAGTGTCGCCAAATATAAGTGTGCCGGAAAGAGTGAAAACCTAGCAATTTCACTCAACTCCCAAAAAAAAATAAGAGGGGGAGAAGTATGGCCACAAGCTAGGAATACAACTTATTTCAAGCATCCACGGAACAAGGGGAGACATCAATTCTCCAAGATAGTAAATGCTAATTAACATCATGCATATTGTCAGACACTTTATGGATATACAAATCCGAAGCCTATGAATCATTAGAATTCAAAATCCCAGTATATGTGCACATAAATTCAGGCATTGGGTCAATGGAACGCCCTATTCTATGATCGTGGGAAATGACAAAGAATTTAAAAAGGTTTAATTTTCACCAGCATTAATTGGTTGTGTTTAATCAACCATATTAAAGACTACAAATGTCGACATATACTCCTATTCAAAATTGTTATACACCTTCTACTGGATCCAGACCAAAATTCCTGGGTAGAGTGTCAACACTCAAATCGGTCAAATCAAAGGTGACAATTAAGGTGAATTTCTCTCGTCCACAAATGAGAAGTGTTTAATTACCTACTCCTCATAATCCTTTTTCAAAGGAAATAAGATGGTGAGACAGCGAGAGCTCGTAGCACATGGTTTCACGCAGAGACCGAGCAATACCCGAATGGTATGTGTGAAAATATTATTCCCATATTTAATTATTGACAGATAAATTGAATTACATAGCTTGAATTTATATGTCTTCAATGGATTTTTTTTCTAAATCAAAACACAAAATCGCAAAATATATTGTGTAAAAGTCACTTCATGACTTAGAATAGTCAACTTGATTGTGGTACAACTGACTATATGAGTATCTTCCATAAAAGGATTACTCTAACAACTACGATTGCATATGTTTGTTAATAAATAATCTCCAAATTAGATTGTTATATCCTCTCAACACACAACACAAGCAAGCAATCATTTTATGACGGAATTTGAGATGAGTTTTTGGGTAAAACCAAACTAAGCTTAAGTCTTCAACTTAAGTATATACATCAGTTTATACCAATATACAATTGATACTGTACATCAATATCTAAATAGTATTGGACAATCGTATCCATCAACACTAGTGTTCAGTTATTCCCTAAAAACAAAAAATGGATCAGTATCCATTTAGACCGTGGGATGACAAACTTAGTGCCAACAAAGCGCTTTATGTATTATACAAATTGCAACAAGCCTAATACTGCATTTGTAGATATCTTGCTAGCTCAAATTAGCGCAACTCCAACAATACCTTATTGGTGGGAGTCCAATTAGATATCCACAAGTATCTAAGTGGCACAAAAGTCTTGACTTATTATTATAAAATTAAGAACATGGCCAAAGTGGGATAACACGATACTGGCTAACAAATCCCTATGCCAGAAATAAACTGATATCAATATAGTAAAGTTTTTATATGAATTATCAAAGTATATTCTAATGAAAAACTTTAACTTATCATTCTGAAGCATCACATGAGTATATAAGACTTCAATGAATTATTAACTATGACTGAATCATTAAACATTATCTATATATGATAGTGTGGCTTGTATTGCATAGATGAAATCGGGTTATATATGAGCAATATCACTAGCATATTGCCTAATTTATTCTCATATATTACAACTAAAATGAGAATATAAATATCTTGCAAGTATTTTTACAAAAGTTCTTACCTACTATGATAGGTATGTGACAACTCAAATTTTGCAAGGTTCAGGGGGAGACTCTTTCTCTGAATTGTGAACCTATCCTATCATCATATTGTACTCTTTTTCCTTAATGAGTTTTTCCTCACAAGGTTTCTCATAAAAGGTTTTAATGAGGCAATATCAATACAAGAATATATGTCATATCTCTAATTTTCCCCACCGGGGTTTTTGAAGAGGTAATCGAGACATATCATATGTCATATCTTCTGTTTTCCCCACAGGGCTTTTTAAGGAGGTATCCAAGACACTATCTCCTCGTATTTTTCCCGTTGGGTTTTGGGGGAGATTATTCAAATATGATCCACAAATCATACAATTGATCTCAAACTTGTTTATGAGCTTTCCTTTCAAGGTTTTTCTCATAAGTTTGCGATAAGACAATAACACATATGCTACGTTTTCTCCTTATATTTTTCCCACTGGGTTTTCAAGGAGTTTTAATAGCATATGACTATACAATGTTATTTTCTCCTCAAATTTTTCCCACAGGGTTTTTGGAGGAGTTTTTCACAACATACTACACGATGGTTTCTCCTCAATTTTTCCTACAAGGTTTTCAAGGAGTTTTCCCATATTTCTTGGATGAATATCAAGAGGACATTAAAGGATTACATGAAGAATACACTACTAATTGCTCAAGGGGGAGTGTTAAGATTACATTTAATGGTGTGATCAATTAGTCATTAATCATAGATTAGTTAAGTGTGTTAGGTAGTTAATCCCATCATTAGTGTTGTCCAATGAAGGGTTTCTGTAGCACCCATTCGGAAGGGGCATATCCCTTCCGAATGTACATCTGCTCATGAGCAGGTACCTGTACAAACCGAACAGCCATGTCGGAAGGGTTGCGTCCCTTCCGGGACATGTATGAATCATACCCTTTGTAGGATATAAATACGTAATCCATTCCTTCCAATACAACAGAGAATCAGTTATGAATTTCCTTTCTTCCATTCTCCTGTTCTAAATAAGGGCATCGTCGGTGTCTCCGCGATGATTTCCTGTTCCGGCATTCAACCTCCATGGCGTTGAGATAAAGGGGAAAAAAAGCTTTCTTAGGTTCGACCTCTCCTCCCCAGGTGTGCCGCCGCCGCCGGAAGACCATTCTGGCACAGCGGAGGTACGGCCCAGACAAGGTGCAATCCATTCAGGCAAGCATCGAGGGGATCTACCAGATCCATCTAGCCTCCTATTGATTTCATCGTTTTTCTTGCCACTGGTACCTATACTTTGTCGCCTCACGGCCGTCGCTACTGCTCCTCCCCTCGAAGCCGACGCCGGCCTGAGAGGATGCCAGAGCAACGGCGACGTCCTACCTGGTGGCGGCAGCGTTGTCCACGACCCCTCCCTCCCCTCCTACTGTCCCTCAGGTTGCATGCTTCTTCCCCAACCAGTGGGCTCGCGAACGGATCCACTGACGAGTGCCCGGAACAAAGCACTGCTCTAATCCATGGCTCCATGAGGGGCGATGAAAGTGCCATATCCACATGTCTTTGGTGACTCCTTCCTTCGCTCCTCTCTTTTCTTTCATTCATCTTTTCTTCTTTCCTCGATTTGATCTGCAGCGCTATTTATTGTGTGATTTTCTTCTGTGCTAAAATCATGTGCTCTACTCTGTTCCTACAGGCGCTGCCTGGGTCTGGGGAATAATTGCCAGTGCTGCTGTGCTAGCAAATCCATGGGTGTGTATCTGCTGCAGGACTGAGTCCTGTTGCCCTTCACCAGCCTTCACGATGAGCACGTATTCTTCTTCTGCTCCAATCGTTTGCTGCGAGGTATTGTCTTTCATTTTTTTTTCCCCTTCAACATTTCCGTGATGTTTGAAAATTAAATGGCGTCCTTGGTGCGGGCCTCACTGTGAGATGTGCTTTGCACCTATGTCTTCACCCCTCCCAACTACAATACCCAGCAAGCATTCGTAATATATTCTTGCACATTAATTGGGGGACATTGGACAACAACAATTGGAGTTTGAGGCTACTCCGTTTCTCTTCCTGGGTTCAATTCGTGAGGCCATGGCTTCTTTTCGGTGTTTTGTATGCAATGATTACCTGATTTTTAGCTGCAGCAAGGTAACCTTAGGCCTCTCCTTCCCTAGATGCTCGGAGGAAATTTTGTGCTCGCGAATTGCTCGATGAAATGCCTCTTAGGCTCTCAGCATTTTACTTAGAGTCTAGATGGGATTTGTATTTGCACATCTTAATTGATTAATTTCAGGTTTATGTTAAAGAAATTGGGGAAACATTTAACTGATTTCATGTGGATTGTAGCCAAAACAGAAGAAATAAAACTGAGATCTATAGAGTAGTTTTGATGTACTCATGTATCACATTGCTGACGTCCATAGGAAAGAGACCTACAAGCTAACTGAAGAAACAGGCTTCCTTCTAAAGTTTGTAGGAAATACCAAATGTACACCTTTCTGCCTCACATGGGTTGTTCTTTGGATGCCGCCTTTTATTACAGGTCAAGTAGGTCCAACAATAATGTCTTTATCTTCCAGTTCTCTGTGTATCTTTGGTACCTACAGTTTATATCATTTATGCAAGCAAAACACACCCTTATGCCATTCGATGGTGTCATGTTTTATTATTCCTTTACTAACAAATTCCGATTCTATGCAAGTTACAATGGAGACATAAGGTACATAAAATAGGTACTCATACAAGGAGTCACTCCAAATTAAATGTTTTTCCCAAAATTTTAACAGATATGTTCTACTAAGTAGTATACCTATTGCAGCTAAGAGTTGTTATGATAAATATTCGGTTTTTACGTAGTTGTTTCCAAGAGTCACGGAAAACTCTTAACTTGAACTGGCACATAGTATATGATTATATCTCTAATGTGTAAATTTGGATGCATACAAGAAATATGCAAGGAAGAATGCAAAATATTGACCAAGATGATAGATTAATTTTCTGTATGAATTCAGTTAGTGACGGTGCACAGAAGTCAGAAACTTAGCCTAGCATAGATTACAACCTGTTTAAATTGAATGTGTTTGTTAGGAAGATAACTTTCTATTTTTCATGCATAGCTGGACTCTATTAGCTGAAGTCTCATGCAAATAGATGTGTTTTCATACGAATTGAGAATCTATTTCATACATTCGGTTTGCTTCTTAATTGTGGGAAGTTAGTGTTTCCAAACTAGACATTAATATATTAAATACTGGGACAAGAGAGAGGTTCAAGCTTGAGACAAACGAGAAAATTGTCTTATGTCCACCAATGTGACGTCACCCTGATTATGTCCGGTATCGGGTATTCTAAATCTTGAACTTGGATATTCATATATATTGTGTTTCCAGTTTAGTTATATTACTTCCTGCCAAGAAATGCTGCGACTATAAGATGTTCCCTTTCTTCATTTGATACTTTATCAATCTATTTTGTTTTGGTTGTCAATCAGAAAGTGCGTTGAAGATCATATATAGTAGTGAGGTATACTGGTATTGCTGCATGTGTATGTGTTGGATGACTTCCTGGGTACTATTAAGGCCATTATATTAGACCAGTTTTCGATGTTTCATCTCTTCTATTACTATCAGTCGATCTGGCAAATATTTGGCAATTTTAATTACTTGATGCTTCAGCCGGTGCTTTATAAAACTATCTCATAGGTATTTTGCATCTATTACACCGTTTCTAAGCCTACATATACTATGTTGTGCCTTCCAATTTAAAATTAGATCTCATTATCTCCTGTGTGCACTGGGAAATGTTGGAAATTTTTTACAGCTAAATCGTCTATAGGATACTACCTATATGATTCTGTTTTCTGACTTTCTACTTCCTGCAACCTGATGGCAAGAAAGTACCATGAGTCGTGCTTCTCACCATTCTTGCCCATATGATTTCTCATTTTGTGCTAACAAGTTGGGAAGCAAATAAAATGCAAAGAATTTAAATTTTCCACTGAGTTTTGGCTGACAGGACCCAGAGGCTATGCATTATTATTTTGATTGGTGGAACAACATTTACGTTTTTCATCTTATTTTGTTACAATGGTTATTTTATTAGTAACTTTGAACTTCTAATAGCCATTTTTTTGAACTGTATGTATCAGGTACTGTAGCCTTCCCATCCTGATGGCCAAATAGCAAATTAGTCTAATTCGAATGGTCATGTTTCCATGTATACTCTACTATGTTCTATCTATTAAGTTGTGGGAGGGCCATTATATGAACTCATATACATGGACGATGTGTTTACAATAGGAAAAGTATTGCAACTTACTACTCATATTGAAACTACTTAATTAATAAGCAGCCATAGTCCGTGCTAGGAAGACTTTCATTATAAGAATTCTAGGAGTCGGACAAAGTTTTTTATATTAATTGTTTTTAGAATAAAGGATTATCATCATACCATTAGGATAACGTTCATTCACAACCAACCACACATTGTTCATATCACACCGAGAATACCCGCTGCAGCTGTAACTACTATAACAAACCAACACAGATGCTACTGACATAAAAAGGACTACAAATAATGACCAAACATTGGATTTTGGATGTCTAGAGGCTCTGATCATTTCGTGAAGACAGCACAAGCAAGTGTGTATGTGCCTCCACTGTACATCAAGATACGAGCGTGTATAACAGGCGCGCGCAGCGAAGCGCGCGTCCCTCCCTAGTATACTAGCAGACGGTAGGAGGCGCGCGCACGACACGAGACGAGGGGCGCACCACCACCACTCACCGGTCACCACCGACTAGTTTCAGACAGAAAATCTCGTGGGCCTTATAGAAGCCTAACTAGGCCCGAAAAAGAGCTTGTTTCCGCTCGAGCGGGCCCATCATCACTTCAGCCCAGAGCCCACCAAAACTGCCCGAACCCCAACCATCCTTCTTGCGTTCGAAAAAATGAGTGGCTGGCAGCTGGCTGGACAGCTGGTGCCACTGTGCTACGATGCGCGGATACTTGCGAAACGATCACGTATCAGTATCCGATACCCATCGGATACTGTCCTGACACTCTGATCCTTGTCAGATAAGTATCAGACTTTTAAATTAATTTAAAATAAATAAAATAATTCTGATAATTTGGTGATAACGTTGTGATTCTATCCTAGTACTCAAAACCCAACCCCTCGTTCTGCTTATAATAACATTATCTATTCACGTACCTCCTCTCCACCCAACCCTATAACGTTTTTCATGTAGCCTTCTTTCTCGACCTTTCTCTATCAGCCCCCATCCTACCCAGCCAGCCAGTAGGTAGAATCCCTCGTGGCGCTGCCTCAATAGCCTTCCAAATGATTCTGGTGAACTATGTATATATTTTAATTTTAATTACTGTCATAAATATATAATAATAATTATTATATATATATATTCGCGTATCCGCGTATCTATGTTTTTTTGAAAAACAGCGTATCGTCGTATTATGTATCCGATACCGTATCAAGTATATTTGCAACGTAGCCACTGTGGCCGTGACAGTCACGCCTCTCACCCCTCCCCCCGACCCGGCCGCCGTAGCCGAGGAGCGCGTGTATAAAGTAGCGCAACGACGCTAACCCAGGGACCGACTCGATCATTCCGACCCGTGCCCACATATTCGCCGCCGTGAGACTGAGCGCATGCGACAGACGAGAGCGATGGAGGTCGAGAAGGGGAAGGGAGTTGCGGAGGCGGCGCGGAAGGAGGTGGCCGACGGGGATGCGACCCTAAAGAGCTCGAATGGGAAGCCGTTCGAGGTCTCGAAGAAGGCGGCGGCGCGGCTGTCGACGCTCCTCGCCCTGATGATCAAAGGCTGCAGCGACGACGGCGGCATCAAGCCTGAGAAGATCTGCTCCGAAACCCTCGAGAAGGTGGTCGACTACTGCAACAAGCACGCCAAGTCCATCCCCAGCGCCGCGCTCAGCAGCAGCAGCAGCAACTTCAACACCGCGCCGTCCAAGAAGCCGGAGGAGGCTGCTCGACGTCACCTGCCGGCTGCCGCAAGTTCCCGAGATGATTGATGAAGGGCATGAACCGCGCTCAATTGCGGGAGATGCTCAACATCAGGAATGACTTCACGGAGGAGGAAGGGGATATTCTCCAGGAGCACGCTTGGGCCTTCACTGACCAGGAGCTTACGAGTCCACTTCACGCTGCGCTAACATCGATCATCTCACTGGATCTGCCGATCTAGCGGTTTTGTTCTACTGCTTTGACCATTGTTACTTGCGTTCAGCAGAGTGGCAGCTTGACTTGCTTCTTATTTGCAGTTCTTAGTTGTTCAGTAGGTTCAGTTCAGATTGATCATCCAAAAATTAAATCGGATGTTTGGTGGAAGCTAGTTTTGAATAGGTCGCATGAAGTGACGAATGAATCTCACATCGTGCATTTCTGATTAATTCCGTGCGCTCTATGTCTGTTCAATTTGTTCTGCTAATTTCGAACGATCCTGATCTAGCTAGCTAGCACTTTTGATCTACTTGCATGAAGACTTTTCCCTCACAGAATGCATGCCATGTCTTCTTCAGTTAATCTGTTCTGTGCAATTGGTGGCAGCAATGCAGTATGATTGCTCAATCTCTGCAGTTCTCCCGTATGATGTTGCAGTCGACACTTTACTGAACTTGGTACTCTTTTGTAGATCTAGGTTGTAGGCTGTGATTGTTCAGTTCCTGTTAACGATAGGAAAAGGTTGCTATGCGTCTGTCCCCGTATTGTGTGATGGTTTTTGTCATATCGATCATACAAGCAAGTCCTGCTTCTCTCTTAACTGATTCTGTAGCAACTAAGCTCTTGATCATCGCAAGTTCTAATTATCTTTTAGCATAAGCCATGCAAGCTTGGTTTCCGTTATTAAATGAATTGGGGGAAGGCATACTAATCCCAGAATGTGTTCTGTATTCTTCAGAAAATGAGTTGGCAGCAAGCCAATACTGCTTCCATATGTATGTTGCATCTTTGTATGCAGCATGATATCGTAATTTGGGAAGTGGCTCTGTTTGTTCTGCTTTTTGTATCAGATTATAGTCATCATGTGGGTTGACAGTGATTCTGAATAATGCAATGAGATTAAACTTGCGTTGTATTGTTTATTGCGTTATATTTTCCTTTTCCTGGGAGTAGGAAGTCTACTACTCTTGAGTCTTGACCGAAGCTGTTTTGGCAAGTACTGTTAGCATGCTTTGAGCTGCATTTGTAATTCTAAAATATAGATCTTGGATGTTCAGCCCCATGCAATTTGTGGTAGGCTGGTATCATGCTTGCTCTATCTCAACATTCAGTTCAATCAAACAGTGGGAAGGTTGATACGTCTCTTTCTAGGGTATTCTGACCGTAGCTGATCTGGGATAGGACATAGGAGTATGACTCCAATACCTGCATCCTTGAGTTCAATTGTTCTTAGTGCATGATTTATTGATTTAGCAAAAGAGTCATTAATTAGGGAAATAGGTGTTCCTTGATGCTCGTTCAGTTGTTTTGAGAAAAGCTTTGTGATGCAATACGTGGAGTAGCTAGATACAGCATTTCGATGCAAAATGGCATGAAAAGTGACAATTTACTCTTCATCTTCTGTGTGTTCCGATCCAAGAGTGTACTGTTTCTTTCCTTATTACATTTTGGCAATTTGGCATCATGTACAAGAACAGCTGCGGTGAGTAAATTCTTGTCCAAACTCTAGAAAGTTACATAAAGATTCATACAACATGTTTCGACTTGATGACACACAGGCACAGCTAAGACTTTGGGCAAGAGACAAGGGGAAACGTTTCAAATGACTTCCCCTGTAGCTTCAGACACAAGGAAAATAAATTTCCTGCGATCACGATGGACTTCTAAGTAGGCCCACAAATTCTTGAGGGCCGTATAGAAGCCCAACTAGGCCCGATGAAAGCGAACTACTTCAGCCCAGAGCCAAGGCCACTGAATCCCATCTTCTTGCGTTCGAAGAAATCGAGTGGCTGGCTGATCGTACAGCTGGCGCCACCGTGGCCGTGCCAACCACGCCTCTCCCCTCCTCTCCCCAACTCGACGCCTCGGCCGCCGTAGCCGAGGAGCGCTCGTATAAAGCAGCACCACGCCGCCACCCCACGCACCGACTCGATCATTCCGGCCGTGAGAGAGCGCGCCTAAGCGAGAAGCGAGGGTTTCGTCCTTAGCGTGCGAGAGCCGAGAGCGATGGAGGTCGACAAGGGGAAGGAAGAGGTGGAGGAGACGCGGAAGGTGGCCGAGGCCGACGGGGATACGGTCACCCTGAAGAGCTCGGATGGGAAGCTGTTCGAGGTTTCGAAGGAGGCGGCGGCGCGGCTCTCGACGGTCCTCGCCGGGATGATCGCCGGCGGCTCCACCGACGACAACGGCACCGACCTTAAGCAGATCGGCTCCGAGGCCCTCGAGAATGTGGTCGACTACTGCAACAAGCACGCCAACTCCATCCCCAGCGCCGCGCGCATCAGCAGCAGCATCAGCTTCAACACCGCGCCATTCAAGGAGCCCGAGGAGTGGGAGCGCAAGTTCGTCGACCGCCTCAGCCATGACGCCCTCTTCGACCTCGTCGAGGCCGCCAACTTCCTCGGCATGGACAGGCTGCTCGACATCACCTGCCACAAGATCTCCGAGATGATGAAGGGCAAGAGCCCCGATCAGATCCGCGATGTGTTCAACATCAAGAATGACTATACGAAGGAGGAGCTAGAGGAGATTCGCCAGGAGCTCGCCTGGGCCTTCTACTACGACTAGGAGCTTTCGGGTCCGCATCTCACTGGATCTGCCGACCTAGCGGTTCTGTTCTACTGCCTCGACCCTATCTTAATTGCATCCATCGTAATGGCTGCTTGAGTTTAGTAGCTGTTCTGGGTTGTTGGGTTCAGTTCTGATCAAGTGTTTGGTGTACGCATTTGCATAGCAAATTCAGTTCACCCAAAAACAGAATCGAATGTGCAGTGGAAGTTTGGAATAGCTTACATGAAGTGGTGAATGAATCTCACATTCTGAATTACCCAGCATTTCTTATTAATTCCATGCTCTCTCTCTGTTTCAATATGTTCTGCTAATTTTGATCAACCCTGATATAGCTAGCTAGCACTCTTGATCTGCTTGCATGAAGTGCTTTTCCCTCCCAGAATGCATGCCATGTCTTCTTCAGTTGATCTGTTCTGTGCAGTGCAGCATGATTGCTCACTCTCTGCAGTTCTCTTGTATGTTGTTGCAGTCCGCACTTTATTGAACTTGGTGCCGTTTGTGGATCTAGGTTGCAGGTCGTGAATGTTCAGTTCCTGTTAACGATAGGAAAGTCTTTCTGTAGCAACTAAGCTCTTAATCATCTCTAGGGGTGTATTGGATACAAGGATCTAGTATTGTTATTACTCCCTCCGTTCACATTTATTTGACGTTGGCTAGCTCAAATTTGAGCTAATTGACGTCAAATAAAAATGAACAGAGGTAGTATGTTTTAGCATAAGCCATGCAAGTTTGGTTTAAATTATTCACTGTTCTGGTAAAGGCATTTTAACCCTAGAATATGTTCTGTGTTCTTCAGAACATGACTTGGCAGCAAGCCAATACTACTGGTTCCATTTGTATGTTGCATATTTGTTGCCTTAAGCTCAAATTGATCATGGTACATTTGCATAGGGGTAACTAAGCATAGAAATTTCATACAGATGCAGCCTGACATGGGAACTGGGTTCTGTTTTTGTATACAGAATACAGTCATCATGTGGGTTGACACTTGACAGTGCCTGAATGTAATGAGATTAACCTTGTGTTGTATTGCCTATTACTCCTACGTTATATGCATTGCTGACCTTTTTTTCCTGGGAGGATGAATTCTACTGCTACTCTTGAGCCTTTGTGCTGCATTTATAATTATGAAATTCAGCACCATGTAATTTGTGGTAGGCTGGTAGTATGCTTGCTCTATCTCTAAACTGGTCGGCTTGCATTCGTATGAATGAATATTTTACGATAAGTTGGATGCTATCTTTGTTTAGACATTAGATGCATTCAGTTTAACATAGAAAGGTTGCCATGTGTCTGTCTCTGAAGTATTCTGGTATTGATACGGCCTCAACAAACTCTTAAATCTTACTAGCTCTCATCAGGTTGCAAAATTTATCATCATATGCTTATTGCTTGGTTTCATGTATGAAATTAAAGAGGAACATCAGTTCAATCCCAGAATGTGTTCTACGTTCTTCAGTACATGGTTTGGCAAAAAAAATGGCTGACCTGAAACCTGTGTGTGGGTAAAAGTTTGTGTTGTTTTGGGCACAATTTTTTCATAGAATATGCAGTTTCTTTTGTGCTTTGGTCTGTTTTGTGTTGTTCTTTTGCCATCATGCGACCCTCATTTTTAGTGTTTTTCTTGTTTCCTTCTTTTTGCCATCATGTGGCGTGAATGTGACGTGTGTGGCCAGTATATCATCTACAGGCCCACTATCTTAAACATCGAATAAATAGTCACACAGATTGCTGCATGATACTTGTGCTAGTTTTTTTCGGAGACAGTGTGATAGCATTGTTTCTTTTCCTGCTGATGTTTAGACCTGAACACCGTGCTACACATTTGAATCTGGCCTAACAATCCCAGACAGAATCTAACAAGGCCTCAAAATTGAACAGCAGACAAGGCACAAGCGAAAATGAACAGCAACAGCTCTCCCAATTCAAGTCTCACTGAATTATGGCACAGTGCGGATACACATCACAAATTCACAAGGTTCACATCAACCCATGAATGAAATCATCAATTCATCCAACAAATCTTCAGAGGTAGTAGAAAGAGAGCAGGGGTACAGCCATGGCGGCTACGATGGCGAACGCTGAGACCAGCGATCGGGCTGCTGCCGACTTTGAGGCGCCTGGGCTGTTGGCGGCCGGTGACGATCCAGAAGACGGCGCAGGACCTTCAACATGAAAGTAATGTAGTGAGACAACGAAATATAGGTGGGATCAAATATCTTAAAGGAAAAAAGTCATGCATATATAGCGTCAGGACTTGTTTCAGGCGATAAATTCAGATAACTTTCAGAATTTGAGGACTGAATTTTCAGTGCACACAGGCACAGCTGATTTCCACATCATTTAGATTGTGACATTTGCCATCCCTTATCAGCACACATCATTTAGTTGCGAATCTAATAGTGTTCCAGTGAAAACGGACTTACAAAATTGGCTACCACCTATAGTGGCGTTGGTCAGTATGTGGGAAGAAGCGAAGAGCAAACACGCTAAGCCCAATTAGTAGCATAATGGAGAAATGTGCCATCTGGCTCATATCACTGACCTCACATATTTTTTTTTACTTGGTGGCATAGAGGTGTTTATAATTCAGATTACACATTATCCTATCAGTTAAGGTTTTCACTTGCAGATGACTGTCAATGGGTGAAGACAAAAACACAGAGCGTTCAGGCTTCAGAAAACCTATCCGATGCATCATTGTTAATGGTTATTTACTTATTTAGAAGTTGGAACCGGTCTGCTAAGAAAGCTAGCACTAGCGCCACAATCTAGGCACAGTTTCAACCCTATTTTAGGCCAAAATTCGTACATAAAATTTTTCATTCATCCTGGTCTTTGGCATTTCGCATCTTTTTTAGACTAATTAAAGTATACCACTGTACTGATTCCAAATGCGCTGAAAGTTGGCAAAGTAGATCGGCTAAAAATTCCAAAATGTATGCATCCTTTTGCAAACTGAACAGTAAAAAAAGAGGACAGAGTAATAGAGTTTTATCTGTTACCTTCAGTAGGGGTGCCGGGCATCTTGACTGCAAGAAAATAACAACAATAAATTAAACGAAAAGCTGAGATCTCAGTAAAAAAAAAAATGCAAGACCTACACACAAAAGTACTAAACGAATTGGCCAATAGATTTTTTTCTACTCCCTGCCCCCTGGTGGGACAAAGGGAAGAAGAAAAGGCACGATCGAGATCAGGTCGTGGTAGTGCTTACTGTTGCACTTGCGCAAGGCGGCCGGGTTCTCGCCGCAGGCCTCGGGCAGCCCGGCGGCGCGGGTGAAGTTGACCTTGACGCCGTAGTTCCCGCCCAAGGCGGCGCAGAGGCAGGCGACGGTGGCGGGGCTCTTGAGGGCGCCCTTGACGCCGACGCAGCACTCCTTGGTGGGCTTGTCCTGCGCGCTCCCATCCATCACGTACGTCAGGCACCCGCTCAGCCCCACCACCGCCGACGAGCAGTCCGCCGTCGTCGGCGCCGGCGCCGGAGCCACCGCCGCCGCGCCGGACGCGAGCGCGAGGACGGCCGCCGCCGCCGCCGCGGCGAGTAGGCCGAGGAGGCCGAGGCGCGCCATGTGGTTGGTTGGTGACTTGGTGTGCCGCGATCGAACTGGCGACTCTCGCGAGGAGAACGGACGCTGAGTCGACCGCGTGAAGGGAAGGGAGGCAGAGGAGGGTGGAGGGTGGGGCGTCGGGTGAGAGGGTTTTAAAGGTGGTGGAGTCGTCGCCTCCCGTGGCCAGCCAGCGCGGACGACGAGGTATTATAGGGGAGTGCAGTTGCCATCGGGCCTAGGCGCGGCCTAGCCTATCCGTATCTGACCGCGGATCGGATGTGCTGTTGTGCGCTACCGCTACGCGCCTGGAAATGGCTACAAGCCAACGGCTCAAGACTGAAAAAAGACTAGAGAAATAGTAATCCGTGAGGCGCACACGTCGTCCGCCGCCGGATCCGCCGGCGATCGCGATGGCGACGCGCGGCCTCCGTCGCCAGGACCCCATGGCCTCAGTGGCGATCAACGGCTCAGTGCAGTTCGCGCGCGGCGCGGCGGAGGCGCCATCGAGGAGATGCCTGCGGGGAAACCTGACCAAAGGCACCGTATATACGCCGCAGCAACATGTATTCTGGCTGTTGTATCGCGCATGCATGTGGCCATTTTTACTTTTCGCGAGACTTTTGCAACTGCCACGACTAGCCAGTGGCCAGCGAGAACTGGTGTGGCCGTGTGGCCGCGTGCAACGGCATGATGCGGCCATGAGCCGAGCCCCGAGCATGTGCTCGCTCGATCGGGTCGCCTCTCCAGGCTGCGCGCCCCCGCTGCACATGCTCTGGCATCTGGCCGGGGGTGAGAGGAAGTAAATTATTGCGGAACTCGTTTATAATTATCTTTTCAAAAAAAAACTCGTTTATAACTATAGTGCATGCGGCCATTTGTTTCATTATCTTGTGTTCCAGTAGGATCGATTGCTGTGAGATGTACTGAGATCTCCAGCTAGCGCCCTAAGATCACTTAATCACTAAGGTCAGCCTGTCCATAAAAGTATTCTTCGTCTTCTTTTGTTTCGAACTTTATCGATTAAACTACTCAGTGGTCAATGAGCCACAATTAGTGCACAAGATATTCAACAGCTTGCGGAAGGCTCGAGCTGTATTATAGGAGTAGTTGTTTGTCAGCTGGTCGAGTTGCCAACGGATACATCAAACTCTTAACAAAGGAAGGAGTATATGCGTGTGTAGCGATCTGGATGCACGTTTACTCTTCTGAAGCTGTGTCCTGATGGATTCAAATTTCAAATGCCCTGTCTACAGTTAACACGCATGCCTTATCTAATTGGTAAGGATAAGGGCCCACACCAAGCTGCGCTATTATTTTTACCAGAGAACACGCATTAAACAATTTCCAATAATGCTATATATTTTTCTGTAAGCTCAGTCCAAGAAATGGTAGAGGAGAATCGAGCGCACCACAGTTATGCTTACGATTGAACACATGCGTACTGCATCAAGAAAATAGGCCACTTAAATTTAAAGAAAAATAGTCTTAAATTTAAAGGAAAATAGTACAATCTTTCACCCAAATATAGGGATGGTACTAGAAATGAAAATCCTGTTTACTGGGTTTATTTTAAGTTCTTTTTCTAATGTATTTGCCAAACGAAAAAAAGGTAACTAAATATGAACACGGTAGTAACAAAAAAATATATGAACGTGAATAAAAATGATTCTATACTCCTTTGAACAGTTCTGAGTTTCCTCGTATTTCATTAATTGTTACTTTTTTTAGGAAGCATTAATTGTTACTGATAATTATATTTTATTTTCTTTTTTCTGAGAATGGTTGTCATTTTATTAGATTAAGCACAGAGGACCAGTACAACATCGATGCATAGAGTTTACAGGAACTAAGAAAAACAAAGCAGAACATACATAACCCAACAACCTAGAAGGTCCAGAAAGGCATGAAGCCCAGCCCAAATTAGCTGTACCGTTTGCCCATCAATGTAAGGCACATTTTTGTTTGAGATAGTGAAACAATACAAATTTTGACCAAAAAATAGTCAAAATGTATGCGTCTTCAGTTTTCAAAAGTTGCATTAATTGATTAATACTGTAGCTACACTGTAAAAGAGATCTTGATTTTGTAACAAGTGGCTTTCTAACTACGCTGAGGTGGAATGCATGAGCAACGATGAGGTCATGGAAAAATGATGTTTTAACCATGCCAGAGAAAATGGCTACTGTTTATTAATTTCTCGCTTCAAGCATAGTAACATATTTGGGGGGAAAAGGTACCAGGAAAGGCGTGAAATTTCACCGAAGAACCATATGCAGAAAACGTTGGTTGTTGTCAATATCAAATACAGTGATTAAGTTGAAGTACTAGTAACTAGTAGAACGTGTCATTTTTCAGTGATCATTGGAATGCATGCTACCTAGTCAACAGCCGGCCGGGTGACCAGCAGCTAGCTACCTGCCATGCACTAGCGATAACCTCAAGGTGCACATCAAGCACAATGACTCTCAGCTCCCGCATATATATTTAACCAACAAACGTTGCCTCTACGCTCGAAGATAGGGTGACAGACAGGCGTACAATCGAGAGCTCCATCGTTACAATTTCGTAGCAGCCCACAAGGATCACCCCCATGATGTGCTTTACCGTGAGGCGGCAACGGCGCCTCGAGGAGCGCCGCCGGGAGGAGGAGCTGAAGAGGAAGAAAGAAGCGGAGGAGAAGACGTTGTGCTTCCGTCTTCGTAGGAACATGGCCGCCTATGAGATGGAGGAAGGCAGGAGGATAAGGATGGCCGAACGTGAGAGGGCAGCGAGGGATGCCAAGGCGGCGGAGAAGGGAAAGGAGAAAAAGAGGAAGCTAGAGGGAGACGTGAGGAAGGAGCGGGAGAAGATGAGGAAAGAAGAGGAGGAGAAGAGGGCGCGGGCTGAAAAGCAAAAGCTTAAGGAGAAGGAGAAGAAGAAGCGCGAGGAAGAAGCAAAGAAGAAGCGTGAAAAGGAAGACAAAGAAAGGAAGAGGAGGAAAGATGAGGCAACGAGAAAGAAGACAACAAAGAGAAAATAAAATCAAGAGCTAGAATATAGGTAGATGCGTAATGTGGTCGTGGTGTTTTAGTTTGGTGCCTGGCACATGTTATATCTATCATCTTGTTTGAGTTTCTAACCTCCATGTTGTGACTTTGTACAAATAATTCTGCTTATTATTATGATAATGATGCGTGGTTTTATTAAGAAAAAAAATAAAAGCAAGGGCCCTAACGTAGCTACGTTTAATACTTGAATGGCGTGCACGATAACATTGTTCATGAATCATGATTCATGAAAGGTCAGGTAACTTGTTCATGGATCGATTGATTCAGCTATTTTCATTTCTTGTTTTTCTACATATCCTAGGCTCCTCCTATTCTGTTCATATGGTCAGTTCAAATGTGCCCCGAGTTCTTCTCGAGTTCTGACGGGCCGCTACGGGCTCCAGCATAGCGATCCACGGGCCGCAAACATTAGTCGCAAACTTGCAATCAGGTCACGCGTGCAAACTAGCGCAGTTGAACCCCACATGTCAGTGGCGCAACAGTTGCAATAAGATGCGTACATCAGCGGCAAATTCTCTTGCCAATGCACATCACAGCTTGTAAAGCAATCAAGGGGAAGAGCTACAAGCAAACGACATAGAGTGCTAGCTACAAGCCTCGGTACAGACGCCTAGCAGCAAACTTAACATAACACGGCGTCGCCACACGACAACAGGCCGTCGCAATCCATGAACATCGACACCTCTGAAGTCTCAAGACTCAAGAGTAGAAAGGCTCACTCACTCACATGACCGAGCAGGAGTTTGGGTTCTCGTCGTTGAACATGTCGGTGAGGTGGTCGTGCGGGCGGCCGACGTGCTGCTGCTGCGGCTGACCGGCGGCGGCCACGTAGCCGGGCTCCGAACTCCTGACGTACCCCGGCGGAGCGCGCTTGTCGTAGGTGCCGGCGACGTACGGCTGCCTCACCAGGCTGTATGGCACGTAGGGCCAGATCTCCGCCTTCTTCCCCGTCGACTGCGCCTTCTTCAGCACCTTGCTGGCCTCCACGTACCCCACCACAGTCACCTTCTGCTGCTTCCGGTTTATCTCCACCGACTCAACCCCTGGAGAAATGGTCACCAGACAGAAAATATGACGTTCAGTTCATCAGTAAGATGTAACATTTCTTTCTTCACTTTTCAGATTACAGCAACACAGCCCGCTCACACAAGTCGTTCAGTTCAGAGGTGTTTCAATGAGACCGCAACGTTTCAGTTTCAGAAACGCCGAAACCACACAGGTGCAGGGCACTGCGCTTGTTGCGGTTATGCTCTGTATTTCTACTGTAAACCCGGTCAGTTTTGAAAACCCAGAGCATAACCGCAGCAAGTGCTCTGGGTTTGAGAACACAGAGCTCCCTGGATCTTTTTCTTTGGTTGGTTGGACAGTTTGGCGTAGTGCAAGTGCTCTGGGTTTGAAAACACAGAGCTCCCTGAAGTAAGTTTTACATGTTTAAAGAGGATCATAATTTAAGTTGATCTTTTGGGCCGTCTAATATCTCAGTGGACTGACAACAATCGTCATGAAAAATATCCTATGCCTTGTGTTTGTTTCCTAGAAAAAAAAAATATGGCAATACACAGATCTTTTCACGAACATAACCAAATGATTTCAAATACCATTATCTTGCATCTTCAATAAAAAGATATTTTAGCTTGTGCAAAAATGTCTTAACAGCTCAACATTCATCAAGAGAATGAGGAACAGAGAGAACCTTTCATGGAGGAGAGGGCGCTCCTGACCTTGAGCTCACATCCCTCGCAGTCCATCCTGACCTTGAGCTCCACCGTCTGCAGCTGCTTCCTCCTCTTCATCTTCTCGTGGCCTTGGCCTCCGCCACCTCCCAGCAGCCCCGAAAGGTACTCCAAGGTGCCCCCCATGGCAACTCGCAAGAACTCGCACTTGCAAGGCACACAACACCACCGCAGTCCACACCACACACCAGCACGGCACAACCAGTGAGGAGCTCTCAAAGAACTACAGAGTGAGAGGTTTTGCCTGAGGGAGAGAGGCCAAGCTGGCCATTTATATGCTCAGCAGTAGCAAAGCCAACAACACAGCCTGGCGGGCAGTGATGGGGAACGACAAAGCCTTGGAAAGGGGCTCTATGGCAATGGCAAAACCTCAATCTATTCCTTACAGCAGTTCTTGTGCTGATGTGATGAGGACAAGATGAAACCAATGATGGGAGGCAAGGGGAAATCAGTGTCTCGTTGAAACTTGAAAGAGCAAGAGACCGAGCCCTTGGATTGGATTGGAAGCCACAGTGCCTCTCTAATCTCCTATGGCCTGCATGCAGCCGCTGCCTGTCACCCTGTGGCCGTGTTGCCAACCCTACTAGCTGTGTGCAGTGCAAGCACTGTCTCCTGTCCAGAGGCCTTTAGGAAAGCCGATCGCCAACAAAGCTGTGAGCTGCAGAAAGCTACACACACCAGCCAGGAAAGTCCTGCCTTGGCCCATGGTAAAGAAAGAGTGTAAAGACCAGCTGAAAGGTCTCGAGAAGGAAAAACGGAAGCAAAAAGACAAACCGATCGAAAAAGAGGAGGTGTGGTGCCACTGTGCACTGTACAGTCTGGGCTTGACACAGATATTTGTTGCAAGACTTTAGAGTGCCATGGATCGAGCTGTATGTAGACGGGGAACAAGAACCAGCAGCGAGCCAACCGAGCTGTACCGTATCTGTTCCTCGGGTTGCATTGTTCTAACCTGAATCTGTATTCGTTCCGCCACGCTGGAGCCAAAAGGTTTTTTATGCTCTTCTCCCTGCGAACATTCGTAGCACGGAGCGCTACGGCCACGGTTGGTAACGGGCGATCGCTGATCTGATCAGATCAGGCGACGCCACGCGCGCCAACCCGTCACGCTGCGTCCCTTTTCTGTCTTGGGAGACAGCCGAGCGCCACAGTCGTCCGGTGTCGCGTTGCCGCACCAACCCAAATCTTTGATGATCCATGGCCCGAGCGAGACGTAGCTTTCGGTTGCCACTTAAACGCCGCACTGCCTGCTAGCCATCACCTGAGTCTATCGCGCACTGGCGTGCCGTCGCCATCGTCCCATCGACGTAACGTTTACGGGTGTGCAGCGCGGCTGGCCAAGGATCCAAGGCCTTGTTTAGATACATGCTACAAAATTAGAATTCAGGAAACATCTAAAAAAGTTAAATCTTTACATTTGTTTTGGGTGTTTAGATCTATTTGCTTATTCTTTAGCAAACCGTATTTAGATGCATTTGCTAATTTCGAAGGGGACCCCACACATTTGTGTTGTAGCTGTTGGCTCTAGAGGACGAGTAGGCTCACATATAGGCTGGTTTTAGTGGGCCCCACACGTTCGGTTCAATAATATCTCTTGGTGGGCTGATCTAATTTTTTATATGTGTTTAGATAAAATTAAACTAAAACATGCCCGAAGTTCGAACACACCGGTGGAAAACGTCGTTCGGGGTCAGGCCGGTGATCTCAGTCAGAACCGCGTTTCGCCACCGTTCAGGTGTGGACGAATTGTTCACCGCTTCTGGAGAAGTGGCACGCCGGCTTGCAGTTGGATTGGTTAAAATGCTCCGCGCCTAGGCTTGGGGGCAGAACTGACTCCAAAACAACCAACCGCGACGGCGCCGCAGGGTAAAGATCACCGTGCCCACCGAGACCCGATCATTGCGGCTGCTCGTGGCGGACCCAGGTCAGATATCGCGTCGCGCTCTTGCATTTGCAACTGCGGTTGGACATGGACCCCCAACAATATACCGGCTCGAGCATATATCTACTCGAAATTCATCAGTAAGTGTTAAACGTCAGTTCTTATACGTAACACGTAGCAATCTTATGGCTACAAATTTCTGCCTCAAATGAAAGGAAAACAAATACTATAGTATAAAACATGAGTTTTGCTAGGAAAAAAGAGTAAAGGCATCAGCAACTTGGTCGAATTGCAGCAATATTCAAATCCAACCGCTGCAACAAATGCCCAATGAAATTGGCGCAAGCCAAAATCAAACAGTTTATTTACACCAAATCACTAATGCTGATTACCTATACATTGTAGATGTCTGTGTGCCCACTGTACAGTGCACATCAATAGCTTTTGTAGCTTTGAAAGTTCCACCAAGGTTCAAGCACAGAACAAAAATTACAAGCAGCTACTCAACATCATAAGCAACAACAATACAGGCAACTATACCACGAATTGAAAATCATAAGCTGTCAGAACTTAGAAAGGTTCACATATAACAAAAGATTGGTTTGCAGCAATGCATTCCTATGGTTTCCAAAGCATTTCATTGATCCACAATACTGTAAGTGCTATTACATCCACATGGGTAAACCGGTAAAAGTAAGGAAGTGTGTCTGTACCAGGTAAATGCTCAGCTTCAAAAGAAAGCAAGCTACACACTCGTCCATCATTGATCTCGGGTCTCAGTTAGCGCACATTACTAACCTTCGCTCAACACTAGCAACGCGCAGCATCTCTGTGTCATTGCAATAAGTAAGAGAAAACACTGCAACCCACAAGATCCTAGTGCAGTTAACGCCAAGCAAGGTACAGACGGAAACTTGTATCAAAAGCTATCAAAGCCTACTACTGAAGATGGCACCAGATTAAACGATGCAAAGTAGGCCAGTTTTCCCCTTACTTTTCAATAGTTCACTTGTATAGATTCTAAATCCCAATTGAGAAATGGCAGAAAAAAAAAATGGCGGAACATATGACTGCTGATATTCACACACCAAACCTACCTGCAGCATGTAACCTGCCATCCAAATAAGCACACTACTAATATCAACCTGACATCCAAATAAGCACTCTACTAATATCAGAGGAGTTTGGATACCAGAAGGAAAAACCATTCAAGATTCTTGTTTCCTAGCTTAGAGGCACACACTGAGAATTTACAAGCAGTACCACATGTTTAACTTTTCCATTTGTTCAAAAAATATTTGTATCAAGAGTTTTTATTCGAATAAATATTACTCAAGAGACCCATCAAAGACCAAATTAAGAATCAAACAGAACCTACAGTTCTCACGAAGGGAAATGTGCTTTGTTGGTACAAAATTAAGTTATGTTATGGTGTTCATTCATTACAAAAAGGAATCACCTTGGCAATTGATTTTGAACAGTAACCTTGCAAGCCAGTATTCTATGAGTCTGTCAAACCATCCACGAATAATCATCATGTGGTTAAACATAAGCAAACCATCAAAGGTCAGTAACATCACACAGCAGCACCTTTATCAATCACCACAACACCTTATTGATTGACATCTTTATTTTCACTTTTAGAAACACAACACCTTCATGTATGCTAGATATTTGGACAGAATTATGCAACTGTAAAGGAACTATAAACCTTGTGGTGCACCTATGGTATCAGATATCTTCAACTCAATACGCTCAATGACTTCATTCTTTATACCTTCAACCCCAAACAATGTTAGTAAAATGGACCGCTTCTCATATGCCAATGAACAACTGAAAATGTGAATGTCAAAACTCACGGCATTCATTTCAGGCTAACCTTTAAACAATAGTTTTCATTACCAGGTTAACCTTAAACAATCATTTTCAACCAGCACAGGAAATGGACAGAACCTATGGCAGAACATGACAGAACATAAGTTTTACCTTAATAATACAATCACAAATAGTTTCATGCACCAAAACAAAGAGAATTGAGACATTTTACTTGAACACAGGTGGAAATGAACAAATAATTCAAACTAGCACATTCTAGTCACCTTATACAGTAACATCAGTACATCACCAACAACTACTCAAGGCTGGCCACTCAAGCCAATGCAGGCTAGTAATATTGAGCACAGTGCACAAACACCTTATTGTTTGATTCCGGAAAAATCTGTCACTCGTATCAGTGATTAAGGTTGAGGGTACTCAGAAGCTACAATAACCCTGCCCGATCACTGCAATTCCATCAAATTCCAATTAAAAAAAATTGAGGCGCACGCGTACATTGCATCGGCTAAGAACACTAGGAACAAAAAGAGGCGACACCTTCGTGGGATCACTCGAGGGCTACGGCAGCGCCGGCAGCCTTGAGCTTGGCCGCGAGCGCCTCGGCCTCCTCCTTGGGCAACCCCGAGCGAACCACGACGGGCGCCTTCTCCACAAGCTCCTTCGCCTCCTTCAGACCCAGGTCCGTCACCGCACGCACCTCCTTGATGATCTTTATCTTCGCCGCGGCCTCGTACTTCTCGATCTTCACGTCGAACGCCGTCTTCACCGCCGCGGCGGCTTCCTCAGCTCCTCGAGCGGCGTCCCCGGCCCCGGCCGGAGAGGCGCCTCCAGCGGCCGCGCTGGAGGTGAGCGAGAGGCGGAGCTTGAGGCGCAGGAGCGCGGCGTAGTCGTCCAGCTCGGCCGGGGAGAGCGCGAGGAGTTCGTCGGCGATCCGTGACAGCTTAGGATCCTCGCCGCCGGCGGTCGCCGCTGCCGTCGAGAGGCGGCGGAGGCGGGGAACCAGCGGTGCCAGTTTGGAGAAGAAGAGTGGCATTTCGGTAATTACAGGGAATTTACGAGGTGTGCCGTGGGGGGTTAGGGTTCGAGCCCGTTTGAGGCGTCGAGGGGTTATAGGAGGAAGAGACGCCAAGTACCAGATACCGTGTCCCAACAGCGAAAACGTATTTCGTTTTGCAAGTCACGGGTAGAGGCGTGCACTCTGATACGCGTGCGTGCTCCCACATGTCAGTGACCTAGCCCCTTGCCGCTTGTCCAGCCTGTCCTCCATTTCTAGCCCCCACTAGCCTTCTGATTACTGGGCGCCACAAGCGGCGCAAGCGCAAACAGCGCCATCTGTTCTTGCGGTCGCTCTCCCACCCCAGCAAAAACCCCCAGTGGCCTCGTAGAAATCGAAACCGAAAATCGAAATCCAACACGAGTGGGGGCGCGTCGGGTGCACGAGCCCGTAGAAGCTCAACTGGCTCTCTCTTTTTTTTTTCGATCTCACGCAGTCCCCGATTCGCCTCCTCGTTCCTGTTTTTGGTTTGGATTTTTTCCCGGATTTTTTTGGGTGTGTTTTTCGATTGCTTCATTTCAGGACTGCCGACCTTGGCAATTCTGCCGCGAATGGTCGGTACATTTCCCCGTCGTTTTGTGTCTGTTATTTTCACTAGGGTTTTATTGCCTGGGGTTTGATCTGATGGATGTGTGTGTCTGTAGGTTTTTGCACCTGGGTTGAAGGAGGCTGGTGTGCGCTAGGCCCTGCCGAGATCTCTCTCCGTGGTTGTGGTACGTCAAGTCCCATCTGATCGCCATTTTTTAGGGTTTCTCGGATTCCCTGTGCGGGATGTTTATTTGCAATGTGTGTGGTTATTTAGCAATTGAGGGTATTGGGGCTTTTGGATTATGTCGAATGATGGTTTCGCAGACAATGCTTGTGAGCGGGACGGAAATGCTATCTATGTAGTTGTCTTTTGTGATTTTGTATGATGTGAACCTCTGCCCCAGGATCAACTTGTTTTTACTGAAGAGTCATGTAGTTTGCAGTGTCACTGATATGCAGAAGTCGCTTGAATTCTGGTGTTTTATGACCGTTATTGGTGAAATTTTGAGTTTTTTTCCCATACATTTAGCTTGCAGCTCTTGTTGAGTTGGATTCACGGGGTAAATTGCCATGAACTTTGGAGATCGTCAGTGGAAAGTTGCATCCACATATAAGAGTTGGTGGTTTTGAGGAACTAGTTTTCTTAATTTATAAACTGTACATCAACGGAGTAACTAGAATGCAAGAAAAAAAGGATGGATTTAGCCCTCTAATTATGTTGTCACAAGTTGCATCTTGAGAAGACATTAGTCCTTCAATCTGATCCATATATTACAATCCTATGGTATAGATCGTTTTGTTTCGTTGGAACTATATAATGCCATTTTGATCTTGCTTTGGAAATAGTGTAACTTTTGCAATAATTTTAGCTACTTTTTATTAAGTCCACTGGCAAAACTTTTTGCAGTCACAATGTCAACATATCCTATGTTCACCGACCGGCCAATTGATCAGTGGATGGTTACTGAGTTGAAGGATGAGCTTCAGCGAAGGAATCTGCCTGACAGTGGTTTGAAGGATGATCTTGTGAAGAGGCTCTTTGAGGCCATGCATGATAATATACTTGATGGTGGGGAAAAAACAAGTGATAAAACTCCTTCTGAGCAGCTGAAAAGCATTGAAACTCTTGTTTCTGTTGATGCATCTGTTAACCAGGCTTCAATGGAAGAACATATTGATGAAGGTTCTTCTCAGGTGACGAAACAGGGGACAGATCTTGTCATCTCTGTTACAGAAGCTTGTGATGAAAGTATGTTAGCTACTTCAGAAGTTACTCAGGAGGCCATTGTTTATACTGCAGAAGCTACTCAGACAAGTTTGGATGCTGTTGCAGAAGTTGATACAGCAACAACTGATGAAGCCAGTGGAAATGACCTAGAATCAGCTTCAAGTGGCAACGCTAGAGTCGAGGAAGCAAATCCACGTTCTGAAGATCACAGTGATACTACTGAGAAGACACCAGAAGATGACACCAACAAGAAGATGGGTGTTGATGATGTACCTTCTGATCTTAATGGTGGTGGCATCAAGTTAGGTCTCAATATGCACCGCAAAATTCTTGAAATGAAAGATGTACCTGCACCTCTTGATGATGTCATATTGCACGGTGATCCTGAGGATGTTGATGCTGTTGCAGCTGCAGAGCCAGAAGATGGCATAAGCAAGAAAATGGCCATTGATGAGGTATCGTCTGATATTACCCATGCTACTGCCAAGCTAGGTGTCAAGGTAGACTGCAAAACTGAACAGGATGAGGTACAAGCTCTGCCTGATGCTATTGAATTGCATGCTGATCCTAAGGATGCTGATGTTGTTGCGGCTGCAGAGAACATGATTGCTAAAGACAATTTCAATGTGAATACTTTGATGTATGGCAATGGGCACAGAGATCCTATGTTGTCTAATGGGGACACCAAGCCTTTCCTGTGCAGGGAAAAAGACCAGGTATCTGAGGTCAACCCAGATCTAGACTCTCAAGTTAAATGTGTATCAATTTTCAATGATAATGTATCCACTAACAAAAAGAATGATGTAAAGGGTAATCTGAATGCTGACGATTGTGATTTAGAACTAGAGGCAAAGCAGGAGGTGTTCAAACCATCATCCACCATTCCCTCCCCAGGTGATCATTTGCAGGTGTTGGATGTCTCCAAAGAGCTGCATAAGAATGGGACCTCTTTGCTAGAGTTAGGCTCCACAAGTAATATAGACTTGGACAGAGAAAAGGAGAGTCCTGATGGCACTTCTAGTGAGAAACTGAATTTTGATAGGTGTTCAGGTGATGAATCAGTGGATGCGGATGTGGCAGAAAGTAGGCATACTAATTCCAATTCCAACATCAATTCTGTTGATCTTGGAGGAAAGACAGAGGTTACCTCAGAGCATGTGTTGAAAGAGGTGTCTCTCCTTGATACTGCTGCTGAAGAGAAGCCACCAAGTCCAGCTGAAAAGAGGAAACTTGAAGGTTAGTGATCATCCTGTATTTCTTTAGAGTAAATCGACAAAATGGTGCGTCCTAAGTTCTTGTTCTAATAACATATTTATATCCTTTATCGTCCCGGCATTATTATATGCCTTTTATAACAAGTTTTAGTATGTGTGTGTACAATTGCTACGAGCGTCCAGATTTTTATTGGGTGGTGCTTATACTGTCTTTCTTTTTCCTTTGGTATATATTGCATGGAACAATTATACATTTATTCTTCTGGTCCTCTACTCCTTTTTAAAGGTATATGACACTTATTTTAAAGGTATATGATACTTACTTCAGTAATAGTAGTGATTGATCATCATTTATAATATTGAGTTTTGTGGCATTCATCATACCAAGTATGATTCTTGATTTTATTCTAACTCAGCTATTAAATAAACAGATCGAGAGGTCATTGCAAATGATGAGCCAACCAAACGGCAACGCACATGGAATGTGGATGCTGTCAATATTTCTGATCAACAAGCATCCGAGGAAGTCTTTCATTCCGCTGCGAAAGGCCTGCCACTCCTAAGGAAGTCTGGTACAACAGCAAGCATAGATTATTCAAAGGAGAGGATAGGTGAGGTTCTTTCTACCATTTCAAAAAGGTAATTTGCTGTTGTTGTCTAATAATTCTTATCTCCACTGCAGTACCACCTGCTCAAAAACCAGCAACAACTTCCTTAAGAATTGATCGATTTGTGCGCCCGTTTACTCTTAAAGCTGTGCAAGAGCTTCTTGGTAAAACTGGATCTGTGTGCAGCTTCTGGATGGATCATATCAAGACCCACTGCTACGTTACTGTATGTCCTTATCTCCAGTACCTTATGTCTTTACCTTCTTCCTGTTTTACCCCTGAAACAGATTTTCCATCCTTCCTCCAACTTATTTTGTTTCTGGTAAAGCTAACACTTCCATACAATAGATAGAGAAATATTACCAGAAGTATAATTTAGCATATGACACTTTTATGACTTTTTTCATACTTCACAAATCATGCTTCCCCTATGCTTGCTTAAGACAGTTTTACAACTACAACTTGCACTGCATCCTTACAAATTGAGCTTCACTCATTCATTCTTAATAGTTTAGGTTCTAGTGTAGCTTGCTGAGAGCTGATCTATGGTTCTGTGGTGGCTAGAACATGAGATGGTAGCCTTGCTGTGTGGTTGTGCATAGCTAAGAGCATATTGTGATGTGTTGCCCATTTCTTGTTTATTCCTTCTAATGTTATGGTGCTGACTTGCCCTGCTTTCTCTGACTTGCAGTATTCTTCAGTGGAGGAAGCTGTGGCTACAAGGAATGCTGTCTACAACCTCCAGTGGCCCCCAAACAACCATAGCTATTTGATCGCTGAATTTGTCGACCCACAAGAGGTGAAGCTCAAACTTGAAGCCCCTCAGCCATCTCAAGTGCCTATGAGTCTGAGCACAGCTACAACACCAGAGGCAGCACCCTTCCAACAATCCAATGCTAACCAAGCCCTACCTCCTGCTCAACATGCTGCTAGTCTGTTGCCCACTCCAGCACATCTTGGCATGCTGCCGCCTACCTCTGGACCTAGACCATCAAGGGAGATGCTTCCTCCTCCGCCTCCAAGGAAACTGGAACCGGCCCGGACATTGGATGATCTCTTCAAGAAGACACAGGCGTATCCAAGGATTTACTATATGCCCTTGTCCGAAGAGGAGGTATCAGCTAAACTTAGTGCGCGCAACAATGGTAAGAGGGGATAGTAGGCTTTGGTTTGTTGGTGCTCAAGCTGCTGTTTTGGTATCTTGTACATGTCACTGCTGTTCTCAGATGCAACCGTCGTGGTGATGGTCAGATTATCTTTTCTTCTCATATCTGATTCCATCAGCTGCTGGAGCTCTATGAAGTACTAGGTGGTATGTACATTTAGTTCGCATTTGCATGGAAGGAGTAACCTCTTGTGAGGGAAAGCCTGATTGGGTAAGAGGTATTTTGGAGTTCAAGAGAATACCAGGGTATCTTTCGAAGTACATGATGGTGTGGTTGTCTTCGGAGTTGTAGGGACTACCATGGTTTCTCAAAAGTACAATGGTGGTAAACATCAGGATTTTGGGGTACGCGAGCTAGTGGAGCGTTGCAAACTCGTTGAGTTCGTATTCCAGCCGCTCTTTATTGCGCTTTGCTGTAAAAACATTTTTTTATCGCACTGACGATTAGCGTTGAATCTGACGTAGAATGCAGTATGGTATGATGTCTTCACAATGAATCGGTGCTTTCGTTTGGTGGTTGGTTGTCTGTTATTTTTCTCTCGTTTATGGTGGTGTCTGTGAATGTTGGTTGACTCTTGCTACACTGGTGAAAATTAGCTTGGCACAGCTTCCCGCTCAGCTCGTGTTTAACCACATCTTCCCACCCATCTCGTGTTCCGTCCCTAAAAAAAAGAAATTAAAAGTTAAAAGCTACAGTACTCGGACTAGTTATAATAGTCTTTGAGAAGACCCTCGTAAACGGCCCAAGTCATCATCCATGGCCCGATCCAAACTCATGGAAGAGGTCGCTGTATTTCTGATTATTCTTGATTTCTTGTCGCAGCGGCCCTCTGGGTTTTCCTCCCACGCACGGTAAGGTAACACCCACCCCTCTCCGCCTGGGCTCCCGGCTCGACGGCACTGGCACGGCGACGCCAACGACGGCGGCAAAGCCAGGCTGCCGTCGGTGATCCTACTCCGGAGCCCGTACGCTCCCTCCCATCCCGCCGAATCGGAAGCCCGTCCGCTCCCTTCCATCCCGCCTAATCGGAAGCCCAAGAGGATGGCGTCCCGGCGGGGCAGCAGCAGCTGCGCCCTCTGCGAGGGATCCAATCTCCCCTCCTGCTGCGCCGCCTGCGTCAACGCAAGGTAGGGTCTGACTCCTCCCCTCGCATACCCGAAATTCGGCAAAAAAATTCGTTTTTCCGCGAAATTTTTCATGCTCCTGCGGCTGTTGGACTTCAGGTTGGTCGAGTACCACACCAGGCTGCGCATGATGAGGAGCCTCCGCGACTCCCTCCAAGCCCGCGTCGCCGCGCGCCTCGAGGCCAAGGTTGGTTGCCCTCGCTTCCCTGACAACCCCATCTCCAATCCCAGTTATGACTTATGAGTCTCCATTGACAGTTTCCTGCTTGGAGTTTTCATTTAGTTGGTTTTTACCGGGTAAAATATTTAGCATGGATGAAATAGCTTGTTGAGTCAGTATGAATATAAACCTGAACCAAGATATGATTTCGCCGGCATACCTATGGTTGAACATAGAATTGCAGTTACATTTTTGTTGTTTGTTGGGAAATTTGTGCTGAAAGATTATAACTGTTCCTTTGTTTGGGTATTTTCTCGAGTAGAGCAAAGCGGATGAGCAGAGGATCTGGAGAGCGAGCAAAAATCAGGATATCATGGAGTTGAGGGATCGGCTCACTGAGGTGAAGAGAAAAACCGCAATAGGTAGGTCAATCTTTTCCACACCGATAGATTTTGTAAGTTGCCGCTGGAGGGTTACTGATGCTGAGCTCTGCTTATTTCTTTTGTCGCAGAGAAGACCAAAGTTCAGCTGTCCTCTAGTGATATAAAGGCACAAACAGCATTGTTGAATTTGGCTTTTGTCACGGTATATATATGTATATCTCAGTGTTTATTTGAAACAAACTCAAACACAGATACCTTACGGACCTGCACGTATCTTGCTTCTTGTTGTCAGCTCAAAAAGAGGCGAGCTGATGCAGTGACAATGCATACCAATGCCATGAAAGCTGCACAGATGAATCTAGTGAGTATTGATATGCCCCATCTTTTCTTATTTGTTTGGTCAACATAGCAAGACTTCCATGTTATCCATCATCCTTAATTCCTTATTACATATATGTGCATTATACCATTGAATTGAAATAGTTGTTTTTTGTTGGCAGATGGCAACCACCTCCGAGCGTCTGAAAATGCAATCAAAATCTGTAAAGCAACTTTGCAGGTTGTTTCCAATGCGGCGAGTAAGTTTCTACAAGTATATATGCTTTTTAGATCCTTGGTTGGCAACCCCACCTGGCAAGATTCACTGTTTATCACATTTGGAGCATGCATTTTTTGTATAGTTATGTTACTATGTTGTTTTCTTTATTGTTCTCATCATTTGTGGGTTCCATATTACTACATATACTAACCGCCCAAGATTTGGTGAGCTCCCATGAGCTTTGGCCCCACATGAGACCCGCGTAATGTTTCGGTGGGACCCATGTGGGGTCCGTGTACAATTCAGTGGGACCCACCATGTGGAGCCCGCGTACCGTTCGGTGGGACCCACCACGTGGGACCCGCGTACTGTTTGGTGGGACCCACCACGCGCGACCCATGTACTATTTTGGTGGGTCCCGCGTATTGTTCGGTGGCACCCACCATGTGGGGCCCTATATTATTTAGGTGGGACCCGTATGTTGTTTAGTTGGGACCCACGTAATGTTTAGGTGGGACCCATGTGGGGCCCGCGTACTGTTCGGTGGGACCCACCACGTGGGGCCCTTGTATTGTTTGGTGGGACCCACCATGCACGACCCATGTACTATTTTGGTGGTTCCCGCGTATTGTTCGGTGGCACCCACCATGTGGGACCCATGTACTATTTTGGTGGGACCCACCATGTGGGGCCCTATATTGTTTAGGTCGGACCTGTATGTTGTTTAGTTGGGACCCACGTAGTTTCAATGAGACCCACCACGTGTGCCCCACTTACTATTAACGTGGGACCCACGTGGGACCTGCACACTAATTTAATGGAACCCACCATGTGGACCCGCACACTTTTTTTTAGAAACACACACACTATTTAGGCGGACCCGCACACCCTCAGTGAGACCCACACACTCTCTGGTGGGGCCCACTTAATGGAACTCATGGTACTATTAAGCACCTTCATAATTTAAAAGTGTTTGGATGATGAATTTCTAATTACTTATAATTATATTGTTTAAAAAATATAAAAATATATTTATTTTTCCCAATGAGTAAAAATAATAACTAATTTTGCCTGCTACGTTCATACTCTAATAGTTTTTTTACTTTGCTTTCAGTCCATAAACTTAAAAGTAAAATCAAATTATTCATTCATAACTAATTTTATCTTTTCCTCTATGAAATAAAAGACACGTAGAAGTCAACGAATTTTTAAGAAAAGAGTCATACTTGGATGACTATTTTGATAAGTTGTTACCAAATTTTGACCAAAACAACCTTAAGTTAAATCATATATTGTAAAACCAATACTCCCTTTGTCTTATGTCAGATTACTATTTAAAAATATTTTGTTTGCATCAGACTTTTACTCGAATAATAAATTAAAAAAATAAATCATTAAAACGTAACCTTAAAGATCACATCAAGCAAATATATATTATATTTTTTTACATTAATAATATATTGTACTTTAACATAGATAAATTTATATGATCATCATTTACTTATACTTTCTGAAATTTATTGAAACAAACTATGGGTCCACGCGCATAGCGCGTGTACCAGTCTAGTTTCTATAATATGATCAGGATTGTTCAATTATTCATTCATGCTTACATAAAAAATTACATTTCTTAATATGCAGGTTATTAAAGAGGGAGAAAAGAAAGAAGAATACAGTGGCCCATACGATTCGATATGTGGGGCTCGTCTTCCTCGTGGTCTCGATCCACATTCTGTTCCATCAGAAGAGCTATCAGCTGCTTTGGGGTTATACTTTCGTCTGACTCCAACAAATTATTGTGTTAATAATTAGATTCCCTCATACAGTTATTTACTTAACTGGAATGCTTTGCTCTTGATAGTTGGAATGACTTATGAACGGTTATTCTTGTAGGAACTATTATGTGGGCTTCTAATTATCACATTTATCGATGCTCTCAGATTCTTGTAAAAATATGTTGTAGAGTTGCTTGCTTCCAAAAATTCACAAGTGCTGTGGGGACCATAGAAAAATGTTTTCAAATTTCATTAGTTTATAGAAATAGAATTCATGGCAAGAGAGTATATATGGAGATCAGTAGTGCTCCTTGCCATGAACAACCATATGAGAAGTCGGGACATTGTTTTCTTTAGTTGCAGAGATATTTACTGTAGCACATTCCAAGAAAATTTCTGGTTTTTAGCTCTGAAGTAGTGGCACTTAAGTTTCTTATTGTTTCAGGTACATGCTACATTTCATCAATATTGCAGTTCGTATCCTATCTGCGCCTGCTCTTCATGTATCAGGCTTTAAGGTAAGATCCAATTCACTGCCTGAACTACACATTGGAGTAATTGCTAAACAAGATTAGCAACTTCCATTTGTTAGTACTGTCAGTTTAATAGTATGTACCTGTCTAGATGTGTGATGTGCATAAGCAGCACCTTCAACTTCAATTGGCTATGAAGTTGGTTCATTGGCTAACATATTTGTAAATATGATGTATTAGGGTTCATGCTCACAAATTTGGCAGAGGAGTTCCTACTGGAGTACACGACAGTCCCAGAGGTAGGATCTTTGGAAAAGCAGAAGCTCTCTCGTGGACATGCAAGACCTTTACTAACGCGGCATCTTTTTTTTCCCCCCTCTTTTCAGCAAAGTTTACCCACTTTTCATACCTCGAAAAAATGTATGCACAGGCGGTGAGGAAAGTTCATTGACAGAAAGTGGTTCGAGTAACTTTGGTGTTGACTCTATGGATTCTGTCAAGAAACTCTCTTTTGATTCCAAGAGAAGCACTAGCTTCAACTTTTCTGGTGCATCTTCCCACTCCATGGAAAGGCATCAATATTTGCAGAGAGGAATATCATTATTAAAGACAAGTGTTACCGCCATTACTACCTACTATTATAACTCACTGGGCTTGGATGTGCCACCCAATCTTTCTACTTTTGAGGCATTTGCAAAGTTGCTCCATATGTTATCTTCATCAAAGGCCCTTCGAGCTGCTCTTGAATCGAACATTGCTTCAAGGTACCGTATGCTATTTTATATAAATAATGATGCATTATGTGATCCCATATTCATGGTTGTCAAAAGGGGTAAAGAAAACTGAGCTTGTCTGCTGCTTCCAGGTCAGAGAAGCAAGCACATCAGCTAAACAAATCGATTTGGATGGCAAGTTCCGCCATATCATCTGACAGCAGTTTTATGGACAGCATTCACACAGCCATCATGGTAAATTTCTAGTTTGTTCTTACTTACATTGCATGCACTTCAATTCATTTTGATGGTATCTCTGCTCGTCAGCCAAGCACTCTGGACAATCTCCTTCTGAACTCGAATGAGAGCTTGTACACCGGTAAACTAGTGAAGCATGGTGGTGTGCCAGACAGCATCTTGGATGGCTGGGATCTGGTAGAGCGTGAGGTCCTACCGCCACCGCCCTCGCAGGTTGAAAATGTTGCACAGTGGGAAAGAGCCATGTATGCTGGCACCAAAAAGAAATGACTTCTGTTTATGACTCCTCTTTGAAGACCAAACTGATACAACACTGCAAGAGCTTTTGTTACATCTGTACCTGATCATCAGGTTCTAGTTCATGTACAGTACAGAACTAACCTCACCCTGTGTGACTCTTAGTCATCCATCCTGCAGACTGCAGAGAAGAGCATTATACTAAGCTTGATCTACTGCCATATGTACATGTAAATTTGTAAATATGAAATTCTATATCGTTTACAATGGTAATAAAATGCTTGGAAGCTGATTCTTCCTGCAACTGAAAAGAAATTGTTTTGCACATGCTGCGATGCATCATGCAATCAACACATGAACAGAACAGTAGTAACAATTTGTGAAGGCCAGACAGCCAGAAAAAGAAAACACATACAGTATTTGAGAAGGGAGCTGGTCCACGTGTGAACAGACGTGTCACCATCAAGAGGCTTTCCCTCCATTCCACCACAAACCCGGGGACCTCCGGCCTCGCCTGCACGGCTCCGCCTCTTGCTCCTCCTCCCCTAACCCTAAGCTCCCCCGCGTCACCGGCGATGAGCAGCCTCCGAGCCATCTCTTCCCTCCTCCACATCTATTCCTCGTCCGCAGCACGAGGCGCCAGGCGGCTGGGGTTCGCGCCGGCGTTCGGCGGGAGCTTTCGGGTCCCGTCGAGTTCGGGGCGGCCCGCGTTCGTGCTCGACGAGGTCGCGAGGGCGGCCGGCGGGGAGCGGAGGAGGGCGTCCACGCGCACGGCGAGTTGGGATTCGGAGAAGTCGCCGTACGAGACGCTTGGTACGACGCTATGCTGTCGTCTGTGAGCGTGATAGGTAGAGCACGGGTTCAGAATTACGATCTGGTCCAGTGGGCATCGCCTGACCAGAAATTGGGAATTGATTGCCCATATTTGATCTTGTGCTTCTATCAATGCTCGATCATTTGTTCTTGATGTGCCCCTGTTTTGTGGTTTGAGATGTCCTGTCACCTGTGTAGTATGAAATTTGAATTCGAGACGAGGCTAATGTGTGTGTGCTCTCTGTGGCATGTGGTTCGAAGAGTTGGGCAGGGATGCAGACGAGGAGACCATAAAGACAGCATACAGAAGATTAGCCAAGTTCTATCACCCTGATGGTCAGCTTGTTTACCTTTCTCTATTTCACTTATACAGCAATTCGCCTTACTGCATTCCAGGCTTTAGTTGATTTGATGCTGCCTGACCTGGAATTCACATGCTCCTACGAACATGATGATTACCACTCTGACTCTGTTATGCAATTGTGATATGTTTCTTATCGACCTGTCTGTCTTACCCGTACACAGTTAATGCAAAACAGATCATGGTAAATGCTAAAGGCTTGTGCACGGTGTAACCAAATGCTTCACAGTATTTGATCCTCATTTGAAATATTAAATTAAATAGGAAAATCTTGTTATATGTGAGCTTATGCGTGCTGTGGATTCGGTAGCAAAGCATGAATTGCTTATTCACTGCAAAGAGGAGATCAAAATGTTTTTTCCCTCCCATGAGATTCATGTATTTCTTTGTCTTAAAGCATTTTTACCCAGCATTTAGCTAATTCTCCATGCATATGAGCCATTGCAATTGAATTTTCCTTATCTTGAGCTGCAGTTGTAGTGCAATACAGTTTGTGTGCATATTTACCTCTTGCGCATTAGAGTTCCTCGCCTTGTGGTGGACTAATGATCAGATTCTTCCATTCATTTCTGTGTAACATACATAAATGCCTTTAGTATCGTGTCGCGCTGCCTAGAGGATGTGGACTGATTTATAAGCTGGAGACTAATCAAAATGCACCTGGAATGTAAAGGGTGTAGCTGGCTGCAGTTTACCGACAGCTAAAACAGTCAAATGCAGCAGGAATTAGTGTCATAGGGTTATAGGAACATAGGTGCAGTGCGGCTACTTTTTGTGTACTCATGCTATTTCTCACACAGTGAATAAAAGGCATCTTCATTTATTCCATTGTAGTTTATGATGGCAAGGGAACCCTTGAGGAAGGGGAAACTGCTGAAGCCCGTTTTATCAAAATTCAAGCAGCATATGAGTTGTTGATTGATGATGAAAGGAGAAGGGCATATGATAGAGAGCATCATGTGAATCCAATGAAGGTTTGAATTTCCTTGGCTCACTTATTATGATTTCATTGCATGCCGCTATCATTTCATTTTCAAGGAGAAAAAACATTCAATGAAGTTGAAAAGTGGCATCCCTAGTCTTATGAAAACCTCCTTTTCTTTGAATCAGGCTTCTCAAGCATGGATGGAATGGGTAATGAAGAAGCGAAAAGCTTTCGACCAACGTGGTGACATGGCTGTGGCTGCCTGGGCTGAGCAGCAGCAGCGCGAAATGACACTACGGGCACGACGTCTCTCACGCTCAAAGGTGATACTAGGGCATTATACTGATCCTACATGCCATCAAACATCCTGCTATCACCATGCTTTATATTTCTATCCGAATCTGTGTCTTGAAATTATGGATCCAGGTTGATCCTGAGGAGGAAAGGAGGTTGTTTGCCAAGGAAAAGAAGGCATCTATGGACTTCTACAGCACAACTCTGAAAAGGCATACCCTTGTCTTGAGAAAGAGGGATATTATGCGCAAAAAGGCTGAGGAAGAGAGGAACAACGAGATCAGTAGACTTCTCGCGGCGGAAGGGCTTGAGCTGGATACAGATGAAGATGAAGACAAAACCTTTCTAGGGTAACACTTTTAATACTTACCCCTGATTTTATTTGTCTCCATCCAGTAATATTTGAAGATCCAGTGACAACGAGTGCACAAGGCTCAAGAATTGAGGTTATGGAAAACCCTGAAGTCTCGGGATGTACATGGAGAAATATTGTATCAGAATATAATCCTTTCGGTTGGATGTGAAGGTGAATCGTAATAAATGACGTAAAAATCCACCAGGTGCCGGAGCTGTAGTAGGGTTGTTCTCGGTATTGAAAGGATGAAGGTATGATTAGAAGATTAGTTTAAATGAGCTCTTTCTAATATGTAAATGTTATTAAAATAACCATGCAACACAATTCTCCCTATTATAACTTAGAGGGTTTATGTCTTTTATAAGTCCACTAATATGTTCTTAAATAGTTAGGATGGTCGAAACTACCTTCCTCCTAAAATACAAGGTATGTAAGGATTTAAATTTTATCCTGAAAATCATAATTATTATAGACACATTTAAGAAATTTCATTTAATTTTTCTCGAAATTGTCATGATTATTTTACCCGACTGGTGAATTAATAAAATCAGTCACTCATTGTACTTGTACATCATCTGGGAGGGGACTCTCACCTTACAGGTGACTAGAGACCTCTGGCAGCAGGATTCGTAATGACCCACTGTCCGCTGTCCGTTGCGAACGAGATTGGTCCTTCTGCCATTGAGTCGCTGCCATGTGGGCCAAGCTCCATGGAGCCCGCGTGGCAGTGAGTCAATGGTAGAGGCCCAACTGCAGAGGAACTGCTTCCCGTTGGGACTCTGACAGCTTCCACCTTCGTCTATTGTGCTGGAGCGGTTCAGGTTCTGCTCATCATGGTGCGAAGATTTGCTAGCCCCTGTTCATTCGCAGGAAGCAGCTTGTCTGCCTGTTAAATGATGTGAGTGATCTTCTGCGATCAGAACCAGATCAACCATATGATGAGCTTTGCATGTACATCTAGTCAGCCCAGGGGCCACCCATCCTCAACGTCCATGCAGCTGGGGTGGGAAAAAAAAACGGGGTGCAGTGCAGGAGCTAGACCGCTGCGTGGTGGCGTGCGCACAGCTGCTGGAGTATTTGCTAAGGACAACTAGTTCCAAATCATCACCATAACCCGGTGTTTACGTTGTTCAGTGGACTTGCCCAGTATTTGCGTACAAAGCAGAATGCAAAAGTGAAGTGTGCGCGGCTGTGGTGCTCGTCACTTCGTCAGGCGCTCAGAATGCACGCGACGCTGTGCGCGCACTGGCTGGCAGCCTGGGCTGTGATTCTTCACGGCACCGTTCCTTGCAGAGAGGGCAGAGCGCAGCAGCAGCAGCACCCTTGAACCGGCCACAGCCCACAGCGTGAGGGAGCGTCTGAGCGTCGAAACGTTCGTTCGGTAGCATCGCTAGCACGCTGCTACTCACTCACCCGCGCTCGTTGGCAGAGCACGCGGAATTCCTCCGGTGGATCGTGTTCGTGTCGTGCCAAGTTGCCACGTACGGTTCGCAAGGCCCGCCTGAACTACAGACGAGTAGCAATACTGGCCGGCCGGGCTCGTCGTGTGCCCACACATGGCTGACGGAAGCTGGTGAGACCGTGGTCCGCTCAGTTTACGCAGCCTCGCGTGCAGTTGTGCCGTTGGTCAGGATGTGCGACAGCCGAGTAGCCGACAACTGTCTGGTCACGCGACTGCGCCAAGTATCTGATGGAACGCACCGAGCACCAACTCACGGTCAGGCGGTCAGCCCTCAACCAGCCGTTGGGTCATGGGGTGAGCTTCGGATCGAGGTTCAAATTTTGATGGAGAGTCAAGCAAAATAATCCAAACTCACGATAAAGGGGACAGCAGGGTGATTTTCTAACGATGAAGCGTGATTTCGCGCGGCGTAACAATGCCAAACTGAATGCAACGTGAAACAGTGTATTATCATGCAAAACAAACTAGCCCTACAGCGACAAAGTATTCTTAGTCCAAGCTTTTTTGGGGAGTAGGTAACTCATCCTTCAATCACCAAAGCAAACCACCGGACAAAAACTGCTATAACTCATTTGTTATATATACTATACTTGCATGGCTCTGAAAATTACGTACTCCCCCGTTCCAAATTTGTAAATACGTATACTAAACATTCACGTTCAGCAGCTCGATATTCAATTGGATTGGGGCTGTGCATTCATGGGTGCCCATGCGGCTGGCTCCATTCGACCGCATTCCTCCGGCCTGTCTGATGGTGCCAATCATTCGAGCAACGTCCCTTAAGAAACAAACAAGAAACAAGGCACGCAGATTTCAAATAGAAAAAGGTGTGGCAATTTTTCATCCAAATTAAAAGCTGAAAAAGGTGCTTTATCAAGGCTGTCTTGCTAATGAAAAGAAAGGTAGCTTCTTTTTCCCCGGCCTGTCCTTGACTTGAGTGGGATCAGCCGCAGCTGGTTTCTGATGAAAAGGATGGGTTTTTATTGAACTGCTGTTGGAGAGATCTTCTGTAGCTTTCATTTTGTGTGGTGGCCCAAAGCCAATCTTTGCTGAAGATTGAAACACACATTTGGCCACAAAAGATCAATCTTCCTGAGAACCAGAAGAGCCGGTTGTGATCTCTGTCCCCTCAAACGGCAACACCCGTACGTGAGACCTCTGTGGAAGAAACGGATTCGGTGGACCCATCCCGTTGGCTGACCCGTAGAGAGAGGCAGTGGGCACGGCAGGGTCGCAGGGGGCTCCTGGGCTGTCAGCTGCTCGTCAGGCGCTGACGGCGCCCGGGCATGGAGGTGGAGGTTCCAAATGATCGTCCAAAGCGTGGCATCAACGTTGAGGAGGAGCGGCAGTTTGATGCGCTTTCGTGGCTGCCCCATGCAGCTCCATGCGCACGCTCCTCCAGCGGCGCATATGTTCCGTTCGTGCCAAACATTCGAGGGATGCGCGATGTCCGTTCGATCGGGGCATCGGGCTGTGACAAGTGAGAAACGAACCCAATCCTGCACGGAAACAGGCTGGACCGACGCCGTCCTTGCGCCCGGTGTTGTGTGGCACTGGACGGGACGCGTCGTGCATTCGGTGCAGAGATGCACGTTGCGTTGCAGGCTTCAAGCGGCAACGGAACGCCCGGCCAAGTTGATGTTGCCGCTGGAGATTGCGCTACAAAAGCTGAAAGCAAGCCCCCAGTAGGGCCGGTACAGTGCAGGTGTCCAGCCCTAGCACCTCTGCATGCGCCAAAGTGTAAAGCCAAAACTGCCAGGCAACAAACGTCAGGCCTGGTCAAACGCACGCAGTGGCTTTGCTTGCTTTGCTGCAGGATGGACAGGAGGAGGGACGAGGACGCACGCACCGCACTAGCCGGTTCCACCGCGTGCACACCAGAGATGGACGAGGCACGTTCCACTACTCGTAGCAAAGAACGTAACGCGTCCGCGTCGGCGCCCAACGGCGTGGCGCAACGAACAACAGTCAGACACGACGACCCATGTCCGATCGTGTACCGGGAGAACCACCCGTGCACGGGACACAGGAGCAGCCCCAGTCTGGAGGACCCAAGGTGCTCACTTGGCAGTTGGCAGCGTGCCAGCTCTTGACCGTTGGTCCATCCAACAACTCGAGGGCGAGCAGGCCGGCCAGTGGGCTGTGGCCTACAAAATGAGCCAGCCGCTCTTCTCTTCTGTTCCCTCCCACCGGCCACCGGCCACCACCCCACGCCATTCCATCTGCTACTCGAGCCGCCTCCTCGCTCTCTCTGCCTCTCCTCCATCTCCGCGCTTCTGTTCTTCCTGCTCTCCGCGTCCGCTCCCATGGGTGATCAGGGCCATGCTGCCGCTCCTCGGCTCCATCAGGAGGCTACCAGGGAGGCTCGAGAGCTCGCCAGGGAGGCGCGGGAGGCTGCCAGGGAGAGTGAGTCTGCATCTTTCTTCTTCTCCAGTGATTCTTTCGGTGTGTTCTTCCCCTCTTTCTTCTCATCCTCACTTCTCATGAGCGTCTGGTTTTTGTTTTCCAGAGCGTGAGATTTACGCCCACGAGGCAGCCAAGGTGAACCGCCCTGCCTTTTCCTTCCCGAGATTTCTTCCGTTTGCGTTTTTCTTATCCTCGTGTACTTCTTTGCTTTTCTGATGAAAGATTTTGGTTTTCTGATGGAAGGTCAATGCCGTGCGTCTCCCCTTGATCGTTGCCACGGGCATCCTCTACGCAGTGGTCATTGGCTTCACCCTGCAGAGCCGGGTGTCGCACTTCTCCGGCGCCGATCATGTGCCGCCGCCGCACACCTTCGATGTCCAGCTCTTCCGGAGCACTGTGGGCAGCTTCATGCTGTACAGCTCGGTGCACATCGTGCTGCTGCTGAGCGTGCAGATCGTGGTGCCGGGCGGCCTCAGGCTCCGCCCACCCTTCTCATGGGCAACTCCCATGATCTTGCTCTGGGTCGGCTTCACCTACCTCTTCACATACTGCAGCTTGTCAAGGTGATGTTTCTTTCCATCTCCAGTTTCTTCATTTTCACTGCTTTAACCTTTTGCTGCTCATTGCTTACTCTGATGTATGTTGTTTCCATCGCGTGTATAGGTTTGGGACGCATTGGTCTGACTGGACGGCGGCGGGTGGCTTCAGCTTTGGTCTTCTCATCGTGACTGTGTCTGCGATCCGGGTAAATAAGGTTTATCTCGATCTAGACGCTTCGTTCCTAATCTAGTTGCTCTAACAATTTGTCTTGGTTCAGTTTCAGGATTCACTGTCCAAGATAGTCTAGGATCTGGCCCCGGCGCAGCAAGGGTGAAGGTTTCGTGTGTTCTAGATGCGAGAGGTTGAGTCTATGTCCATGCAGGGATTGGGATCGATGCTAGAGTAGCAGCAGATTCCTCCGTTTCATGCTTTTTGTTTTGTTCGGCAGGTTTGCCTAGATGTCGTAGTTCTGTAGTAGTATTGAGTATGAGCCTTGCCTGATCTTGCCTGTTCATGTAGTAGCAGTGATGAATGTACTGGTAGTTGTGGCCTTTTAGCTCTTTAATTTCGAACGCTATCTCCTCATGTATCGAGATGTTTCGAGAATTTCCTGCATGTTTTTTTTTCTTGCGATAATTCCTGCATGGTATTTGGTTGCAAGTACTATTATTATTTTAATGGATCTCTTTTAATTTGGCACTCGTGTGCTTAATTCAGATTGTTTGTCTTATTTTTGGGCCGATTTGACACCTCTCTCCCTTGCTTTACCCCCTCATGCGTTGAGGCCCAACAACCCCACCACGCCGCACTTGGCCCGGTTATCTTCTGCCCAGTGCCCACACGAGAAAGGTCGCCGGCCGCGGGGTTGTTTCTTCTGCGAAATTTTTTAATTTTTATATTATTTATTTTCTGAATTTTCAAAAATGAATACCTCAATACTTATTTTACACAAATGTCATCCTACGCCAACTCATCCGGCGAAAACAACCTTCCACCGGTTCATTCGGCGAAATGTTACTGTAGCAAAAGCTACCGCCGGATGAACCGGCGGAATTTCCCTTTTCTGAACAGTTTATTTTCAAAAAATCATAACTAATTTATGTGAACTCGGATCAAGACAAACCTTATATGAAAATTGTAGCTCTCGGTGACATATACAACTTTGTAGTTTAAACTTTTTTTATTGGAAGCCATCTTGCTGCTCAAAAAATCGAATCAAATTTCAGATCTCAAATTTTGAATTTGAGATCCGAAACTTGATTCGATTATTTGAGCAGAAAGATGGCCTCTAATGAAAAAAGTTTGAACTACAAAGTTGTATATATCGTCGAGAGCTACAATTTTCATATAAGGTTTATCCCAATACGAGTTCATATAAATTAGTTATGATTTTTTGAATATAAGCTGTTCAGAAAAGGGAAATTCCGCCGGTTCATCCGGCGGTAGCTTTTGCTACAGTAACATTTCGCCGGATGAACCGGCGGAAGGTTGTTTTCGCCGGATGAGTTGGCGGTAGGATGACATTTGTGTAAAATAAGTATTGAGGTATTTATTTTTGAAAATTCAGAAAATAAATAATATAAAAATTAAAAAAATTCTTCTTCTGCCGACGACTCGCCGGAGATGCTCGCGCAGTGCGAATTCAAAACGCAATAACGTGCACCCTTTTGTTCATCGTCACGCCCGCACTTTCAATCTCGCAAATTTGTTATCAGTCTGTTATTAAACGGCGGGCCTGTTATCACTTATCAGGCTGGTACAAACATGACAAACTGTGGGCAGCAGCCACCGTCAGGACGCCGGCCTGACGCCCTGACTCGGGCGCCGCGGCGAAAGTGTTCGTCTTGCGCTTGGTCACTTTCTTTTTTATGAAAGAGAGGAAGATAGTTCTATACAATTGGTGTGTTTACTCCACCTAAAGATTCTCCGAAAATATATTGCACTATAGATGAATAATATTTCTTTGAATAGGAGGGACGTGATGAATATGGAAAAAATAGATAAATATTGGGTTTTTTGAAAATTTTTTGTAACTAAACAGGACCATTATTTGCTAGCAAAATTTGCATTCACAGTAGGTGGTTGGGCTCAATCAAACAAGCCTTCCAGGCAAGGCCCGCGCTCAGCGTCAGTGGAGGCCCGGTTTGTGCTTGTGGTTGGGTTCAGCTTCAGGTTTGCGGTTGGCTTCAGGTTCAGGGGAAGGCCATCAGCCCGCGTGCCCAAGTCCAGCGCAGCAGCAGACGTCGCACACGGCACATCACAATGAACCCGGTGGTGGGGAAACACGGAACAACAAAGATGAGACGACGGGGAAGGCAGGTGCACGAGACTGATTTTCACGACAAGGGAAACAAACTCCACTGCATGCTCAAAAACAGCCTCCTCCCGCGCCCCTTGCTCAAACTGGATGCAGCAGCACTGTCTCGCCATGCTGTCGTATGTGCAAGCTGTTTTACTTGTCACCGGTTCACCGCTGGCGCCTGGCGGGTGATGCGGCCATGATTCTGGTATCTGGCTCTCCTCTAGCTGTAGGCAGGAAAGCACACCGCAGCAGGACGACGGGGTGGAGACCGGCAGCTGCACGCGCCGGTGAGCCGACGAAGATGACGAGGAGCAGTTGGGCGTGGGCGTTGATCAGATTGACCGAATCGATTACGTTAGTAATTCGTTGCGGGCCTATAACATCAAATAAAAACGTGAAATTACATAAATACCCAGAAAAAATGAATTAGATTATATATCGGGCTCACTTATTTGGTACTTGCCCCATAATTTTGCTACTTTTATTTAGGTAAGTTCAGTACTTGATATATATATTCTCCGCCATAAGATTCAATCATTGTAAATGGCCTGTTTAGTTTAGTGAACTAGTTTGCGCCACAAGATTCAATCATTGTAAATGGTCTGTTTAATTTAGTGAACTGGTTTGCGAAATTTTACTGTAGCAATTATAAACCAAAGATTAGGAGGAGTGAACGTGATATAATTATAATACTAATTACACTGATGGACGTGAAATCACGAGGCAAAACTACCGGGGGTTATGGAATGAGTTTTGTCAATTATCATATTTAATTAGGTGTTGTAGAGAGATCTAGTCCTTTGGTCAAATAGATGTTGCAATGCTTTAGATAAGTATAGGATTGTTTGGTGGAGCAATTTCTTCTCTACTTGAGTTTTTGTTTTGGAGTTTTTTTAATTAGTTTTGTGCCTAGCTCATCCTCCTGAATGCTCGTAATATCTTTCTGTAGCTGTTGTGAAGTGTTCCACTATTTGAAATAAAGTTTTAGGCAATTCATCAAGAGTTGGCACTTGTAAGACTTTTTTTTTTGCGGAAAGGCACTTGTAAGACTTGAGAGATGAGATATACTTAAACGAAAGGACTGATGCATTTGGTATAATAAGGTGCAAAACTTAGCTGCCTAAACTATAGCTAGTTAAAAAGATCATATACTAAACACGTCCAACAAGCTAGCCTACGAAGAACACGTCGCGCTATTGATTCTCAGGACAACGACTGTCTTCTATCTCGAGAGGATCTTGCGTGAAGCACTGGACCGCAGACCAAACAATCATAGCAACCAACGCTGCACAAGAGATGCTCAAAGCGTAGGCTCTCACTTTCCCTGACCTGTGCTTGGTGTCGTTTGCTAAAGCCCAGCCAATATACACTCCATTCCAAGTAATGTAACCAAACCAGAGTAGGAACCAATACTGCATGACCAAAGTCAACAAAGACGATAGATGTATATAAGTGCAGTCCATGGATATGGGATACGCCTTGACGGTAAAAAGAAGAGGTCTTTTACAACGCACAATACTATGTTATACTAGTGTCAAAAAAGGACTAGTATGTAATAATCTAACGGTTGAGATTAATTGTATACTACTCAAATATGCATAAGTGATATATATGGTATATGAGAGTAGTATTGGTGGTATAAGGGTAATATAGGAAATAAGTTTAATTAACGTTTATAGAATATTTTGTAAATTATAATGTCATTTTTGTAATAATGTATTAGATAATATTTTTATATGTTTATATTGAGAAATGCGAAGATACATAATACATTTAGTCTAGAAGCAGCGTTTCTTCTCCTGCCGACGTCGACTCCCTCCCGCCGTCCCTACCGCAAGCGGCCCTTCCTCGAGCGGCCAAGGAGCGGCAGTGCGCCCAGACGGGCTCCCTCGGAGGACGACGTCGAGATCACGGACCGAATCCGCCGAGGGGGCTGAGGAGCTAGACGCGAGCAGCAGCGGACCGAATCCCACCGACGGCATTCCTCTTGGCGCTTGCCGCAAGCTTTTTCATCCTCTGCCGGCGCCGGGCAACCTGTGTATTTGCTTGCGCTAAAGAATTGTTCCTTCAGTATGCTCTTGGCTACACGCACTTATGTGTTCGACGTTATGCGTCAGAAGTTGGGACATGCGGATGCTATGCACACCATTTGTTTGCTCTATATATAGTTATTACTTCATTGCTAATGCGTGGATGCCTTTAATTTGTCTGCTCTGGGTCATGTATATGCGTGGATGTGTTTGGTATAATAAGGTGCAAAATTTAGCTGCCTAAACTATAGCTAGTTAAAAAGATCATATACTAAACACGTCCAACAAGCTAGCCTACGAAGAACAAGTCGCGCTATTGATTCTCAGGACGACGACTGTCTTCTATCTCGAGAGGATCTTGTGTGAAGCACTGGACCGCAGACCAAACAATCATAGCAACCAACGCTGCACAAGAGATGCTCAAAGCGTAGGCTCTCACTTTCCCTGACCTGTGCTTGGTGTCGTTTGCTAAAGCCCAGCCAATATACACTCCATTCCAAGTAATGTAACCAAACCAGAGTAGGAATCAATACTGCATGACCAAAGCCAACAAAGAAGATCGATGTATATAAGTGCAGTCCATGGATATGGGATACGCCTTGACGGTAAAAAAAAAAAAGGACCAGAGTACATACCCAGGGCTGAAAGAACGGGGACAATATCCCTTGACACGCAGCTCTCGCAGCTTGGTACTCGTGTTCATCCTCGTAGTAAGCCGCCGTGAGCCTGTGGTACCATAACCTGCCGACACGTCCTTCCCGGAGGGAGAACAGGGGCAACGTCGACAGGATATCGGCGCTGGCGCTTGTCTTGGCGACGACGACTGTAGGGCACCGGGTTCTGCAGACGCGGCACCGTTTGTCACGGTGGAAGAAGCGGAGACGCACCGTGCACCTGCGGCACACGGCGCGATGGCCACACCGCCCGACGGCCACCCACACCAAAGGCTCATTGCATACGATACAGAGGCTCTCGCTGCCGGTACCATCATTGGCGGCGGTTTCTTGAACTGTGGTCGTGTCACCACCATTGACGACGACGACGTTGACACCTCCAGGCACATTATCTGCGGTGCCCCCGCATGTGGGAGGAGATCGAGACTCGACGTCTCCGTGGCTGGTCTCAGCGCCGCCGTCGGCTCTAGCAGCAGGTTGATCTATTCTCACCACCACCACCACGACTTGCACCCCCGTGGGATGCGGTTCTTGTTCCATGACGTACGTCGATTGCATTGCCCAGATTGAGTTCGTTGATGGATACTAGCTCCAGGTTTATCTACTTCGCGAAAGGTTGATGGATATATCTATCGATTGGCCGGATCGAACGAATCTGGAGGAAACTAAATTGAAACCGCGCGGGGGGGCATTCTACCTTATCCGCTGCAAACTCTAACTCTAGTGGTGACGACATATCACAGCGTCAGTTTTTTTAAAACGGGCTGTGAAAAGATATGGGTAAAAATGGTATATGACCTTTGTTTTTTGCGGATGAAAAATGGTATATACAACCTGGTAGCGTTGTGTTGGGAATTATTCCGAACGCATGGCAAAATCGTGCGCACGAGGGTGCGGACACGGACCGCGTGCTCGCTCTACTGGTGGCAAAATCCACGCGGCAGGTGAGTTCCTTGCAGACTGCGTCGTCGTAAACATGGAACTTCAAGTCGTCATCACAGCTGGCCATAGGAGCGACAACTACCACGTAGTCGACGTGAAAGCCCGTCCAACGGGCGGAGGCCAGGATCACCACCATGTCGTCGACGTGGATCAGCTGCTGGTCGTCAATGTCGTCGCCGGCGGCGACGCCGGGACGTCGACGAGCACCAGAGGCCATCACGCCGTGAACGTCGCCAAACCCAAAGACAACGACGGTGGCGACGGAGCCGGCAAGAATCGCTGCGTGACGTGCAAGGAGCCCATGAGGTGGGTTGCCGTCGGTCGGTGTGGCCACCGCGCCGTGTGCAGCAAGTGCATGGTGAACAGCCGCTTCTTTTTCAACCCCCGGCAGCAGCTGCTGAGCAGCCAGCCGAACACTGCCAAAACAAACGCTGCTGCATATGCAAAACACATTGCCCTAAGGTCCTAGTTGCCAACGCAGACTGCAGTAGTGAAGGTGATGTAAACTTTCCAAGTTGCCATGGTTTGCCTTTCGTTCGAGAGTCGAGACGGCCGAGTGGGTGACTACTGGTACCATGGATACACAGCGGCGTACTTCGAGGAAGAAAAAGAGTACGAAGCCGCGAGGGCCGAATGCGAGGGAATAATTCCACGGTTCTATCGACCCCTGGTAATTTTTCTCTCTCTCAACACACGATCAAATTAATATAATATTTTTTAAAAAAATTTGTTGCATCTTGATGCATTTCTCTTTCTTTTCCCCCAAACTTGAATACCTTATCTAATAATTAAATGTGTGTATTATTTGTTTGTTTTGCAGTTTGTTTGAATGCAAGCGAGGTGAAGGATTTGTTGTCACAAGTGATAGCGTACGCGCTGAGCATATTGCTCCCGTTATTGTTCGCTTCCTTCTGTTGGTTTGTGCCCAGGTGCGAAAAAGATCCTTCTGAGCTGGAACATTGGCGCACCACCCGAGCGATCAGACTCCTACTATGCAGGAATTTTGTTGGGGTCTGTGATGACTCGACTGCATAGAAAAGTAGTGCAAAAAATCTATTTTCGCCAGGACGACAGAGGCTAGCTAGTGGCATAGTGCCTAGGGGGAACGCTAGCTCCCCTTAACACTAATTACTTCCTCTAATCAGAACTCGTATATTTCATGAAATTAGCTAGAGCTTTGCAAGTTCTTGCTGTTTGGCCATCTCTGTTGTATTTTTTTGGAAAAGTCTATTTTTCATCCTCCAACTATTACAAAAGTCTGATTTTTAAACTACAACTATAAAACGAGACACTGAAGACCCTCTAACTATCCAAACCATGCAAAATTGGCCCTTTGAGTGATTTTATATTTTCTAAAAAAATAAAAAATATTTTTTTATTAAAAATTCATAACTAATATATTTTGAATTAGAAAAATATGAATCTGGTGCTAATGTTTTTCTAAAAATGTGACCTATATATTGGTACACCATTAGAAGTTATTTGCATATTATTTATTTTTATTCTACTTATTTTTTAAAAAACAAAAGACACTAGTAATATAAACATATAATATCCAAATAATATTAAATAGTGTGCCAATAGGTTGGTTACGTTTTAAGAGAACTTTTGGCACTGATTTCAAATTTTTTGGGTCCAAAATAAATTAGCTATGGGTTTTTAAAATTTAAATAATATTTTTGCTATTTCTATGAAATCCAAAACCACCCAAAGGGTTAATTTTACGTGGTTTGGACAGTTGGATAGCCTTTTGTATCCGGTTTAATAGTTTAAGGTTGAAAATCGAACTTTTGTAATAGTTGAAGTGTGAAAAAACATACTTTTCCTTATTTTTTTTTGCCCCTAGCTATGTCTTTGGGCCTAGCTAGGTGTGTTTAGATTCGGGAAAGATTCCCCAAAAATACACTGTTCAGTAAAAATACATTATAGATGAATAGTGTTTTTTTGGGAAATTTTGGGAACTAAACACACCGTAAATAAGCAATACGTTGTACTTGAGTTGGAAGAGATGCGCCTAGCTAAATAAGCATTAGCGCAAATATTGATGCACATTAGCATATGATGAGTATATATAATAAACAATAAATAGTAGTGCTCTTTTTTTTTCTTGAAGTACTTAATAACCGATGGTTTGCGTGGAGTATTTACCTACATCCATACCGTCAAATAGCCATCCGATGAACCAAAAAAAAAACAATGTAAACAACTTGCACCTTGGCACGAGTTAATTACTTGGAGGAATTTTACAATGGTTCCACGCAACAGGTTACAGACTAGTGCACAATGCATCGCTATTAGAACTGCCCTCTGAATGCTTACTTAGCAACACGATGGCCCCACCTGGTCAGTCTCGGTGCGCCATGGCTACCATCCGTTGGTCACCGGGTAGTTAGTTGGCCGTCCGTCGACAGCGAGACCAAGATGATGAGAGAGGTGGGGTGGAGGAATTTCTGGGCGGGAGAACATGGCTGCGCTGAGCCGGTCTCTCCAGTTTCCACAGCGAGAATTGAAGGCTGCTGCATGGACCGGTTCAGCAACGACCCCTGTGTTTCGTTCCATAAATCTGGTGCCAGAATGGTTGCTACGCGCTGGATATCCAACACATGCTGCAGCTGCTCCAGAACCGCATGTGAGGCCAGTAATCGAAGTAACTTCACATGCACGAGCAGCAGCAGATCAGCTGATGCAGGATTGCATGTTGCAGCTACAGTATCAGAGCAACAGGAGTACAATTGACAGGGAAGTGTTCGGTGAAGAACTTGATGAGTGAATAGCAAGGCATTGGTGTCGAACTCATCAAGAAAGACGGCAATGGTTGATATCAATCAATCAATGGGTGGATCGAATCCTCTTTACACTAGCAGTTACCAATCAAACAAACCCTGGCTACAAGGCTCTGGAAAACCCACGGAAAAAATGGGGACGGAAAATCGGTTACATGTACACTGGGCAAGGAAACCAAAGAGAAACTCACACTGTTATAGAACACAGGTCATCGCAGACTGTCTTCATGTTAGGCCTCTCATTTACAGGTAGGATACACCTAAGCGAGATCGCCAGCAGCTCGTCCATTATCCTTGGGGACTCCTCCAAGCCCGTGATGTCCCGGTCAAAGCAGTCTGTTCCCCGCCCTTCCCTGTTGCACATCTGAACCCAGTCAGTTAGATCAACAGCGCCGGATTGGCCTGAGATGATGTCTCCAGCACTCTTCCGTGTCAACATCTCCATGACAATCACCCCGAATGCATACACATCAGCCTTAAACGATGGTGCAGGCTTGGCTGTGTTTGCCAGTTCTGGGGCTCGGTACCCTAGAGCTCCTAAATTCAGTATTTGCTCAGCAGTGCCGCTTGGAGTCATGAACCTGTGTAGACCATAATCCACCAGCTTCGGAGACAGATCAGGACCAGCCAAGAATATATTAGTTGGCTTCAGATTGCCATGAGGCAGACCCTTCTCATGGTGTAGGAACTGGAGGCAGCGAGCTAGGTCGATGGTGATTCTTAGCCGTTGAGAAACTGACAGACGGGAGTATCTTCTGGGAGTTGATTCTGTATCACAGTCAGCAAAGATTATGTCAACAACTGCAAATAAGCATGTAAGTCTGGAGAGGAAAGACTAAAGAATTGGATGCAACGTCTTTTATTTTATATACAATATTGGAATAAAACTTTTCCCCTCAAGGAGACATAAGTGTACAATTCTCCAGAGAAAATGGGAATCATGTATGACCTAACAGGCAAAGAAATCAACAAAATTGATATTAAAATGAAGATGAGCATGAGATAGTTACCATAAAGGTAAAGTGCCAAGCTATCGCCATAGACATAGTCAGAAATAATTAATCTCTCTTGCTCCTTAGGACCCCAATAGAAGGCTCTCCATGAAACTATATTTGGATGGCTGATAGTGCCAATCCTCTTTATTTCCTTAGTGAACTCCTTTTTATGCTTCACAAGACCAACACGCAGCCATTTTACCGTCAGGACATGCCCACTTTGTAGGACAGCCTTATATGTCGTTCCATGACTGCTCCTTCCAAGAACCTCTGCCGGTGCACGGGAGAGGTCCTCAGCTGTGAAAATCAATGTGCTGTCCATGAAAATCAACTCTCCAACCAACCTATCTGGTGAGTATACTTCAAAAGCTACAGGTTCCTCATGGAATCTGGAGTCAGCAAAGCGTGGTGAGGTTGGTAAAGCAGCCCTTGGAGAAGACTCCCGAGCCTGGATTGCAGCAGAAGTCTCAGCCAAACCTGAACTTGTGGATTCAGCGACCTCCTTTGGATCAGTGTAGCCATATTCAACAGCAGCTTCAGCCAATAACTCTTTCTGGGCAGACATAGACCTAGCTGCAGCCGTTAAGAGATAATCATTTGAGAAACTTGTTTTACTTGGTATAACATTATCTTTGGGCGACTTGAACAGATTTGGACGGCTTATTCTCCCCTTTAGATCCCTGATGGTAGTAATCTGACCTCTAAATCCATTTCTTCCACAAAGCTCTTGGGACCTGACCACATAGAATGCTAGGGCTATGAAGATCACAAGCAAGACAGCTCCAATGCAGCCAACAATAAGAGCAACTCGAACCGCCTTATGTCCATGTGATGTTCGGCTCTGAGAAACTCCAGAGTAGTCATCATTTCCAGCAGGCAGACCATCAGGAAAAACTAGCATGTCGTTTCCAGGTCGAAAGCAAGATAAAGGGAACTTTTCAACACTTTTAGGAACAGTTCCTTGTAGATTATTGTAAGATACATTGAATATATTAAGACCATTTTGAGGCATATCCGGAATTGTGCCTGTGAGGTGGTTGTGTGATAAGTCAAGATACTCCAGTGCTTGAAGCTTGCTTATCTCATTGGGAATCTCCCCAGACAATTCATTCATCGCAAGAATAAGAAACTCAAGTTTTTGCAAGTTAGAGATATCTGGTGGCAACGGTCCAGACAAAGAATTACTAGACAGATCAACAACCTTGAGAGCAGGCTGAGATGAGAGAAGTATTGATTCCGTTGAATGGGTGCTCTGAAATGGAATAGTTCCACTAAATCTGTTTCCCGAAAGATTTAACACTGCCAGAGTTGGTGACATGAAGAAAGTAGGCAAAACAGGTCCCTCAAGTGCATTCAGACTGAGGTCAAGGACAGATAGCTTTTGATAGGTTCCCAACACAGAAGGGAGAGACCCTGACAATGAATTGTTCCGCAACTTCAAGGAGGCTAGGTTTTGAAACTGGGCAGCATCATTTGGGTAGCTTCCCTCCAATTTGTTTGAACTCAAGTCAATAACCTCAACAATCCCATCCCAGGAACGCAGTATAGCTAGCTCCCCAGAAAACAGGTTTCCACTCAGATCAACTGAGGTACACTTGCCAACAGTGGTTGGTAATGATCCTGATAGAACATTGGAGGAGAGATTCAACACCTTCAAAGTTGTAGAGTTCACGACAGGCAGGGACCCTGCAAAGTTTAACGGTGCATGCGTCATTTAAAGGCAAATATCAATGTAAGATCAGTGTAAGCTAGAAGTTGGAATACTATTAGTTAAGCTAGCACATGATCCAATCTCAAGATAACTCTAAATCTCTAATGTACATACATTTCCAATAGTCAATCTCATGTCATGGCATTGAAATAACTTGTAAAATTCTTGATTGAACTGTGAAAAGTCATGACACCTGGCTCAGAGCCAGCAGTGCGTTAGAAGAGATCAAGAGCCAACATGATGGTTGATTCAATAGGCCAAAAAAATATATACTTCACTATGAATCAGCAGACACCAACTGTCAGAAAACTGTTGGTTAACGCGTAATACTTTTCTTAGTTACATAACTAATCCTTGTTATTATGACAAATTCTATAAAAGCAAACACATGAATCAAATGAGAGAAAATAGTTTACAAAATCAATTAAGCCAGCATGCATGCAAGTATATGTTGCTGACCATATCCGTCTAAAACAAAACGGCACACTTTCTACACGCCACGACAAGTGACATTGATGGAAGAGCCTGTTTTTATCTATGCTCATCAAACCCTCCAAGCAAATGCAGCCTTCCAGATTCAAGATGGGGCAATTATTTTGCAATGTCATCACGAGGAATTTGTTGCCATCAGGCATGCATGTTTCCGAATGCCACCAGTGCCCACTATGTGATTCGCAGCTTGCAATTTAGACACCATGGCTGGGGAGCCACTGGCCATCAACATCATCAAGGGAATCAAACAAAACAAAAAACAAACTAATAGATCACCGCCATTCAGCTTACAGCGAGATTCCTACTCTGATAGATCACAAAATTCAACAAGATATGTACATTTGAGTAGAAAAGGGAAGGTACCTGAGAAGCCGTTCCTGCTGAGATCAACCTCAACGAGTCTCATCGAATTCTGAAGGAGTGCCTCGGGCATCATCCCAAATAGCCCATTACCAGCAACCCTGAAAATCTCCAGCGAGAACCACGCATCGAGCCTCGGCACTGTCCCACCAAGCCCATTGTTGCTCAAATCAAGGACCGCCAAGTTCTTGAACGCCCCCACCGTCTCATTCCGGAAGAAGCCTCCGTCCAGCTTGTTGTGGCTGAGGTTGAGATACTTGACCGTGTTCCCGATGCTGGTCAAGTTGTCCAGCTCCAAATCGATGCTGCCGGTAAAGAGGTTGTCGCTCAGATCGATGTGCTCGGCATTGCGGAGCTGGGTTAGTAGATCCCCGGCATTGCCCCAGAAGGAGTTGTTGCGGACGTCGATGCGGCGCAGGTTCTGCAGCTGCCGGATCCCGTCGGTGGGGAAGCCGGAGGAGAAGTTGTTGTGGGAGAGGTTGAGGTGGACGAGGCCGGAGAGGTCGGCGAGGCGGCCCGGCATGGGGCCGTAGAAGCGGTTCCCGGAGAGGTCAAGGTGGCGCAGCGAGGAGAGAGAGCCGATGGCAGGGGGCAGGCGGCCAGAGAAGGCGTTCCCGGCGAGGGAGAGGTTCTGGAGCGCGCGCATGCCGGCGAGCGTCACCAGCTTGAGCTCCCCGGAGAGGCCGAGGCCGTCGAGCGCGACGCCGACCACAGCGCCGCCGTCGCACACCACCCCGCGCCACGCGGCGGGGCAGCCCCCGCCACCGTTTCCGGCCTCGGTGGTCGCCGGCGGGGACCAGGACCCCAGCACGGGGTCCCGGTCCCGGTCCGCGATGCCCTTCTTGAACTCGAGCAGCGCCGCCACGTCGTCGCCGGCGGCGCCACCGGAAAGCAGCAGGAGAAAGAGCGCGAAGAGGACAGCCATAGATGTGCAGGGGGAAGTGGCGATAGCTACCTAGGGTTAGGGTCTGTAGGAGGATGACGGAGAGGTGGTGGTGGTGGTGGTGGCGGCCGCCATTGGAGATGGAGAGAGAGGTGGTAGTGAGATGTGTGAGAGAGAGGCCAAATTTTTGGAAACGGGAGGGGATGGGTGAGTAATAACAGGAGAGAGAGAGAGAGAGAGTACAGACTGGAAAGGCACAAGTGGTTGTGTGGAGTGGGAGCAGTAGTGGTGTGCTTAGCAGTTTATCTTTTTTTTTTAGCATATGCTTAGCAGTTTATCAAGCTTAGCTGTGAGACTGCTGTGACCTGCTGCTTAATTACCTCTCTCTTTTCACAGTTACTGTGTTCTGCAGACTGCCATGGGTAATTTTTGCTAGTATTGCAAGCTTGCAATTTTTTGGTGAATGAAAATAATTCTAATGTTAGGGATTTTTTGTATCCATTTGCTTCAATTTTTATTATGACTTGTCCTGGTTGCCTCGCCTGTAAACTATCACCTAATCTTTGTCAAATTGGATAATTGTAAACAACAACAAATAAGGCAAAGATTGCTCTCCCATCCCATTCATCCAAATCAAAAGGGGGGCAAAAGGAAACAGAAAAGAATCTGCAAAAATGATGTGTGCAGGCACTGGGTACTGGTAGGAAAGTAAGAGCCCCACATGCCCCTAGGCTGTTTCAGTCTTTGACCCCTTTCCTCCAGCTCAGGTGAGCTGCCCCTGACTGGCTTCTCTTCCTTTTCCTCCGCTCTCCCCCCCATATGCTTCAGGGTGTGTTTAGATTGGGGAAAGATTCTCCGAAAATACACTGTTTACCAAAAAAACACGGTAGATGAATAGTGTTCTGTGAGTAGAAGAGGTGGGATGAATAGTGAAAAGTTGAATGAATAGTGAAAAGTTAGGGAATCTTTTGGGAACTAAACGGGGCCTCAATCTTTCTTTCTTCAGACCACTCAACAGGCCAGCTGCCACATCGAGAAATTCAGAACAAAAACCCCGGCGCGGGGAGGATAGAATCAACGCGTATCAAATTCACGTTTCGGACGATGAGGACAGGTTGACGTGATGAAAAATGGAGCTTCTTGGCGTGTGGAAGTATTATCTTTTTTCAGCGTGAGGCATGGCATACGGGCCTTAGATTCAGGAGCTTGTCCAGCCACTAGAGATTTCTGTACAAGGTAGATGTAGATCAGGGGAGTAGGCAAATTGTAAAATTGCAGGACAAACACACACAGACACACTGTTTTTTATCAAAAAAAAAACAAACATTAATTTTCTCCAGCTAATTTCACGACAATCTTTCCTAAATTGCCCAGCTAAACGGGATCTACGGCCTTTTTAGTAGTTCATTAAGGAAAACGGCAGAAAAGAAGAAGAACAGTGCACGGCAGATCTCTAATCCAAAAGGGCACTAGAGACGATGCCCTAATCCGGGTGCTTGCTGTTAGGGGAAAACATGCCCTGAAAATGACCGCGTGTCTCGTACTAGTATGGATCAATCCGGCGAGCGCGATGGGCGTTGGGGAGAGCTGTCGTGACGGGGACACGAGCGGTGGCCGCGGCGGGGAGGAAGATGATTAGCCGCGACGCGGAAAAAGAACATGTCGCAAAGGCAAACGCGCGCTAGTAGGTCAGGACAGGGAATATATTTTCCCCAGTTTAAAAGGCGGGCCGCCCGCGGCATGATTGATTACAGACGCTGCACAAGTCAAATATTCCTCCTAATTTCCTCCTTGGATGATCTTGTAGTTGTTGTGTGTAATAGGATTAGGATGTGCATGAAGAGAGAGCGAATATGTGTGTCTCCTGGCTATGCCTGAGCTGGATGCAGGGCCTGCATGGGATGCTTATTGGTAGTGCAAGGGCCGACCTCGAATAGTAGTTAAGTACAGAGCCATGTGTTAGAAGAATAGAAGCTGTTTCTGATTTATTTATTTATTTTGTCGAGTCCATTATCAGATTACGAGTGCACCATATGACCAATCACAAAAGAGATAAGTAACCACCGGATTTAAATAGCATGACAAATCCAATTCCCACGTCACACATATACTACACGCGCTAGCTAGGCATTATCGGTGTGAAGAGATGAGGAAGTTTCTTGGCATGATTAGGTAGGTTCACCAGTGCACAGTATTGATCATCATATACTCTAATCATGGCGTGTCGCTCTGAACCGCAATTCTTGGGGGAGCAAATCCAGAGAAACGCAGCAGCATTGGTGTTCAGCTGATTTGGCATCTAGCAACGCTGCTACTGCTTAGTTTATGCAGCGGAATCGGTAATCAGGTGACGTTTCACACGTACTACTGAACCGAAGGAATACCGAGTGGGAATCGGTTGGCTGACGAGACACGGGGCGAGTACCAACAACCCAATGCACATGAGCTGTACGTAACCAAACCAAACCGTGTAGAGCAGAGCATTAACAGGCAGGACAAAAACAAATGCGTTTATTCACTTCAGAATAGAAGGTGATCAAATTAATATTCTTGCCAAAGTCGGTGAGTTTGGAGCAAAAATAAAAGGAAGAAGAGAATAAGAAGGGTGATGATTGTGGCAAATGGAAAAGGACAGCAAAGATATGGGGGCGCAGCTGGTGGTAGTACAAAGGGTGGGGATTTAACCAGGGCGCTTTCACTGAAAAGAAAGACGATGAAACTGGGGCGCGGGGACTAACAATTCGCGCCACTCAAAGCTACCATCGATGGGCAGGGACAGACGGACAGAGGAGGGAGCCGGGCAGGCTAGCTTTGCTTCGGTTTGAATCATCTGATCTTACAAAAGTAATTTGCCATGCCACTCGATCAGCGCGATGATGTTTTGCATGCGTCTTTTGCTGTTAAACCAGGGGCCGGTTTGGTTGGTAGTAGTACTAAAAGTTTACTCGGACACGAAGACAGTGTGACACCAGGGACTCACTCTGAATAATAGCACATCAATGCAAACAGAGTTTTAACCCGTATATAAAAACGCTGCAAGGCTGCAATGGATATGGATACGGAGTAGCAGTAGTATCTTTTGCCAGTGGGCCCAGTCTCTGACAGTCCGGCCGATGTGGTCGGAAGGAAAGGCCAGGCTCGCATCAAGGTGGGCCACGCGTGGCAGAAGGATAAGCTAGCCGCCTAGCGTTCTCTCGTGGCCGAGTGCCAAGTCACACCGCCTCCGGCTGGCCCCGAGCCTGCTGCAAATTTGCTTCCTTCCAGAGAGGCACGGCATTGTTTTGAGATCGAGGCTGTGTTCAGATGGGAATAAATAGGATCTAGTTTTAGATAAATAATATACTGAAAAGTATGTCCTGTGAGTGGGGTGAATAGAAAAACATGTTAGAGAGGTACTTTTACCTGAATGTAACGCGAGGGTGTAACGAGAAGAAAAAAACAAGTGTTTTCCCGCGGCGACAGGGGAATATCTAGAGGCGAGCGACGGCGGACGGATCATCCAGACCACCGCCCTCGCCGCGTTCCATTCCGTGGCACCATCTGCCATCCCATCGGCTCGCGCGCTTTACAGAGGCGATCCCTGCGTGTTACAGCGCATCAGGCCACGCGCGCCGCGCATCTCTCCCTTCCTCCTCTCGCTTGCCCTCGCCGCTTGCTTGTCGTCCGCTCGTCGCGCCTCGCCGCGACATGCCCCCTGTCGTGTCAAGGGAGTGTGGTTTGGTGCAGGAGGGGCCACCGAGCACGCAAGGCCGTCGCTGTCTCGAGAGGTTTTCTCTAGATACAGTAATGATCGCCCTCTGTCCAGACGCTTAGATATCTATGAGTGCTGATCGGTGTCCAGGCTGCGAGTTTCTATAGCTGACAAGCCTGACGAAGGAGCGTGTTCTTAGCAAATTCTACGCTGATTGTGTGGGTGCAATCGAAAAGACAAAAGAATATCGGAGCCGAAACCACGTTCCGTACTGTTCCGCGCGAAACGATGCCTGCCCGATCACACGCGCTTGAGTAGTAGTAGTAGGTTCGGCGAGCGAGGGCGAGACGTGGCCGGCTAAGGGTGCGTTTAGTTTATAGGATTTCTCAAAAAACACTATTCATCCAATTTTTCTATATTTATAATCTCTCCCACACACAGAACACTATTCATCTCCAGCTTTTTTTATAAACAATGTATTTTCGATGAATCTTTCCCCAATCTAAACACCCCTAAGCAATTCGGGTTGAGCCTCGGCACGTCCCGAGTCCCGGACCCAACCCAACACACAGCCCAACCCTTCGTGGCGGCGCCACGCCACGCGATGCCAGGGAGCATGTGGGGGCCGCGGGCCAACGGACAACGGGAGGCCGGAGGGATGGAGCCGAGCCCGAGCCGCCTCCGCCATCCCTTCACTGCTTCACACGCTGGCGCGAGCTGCCTGCAGGCGAGAGATGCCCGCTCACTCTCAGGAAGCCGAGAGCCCCGAGGACTAGACTAAAATTAACCGTCTGGACGGAGAGACAGCGGCTGTGCACGCATGATTAGCGCTCGTGACAAAGCGGTGGGGCGGCATCGGTATTAGCGTAAAGCGGCTGGCTGAGGGATAGGCACGGCACGATCATGCGCGCCTCCCCTCGGTGTACACACCTGTGCCCCTCCCTCCTCCCGCGTTGCCTTCCGGAACGCGAACGCTTTTGGTGCGTCTCATCTGTTTCCTGGGATCTTTGTTTCAGCACCTTCTTTCCAGCATGAAAAAAGCGACCATATCTTATCTCTATATGATGTTCAGCACAAGCCAAAAATAAACGATGCTTAGGGAGCTACTTCTTGACGGACGCAGCGGTAGGATGCCCGATGTTGAGGTCCCGGCACGGTACGGGTGGCCTGCCTGCACTGCCGGGCGCCCTGCTGGAGCCCCGTGGACTGCCGCCGAGCACGCGCCACGGCGCCAGCAGTCCAGCACCCACCCACTGCAACACCCACGCCCAAAGACCAAGTAGGCTGCAGAGCGCTCGGCCCCCACGCAACGATGGATCTCATCTTGGATGTGTTCATATTCATGAAAAAGTATTTCTTCAACAAGTTTTTTCTATTCATCCTACTCATACTTTCCGGTGCACTGTTCATCTAAAACTCTCTTCCACTTATTTTAATCTGAACACATCCATCGCGCCCCAGCCTCAGGCCGTAACCGTATCTGTCGTCTTCCCCACAACGCCTTGCCCCCCGTTTTGTTTTTTTTTTGTCCTCACACCACCCATTTCACCCCTCACAAAAGACTCCAACCTCTCGCGCACTCGCGCCTCGCCGGGCTCATGAGCGTGCACGTACGCCCACGCGTGGCCCACCCATATGGGCGCACAGCACACAGGTGTGCGGTGCCGGGACGCCCAACCCAACCTGCGGCAACGGCCACGCCAAGCGTACTGCAACACAAGCCCGGCAAACAAAAATGCGAGCACGAGAACCAGGCATGGCACGGGGCCAGGCGCCCTTTCGGAGTGGGTGGCTGTGCGGTATCTGTATCTGGCAACGGCCGCTGCGCACAGTCAGCAGATGAGCACAGCTGTTCCCTTGAATCATGGGGGACGAAGACCAGTCTCACTTGGCTGCCGATCCGATTCGTCGCCCCGATTTGCCTGTCAAAGAGAAAAGGCGGCATGATTGATGCGAGATATACAGACGGCAGGACCAGGAGTTGGGTTTCGTGGTTCTTTCGCTTTCGGAGATTACTGAAGCACAAACTCAAACTCAACAATGTCGATATGTCGATGTTACAGTTACAAACTACAGTTTGACAGCACACCGGCGAAGGGAGAGATCCTATCAAATGTACAGGAATGGATCGGTCAGTGGGGTCTAATCTGGGGGCAAATAGCTGCTCTAGTGCTGTGCCTTAGCCTTGCTCCTTGTAGGGAGTCCAGATCAGCTTGCTAACGTCGACGTCCAGGCCGCCCCGACCCGCCGCCTTGAGGTGGCGGTCGAGGACCTTTGGGTCAGCGCAGATGACGTGCTGCCCTTTGCGGTACTGGATTAGGTCCAGGCTCTGCAGCGTGCTCAAGATGTCATCTGATTTTATTGCCGTCATGTCGCTAAGTTCCTGCATACAAGTGCAAGAGCTTGTCATAAACAGATGCAGCTGCATATAGGAATAGAAACAGATGACAAGATGATATCGTAGCTGAGAAAAAAACTACTACTCTGGATGGTACAAGAACACGCTATATGCATTTCGTCATGAATTTAAATTGTATGGAAAGTGAACTCATAAGATCTGCCACAACCATGTGCACTCTATCAACAAACACTGTGGTACAGGTCAGAGACAAGAAGGCAACAACAATTGACGTTCAGAATACAATTGTGCTATGTACTACCATCAAATGTTCTGCTTGGCATACGTCCAAACGTTTTCAAGGACTCAGCAACAAAAACAGGAAGCCACAGGCAGAAGAGCCAGAGAGCACATGGATCAAATGTCCTTCCATGGAGAAAGTTTCTGCAGATTTCACTAGTTGCACGTGGCTTTGTCAACACACAGTGTGTCTTACCGTTTAGGAATAATGCTATTCAGTACACTTCTTACTCAGCTTGAAGAATCTAAACCTAATATGTTTTTTATGCACTCCTTGTACCTCTGATACTACATGTTACAGATGCCTGTGATATGACATTATTATCAACAAGTTATTGTGTCTTCTCTACGATATTACTGCAACGATCTCAGCAACACATGATTCTCTAAGTGAACAAAAAAAAAAAAAAAACATGTGCCCATATAATGGTTCCTTCAGCAGTTCTTTTAGTAAAATTCTACTGCATGCAGAGGTTAAAAACTAGGTATAACAATCTACTGCCTCCCTGAATGGCAGAGCCACAGTACATTACGCTGATGATTACAAACCCACATATATCCAGAAATACACTAGGTATTGATATATACCACCAAAGGATCGTTTCACATGCAAACAAAAGTTTCAGGGCCCAGACAAGACGTGCAGGAAGGCCTGAGGTAAAAAGTCAGTTTTCATACAAGATAACAGCAGAGCAATGTACAGCCGAATTCGATGGCTGCCTAGCCCCACTAACCCTTTAGAGTATGTTTGGCAAGAGGAGATTGGAACTGAACTAAACCCAAATGTTTCCTGAGGTGAACATCTCACGTCCAAAAAGCCTTTAGCATAGATTAAGTTCCAGAACACTACTTCCAAATGTACTTGTTTAGAAAATGTCTGACTAACGCCGCATTGCAGCACAGCCCCTTACTTGTTCAACTCTTTCTATGAAAGACATGGTACCTCTTTCTTTTTTTGGTCAGACACATAGGATAGTTTGAGAAATTAAAACCTACAGAGACTTTCTAGAGCTGTTGTCATAATTAGCTTTGAAATTTGCACGGCAAGAAAAAAAAAAGGAAGACCTGGGGCGTTACCTTTATAGATATGTTGCCCTTATGTTTCTTTAGAATTTCTAGAAGCACTCTAGTCCAATAACCTCTATAGCTGAGCAGACCGAGATCAGAAAGAGGGCGCTCCGGTGTCCCAACTTTACCTTCCTTCTTGGAAAGCTCATATGCTACAAAAGCAGAAATGGTTCTTCCATGAACAAAATGATAGTATAGAAATAGTTTTTGGGTAACAAGAGATCAATAATTTAGAGATTAGATGATGAAATATACAACTCAGAGGCCACACTTACAAAAAGCAATCAGGAACTTCCCATATCCTTTTCTTTGGTATGGAGGGAGAGTTAGAATGCAAGCCAAATTATAAGATTCTTCAGAGTGTTTTTCCTGCAAAGACAAAACCCTATTAAACATGCAGCTATTTTTTATATTAAATGATCAATATCTACTGATGATGTGAACCATATTTTGCACAGAAGCAACTGAAGGAGCTTAACAAAAATATAATTAAGTTTGACAGTAAAAGCAAGTATAATAGTTTCATATTGTTGTGAACTTTACCTTAGAGAAATATCCCACCATATGGCATCCTCGGTCATCACATTCACACAGGACATAAAACAAGAACAAATCAACATCATAGTACAATGTCTTGTGATCAAGAAATAGCTTGGCCAGATAACAGAGATTCTGTCCATAAACCTTGTTCTTCTTGCCATCAACCTGTCATTGCGCAAGCATTCTTCAAATTATTATCCAAAGAGTAAAATCAAGCAAGCTGAAAACATAAATTATTCATTCATAAGAAAACTGCTGAATGTCACCAATTGTGGCACATGCCAAGGAGCTCATGACACAGTGGCAAAGGCCACTGGCCGGGAGGCTCCTGCCCAGGATTGGAATCCTGGGTGCGGCACCTAAAACTTTAGGGGTCTCCCTTGGGGTGTTTCTTTCAGAAAAATATGTGGCACACATGTTCTGAAATAATACATGCCTATGATCACATTCCTAAACATTACTTCTATGGATTTGTAAAGATCCATTTGTTGACTAACCACACAACAGACCAAAATGTTTTGGTAGCATTCTTTCCAGAACCAGTATAGGGTGTGATTGGTTCCCTGCACAAGAGTCTGGACAGGCTTGCTTAATGCAGCCTCGTGGCGTTTGGTTGCCTGGCTCAGGCCTTTAGCCAGGCCCATCCAATGCAACCAGGACCTTCTGGCCTGGCTCCGCTAGAACGCCACAGCTAGTCGCATAGGGCAAGCCAGGCTTGTGCTTCTCATGTGCGCGAGTCGCTTCACCTCCGTGGCTCCATGACTCCATCAGTGTGTCTCCACCCGCTACGCCGCCGCCATCGTCGCTTATCTCGAGCTTCATCGTTGTTGCGAGGTTCTCGAGCTAGTAGAGGCGCTGAGCCCGGCGAGGCGGCGACAAATGCGTCATCAGATGCCACAGCCCCGTCCGGCCGTCCGCCACATACTCCACGGCCAGGCTTAGTGGCACGCGGCGGGAGCGGGCGGGCGTGGCGGCATGCGCGAGCAGGGCACGACGGGTGCGGACGGGCGCGGAGGCACGTGCGAGCAAGCCGCGGTGTCCAGGGATGGCAGCAACGGAGAGGAACGAGATGGCGGTGAAACTGTCTTGGCCATTCGACGGCCACCTGAGACGAGGCCCGCGTGGCCGGCGGCGACTCCTACAACCGGTGGCGTCTTTGATTCACCTGCAGCAAGAAGCTCGATTCGACCGGCTTGCACCTTGATCCGTAGCGATGAAGCTCAATTCATTCGTGTAGGGATTCAATTCGTCTGCTGCAGATCTTCAATTTGTCTGCTGCAGTGTCGACCAAGGGGGATCTGGGGAAGATGGTCTTGCCGCTGCAGCTCCCAGGCAAAGGAATCACACTGTGGTGGCTCTCCCAAGCTAAATCGAGGTACTAGAAGATTGGATAAGCTTCTAGTCCAGGGATTAAATGAGGTGTAGGATACTAGGATCTGGTGCTTGGAGTTCTTGGAGGGGGAAGAGCTTAGTAGTTGGTCAGCTTGTTTGATTTGTGAGAAAGAAGAACATCGTCTATACTTTGCATTGGTACAGAGGATGAGTCGATGAGGGATGGGCAAACGGAGAAGGGAAATTTAAGCCAGTGATGCTTTGATTTTGACCAAACTGAAGGAGACAATAAAATTGATTTGGTTAGATTGATTTTGGAAGTTAATAGACCAACATGGTTTTCAACAGAAAAAAAGTGTGGTAAACTCACCACATGTAAGAAGAGGTGAGCTCATACAATGCTAAGTCACCCAACCAAACACAACCTTGGCAAGCCAGGCCAGGCATAGCATAGCTACCAAACACAAGGGCTTTGTACTGCTATAGCCAGGCTAAGTCTAGACATGGCTAATTCCTAGCCGGTCTTGGACTAAGCCAAGTAACCAATCACCCCCATAGTGGATAAACTTGTAGCAAAAAAGGTTTAAATTTTCCTAGAAACTCTTGAAATGTAAAAGTCCACCCCAACTTGCTTAGGATCAAAAGGCCGTGTTGTTTTAATGCATTGTACGTAGAATGAGAAAGCTCTGAGCTATAAATACTGCTACAATAAGTGTACACAACTATTTGCAGAACTGCAGCTTGAGCCAACTTCTCAAAATGCTTGCTCAAAGGTCACGGTAGTAAAACTTCTGTACCCCGTCAACAATATATGTTGATAAGAGATAGCAAAATATACTTGTGAAAGAAGTTAAGATGGATGCAAAGCTTACCTCGAACATGGAGAGAGTTCCACTTCTATAGATTTCGTCACCAGGGGGATGTTTAAGGTCACACTTCTTCTGTAAAAGCAAAGAAAATGATACTAAGAACCGGTTTGTGCTTTATAATACTTTGTGAAACTTGAAATGAACCACAGGTACCGCAAGATGCAAGTAATGAAACAAAAAATTATCATAGATCAAATAAGGAATGGTCAAACAGAATATGGTACATGTGCTACAATGCTCGTAAGGTTCATCTCAGATGACATTGTTTGGAACAGCTTAAATGTTGCTTATGGCCAAAGTAAGCTGAAAACTAGTAGCCAAATGGCAGGCTTTTTGCAGCTTATTTTGGCTGCGCTTCTCCCCACCACTCCCATTTATACTAAAATGCAGAAGCTGAGTGAAACCCGCTTATAAAATAAGCGCTTTTTCCATATTTGTGCAGCTTATCTGAGAACCGCTTCTTCCCACCATGGTTCCAAACAGGGCCATTGTACAACACTATCAGAGTATCAATGAACTGTAACCATGACTTCAGCTTGTCAAAGAAGGCTTTGTTTTGACATGGAAAATAAAATGTGACCAGGGAAACAGCTTGTCAAAGAAGGCTTTGTTACTTAATATTTTCCTTGCACCAAAGTGTGAAAATTGTTGTGGTCGATTCTTGCAGGAACTGCCAGAAGGCATATTCCATGGTGGTGCCTTCTGGTCAATGTACAGAAAGTATCAACTAAATGGCCAATTAGCCCAGCTTGTTGACATCCAGTAACCAATCACTAATAGCCAGTCAAACCTCTTTGTTTAGAAGGTAAACGGTGGGTTAATCGATTTTGCTGTCTACACGATCATGTTTGGCATTAGTCAGGATGAGGCTAGATAGTTCTTGGCAGTGATTAACATGTATAAGCAGCCAATTCCACAATGGCACATCTGGGCACACAATGAAATGTTTGGACCACTAATTAGGCAACCATCAATCATTTTGGGGGTCTGTGTGCTTGCAACCTTGACATGTGTCATTGCTCTGCTATTAGTAGTAAGTAAAATATGATTGCTTATTTAAAATTGATTCATTGCATGATGTGCCAGACTGTCTACTGTATGATTAATTTCCAATGTAGACATTTGTCTACATGAATATGTAAATGTTTACATATACAGTACAAACCGTATAGCCTCAGCGTGACCAACCATCTAGCACCTAGGTTAACACTAAACAGAGATCAATGAAAGATGAGTTGAGAGTTGAGACAAACACAAAAGGAGGTAAAGTATACTAGGAAGTTTTTAATCTCATATTAGGTACATTTCTCTAACAAATAGGCAAGGTACAAAGGACAAACAAGTATAGCTCACCATGTGCCTCTGAAGCTGTTCTTTGCGCTTCATAAAGTTGAGACAAAATTCACAGAAAAACAGCTTCGGGCAGTCATTGTACTCTGGTGGAAAAGGAGAGAAATACCATGTATCTATCTCATATCTCCCAAGTTCTATCTTCGCGATATTTTTCACCTTTGTGAATTCTTCATGTTCCCGCAAGCTGGCAGCATCAAGCTCCTCATGTCCTTGCTACAAGAGCAATCGAGATCAAATCAGCTTCACTAATGCATGCAAAGCTAATACCTCAACTACCACTCAGATAGCAAATCTTCACATGACACTAGATTTAAAGTAGTAAAAGTACAATGAGCGATAACAGACTGCAGCATACCTCCACATGTGTTTCATCAATTTTACGTTTCTGGTGCCGTGTCATCTTTAAGCTTGTTGCCTGGATAAATATCAGAAGATAATCACATTACGCATTCATATTGCGAAAGCAGAGTGTGGCTTAAATTTATAAACACTGCTTCATAAAAAACTACAATCAAGCGGTGCAGCAACTGAAGAAATGCACGTGGTAAAGGTATCATGCACAGCATAGATTTCTCTTACCTTATCTTCTACTTTCTCATCAACATCGGTCTCAACAGTGTCAAGATCAAGTTGCTCGAGCTTAACCCACTCATCAAGTCTTCTATTGACTGCGAATTAAGATGATTTAAGTTAGATTAATCCTCAATTTATCTGATGAATTGTAGGTAGAGTGTGTGGTTATACTAAAATTCTCAGAACCATAACTGCTGAAATGGGCCGAGGAATTAAACGGGAAGCACAATTCATCACAAAAACCCTTCGAATATGTGTTAAACAAAAAAAATCCCTAAATCTGAGGAGCTCAAAACCTAACCCTAGACACGAAGCATCCTGATGAAGGCGAAGCAGAGAGGCTCCTTACACTCGGTGTAGTGGACGTAGTACTCGTAATCGGCCGGGGAAGAGGAAGTGGAGCCCTTGCGGCGCTCGATGACCTTGACCGGGTGGAGCTTCTGGTCGCGCCACCGGCACATCACGCGCGTGCCCACCTCCAGGGGCAGGTGCGCCGCCCAAGACGCGGACGCGGCCGAGGACCTCAGCCTCCTCTCCATACCTCCTCCGTTCGACGCTGCGCCCGCCCCGTTGCACGCCGTGCCGCCAGCTCCGCCGGCGGCGGCGGAGCCGTTCTCCGGCGCGGTCGACGCTTCCATGGAGCCCATCTCGGAGCCGGAGCCGAAGCGGATCCGATGTGAGCGGTTCGCGATTGGGCCTTCTGGACTGTTTGGGCTTTACTACCGAGTATCTATTGCGCGGTCCGGGTGAACGACGGGGCCCGCATGTAAGAGCCATTTTCTTCTGTTCTTTTCTTGGGTGTGTGTGTGGGCTAACTTGCGCCACGTCGGCCCAGTTTAGGTGATCATTATTGGGCCTTGTCAGTTTAGGGAAACGACATTTCCTCCCCCTTCTTTTTTTTCTTCTTGTAACAGTGACCTTTCTTTTTCACGTGGTACAGGTCAATATGTCATGGGCATTGTTCAATACTTCAATATCTAGACAACAACATTGTAATATAGCTGTTTTATGTGATTGCTTCATTGTGAACGACGTTGAGGACTTGAAGAGGCCTCATGCTAGAAAGAGGATTATCACTCGCAATTTATGGTTGAAACGAAATGTTCAAATTTGTAACGTACTGTGAGATTATTCTTTGCATGCGACGACCACTAATGGCACAATGCTCATTAAACAAGTGACGAGCTCAGCGAGTAAATGTGAATCCCATTACGAAACGGAACATGCAAGTTGATTTGCTTATAGACACCGTTAAAGATGTACATGTACTTGTCACTAAAAAATGCCCATTCATCCTGTGAGATGAAATTTCACTCCCACAGCAAACAAACCAACTCAGAGGCTCAATCTTAAGAGGATAGTCCCCTGTCCTTGGCCAGAGCCTCGGCCGCCCTCCTCCCGGACACCAGCGCGCCGTCGAACGTGGCCGAGCACCAGTGGTCACCGCAGACGTACACGCCGTCGCCGATCCTCGGGTCCCTCCCAGCCGGCGTCGTGGGCGGCGTCTGGTCCGGCTGCGCGAACCCGATACGATACGTCCTCAAATGCGTCCACGACGCGACCTCCCCTGCGCCGAACCACCCGCCGAGCTCTCGGACCACCTCCTCGGCAAGATCGGCGTCCTCCCTGTCGGCGAACGAGCCGACGAGCGACACGGACACGAGCACCTTCCCCGCCGGCGCGTACGACGGCGCCACGTTGGTAGCGAAGAACATGTTGTTCACGATCCCCTTCCCTGACCCGTTGAGCAGCAGGATCGGGTCCTCGACCAGCGCCCGATCGGCGGAGAAGTAGAGGCACACGGTGCTCCTCTCGGCCGATTTCTTGTTGGATTTCTCTGAATTCGATAGCTGCGGCAGGAGCTTCTCAGCCTCCGGTTGCTCGACGGCCACGATGACGCCGAGCTCGCCGGAGATGATCTCGCCGGTGTCGAGCGTGACGCCGGAGTACGGATCGATCGCGGCGGTGCGGGAGCTGAGGCGGACGGAGCCCGCGGGGAGGCGACCCGCGAGCTGCGACGCGATGGCGCCGATGCCGTCCTCAGGCAGCGCGTTGTCGCCGAGGGCGAGGCGCTTGAACACGAGCTCGAAGAGCCGGGACGACGTGTCGAGCGCCGGGTCGAAGAATATCCCGGCGAGGAACGGGCGCAGGAACCGCTCCACGATGGACGGCGAGAAGCCGAGTTGCTCCAGGTGCCTCGCCGTGGTGGTCTCCGGGGACGAGAGGATGACGTCGTCCGGTGTGGCCGCCGCGCGGAGCCGCGTGAGGCCGACGAGGACCTTGTCGGAGAGGGTGCCGATGGGGGAGAACGCCGCGGAGATGGAACGGAGCGGGAGGCGGAACGGGTCGGAGAGGAGGTGGAATGATGGCTTCTCCCCGTCCCCGGCGCCGGAGAAGACGAGCGCGCCGGGGTAGAACGGCCGGAGACGCAGCGCGGGGAAGTCGAGGAGGCGGCGGCACTCTGGGTACGCGGTGAGGAAGATCTGGAAGCCACGGTCGAGGCGGTAGCCGTCGACCACGTCGGTGGCGACGCGGCCGCCGAGGCGGTCCGAGGCCTCGACGAGCGTGAACGGCACGGAGAGCGAGGTCAGGTGCGTCGCCGCGGCGAGCCCCGCGAGCCCTCCGCCGACAATGACGGCCTTGCGGTCGGGCGCCGACGGCGCCGCGGCGGAGGCGGAGGCGGCCACGGCGAACCGGAGCGTGGCGGCATGGTGGTGGGGCTTGGGTGGCGCGGGGAGCAGGTGGGGCGCGTGGACGTGCATGGGCGTCGCAGTTGCAGCGAGCGGCGGGAAGAGGTTGGGGTGGTTTGGCCATTCGACTGAGTGGTTTAGGAGCTCGTCCATGGAGCTTGTGGATATGGTGGATCGGTGCATGGACTCGGTGTTTGGTTGGAGACCGAAGCAGAGATGCTGCTTGTGGGGCTACGTGTGACTGGGTGTGTGTCGGCTTGGTCCAGGGGGAGACGGAGAAGTGGCGCCCGCGTTATCCTCTCTGAACGACTGAACCTGATGGTGCTGCACAAGTGACAGAAGAACGACTCATCAGGATGAGATTTTGCTTGTGATGACATGGGCAAGAAGATTAGCTTTTGCTGCTCCAGATTCTTCGATCAAGCACCCTGAACCCACTGCTTGGTTCGGTTGATCACATGATCGTGACGAAAGGGCGAAAGGCAAGATGAAACTGTATGACTGCTGGGTTGTGCCTGTTGTTATATAAACCTGAACATTCATTTCAAATCTTCTTATCCCTGATGTGAAGCAGTTGGAGAATCTTTCAGCCATGGCACGGAGTGGACTGGAGAACAGGGGGCGCCACTCGCTGCAGTGCCATACTGCCGCGGTGCTCCAAAACAGGAAGCCGTCAGTGGCCGACAGCGGCGACGCGATGGGGCGGCGTCCCCCAAGAGCTTCGGGGGCGTACGCACACGGCAATATCAGAGGCGGTGGCGAGCGACGCGGCCGCGCGAGAGCGGCACGGCACGCGGTCGCCGCACGCCACCGGCTCGTCCCGGGATCGGGGAGGTGCCACACGGACACGGCGTCGCTCTCGACTCTCGTGTCTGGCGTGGTCTCCTCCTGAGCGAAAAGAATTTTTTTTTTAAAAAAAAAAACAGCGAGACGATCACACGTTCAAACGATCATTTCTGTCGCTTTCGCTACAGCTCAGTACCGAAGCTGAGGAGCACACGAAAGGCACACGTGTCTGTGCTCCTCCACGCACCAAGCATTTCGGCCACGGCTCAGCTCGACGCCAAATCGAGGAGGGAAATCAAAAGGGCTTTGGAGAAGAAGAGTGGGCGAGGAAATTGCCGGAGACGAGAAGTTTTCACGTGCGGAATAAAGTAAGGTGATCCGCGGCGTCCGTAGTGAGTAGTGACCGACGAATCTCTTGAGCAGATAGGCTACGTCTTTCGCGGCGGCTGCAAGGCATCTCTCGCCTCTTCCTTTCCCGTCGTCTCGAATATGCTCATAGCTCTCTACGCTTTCGTCGCCCACCTGCACAGAACCAGTCCGATCCGTCCCCTTTTGTAACAGATTAATAACAGCAACATATGCGCGGTGAACAAAAAAAACAAAACAAAACAGAGAGCTGCTTTGATCGATCAATCATGGTGGTCTACGTCTTTGGCGTAAACGGCCGTGACATCTATTTGAATATGATCAGCTATTGTTCGTGTGCAATAACTTGCCAATGGGCTTCAAACTCTCTTTGTGAGTCCAGACGGTTCAGAACTTGACATTTTGTTTGGATGGACAAGTGCTAGCTGCAAGCTCCAAGGAGCTTGTCCTACGGTCATCAAAGCATTCGCCGCTGTAGGACCGTAGCAAGACCGGATGCGGCGACGGCTGGACTGGCTGCGAATTCGCGATCCGTCGCACGGGTGTTCGATCGGCTTCGTCTGATGACGCAGGAACGCTGGCTGTAAGCTGTAACGGTAGATGCTGGGGCGCTTTCGGACATGGGCGGAGGAGGAAAAGGGGCTTCTCTTTTTCTTCCTCGCTGTCCGTGCTCCGTGTCAACGGGTTTTTTTTTCCGCGTTGCACCACTAGATCTCGAAATTGTTTCGTGGATTTTGTAGGAATATTGACATGAAATAGAGAGAACGATGTGATTATCGCACAAGGCAACACTCTGAAATAAAATGGCTGAGGAAAAGGAGGAGGTTCCTTCTCATCATCATGAGGTAAAATTTAGTTTGGAACGACATCACGATTTTGCAAGTATTTTTTTTTCCAAACATGTAGATGGGCACATATGCCTATGCACAGTCATCGATGTGAACGAACACACGTATACGACCTTTGCTTCTATAATGCTAATCCCAACAGAGAGTTCTATATCGTGTCTCCAAAATAGCCACGTACTCGTAAGCAACAAGAATATGAAATGCCTTTAATTTAAAACCACATCTCCAATGCATACTTTTATGATGTTGTTTCGTATGTGTCAACAAAATTAAATTTTTGAGATTCAATCAAGTGTTAGTATCCGTGTATACATAGTTTCATATAGATGAAAACTAATTTATTCTCACTCTTCTTAAATATGATGCCACGTTATCAGGATATCCTATATGGCATGCTTAAGGATCGACGATTTCGACAATGAGAAAAACGAACACAAGGTAATACGATAAGGTTTTGTTTTTCGTAAATAACTGAAAGCCAAATCCTTGTCACATGCATCTTTACCGAAGACGTACTCCGTAGAAGAGAAATTTATCCAAATAGTTTTGCATTTTTTTTTTTAAAAAAGTTGAAAGCATTTCTAGATAAAAACACCATTATCCCCTCTTAAAATTCAATAGTCTAATCTTATCTAGAAATCCAAATAAAAAGAATACACTATCCATGGAGAAAAACAGAGAAGTGCCCTTTGTCTGAAACATGGCAAACACATGTGGCATTATCTTTTCTAATAAGAGATTCAGTTGGCGTGTCTATACTAAAAGGTCGATGATAAATGTCCAAAAATGTCTCTACTCTCTGCATCCATTTATTCTGTCCTTTTTTTTATGATAAGCAACTCGGTCAGTGGTGTTCTTGAAAGTTCTGTTCCAACAATTGAGGAAGTTATCAGTATATGATTAAGGATGAGTTGAACGTGATTGCTTTGCTGTTGCCCGTATGTGTTGTATGCATGCATTATTTGTTAACTGAGTTGAACGTGATTGCTTTGCTGTTGCCCCTAACATTTCAAGCTAACGAAAGGCTAACCTTACAACTAAGTACGAACATAAAAGTCAACAGAGATAAACTACTTTTATAGAAAAGTTAAAGGTCGGTATCCTCTTCTCTCAGCACAAATGTGGTAAAATCAACTGAAAGCCACACGTACAAAGCGAAGTTTTTTTTTTTTTTTTTGAAAATTCAAAGTGAAGTTGACTCTCGAAACGGGAAATCGTTTTTGAAGGGTCGAATCGCACACAGCATTGCCTGCTATAGAACTGTATTTCAGCGAAAGAAAAGGTTCAAACTGGGAAACACAATTTTCTCATCCGGAGTGTTTAAATAAATAAAAAAGAAAAAAAACATCAACAGCCGCTCGTCCTCTCCCGCAGGCGACAACGCGTCCACCTCCTCCTTCCGCCTCGTGCCCTCTCCGCCGGCCACCTGCCTCCTGGCTGCGCCACCACGCCGCCGGCCACCCGCAGCCAGTCGTCCGCTCGCGCTCGCGCCCGCGTTTCCCCGCCGCCGCCTCCACTCGCCCGCGCCGCGTTCGAGCGAGATCTGTGTTCGCCGCCGCCGTTTCGTCGCCGATCACTACGCCGGAGCTTCTCCCCGCCGTGTCCGCTGGTGCTTCCGTGGTGGCGCGGGCGCCGCCTCCGTCTCTCCCGGCTCGCGAAACTGCTTTTGTTTATTCCTTGAGGTCGAGCGGGCCTCTGGCTCGAGAGCCGGCCATATGTTTTCTGGGACCCCCTTTGGTTAGGACCGATCCTCTGGTTGCACCGAGACAGGTGACCGGTGAGTTTCGCACACTATTGGTGCGAATTGCTATTGGTGTCGTAACCAATCGAATTTGTTCTCTTTCTCTCTCCATCTTGTCTTCCTCGTGACTTCTCCAAGGTGAAACCCTAGCTTCCCCGACCTTCCCGCCGCCGCCGATCGCCGGCAACAGGTCAACGGAAGGGTCCGGCGGTATCCGGGACCTATCAATTGAGGGCTTCCCCTCTGAAAATTCTCCGTCTCTTGTTCTGCCGCCTCCCCAATCTTCTGTGCATAAGCGGCGACATCAGCAGGCGACGGGAGGCTTCGCTGCCGCTGTCACCCCCGCCCTCGACTCGTGTTGAAGTGGTGTGGGCCGGAGATTCCTGAATCAGTCTCTTGCCGGTAAGTAACTACGCCTTGCTTGCTTGGACGGATTGCTGTGCCAATCTAAATCTCTCTTGCTGTTCCTTTAATTTGCGGATTATTTTGTTGCTCAGTAGCTTGCCAATAATCTAGTATAGTGAGTTTAGTCTAATCCATCCATCCATGGTTCGATCAGGTTATTCTTTTTCTTCAGCACGCAAGATCAATCCGCCCAAGTTTGTGGGTGCAGTACTGCAGTCCATTTTCCAAGGAAATTGGGGGTTCAGCTGAATCACATGCTCCACGTTAAGGTCGCCTCTGAGCTAGATGGCAGAAGGAAGTAGCCGTAGGAGGAGTGCTTTCTCCCCTGGGCTGGCTGTGTTATTGTCTGGCGATGAAGCTAAGATTAGCCCCCAGAAGACGCACTTGGTGTCCTATCATGACGAGATTGGGCACCAGGCTGTTGAGAGGACTATAGAGCACATTCTTGATCTCCCTCACAAATCAGTGGTGCGGCCTCCTGGACAAATTGATGTGGCCTTTGTGCGCTCGGTGTTGAGGAATCAGGCTAGAAAATTTGATCTTGACTGGGAAAAATTTATCCATGGATACCACGGTAGTGTCTTGATTGTGGACAAAGGTGCTGGGCAGAGCAAGGTGGTTCTTGATGATTCAAGCGTTTGCGGTAAGTTCAGGAGTGTCAGGGGACCATTACTTGTTGAGAGCTCTGGCCCATTCAGCAGTGCTAGGGCTAATGCTTGTGTATGGAAGGGCAAATGGATGTATGAAGTGACCCTGGAGACTTCTGGAGTTCAGCAGCTTGGATGGGCTACTCTCTCTTGCCCTTTTACTGATCAGAGAGGTGTTGGTGATGCTGATGATTCATATTCGTTTGATGGCCGGAGGGTGACTAAGTGGAACAATGATCCAAAGCCATATGGCCAGCCATGGACAGTAGGAGATGTGATTGGCTGCTGTATTGACTTGGACGCAGGAGAGATCTCCTTTTACAGGAATGGGGCATCTCTTGGTGTTGCATTTGATCGAATTCGGAATGCGGAATCAAGGAAGGGCTACTATCCTGCAATCTCCCTCTCAGAAGGTGAGCGTTGTCATCTGAACTTTGGCTCACATCCATTCAGGTATCCTGTTGATGGCTTCGAACCAATGGAGGCACCGCCACACTCTTGGGCATTTACGACATATCTTCTTAGATGTCTTTTCCGATTGCTAGAAGTTCAAAATCTGGAGAAATCTGAATCAGCATATTTTGAGAAACTGAGGCGGGTCAAGAAATTCGCACCACTACGAGAACTCTTTCGACCAATTTCAGAAGCCATCTGTGCAGAATTTTTCAGTGCTATTGAAGTTAGCCAAGGGTGCCTCGAGTATATTGCCTGGGGCTCGTTGATCACTCTTCTCTTAGATGTTTTCAGGGCACGTGAGCCACATGATTTCTCATGCCTTGATCAGGTTCTCGATCTCTTCCTAAAGTTCCCAGGTTGCAACTCACTATTGCAGGAGCTCATTGTGGCACTTTCTTGCATGTGCAAAGCTGCACCACTTGTGTTGACAGAATGCCCATATTCTGGGTCATATCCATTTTTAGCGCTGGTTTGCCACCTACTTAGACATAAGGATGTAATTCATCTGTGGTGGAACTCCGAAGATTTTGCATTCTCGTTTGAAGGGTTCCTTACAAGGAAGATTCCAAACAAGCATGATTTACAGTGCCTCGTACCTTCTGTTTGGTGGCCTGGGTCTTCAGAGGATGAAGTTAGCATGACACTGACGATGACAACACTCTCAGATGCAGTCAAGAAGGTAAAATTTCCTTGGCCCTCTGGTGGATTTTGATGCAAGTATGTTTTTATTTCATCCTGTCCCATGGTTTTGAACGTGCTGCCTAGACATCCAGGCGCTAAAAGGAAATCCTGGGTGTCTACCTAAAAAATAGCAAGAAAAAAGGGAGGGGGGGGGGATGGACTGTTGCCTGCACCATTCTTGCCCTCTCCGTCGTCTGAAGTGAACCTGTGATCATAACAGCCACGGTGGCGGTGCATCAAGGGGCAACGCAGTGAGGCCTGGGGGCAAGGACATGGGAAGTGACAGCAAGGCCATGAGGGAGGGAGGGACATGAAAGTTACACCATTCTTTAGTTTGGTGATGATGTTTGTAATTGCCTTAATTTAGAGTTATTCATTTTCTTAATAAATCGCATTGTTCTGACCGGACTGCTATTGCATTACCACACTTGCGGTTCTGCTATCTTTTTACTTTCTATACTTGTATGTTACTTGGTTCACTTTGAAGTTCTTGCTTTATTATTTTTGGGATTGACTTTCAAAATCTTTTCCTTTAAGACACTATTGGTTGTAGATATCTGAGCTCTCTCTCTCTCTCTCTCTCTCTCTCTCCCACCTCCCTGTCTGTCCCTGTTATCTTGTCATATACTCACAGGATGTAATCTTTCTTTTGCAGATTGAGGAGATGCATCGTGAGCTTTGCAGCTTGGTAATATGCTTTATTCCACCAGTGTCTCCTCCTCAGCCTCCAGGCTCTGTATTTAGATCCTTTCTACAAAGTTCAGTGCTGAAAGCTAGAGGTGGAGATCATAGGATTGTTGCTAATGGGACTTTCAACAACACTGTGCTTGTTTCACTGTACACCGTAATCCTTCATTTGTTGTCTGAAGGATTTTCCATGGATTCTTCTGGGTCTGCATCATCCTCTAAAGTGAACTGTGGGAATGGTGTTGGATTTCTTCACAAAGGTGGAAAGCGGAAGTTTCCGACTCAATTACTTTTCAGGAATGATGCCTATTATAACATAATTCCTAGAATCGGTGGATCAAGTATTTTGATGCATCACCAAATTGATGATGTGGAAGATGAAGTGCAGTGGGACGAAGGCTGCATGACTGATGAAGAGACACGCATAACACACACTACTGTACAGAAGCCTTGTTGCTGCTCAGTAACAGATACCACTATTGGCCTAAGACACAAAGAAAGTGCTAAGTATGTACCATCAACTTCAAAAGGCCCATGCAAGTCCATGCCTGAGAGACCTGCTCATGTTGCTTCTGAGTGCACTGATAGAAGTCTGAGTGATGAGATCGAAGACAAACCTAGCACAAGTGCTCAATCAGAAATTGAATATGGATATCAAGCATTGCATAATCTGGAAAGCATGCCTGTGGCAACTCAATCTTCATTTGAAGCACTTAAAGAGGAAGAGCTGCTTGATGTTATGTTATTGTTATATCATCTAGGCATCTCACCAAATTTTAGGCAGGCAAGTGGTATTTTTTTAAGCATACAACCACACATGTATGCTGCAGGAAGGATGGGTCTTTTCTTTGTATATGTGAGAAAAAAAGGCGACACGCAGATACCCATAACATACATAATGGCTGCTGTTCCCAACTAGCCACTGAACAAGTCTTCTTGGTCTCGTATATACCCAGTCACCTACGAACTATATTCAGTGACACTTAGGTGTTAGTACATGCATGCATTTTGCTTTTGAGTACCTACAATGTTCAAGAATACAAGGCATTTTGTGTTTTGACTTAGTCTTCAAAGTGAAACTTTAACCTTTGTTTTGTCACAATATATATCATTCATAGCTTCAAAACCAATATAGTGTGAAATCATTGTGAAGTATGAATCTAGTTGTATACGCTTTGTACACTATAAATACTAGATGCTGACTAAATTTGGCCTGAACACATAAATGTTTTCCAAAATAAAATATGCCTTGTTTTTGGAAGTAGGGAGTATCTACGTGTTCACTGACTTCCAATGTGACCCTAGCCAGTGTACGAGACCATTGATGACATTTGTTACCCATTGATACTCATAAGCTTACTAGGATATTATAGTATAGTCTGATTTTTAATATATATTACTGTACTGACTTAAGTTTGTTCCATACAGGCATTTTATTTCATGTCTCAGCAGTCACAGTCTATTTCTTTACTAGAAGAAACTGACAGGCAGATACGAGAAAAATCATGTGCAGAGCAAGTAAGGCGTTTAAAAGAAGCTCGAAATAGCTATCATGAGGATTTGGTGGATTGCGTACGCCATTGTGTTTGGTATGATTTCTGAAATGATATTTTTCTTTCTACCAATGCAAAGTGCATGTGCTAGTCAAGTTTAGAATTATGCCACATACATGGTTTTTTGGATTTAGTTGTGATCTGGAATATTCATATTAAATCATTCGTTCACAATAGATTCAACTGGTTAGGTAGCCAGGTAGGAAAAAGGTGAAATAAAATGTTTCAATACTTTAATGCCTTGTAGCTGTAAGTTATGCAGATGTTCAATAATTTATGTTAATTGACATGTATAGCCCCATGAGGATTAGTCATGCATTGTGTGTTGCGATCGTTCTCTGGCCGCGGAGGTAATCTTCTGTTCTCTCTTATGTTGCATTCAGGTACCGGGCCACTCTTTTCTCTCCATGGAAGCAAAGGGGAATGTATGCAACTTGCATGTGGGTTGTGGAGCTTCTTTTGGTCCTTAGTAACTCAAAAACTATTTTCCAGTATGTTCCTGAGTTCTATGTGGAATCACTGGTAGGTTTGTTGTTTCCTTTGGCTTTCTTTCTTTCTTTTTTTTTTTTTTGCTATTCACAATGAAATTGCTTACCCATGAGGACCTTCTTTTGCCATCTTTGTAGGTTGATTGTTTCCATGCCCTGCGGAGGAGTGATCCTCCTTTTGTTTCGCCTGCTGTATTCCTCAAGCAAGGGCTGGCCTCATTTGTATGTACCTTTCATCTTGGTGCATCTTAATTCATTAGTCCATTGCCTTCTTTTTTGGTTGAAACCTAGTTGCCATGATCTTTATTGTTGATATTAATTGTATTGAAGTTTTGCAGTCAATAGTAGCTATAGTCCAGATCATAAGATCAGGGAGAAAAAAAAGCCTATTTTAAGTGATACTGTTGGTTGAGCCAAATCATGATTATTTCTTGATAGGATTCAGCATGCTGTTAAGTATTTCAACCGTTGGAGTTATCTAAGGGTTCTGTTTTATCACTAATAGGTCACTCTGGTTGTAAAGCACTTTGACGATACGAGGATATTGAATCCAGACTTAAAAGATCTTCTTCTTCAATCAATCTCGGTCCTCGTACAGTACAAAGAATTCATGCTTGTTTTTGAGAATAATCGGGAGGCTGTAAATAGAATGCCAAGGTCACTTCTAGCAGCTTTCGACAACCGGTCATGGATTCCTGTTTCAAACATACTTTTCCGGCTCTGCAAAGGCTCAGGATTTGCTTCAACTAAGAATGGTGAACCTTCATCATCTGCAACTTTTCAGGTATGTTTGCTGTAATTTTGTTATATTTCCCATTCAAAAGTTTAGGTATGTGCTACTGGATGATTGCTTTGCAAACTATTGATTTGATTATTTGGTTTCTTCCCTTTGAAGGTTCTACTTAGGGAGACATGCATTCATGAACAGGAACTGTTCTTGTCCTTCCTCAATCGGCTTTTCAATACACTCAGCTGGACAATGACCGAGTTCTCTATGTCCATCAGAGAGATGCAAGATAAGCACCAGGTGCATTATCTTTTTTTTAATTATCCATGTGCTGATTATTGGTACTAGCTTGTAGGATATATGTTTCCTCTTTGGTGCAGATTTATAGTAATGCAACATAGTGATAAGAACCATTTTATGGAATTTGGGCTCCAGTTATGCCAATATGATATATCATGAGAGGCAAAGTCTATGTTCCTTCTTCCACTGGTGTGGCCATGCAAATATGAAATTTTACCACACATCTTTCATTTTCAGGTTGCTGATCTGCAGCAAAGGAAGTGCAGTGTTATTTTTGATATATCATGCAATCTTGCAAGGATCTTGGAATTCTGTACCCGAGAGATCCCTTGTGCATTCCTCATGGGACCAGATATGAATTTGCGGAGGTTGACTGAACTGGTTGTCTTTATTCTCAATCACATCATATCAGCAGCTAATGCAGAGTTCTTTGACATGTGAGTCAACATCTTAATCTGGAGTTTCTGGGGAAAAAGTTTCAGTAGAATGTCCTTATTGAAAACCTGAATTCTGAGAATATGCAGCACTGTTGTTCTTACAAGTTGTTTATATATTAAATTGTGTTCATAAGTCATAATCTAAATTAATTTGTAATGCTATTCATTTGAGCTCAGTGAAGTGAGTAATGCTTCCATCTTGGTAGGTCTACTTTATGTTTTATGGCACACCTATCTCTTGCTCATGCAACAACTAATTTTACGTGTACAGTCTACAGTGTACAAAAGTAGATGGGCGTATTTTTTTTAACCTGTAGGAAACTTGTGTATGCAGGACACTAAGACGGCCAGGGCAGCATCAAGAGAAAACAAATCGAACTATGATCTTGGCTCCTCTCGTAGGCATTATCCTCAATCTTATGGAATGCAGCAGCACATCAGAACATAGGGAGCTAAATGATGTGATTGCAGTGTTCGCAAGCATGGATTGCCCTGCTACAATTCATTTCGGGTTGCAGTACCTACTGAGCTACAACTGGGTTAGTTTTCTTTCCTTTCCTTTTTCTCCATCTAATTTCCTTGATCAGCTTGATTTTTAAGTTCTTTGTGTTATTTATCTGCTATTTTGTTGACACTGGCATTCCATTATGCATGTATATTTATATAGAGCAATGTTCTTCGAGGGGATGCCTCCCTTGCAAAACTAGCACAGCTTGAAGAGTTCTCTCATTACTTCCGACGCATTACAATGGCTGTGGATGATGAAGAAGATCGTAGCAAAAAAATGGGTAACGAGGAAGAAGATGACACCTGTTGCATTTGCTACAACTGTGATTCGGATGCAACATTCCAGCCATGCCATCATCGGTCCTGCTTTGGCTGCATCAGCAGGCATCTCTTGAACAGCCAGAGGTGTTTCTTCTGCAATGCGGTAGTAACATCAATTACAAGGATAGCCGATTCATGAGACTCACTCATGATCCCCTTTTGGTATAATGATCCGAAGACCATGCCACTGGTTTGTCTATCCATTTTGCTTGGGAGGCCCTAGCGGCAACTACCTTTGTGCAAAAGGTAAGAAACGGTTCGGTTCCTCTTTTTCCTTTGTAAAGGTCAGGTAATAGTAGAAAGGGATCAATAACATTATTGCAGAATGAGGTTTCTGTACAAGGTGGGAAGCCAGTACCACCGAAAGGATTCGCGGAATCGCGAAATTTTTGTAGGTTGTAGGGAGATTCCACGATGTAATGTAAATATGAGATATGAAACGAAGAAAAGGGGTGACAAATCAACATCAGCCTTTTGTAATTAGCCAGAATAAAAGAACTAGATGCTTTATATTGGAGAGAGCTCTAGTCTTGTTTTTGTTCCTCCCCTGGATGTAGCGCCCAGAGTAAATAAAATCTTCTGTTTCCGGCCTGTTTACATGATGCTATCAGCTGTAATACTTCAGTGATCATTTTTAGAACAAAAAAAAAATGTCGAAGAATGTTTCTCAAGGTGTACTGGGGTATCGTGTACGGTTTTTCTCTCTCTTTGAAACGGATCAAATTCCATAAACTGAAGAAGTGAAAAGATGCCTTGTACCGTTGTACGCACGATTAGTCCAACAGAAGGAAGCATGTTTCTAGGTGTACGTAGTCCAGAAATATACTGTCGTCGCGTGGGGGCGTGGGGCCCGCGCGCCACAGGCGGGTCACGCCTGCCGCGACCCTCTACAAGCGCACGGCACTGGCCACGTGCTGCGGGGCCACCAAAGTCTCGTGATCCGACGCCTCGCCTCACCTCACGGGACCCGGGCCGCTCGCCGCGCGGCCCGCCCGGACATGCGGCCCCACGTGTCATCCCCCACCGCCCATATCTGCCTCTTCTTCCCCCCACTCCCCCCGCCCGCTCCACCCTGCCCCGCGCGCCCGTCCTCCCTCGGTCGCAAATGGTTCTCGCGCGAGTCCTCACGCTCCCGCTGCCCGCCCCGTCGTCCACGCCCCACCGCCGCTTCCTCCTCCCGGCTCGAGCGGCGCGCGTGGCGCCCGTTCGGGTCGCCGCCTGCCGCGCAGCGAGCGCGATGGCGGCGGCGGTGGCCGCTCCGGACCCCGCCACGGTCGCGGCCGTCGGTGTCGGGGAGGAGCTGCCTGAGGGGTACGATCAGATGATGCCCGCCGTGGAGCCGTCGCGGCGGAGGCGCGCGGGTGTGTTGCTGCACCCGACGTCGCTCCGGGGCCCGCACGGCATCGGCGACCTCGGCGACGAGGCGCTTGCTTTCCTCGACTGGCTACGCGACGCCGGCTGCACGCTCTGGCAGGTGAGCTCACTAGCTACCCGCACAATGCCTTCATGTTTCGATCATCTTGCTGGGCAAGCCAGTTGCGATTACCGATTAGAGTGTTGTTTAGCGAGCTTAACCGCGAGTTTCGGGGGTTAAGGTCACGGGATGCCATTTTGTAGTTGCACTAGCAGCCTTTCGCGCCTGGCCCGCAGAGGCGGCCCGTATCATCGTTTTCTTTGCACTGGTTTGGGAACGAGACGAATATGGTCCTTGCACTGGTTTGGGAACGAGACGAATATGGGGCCCAGCAAGTGGAATGTGCCGGGCAAGTTCAGTACGTGGAGCTAGTGTTTCCGTTCTTTTTTTTTGGGGGGTGGGGGGGGGGGGTGGGGTGAACTTGTAGTTTTGGATTGTAACGGTGGTTGCAGCCTTGCAGGTTGATTGAAAGGTATGTCCATATTTGTTGTTGTGATGGGACAAAGAAGTCTTTTGTTTTTCACGCCAATGGAACAAAAGGGAAGAAGTTTAATTGCTAAAATGAGAGAGTGAGAACTGATTATTATGAAACCATAATCCTGGGGAAAAGATAGTATAAGACCATGCATGCAGGTTCCACTGCATAAACTTAAGGCAATATGCTTGCTGGACATTTAATGAGAAATGATTAAGTGACTTGTTCAAAATCCTTCGCTGCTGTCAATAATGTCGATGCTGCAAAGTTTAGAACAATGAGCATGAATGAGGAAACACATGCTGTGTTTGTACAGAAGAATTGAATCTAACTATCAATATTTACTTAGTTGCTTCATTCTCTCCTTTAAGAGAGCTAGTTTTTCCTCTCGGTCGATTTGGTGTTTGTCTTTCTTTTTTGGTCTTGTGACAACCTAGTTGAATTTCTGAAAGATAATTGCTTGTTCTGTCCACAATTTGCAGGTTCTGCCACTTGTTCCTCCAGGGAGGACATCCGGGGAGGATGGATCTCCTTATTCTGGACAGGTTATGTTCTGTGCAAGTAGGATTGACTTCTGTTGATTTTGAGTTAACTCTATTTGTACCTTGGGTTGCCTCTTTATGGAAACAATTTGAGTTGTAAACGGTTTGCATTTGCAGGATGCCAACTGTGGTAATACCCTTTTGATATCTCTGGAAGAGCTTGTAAAAGATGGCCTATTGATGGAAGATGAACTTCCAATTCCTGTGTGAGTTTGAATTCCTTCCTGATCACTGTGAAGTTCATTTATAATTCTATTCCCTACTGCTCTGGGTCTGGGGTATTGGAGGATGGAGTTGAACTTTTTAAGTTTTTCTTTTACTTAATGATAGGGATGTGGAGTATGTTGAATTTGACACTGTTGCAAATCTGAAAGAACCTCTTATCGCAAAGGTTAGTCATTAGTCTTTGCTTATTTATTGTGCCTTTGTTTACCTTTTTTAGTTGAACTTAAGTCTGCATGAGTGTTAAATAAGAAAGACTATGCATGCTGCAATTTACTGATGATTGACAATTGTTCCTCATTCATGTAACTGAACACTTTGTGACAGACATTCATCTGTTTTGTCTAGAAATGATAAAAGACCAAAATAAAAAAGAGCTTTGGTGTAACTTATGGTATAGTAATAATATTACTGTGTAGTAGTGAATTGATGAAATTCAATCTTTTGATTTATTGGTTTCATTTTTTTTCTTCTAGGCAGCAGAGAGGCTCTTACTGGGCCATGGAGAGCTCAGAACGCAATATGTCAGCTTCAAGAAAAATCCAAATATATCAGGCAATATTTATTTTTTTCAAATATATCAGGCAAGATTTTTTTTTTTTTGAACCGACAGGCAAGATTTTTTGAAAGATCAACTTTCAAACCATGTTTTTCTTAGCCTTTCGTAGTATTCTTATCGTGAATGGTGCAGATATCTACTGTCAACAGTAGGTAATTTGAACGGGAACATAAACATTAAATTGCAGTTTATGAAATAAGGTTAACATTTTAATGATATAAGAAAAAGAACAATCTTGTGATGAGTACTAAAATGAACGTGAGTAAAAACTGCTGTACATAGCTGCATATCAGATAACTGATTGTTATCAACCAAGGACAGTCTTGATTCATGGGATATCTTTTACAACGCATGTCTTTTCCTATCAAAGTGAAAATAACAAATACCTATTGATGCACAGTATAGTCACTTACCGTCAGTCGTTCTGCCAGGTTGGCTTGAAGATGCAGCACTTTTTGCTGCTATTGACAAAAGCATTGGTGCATTCTCCTGGTATGAGTGGCCTGAACCTCTAAAAAATCGCCATCTTGGAGCCTTGGAAGATATATATCAAAAAGAGAAGGACTTCGTAAGCATGTGAAACTGTAGTACTTCATTTGTAATGATTTTTTCTTAAACACAAAATGTCAGAAGGTTTAGTAACTTTATGTTTTATGCAGATAGAGATATTTATGGCTCAGCAGTTCTTATTTCAAAGGCAATGGCAACGGATTCGTAAATATGCGCAGAAGCTGGGTATCAGCATAATGGGCGACATGCCTATATATGTTGGCTACCATAGTGCAGATGTTTGGGCAAACAGGAAATCATTTTTGCTGGTATACCTCAATTATTTCTTAAAATAATCTTACTTGAAATCATTTTTGCTGGTATACCTCAATTATTTCTTAAAATAATCTTACTTCTATTTTTTGAAACATATATTGATTGTGTTGCTCCTCTTCTTGTCTCTGGTTGTAAAGGACAAGAATGGTTTCCCCACTTTTGTTAGTGGTGTTCCACCTGATGCATTTAGCGAAACTGGTCAGCTATGGAACAGGTAGACGCTTTGCTTCCCTATGAATGAATTTTCCAGTCCTTAGTCTGTGTATTTCTTATACAGTGCCATAGGGAAAAAAGCACAAAACTTCCTAATCCATTGCAATTCTGCAGTCCACTGTATGACTGGAAAGCTATGGAAGCAGATGGCTTTTCATGGTGGGTAAAAAGGATTAAACGAGCCCTTGATTTGTATGACGAGTTCCGCATTGACCATTTCCGGGGGCTTGCTGGATTTTGGGCAGTCCCTTCTGGTAAGCTGAATACATTAGAACACTGCATTCCACTATATTAAATATTTGTCCTGTAAGCAAATCTGTTTCATGGGAATGTGGATTTCGTTTTGCTAACTTAGCATTCGTTCATAATGTAGAAGCAAAAATAGCACTAGTTGGAAGCTGGAGGGTGAGCATCGACCTTATAAACAAGGTATTGCATTTTTCCTTTTCAGAAAATCTTTGCGGCTGATATGTGTTATCCTGTTTTCTTTGGCAGTAGGCTGGACCGAGGAATGCCTTTTTTGATGCTCTCTTCAAAGCTGTTGGTAGCATAAACATAATAGCTGAAGACCTGGTACGCATCCAACTAAGTATTTTCGTTAATCCACTCGACTTCAGTATCTTATGCATGGTCTTTTGGGGGGCTAATATGGGTGTGGATGTTAGAAGTTCTCATGGCTTGTAAGTTGTAATGGCCTCATTCAAGTAAATCCGCAAAACTATACAAGTTTTTCACTAACTCAATGTTAATATTGATACACGATATTACCTGTGAAAAGGTTAGGTTTAATGTGAACTGGTAAGTCCTTGCAAATGTCTTGATGCTCTATTATAACTCAAGTAATATGCCAGTTAGAACATTTGCTTCCTTCATGCTGATGCATGGTTGCTACTTGCAGGGGGTGATTACTGAAGATGTTGTTCAGCTAAGAAAATCAATTGGGGCCCCTGGGATGGCAGTTCTACAATTTGGTAATATTGCCAAGTCACCATTGAGTGAATATTTTTCTTATTGATTACATGTTTCGATGCTCTAATTCTATTTGTATATGTGGAATAGCCTTTGGAGGTGGTTCTGATAACCCTCACTTGCCACATAACCATGAAATGGATCAAGTTGTGTACACGGGAACACATGATAACGATACAGTCAGTTCCAAGTTTCTCTCCGACTTCTTTTCATTCTAAACATTTTTGGAGGGCTACTAATAAACCAAGTAAATATTGAATCTTGACACACTTAATGACTTCCTTAATAGGTTCTTGGCTGGTGGCAAAACTTACCTGAGGAAGAGAAGCAAATTGTCAGTATCTCCAATCACTTGAATTAGCAACCTGATGGCTGTTTTTTTTGTAAGTCTTATCTCTTTGTTCAAAATTTTCAGGTGATTAAGTATCTACCAGAAGCCAAGAATACTGATATCTCGTGGGCATTGATTACTGCTGCCCTTTCCTCAGTTGCGAGGACTTCCATGGTAACCATGCAGGATATTCTTGGCCTTGACAGTTCTGGTAGAATGAACACTCCAGCTACCCAGGTTACCTGCCACGCCCCATGACCTCTACCTGTCTATTCACATATGCTTTTAAACAACAGTGTCACGGAAGCATATTATTTTCTATCTCCCCAACAGAAAGGAAACTGGAGATGGAGGATACCAAGCTCTGTTGGCTTCGACAACCTTAACCCTGAAGCAGCAAAGCTGAAGGAGTTGCTTGCACTGTACAATCGTCTGTGAAGCCTATCTTCTACTGTGAAGTTCCTTCCATAAAATGGCAGCCTGATGTGGGCGGTTTGGCTGCTAAGGTCAATGAGAGCAAGCCCCAATGAGAATGTAGTACATGTTTTCTTTTAAAAATGTTCTTAGTATCTGTCCCCTAATAAGTAATAAGCGTCTCGTGTTCTGGTTGGCTGGAAGCTTGCATTCTTTGAACATAGAGGTCTTCTTGGCAGGCTACTTGAACATACTAGTACTGTATAATTTGATTAAGCATTTTTATCTTGAGGGTTATGCAAGTTTTCTTCTCACTACCAAATACCAATCAGACCCGTTTATCCTAAAGCCTTATCAAGGTGACTCCCCCCCCCCCCCCCCCCACAGCTTTTTGGCGATCAAGTCAGAAACACACATTTTATCATAAAAAAAAGTCAGCAACACACAAGTACACAACCGATCACATTCCTAGCTAGTTCACCTCAGATCCCTGCATTTTATTGAGGTATGGAAGTGCCAAACAAGCAACCCAGCCGTTTTTTCTAAATAAAAGGCGTTTAAAGCTTTTTTTAGATAATGGGAAAAGAGTACCCAGCCTTGACCTCACATCACATGAGGCTACGACTAGAGATTACACAAAATGCAGAACATACTTCTGCGATCTCACTCCTAAACATAAAAAGTTTGCCAGAAAAGCTAACAAAGTTTGATGAAGATGCTTATTTAAGGACCAACCCTATTACTAAACCTCCATGCATAGCTGGCAAAGATTTGCATAACCAAGACCTCTATGGCTTGGCACGCCTTCTTCATCACCTCCTTATCTTCTTCACACCTTTGTAGTTGCGCCCAAAACCGGAGCCAATATGTTCCCTTGAAGAGTACCTGCATATATGTTTTCATCGGAGATTTATCAAAAACAATATCATTCCTACTAAGCCATATAGCCCAACATAAAGCAGATGCTCCTACTAACAGTTGTCTTTTCAATTTAGTGCCAACACCTAAAAGCCAATTACTAAACATATGAGTAATACTAGTAGGTGGACGTAAATCAAAGGCAAACTGTACAGCTCTACATAGGAATTTTGCTATGTGGCAATCAATAAAGAGATGTTGTATCGTCTCATCATAGGAACAAAAGCAACACTTTTTGTTTTCATACCAATTCCTACGTGCTAAGTTGTCCTTAGTTAGAACGACCCCTCTCTTTAAATACCACATAAATATTTTAATCTTTAAGAGCATTCTCAGCTTCCACAGGTTCTTATCATATTGCACGTTACCATTGCTAATTAAAGCACTGTACATAGAACTAACAGTAAAAAGCCTAGAGTGGTTAATATCCCATCTAAAGTTAGAGTGGTTAATATCCTATCTAAAGACATCAGTGTTGTTGTTTAATTGTACATGTATAATACTAGCAACTAGATCATTCCAACACGTGAGACTGTGACCAACCAAAGCTCTTCTAAAAGAAACATTTAAAGGCACAGTAGAAAAAATTGAAGCGACTGTAGCATGCTTCTTGCGGACAATGTTAAATAAAGTTGGGTATTTCTCCCTTAAAGTACCATTTCCTAACCACTTATCTTCCCAGAATCTAATTTGATTCCCATCATTGAGGCAAAAGATCCAAAGTTAAGAAAAGTGGTTTTCATATTCATAAGGTCAGTCCAAAAATGTGAATCTCCTGGTCTTTTTTCAACTTGGGCAATAGCCTGGTTCTTTAAGTATTTATTTCTAAGTAATGACTGCCAGACACCTTCTTCGTTGATTAATTTAAACAACCACTTGCTTAACAGACATTGATTTTGTATTTCTAGATGTTTTATCCCTAACCCCACCCCCCCGGCCCGATTCTTTTGGTTGACATAGGATGTTCCATTTGGCCAATCTATATTTCTTCTTATGATTGTCTGATTGCCAAAAAAAAACCTTGATCTATAGTAATCCAATTTTTCAAGTACCCCTTTAGGAACTTAAAAAAAAAAGATAACATAAACGTAGCTAAACTTGTTAAAACAGAATTTATTAGAACCAGACGCCCTCCAACCGACATATATTTACCTTTCCAACTACTAAGTTTTTTTTCAAGCTTTTCTTTAATACTCCGCCAATCTGTATTACTAAGCTTCCTATAATGCATTGGAATGCCCAAATATCTAAAGGGAAACTTCCCAGATTTGCAACCAAACAATTGTGAGTATTGTTGTTCCATTTCCTTAGCTTGTCCAAAACAGAAAATTTCACTTTTATGAAAATTTATCTTCAGACCCGATAGTTGCTCAAAAGCACACAAAAGCATTTTCATGTTTGCGGCTTTACCAATGTCATGGTCCATGAAAAGGATAGTGTCATCAGCATATTGCAAAAATAGACAAACCCCCATCAACTAGATGTGGTATAATTCCTTTTATTTGACCATTGTCTTTGTATCTATTTATAAGGATAGCTAGCATATCTACCACAATATTAAACAAAATCGGTGATAACGGGTCACCTTGTCTGAGACCTTTCAAAGTTTGAAAATTTTGTCCCACCTGATCATTAATTTTGATACCTACGTGGTCTCCTTGTATAAAACTTTCGATCCAGCTACACCAATTTTGGGAGAAACCCTTCATTCTTAGTGTTTTCTGGACGAAACTCCACCTAACTTTGTCATAAGCTTTCTCAAAATCAATTTTAAAGATGACTCCATTTAGTTTTTTCCTGTGTAGCTCATGAATGGTTTCATGTAAAACAACTACTCCTTCCATGATATTCCTACCCGGGAGAAATACAGCCTGTGTGGGACTAATGACTTTCTGCGCAACTATTGAGATCCTATTAGTTGCCACTTTCGTAAAGATTTTGAAGCTCACATTAAGCAAACAAATAGGTCTGTATTGCTGAATTCTAATTGCCTCTCTACACTTTGGCAATAAAATAATAGTACCAAAGTTAAGACTATAAAGAGGTAAACTCTGTGAATAAAGCTAGTTACTTCGTTTAAATTAAGTTGTTGATATATACTCCGTAGAACATAACAAGTTACGTATCCGTAATGGTTCAAGCTTGAATTTGTACACACACACAAAAAAAAAAAAAACTTTAGTAAAGGGCGAGGCGGGCTGATAACTCGCGCTTTGGTGCGACGTTTCTCTCGCCCTCCCTTCGTCCCTCCGCCAACCCACGCCTCCCTCCGCGCCGATCGATCGATCGCCTGCTACCAGCTTCCCCTTCCCTCGCCGCCTGCTACCAGCTTCCCCTTCCCTCGCCGCCCTCTGTGGAGAGAAGCAGCAGCAGCGACGATGGCGAGCGGCGGCATGAAGAGGGAGATCGGCGAGACCCACGACACCCTTCGCTTCGGCATCAACGCTGGCGTCAAGGCCGACCTCGCGCCGCCGCACCCGCTCCAGGCCACCATCCAATCGGTAGGGACCCCGCCTCTCTCCCTCTTCTATCTTCCTTTACTTTTTCCTTCCCTCCCGTTGAAACCTAACGCTGAGTCTCGGTGTACGGGGGCACGCGCGCCTGCGCAGGAGGCCAAGTTCTGGGCGGACAAGAAGAAGTTTGGGACGGAGGCCATCTACGGATCCGCCTTCAACATCCGCAAGGATCTCGATGCCCAAATCCTCTCCAGGTCCTTGACCGTTCCTTTCAATTCCCCTTCAAAATTTTATGTTATCTCAAATTCCTTCGAGGTGCGAGTTAGGAGTAGGTAGTAGTTGATGCGATAGCGAATTAACTGTACTGAGTAAAGTTTGTGTGGATTCCTTCAACTTCGTATTTGCAGTGAAACATGAGCATTAGAAAATTTAGCGAATTAACTGTATTGATGGATTCCTTAAACTCCGTATTTGCAGTGAATCATTATTTATGTGCCGTCCATGTTTGGCAGACCTCCAAAGCATGGAATTCGCTCATGTGAGCCACAAGTCTTTAGGTTATATTTAAATTTACATGACGCATCAGTTGAGTTAGTGTGGCTGGTTTATCAATTTAGTCTTGTGTCTACATGAATTCGGTATCCGCCTAGAAGAATGAACATTGTGTGCAACTGTGCATACCTTTGATTCCATAGCCCTTGTTATTTGTGTGCTGTATCCTTGATTCTACTGGAGATTTCAGATTTGACTGTACCTAAAATTATTTGCCTTTGTATATAAAAGTCATTATGGAGTTGTTTAATTTTTTTTATGATCTGGTTAGTGTGGATGCCATGCTTTTATGTGTTGAAGCTCCATCATGCTAACAGCTGACTAGCAATTTCCCGTCCTGCTTCATTGCTTGGTTGCTTTTACTGCATGGCTTAGTTTAATAACTTGCTTGGCGCATGTAATTCGTTTCCACATTCCTGTGCATCTAAATGCTTTGTTGTATTAATGTAATGTTATTAAATTTTGATTATGACTCAGGTTTTTGAATTTTGATAGCCTTATTTTGGTAAAATATGCACGATCCCTGATTAAAAAAAAACACAATTATGATTTAAGATTTGGTTTATATTTGTTTTAAATGGGTGATTCAGGATGCTTAGGCCTTTCTTCTACTCAAAAGGGGCAATCATATATAAACTTGTTCTCATCTGTCCCTTCAGACCAACGATTGGGAATAGAGCATTAGTAGAACCACTAAAATAGGACCATACCTTTTAGTTTGTTTATACTCTGTCCTTTGAATGACATTTTCCATATAATTAATTGTTCGTCTTAAATTTGTTTTTGATGATTAGCATTCACTGATGGAAATCTGTGATGCCAGGTTTCAAAGGCCACCTGGTTCTTTGCCGTCATCTATGCTTGGATATGAGGCACTGACGGGTTCCCTTGATGATTTTGGATTTGAAGACTATCTTAACAGTAAGACACTCTTCTCCTTTGTTTTTAATCAGCGATCTTCATTCCTTTTCATGTGTTTGTGCAAGCATTTTGCAATAACTATGACCAGTATCTTAATATTCTTAGCCAGACTTGTGGAACACTGGGATATTTTTACTATCTTCACCTTGACAATACTAACTAATGTGATTTGACTGTAAGGAATTTGTGGAACATCGTGCTTTGATATTTACCAAAATGTTATAAGATTTCATGTTTCCAGCTACTTTTAGTTGTTAGATATACATGTAGGTCATTAATTTATGATAATTGCATTTATGTTATATGTGGTTATATACCTCGATTGTTCTTTTGATTACTACTACTAGAAAAGTGTGTTTGACTGTGACAGCTAATATGAGCTAGGGTCTTTTGGTTTAGAAATTGCTCTGCTAGGAATAATATCTCTGATAAGTGAAAAGCGCATGCAGCCATGTATTTTATTTGTTTAGCACTGCAGTCCATGTATTGGTTTCAGGTTTTGCACTGAACCTTTTGTATCACCAGTTTTTTTTCTCAAGTGGTGCTAATTTTATTCTCTTTTTTCTTAAAAAAAAACTTAATTTATTCTCTTGCTTGCAGTGCCTCAAGATTCTGACAGTTTCCGTCAACCAGACATGCACCATGGAATGGAGGTTCGCCTTGGCTTGTCCAAGGGACCAATCTGCCCTAGCTTCAATTGATCCATCCATGTAGTTCTGCCGTAGATCATATTATCATGGTGGAAAGTGAACTGATGATGAGGCTTGCATCTGTTCAGCGTCGTGTTTCAGTCAACACTGGATTTATTGTTTATCCTATATTGAATTTGATCTTTACATTTGCTGGTTGTTTTGCCCCTCTGAGTTCATAAAATCTACATGTTTCAGCGAAAATTAAAACACAACAAAATTTCAGTATGTTCCTTGTTTGATCTGTTTTCAAGTTAGCCATACCCAAATACCGTATTACCCATATTTTGTGTATTGCACGGAGTCTTTTACTGCTTGCTTCAACGCGTGGGCACGGGCACGTAGTGAAATGAGGTTACCGAGTCCGGTCAAGCCCTTTGCCCCCGCACAATCAGACTGGAATCGTAGCATCATATCAGTCTGGTATCGTAGAGTGTAAACTGTGTAAAATGTCGGCAACGGTAGAATGTGTCGAGCAGGAATATGAAAATGTGTAAAATGTCGGTAACGGTAGCTAGAATGTATCGTGCAGGAGTATGAAAAGAAGAGAAGATCATGAACTCGGCGTATTTTTACATCATAATCCCTGTGTACTACAAACTAACCCCGTCGTCATGCCCTCATGCTTTCCATGCATCTTCAGTTCTTCACACAATCACACGGCAGCGATCAACCACACTTGACGTTACAATTAGTGCTCGTATTTGTAAAACGTGAAACGATGGAGGTCACCAGCCGGATCCGTGGCGCAATGGTAGCGCGTCTGACTCCAGATCAGAAGGTTGCGTGTTCGATTCACGTCGGGTTCAAAACCCCGAACCAACCGGATTCCTTTTTTTTTGCCCGCCCCGTTTCTTTTTTGTTCCGCCTCACAGCTAACGACGAAAAAGCATACGGCCCAACCCATTGAGAAGAAACCGGCCCATAGGCCTGCCTATGGGCACCCCCAAACCTAAACCCTCACCAAGCTTCTCGATCCTTCCGCTTCCATCTCTCCCCTCCTCGACCTCCTCCCCCTTCCGCACCGCATCCGCACGAACGAAGCCGCGCGAGCGAGGAGCAGACGAACCTTCTCAACCTCGGAGCCTCTCCCCTCCGAGCCGCCGCCATGGCGACCGTCATGCAGAAGATCAAGGACATCGAGGATGAGGTACGTACCGAGGACCCCCAGCTAGAGCATCTCTAGTTCGCGGCGCTAGGTTCCGAGCCATCCGTCGCGGCGGTCGGTAGATTTGTGCTTCCGAGCGGTTACGAGCCATATGGTTCTAGCAGTGGTAGCATAGGGGAAGTTTCGAATTGAAATGGTTTTGATGCGGAGTCGCTGTGTTGTGACATGCTGCTGCTCACAGTTTGGATGCGGGGGATACTAATTAGAATAATCGGGGTTTTTAAAAAAAATTCCCATTCCGATTTGAACGGTTAGATTTCACTGCGAGGAACCTGTTTACGTTTTGGTGTGCTGGGATTTGTTCTGTTCATGTAGCTGTGAGCTTGGGATTATGGTAGCTGTTATTATTATATGATGAGAAGAGATGTTAACCTAATCCTATTTGCTAAACTTGGGTCTGGATGCTACAGCTTGAGTCTAATGAAATTAGTCTGTATGCCAAACTATTTTCTGCTTGCCAGCCTCCTGGGAGAAATGTTACTAGTTTGGATCAGAGAGATTGTTTCGTTTCCTTATAAATTTATATCAAAGATGTCTGGAACTGATAGGCCTGCCATCTTTTTTATGAGTGCACTGCATAGTTGCTGCTTGTGTTCCATGGTGATGAATGATTAGAGCATTCCTGCTCTGTGTTCAATACTGATGCACATGTTTAGTTGGCATGTCAGTCTTTTAGTAACACTTCATCTTGGGAATTGAACAATGAACATTATTCTCATATACCTCCTGAGCTCATTTTGCTGCGCTTGATGTGCTGGAAACCTAGTTGTTTTTGTAACTTCTGATGACAGGAGTATTTGACCAGTTTCTGATCCCCATACTGATGTTTCCTGCTTTTATTTGACTATGCAGATGGCAAGGACACAGAAGAACAAAGCTACTGCACACCATCTTGGTCTTCTTAAGGTTATTTTAAGGGTTAATTGGATGCACGCCATTACAACTTTTGCATTTTTGGTCCACGTCATTACTTCTCGCATAATAGGAGGAAGGCCATTATAATTTTACAGATATTTGAGATATGCCATTGTGTACGTATTTGATGCTGTTAGGTCCACCTGCAGATGTATGTGTACAACTCATATTTTCGTACAGACCAAAATGCCCTTCTGATATCTTCTCCTCCATCTCGCTGACACGCGGCCCCACCTGTCATCCCTTCATGTGCCCCTTCTTCCTCCTCCATCCAGCAGATCCAGCGGCGAGCCCCTGGCCACCACGAGGACGCAAGCCGGCAAGCGGAGGACGCGAGGTGGTCCACGCACAAGGCTGCTGTTGCTGCTCCTCCACCGGTCGACGGCGAGCCCACGACCACCACGACCCTGACCCCTGTCCGTCGCTCCGCTTGCTATCCGTGCAACGGTGGCCTCCATCTGCACCTCCGCCCGCATGTCCTCCGGCTCCAGTAGGAAGGACGAATCACCACCGAGCCTGAGGGATCAAAATCCCAAGCAGCTTTCTTACGCGAATGGAGATAGTACCCGAAGAAGCAAATATTATTTTACATTATCAATCCAATTGCCAAGAAACACCGCAAGTTCTCTTGCCATCAAAATGGGACCTGGATTACATCGAATGAGTTGCATTCATCAGACACACATGACGAGATCCACCGCCAAGGGAAACAGTCTTGGGAATTGGGATCGATCCTCATCTGCCAAAAACAAAATACAGTGCGGCAGGCAGAGAAAGAATAGACCACCACGAACAATGTCGTGGACCCGTGCCTCCTCTTCCCTGCCGCTCCGTCGCAGGGGAGCTCGTGCGGAGGCACGGACGGGGGCGCAGGAGCTCGAATGCCAGGCGGAGGCGCGGACGGGGGCTGCCGGAGCTTGAGCGCCAGGCGGAGGCACGGACGACAAGCAGAAGCGCGAGCGGACAGGACCGCTGGAGCTTGAGCGCCAGAGGCGCGGGCGGATGGGGGTCGTCGGAGATTGGGTGAGAAAAGATGGAAGAAGGTGATGACACAGGGGCCCACATGTAAGTGAAATGAAGAAGGAGATGTGGCAAGGGTAGTGCCGTCAATATGAAAATATGAACAGTATTTATACGCCTGCAGGTGGGCCTAGCAGTATCAAATATGTATATAATGGCATACCTCAAATATCCATAAAATTGTAATGGTCTCCCTCCTATTATGTGAGAAGTAATGGCGTAACCCAAAACTTCAAAAGTTGCAGTGGTGTGTATCCAATTAACCCTTATTTTAACTGTCCCCTTATCTTTCTTTCATAACACTTACCAATGTTGAATATGTCATCCAGTTTAATCACCTGCCGTTTCTGTTAAAGTTTCCCAACTCCAAAGAAATTGTGACTTTGGACAATTGAGCTACTTTCTAATATTTATTCTGCCACGTTTTGTAATCAAACACGTTCCAGTTATTCATACTGTCGTTTGATTGTGACTGTCCGTTTGTTCAGATGACGTTTTTTGTATGTCCATAGAGTTTGTCTTATTAGGTGTTTCATTTGGCCAGGCTAAACTTGCAAAATTACGGCGGGAGTTGCTCACGCCGACATCCAAAGGTGGTGGTGGTGCTGGTGAAGGATTTGATGTCACAAAGAGTGGAGATGCACGTGTTGGTTTAGTTGGCTTTCCTTCTGTTGGGAAGTCAACATTGCTGAACAAATTAACAGGAACATTTTCTGAGGTTTGCTGCAATAGTGCCCTTTTCCCTACGATTAAGAATTAATAAAGGTTTATGCAGATTTAGCTGCTCACCTTCTGTATTAGATAAGTGAAAACTGAAAACCCGATGGCATACCTTGCACATTATTTTTTGTTATACTGTATAATCCTATGGATATGCTCTGAACTCCGAAGGGCTATGCATAAATGTCAAGCTTGGTCTGATTTGAGTTTCAGTGGTGCATGTAGTGTATGGAATTAGCTTATCTCTGTCATTGCCAAATTAGGAGCTATTGGAGATGAAATTTGTTTCAGACTTATTACTCCTTTTGACCTTCCTAAGGATCAATATGTTCCTTATCAGCATTACTATTAGTCTGTTCTCGTTATATTTAATGGTCATTCTTTTCCTTTTTTTTTTTGTTTCAAAAGGTTGCCGCGTATGAGTTTACAACTTTAACATGTATTCCTGGAGTCATCATGTATAAAGGTGCCAAAATCCAGGTAACTGTTTTCACTCATATAGGAAACTTGAAGTTTTCTCTGGTTATGGTTGATCTTTGATTAACGTTTGGTTCTTCATTTCAGCTTCTAGATCTTCCAGGGATTATTGAAGGTGCTAAGGACGGAAAGGGTAGAGGAAGGCAGGTAATATTTCAAGTTCCAAGAGTTTATTGACACCATTTCTGCCTTGAAATCCCTGATTTCGACAAACATTTTTTTTTTCACATTGGGGAAAAGATGTTTGTCTGACTTATTTGGACGTATATGGGTGGGTCGTTGTGTAGTATGCAATAGGCTGTTGTATCCTTACAAGATTTTATCTGACGCTTGTATGAACTATATCCCCCCCCGCATATGAAGTCATCTGTGACTAAAATTTTATGCGCAAACCTGCACCAGCACTTTCTTATATCATAATTGTATATTGTATAAATAATTTGAAATTGTGAATAGCCCTCTAGTAATCATTAGCATATTTTCGCTTTCTAGTTAAGAATGACCAGCTTTTACTATGTGTGGGTCTGTGGGAAACTAGTTATGTTCTCGATCATTGATGTTGGAGCATCTGGTCTTATTTACTTTTTCATGCTATGCTAATATGTTTTACCAAGAAATAATTTTGATGATCTCTCACATGCTTTACCTGTGCTATTTCCTGTTCTATGCATTCTGGATTTGCCATTTCTCCTTAGCTTTTGGTTTCTTTGATCTCAGGTTATCAGCACGGCTAGAACATGCAATGTTATTTTGATTGTTCTCGATGCTATAAAGCCAATAACTCACAAGCGTCTCATTGAGAAGGAACTTGAGGGATTTGGCATTAGGTGAGTTTTCTTCATTGATACTGTTGACAAATACTAGTGTATCATACATGGGAACAGCTTGGATGTTCTTCTAATCTTCTTGTGTAATTTTTTCTTGTTTTCTTTGTTTGAAAAAGATATGACAACTCCTTTAAAAAAGTATGACAACTCATTGGCAGCTACCTAATTGCTATTGTTGGGTTTTCCCCCAGATGTTTCGCTCACTTTTATTTACATCAAGGGTACCCAGTCTTCTGAATCATGTTCTGTTTACTACAAAGCTCTATCATGATTTGTGTCACTTTGCTTTCTTGACTAGTTCCAGTTGCTTTATGAGTTCTTTATTCTTATACCCTATATTCTTACCCGCTGAAAGAAGTTTTGAAATGGTTGATCCTCATTGGTGGTAGGTTGAACAAGACACCACCCAATTTGACATTCAGGAGAAAGGACAAGGGTGGAATCAACTTTACGTCAACAGTGACAAACACACACTTGGACCTTGAGACAGTAAAAGCCATCTGTAGTGAGTACAGAATCCATAATGCTGATGTCTCCCTGAGATATGATGCAACAGCAGATGATCTCATAGATGTAATCGAAGGAAGCCGCATTTACACGCCTTGCATCTATGTTGTCAACAAGATTGATCAGATAACTCTTGAAGAGCTGGAAATCTTGGACAAACTTCCCCATTACTGCCCAATTAGGTGAACATATTTACCTGGTATCCTGTTATGTTTGGTTATATTGATTTTCTTCCAACAGCTAAAAGCACTTCTGTGTCTTTTTTTTTTTTTTAAATTGCTTGCAGCGCTCATCTCGAGTGGAATCTCGATGGTCTTCTAGAGAAGGTATGGGAATACTTGGATTTGGTTAGGATATACACAAAACCAAAAGGACTGAACCCAGATTATGAGGATCCTGTTATTGTATCATCTAAGAAGAAAACAGTGGAGGATTTCTGCAACAGAATCCACAAGGACATGGTGAAACAATTTAAATAGTGAGTGCAATCATATTGACTCTTTGCGAAATATTACTCACTTGCTTTTCAACCCTCCTGACTAATTTCACAAAACAATGCAGTGCTCTGGTATGGGGTTCCAGCGTCAAACATAAGCCTCAGAGAGTTGGCAAGGAGCATGAGCTTGAGGATGAGGATGTTGTCCAGATCATTAAGAAAATATAGGTATACGGTGGAATGACAGCTGTTTTGGAAAACTGGAAGGATCACTGAGAATTTTGAGTACTAGGCCTCATCGGGAGACCTTGAATGCCACCTTTTCTTGCAGTGATGGCCATATGTCCCCCGTTCACCTATACTGCCTTTGAACAAAAGACATTGTAGCATACTTTCTTTTGCCGCAAGTCATTTAGCTGTGATGTTCTTTCTTTGTTGCTTGGTGCCATGTGGAGTCAGTGAGTCACTAATGTACCAAGTGTCCGGCCACCACCTCGAACACATGGAGAGATGCTCTACAAATCTTTATAGGATGATGATAAGATGATTCCTGTACTGCAAGTATTCCTGCTTTCTTAGATGTATGTAGCTTCTCTAGTGTATCACAAGTGTCTCAGCTTTGTTTGGTGTCCGTACATTTTCTAATGGTGATGGCGGTATGAGCTTATCAGTAGCTTGGATTCCTTATTATCCTGGTGATGATGAGAGAACACGAGAACGACTTGGTAAAATTTATTGTTTAAGATTTGGTCGTAATTGCGGATTGCGTACAGTTGTCTGTTGCTTCTTTGATTTCGTTGGTCGTTGTGCGAGTTGCTACCAGTAATTTAGTATTTTATAATTGTTAATGATTTGACTCTGATCCTAATCCTTTGTAGCGTATAATGGAGAATTGGAGGCGTGTTGCGAGGATCCAACAAAATACAATACTGTACGGAGCCTCGCTGCTCCGTTGCATGTGACGGTGTCCTGCCCTGATGCGAGTTGTCAATGTGGTCGTTGGGCGGAGGTTGAGATACAAGCTGTACGAGCATGTTCCTCCTATATGATTTGAGTTCCGTGTGCGTGTGCTTCAGGTTACTCTGGCCTCTGGGCGTAGTATAGATCTCTAACTGGTGTTGTGTTGTTAGGGTAATCGGTAAGATGACTTAAACGTGGTGGTGCTACCTCTCTAGAAGATAGGGTTCACGATCATCTTAATCATTTGGTCCTCGTTTGGCCCATGTTACCATTGGCATTTGGTTGGCTCGAAATAAATGTCAACAAATGGGATGCCAAATCGGTGACAATCACAACAGTTTATTGGCTCACAATCACATGCAACATCTGGCTCAACAGGAGAATGTCATGTGTGCAGTGTTAACATCAGGGATGCATAAGACGAGTAAAAAAGAAGGGGACACGTTATTCCCGTCACAGCTTGACACATCCTGAACCTATACACGTCTCTTGTCCCTTCGAAGTTCATTACTTTATTTAGAAAATATAATCGGTACAAAAAAAAATTCCCTAAATGAACAAGGAACGTCCACATGCAATAATTCTTATGCTCTCTGGCACCTTCCCAAACAGAAAGGGTCGACAGCAGCCAGCAGGGACGAGATGAACCCTTAAAAGCGTGAGCTTTTCTTCTATTCCATTTGGTTTCCTCTTGATTCCTCTGTTAAAGATAAAAAATCAGCTGATCCTTCCGAGCAAAAGAGAAATCCTTTTCGTGCCCTCCGCTATTTCGCCATTTCTGCTCGTCCCATCAGACCACAAATCCCCACTTCCCCCAACCGTGTGTGCGTCACTGAACAAAGAACACGACCGGTTCCTGTTCCCTAGATCTGCGTGGAGGCGGCGAGGAGCCTGAATCCGGCAAAAGCGCTCGAGGTTGGTTTGCCTGAGCGCGCGAGCCCGCCGTCAAAACCCAATCTTGGCCCCCGGGCGGTCGTGCGCCGCCGCCGTCTTCGGTGACAAGGAGGAGGCAAGGTCGGCGGAGATGGTGCCCTGGGAAGGGTACGTGAGCGACGAGACGATGGGCACCTTCGCGCCCATCGTGCTTTACTGGGTGTACGCCGGCGGCTACCAGCTGATCCTCCACCGCTGGCCGCTCGAGCGGTACAGGCTCCACACACGGGCTGAGGAGGAGGAGAAGAACCTCGTCAGCCTCCCCACCGTCGTCCGTGGCGTGCTTCTGCAGCAGCTTGTGCAGGCCATCGTTGCGATGGTCCTGTTCATGGTAAGGAGATAGCCAGCTTTCTACAATTGGCAATTTTATTACACTGCATACGTTCAGTTCAATCAGTTGTGTGGCCACGGAGATGGACAAATAGAGCTAAGAATCAGTCAGTCAATGTCGATTATGTTATAATGGTAGTCTTCATGTTGGCAGGTAGTTCCTGACACGTTGCAAAATTGTTCTTGGTGCCTGTTGTTTCTATTATCCATGCTTGCAATTTAACCAACGAACAATTATAGTTGCCACTATTGCCTGAATAAATGATTGACAGTAGGAAACATTTGGAATGCAGAGTCACTGTTTTTGCCTTTTTGGAGGATGACTTTAATTTAGGTTGGAATAGAACTGAACAAAGAAAGTGCTGCAAGTTAGGGGCTTGGAGCCTTGGACATGTTCAAAATGACCATCTACAATTAGTATATATGTTGTCAATTATCATAGACTTTAGCCATATCGGCTGCTTGCTTTTAGCATTCTGTACATCTGAATATTCGGTTTATTCAAAACCGAATATACTCTTTGTCCCGACCAAAGTCCCAAGCCCCATTAGTGGCACCAAAAAATTAGAATATTCGGTTTATTCAAAACTACCAACTCTTCCAAAAGCATAATATCTTATTATTAAATAGACTATCGAACACTGATTCATCATGTCTGTGGAATTGTTAGAGGAAATTTTCACTCTATAATTGCTTGTTTGGGTGGATGTTACAGTTCTCTTGTTTTTTTTGGGGGGTGGCTTTGTACTCGTGTAGCATGCCATTCTTATGCATTGGTTTTGCGAACCTTGTGCAATCACTTGTCATGATGATAAGGAGTTTCAGATTCAATGCATGCATTTGTGTGCTCTTTTTTTAAAAAAAATAATTTAAATGGTGGCCCCAATCACTGCTTGACCTTTCTAATCCAATTATACATGATTGTTTGCAGGTCACTTCAGATAGTTCAGTGACTGTAGTTCAGCCACCTATCATCGTTCAGATCTTTCAGTTTTTAATCGCAATGCTTGTGATGGATTCATGGCAATATTTTGTGCATCGCTACATGCACCAAAACAAGTTCCTCTATCGGCATATCCACTCTCAACATCATCGGCTCATTGTTCCTTATGCTATTGGGGCTCTCTACAACCATCCACTGGAGGGGTTACTTTTGGATACCTTAGGTGGCGCCATCTCCTTCTTGGTATCTGGCATGACACCCAGAACGGCTGTGTTCTTCTTCTCTTTTGCTGTCCTCAAGACAGTCGATGATCACTGTGGACTTTGGCTACCATATAACATCTTCCAACACCTGTTCCGAAACAACACTGCCTATCATGATATCCACCATCAGCTCCAAGGGACAAAATACAATTACTCCCAGCCCTTCTTCTCAATCTGGGACAGGATACTCGGGACCCACATGCCATACAACCTAGTCAGCAGGAAGGAAGGTGGATTCGAAGCAAGACCGTCGCGAGACTAGCTTGAGCTAATGCAAGTGTACAGTTCTCTGAGTGAAAGAGTGAGATACAGTGCTCAGCCTCCATTTCACATGATTAGAAGCTCAGTCACAGGGGCCCCATCTAACTTGTAAGATGATGAAGCTGTACCAGAGCTTCTTTGGGCATCTTGGTCAAACCAATATGCTGCTTGGGATGGAATTGGAGCTCTTTCGTCGCTGCTTGTTCTCCTACAGTTCATCTTGGAGGGTCCTCTTCGGAGTCGGATTGTGTGTGATACTCTGTGGTTTGTATGCATGGTTTTACCTGTCAATGCCATGGTTCTTTTTTTTTTTCCTTTTTGTGCAGAGCTTCCATTGCATTGCTGTGCAGATCGTGTATTTGAAAATAACACTTCTGTATGTACCCGATTATGTGTAACTGAATCTCTGGGCATGACAGATCAACTTTTACTGTACTGATGTATCCACACCTCCTTTTTTTGGCCTCCTGACGGTTTGTAGGGGTTTGCTTAGGTTTGCTAACCTGCTACTGCATCATCCCTTGTTCAGTAAATCCCACTGCCGTTTGCAATGGGCAATGGCTAATTGGCTATGATGCTTCTGGTGTCTGCACATGTTGCTTGAGATTGCAGCCTAGTTTCCCTTTGCCATCAACCAACATTTTTTTACAGAAGCCATCAACCGAAATGTGGAAAACCACAGTCCGTCCACTCGGCCTGCTTCCGGTGGTGGTGCAGAGCAGCGGGGCCGAATCAACCAGGTTGTGGTGGTGGACTGGTGCGGGGATTAGGCATAGGCAGTTAGGCAATGTATCAGCTCCCTCAAAATTCCCTAAAAAAAAGCTCCCTAAAAAAAAGGTTAGGCGATGTATCTCACTCTTTACCTATGCCAGCCTAAGTGCCTAGCCTAGACGTTCGCTGTCCGGAGGTGCGCCGTGTGAAATCGCCACAAGGCGCACGGCGGCACGAACGCTGGCGCAACGGCGTGTCCTCGGCCTCCTCGTGTTGCCGCGCGCTTTACAGTGTACGAAGTTGGTGTCAACTTGAACAAGGCCTAAATCTCGCTGTGTTCCGTAGACCATACGCTCGGCACGGATGGCCCGCCGTCGCGCGGCAACAGTGCACGGATTGAACGAACAGGGGCGTCCGTGGGTGGCTCTGGCTCGTGCCGTCGTGCTCCGTGGCCAATGGCCATGCATGTCGTCCCCGCGCCGCGCGGGGTTTGTTGGCGCGTCTGCTTCCTTGGCTTGGCTGGCTGTCACCGGCGAGGTGTTCCCGGGAAGGAATGTCAAATCACGCTTATCCACTTTCCATCTCACGGTGAACAGTAATCGCACACATCGATCGTCGTCGTCGTCGTCGCCTGGATCAGTGGAAGCCTTGAAGCAATCGCGCTTTAATTAACGGGTCTCGTGACGGCGACAGCGCAGCAGGTTCTCCATTTGCACAATGAAAATGACAGATAGCATAGGCCAAGGCTTTTTTTTTTTTTTTTGGGAACCAACTCGACTCTGGCAACTTCATTTTACTCGCAGAGAAGAGTACAGTACAGTGTCCTAAAGGCTCAGCTCAGAAGCTGACAAGAAAAGCTCCCAACATTAATCTTAAATCAAGAATAAACCAGAATGTTAATCCAAGTTTAAGGCTAGTAGCCGGCTGTAATCTTTCATTAATGTATCAGTAGTACCTAGTATATTTTGTGTTGAAGCTTAGCAAACATCATGAATTATACTATTATAGATAGGCAGCCAAATCATCACCTTATTCTCCTTATCATACACACGAAGGACAACAGCTAAATGACGCGGATTTAGATGTACCTATTTTTAAATAACTTAAGCAGTGGAATTAGATCAGAACCCGCGGTGGTGATCACCGTCGCCGTCGTCGTCGTCATCCTGCGAGTAGAACTCGACGATCTCCGACAGGTCATCGCCGGCCACAAGCCCATCATCTTCACCGCCCGCTCCCTCGCCATCGCTGCCACCAGCCTTGGTCGCCAGCCAGAGCAGGTGCTCGAACAGCAGGGCGTCCACGGCCACGGCGACCCCGCCGCCGGGAGCCCACCTCCCCGCGACCGCCACCAGCCGCCGCACCGGCGCGGCGTCCAGCACGGCTGGATCCACGTGGAACACGCTCTTGGCCCTCTCCCTCGTCGTCCCGACCTCCACCCTCACCGCCGACGCAGCTGAGTCGTCGAGCGCCCGGGCCGGCGCGGCGTCGACGAGTCGGCGGTATCCCCCCGGCGCGCGGGTGGAGCGGGTGAGGAACGCGTAGCAGCCGGCGGCCGAGGGGCGCGGGGACGGGGCCTCGTCCGCCGCCGCGGGGGACGACGCGACGCCACGGTAGCGGTGGTGGTGCGGCATGGCCGTGGCGGCGGTGATCCGGCCGGCGGCGCGCGGCGTTTTGCGTATGAGGAAGACGACGAGTGTTATGTGTTGGGGGGATTAGCTCGGGTGCTTTTCTTTTCTTGAGCGCGAGTCATTTATGCTGGCTTGGGAAGGGAGGGTTAGTTGGGTTTGGAACTTAACGGTCAGGTGGTGTGGAAGCCAGGGGGTTTCCTTTCTTTTCCTGTCCGGTTGGATTCGGATCACGGGAGGTGCCGTACTGCCTGCCGTCTCCGTTTATGTGTTACAGGGATCTTCAGTTGTCTGCAACATGGGATTTTTATGAATGGTAGGGTTGCCCTAAAGAAACATGAGTTTCAATATCAGAATTGGAACCAGCAACCAAGCATTTGGTACGAGTTCTCTACTGTCTGTTTGTCGAAAAATCCGGGAACATTTCCGCTAATTCTGAAACAGGAGTAGTACTCGATCAAGAAAATCCTGGAAATGTTGGGGGACTAGTATAAAGTATAAACCAACACTTCTCACTAATTGGTTGGTATCATGTGGAAATGTTCAGCGTTCTAGATCATGGCTGGTAGCCTAATGAATCGTGCTAATGATTCCATCCGGCCTCAAATCTCCGGGCGGCACGGCACCTTCGTCCCTTGTCTTTTTACAAGCACTAGCATCCAAGCCTATCAGCATCATTACCACAAAACCGGGTTGGCTTTATGGCTAGCCTCCGACAAAGCAGACATCACCCCGTGGCTCTGGATCCTTGTGTCACTCGGGAACCTTTTTAAGTACTCCCCTGCTGTGCTCCATGGAAACCAACACGTTTGGTGAACGAATTGCCCCCATCGGTGAGTCCATCACTCCCATCTCCAGGTGACGGGCGTTCATAGGCTCACCGGGGTCCGGGCGAGCTGCGTACGTGAGCGAGAAGATCGGCTCAGGTAGGTCAGGTCTCGTGGTCCGATCGATCGCGCTTCGCGACCGGCGACCCCGACTCGAATCGCCTGCGTTGCCGTAGCCGTAGGCGTCGTCTCTGATGATCTCTTGTGTTCGTCGCAGCTACTTCTAGTCACCTCATGTTGCGTGCGATCAGCTGCTCACCATTCTGCAAACGTCTCGTGAATGGAAGATTAGATGTGTTTGGGAATCGTTGAACCCCATCAAAAGCTGCACCTTTGTTAATATAGCTTGGAACAGCCCTAGGGTGGTGGCTACAATAGACCAGGCGTCAGTGGTGCAACAACCTGTGAAGATCTTTACAACAATGTATAGATAACAACTAGCCACTAGATTCTACTTTATCTTCTCCAACATCCTCCCTCGATCTAAACTGCTCTAGCTAGGTTCAAATTGCGCTTGAATTCATCAATCTTCTAAGAGGTGGGAGGTTTGGTGAATCCATCTGCAACTTAATCATCCGTAGGTACATAACAAATTTGCAACAACTATTGTCCTCGAACAAAGTAATAGTAACTTTAATATGCTTCATTCTAGCATGGAACACAGGGTTGGAAGACAGATACGTTGCTCTTATGTTGTCACACAATAGACATTAGAGCACCGTTCTCTAAACGATGTGGCTGCTCTAAATGGGTAACCGTGCAATTCGTTACCGGCTAGTTCGATCTCAGACTTTCAGTACCACCTCTCCAGGAGTTTTAATGGACCACGTCCCGACAACTGCTTCAGCTCTCCAAGATGTGCTATCTGATACCGTTATCGTACGAAACCAAACAAATACGGTCCACCTCTCACCCCCCACGTTATCTGATTTCAATTTCGTTTGCGTTACCACACACTCAACCAAACATCTCCTAAGTCTGAGCTGCCGTAGCACGCAGCAGCAGCCTACGTGGAATGACACGTACGCTCGCTCCGCCGCCGGGGGGGGGGGGGGGGGGGCTCCCGGGCCCAACACGTGTCGCCGGATGTGTATACCCGCACCATCGAAGAAAGCTCCCGGCCAATCCCATGGGGGCGCCCGCGCCGGACTTCCAGCTCTCTCTCCCGCAATAACCACTGCACCATTAGCGAGCTGCATGGCCGCCGCCATCATCGCCGTCGTCGTCCCGCTCGTTCTAGCATCGGCACTCCTGTTCCTGCTGTCGCCGTCAGCGGCGGCGCCACCGCCCCGCGAGCCGGTGGAGCTGGTGATCGATCGGCATCGCCGGCCACGGGCGCTGGCTCGACGCGCTCCGCGCGTGGGCCAAGCTGGCGTGCTTCAAGCTCCGCACGCCGCACGGTCGAGCCACGTTAATTACATTTTAATTTTCTGAATCGTCTCCGTGTTTCATAAAACCCAAGACGCGCGCTCCCCCGGCCGGCCGCCTCTTTGATTTCCCCACCCCGCCGGCCGCACCCTTCCGTCCAGCAAACCCTAGCTAGAATGGATCTCCTTCAGAAGGAGGACACATCTTGGTCGTCATTCGATCCGCTCGCCTGGGAAGAATCGCACAAATCCTATATTATGGCGTGGGTTGATGCTATAGAGAGAGCGGAGGACGGTCAGTTGAGGGTACCACCAGTATCGATAATCCGGTACAGAGGTACTACGTTTTTTCTTCTTCTTGATGTTTCTTCTTTGTGTTGGGCCTTCTTTTTGCTCGTTCATTCTTCGCGTCTCTCGTTCGATCGAGATTTAACCAATGTTTTAAATAGCCGGCTATAGCTGCCGCTATAGCCGGATATAGCCTTTGGAAAATCTTGAAGCTAGGATATTACACTTTTAGCGCTATTGGTTTCATGGAGGCTAATAGCCGACTATATCTAGCTAAATCCGCTAAACAGGCAGGCATATAGCCGGCTATATCTAGTTTCATGAACGATGGTCAGGCGGATCTATTAATTCGTAGTATAATGACCTTGTACTGTAACGGCCTCGTGATGAATGTAGTCTTAGGAAGGTTGATGATATGTTAGGGGTTTTAGTGGTAAATCAGTGAAGTACTTGTTATGCCAAATCTTTAGATTTTTTCCTATTTTTGGCAAAAAAGGCTAAACGGCTTAGCTTCCGCTATAGCCTCGCTTAGCCTTTTTAGAGACCAAAAGCTAAGAGCCTTAGCCCGCTATTTAAAACATTGGATTTAACCCATCTAGACAAAAAAAAATATCTTTCCTCATTTTCATATCAAATTAGTTCACTTTTCGAGATATGATTAATACTCCTTTCTCTTTCCCGTCGTGATGTTCAGTCATGCATGTTCTATTTTTTCTTCTCGTGGTTCTGGATCTAATTATTTTTTTTACGTTGCTATCATGTCAAAGATCTTTTAAGTAGAGCATGGGGATGGGAAAGGTTGCTGCCCCAAGTTCACGGTTCTGTTGATTGGAACGAATTCAAGATATACCTTCAGGAGTATAACCAGCACAATGCTACCAAAGTTGCAAATGACAAAGATGCCCTGCGTGCCGCAGTCAAGAAGGTAAACTCATCCTGCCTCTTTGTTGCCTCTGGAAAATCAAGCTGTGGCCTAAAAGTATATTTTTGTCGATCCAGTTGCTGACTAACTTGCCCATTCCTATTATTGCGAAAACAATCCTATCTAGTGTATCGAGAATGAGAACAAGCTTCTCATGTACTGCCCTCGCCGTCTCACTCTTGAAGCCATTTCACTGAGCGCCCAGATCAAGTACCGCGCAAATGATCTCATCGAATCATATGTTAAATACCCTGCTGCAGCTGCGGCCTTGCTGGTATGCCTGTTACAAACTTTTACCAAACTCGATCTACTTTTCATTCTACCTACGCAATTAAGGTGGTAATTGTGATGTTTTTGCACCAATGGTGAATGGTGGTTCCAGTGTATCACAACCGAGGCCGAGTTGATGTACACGTTTTCCTGTAGTGGTTTTGATGTCACTGAAACATTCGCCTTCAGCACTGTGGTCCGGCAATCCGCCTTCAATCTGATGTTCTGCATCGATACTGAAGCTGCTGCTGCCGCCGGTGCAATGGTGGTATGCGTCTATTCCTACCTGAATGAATGATACTATGCTTTGTTTCTGGTACTATTATTTTTATGCTCACATGCTTCTTGTAATCAATTGTGAAAACAATGTATTGAAGGGTATGGCAACAGAGGCTCAAAATATTCTGGGATCAACACATAATGGGTTCCCTGAAGGACACTTGGACTATTTTGATTATCAACGTCTGCGGACATCTATTCGATCTGCTTTGACCAAACTTGACGAAGAGCTTGCTTGCAAAACTACTGTTAATGCTGGCACTCTTACTGACAGCACAAAGATGCCTATGGGGTATGGCCTCGATAATAAATCAATATTTATTTCCTCTTGATGCAAATATCATTAACAGATTACTGGCATTTGATCACTCTCTTGTATTGATAGGTTCCCTACTGATGATCTGAACTGTGAAATGGGAAGCGATAACTCAAAAAGGGAGATGGATGAGAGCGAGAGGATCAATACCACAGATAAAGTTCAAGAGAGCACTGAGGAGCCAAAGGTGCAGGAAATGACTTAGTTTAGGAACATTAAAAAACATCAAAGGCCAAAACATGTAAGAATGCATTACACATCATTACTTTTGGCGCCTCACTGACTCTGTTTGGATTGTCAAACTATTTTTTTAGTTGGGACTAAAGTTTAGATGGTTAAAAGTAAACCAACACTTTGGGTGAGTAAAGATTAGATGTCCTATTTGGATCCTAGGATAGGCTACTTCAACTCCATCTTACCTTTTCTTTTGTGTGGGAGAGGGAAAAAAGTTCGGGAATAGTGGGTATTTTTTTACTTTGCATCATCAGTTTGCTGCATTGCTCTACTTTTAGATGTTTTTTTGTTGTTACTGAAACTCAGCCTGATAGTTGACAAGGTCAAGGACCTTGAAGCTGGGAAGCATTTTCAGACATCTGGGATACGTGAGGTTCTTGCAATGACATGCCAATGTTTTCAAATTAGAAAGCCTTAGCATACAACAGTGCCTATATGTTTTGAAATAGGCTATGTACATGCTGGTTATCTTGCATACCTCACTGGTGCTGTTGTGTCATACCTTTTTATTTCTCTGCAGTTAGTATCTTGCACATTTTTTTGTCCTACACTTTGGCCACGTTCCTTTAATTTTTCTTTTCATTGTCACAAGTGTGTGATACATGCCTCTCAATTTCAATGATTGTTGTTCTTTGACATTGTTCTAATTCCGTTTTTTTTATGATCACCATTAAGTTTCCTTAATGTCAGACATGATTCCATGCTAACGTGCTTATAATAATTTATCTGCAGGTCAAATGAATGAAGCTAGTAGAGGTGGTTGATGTACCAGCCTAAGGATCTTGGAGCAAAGCAGGGTTGCTTTTGGGTAGCAACACTTACATCCAGTACCGGTACTTTTGTGGCTACAAGAGTTTAGATCGTGTGTGGCTACAAGAGTTTAAATCGTGTTACAGTCGAGTACTACCAGTACTTCTCGCTTAGTAGTATTGTTGTGGTTGTAAGAGTTTAGTTGTGTTAGCTCAAGTACCGGTACTTTTGTCACTTTGTCTTCTGGCAGTGAACGTTTAGGCTATGAGTAAATTCCCAACCCAAGACATCATCAATTAGTTTCTATACATCCATGTTATATGGACAGTATCTATAGAAACTACCTTCCCAATGCATAGTTTCTTAAAAATAAACTACCATCTAATCACATATGTTCTCTTTCCTTTTATCTCCCTATCATCAAGTTTTCATTTCTTGGTTCTTGTGTAGATATGGTTTCTCATGCAAGATACCATGTCCTTCTCTCCCCTCTTTAATTCCCTTGCTACATCACCAAATTGCTTATGTGGCTGGCTATTTAATGCTATGGACACCATCCTGGGTTAGGGATAGCCTTAGACCGTTTTGTCACTGTCTTCTGGCAGTGAGCGTTTAGACCGTGTTGTTACCGTGAAATACTGAAATTCTAATGCCGAGTTGGTTAACAATATGAACCCCATGCCTGGCTTTTCTACCAATACCCAGCAATCAGTTGGTTCTTGCAATTTGGACTCCATGTCATGCTGCCGTTGGGATGCTGTGCCATATATACATTCATTTGTTTTTCCCGCTGTGCCATATTTCTAAACTCTACTGCTGCAGGCGTTTAGCCTTTTAGGCCTCGTTCTTGTAGGTTACTCCTTGTTCTGAAATCGACTTGTTTTTTTTTATATCCACGTTGCACGCCTGCTGCTCTACCTCATATCCCACGGTACTACTGAGTGTTCAGTGTTCTGTCGATAGTGACCTAGTACTCCAATATATCCCTAACTCCGAATTCATTGCTGTGTTTTTAAAAGAAAAAAAGCTTTTTTTAGGAAGCGTTGGAGATGAATAGAAAATTAAAAAAGAAAAATTCTAAAAGGGTGTATTCTGTAAGAGTAGTGCCAAAATTTTTTTCTAAAAACATGTATTCTGACAGAGCATGAATAGTGCCACAGAACCAGTGACTTTTGGTCGCAGTTGCAGTCTGCGACGTCTCCTTAACACGCAGGAAACCGGGAAAAAAAATATATCGAGAAGAAACACGCAACAGCCTACGTGGCATGCCACGTACGCTCGCTCCGCCGGCGGGGGGCTCCCTGGCCCAACACGTGTCGCCGAACGTGTCTGCCCGCACTATCGAAGAAAGCTCCGGGCCAATCCCATGGGGGGCGCTGCGCCGGACTTCCAGCGCGCTCTCTCCCCTCCCGCACGCAACCACCACCATCTGCGAGTGAGCGACAATGAGCGGAGGCAAGAAGAGGGGCGCGGCGATGGCAAGGGACGGCGGGGCCGACGCAGCCGCGCGCCCCGTGGCGAGCTGCATGGCCGCCACCATTATCGCCGTCGTCGTCCTGCTCGTCCTGGCATCGGCGCTCCTGTTCCTTCTGTCGCCGCCGGCGTCAGCGCCGCCGCCCCGTGAGCCGGTGGAGCTAGCCATCGGCTTCGCCGGCCACGAGCGCTGGCTCGACGCGCTCCGCGCCTGGGCCAAGCTGGCGTGCTTCAAGCTCCGCACGGTCGAGCCACGGTACATACATTTTTAATTAATTTGCTGCTGCTGCCTCTCTCTCTCTCGAGTCTCGATCGCCATGGATGGATTATCACGAGATAGATGTGCGCGCGCGTGTTCGTCGTTCTCACGATGTTCCTGTGGCAACAAGGTACGATGTGCTGCGGAGCCCGGCGTCGGTGAAGAAGGCGGCCAAGGAGACCCTGGAGATGGGGAAAGAGACGGTGAAGCACTCGGCGGAGTCGGCGGCCAGGGCAACGGAGGAGGCCCTGGAGAGGACCACGGACAAGGTCAAGAGGAAGGTCTCGCTCTCGGCGCGGCGCTGCGATGGAGACCTCTGAACAAAACTTTTTGTTCCCCTTTTTTCTTTTTTCATTCAAAGCATAAGTCTTGTGCTCTGTACTTGCCCCGTGTACTCTGTAGCGTGTAAAATTGTCCAGAATGCTGTACCATATACAACGTCCATACCATTTCGGCACGGGATGAGATGTCAACCTGCTGTGATGCAGAACGATGCTTGCAAACTCAGCCATTCAGTCATTGGCTTGCAAATGAAGGATGCACAATTGCAGACGAAACTTCAGGCAGCCAATGATTTTGTTGGCATAATTCATAAATGATGTAGAAACGCAGACGAAACGCCATGAAAGGACTTGTACCATGGAATACATCCTGGAGCAGGGATACCAAGCTTGCACCGCACAAACGAGAACAAAAACGGGAAAGGGATAAAAACTCATCTACAAATTCATACCAGGATTGACCTTCAAACATTGGCAACCAAAACGGGTCAACTGCCGGATTACTCAAGTATTAGAACAATTTAAATTTACTCGCTCAAAAGAGGAGAGAGATTCTCCTCTAAGGAAAAACTAGAAAAAAAAAATCAATCATCCAGAATGCTAAGCAATTACTGCTACATATCCAGGCCTATGAACACAAGAGAAGTACGCAGAATATACACGGCCTAAGAGAATCCTTTCACTTTCCATGTCGGAGGATGATGGCCTATCGGCCTTTGTGCTCATTCAGGGCAGATTTCCCTGAAAATTGGCAGCCTGCGGTGACCAGGGTGGTGAGTGTAGAGAGCTTCAATTACTTCCTCTTCAGTTGGCTCTGGAGGTTCAGCTGACGCCTCGGCTTCAGGTTTCGGCGTCGAAACCTCCATCTTGTTTGCTGGGACGACACCGTCTTCTGGTGATCGGAGGTCAGCAGGCAGCTTGATGGAGGCAGAGGAGGGACCTCGGGCTGCTGCAGTATGATGATCAGTGGTTGCCTGACGCGGAGGGATGAAAGGAACACCTTCATCGAATTCATGGAAACCTGGCGCAGCAAGCCTGCCAGCCTGTGCAGCATGAGACAGGTCCATCTGTAAAGGGGAAAATCAGTGAGGGCACTGTATTAAAAGAATGGTGTTAGTGACCCATTTCACACATTTTTGCCCATGGTTACTTTGATGCACATGATGTTGGATATATATGCTATGATGCCGAAGGTTTGTTAAATTGACAACAGGAGGACTACCTGGTATCTTGTGTTGCAGAGGAAATGAAAAACGTCTGTTGTTCATCTAGCAAGAACGAATCGAAGGGAAAAAAAAATATGCTCATCACATTTCCACAAGAACATCACAGGAGGAAGTTTAATCTAGTTATCTAACGGTAGGCTCTGTTTTTTTATCTGGTTAGCAAACAAAGGTAGCGAGGGTGTTCTATAAGAGAAACAATGTGGTTCTTATTTATCCAGCAACAATGACAAGCAATTATGCACTGCAAGCTAAATAACTTGAGCAAGATCAAATCGAAAAACTCTCAGAAGAGCAGACATTCAAAATTTAGTTCCACAGTGATGAGTCTCTAGAATCTGTAGCTATTGCCACAAGTAAACAGAGTGAACCAGATAAACGGTAGTAAGTAGAGGATGTATGCAGTTCAAGAAAGAAATCAGAAAAGAGCTAGAGCTGAAGCTTGCGAACTTCGAACATTCCTAGTTTCCCGCGAGAACTGTGGACAGTCTACTTTCCATGTAAGTCATGCCTATATGTAACGTCAGCCTTTTTCTCTCTCCCAGCCTCCCAGGCTGGCAAGAACCTCATCCAAAACTCTAATTATAAAAGAGACAACAGCATGGATTTTTTTTTTCATCCCAACAAGAACAAAGCAATCAGGCTGTTTTTTCTCAGGTTAGTAAGAACCTTTTTTTTTTCTCGAATATACGCAAGAGAGCTGCATATCAATATATTGAGAAATTGTAAGAAACCCAAAAAAAGAAATACACAGGTTCTAAAGAAACCTGAACAAAAACACAACACACGGAGTTTTCAAAGCACTCTACTTCTGAAAGATAACATCAATAATTTGTCATTCCAACAAAGAACAAGAAGCAATTAATCGCTGAAGCTAATAACTAGAGGTCTAGAGCAAAGCGAAAGTTAGTGTTCGGAAGAGCACAGGTATAAGTATAAAAATCCAATTTTACGGCGATGCATCTCAAGGATCTGTAGCTATTGCCATAAGTAAACAGTAGTGAACTAGTGAACCGGAGAAACGGTAGTAAGTATTGCCAAAGAAGATGCATGCAGTTCAAGAAAGAAATCAGAAAAGAGCTGGTGCTGAAGCTCAAGAACTTTGAACAAGCCTAGTTTCGCGCAAGACATCACAGTGGACAGTCTACTTTCCATGTAAGTCTGTCTACATGTAACATCAGGCTTCTCTCTCCCGGCCTCCCAGGCTGGCAAGAACCTCAACCAAAACACTCTAATACTAAAAGAGACAACAGTATGAAATTTTCCCATCCCAACAAGAACAAAATAATTAGGTTTTTCTTCTCAGGTTAGTAAGAACCTTTTTTTCTCTTGAATATACGCAGGAGAGCTGCATATCAATATATTAAGGAGGAAGGGTATGAAACCCAAAAAAGGAAACTCACAGGCTCTAAAGAAACCTGAACAAAAAAACCACACGCTAAGTTCTCAAAGCACTCTACATCTGAAAGACAGAACATCAATATTTTTTTTCATTCCAGCAAGAACAAGAAGCAATTAATCGCTGAAGTTAATAATTAGAGGTCTAGACTCTAGAGCAAAGTGAAAGCTAGTGTTCGGAAGAGCACAGATATAAGTATAGAAATTCAATTTTACAGCAATGCATCTCTAGAACCTGTAGCTATTGCTATAAACAGTAGTGAAAAGCATTGTTGGTTGTCTACCTAAGATGAAAAACATTATAGGTTCTAGGGATCTAGAATAACATGAACCCCAAAGGAACGTCTATGTGTTAGAAATGAATATAGTATGAAATAAGCAAACAAGAAAATACGGTATGATAGTCTATGCATTAGAAACATGTGTACTGATGCCATCTTGACAAGTAAAAAAAAAGCTTGCTACATGTAGAGTAACTTACACAGAATAGAATCACAGATCACTAATGATACAACATTTATTTTATTTTTTTTAAACAATTCATATAGCATTCATATGATGGCGAGAATTAAATGATATGATGTGTTCAAGCACATTCAGTAGTCCTTAGTACCACACGGTCCTACATCATAACTATTAGGGTTTGGTTTATGTGCATTCGAAAAAAGAAAGAATTTCAAGTCAATGAAACATTTCATGTCCAGCAGATTAGGCAATTCCACATCACCATCCAGCAGAATTTCATACTCTTCGAGCTCAAAATCAGAAAGCATTGAATCATGCATCCATGGCATTAACTAAACTAGCGATCCAACCATGACAACAAATCACAAACCAATAGTACCTGATGAACCCACCAGATAGGGGTTTCTGACCATGTCAGACCAGACCCGGCATGTCAGTGAAACTAGATCTGGAGAGAAGCAAAATTACCTCACGTTTAGAGCCGTAGTGGCCGCCGCCAGCTGCCCAAACCCCATCATCCGCCGATGGGTACGCCGGCCTCATCTGAGGGGGCGGAGGCGGCGGCGCTGACTGCGGGGAGTAGAGGAGGACGCGGCTGTCGAGGTCCGCGGACGCGGCGAAGCAGGCGCGGCGGTAGCGGAGGAGCGAGGCGTCGAACCCGAGGTCAAGCCCGCCCGAGGAAGACGACGTGGAGTACCCGGAGACGCTGCCATCCCCAGCGGCGACGGCATCGAAGGCCGGCGTGAGGTAGGTCCTCAGAGACGGCGAAGAGAGGCGGCGCTGCCGCCGCCGCGCCGCCGACTCGCCCACCCACCTGCTGCCGGGGGTCGCGGGCACGTAATCGAAGTCCATCGCGGCGTGCCCGAAGCTTTCACCCGGAGGACCTGCGGAGTGAATCACGGTGGCGAGGGTTAACGCCCTCCGGGGGCGAGATTTGGGAAAGTGAGGGATTTGCGGATAGGGGATTTGAATGAAATTTCAATAGGAGATTTTAGGGCTCCTTTCCAACACAGTCCGGATCGGAAAAAAAAATATTGAACCTTTTCAACTACGGAAGGCGCACGCGACCAACGAGGAGGCAGTTTCGGAGTCACGATGAATCCGCGGCGTGCGGTAGCAAGAGCAAACGGCTTTTGCGTGGTTTGGGGAATTCAAATAAAATTCGTAAATTTTAAAGAAAAAAATCGGAAAACGGATGACGAAACTGGCCAACGAAACCAGTGTTTTCTGGATCACACCGCACAATGCGGCGTGAACTAGCAGTTCGTCAGGTCCAAAACCTAGCACAAACATGCAGATCAAGATCTAGTATGGAAAAAAATTCAAACGAGTCGGGGGAAAAAATCCAGGAACAGATCAAACGCCAGAGCCATCAGGATCTCTCAGATTAGTAAAATACCAACAAATCGAAACGGAGATAACCTTCCCCCTGAGAAAACCTCGGTAACAGCGCATTGATTGGACTAGCTCCGGCAGATTTATAGCATAAAAATAAACAAATAAAAAAAAGCATAGAAAAAGTCCAAACTTGATAGAAACAGAGGCGGCGATATGAAGTTGATGCTCACCTTGCATCGGCGGAAGCGTCTTGAAGCCTCCCTCGGTGCTTTCAGCTGCTCTAGAGTCTCGCCCGCAAGGTCAAGCAGCCATTGATGGCGGCTGCTTGTTCCGCTTCGGCCGGGCGGGAAGTGAAGACGAAGCGAAGCGGATACAAAGGAAAGGGAGCCGGGCCAGGTCAAGTACACGTGGCCCTGCTCCTCTCTCCCTCTCCTCGGATTCGGTTTGTATGGGCTTGCCAGGTTACTGGGCCTGCACTTTAGTCTTACATGGGCCAGCTACATAGCAATCTAAATCAAAATCCTTGCTTCAGGAAGATACCAGTGTTATGCTCAAAAGAAAAAAAAAAAAAGGAAGATACCAGTTTTTCGGTTTTTCCCTTCAAATAAAAGAAGATACCAGCCTCTCTTTACTCCTTGAGTATTGCAGCTTTTACTGTGTTAGAATAGAAAAAGTTTGGCAGATTGCATGATGTAGTCCCTGTTGACAAAGCACATGACAATAGTATGTACACATCTGGAGGCCTGGGGAAATACAGGATGTATCCCATTCTGAAAGTGGACAATAAAAGTACCCAACCACAGGAATCATACACTGTATTTAGGTTCTATCTAATATCCTCAACAAAGAAACCCATTACATCGCACACTACACACCAATCTGATAACTTGCACCAGGAGGAACTAAGAGTTAATTACACAAAGAATATTACTTAATTCTATATTTTGAATACAAGCTGTAAACACTTACACCACCACCACCCTTTTAATTCCTGTATGCTAATGCAACCACACCAATGCACCATTATTTACACAGCAAACAAAACAAACTATGAGACCTTTGAGGTAGGCACACTTCATGCAAAATAGGAGCACAGAGCAGCCAAATTATTTATGCTGAGGAGCATAGCAGGCCTGTATTCCTGGCCCTTTGGCCCTCGAAACAGGAGAGGCTTCATTTCAAAGGCTGTTAAGAAGAGCCCTTTTGCAAGATGGCTGCTGAGAAGTTTCTGGCTTTGACCCTGGTGAGGTCAGCTCTAGCACAGACAACAGAAAATTCCTCTCCTGAAAATATTTGAGAAATACAAAATGAGCAGGTCTTGCCACACGTTTGTTATTTCAATATTTCTACTTCATCTATGATATTTTTTTTCGAATATGAATCTCAAGCATAGGTCATAGCAAACAGAAGCTTACACTAGCAGTGAATTTTGGAGTAGGCATGTCATCAGTGTACGGTTGGAATGTTGCAACTGTATGAGCAGGGGATGTGAATTCCGTAGACGGAAGCTTACTATCTTTTGCAACCACAGCAATTCTTGGGGATGCAAATGTTTCTGCACCTGATTTAGCTCGGAGAACTGTGTGAACAGGGGAGGTCAATTCGACACATTGGTGTCTGCTATCTTCAGCAGCCTCGTTAAGGTCCTTTTGTGCTGGTGTTTCTCCATCTTCTTTAGTATGGGAAATTCTTTGAACAGGAGAGGTAGATTCCATGCATTGAAATCTGCTATCTTCGGCAACCTCATTCAAATTTTCAGATGCTGATTTTTCTGAACCTGTTTTAACATCAAGATATTCAGCGCATTCTCTTTGATGTGTTTGAAACAGAGTACACCCAAGTTATGATTGACAGAGTAGATTACCTGGGCAAGGTTCCATACTTCCAGAAAGCACAATTGGGCAAAGACTACTATCTTCTTTGCAATTATCTATCGGGCAAGCTTCCATCAATTCAGCCAGTGCCATGTCTGATGTGACATCCATTCTAGCTTGTGAAGGATCCGAAGACTGATCATCATGCACATCAATCTGCCCATTCTGCTCCCTGATCATTTGAATGATGTGCATAAGTATCTGAACGACCAAAACGACAAGAAAATCAAATTATCCAACATTTACCTTAAGTTCTGCTCATCTTCCTCTTTACTCTCATAGGGGTCTATGATATAATCATCAAAATCTGTTAGAACAGGAGATGTAGATTCTACACGTTGAAGCATGCTATCTTCAGCAACCTTGCTCAAATTTTCAGACGCTGGTATTTTTGTACCTGTTTTAGCCTCAAGAATTTCAGATGATCTTTCTTTAACATAGATGTGGCAGAATCAACCTAAGTTATGATTGATAGTGTAGGTTACCTGGGAAAGCTTGCATACTTCCAGAAAGTATGTTTCTACAAAGACTACTAACTTCTTTGCAGGTATCTACTGAGTGATCTTCCATCATTTCATTAGGGGGCATATTTGATGTTACTTCCATGCTAATTTGTGAAGGACCATTACACTGCTCATTGCCGACGTCAGTTTGTGTTTGTTCATTCTGCTCCCTGTGCATTGGAATGATCACAGGTCACACCTGAAGCAACATATTCAACAAAAATTATGAGTGTTTATTCATCAACTTACCCTTCCTCTTTACTCTCATAAGGGTCTACGATTAAATCATCAAGCTCCTCTAAGAGTGAGGCCATTCCAGACCCACTATTTTCTGACACCCCATCATCCTCTTTCTTCACTAAATGATGTTGCAATTGCTGAAAACAAAAATCAGGCATACAACAGTTATTTAACAATAAAGTACCAAGAACATTAAGCTGATAAGTAAGAAATAGCAGGGTTGATGTAGCTACAAGCCATACCTGCCATGCTTCATCCATGCTTTGGCTTGTATCATCGGTTTTTATTTTTGTTGCAAGGGAGCAAAGCAAATCTGCTTGCTGCAATAAAATAGCAACTTTTGGATCATCCTTTTTCATAAAATTGCCCTCTTGCTTCACACCTGAAATTATAGGTGCAGAAGTGATTCAATCACTGATACAGGATGTACAAGTAAAACCAAATGTTCAAAATGAAGGATAACAGACTTACGATGCTCCGGACCAATTGATGGTTTTGCGGTTGTGGCAAGATCTTGGGATGTTACTGTATTCACATTATGTTGATCATTTGAAGAAATGGTAGCGAGAGGTTGCCGGGCATCATGTTGTGTGCCCTTTTCCTGTCCAAATAATCTCATATTTGGTACAATGTTTTCCTTCAAATTAGAATTGCAAGACCTATTAGAAAAATTAGATAAAAATGAGTCAAAACACGCAGGCCTTAATTTGCTCATTATACATAATAAGTTCTGCAGGTATTTTGTAAACCTCATCTGCTTGGGTAGCGAGGAGCCCCCTGCACCAGGTGTCACACATCCTGTCTGTGCAAGAACCCTCTTCGCATTTGAGTTGGAATATGGTGTACCATTTTCTTGGAATGGCTCGTCATCCTTGGCCCTCCTTTTGCATAAAGTAGAAAACCTATTCTTCACTGCATTATCAGTTCTGTTGTAGGTAAAACACATATTAGTTCACCTGTGACATTGTTTATTCTTCTTTTCACCTTGCAGAGTAATTTAGTAAGAAAACCTCACCTTCCTGATACAACCTTAGCAATTTCAGTCCACTTGTTGCCGAGAAGTTTTTGAGCCTGCATAACAGTAACAGTCAGATAAGGATGTACAGTTAAATAGCAAGAACAAACAGTTATGAAGACAATTGGAAAATAATTTGTACAGGAGGTTTCTATTTCCACATGCCACCACATCAAATTATCATCATACGAGTGAAGAAAAAACTAAAAAATCGGAGACGACACTACACAGCCATGAGATGATATTACACAATCCATTAATAAACAGCTCATCAGCCATGTGTCCTGGATTACTGGTAAAGTACAATAGAAACACATTGTGGTAACTTGAAATCATGCAACAGATACAGGCTCCAATCAGCAAAAAATGCTAAACTCCACGGTCATAAAAATTTCTAGTTCAACCCTACGAGGTTACTAATGAAGTAACGGACAGGTAAGGCTAATGCCTTCTATGGAAAATCATAAGCATTTGACGTGGCACGGTGGCAGTTTCTAGTTTCCAGTAAATTCAATTAAGTCCCCAAACCAAATACATGAAGTTGCTATTAGAAGACATCAAGATCTCACCTCACACAATAGCATATCCTCTTCCTGGGACCACCCGCCTTTCTTGCACTCTGAGTTCAAATAAGTGTACCATCTGAAACAAAAGCCAATCAGAAAAATGGAACCAAGCAAACACCCAATCCATGTTTGGAACCTTATGATTGTAGCCAATCTTTACTCATTCATCAGAAGAAAAAGGTGTGCACCTTCTCCTGCACTGTCTGGCAGTCTTGTCCTTAAACTGTGCCGCTATAATCGTCCAGCTACCCAAATAAAAGAAAAGTCATAAAACAATGATGCAACAAGGGGGCAGTCCCGTGCAACGAGTTGGGGAAAGGATGCTTACTTATCGGTACCATGAAGCGCGATTTGGGCACGAAGCACGTTATCCTCCTACAGGAAGAAAGTTGCAAACATCAGAAAGAATTCGGCGATAAATCACATACCCAGTAGTCCAGTACGGGAGCACGAAGAGCATCGGAAGAGAACAAAGGCTTCTAAAATTCCAAAACATTTTCACGAGGCAATAGAAAGTTAAATAGGATTCACACCAACGGAACCAGGTACGGAGTGAAAAATAGGTACGGAGTCCAGTAACACAAAGCGAAAAATTCCGTCCTGTACGAATTACTCCCAGAAAATGAAAAGCCACCTTAAACAATCCATGGAACAAAAATAAGCACCTATAATTTCTTCGTATATGGGTCCAATCCCGAACCCGAGGCACCAAAATTGGGGGAAGAAATGTACGCGCACAAAATTCTGCGGATTGCGAAGCGCACAACCAGCCAAATCGTTCACACGCACCTCGGCGCTCCAACTGACGATGTGGCACTTCTTCTTCGCGGCGGCACCCGGCGAGGCGTCCGGCACGGCGGCGCCGGAGGAGGAGGAGCTCAGATCGGGCCCGGTCGCCATGGCTCGAGATCCCGCATGTTCCGCCCGCGGGCGCCCGGCGACGTGCGACGGCGGATGGCGAGCCCCCCGGCCGGCGCGGCGCGGTCCGGTGGCCGGCTAGGGTTTGGGGTTTGAGCGCCAATGGAGGAATTTTTGAACTCGGGGCCTCCGGTGGATGCAGCCAAACGGAGGAGAAGAGAAGAGAACAGAAGGCCAGTGACGGCTGATGAAGTGGATGGGCGAGGAGAATATTTTTGAGATGGGTGGGGGTTTAAAAAGGTGGGCGGTGGCGTGCGTGAAAGGAAAGTCCTGTTGGGAACTGCGATTCATGGAACGGAACGGGACGGAGATCTTGGGACTGTCTCGGCTTTCGACTAGTTGGACTGCTCCAGGGTGGATTGAGACTAGCAGTGTTATGCCTTGTCAGAGCAACCCCAACAGCCGCTTTAAAATGGCACCGTGCTTTAAAACTTTAGGATATACAGCGCCCAACTACTCCAGCAACGGCTTTAAAACGATGCCGTGCTATAAAATATTTTACAGATTCCTTATATCTTTCCCTTCTTGCTGTATATATGAAGCACTTATCAAGGTGTTGTATCGGTGCTTTATCCTGATTTGGCTTCGGCGGGAACACGTTCTTGTTCCCGCCCGTCGCTCCCGCCAAAGCTGTCAACGGCGTCGTTCTCGTCGGCCGACCGCCAGAGCATGCCCCCAGCTGCACGCCGCCGCCGCCGCCGCCGCCCGAGGTCCTCGCCGCCCAGTTAGTCGTCGTCCACCTCGTGCTCGACCTTTGCACGGGCGGGGACCTCTTTGTGCTCGTCCAATCCCGCGGCCTGCTCCCGGAGCCCGAGGCAGCCGGCCTCGCCGCGCAGCTCGCCGACGCGCTCGCGGGATGCCACCGCCGCATGGGCGCACACCGGGACGTCATATGTCATGCTCTCCGGGGCCGTGCTCTGCGGCAACCTGCGCTTCCCACCACACGCCTTCGCGGCGGGCTCGTTGGAGGCCAAGGATCTCATGCAACGCATGCTCTGTAGGGATGTCTTCCAAGGTTCTCCACCGAGCAGTGAGTATGGCCTCAACCCTGGCAATGCCGCAACCATGGCCGACGACATCCAGGTGTTCGATGGAATGCCACAGGAGAGAATAGGAGGGAAATCAATTATACAGCACTAGTTTTAGAGCAGTTGCAGCAGCATATCACAATGAATCCTTAAAATCGTGTTTTAAAGGATATCTAAAACTGGATAGAAAGCACCAGTTTTACAGCAGCTGCTGGGGTTGCTCTCAGAGTACGGTTGGAGAAAATTTTGTTCTAGCAAATTTGGAGCTTATTACTAATGGGTTGTTAACGCAGAGGTTTGTATTTGGTTCTTCTTTAAAACCTCTTACAAGGACTTGGGTGTTTACAAAATCAGAGATATTAGCAGCTATTATTATGTACCGATTTTTTCCCAACCATTTCACACCATGCTAAAATAAATCTGGGGCAGAATTACTTGTGTAGTTATTGTACCAGAGCCATATTCATACCAACCGTCGCTGCTTTTCTTGCCATATACTTCCAATAACAGCTTTAGCGGAGCTTTCTACACGTTAGTGCCGGTTACCGCACGTGTAATTCCACGGCGGATTTTCATCCACGCGTAGCTGATTTTTCTTGTTATATGCTTCCATAATAGCCTTTCTAACAAGTTAGTGCCAGTCCGCACGTGTAGTTCCACGATGGATTTTCATCTATATGTAGTTGATTTTTCTTATCATATACTTCCAAAGTTTCAATAATAGCTTTTAATATAGCTTTCTACGCGTTAGTGCCGTTACCACATGTGTAGTTTCACGACGGATTCTCATCCGCACCACAAAATAGATAATTTTGTTATCCTACTTTAATATTTTTTTAGTGAAACTCGCATGAAAGTGATGGTTAGTACATGAGCCTACATGTGTACTTGTGTAGTGCCGAATCCTCAGCGATACTACAACTAGATAATTTTCTTATTTTTGCTTGAGAAAATATCTTCTAGTAAAAGACACGTGCACGTAGTATTGTATAGGGTCCTCGTCCATACCACACATGGCTAAATTTCTTGTCCTACTCCTGGTAACAATTTTCAGATACTTTCAGGAATGACATAACAAAAAAAAGTAATCATACACAACACTTATCCGTATTTCCCTCTCTTTTGTATCACTCGATGAATTGGGTTCACATGGGTTGCATAAGCATGCCTGCATGCCTTGCCTGAGATCGTGAGAGGTGAGTTCGTGTGACTTGTTTTATTGTGCCCCGCTCCTCCTACCGTCCTACTACGCTTGAACGACTTTTTGGAGGGTACTGAAAGTCTATATACCCAAGCATACGACTCTTGTGAAACTTGTGAAATTGGTTCATATCTGTACACGAAAAAAGTACCATAGCCGCCTTCTTTCAAATTTCAAAAATTGGTTAATCAAGCACGTAGCTTTCACCCTCAGTTTACTCTAAACCTCTCTTTTTGCAGTTTTATCGTGCATGACTAATCCATGTGTTACACGTGTACTATGACTAATTCAGGTTCAGGTGTACATAATTGGCCCATGAGCAATGTCTCTGCGTGGCATTCCCGTACTGTCAAAGTCACTTGAATTAGGCTTCGTTTTTGTTTATTAGCTTCGTCGAGTACTCTGAAGTACGACTACTATAGGAAGCTGGAAGCAGGACGATGATTATTCTTACGTCCCACTAGGTACTGTGCTAGGAGTAATCTTGAAAAACCACAAATGTGACAGGTTGCCTCAAGCCCTCAACTGCCGTGTCCTGTGTCCACCCGCCGATTCTCTCTCTCTCTCTCTGCCGTGTCCATCCGCCAATTGCCCAATTCTCTATCTGGCATGGTTTGAAAAACATGGCTGGTAATTTTGAATGCCTAAAAGGAGGATCTGGAGTTTGAACCGAGCATTTGGAGTCAATCAGGTAACCTAACAAGTCCCAGTGGTTAGTGAACGTCATCGCTTGCCCATTTGTCTGCGTGGGCGATTGCGACGTGTTCGGTTCCAAGCAGCTCATTTTCAAAAGCGGCTGCAACGGCTAATCCGGAAACTCCGGTCGGCGTCACTGTCAGTGCCAGGATTCAGTGAGTGACTGAACAAGTGAGGCATTTTAGTTCCAGAAGTTCTTTTGGACTCTACTATTTATCTCTCTCAGAAAACACGTTTTCCAGAAAAGTTTTCATTTTAACTCCTTTCAACTTTCCTATCCATCCCTCTCATAGAACACGTTTCCCAGAAAAAGTTCTTTTCTCCCCTCCCAACTAAACACACTCTGAGTAACCTTCGTTTGACAAATTGTTCCGATCCACACCCACCATTTGCTCCTTTCGCTGTCGAAAATTTCAGAGAGAACAGCGAACGAAGAAGCGGGCCATGCTTCAGCTCTCGGTGTGGCAAAAGAAAGCCAGGCGCCGTCACGGCGATCGCCGGTGGCAAAGGGCCTTTGGATAGGGTAGGATCGCCGTCAGCAGGCTCAGACCCTGTCAGGGCCGAAAGTGTCCAACCAACCGTAGGATCACAGCAGGAGGAAGCAGCAAGAACGGCGGTCAATTCAACACCCGGCCTGTGCCAACCTCGGTTCTGCGTCCGTGAGTCCTGGAGGCCTGGAGCGATGGAGTCGAGCGTGCATTCGCTCACGTGCCGACGTGCGCGCACGCACTGCGAATGCTCGTCGCCGGCAGGCCTTCGCGCGGCGAGCTTGCTGGGCGAATTAAACCCACGGCGGGGGCGGGCGCGCTGATGAATATAGTCGCGGCGCGTGTCCACTAAGCCTGTTTTGTAGGAGAATAAATAGAAAAGTTGAAAAGTCTTTTTTTACTAAACATAGAGTATTCATCGTCAGTCGTTCGTCTTCTAGCGTTACTCCCTCCGTTCCATAATAGATGATGTTATGGGATGCGTGCACGTGTTACTTTCTCAACTTTGACTCGATTTGTAGAAAAATATGTGTAATATTTATACCTCTAATAAATTGTTAAAAAACTATATTCAAATATCTTTCTAATGATACTAATGATGTATTATAAATATTAATATTATTTTATATATAATTAGTTAATGTTGAAAGATAATGTTTTTCTTGGAAAGCGAGAGTGACATCTATTTTGGGACGAAGGAAGTATAACGTAAGTCATCAGATTGCTCTCGTAAGCGTTTTCCATTCTTCTCTACGGCACCTCGAGGTCGATGACGCCGAGGCCAGATGTGTTCTTCCTTGAGACGGCACACCAGAGCAGGAGGCAGCCCCCTTTCCAAAGCATCCCGCTGCGAGGATTGTCGACGGTGGTCTTGGGCCGGAGCGCCGCTGCAGAAGGTGATCTGGGCCGACAAGACAGAGTTCACCAACGTGAGACGCCCACCGTGGTTCAAGAGGTGAACTCGCCACGATGGGATGCAGCGCTCCACACGGACGGCGAGGGCGTCGAGGACTGCACCGGGAAGCTTCTTGTCTGAGAGAGGAAGCCCCAGATAGCTACATGGTCCGTCCCAAAAAATATACAGGTTTAGGATGCGTGCCAGTTAAAGTAGTTCATGTTTGACCAAATTTCTAAAAAAGTATATTCGTGTTTATGGCTCTAAATAAATTTGTTAAAAAACAAATTTAAAAATAAATCTAATGATGTATATTTTATCTGATGAATATTTATATTTTTTTATTTATAATTGGTCAAAGTTAAAATTCTAAAATTTATTGGGAAGCGAGAATTGCATGTTTTCTACTCCGTAGGACGGAGGGAGTACGTGGGAACAGAGAGACGGGGCAGTCGAGGATGGCAGCCAACGCGACCGCTTGGTCGACCGACACATGCACCGGGAGTAGTTGATAGCGAGGCCTGTTGCCGCGGCGAAATGGTCCAGGAGGGACTTGAGGCGGTGCACCTGGCGCTCCTCAGCCCGGACAAGGATGAGTGTGTCGTCGGCGTACTGGATGACGGGGCATGGCAGGTCGTCGGCGAGCGGGTGTCGTAGAGGTTCCTCACCGCTGGGGTCGACGAGCATGCGACGCAACAGATCGGCGACGATGATGAAGAGGTAGGGGCAAGGTTCGCCGTGCCATCCTGAAAGGAGGAGAGCCATTGAAGCATGGCGCTCCCACCATCGGCCAGAACGTGCGGAAGAAGGCGGGGCCAAACCCGTCGGGGCCCGGGCTGTTGGAGGTGCGCATCTGCCACAACGCCGTCTTGACCTCGGAGGGGGAGAACGGCTCCTCCAGCGAGTCAAGGTGGGGTACATGTGGGAGCAGCCGAGCGAAGTCGTCGGGGAAGGCGATCGGGGCCGCGCCCCTCCAGCACCTCAGAGTAGAAGCGATGCAGAACCTGTTCCTTGGCGGCATGCGTAGAGACGGGCACACCGTTGTCATGCAGCACCTGGATCTTGTTGGCGCAGAGGCCGAGGCGTGGTACATCTGCAAGTCTATTTGAGCCAGCGTTTAGAGCGTTGACGAGGCTCAGTTCCTGACTTGGATGTGAGAGAGGCAGGTGAGACAGCGCAGCCAGCGATTTCCCCGTCGATAGGCTCGTAAGAAAAAAAGAGATGCATGCAGTGCTGAATAGAGAGAGTGGGCCCTCCAAAGAAAAGTAAAAGAAAACATAGAGTAAAAAACTTTGCAGGTAGGACCTACTTGTTGAGGTGGAGATCAAATAGCCAACAATTATCTATTATTGTTGGAGGTGGCCTTAGTGCATTTTACTGCTCTGCTCCGTGTGACTGTAAAATTACAGATGGGCAGAGGATGTATACATAACTCAAAAGATTTTACATGCTCCTTTAGTCAATGCAGCTCATTCAGAAAGCTGCAAATCATTCTGATATTTGCAAGGGCGGAACCAGAGCATGTAGTGACATCGATTTTGCATGTTCCTGAATATCTATCTATCTGGAGTACAAACTACAAATGATAAAACAATTTGATCGAAGCCATGGCCGTTACGGAGACAATCAGAAAACAAGATAACTCTCGCCTGTCTTGTACCAGGAGCTCTGCTCCCTCAAATCCCGTAGCTGATACAGCACGGAGTCTGGCATAAATGGCTACCTCGGATGTGCGGAGCAAGATCAACAATCACAATGTTCCGACAACTGCTTTAGAAACAAGATGAATCCTTCTTCTGGATAGTTCATTGTTGATGATTGCGAGCTACCCAACACGATCTGATAACCTTTTTTTTTTAGAACACGATTTGATAACTATGAAAGGTTACACTAAGCACATGGTTTGGTAACTAAGGGTTTTGGGCCGGCCCAAGAAGTACGACCACGCCTCCTGCTGGAGCCGCCGTTCGTCTCCAAGTCCGAGACGGTTGCCGCGCTTCCGATACGGTGCACGAGCTCTCTTTGACTCCTCCATATATAGTACGCAAGGCGAGAAAGCCCCAAGCAAACACTCAAGAGATCGACGCCAAGAAACCCAGAATCCCTTGAGCAACAAACCCAAAATCCCCTGAGCAACGTGGTGACTGACCTGTCAAACCTAGCCCGCAATTACGGGATCGCCGTGGAGGCGGCGACCCTAGCGCGCGACCTCCTGGCGCCCGCCGCGACGCGCCTCTCCGGGGACGACCCGTCGGGGCTGCACCTCCGCTGCGTCCTGGTAAGGTACCACGGCTTCTTCCTCCACCCCGACGAGGCCCGCGCCGACCTGGCCAAGTTCGGGGACATCGAGGCGTCGCCGCCTGCAGGACCCTGCACGCCGCCGTGATCGTCTTCAGGAACGCCGAGAACGCCACGACCGCGCTGCGGAGGCAGCCCCTGGATCGGATCAATCTGTACACCCCTGTCCCGCCTCTCTACCTCTGCTTCCCTGTGTGTCTGGTCGACCCCGACCTGATCGAGGTCACGACGTACCCCGTGAGGCCAGTGTTCGTGTTGCACAACACTGCTCCTCCGAGGGGCTCGGCGCGAGGGCCGCCGGGCACCACGGAGTTCGCGCCCTTCTTCAGGTACAAGGTGCAAGGGGGCCGAGGGTCGGAGATGATGGGCAGCTGTTGGTGGATGGGTTCAAGTTCACCTACTATGAAAAGGGCATGCAGATCGACCATGACTCCGTGCCGGTCATCCAATTAAGTGGCTCCTCCAACAAACTAACTGCTACTACTAACTTGGCCTCGTAGGATTCATACGGCGGCCGTCACCGGCCGCAAAAACCTCCAGCATATTCTTCTATAGTGAGAAGAGGAGCCCCCTTGCCTGGTTAACCAAAACCTTATTTGTGCCAACATGCGTTGAGTATCAAAATCAAGGACGCCCACATGTAAAATGATTTAACGAAGACAAAACCCTTCAATGCTTCATGCCAAGCCCAACACGGCCCGAGCCCGATGCAGCCCAGCCCGATGCGGCCCAGCCCGACGCCACTTTCGTGCCGTGCTGGGTGCCACTACGTGCCGTGGGCGTAGCCCACGCACGCCACGCCAGGCTCCCGGCCGTGCCTGGGCGGCACCACGTGCCGCGCCGTGCCGTGCCAGCCCAGGGCACAAAAATTCTTCGTTGAAGGTCATATCCATCATGGCCTCCAGTTCCTCACGGTGTGCGCCGCATTCCCACGGTGCTATGCACCGGCCAACGACCTGCGGAAAAAATAAACAAGAACAAATAAATAAGAGGAGGATGGGGAAGATGAAGCGAGGAAGAAGAAAAACAGTAGGTACGAGAGACGTACCTGCAACGCCGGAGCCCCGAGATGGCCGTCGATGCCAAAGAAGGTGAAGAAGGCGTAGATTCGGCGACCAAAGAGAAGGAGGAGGGGGGCGACGATGAGAACTCGCGGGTCGAAGTCGTCGAGGCACCGCCCCGCCCCGGCCCAGCCAAAGCCCCAAGCCAAGGTGGCTAGGGTTTCGGCCGGAGTTGCCGGCGACGTAGATCCGGTTACCAGAGAGGGGGAGGAGGATCCTGGCGGCGTAGATCTGTCCGTCAAGGGTAGGGAGGAGGACCGCGACGGCGAGAATCCGCGCGTCGAGGTCGTCGAGGCGAGAGGAGGAGAGGAGGTGGAGACTAGAGAGGCGGAGACGAGGAGGTGCGGCGCGAGGGAGAGAAATGAAAGAGGTAGGATTCGGGATGGGGAAGGCAGCAAGCACGACGTCTTATATATGACGCGGGCTGAGCGGGCTGTCGGGCCACCTTGGGCCGGCCTCGGTCGTGCCGTGCTAGGCCAACGCGCTGGGCCGAGGAGGCAGCCCAGGCCCGACACTACATACGGGCCGTGCCGACCCCGGCCCAAAAATCTCGTGCCGTGCTGGGCGTGGACCGGGCCAAAATCTCGTGCTGTCGTGCGGCCCATGGGCCTCGGGCCTTTTGGTCATCTATAACCTTCAATGCTTCATGCCCTGTATACTAGACAGTCCACTAGATCAGTTTGGAGTAGCAGACTATATTTGTCACTGTGAAGCACGGAATGGCAATTGACACTAGACAAATGCACAATGATCACACAATGAGTGCACAATGAACGCACAAATCCATACCCAACTTATTTCAGTAGTACACTACATACATACACCTAGAAATAACAAACATAAGGCACGAACGTGGGAAGGCCGCCGGCGTAGGTCCCCGGGCGATCCATCCGAACGACTCGTTTCCACGCGGGACCCACTCGAACGCTCTTGTCGTCGTCGTAGTTGTAGAAGAGGTCGCCGTCCATCCAGAGGTGGCCGTCCGCTCCCACCACCGGCCCGTAGACCCGCGACCTCCGGGACGCCACGAACAGCGACGTGCCCGGCGCGCCGCTCGGAGCATTCACGTAAGGCTCGCCCGGGTAGTTCCTGAACGCGAAGCTCGGCCGCAGCGGCCGCGGCGCTCGCAGCGTCGCGCTCGGCGGCGCCGCCGGGTTCAACGCCACCTGCCACCCAAAAGTTGTTGGTTATTATAGATCGATCGAGACGGACAGGACAGGTCAATGTGTAGATTGTTGCAGAATGCAGCGCAGACCTTGATGAGATCCGGCGGCATGCAGCGGAGAGGGAGGGCATTATTGTGGAGCGGAGGGACGGGGCTGAAGAGCCCCACCGACGTCTCCGCCTGCCGCCGGAGCGCCACGGCGACGCTGGATTCATCCCTGAACACGATGGCCGCGTTGTGCATGAGGGCGCAGACGGCGACCGCCTCGACGGCGCCGAACGGCGCCACGTCGGCGTGCACGTCGTCGGGCTCCGAGAAGAAGCCGAGGCAGTATCCAAACACGCAGCGGCGGTGGAGGTCGGACGGGTCGCTGGAGAGCTGGCTCGCCACGGGGGCCAGCAGGCTGCGCACGATCGTCGCCGTCTCCACGACGTCGCCGTACAGCTGCCGAAGATTCACTAGAGTCACCATGGTTGGTTGCTGCTGGCCTGCGGCTACCAGAATTGGATCGGAATCGATCGGTGTGGCCAGACGAGAACTAAAAGCCGTGATGGGCGCGCACAATCTCAACTAATCTCTCTCTCTCTCTCCTCTCTTTTTCTTTTGTTTTTTACAAACAGTTCTTGGCAACTCACGGGCCGTCCAGCCTAAGGGTCCTCATCGGGCGGTACACCGCTTCTCTATACTCCGGCCCATCTTTTAGAAATTTTGTCACGCTAAAAAAAATCTCTTGGAAATTTTGTTTCGAATTGTTTTGTACTTTTATTTTCTGTACAGTATGTACTCTAGATTTTCAGTAATATGAAATATCGTGATATAAAAAACAATATGAATATCGGTGTCACTAAGCACATCATTTGGTTTGGTTAAGGTGAAATATTACTAGCTGGATTGTCACAGCCATGTGCTATTGCCAGGCTTCAGATCCAGATACTTTTACAAGGGCAGAGGAAATAACAGGGCATACATTGCAAGAGCACAAGGGAACAACGATATCACTTGGAACGGGTGCAGCAGGCATGACACATAATAGAAACATGGGTTATAATTCCATGTACAGTATGTAGTATGACTGGATCAGCAGTAACCAAGTCTAACAAAGAATCAACCTCGTGTTTTAGTGTTTACATATACAGCATGATGAATGAGTTACCAGTAGCCAAGTGTTGCAACAGCAGGAATGAATTCATTCGCTCTTACACCTTGCCCATGATCCAAACGAAGAAAGATTACCCTAATACTGAACCGAGGAGCACATGAAGGCTGGTACCATTGCATGCTGCAGTAGAATCCCCTCTGAACTGAAAATCATAGGAAGGGTGGTATCATGCTCTGGTAGAAGAGCAGGTAGTTTAACACGTAGTCCACAAAGACACCGGAAAAACCAGCATCAGGTGCAGGTTGGCAGTGGCCGAAGCCGAGCGGCAGCCGTGTCGCAGCCGGATGGCGTAACAACCTGGTCAGGACGTGAAGATGACCAGAGCCACCCCCCTGTGTCTGACGTGTACCACCTCATCCAGCGAACCATACCTGGCCAGCGCGGTCCACAGATCTGACAGGCTCGTGCCGAGGTCAATCTCCGTCAGAAGCACTGCCCTGTCCGGGAAATAGTCTCGCCGGAGGGCATGGGGTTGCGACAGAGCGGCTAATCCAATGAGCCGACGGGTGAGGCCCCTCGAGTCGTGATCGTTTATCGCATACAACTCGTTGGTGAAGGTGAGTCTGAGAATCTCCATTGCTGTGGGACTCATCCAGTGGTTCAGGTCCAAGTGAAGCTGCAACGGAGCCGGAGGCAGCTGCTGCTGCGTTGCCTTTGTCTGCACGAGCTGACACACCGCTGGCCGTCCGAAAGCTCTGGCCCATTTAGCCTCGGGGACCTGAAGTAGCATCTGGGCATCCTCCCGACTGCTGAGCACTAAGAATATAGCCCCGGAGAACCTGTGCACTATGACCGCCTCCAGGTGATCCTTCAAGTCCAACTCACTCTCCAAGAACTGCGCGACCAAAGCTGCGTCGCAATCCTCCTTCTCGACCCCCGTCTCCAGCAGCATGACACGTCCCACATAATCGGTGACCGTGACAAAGGGCGGTAGGAGACGCCGAGCCAGCGAGGCAGCCTCGCCATCCATGGCGGCAGGCAGAGGGAACAAGGAGGAGTCGTACATGATCAAGCGGAATGGAAGCAAAAGCTACGACCTCGAGGCGACGTTCTCAGTAGCCAGATCAGTGTCGTAGTCGTAGACGAGAACACCGATGCTCCGAGTCCTTCGGATGATCACTGCGCTGGCCCGTCCGACGGCAAGCAGCACTTCCCTGCCAATGCTGCAGAGACCACTGGCTCCTGGGCAGTCCGGGCCTCGCAGGAACACACAGCGCAGATGGAAGTCCATGAACGCGTCCGTTCGAAGATACTCAGGAGGAATAAGTGATCGGAGCAGCTCGGCGTTGGGCTGCCGTCTTGCACTGTCATCGAGATCGTCCAGGATGTGCAAGCGTGTATGGCCACGCCTAGTTGCCTGCACAATACAGTTAGCAACGCAGCACGATTACTAATCTTGTGGGGGCATTTTGTGATTCAATCCACTGTTGTAAATTGGGCCACAAAGAGAACAAATGTCTGACAGAAAGTTGCTAAATACAGTAGTGATTCAATCCAAAGTTACTATATTTACTATATTTTGTGATCCGCAAGTATAAATTGGTTCATCAAAACAGGAAAAAGAACTGCATGAAAGTTACACAAACAGTAATCAGCGCACTGACACTTTGTTATTATTGTTTAATTATTCAGTCCGCAAATAAAAATTTGGGCCATAAGCCCATAAGAGAACCAAACAACTCTGACAGAAATCTACAGATACACAGTATTTATGGGAGACTCACCTGAACGCAGTAGCGAAATCCATGTGGAGGCGCCATGTTCACTACGGCGGCAATGTTGGTATCTTCAGAGAACACCACCAGCCCAACACGGTGGCCGGTATCCATGTCTCGAACCAGAACAGTGGTCATCACTTCGAATCCTTCGAAACACTCATGCGAATCATTCGGACTCGTGGTCGGAGGCACACCATCAACAAGCACCGATCTCTCCAGGAAGGCCGGGTCCTCCACCACAGCCGGCTTGACGGTAGAAACCAAGCCGATCAGGTTCATCAGATGGCGGAAGGCTTCGTTCCCCAGCTGCATTTGTATTCAAGAAGAGACTCAGTAAAGTAGGCAAAGAGCAGTGACAGAATCGTAACACGAAAGAGAGGGCAGAATTGAATCAGAACAGCAGCGAACACAATCGGACCAAGTAAAGAATGCAGCGAAACTGAATCAAGAACAGTGGCAAGCACAATCGAAGAATGAGAAGAATCCAGAAGAACTGAAGCAAGAACCGATCAAGCAGAATCGAAGCAAGAACCGAAGCGAGCTTAATTGTTACAAGAACCGATCAAGCAGAATCGAAGCATGACAAGAAGCGATCGAAATTGCAGCAAGAATCGATCAAGCAGAGTCGTGGCAAGAATCGATCAAGCAGAGTCGTGGCAAGAATCGATCAGGCAGAGTCCTAACAGAAACACAGATAAATTCAAGAAACGAAGCGAAACGAGACGCAAACAAAACTGTCGAGGCGGACGACAGCCCGGAAGCCATGCCAAGCAAGAAAGCGATAAAACGAGCCGAAAGTGCGGCAAGAACGCGGAGGGAAGCAATTAAGCAACGAGGTACCCGTCGTGACCACCATGGTTCGGCGAGGTTGTGGTGGCCCGCCATAATGCCTCCGGCCGGAGCACTTGAAGTAGTTGGACTTCTGGGAACCGGTCAGTCGGTCACGGCCAGAGGATGAGAAGTGGTGGGAGGGAGGAGGGTCGATTGAACTGGTGAAGAATGATGGGCGGAATGGCGGGTGGAGCTCTCGACGACTCGACCGTTCTCGCGCTTGCGCTGCGTTCTTGGAGCCTGGAGGAAGATAACTCGGCTGGTTTATATTTTCACAGAACTCGGCTTCCCCCCAACAGTCGCATAGCCAATGTATTGATTTTGATGGGCCTGTCTCGCCGCGCGACGTCTGATGGCCCATCTAAATGAGCAGTTCTTGGGCCTGAAAGATTTAGTCACTGAATGTATGAGTCACATTGTGACACATCAGCATCTGTCTTTTCTTAAGAGAACTGCAGAAACCAAAATCTGAATGAGAAAGCAGTAGGATATCAGAAAGAAAAAACTATAGAATAAACGACTGATAACCAACTAAGATATCACTCAAAAAAAGCTTTAACATTACTGGTTAGTGGACGCTATAATGTTTAACACAAGGATGTCACTCCACATCTTTGTCACTTCTACTATGCTATCCTGAATGGTGAACTTATTCAAACCATCAACTGAGTTTGGCATGTAGGGAAGAGATAAGCATAGTAATCTTTGATGGTGAGCATACTGTTCCACGAGAAAATGCAAATTCCCTTTTTAAAGGCAGCAGACGTACAAGGAATTTCCCCTGCCGATTTCAGAAATCCATCAGTAGACAACACTGAGCATCTCCAGTGGAGCCCTCAAATGGGCCTCTATCCCTTGATTTAGTCTCTCATTGGAACAAATCTCTCCAGCAGGGCCTCTAAATGAGCCCCCATTTTGGGGAGGCCACCAAATTTTGGTCCAAAGCCTCTAGAATTGGAGGCCCTCCAAATTTAGTCACCCCACTAAAGTTTGAAGCCCCTAGACTATTTTTTGTTGGCCCCTGAAAACAATATAGAGGCTCAAATTTGGTCTCTCCACTGGAGTTGCTCTAAACTGACCTGTATCTGCATTTGCAGAACAGAAGAACAGAATCAAAGGTGCCTTGACTTGAGTCGCCTCTGCACCTGCTACCTCCATTTATGGTAATGTTCACCTGTACCTACATAGAAGAAGATAACATTCAGACCATAACTTAGACTCAAGACTTAAGCATAAAACAGCACATCGCTGGCAAATAACCTGACCAATTGGTGTTGTGTTCATTTAATTGCTGCTACCACTGGACATGACGAGCAAACTACATCAGAGCAGATCAAGGTAAGAGTAGAGACCTTGAACCTGATGGCCCTAGGCAACAATGCCACCCCGGCGGTGGCCAAGCTCTCGATCGCCTCGCTGCGAGGCCACTGCCGCGGACCGCCAAGGCCTCCTCTTCAGCAGTGCCTCCCAGACTCCCCACCTCTCCGTGCCTGGAACCATGGATCCCGCGCAGCTAATGCCCCCACAGCCCTGCAGATTGGCATGGCCTCGCTGGTAGTCCCAAACAAGAGGCACGCCCCGTCGAGCGCGTTCCAGGACGTGGGCATTCCGTCGAGCAGGCGGCGCGCGTCATCTACGCGCTCATCCCGGGTGTGCATAAAAAGCCATCATCGTCTTCCCCTAGGGAACTGGTGGCCAGGAGAGTGCGCAGGGACCTTGCTTCCCTCAGCGACTGCTCAACTCCATGGAGACAAGGTGCGGCACCCAGCCTTAGCGCTCCCGAGCAGGCGCCGCCCGGGCCACGAGCCCACGATCTGTTGCAGCGTCCACGGCTTGAGACGGTTCACCATCTTTGCAGAACCACTTCAAGCAGGCGGAGGTGGAGGGGGAACTGGGAAGCCAAGGTGGTGAGGTCGACGGCAGGGGGAGGTTGATGGATTGTTGGGAAGGGGAGCGCGGCGGAGCCGCGGAGGCCATGGCGATGGCCTCCCCGGCGGGCGAGACGGAGAGCGTGGGCTGTGAACATACGGTGGACGAAACAGGGCACAATGTTTTGTAAGGAACACACGAATCTTAAAGCAATTCTGAGCCGGCCATATGCATATTTTTGTGTTTTTACGCAAGACGTCCATAGAAACTCCACCCAAAAACTGCACGAATAAAATTTGTAAGGCGCCAGTGTTCTGTAATTTATAGTCCTCCGTTCTTATGGTGTTCATTCGCTTGCCTTTTGCCGGGTTAGGATACTGTAAGAAAGCAAAAACTCCTAAGGATCGTAGTAGCTTTTCCCCTCAATTCCAAACGCCTCTGCGAACCGTGAAACTCTGTACTTAATCTTACATGCGAATAGGTGTCAGCCTAGACTATTAAAACAAAACGGTCCAGAACTTAACATGATACTCGCTTCAAAGGCTAAACGAGAAAATAGCCAATGCAAACATACACTTGACGAGGTCCGAAACATGCCAAGGCTTGAAAATAAACATGAGTGTCAGTTTATCACAAAATTGTCTACCATCGCCGCATTCTGAATTCAAGACCACGAAAACTCAGGAACAACGCCTAATTTCAACAAGGTTCATTTCCGTTTCAACCAATTGATGTTTGCAAGATCCTACGGTCCCCTTACTCATCATCCTCCTCGCCATCGTGACCACCACCAGATGCCTTCTTCTGGTTCTTCCTCTTCACTCTTCCAGGAGGGCCACCGCCCAGAGGACTGGTGAGGGAGAAGTCGATGTGCTTCTCAGATTCAACCCTGACCATGAACGACGGAATGTTGACGAGCTGCCTTCCAACCCTGTTAAGGAGAAAAAAACGAGTGTTGATCAAAGAAAGCAAATTTGCATGACATTTCACAATCACTGAAAAGTTCATTGCCTTTGGAAGGTTCTATTTACCCAAGTACGCAATGCAAAGGCATACAGGTATGAGAATGACAAAAGAAAAAGAATCAATGGGAATCTGACAAAATAATCACTGAAAAAAATCTAAAAGAGAAAACGCATGTTATTACTTGAATCATTTAATAGGGCACTCAGAATGAAAAGGACACAAGGGTCATTGGCCTTCAGGCCTCAGAGATACATTAGCAAAATTGACTCCTCATTGTGCCACAGAAAACATATATACATAAAAATTACAAATAGCATGGCTGAAATGAGAAGGTATAACAGAACCAACAACAAAACAACTATTTAAGTACAGACCACAGTTGAAAACAGATTGAGAACATCAAAACACTTGCTTATACCCTTAACTCAAAACCTATGTAAAATAAACAATGCGGGAGAAAAGGCAGTGAAAACCATTACAAAAACACAGTGCAAACATTCAGAGGGAAGTCACCAGTATTAGACAGGAACGAACACAGAGAACCTCACTACAATAAAATAAATCATGTACGCATGAGTCACACAAAACTATTAATGTTAAAATGTACAAGCATTGAATGTTATCCAGGGCATCAGAGAAATATGAGTGCAACATTACACACAAAGTGTCTCAGACGACCGTCGTGAGAATTGCACATAGTTTTTCATCATATGGCCCATCCAAGATCATGACAGTCAATATAAAACCAGTTGCATCAAAACATAACAAAACTGGGAACAACAGGATAGTATATTGTGAGTTCAGAATCAACAATAATAGCCCTCAACTTTAGTTTTCATATACAGCATCAGTTCCACAATTATAAGGACTATCAGTCGTCTACAATAAAATAAATCATGTATGCATGAGTCCCACAAAACTATTTAAAATGTATAAGCACTGAATGTTATCCAGGGCATCAGAGAAATATGACTGCAACATTACACACAAAGTGTCTCAGATGACCATCGTGAGAATTGCACATAGTTTTTCATCATATGACCCATCCAAGATAATGACAGCCAATATAAAACCAGTTGCATCATAACATAACAAAACTGGGAACAACAGGACTGTATATTGTGAGTTCAGAATCAACATGATAGCCCTCAACTTTAGTTTTCATATACAGCATCAGTACCACAATTATAAGGACTATCAGTCATCTACAGTTCTACACGAAGCAAACAAGAGAAATGCTCAACTTTGCAATTACAGATCCACTTGCTACAAGCATTTTATGATAAAACTGTAGATTTTGATGCGTAAATGAGGGATCAAGCATATGTAAACAAACCTGATGTGGCGCTGCCTGATCAGAACACGAGCATGGTGGATGGACTTGGCCATGCCATTCTTGAAGACGATGGTCTGGAGGCGACGCTGGAGGAAGTTCTCGACAGTGAGGGCAAGCACGTAATCGAGCTTGTTCTGACCCTCACCAAGGAGACCATAGCGGTTCATGCGGCGGAGGAGTGCCTCACCCTCAAAGATACGACGGGGGTTCTTCTCATCCAGGGTGAGCAGCTCCCTGGCTGCATTTCTGATACGGCTCAGGGCATACTGCACACGCCACAGCTCACGCTTGCACCTTAGGCCGTACTCACCAACCAGCTTCAGCTCCGCATCAAGGCGTTCCTTCTCATACGGACGCCTTGGCTTCTTGAAAGTCTTCCCATCTGCAACAAGTCACACATCTTTATTTAATCATGGCATTAGGTAAATTAGCTTCATAATATAATTCAAACACTAAACAGAGTGGAACCTGTAGCAAGAAGTATATACACAATAAAAACTTGGACCAGAAAGATTATACATTCAAAAGCCTAAAATATATCGAGTGGTGATCATAACCAGTGTTTGGGGTGAGGAATAACAAATGTTGCAACTGAACGGATGTGTATATCCATTTTCCAAGGAATCCAACTCTTGTTCCTCACTTGTCTGAGCTGGGTTTTAGATAGTAGTAAAAAGCTTTGGTGTTTCCTCTGAATTATAATCCAAAGCAGTATGAACCCAATATACAAATTTTCAACACAATGCACGTATGCCAGACCGATTCACGGCGCATAAAGCTGCCCAAGCTTTAGGATTGATGGATCAAACCAAAACGAAAATCTCGATTGCTACCTGTATGCGTATCTAAACAACATGTCCATCATCTGATACTACACATACGGTCTTCTGAATTAAAACTAGAACCGAGAACAAAAGCTGAGCATTTCCCTTTTTTCCAGACTACAACACTACTAGAACCTCTTCATGGAAATATCACCACGAATTGGATCGATCTAGACCACTGCGTTTCTAGCAAGTCACAGGGCAACAAGCATCCAATGCAGTGGAGGAAGGATCTTACAGTTGCGGTAGAAGCTGACGTGCACCATGGCTGCCGCAGCAGGGTGGTGCTGTTGGTCGTCGAGCTGGCCGCCGCCGGAGGAGGTGTGGGAGACGGAGGCGCGGCGGTGGGAGACGAGATCTTATAACGGATGTAAACCCTAGCTTTCATTAGGTGGGCCGGGCTTGAAGAGCTTGCTTGTGTCTGTTCCATTCATTAAGAATAGATGGGCTTCTTTTTCCAGATGGGCTCCCTTATCCCGGCCCACTACGACCCGCATCCGCGCCTCCCGTCCGTCCGCCGCGATGACAAGCGCCGCGAGTCCCGGCGAGCCCTCTCCCTCGCCCGCCAAGCTGAGCAATGCCGCCGGGGAAGACACTGACGGCGCTGCTCAAGTCGGCGACGCGGCCGGGGCACCTGCTCCAGCTCCACGCGCTGATGCTCAAGTCCTCCCACTTCCCGCACCACGCCTTCCCCACCGCGAGGCTCCTCGCCTCCCCTCTCGCGCCGCTCCCGTACGCGCTCTCCCTCTTCGCCGCCGTCCCGCGGCCCACGCTGTTCCACCACACCGCCCTCCTCCGCGCGCTCTCCGCGTGCCCCTCAGCGGCCTCCCTCGCCGCGTCCCTCTCCGTCCTCGCCTCCGCCAGGGCGCGCGTCCCGGCGCTCGACGAGTTCGCGTTCCAGCCGCTGCTCGCGCTCTGCGCGAAAATGCCCGGTGATGCGGAGGCGGCCTCCATTGGGGAACAGCTGCACGCGCTCGTGCTGCGGTACGGGTTCCTGGACGTTGTGAGCCTCCGGAACGTGCTGTGCCACTTCTACTGCAACTGTGGGAGCATGGTCGACGCGCGGAAAGTGTTCGAAGAAATGACAGAGAGAGACGCCATATCTTGGAACACGTTGATCGGGGGCTATGCCAGGGCCGAAGATGTGCACAGAGCGGTGGAGATGTTCACTGCGATGAGGTGGTCTGAGATGGATGTCAACGTGACTGCTGTGATCACCTTGATAGGGTGTGGCTGGCGCGGGGACTCAGTACATGGCTTCTGCGTCAAGGCGGGCCTCAGTAGTGATGTGAAGGTTGCGGCAGCAATGGTGAGGATGTATGTGAGGGAGGGCAACGTGGAGTGTTCTAGCAAGGTGTTTCATGAGACGGCCAGGAGAGACTTGGTGCTGTGTAACTGTATGGTGGATGGCTATGCAAAGGCAGGGCGAATTCAGGATGCAATGGACTTGATTGACAGAATGAGACAATCCGGAATGAGACCAAGTTCAGGGACGCTTGTGGGCGTGCTCTCTGCGTGCGGGTCATCAGGGGAATTGCCAGCCGGTCGCCGCATCCATGAGCTTGCTGAGGAGGCAGGTCTTGAGCTTGATACCACGCTTGGGACGGCGCTTATGGATATGTACTTCAAGTGCGGTTGCCCCGACGAGGCAACCGCAGTCTTTGATGCAATGCGTGACAAGGATGTGAAGGCATGGACAGCGATGATCATGGGATTTGGGGTCAATGGACAGCCAGGAGCTGCCATCTCCCTGTTCTGCAGGATGGAGGAAGAAGGTGTGGCTCCTAACGAGGTCACCTTCCTCGCGCTGCTGAGCACTTGTAGCCATGGTGGGTTAGTGCAGGAAGGGAAGGAGTTCTTCCAACGCATGGTGCGCCATCACGGCTTATCTCCCAGTCTTGAGCATTACGGCTGCGTCATTGATCTCCTGGGAAGGGCAGGGCGGCTAGACGAAGCTTATGAGCTCATACGAAGCACGGCATCCTGGGGTGATGCTATGGGGTGGAGAACGTTGCTAGCAGCCTGTAGAGTCCATGGCAACGTGAAACTTGGGAGGATAGTGCAGGCACAGTTGGACGCCATGGGCCACTATCATCCGTCAGATGTCATTCAGCTGTCGAACACATTCGCGTCAGAAGGCAGGTGGGAAGAGATAGCTCGGTTGAGGGATTTGGAAGAGCAAAAGGTCTCTGTGGAGAATAAGGAAGCAGGCTGCAGCTCCATTGTTGTGTCGTGCTAGTGTATACAAGCTTGTTGAATTAAAGCAACAACCAACTGAACCCAAAGTGGCATTCCTAGCAAACTTGTGTAGGCAATTAACGGTTGTAAAATCAGGCTTACTATCTGTACACTCTTTGAACCGCCACCTGATATATGACAAAACAAACGACTGCTCCCATCAAAGTTACTGGTTGAAGACTTTTCAGTTCAGCTGATACAGAGTGGAATGATATTTACACACGCAGGCATACAGCCGATTGGTTTCTTTAGCACACTAGCTACACCGGCGAGATAAAACTAGGAAACGTTTTAGGTTCTGACCAGACCTCTCATTCTGTACTTGAGCTATTGATGGTTGCCTACGCCATCTTCCTCTCCACTACCAGTAGTGCCACTGCTAGATTGCTCATCTTCCATTCCTGGAAGGACTGGATATACATGTACAGGCAAAGTGGCCATTGTTGTTGGGTACCTTGCCTGCGGCCGCATCACATGATTAGGGATCCCCTGGTCTTGTGGTGGTTCGGTATCTTCAGTGGCTGCAGCTTCAGGGAAGAGCTGTAGCTCGCGCCGTGGAGCAGTATAAGATTGCTCAAGGACTGCTAGCTGTTGCAGCGGGGGTGCCATCGTTGTGATGACTGGAGGATGCGGCAAATGTTGCAGTGCAAACACTGCAGCTGCAGGATGAGGCGCTGTAAGATTTGACCTAGTCACATCATGACTCCAGATAGGGCTGCTCCCTTCCATCCTCCTCCTCAGCTCATTTTGCAGTTCCAAGATGTCATTGCGGATAATGTTGTTTTCATCCAATAGTTCCTTTCTCTCCAATGCGACCTGTATCGTGCCATGGAGGAAGCACGTATCAAATCAGTGGCAAAGACATAGCAAGTTTATTCAAGTGGTGATAATGGCATAAATTATTTGCAAATACGTTCTGAAATGGTGCTACCCAGCATTAATAAAATTTTACATTAATGAAACTAGGCCACTAGGATATCAAGTTCTAGGCACAACAGAACATAATCCACATCTGTTTGTTCCTAAAATACTACATGGAGATCATCATATTAATCAAAGTTTGACGACTGATTTAACTAATATCCCCGAAAGTCACATACTACTGACTACACATGGTGGGATTTCTGAAATAAGAAGTCAATACTTACATAACGAGATTCATTCTTCAGTGTGCCATTCTCCTGTCGAAGAGATTCCACTTGCGAAAGTAGATCTTTAAGTATCCTTGTAGTGTCACTCAATATGCATGCCTTCCCATTGTGCTGCCTATCAGGTTCTGAAAAGAGATGACACACATTGCTTATTGGAAGAATATAATTGTAACCTTAGGGGAAAAAATATTATACAGTTGTGTCAAACAATCAATAATCATAGATACATGGATCACTTGGTGTAAATCTTCTTTTGTTAGCAATGCTAGGAATAGATTGGATTATTAGTCCAGAACTCCAGATTGACCAATGACAATGTAAAGTATTTTTTCATTCGGTCCTTCACATTTGTATTGACACTCAACTCTGGACTTATGATTTGCAGATCCAAAACTCTACCTTAAGTTGCACACTTTCTCTAAAGATAAACAACAAACAGCCTCCACGCACATGCTTGTCTCTAGCTGATCTCTGAAGTGCACTGATATTAGAGGAAGTGACATGACAGACAGAATGATACTCCACACAAAAGGAAAGTGCACCATGATTCTTTAAGAAACAATTACTCCAATGCTGGCAACCTGGAATGATGATATTGCAGATTCAATTTGTAACAAAATACCTACCTAGCATATTTCCAAGCTCACCAAAGAGATCATTCTGCTTGTCACGCTTTCGTTTCTCCCTCTCAGATTTATGCGCTTTCTTTGGAGCCTTCATTTCACACTTGTTCGAGATAGGCCTGTAAAACGTTCAAAATCAGCAATAAATCATGTTACATGTTTTGTAGCAGTTTGGTTAATTTTTTCCACTCTTTATTAGAGAACGGTTCAAGAATACTCTCTGATTCTCACTTATCCACAACCTCAGCTTAATAGAAATTCAATTTCCTAGGGGAACTACTGACTATTCAGTTGAATCTCCACTAGTCCACAGATTCAATTTGTTTCCACTACTTTGCAGGTCAGGTGCAAATCATAAACAGCCATGCTAAGTGCCTCGACAAATTTCTATACCAGTGCTTGCCTCAAATTTCTCATGAAATGATGAAACCACTAATTTTCTCATACAGGAAGGAGAACACTAAACATTGTATTAAAGAGAGGTTCGAACCAGTTTGTTAGTTGATAAACATGATTAGTTCTAGATTCGCCTACGGACAAGTGAAACACTACCGAATGACAAAGTCTGGGACCAAAGATTGCTGTATATAGCTAGTGCACTTCCGTCCCACACCTAACGACCTACCGCGATCAAACTCCAAATATAACTACCCAAATGTGTATGTTCCGTTTTGTGTTTAGTCGCGGAGAGAGCTCACCCTTGAACGCTCTCCGTCGGGCCGGCGGCGGCGGCGCCATGCGCCCTATCTCTGGGCACCATGACGATCAGGAGACCTGATCCGATAACCTTCCTGCACAAAAACTCCGCATCAGTTCCCTACACCCCAACCGCACGGCATCATCATGAATCGATACCGAGGGAAAGAAAATAAAAAACACTGAAGGGTTGGTGGGGAAAATTCCTCACCTTCCCAAAAACGGCGGGGACAGGGCGACGCGACGCGGCCGGACTCGAGAGCACGGTCCAGCTCCAGCCCTATGTTTCCTCGATTGCGTCCCGCGAGGGGGAGGTGGGTGGGAGAGGGAGCAGAGGGGCGAGAGGCCGCAGGGGAGCAACCGAACAAGAAGAAGAAAGGGGACGAGGGCGGCGGGTCCCACGACGAGTCGTCGACGATCCCCTCGGAGGCGCCGGGGGAATAGATGCGGCAACGTCTGGGGTCGTTGACGAGTGGGCCAGGGTGTGGTGGTGGCCCGCGTAACGGTGGAAAGAGGGTAGCTTTGCGGATCCGGTGGGCTAGACGGCGACACGCGGGGGGCGTGTGGGAGGCACCCCCACCCCGCCCGGTAGTATCCTCCGCCCTGGCGCGTGCCACTGCGTGGATGACTTGACGCCGGCACGGCACGTCGCCACCACCAGCGCATGTGCCAGTCAGTGCCACGCCCACCGCGCCCTTCTTTCCAGGACAGGAAAAAAAAAATGTTTGCTTATTGAGCAAAGTGCTTGGTTTGAAACTTTATTAAACTAATAACGTGCACTCTATGGCAATTCTTGGACAGTTTTTTTCTCTTTCGTGTTGGAAACCTGAATTCGAGTACTCCAATCCAACAGTCCAAACAAACTACCCTCCTTGTGCGATCACGCTGTTTTCGATTCGGCGGGTTGGTGCCTGCAGGATCGGATCGCGCAGGGAAGTCAAGGACGCGTGGTTGGCACACGCGCGCCCAAAGGACGTGGGTAGTTTACCCGGCACCCACAGGAAGGCCGTGCCCTGCGGCCGCACCCGCGCGTGCTGCGCGTGCCCCTTGGCCCGCGCGGCCGCGCCTGCGGCCTCCGACGAGGACTCAACTCGAGGGCGCCAGCCAGGCAGCCACACGCCCGCACGGGCGTCAATAGCCATCCAGCCAGGCACCCGCCCATCGGTCTCCAAAACCAGCAGATCGGGATTACACAGAATAAAAGGTAACTGCCGCTTAGACATGAAGTACAAAAGCGAGCATTAGGTTAAGCGCGACGACCGTAGGAAGCACTTTTGAGTCTGGAGGATGACCCAGTGCCTTGATCGTTTCAGAGATATTTTTTGTATCACCACATATTTTACTACTCACTTGGACCATTGGACGCTACCTAACGCCAGGGCGTAAGCTTAAGGGCGCAGGAGGCGCCAACTGGACTGACGGCAGCAAGGAGACTAGAGCAAGGATTAGTCAAGAGCCAAGACACTTCTCATGTGCTGTATATCGCCATTTACACCAGGATGTTACACGGTAACATTTTTCAGGGCCAAGTCCTGTCACAAAGATAACACATGTGAAGACAGGCAGAACAAAGATGTCACTTCCTTGTATTAAGAAGGAACTTCTCGCTCTCAACGTTCTTGTAAGGGGAGTTTAAGTTCATCTAGTTGGCTGCTGAAGGTACTTCTACGGCGACATCTGTGGGTTTCTTGAAGTTGAGCTGAGCTTGCCTTCTGGGCTTGGCAGGGTCTGAAAACGAAATTGAAGGATTAAATTCGTGAGACAAGTGATTGGGATCAGAATCACTGGCTAGACAGTTATGTCGAGTAGTGCCAAGCACAAACCTGTTTTGGTTTGCTTGTTGGAGGAAAGAACTGAAGACTTCCAGTCATTGTATGCTTGCTTATCCATTCTCTTTTGCCTCTTGTGAGTCGGTAACTGGAATCAGAGCAATCAGGCAGGGGTCGTCCAAGGAACAGGTATAAAAGGCAAACAGCAAAAGTTTCTGGAAAAATTAATCAATATAACAATCACAGAAGCTCAATCAGCAGGGAGACAATCATGGATGCGACTAGACCATGTTTTAACACATTAAAACATTGAAGTTATATTCAGTTCAATGTTGCATGTTATTAGGTGGTACTACGTACTAGTATGGATGGCAGATGAAGAACGATTGTGTGTCTTATGGCATTTCAGACTTCAGCCATCTGACATGTAGGTAAACCTCTATTTCATCACATTTTAGTATTTTACTAGACCAGGGGATCTATTGATGACTGAAATTATTTGGCTGGTGAAACCAGGATTATATATGTGTTGTAAAGGCTGCAGCCTGGATATCATGCAGGCAAGACAAGTATAAGAAATTACAATAGTAGTGAACTTACACTGCAGGAATAAGCACAACCAAGGAGGCCAGTAAATGTATATGCAAAATCAATTTTAATAAGGCAAGGCATCTTATCTTGTCATACCTCATGGTATGCAATTCAAAAGACAGAAATGCTAGTAGTAACTACTCCTTGCTAATAGCTTCATGACATGCATTTCAGAAAAATAAGTGGGATCAGGTATGTACATCTAGTTCATCTTGGTCGTCCTCTGAGGACTCATCAGATGAATCACTGTCATCCTCATGTTTCCTTTTGCTTGGCAAAACATCGAACAACTCTGTAATAAGGACAGAATGTAGAACAATGAGCTCAGCAATACAAAGATGTATGAAATTCTCAGAGAAAACTACAGGCTTTGTGGCATGCACTCTCACATATCTAGAGTGAACGAGTAGCTTTGTGATAAATGGAATGGATTATGAATTAGTATATTGATACCTCTATTCCCTTTGATGGACTTCGGATCCTTCTTCTCCTTGGCTATCCCAAAAACATCAAAGCACAGGTCTGCCATTGATGTTGAAACCTGAAATCAGAAATGAAAGTTAGTAAAGAGCATTTTACAGTACACAATTCCAAGTGAGCAATAGCACAAGTGCAAAGTGCAGAAATGGTCCACATACAAAGAGGATATGCATAAACTATATATTACCGTTGTAAACTCGGCGCTGGATGTACCACATAGATCTATCAGCTTTATTTTGTCGACTTTGAGCTACAGGAGAAAACAGGAAAGGTTCAGTACTACGTAAGTCAAATTGTCCAGAGCATTGCAGAAGAACAAAGTACACTGTTACTGAAAGAGTTAAGCACCTTGTGCCTCTTCGCGCATAGATAGAATGCTGCTGCAGTAAACACTGGACGACCAAAGTCGGTGCTTGCCCGGCGAGAAGGTGGCAGCACAGCAAGGAAGCGCTCTTTATAACTGAAGCAGATAAATTCAATAGTCAGTTAGCATTGAAGCATCAATTTGCGTCTCACCCTCTGACAACTGAAGGATAGTTCGTCTGAAGGTCATATAGCATTGTCTACGACTCATAGCGATATCAAGATAAAACTTAGGTTCGATTAGCAGGGACATTCCTAATAAATAACATTGGGGTACTAGCGTTAGGGCCTCACAACTAACTACATCAAATGCAGGTTGTAAGAGCGAATGAGCAATCAAAACTGCTAGGGGAGGCAGAACTTACAGTGACAATCCCCTCTGAACAAAAGGTATCAGCCTGACACAGCCAAACTGGATGCCCAACTCACGCACATCCAACGTCGTTCTACAAGAACATATTTCACTCTATTAATCACGGCTCGCAATTCGACGCATTAGTAGGCGAAACAGAAGCAAAAATAAGCATACTTGACACCAAGACCATTCTGCAGCGCATTGAACGATCTGATGTAAGCCTTCTCCGACATCCCACTCATACGCACAGCCTCCGCCCGGTCAAATATCACCTGGAACCTGCTCAATCAGCAAACGAGATAACACGGGTCAGACCAGAACCTAGAAGGTTCCCTACACGGGCAATTCATCGAACCGTTGACCAGCAAACCAAAACTCACTTGGACGCGGCGATCTCCAGGCAGATGATGACCTTGCAAACCTCCCCCTGCAAAGCACGGAGGGTCAGAAACGGGTCCGCGAGGGGGATGAAAGACGAGATCTCGGGAAGAGGGCGGGGCAGCCCGGGCCGCTTACGATGCCGAGGACGGAGGAATCGAAGTTGACGTCGCAGAGGCGGCGGAGCTCGCCAGCCTTTCGGACGACGGGGCGGGACCCCGAGAGGCCGAGGCGCGCGGCGATCGCTGAAATGTCCATGGCCGCCGGCGCGTTGGTGGGGATCGGCGATGGGAGCGGGGGCGAGGGGCGGGGACTGCGTGAGGCGAATTTGGCATTTTGGCGGGGAGGGAGAAATAGCTGCGATCTGGGCGGGGCGACCGGGCGAGGGAGATTTGTTTTGGCGGGCGAGGGAAATGGCGGGAGGCGGGATTGAAGCCTTTCGCGCCTAGTATGCCGCGTGGGGGGATTTTCTTCTTCTCTTGGGGGCTCTGGTGGGGCCGGGCACGTGGGTGTGGGGCTGTCAAAGCCTCAGTTGGGCTGAACCAATGGCCCATGATGGGCCGCATCTTGGCAGGCCTCATAGTTTTGGACGGATCCCAAATGTGTATACTCGTAGTTCAGATCTCTCAAAAAAAATGTGTATAGTTATTGATTGAACTTTTTTGAAAAAAAAAGTTCACAGTGCAGTCTCTCTCCTCAAGACTAAATTGAGGAGTACGATACGTGGATTAGGAAAGGGTGCACATCAAGATTGTGCAGAACCATCGAGAAATCCCGTGGATTCGCCTCAGACTTTTCACGGCTAGTAACAACCGAGCGAAGCTCAGCGTAACTAAAGGCAGCTAAAGATTCACTTGGCATCTGTTGACACGGACGTCGATATTAGATACGTGGATATTAGGGACGTGGGCTGGATTGGTTTGGATTATTTAAATAAGGTCGTTGGTTTGGATTGGATAGCTACCTTCCGCGAGTTGGATTATCTGTGGATTGCTTGGTTTGGATGTCGCGCACCCGGCCGGCCGTCGCTCGCGGGCCATGAGTTCCAGCGGCGCCAGGCAGCCTGCGGCACCTGGTACAGTACGTGCGATGGCCCAGCCGTCCATCCCATCCAGGCATCCAATCATGACGCCCCGTCCGATCGGGCGCCCGGAGGACGATCGGACGCAGCCTTCCGCGCGCGGCACGGCTGCGTTCGCACGCTGCGCCACCGAGAGATGCTGTGCGCCGCCCAGCGGCGACAGGCTTGGCCTGGGACAGTCACTGCCTTCCCGGCGTGTAGGGCGGCCGCGGCCGTGCCGATCGTCCTCGGCGTTTGCCTCTTGGGTCGGGAGCTCGTCGCTCCTGGCTGGACCGTCGCGTCGCGTCGCGCGCGTGCCGGGGTCGCCGCACACTAGTAACTCCATTGACTTGCGCGTACGTACGTACGCCCGTGTCGGACAGAGACGCGCCATTACATACGCGGCGAGCGTTCATGATTGTTTTCCGAACAAGTAGCTTGCCACGGAGGGTATATCGGACCGTCGAACCGGTGCCTTCCACTGTTCCAAAGAACGAAATCCTTAGTTCCGTCACTGTTGCCAGCGTTGCACCACAGACCACGCAACACACTGTTTGGTACTCTCTCTCTCTCTCTCTCTCGTGTGGACAGGACAGGAAAGGACTGCGGCGACGACGCGTATGCCGGCGGCAGCCTGATTTGCTCGTCGGAAATAAGGACGAAAGCTCACAAGGAAACCTGTGGACGACAACCCGGTGCTCCAACTCCAACTGCGTCGTGTGACGCTGGGGGGGTCTCGCCGTCTCGGTGAGAGCAGTTAATGAAGAAACATGCCATGTCGGCCAGCCTGGGCAACAAGCTAGTAGCAGGCGAGGCAATCAGGCGAGCTCACCGAACTGCCATGGCCCGCCCACGGGAGATCGATCAGGTTACGCTGGAGTATATACAGATGGGGCCGACGACACTTTGCCAACCTTTTCCTTTTTTTAACTTCACTTTTTCATCTGTTTCTTGCAGGGTTTACAAAACCGGTCCGGTAGTTCGTACCGCCGGCCGGCGGTAACGGTATACCGGACCGGTTTGACCGGGATCCGGTAGAAACCGGTTGAATTCAAATTTTGAATTCAAATCCCCCGTGCAACCGGTTTCTTTCGGTAAACCGATCGAATTGACCGGTATCCGACCGGTTTTACCGGTATACCGACCGGTTTCATCCGGTTTTGGCGGCAGTCCAAACCGGTCGGTTTGGGGCGGTAACCGCCCGGTTTGACCGGTATACCGGCCGGTTTGGAACGGTTCGATGGAGAACCAAAAATTGCCATGAAATATGCGTAAATTAAGGAAAAAAATAACTAAAAATATAGACAAACATCCATACATATAATTGTACATACAAACATAGTACAAATGTCCATGCAAATAGTTCAGTAGTCCTCTGGTACAAATAATTGTTAATACGAATAGTCTCGCACAAAAAATTGTTCAACGGTAGCATCGCGAGGCCATTTCATACTCCGCGGTGGACATCACATTCAAACCCTGCCTTACCAGCAACTCAGCTTTGAAGTCTTGCCAAGTTTGGCCCGTCCAGGCCGATGTCGTCTGCCACTCCTGAAGTAACATATTGTACCAATGGGGATCTTGCCATTCGTACACCCATCTCATCGGTGGCTGCATGCTCAACTCCGGTATAGGATAGTGGTAACTAGACTGTGAGGAATCCCTGTAGGAGGAGCTAGAAGAGAACTGTGGAGAGTCGTAATCCGTCGGTCCAACCGTTCTCCTCTGCGACATCGGTGCTCCATGGTCAATGTCCTGGGTTGCATGTGTGAACTCAGTCTCCCCTGCAATGAAAGATTGCGGCCAAAGAAAGATTGCATTTCATTTCTCACGCTCTGTACGTTGTGACATACCTCGCACATGTTCGGCCGCTTGTCCTGATCAGCAAAGCGAAGTAAGCTGTATATTGGTTGGACTGAGTCAATGATAAATTTCATTCCCTCCCACCACTCTAGACTTGAAAATCTTGTATGAGTAAATCTACCCATATTTGAATTGGCCCATTTGCTCTGCAAAAATTCAGGAGATGCCATCCACTGCATGAAACGTTCACGTTTCCGATAAATGCTGTCTAGGAACATGTAGTTGGTCCCAAAGCGAGTTGCACACCACTTCACCAACTCACCACCAATCGCCTGCCTCATCATTGCATTCAACTGACCATGATTGTGTAGCCACGTTGATATTTTCTTGCATTGATCAATCAAATCTTGATGTTCGTACCTTTCACCGATATCCTTTAACATCAAGTTGACAGTGTGTGCTAGACAAGGTGTCCAACTAATGTGTTCGTATGTTTCTCGAATCCCCTTGCAGGCTTTCTTGTAGTTGGAGCCGTTGTCCGTGATCACATGAACGACATGCTCTGGTCCAATTTCGTCCACCACCTTCATAATTTCCTGCAAATACACATATTGTTTAGCAACATCCAAATTATATTCGGATCGAAATGAACTAGGTACGGGGTTACCTTCCGCAAATACGCAGAATCTTGAGATCTTCCAGTCGCATCAACAGACTTGTGGAACCACATGACCCCATTGCAATATATCAAAAAGTTAATAACACTCATCTTTGTCGGCCCAGTCCACGAATCACACATCAACGTGACGCCGAACATAGGCCACTCTGCCTGAAACTTGGCGTATTGAACCTGCAAGTCTCGCTCGTTTTGATCCAGGTACTTGCCATCAATATCCCGTCCAGTGGGTGACACGATACCTTCACCTGCAAAACATATGGCAGTCAGGAGATTAGATCTAAACATGTAGTTACGTGGCTACTATTTTGGCTGCAAAGAAAACATACCCCACTTCTGTGTCTCTCTGACCGCACTGACAAAGTATGGACTGTCAGCTTGTCTTCCAGGAACTCCCGCAGTATGGAAAAACTTTGACCAAGCTCTCCCAATAGCTTCCTTTGCATTCTTGCCCTTCTGCGTCCATGAGCCTGTGTCAATCCTTGGCTGCGTGGATCCACGCGACGAACCTAAGTTGTAGTCCGTCACCCCAGGAGTCTGCCTCGCTGAAGTTGCCCTTCGAAGCATCCTCTGCAACTGGCCCTCTCCCCTCGTACTACTACCCGCTCCATGCTCGTATGCACCTCCTCTCTCTTGCACCCCGCGACGGAACTCCTCTTCCGCTCTTGATTGGTCCAGGGCACGCTGCAGCTCAGCCTCCTCATCATACGCTTCATCTCCACCAGGATAGTTACCTTCCGCTGCAGCCTTCTCCTTTCTCAACCTCTCTTGAGCACGTTGAGCAGTTAGCCTCTTTGTCCTTTCAAGGTCACGCTGAAAGTACTCACGCACCTCCTTTGAAACCCTATCACAATGGACGACCTCCGTCCCGCGCCCTGCCAAATGTTGTTTCAATCTAGTGGCACCACCGCCTCCCTTGGACTTATGACAATAGTTGCATCTCCAACCGGGGTGAAGACGTTCACCGTGTTCCCATACAACATCTTTCTCTCTGCCAGACATTGCGTATCTACAAACATAGAACAAACATAAACATATCAATATCAACTTGACAACACATAGCTATATCACAATGCTTAAATCCTACATCCATTTCCTTATTTCCAAAATCACAATACCCTACATCTAAATGTACATACATGGCTACAAATCACTAGATCCACTTCATACATTCTAAAATCACTTGGATGCAATCAAAATATACCTAAATATCTCCATCACCACATCCATTTCATAATTTCATAGATCACAATAGCCTAAATCATTGAAAAAATCATCAAATCCATACCTCACCCGCGGTAGGGCGGTAACCGCCGAAACCGAGCGAAAACCGCTCAAACCGGAGCGGTATGCCGGCGTGTCGAGCCGGTAACCGTCGCGCCGCAAACCGGACCGGTATACCGCTCAATCCGAGCGGTAACCGCTCCTCCCGGCGCGGGATCCGGTCGGGCGCGGCGGTTTCGCGGCGTGGGGCGTTTTTTCGCCCGAGAGAAGGCTCAGCTGCGCGGGGGGGGGGGGAGCGACGGGGTGTCTGGGGGTGAGGGGGGCGAGGGGGGGGGGTTATTAGGGTTTACGCGATTTGGGCCGAGTTGGGCCGAGTTGGGCCGACTTGTTTTTTTCTTTTTCTTTTTTTATTTAACTTGTATTTAGCGAAAGAAATAGCAAATGACCAAATATTTGAGAAATTTTGACACCAATAGATCCATCACACCATGAAGTATTTTTAAGAATTTTTATCCGATTTTTCGAATTTTTAAATTCAAATTTGAAATTTTTGAATTTGGGCGGTTTCATACCGCCCCGAACCGGTACCGGTCCGGGGCGGTACGACCGGATCCCGCGGTTTTCGGGCCGGTTCCCGCGGTTTTTTTAACCCTGGTTTCTTGTCCTTTTTCTTTATTTTTTCTCTATATGACATGTCTTTTTCCATGTTTGTCCACGGGCTGTGTGAGTGTGTAGCGACGCGCTCCGTGTCCGTCACTGGCGCTTTGTGCCGTCACGGGCAGTTATAACCCCCCGTCTGAATGTGATCGCACTGATCAGTCACAGATGCAAAATGCATGTGGAGTTGTTACTAGTAGCACGTAACCTGTGATACCGACACGCTGTAACATGTTAAAAGCCACTGTTTAGGTCAGCTCTAGCATTCATGGTCTGCGCGCTCATCACGAATGCAAAGTTCACAAACAGCGCCGGAACAAGACGGTGATCCAAACAACAATATGCACTGTTCCATAAACCTGGCATGAGCTGTAACGACTTGTTCTTTCTTCTCCTTGGTACACACAGTGCGTGATGCGTGTTAGTTCGAGAAAAAATGCACACATCACGGGATGTGTTGTGGTCTTGTGGACGTGTGGAAGCAAAGGACCAGTGGACCACATAGTCGAATCATTGTGTTGATTACACGGAGCGATTAGCATCTTACGTACCGTGTAATATAGGGTTTTGTTCGTGTCTGTCGAGATGGTTTATGATCGGTTTTGCACTGCTAGTACAGACGTACAGTAGTACCCGAGGAACCAATGCAGATACTGAACACAGCGAGACATCAAGGGCAAATTTGCAGTATTGCAGTGTGCGTGCGGCCCCTCTGGTCTCTGGATTGGCTGGAAGCTGAAGATGGGTTGCCATGTATACATGTTCATGGGGGCCATTTTAATTGTGACTTGTATGCCATTCTCAGAAGGAGAAAAATCACCAAATGCAAATGCACATCTACCCTCCAATGCAAAAAAAAAAAAAAAACTGAAATTTTATCTTCTTTTGTGACGGGCGTTTAGTTTTTTCCAGCTTTATAAATTTTTCCAAATTTCATCCCGTTGATAACCGTGACAACCTTTCTCATACACAAGCTTTCCAAAATAGTTTGCTGCATTTAAGTGTTGCAAACTTTTTAGAAACTAAACGGGAAAATTTTCACTTCCAAAATGTTCATGGAATTCGAGGTTTGTGGCTTGAATATGTGCTTCATATTCTCGCAGTCCCTCTGATCCTCAGGGCATTCAAAAGCCTGGGCGACTGGGTCAGATAGCTGTGAATGCATGCCAATACCATGCCATGGCATACGATACAACGGGTGTGTTTAGTTGGGAGGGGAGGAAAAGAACTTTTTCTAGGAAGCGTGTTCCGTGAGAGAGATGAATAGGAAGGTTGAAAGGAGTTAAAGGAGAACTTTTCTAGAAAACGTGTTTTCTGAGAAAGATGAATAGTAGAGTAAAAAAAAACTTTTGGAACTAAACACGACGACCAACATGACCATTTGGCAATTTTTGGCCACGCAGGGTGCCCATGGATTCCTGCCACTTTAGTCCTTTTCACCAATTTTTACAGCTTGGAAATGAGACGCAGCGCATGAATGATTGATTGGTCGTTGGGTGCATGGGCTGGTCGTCGAGGCTGTGTGCCTGTGTCGTCGTCGCTGGGAGTCAAGCCCATCACACATGTCGTGCGTGTATTTAAGGACTGCCAAGTTCTGGTTTTGTTTTTCTGAAAATAAAACACGTTTTTAAAGAAGATAGAAACATTACATTGACTTCTAGTAGCAGTAATGTACAGCTCAGTTATTATGGCGAAATTCAGAAACTGTGTATCAAACTAGCAGTAGTGATAACGTTTCGGATGATTATTGAGTTGCTGCAACGATAGTAACAATTAGAAGATACTAAACGTTTGAAAGATGCATACCTGCGCTGTTTATATTTGCAAAATGGCAAAACATTGGAGTTTTTTAGGCCAGTATGCAGTTAATTTGTGATATGGCAATCAAAAGGCCTTTTATAATATTTATTTATTTATTTTATCATGTAAAACTAGTGCTCGTACAAAATTTTAAATTGATCCAAGTAAATTAGCAATCCAATTTTTTCAAAGACCACTGCACAAAATTCCGAGATACCGTCCCATCAATCTCAATAATAATACCACCCTAAACAAATACTAGTACCATTGCTTGCCTGTATAGCAAGACCAATTTAATTTGCGAAATTATCACAATGTTTATTTTGATATTTTTGGAAAAAAACGAAATATTTGCAAGTCTTTACTTTGTGTGTGAAACCTCAAAAAGGCTCAATAGGAATAGATAACGAACAAGCATGCGCGTTTGGTTTGTATACACCATGATATATCTGGTATACCAAACGGCAAATCCACACAAAAGGTAGTATTAGCTTCTAAAGACCAGACATATCATGTATATTACATGTGAATTGTACATAGGTTCTTAGCTACGGCTATGTACGTGCGTAGCATGTACCTAAACTGATCTCACGAGCTATGACATTTCATTAATGTGTGTAGATCTTTCCCAAGCATCCTACATGCGTTTAACTGTGCCAGGTTGACAAAAACCGGTTAGCATTGTATTTTGAAAGATACGTGCATACTCACGAAGTGTTTTGATTTACTTTGTCAAATGAGACAAAAAAATAAAACAAGATTGATATATGAAAAAACTCAAGAGAAATGGAAGCTAAAAATATCTGCAATCATGTTAGTGATAGCAATACAATTTATGACAAGGCTGTGACATACTGGAGTTATTTTCACACACAATATGCAACTTGCACAAGGGGATCTACTACTCAAGGTGTTGCTCGAATGGCTAAACCAAAAGGCCCAAGAACATATCCATCAGTCTTAGTACGTAATTAAGGATAATAACATAAGACAGGAGTGCTTCTATTTCCTTTGAAATCTAAATGAAAACTATGCAGATCCTAAGTAAAAGTACTTAGTTCAAGCGACTAATTCGCAGCACTGGATTATTAGTCACTGAAACATACTGTAGGATCTATGTAGTTTTCTTTAGGCGACGGTGCTGTAACTGTAAACCACCACACTCCCTTTGCCTGAAGTGATGATTAGCTTGAGTTGAGCTCCATCACTCAGGTCGAACACACTAGCTAGCTAGAGCTAGAACGGGTAATCCATGGGGGCAACGTCAAGCAAGCTGACGCTCTGGACTTGGTGGAAGTGGCTGTCGTCGTCGAACAGCCAAGACTCGATCGCCGACAGCGGCATCTGCTGCTGCTGTGCCGCCACTGCCGGCTTCGTCTCGTACTCCGAGATCGCCGCCGCTGCCGACGCAGACGCGGCGGCGCCACCGTAGGATACCTCCGACGCGTCCGAGGATCCGGTGGACGCGCTCTCGCCGCCGCCGGGGGTTCCAGGTCCGGTGGCGCGGCGACCCTTCCTGCTGCTGCTGCCTGCCCACCCGTCCAGCATCCGCGAGATGTTCTCCGTGGTCAGGACGTACGGCCCCGGCGCGGTGGCCGTCGCCGAGGGGGAGCACAGCGACGCGCCGGAGGAGCTCGACGCTGCCGGGCTATCCTCGCCGCCGGCGATGCTGGCTCGCGCCGTGGCCTCGTGGTGCTGCTGCTGCGGCGGAGGCTTGAGGTCGCCGAGAGGGGTGAGGGCCTCGCGGAGAGCGCGGCGGGCCATGTTGATGTCCGTCTGGAGACGCCTCTCCCACTGGCCCTTGGAAGACGACGCCGGCCTGTGCGCCGGCGGCTTGGAGGCAGCGCCATCGGCGCCGCTCTGGAGCTTGCGCTTGAGGTGGGTGTTCCAGTAGTTCTTGATGTCGTTGTCGGTCCGCTCCGGCAGGTACGACGCGATGGCTGCCCACCTACACAAAACCCACATGCTTCATCGATGAGCCTCCATGAATCAACAGAAATTAACGAGCTCTGTGGCTAGTAACATGTTCATCCAAGATACAAACAAGACTAGAGCATGTTCCCAATTGATCTGTCCGTACCTGTTGCCGAGGAGAGCTTGGAGGTGGACGATGAGCTTCTCCTCCTGGTCGGTGAAGTTGCCGCGCTTGATGCCCGGGCGGAGGTAGTTGGTCCACCGGAGACGGCAGCTCTTGCTGCACCGCATCAGCCCTGCGCGCGGAGTACGAATTAATCCCAACCGGTCAGAAGAAATCTAGATCGCCTCCGTAACACGATCTAAACTAGATTCTCTCCCCCGTATGTACACACACGCAATCAAGCAGCTAAGCACATACCGGTTCTGGTCGGGACGGCGCGCCAGTTGCCGGGGCCGTGCTCCTGGATGTAGGAGACGAGGATGAGGTCCTCCTCCGGAGTCCACGGGCCCTTCTTGACGCCCTCCTTGTCGCAGCACGGTGGCCTCACCATGATGTTCTCGTCGTCGCCGTCGATCGATCGATCCCCAAGACAGTGAGAGGGTGGGAGATCGCGGCGTCTCAATTCCTCAGCAGACAAAAGAGCTAGCGGGCAGATGATGTGGGTGAGGGGAGGTGGTGGGCAACAACAAGAGGGCTAGCTAGCTGCTAGCCACCGGCGCCGTACAAGAACAAGCGGGGCGGATCAGTTGAGAGGTCTCTCTAGCTGATCGGCCGTGTCCTGTTGCGAGCTACGACACTCAGAGCTAGAACTAGAAGAAGCCGGCCAGCGCGGCGTGTCGCTGTTGCTAGTGCTGTGGACACTGGTGGTGGTGGCGGCGGCTATGTAGCTTGAGGACAAGGGTCCAGGGGGTGAAGTGCAGGCGTGTATATATAACGGTGGCCGGAGCACAGCGCTGACCTTTTGTGCTGTGTGTGGGGCTATGGCCGCTACTTAGCCCGTGTTTGGTTGCAGAAGTTTTTTGACTCTACTATTCATCTTTCTCAGAAAACACGTTTTCCAGAAAAGTTCCTCTAACTCCTTTCAACTTTCTTATTCGTTCCTCTTACATAACACGCTTCCAGAAAAGTTTTTTCCCCCTCCCAACAAAACACAGCCTTAACCTCGCCGTCCAGGATGCCGAGACAGCTACTCATCCTCCTATACTACCTCACTACAAGAGTCTAATCTAGAGAGAGAGTAGAGAGAGATGGAGCATGACAGAGATGAGTAGTGCATGCATTTACTCGGTGCTCGTGGCAAAGTCAGCCTGGTGGGGTGTGGGGCGGTACAGCACAGTGCAGTGAGCAGTGGCCATGGCCGGCCGGGCCTTGCTGGGCTGTGCCTTCCGCCCTCCTCGCCACGCCTACCTTGTGGCGATGCCGCGTCGCATTAAACGCGCCGGGGTCTCTGTGTCACTGTGTGGTGTGGCCGCCGCAGATGCCATGTTGCGCGCTTTTGCTTTGCTTGCAACGCGCGCACTTGGCCGTATGCGATCCTGATGCCGCTGCCGGCTGCCGTGTAGCGTTTGCTCCTCCGATCCTCACACTTCATCCTGCCCTACACAGCCGCCCGGGCCCGGCCCATCGGATTCAATGCGAGCTCCGTCACCGGCAGCAACCTCATGGCTCATGTGCGTGTGTGCGCCCTGGCTGGCCTCACGACGGCTCTCCGGCTCTCCGGTGTCCGAGGGGCTTCGCCGTTGGATTTCCAACGACCAAGTCAAGAAAGTGATGGCTATTACGGGCCGGCTCATGCAGAGACTACTGTCGCAGGTGCAGTGACGTTTCGGTCGTCGTGATTCAGCTCCAGGTGCATTGCATGGCCAACCACATTTGTCGTGCCTCCGCCAAAGCCTCTGCTCACGTCGAGTCGTCTTCTTCCGTTTCTGATTCTTGTTTTGGCTTGGTGTGAGCCGGAGGTGATGCAGTGCATCCCTGTTTCAACTGTTGCAACTAGTGCACAATCTCATGTTGTTCGTTTTAAAAAAAAACTGTTACAACTAGTAAGGTCTCAGTCTCAGTGCTTTCTCGGTTGGTAGAGGTTGTCGTCACGCCCTCTCGCATTTTGAGCAGCGACAGTTTTTTATAGCAGAGAACGGAGTCGGTCACGCGTAATCTCGGACGCTAGCTACTTTTTAGACATTGTTCGTTTTCATATGGAATGGTATCGAATGGGCTCCAAACCACATGGAATATCTTGGCATGGAATTAATCCCAATCTACCTAATATTTGTTCGATTAGATATGGAAGGGTTTGAAACCCAGCATGGTTTGGTCCCGTTCCATGCTAAAAAGACCTATTTCATTCCATAAGTATGACCCTATGGTTTGAATGACATGCATGAAATTACTCGAACCATGCATGGAACCATTCCAGCTTGGAGCAAATGTTGCCTTACGAAGGTGTGCGTCAGAATGCACCAAGCCATCGAGGATCCCTCGCTCCTGGCCTTTACTGCTACCTGCTTCGGAGCCAAGACCTGGTCGCCGGGCGTCGCCGGTTTTTGACCGCCTTCTTTCCGGGAACCATGCTGACAAGCTCGGAGGTCACTGGCCATGGCGCCCGGCTGACGACGACGTCCGGGTCGCCGGACGCGACGACGCAATAAAAGTGGGCTTTCCGGTGCAGCCTACCAACGATCCCTGTGAATAGGCACTACTAGACGGCACGTGAATAAAGTGGCAGTAGGGCAATGAATGCCTCGTGTCGCCTTGGTACTTTCAGCGCCATAGAGAGACCGATACGTATATTTGCAAATATATACACTGTATATATACGTAGTATATATTTATATACATATCTATGTGTATGGAAACACGCGGTTATCAATGCGGCGCACCAAACCGCAGGCGGAAGGCCGGCGCCAATGCGGGGGAGGAGACCGACCGATGGATCAAGGAGAAGCAGGGAGTGTGTCGTACTGTCTACTGTGTGCATGTGTAGACTGTAGAGTGTAGCACCGGCACATGCGCGAGCACGCTCTGGCTGGCTGGCCACCTGCTCGTACTCTAGAAGGTCAACGAGCAAGAGTAAAGGGTACGGGGCGCAAAGTCAACAGAGCGTCCACGGGACAGGAGGAGGACAAGACTCACTTGGATTGGACAGCCATATAGCCACCTTCATGAGGCCATGAAACCCCGGATCACAAGCCTTCAACACGTACACTGAACTGTTGTATTTTCTGAGTATCAAGAAAAAAACCTGTAATAATATCCTCTCTTATATATGAGGACTACTGCTTGTGTATAGCAATGCCAATTATCATAAACTAACATCGCATGAAAATATCTAGAGCGCAAATCCAGTCATGTAAAACGTGTAGTGTTGAATCCTTAAGCTAAACATTGGTCAAGATCAAAGTGTGAATGACATGATATATATATACTTCCTCTGGTTGGAATTAGGAATTGTGTGAATGACACATATAAGTTTTATGACGATGAAACTCCTACCTCTCCCCCTCATAAACCCTTGCCAAATCTGTAAAAATTGGTGATGTGGCATGAGAATTAATGCTTAATATGTAGCTTTCCATGAAGTGCTTTTATAGAGGGAGGGGGGGGGTATGGAGGGAGAGAAGATGAATTTGAGCCATCCATTCTTAGATTCTTAGATCTAGTGGTTTAAAATTTGGAAGCTAACCCCACATAAAAATCTAGGTGTTGGCTATCTTTTCCCTTCCTTAAAACTACTGGCCTAGAAAAAAACTAGACATGTTATGTGTATGAAAGTGGTTTTTTCCTTTAAAAAATATAGTAGCGTTAATGTTTTTTTTTGCGGGAAATAGTACCGTTAATGTTGCTCTGCCAACATATATTTAAGGTCGAAGGTGGAACAAAGGTCTGACTTGGACGCTATACATGGACTTATTAATTATAATTCTGTTGACTAGCCTATCAACCCGTGCTGCCGCACGGGCTAATTAGAATTAATAAAAAAATTAAAACTTATAGCTAATAATTATAATTATCTATCGCACTCTATATTTCATCTGTTAAATATCTTAAACACCATACTCTAAAGATAGTTATTATTATCTAATCACAATATGTTTACTTAGTCATAATTTTTTGACATACCATCACACCTCCATATGTGTTTTTTTATTGTTTGAGCTATGTGAATAATATAAAATAATTATTCTTATGTCTTCTCTCACACACGAATATGACACAACTATATTAATAATGATATACATAGTAATTTAGAATTTTATATTGGTGCATCTTAGGATTTTTTATAATATATTCTAGATTAAGATTTAGGGGGGCTTGCTAGTGTACACCTCTTTACCTTTAAGGAGGTAAGATCTTAATTAAATATGGACCCTTTAATATACATAGAGAAAAATCAATTAGAAAATATGAACAACTTATTAACTGACTCCTTAACTACCGCCGGCCACATGCATCCATGCACAACATTACTCTAACTCTCGTCACATTTGTGGAGAGGGTTTGGTTTTTGTTTCCCCGTTTCTTGTCATCCACAGTCAAGTTCGTATTTTAAACAAAAAGTGGCCATGTAGACAATAAAATTTTTTAGATTTTGGATGACAATAAATGACCATGTCATAAATGTACAATATAGAGGAAAAAAAAGATGAAGCATCATTAATAGAGAGAAAAAATATCCAGGCTATCGGCGTGTCACGTTCACGTTAAGTGAAAAAAAACGAAGCATCAATTGAGGAAAAAAACGTTCATGCAATTGGCATGTCACGTTCAAGTTGAGAGAAAAATAAAGATGAAGAATCCGTAGTAGAGAACACCAGCGGTAGATAAAAAGGAAAAAAGAAAAAGTAACTACATATCCTTTTTTATTGGATCCAGCAAGATATTTTCATAATTTTCTTTATTTTTAAATTGAAAAGCATATAAATAAAAATTATTCTACAATCTCCTAGGAGGTAATAGGGGTTTGCTAAGGTACTCCAAAATAATTGTAGACCGTTGATCCAATGATATATTACATCCTAAAAGGTAATAGTTCTAATGTTTTTCCGCAAAAAAAATAGTTATAATGTTTTTTATATACATAAAAAATAAGAAAAAATATATTCCTCTAACTTCCTGTATGCATGTGTTTTAGATCTAACGTTTTTCCCATTACTTGAACGTGGTCGGCCATTGCTATTTACGTGACAGTAGTGTTTCTTTTTCTTTTTCTGTGAATTGACACGGAGATTAACTAAAAAAACATGACATGGGTGACAAATAGATTAATTAGCGAGAGGATAGAATAAAGATTTCCTAAAAAAAAGTGACATTAGATGGATCACGGAGCACTTATATATGTGTCTAGGATGCCTTATTGGAAAGAGATTAATTAGCGAGAGGATAAACGACACAACATGTTGCATGTATACATGTACATGAAATCCTTATTCATTTCAAGGTGCCTATCCAGAACCTGGAGCGTGTGCCGTTGTGCCCCTTACACCACGGGCCTGCTTTGCAGTGGCTACCTCAAAGTTGTACGTATTTTCTTTGGCACAACTGTACAAATACGATGGAGGACGGCAGTTGCGGATTGGCGTGGTCCTTGCCGCCCTGTAATTCAGGGACAATTAGCCGGGGTAGCCGGTCATTTTTTTTCTTTTCTAACTTTTTTATCTCCTAAAATTGAATGTCTTAGATTTGTTAGATGTCTTATCTCTTAGGAGGTAATTGGAGTACCGTAGCAGCTCCCGGTAATATATCATCGTGACCATGATCTAATTAAATGAATGGCTTACAGTTATTTTAGATTGCAGTAGCAAACCCCTTACTTAGTCGCAAATTTTTTACACAGCATCACACCTCCATATGTGTTTTTATTGTTTAAGCTATGTGCACAATATAAAAATTTATTCTTGCGTCTTCTCTCATATATGAATATGGCGCAAAAGTGTTAATAATGATAGAAATAGTAATTTAGAATTTTATATTGGTGCATCTTAAGATTTTTTATAATGTATAATCTAGATTCATATGTAGATATATGCATAGGGGCTATTTCATATTTATTAGTTAATAGATAATTATTAAATAAAATATATTGGTGTCCATGTAGGATCCTAGGTGGATGTTTTGTTTTTTTGAGAGAATTTCTAGATTTTTCTATTTTTTTAGGCTATCCACCTAGAATCTTAGGTGGCATCACCTGGAGCCTTCAAAAGGAGCCTCCAATTAGTAATAGTAAGATGGGTAACATTTTCAGAATGGAATAATATATTTAGTCTATATGATGAAACATGCATGTTATGTGCTGTAAAAGTTCTTTGACGACAAATTACATTATTATCAGTCCATCTATATATTTCTCTGTGTAATCATGGAGATATTTATTTGGCTGACACATGAGAACTATAAAATTTTACGGAGTATGAAGAACTATGATTGGACGAATTAGAATATTATTTTAAAGGTTTATTATTACTACCATAACTTATGTCTCTCTTTCTAATAAAAGAAAAAAAAGTCATAGCACAGTACCAGGATTTGTTCTATTCATGTGTACTAGTACCCATCAAACAAAAATTAAGGATTTTGATGCTGAAACCACACCTCCACAAGTTTTGTTCAACAACATTCATCCAAAAAGGACTGATGGCACGCCAGACCAGGTCGTGACCTGATCCATGGGTGATTAATTAAGCCAGCAAATCCAGGATAAGCAACAAGATAACTGTTCGGAGAGATCGATTAGGGCATCAGCTTAGCAAGCTGGTACGGCTGCCTGGGCTGGTACAGCCCGGATCGAAAGGCTAGCACCAGCAGAAATGCAGAAGACTTGGTCAGCCGGCCAGAGAATTAATGCGGTGCGGTGTACTACCATGCTGCGATTCATCAGCTGCCATGGCTGCTACCGGCAGAGCACGAGCCGCCTATCCAAGTACGCACCCGGCGCATTCCGCGAAATTGCCATCAAATGATAAACAACTCCAGACAGTACTCACTTCACACCAAACATTTCGCATGTGCAGTTCAGCATTTTCTTAAATTTCCCCGTGTTTCTTTTTGGGCAAACTGCAAAACTCTATAGACTACTCCTCATTGTGAGTATTTCCGTTCATAAACTTATTTTTCTTTAGTTGGTAAATTTGGTGGCAAGTTGGTGTTTAGATAAAAAAAAATTGGTGCAAGTTGACATTTTCTGTGAGAGTGGGCACGGTTATCACTTATCAGTGCGATAAGTTGGTGGAAAGTCGAGAAACTAAACAAGGCCTAATCTTCCTTTATGCCATGCTCTATTGCTCTCTAACATCCAATGTAATGCTTGATGGCCACCTCCTAATACAAGCAGCTGGATTGAAGTGGTTCCCGTCTTAGCTTCAATGTATGATCGTTCCCTTTCTGCTAAGCAGCCAGGCGCGAGGGGCGATCACTTTATAGGAAACGTTTTTGTTGCGAGAGCTGAAGGCACACCACCATGTACGGGAACGTACGAGGGTGGTAATGAAAGCATTAGTTCCATGACGATGATGCGTATTAAGTCGATCGGTTAGGGCAACGGCGTGCTCTCCCTTTCCAGCTTGAATATAATGTTGTTGTGCCTTGTCCTCAACCTGCAACCTGAATGCATCAGAAATAATAAAAACAAAACTAGCTCGCTTCTAATTTTATTTCCAGAAATGCTTTTGTATTGGTATGGAACTATGGATATAGTGAGCAAGCATGAGGTATAAAAGGTTAGTTCAGTAGCTACTCCGGTAAAGAATCATTATCCATCATCATTATTCTAAGTCTAAGCTAACTGATGTGATTGGAATCAGCCGATCGATTTATTTACCCTTTGCACGGAAAAGTCATGAGGCAATTACTACAAAACCGCTCAAGGGAATTGCAAGCCGAAAACATGGAAACTGGTGAGCCAGGGTTCACACGCCAGAGGTACTGCTGCGCCGACGGACGGACTCCATCGCGAGGGACAGGTCCGTGAAGCGAAGCGATTACGAGGGGGGGCTTAGTTAATCCGTTACGTACGTGTCTCTGTCCGTGTGTCGTCAGAGCAATGAGTGGGCGCGATGAGGACGGCTACGAAAGGCTGCTGGATTATTCGCCGCCTAATCTATATGCTGCTGATCAGACGAGAGACGAGATGATGAGATCGGCCGGCCACCATGGATCGTCGATACCGCAACAACAACGACTGAATTCAAGACGTACAGCCGTGACCGTGCTCGCCCCGCCTCGACACCGGCGGCCCGGCGCCCTCGTCCTTCAAGGTTTTCGGTCCGTCTGCTGGGCGGTGCACTGGACCTAGACCGGACACGAAGAACAGACCATAACGAGAGGAGGTATCGAGGGGGTACGGCTGATTTGATCGATCCCATGACGATCAACGAGGCCGCCATGGCAACTTGGCAATGTGCTGCTGATGGCTCGCTCATGTCTGGGAACCACGAGCCCATGCGTGACGCACGCAGTGATGCCGATAGCTGGTGCACAGCCGCCGCACGTACGCGTGCGCTGCACACCGAGAGAGCTAGCCCTGACACGCACGGCATGCTGGCACGCAGCAGCAGAACGCCGCTGCGGCTGGCGCTGCATCATCATCGCCCGCTGATCTCGCATTCACGCCGTCCTTGACAAAACAGCTGCGGGGCGTCACTCGTGTGACCCATCTCGTGCCGACCTGGCCGTCGTCGTTTCGTCCCTTCCCCCCTGGATAATTCAGTGGGGGACACACGACGCGCCCGTGCCCCATATTTCCCGGAGCGCGCCCAGGAGCTACTAGGCTGCAGGGAGGGAGGGAGGTCCCCGGCGGCCGGCAGCTCGATCGCCGCCGAGAGCGTACGTGATCGCGCCCAAAATGCCGTGCACACATGGCGCCGCGACGGCGAGTGAGGACGCCAGGCAGAGGGCACGCGATCCGACTGACACACTCACACACCCAGGCCAGCTTGCATACGGTCTCCGTTCGGAAAGACTTTCTTGGCATCCCGGCGTTACTCACCGGCGGGACAAGGTCGGCGAGAGCCCACGGCCGGACGAGCGCGTATGGGCGCGCCGCCGTGCTCTGCTCTCCCCGTACCGTCCGAGGAGGAGGACGCGCTCGCGGGGGGGGGAGCCACACCGCGGCCGGCTCGTAACCCTGTCGCGCGCCATGACGACACCGCTCGCTCGCCATGCTGCTCACTCAGCAGCCGCGTGGGGCCGACCCGGGTTGGGCCCATGCGAGTGCGACGGCTCGGCCTGCGATGCGCCGCCCATCCATCCATCCATGATCGATAATCGGGCTGGGCCGGCGGCCGTTACTATGGCCCACCGGCAGCTTCGGTCACTGACATATGGGGCCTGTAACAATTTGTTGATTTGACCTTCGAGTGAACGGGCCGAGGCGGCGAGGCCCATTCTAGCGGAGTATGGGCCACCACAATCAATTCGAAGCTAAGCAAACGAATTGGAAACAAAAGTCAACTGCATTTCATAGAATTTGCTTTGGATGCTTCCGGAATGTGGACAGCAATGTGCCGTGCACAATACGTACTGTAGTAAGTATGCGACACCGTCGTTGCTCTACTAACCGGATATACACACAAGCTTGTCATGCCTGGCAGCCTCCATTTTTTTGGGTACAGCTTCCAGCGACATGGACGCGTGTACGGTGTACAAGACCGCCAGTATATCTGATGTGATTGGCTCAGTGCTTTCTCTATCGCCACAGGAATTTTGAGTCCAATTCGTTGTGTTAGCCATTAATGCTTGTATCCAATAAGTCAAAACTCGGTTCTGATCACTTCCTTTTTCCAAAAGAAAACAACGATTTGCTATTATTGGATATCACTAGAGGACGATGCTAGCAAAATGCTTCTGCGTGAACGCTGAAATTCAAATTCTGTAGACAACGTAAGCAATGAGAAGGACAGACGATAGTTTCTGGGCTCACACTGTGCCTCCTGAACAACAGGAACAAACAGCTGAGCTGAGACCACATCAAGCACCCAAACGTCAACTCTAGGCTGGCAGCTACTTGAATGATTTGATACGGAAGAAGATGTCAAGGCCGGTGATGAAAGGAATGTGTGGAGTACTGGAGTACCCATGTCCATTGATATGGTGAGCTCTAGGCGGGCCCATGGCAGATCTGGCCCAATTCCTCAGAATGAACCAGCATTCGACACATCATCAGTAGTCCTGGTTGGATCATTCATATATAATTATATATATGCAACATACTTCTTCCAAGATGGCTAACTGTTACTTAATTAAGCGAATCAAATGATGAGTTCTTCATTTTTGTACTATATACAGAAGATCAAATGAGAGATATGCCCCTCTGTCTGAGCATGGATCAAGATCATGGACTAGATAGCGTGCACTTCTGAAAACTCTTCAACAACAGTCGTCTCCAGGCGTCAAACTTCATCTATGGATCCATAATTGCAGTCACTTATACATTGTATATGCATTTTAAGCTATATAATCGTAGTAGTACTCGATTAGCATCAACCAATTCTAGAAGCTTTCGTGTCTGACAGGGTTAGAAGAAGGCAAGTTGAGCACTACAATCAGCTGGCAAAACGATTCGATTTCATCAGGCCAACAGGTCGTCTGAAACTAGTTTTTAGAGCTACATGCTCAGGTGACAGAGCTTTTAATTGGTTTGCAACGTGATATGGATTCAGGAAATGACTAGCCAACAAACTGACTGATTAATATAAGTAGATGTATTTCAGTACCAGTACTGTCGTAGTGTCCAATTCGTCAGAGTTTTTGCTTTAGTGGCCACCACGAGACCGAGGAAGACAGCAACGGGCCAACAGTTCATGAGGTCAAACACAGAACGTACTGATTTAAATGCATGCATCATGGAAGCTTATTGCTTGGACAGAAGTTGCAGACATTAGTTTCAAATTTTTTATGAGTAGTAGATAGTTCTTTAGTGTAATTACAGGTTTACAAGTAAGCATTACAGTTCAAAACATTTGCCGGTAGGAGCTGATGGCTTCCTTTCCTCTGTAGTGAACTTAATGGAAAGTTGTTGCTTGCAGCATTGTATAATTGTATGCGTGCATCTGAAGGCCATGCCAGGTGCTAAGTACTCTTTATAGTTTATACTGGTTCAAACTAAACAAGAAGCTGAAGTTTTTCATGCTCGTCTCCTGTCAATAGACCAATCGATGACAAATCAATCTTTGCTATTTTGAAGCTGAAGTTTTGTCAGGAATGAACGAAACATTACTTTTCAGACAAGAACAAAGTGAAGAGGACACTGATGACTAGGCATATAGGAAAAAACATGCCAAGCTTAGTAGAAATCCAAGCTGAGCCTGAAGAAAATGTTGCAGCGGCCATAATTAGCAAGACGATATTAAGATCATGATGAATACTACAAAAGCAGTACTATTGCTTGATCGTCGAGACAGGCCTAATTACTCTGGATCGGAAATGATGAGTGGGAAAGTCTTCGTGGACCTCCGTCCCTTACCGTCAATTCATTCTCCCGGATCTGATACTGACACCCTGACAGGAAGGATGTTGCCATGCAAACAGTCAAAACATTAAACATACCACGGAATGACACTAAGCCGGTGATCAATCTGTACCTTCTACTCTCAAATGAAGATACTGGAAACCAAGTACAAATGCAGTCATCTGGAAATTTTTAGAGCAGGCGTGCAAATCCTGCTACAACACTCAGACTCGGAACCAGAAGGCATCCAATGAATCTTGTGTTGGTTTACGCAATGAGTAGTAGAGTTTGGCACAACATACTAGACTGAATCACTGAAACAACAGCTGTTCTAAACATTCTTTTCTTAGGATAGATTCAACCTGTTTTTTGAGTCCATACTCCCATACTTGGTCCCAGTATGGGAGTTGATTCTGTAATGGGGCTTTTCACTTCTTTCTATTGCAATGAAACACAGCTCTCGTGCGCATTAAACAAAAGACAGATCAGTTATTCCCTTAAACACTGTAGATTGCAGTATTTGGCTGTGTTTAGTTGGTTGGGGGAGGAAAGAACTTTTTCTGGGAAGCGTGTTTTGTGGGGAGAAAAGAACGGTTTAGTTGCACCAATTCTAGAAGTCATGTGGACCGGAAGTGAAACTTTAGCACTGCGATCTGGCAAAATAACTTAATTTCATGATATCATCTAGCCGACAGGTATGAATGTAGTTTGAGATCTGTAGGCACAGATGGCAGGGGTTTTAATTGGGTCAGCAGCACGGTGGCTCCTGGAACTGTCAAATAACTTAGCAATCGGTGAAAGAGCTGTTCATTCAAAAAAAAAAAAAATCGGTGAAAGAGGTCTGGTACTAGCATTGGGTGTGCAGAAAACGTTGCTGCTGCCGTGATGAGCTCGACAAGGATCAGTTCAGGACGGCAACGCATGAAAGCACCACTGTCTTCATCATATAGAACAGCCCTAATTACTCTTGATAGGGACGAGTGTATGGTACTAAGATCGAAGTGCACAGCTGTCCCTCCATTTGCCTTCTCTTTGGACACTGACATCTAAACAGTAAGGTCGAGAGCCAACCATGATATCAGCCTGAATCGAAGAACAGACGTAATTGCATCCGCAGTTCGATTTCTGTTGGTACTGGAGTGCTACTCAGCCATAGGCTGGCCCAGTTATGATCAGTGAACAAGACAGCTTTCTTGTTACAAAACATCTAGTTAGTAACATCAGATTCAGAGATGCAAAGAGCTAAAAAGGCTGAATATAATGCAAATTGGGCCAGGAACTTGTTTTGGTCTTGTGTTCTTAAAATGAAACGGCTGCAACCTCAACTCGAATGGAGCGATGATGCCTGAACCAAGAAAAAGAGGAAACGGTTGAAGCCTGAACTTGAATGGAGTGATGATGCCAGTACCACCCAAAAAAAAAAGAAATACTAGCAGAGAGAAAAATTAAAAAATAAAAACAATTTGTCAAGAATGGGATTCGAACCCATGCCCTTTCGGACCAGTACCTGAAACTGGCGCCTTAGACCAACTCGGCCATCTTGACTTGTTGGCAAGGTTTCAGAAACACATAAATATAGATAAATATTTACCAATGTCACGCTCGTTCATTCAGTAATGACAGAGACTTTTTTACTTCGAATTAAAAAAGATGCGCTTGTAAGCTTAGGGTACCTGCAAATGTCGACGCCCACGTTACAGTGCGATGTGGAACAAATTGGAACGGCGACTATACTCGCTGCTTTCCTCCATGGCGATCCTATCTCAGCATCATGACAGCATCCATAGTAAAAGTAGAGTATATAATCCTGGCCTAGTCTGCACAGCTGCACTCCCGCGTCAAATACACAGCACTACTCTACTGTAACTTCCAACCCTCATGTCATCAGCTGATGGATGCATGCAATTTGACTAGTACTGTCCGGCATTTCCCCCAACATCTCATTTGTCTGAAGCCTAAACCTATACGATTCGTTGTAATAAGTACTATATTTGAGTCAAGTGTCACTTGATAATTCCTTTTAGACCAATAAGCATGAAGCGTTAGCTGACAGTCTTCTCTAAACAACAAAAGCACCAACTCCGTTGTTGTTTTCTTCTGATTCACGTTCTTCGGCCCAATCAGAGCCGCCCAATCTGGCTAAGCAGCCGGGGGAAGCTTTTCACAGGTCGTCATAAACAATACTCGTTTCAGCAGTGCATTATCTCCTCAGATCCATTGTTCTTTCAACCACCTAGCGTGGCCGAGGAAGCAAGAGGACCGGGCACCACCATGAACGCACACGTTCACACATGACATGTTCTGTAGAAATTGCCAAAACCAAGTAAACATTGCAGCCAAACTCGTAACGGATTGGGCCGGCCTCTGCCCATTTTCTTCTACATAGAGTCATGGACTCAAGTTGTTTCGGCGAAGGCCTGATCTATAGCATATATATTCGCGTAGCTTGGACCGGATCCAACCCAATATCATACGTGCAATGCTGATTGGCACGTACAGTAGTTGCCTAGTTGTTAATCTTTTGTCTATTGACAATCGTGCTGGCATGTCTTCGTGCTTGTAACGTTATATATCAGCATTAGCTGTTCGGATCGATCGATCGATCTCTTCTTCAGCTTTTGTAGGAAACCGCCAGTTGCTCAGGATGAAGCGAGTGATCGCCTTCGTGCTTCTGTTTTCTCTCCTCGCCGTCTCGTCCACTGCGGAGCAGTTCGATTTCTTCTACCTTGTTCAACAGGTGAGGATCAACGATGATTCTATCAATAATGGCGATTTTCTTTTTCTTTTTCCTTTTTTTTCTTAAAAAAGCATGCATCATGATGATCAATCAGTACCTCTACTAGGCAGATAGTACTTCTCGTCATTCGGTGCGTATTTTCTGATGAACGCATATATTGCACATGGTCACATGCATGGCCAGAGATCGTTGCATATTTTCTGAAATACGAATCTGACAGCGCGTTCCGCGATCGATGCCTGCAGTGGCCAGGCTCATTCTGTGACACGCGGCAGGGCTGCTGCTTCCCGGAAACAGGCAAACCGGCAGCGGACTTCGGCATCCATGGACTATGGCCCAACTACGCCAAGTGCCATAGCCGCAGCAGCTACGACGATCTCACCCGCGCCGCGCTCGTCGACGTCGACGTCGACGTCTTCTTCCTCTCTCGTCGGCATGGCAAGAAGAAGTGCTGGCCGGAGTACTGCGACGACGGTAACACGCTGAGCCCATGGGAGATCCGTGACCTCGTGGCGTCCATGGAGACGAGCTGGCCGACGCTGTCGTGCAAGAGCAGCCGGAGCTTCGAGTTCTGGAGCTACGAGTGGAAGAAGCACGGCACGTGCTCCAACCTCGGCCAGCACGACTACTTCGCACGTGCGCTCGCGCTCAAGGCGGCGCACAACCTGACGGCGATCCTCGCCGCCGCCGGGATCGTGCCGTCGGCGACCGCGACGTACTCCGCGAGCGGCGTCAGCGACGCCATCGCCAAGGGGACCGGGTTCACGGCGAACCTCGAGTGCAACCGCGACGCCGACGGCGAGTCGCAGCTGTTCCAGGTGTACCAGTGCGTGAACCGAGACGGGACGCAGCTCATCGACTGCCCGCTGCCCATGCCCACTAAGTGCCGTGGTGACCGTGTCAAGCTGCCACTCTTCTGATTGTTCTGTTTGTGAAAATGCCTCCATGAGCGTGCCGAACGGTCGACACGTATCCAATAATGCGTGAAGCCACGCGACAGGGTTTAAACTGCGTAGCCACGAGCCCACGATTTACACTTAATCTTTTCGAGATCCTATTTATAGGATGCACACTTTTGTATGGTGAGTGTAGTGACAAGCTCCATGTAAATATAAGTTCTACCTTGCAATAAAAAAGACACTTCGTTATAGCAAGATGGCACACACTACATGCAGCTAATTTTTCATATACTAAGGGGGTGTTTGGATCCATGGGGCAAGAGCAAAAAAGAGCAAAATTTTTACCCTCAAGAAAAGATGGCAAAAGTTTTGCAATTAGGGGTGTTTGTATCCAAGGGCAAAACTTTTAGCAAATGGCATCTATTTTGCCCTTTTTTTTGCCATGTGCCTCCAAACACCCCCTTGGCAAAAGGGCAAATGCAAAAACTTTTGTCCATTTGCCCACTTTTTGGGCCATTTTGGAGACAAGAGTTTTTTGCCAACTATTTTTGCATTTGCCATTTTGCCTAGGGGTGTTTGGAGGCAAATGGCAAAAAAAAAAGACAAAATAGATGCCATTTGCCCATGGATCCAAACACCCCCTAATATTAGAGTTTTATTTGCTTATTTGCTTTTCCAATACACTGTATTTTCTTCCTAAGTCTGGAAGCATCATCGTCAATCATTCCACCACTACACGGGCACAATCTCTTAGCGACCTGCCGACCTACACCATCGCCAATAGGATTGCTGGCGTTCACGTTAAGGCAGCTCTAGTGCTGTGGCGATTTTGGGGAGAGAAAAAAAAAGAGATTACAACTAAGGTTCATTAGACATAGTTAGGACCAATTATGGCTGCACTTACATGAATGGTGATTGACAATCGTGATGTCTTAATCTTTTTTAGTACAGCTTTTGGACAAAGACTCACAATGAACAAGCAAGTCTTCGGTTAAAATTTCACGATGATTGGATGACACATAATTGATTTTCTTCCTTTTCTTCAAATTTTTCCACACCCTGAAAAAACATGACGATTTGATTTTCACCTATTTTTTGATTTTTTTTTGTCGATGCTCCTGAACCAAAACTGAAAGTTTCGGTTTTTAGAAATAGAACGTACAATGGTAATGTGCCCTTGTGGCCCGTGACCATTGGGTGCACATACCAATATTGCGTGTCCTGAATGTGTGCATATATCACTTTTTTTCTTTTCCTTTTTTTTCTCGAATACGTAGCAGAGCTGCGCATCATTGTACAACTTTTTTCTTTTCCTTTTATTTTAATTCATAATTGCACTCATATTCCTATCATCCAGAGAACATTGTATATACAATGAAATATATATAAAAATCGTTCTTACATCAACACATAAGGTCTTAGGGACAACAAGTTCAAATCCATGCTCGTTTCAAGAAAGAAAAGTTTAGAGGTGCATCTATGCTACATATTTCATTTCCGCTTTGCTTCCTTAGATTTTGACCGAAACTACGATGGACCCGTCGAGACCAGCTTGAACATATATTAAAACAAGAAACATATACAGTCATAGTACAATTTTTTTTTCGGGTAGTCATAGTACAATTACATGATATAGAAAATTTATACGAGAGGGAGAAAGGAAGAAACTGTGTTACAACACATATAAAACATAGAAAAGGAGAGAGAAACATGTTTCAAAGGGAAAAACAAGGGACACAAACTGAAGGCCGAAACTCTAGGAAATTGCTCTTGACTTTTTTTTAACTGACGGCAAAAACTTATGCTTTTTCCGAATTTTTATTAGAAGAAAAAAAGGATTAACTCAGTTTATGAGGAAAACCGAGCTTTATACAACTCCGGTTCATAGACCGTACACAAATAGGGAGGTAAGAATACTGTCCCACACAACTTCGGTCCATTATCTGTACAACTAAAAAGGGGTAAAAAACACTAAACCACAATTAAGATGAATGTTAACATACGCTACAGAACTCAACTCAAAGCAACTCTGGCTAGTTGGATTGCTCTAATCCTCAAGGCAAACTTCTCGGGGGGGGGGGGGGGGGGATTCCGTACACGATGAATCCAAAGCTGTAGGTCGGCGTGACAACGACGAAGCACCGTACCACTTCATTCGCTTGCTTTGATAAGCAAGATACTTTGAGTCTCCAATTCTAAAGTCTTGAACTTCATCAATATAAACTAGAGCATGAATTGAATTAATGCATTATTATCTCCTCAGATCCATATTGTTCCTTCAAGTCTTCAACCACCTGGCGTGGCCAACGAAGCAAGCGGACCAAGTGCACCATGAACGCACACGTTCACACATCACACATGCCCTAGAAATTTCCGAAACCAAGTAAACAAAACTCGTAACAGATTGGGCTGGCCTCTCCCCGTTTCCTTCTGCAAATGCACCTTTGTTGTTTTTTGTACAAATGGACTTCGTTTCGGGAAACGCTAGCTAGCATAGCATATTCGCCTAGCTTGGACCGGATCTAAACCCAAATACCTTACGCGCAGATGCAAGAATGCTGATTGGCACATGGTTGTTGATATTTTTTCTATACACAATCATGCTAGCACGTCTTCGTTCTTGCAACGTTATATAAGCATCTGTTGTTCGGGTTGATCAGTCGATCTCTTCTTCAGCTATTGTCTGTTGAGCCACCCAACAACTCAATTGCAGTAATTGCCAGTTGGCAAGGATGAAGCCTGCGATCGCCTTCATGCTGCTGTGTTCTCTCCTCGCCATCTCGTCCACTGCGGAGGAGTTCGATTTCTTCTACCTTGTTCAACAGGTGACGACCTGACGATGATTCCATCCATGGTGATTTCTTTTTCTTTTTTGGAAAAAAAAAAATAAACATCCACGATGATCGATCAGTGACAAGCTTGATACTTTTTCATCGATCGGTGCATATTTTCTGAATGCATTGCCGGAGATCTGAATGCATTTCATAGTATAGTACACGAATCTAACAGCGAGTTCTACCCGGCCGACCAGTGGCCAGGCTCGTTCTGTGACACGTGGAGCGGCTGCTGCTTCCCTGACACGGGCAAGCCAGCGGCGGACTTCGGCATCCACGGGCTGTGGCCCAACTACGTCAAGTGCCATAGCCTTCACGACGACGAGGGCCTCGCCGCCGGCGAGCACGTCGGCGACGTCAACGCCTTCTTCCACTCTACCTCCGTGGGTCGGCGTCATGGCAAGAACAACAAGAAGAAGTGCTGGCCGGAGTACTGCGACGACGGCAACGCGGCGCTGAGCCCATGGGAGATCCGTGACCTTGTGTCGTCCATGGAGACGAGCTGGCCGACGCTGTCGTGCAAGAGCAGCCAGAGCATCGAGTTCTGGAGCTACGAGTGGAAGAAGCACGGCACGTGCTCCAACCTCGGCAAGCACGACTACTTCGCACGTGCGCTCGCGCTCAAGGCGGCGTACAACCTCACGGCCATCCTCGCCGCCGCCGGCATCGTCCCGTCGGCGACGGACACGTATTCACTGAGCGACGTCAGCAACGCCATCGCCAAGGGGACAGGGTTCACGGCGAACCTCGAGTGCAACCGCGACGCCGACGGCGAGGACCAGCTGTTCCAGGTGTACCAGTGCGTGGACCGAGACGGGTCGCAGCTCATCGACTGCCCGGTGCCCATGCCCACCAAGTGCCATGGTGACCAGGTCAAGCTGCCACTCTTCTGATTGGCAGTCCATGGCTGTGCCGGTCGACACGTGTCACATAATGTGCTTTAATTTTCTTCGTCACGATTGGCGGTCTCATTGAGTTCACAGGTGAGGTCTCAGCCAGCTCTAGTGGCACTATTCAACAATGTGTTGTTTAAACCCCGTAGCCAAGATTTACATATCATCTTTTAGCGATCTTATTATTGTGTATGGATACGGTAATATACACTGTTATTACTTATGGATGGTGAGTGTAGTGACATACTCCATGTAAATGTACTTCTACCCTGCGATATAAAGTACCATTTGTTATACTTTGCAATATAGAAAGAAATGAAAAAAAAAAGCATGCCCACATATACTTGTGCCCACATGGCTTCTCTCCACTATCTATTTCTTTAACATTGATATCTAACTAACTGTTGATTTTCTCACATACTCATGATTTTCTCACCTACCCTTGACTCATCTCACTGTTAATTTCAAGATGGGCGACCTGGACAGCCTTGCTGTCTCATGTATATGTGAAAAATGCACGTTTGAGAAGGAAATCGACACCCTTTTAGTCTCTTACTAATTAGATGGTGCTAATCTCCCCTCCCTTGTTACAGAACGTGGGAGTGCACGTGCCAACAATGTGGAGGGATTTTGTTGACAATTAGCAAAGATAAACCAAGTTGCAGTGATATTTTTTTTAGGGTTAAGACCTGTGCTGGCAAAATACGATGTGCATGCTAGAGGCCTAGCAATAGATAAGTCACACCTCTACCCCAGTTGAAGCTCTGCAGCTCGTGCCTATACTATTCTTGGCTCAGTTTATGAGATAATCCCTCCCCTCCGATAATGAACAATTATACTGCTTTTCTATACTATTCAAACTTTGACCGTTCATTTTTCACAAATGCCTGCACTACCTTTAGTTTCCAAACCTGGTGCCTTTTTTTTATTATTTCCATTAAATAAATATTTTTCAAAAAAACACTGTGAGAATATTACTAGTTGTATTTAGCATAGCGAGCCTTTGAGATAAATTCGTACACTAAAGTTTCAGTTGATACTTGATAATGCCAAATAAAACTCTAGTGATTTTGAATTTCGTCGCCTGCTCAGATCCATCATGTCCCGTCAACTATCTGGTGTGGAAAGAATATCGGATCAAGTAATACCATGCATGAACAGTGAACACCACGTCCAGACACGAAGTAGTATTCCCGGTTCTGAGAAAACAATGACACGGAACGTGTAACTGATGATTGCATTGTCTACACGTCCTGCTCGCGTTCTCAACATGAACTATTCAAACATGTTGCTTGAAGAACAAAACAAATACGACATGAAAAAAAAAAACAGGAGAAAGTATAGCTGAAGCCTGAAGACACGAGGAATTTGATCGGTTTTCCATGTCCCGTGAGCGCCTTAGCTTTCTTCTGCGTGCACAACATCTTGGGCAGCTGCTAGCTAGTGTAGGTAGCATGGCAATAGAAGCAAACCAATCTATCTGAAGAATTTTTATCAGATTATCATTGTGTTAATTTCCCCGTCCTTGTCACAGAATGTGTGTAGGTGGACATGCCAACTAATACTATATATACTGTTCAAACTTTGACCTTAATTTTTTTATAAATGCACAAGCAGGCAATTATGTTTGTACGGCAACAAAATAATTAATAAAAAAACGTTTGGATAGCATTAGCTGTATTTAACTGTGTGTAAGCCGTTGTCATCATTTCATACGCCAAAGTTTCAGTTGATATAATGCCAAATAAAACTGTGATGGTATTTGCATATAATGCCCCCTGAATGGTCATCAGATCCATTGTCCCCTCACCAACCTACTAGCGTGGACAATCAAGCAACCCGGCCAAGTAAGATGAGCGCAACACGTCGTCAAGATTCCCAATCCTGAAAAAACAATGCAACTGAACTCGTAACCGATTGGATAAGGCCTGCCCGTTTACCACATGAACTGATTCCTTCACGTTGTCTTGGGCTCTCGCCGAAGCCTGATCCGGAGCATATGCTCTCTAGTCTCTCCTTCAACACCGTACCGGGTCAATCACATTCACAGCAAGATATTGGCCCATTAGTTTTAGTTTTACGAGATCATAACTATTGGCATTGCTGCCAAGTTGTTGTTGAGTGTCAACGGCTATAAGTAGCTGCTGTTCGCATCGACATCGCTGCAGCAACACACACCAAGCAAATCGCCGACAGCACGCAAGGACGACGATCGATGAAGCTTGCAATCGCATTCGGGCTCGTGTTTCCCCTCCTCGCCGTCTCGTCGGCGGCGGAGAGATTCGATTTCTTCTACTTCGTGCAACAGGTGATCAGATCAAGAATGGTTATGTCCATCTTATATTTCTGTTACTGCAAGCTGTAGTCTGTAGATGTGCTCGTTTCTTGCTGGCTACATGTGCTTGTTTCCTGATGTGCACTTGCACGCGCGCAGTGGCCGGGATCCTTCTGTGACACGTGGAGGGGGTGCTGCTTCCCGGACACCGGCAAGCCGGCGGCGGACTTCGGCATCCACGGTCTGTGGCCCAACTACGCCCACTGCCATCGCCATGGCGACGACGACGTCTTCTCCATCATAGGACGTCTCCTCCGCGGCAGGTGTTGGCCGCAATACTGCGGCGGCGACGACGACGGCGACGAAGGCGGCAAGCTGAGCCCGTGGGCGATCCGTGACCTTGTGGCGTCGCTGCAGCGTAACTGGCCGACGCTGTCGTGCAAGAGCGGGGACAGCTTCAGGTTCTGGAGCTACGAGTGGAAGAAGCACGGCACGTGCTCCAACCTCGAGCCGCACGACTACTTCGCCCGCGCGCTCGCGCTCAAGGCGGCGCACAACCTGACGGAGATCCTCTCCGCCGCCGGGATCGTGCCGTCGGCCACCGCGACGTACTCGCTCGACAGCGTCAGCGACGCCATCGCGAAAGGGATCGGGTTCAAGGCGAACATCGAGTGCAACCGCGACTCCGACGGCGAGTCGCAGCTTTACCAGGTGTACCAGTGCGTGGACAAGGAGGGGAAGAACCTCATGGACTGCCCGCTGCACATGCGCAGCAAGTGCTCCGATCAGGTCAAGCTGCCCCTGTTCTGATGGGAGAGCCAGGGAGGGCGCGGCGGCTGGATCCGATCCACCGGCGTTTGTGTTGTCGTGCCCTGAGCCGCCCTGACTCTGTAACTAGAGTATTTTCCGGCTCGATTCCTGGACCTCTGCCACTCTTGATGTCGTTTTGTTTTTCCGATAAAATATAAATAAAAAATCACGCCCGTTTTAATTCGAGTTTGTTTCTGTTGTATCAATTGGATGCACACATTTGGTGACTTGTCCAAGATGCGGCAATTTCGACACAGGGATGAGGACGACCAGCAGCGTTCGTGTCTTACGAAGACGCACTCGAAATGCATGCTTTTCAGACACTGTTCAAGTAAAGCTCAAAACATCGCGATGAGCGACCAAAAAACAGCTACTTCCATTTTACAGAAGCTAAACTGAAGGTCACCGACGCTGCTGCCGGCTTCCAAAGTGTCGAAAATACTCTCTGCATTCTCCACAACATCCTTATCACCTTCCAACAATGCACTGACGCGAACCGTCAGCTTCCCACTAGTCTCAGCAGAAACAACACGCCGTGAGAGCTCGATCTTGCCATCACCACTCACTGGCAACCTCTCGCCTCTAGAATCAAGCAGCACGATCCTCTCATGACCGATGCCAGTAATACGTCTTCCTCCCACAAAGACATAACCAGCGCGTCTATCACACACACCGGAAGTGAAGGCAGCAAAAACGCCACGGAGACCATCTGGCCATGACCCATGAGTGACTCGCACAAATATTGTGGCCTCCACTGAGCACACAATGTGTCCAAGTTTAAACTCCAGTGTGCTAACCTTGCTAGTGTAAGCATAGTTGAGCAGGTATGAATACGTCGACTTGAAGCACACTACTGGTGCAACCTGAAAGCTCAAGCACTCGTCCGCAGAGTCATTGGTGCCCTTAACTTTGAGATCGACCTCAATGATCACAGGACACGACGATATCACCATAACAGCACGGGTAGGTCCTGTCAGTACCAAATATGGATCCTCTTTGGTGACGGTTTGGCAGTCGTCTCTTGTTCGCTGGAAGACGATATTGCGGTTGTTGTCAATGGAGTCGCGCATGGCAACCATACCGAAGACGTCAGACGGTAGCTGTAATGATCTCCCTCTTGTTGCAGCAATCTTCACCGAGAAGAGTTGTAAAGTATCCATGGGGAAGGCACAGGAATGATACGGCGCAGGCTTGTCTGTGAATTGCATTGGGGGGACTCTGGCTGCAGGTAGTTGTAGAATATTTCAAATGAGTTAATTAAGTCCAATGGAAACAGAAGTAATAATAACAGCAGATGCTACAGAATAATTAAGCAGATTATTAGTGATGGATGAGAACTCACTGGTATCCTCAAATGAACCGTAGCAGCGGGAATATAACTCGTTCCATTCACGGCGATACTGGCTAACCGTCATCCAGGATGATTCATCCATCCGAATCACCTCACGATCTCGTTCGTTTTGATCCTCAATCCCGTCGTCTTCCTCGTCGTCCGTCTCCCGCGGCTTCTCACACGCCCTCCTCTCGATCTCCTCTTTCTCCCACCCCATGGCGAACATCCTCCTCCCCCGCCGACAGATTCTCCGTTTCCGGAATAGACTCCTTTCTGCTCTTGCTACTACTGCAACTCGCCATCCTGATCATGCAAAAGCCAGATCACTCTCTGTCTCTTCTGGATAGGAAGCTCTCTCTATCTCTTCTGGGTAGGAAACTGTGACGATTCTTCCGTTTGGTTTGGTTGGGCTGCGTAGCCCAAATAAATATGTATAGGCCGATTTTTTGTTGTGTGCTGTCCGATTTCCTTCGGTTCCGGTGGCTCCGTGCTCAACTCTATCAGCCTAATCCGCCTAGAATACGGCCCGTTTAGTTTCAAAATATTAAAAAAACATTATTCATCACATCTCTCATACTCACAGATTACGCTTCCCAGGACTACTATAGTGTTTTATAGGGTCTACAATGCAAATTCGGTGAATCTAAACGCACGGATTTGGTTGTAAATGTTTGTGTCGATGCGCCTGAAACTGAACGTGGTGGCGATTTCGAGACACTTCGTAAGATTCGGAATGCATGGTTGGATGTGGAGCGCTACACTGCTACTACTATAAATTCAAAACCACCGTCCAAAAACAGCTTTAGTGGGTAATTTGTCCAGTTTTGAAAAATCCAGGGGATAAAATATCCGGTTTCAAAGGTTGGGGGTGATGTAATCAACCCCTGTAGGTTAGGGGTGATGTAGACTTTTTCCTTGAATATGGTTGACTCTGTGCAATGTCGGGATGGGTGACCGACTCGGATCCTTTCCGGGTGCGCATAAATGAGAACAAAGTACGTAGAAAAGACATGCGTTGACTTGTGAGAGAAGTCTTGAGGTCCCATAGAGTAGCCTGGCGTAAGCGGGACCGACCCCAGTAGTGGTTGCTGTTTTACGGGTGCGTGCAGGTCAGATGTGCGAGCATGGTGCGCGTGATGCGTGAGCCCTATGTGGACATAGTATGGCATATGCGCTGCTACTTTGACACATGAGCGTGGCCAAGACGAGACGTTTTGGCTTGGGGTTGACCGACGAGAAGGTCGGACTTCTAAATGGGGTGAGTATAACACCATAACTCAAAGCTTAATATGACTGATAGAATACTCATACTTATAAATTCTAATTTTATTTTCGAATGCTCATCTGAAGAACTGTGAGGTTAAGCGTGCTTGTCCGGAGCAATTTTGGGATAGGTGACAGACCAAAAAGTCCTTCATGGGTGCTTACGAGTGAGCCTAAAGTGCGCAGGAAAGACAATTGCTGGTCCACGAGGAAAGTCTTGAGGTCACAGACAATTGCCAAGCGTAAGCCGCTGGGTCTCGTAGAGGAGGAGGGGGAGAGGGATGTTACATGCTCTGGCAAGCCTAACTACATTTTTATGTGTTTTGACAAAGCAATTGCACCTTAAATCCAAGAATGTTTTTTTTTACATGTGGTCAAACAACATAGCGTTTGTGGTTGTTTTATCTTTTTAAAAAAATAACAGTATAAAAAACCACCTTAAATGGTAAGTGACGCCATCGGCAATTTCACTTCATACTGCCTTCTTAACTGAATGCACCTACCTTGATTTGGGATCGGCTCGGCAGAGTAAGTCGAGGCCACGACGTCCCGATGGGACTAACCACATGCCGCCGCCTTGTTCGTTCAAAAAAAAAACACACGCCGCCGCCATCAAGCCATCAAACCCTAAGGGAGAAGAAGAGGCGAGGAAGGGCATGTTCGGGTGTTCTTGTCTCACATAAAATCAGTCACATTCACCATCCAGCAACGAACCAACTATATTTTCATCTGACAACAATTAGCACCAGTCCCAGCCAACCAGCTATCCGAACACGGGGAAGAGGAGACTTACGATCGCGAAAGTGAGCGGGGGTGAGAATCGGCCAAATATAGGCCGTGCCGAGTCCTCCATGGACGAATCAGAGGATGCACCCGTGGCGCCGAATCCATCCTCGACGCGCTCGAAGTGGCCGGCGGCGGCGGAGTCTTGATTTTGGCGGGAAAGCTCTGGTGCGTTGGGCGGCGGGGGATCGCCTTGCGTTTTCCGAGTGGGGCGGGCGTCTCGGGCAGACACGCTGGACGTGTGGCGGGGGCGTTTGGGCCCATTCCGACTAGCTGGTCGTCTGGCTTCTTTTTTTCTTCTTAAAAATGAAACAATTTTTTAACGAACAAAAAAATGAAAAAGAAGAAAGAAATGGCAATACTTAACATTTTTTTTTGAAGTGACAAGACCTGAACTTTGCCGTAGGAACATTCGAAACATTTATATGCATACATGCTCAAATGTACACCCTCCGTTTCTCTGTTTCACGGACGCCCAGGCCCGGCCCTGAGGGGGGTCGAGCGGTGCCCCCGTACTGGGCCCCTGAATCGAAGGGGCCCCTCCCAGGTACGCAGATACAAGGTATACATGTCTATACGTACACGGCTAGGGAAACGTCGTAGGTCATCCTAGGCCAAAAAAATCGCAAGACCATCGGCAGATATCGCGCATGCAAGATCCAACCCCTCGTTCCCCTCGCGGCTCGCGCCGGCCTCCTGCCGTCTGGCCTTGTCGCCCATCGTCTGATCGCCCCCCATATCGTTCCTAGAGGCCGGATAGGCGGAGGCCATGAACACAAACCATGCGGAGAAAGACTGGACATCCGGCGCGGCTGTCTCCGACTCCGCAGGAGATGCGGGCATGCGGCTGCGACAGGCCAAGTACTTTTGAGCTATGTCTGCAGTTCGGCCGCAGTGCGGCCTCAGCCATCGAAAACCAGCCAATCAGAATCAGGTAGGTACGAATTGGTGTTCTATAATATTGAATGATGATCACAGATCAATGCAATGCCTTTAATAATAATCAATCCATTAGGATATACGTAGTTTATTCTTTGAGCAGCGAAATTCTCCATAACAATCACGAAAACTTGTTGAGTTTTTTTTTTTGTGGGAAAAAACTTGTTGAGTTGATCTTAGTGCCTTTTGGCTTTGCAGATTACTATTCTTAAAAGAATTTTAGTACTATATATCACATCATCTAGAATAACGCATTTATCAGTGAAGTATTTAGGGCCCCACATTTAGTTTCGCCCCGGGCCACCAAAATGTCAGGACCGGCCCTGCGGACGCCTCTGCCCTTGGTACTCCACTGAATTAACTACTAGTAGTACTGTACATCAAATCTGCCTCACGCAAATCCAAAACATCGATGACACGGGGATTAAATCATTCGTTTCTCCGAGATTACTATCATTCGCTGCTGTCTGTTTTCCTAGCAAGGTACTGTACTCCCTCCTGCTCCACCAGGTTTTCAAAAGAAAACCCCAAAAAGTGGGACCGTGCTCCCGTGCAGTGGCAGTAGCCACTGCAAAGCAGTGGTACTGTAGCAAGCTGGGCCCAAAATTCAGAGAGAGTAAAGTGCTGAGTGCACTGTTCAGCAGTATTCATCAACTGTAGCGTTCGCCACTGTTCCGAAGTGTACTGTAGCGATGATACTGTAGCGATCGCTCATAGCCATCCATCCATATAAATGAACGGTTGAGATCACGTGCAGTGGTAACTTGCAGTAGCAGTTACCACTGCATCTGATCTCAGTCCGTGGCGTACAGTAGTTATGGACTTCTGGAAAGGCGATACGCCGTCTTTTTTTTTAAAAAAAAAGTTGTTATCGGGAGCGGACGCTGAAACGCGCAAGAAATAGAAACGAAGGAGTGCAGTTGTACACATGGCTCTGCACCATGGGGTAATTGCAGCACCCCTGCACCCAAGTTTTTCCCTAATTATGGAATGTCATCTCATCTGGACCCCTGCCCCCTGGCTGCTTGGATCGTCGCGACTCGTCGACGTCGTCACCCGTTTGCCAAGGATCCACGATGATGGAATCCGGGATTCGGGAACAGCTAGCCGATACAGGAACACAACCAGTCCGACATGCGGATTCCTCGTCTCAGCCACACGCGTATAAACAACAGTAGAGTAGAGCTCGTAGAAGAGATCCTGAGAACACATTGCGTTGTCAATTTGTCATGTGCATAGGCGTACGAGTACTAGGTGTAGGTGGCATTCGTTGATGCTTAGAACATACTCTATCACTATCAGCCCAGTCCGGCTAGGATGCCTCAAAAGAATTTTTTTGTAAAGTTTTGTTTGATGCGCCCGAAACCGAACCTGATTGCATTTTTTTAGAATTCAACCTGATTGCAATTTCGGGACAGTATCCAGTGCTATCATCAGCATTTGCATCTCGTAAGTCGTAAGGTTGGGTAAATCAGTTCAACGCCGCCTCCTGCTGCTGCTGCACGTAGGCAACGCCCTTGTCGATGCTCGCCTTGAGCTCCGGCTTGAGCGCCTCCAGCGCGCGCGCCTCGTACTCGGAGATTCCCCTCAGCTCCGATCCCACCTCCTCCTCGACCCCATCCTTCCCGAGCTTCACCCGTGACGCGAAGAACGGGAGCTCCGGCACCACCTGGGACTGCACGTACGCGCACTCATACACATCCCCATCGCCGTCGAGTCCCCGCAGCGACGCCTCGACGAACCGCGCCGCCGCGTAAGCCATCGACAGCGTCGCGGACCCTGCGCCGGCCTTGGCCTCCACCACCTCCGTGCCGGCGTTCTGGATCCTCGCCGTGAGCTCCTCGACCTCCTCGTCCGTGAACGGCGCCTTGGGCCTCGCCTTCGACAGCAGCGGCAGGATGGTGGTCCCCGAGTGCCCCCCCACCACCGGCACGTCGACGTCGGCGAGAGGGAGCCCCTTCCTCGCCGCGACGAACGCGTTCGCGCGGACCACGTCGAGGGTCGTTACGCCGAACACCTTCCGCGCGTCGTACGCGCCCTTCTGCTTCAGCGCCTCGGCGGCGACCGGAACCGTGGAGTTCACCGGGTTGCTGATGATGTGGACCAGCGCCCCCGGCGCGTGGTCCGCCACCGCCTCCACGAGCTCCTTCACGATGCCGGCGTTGATGCCGAACAGGTCGTCCCGCGTCATGCCGGGCTTCCGGGGCACGCCGGTGGCGATGACCACCACGTCCGCGCCGGACAGGCTTCCGGCGAGCTCGTCCTTCCCCGTGAATCCGGCGACCTCCGCCGGCGTGTTGCAGTGGCTGATGTCGGCGGCGACGCCCTCGACGTTGGCGATGTCGTAGAGGTGCAGCGCCGAGACGAGCGGGGACATCTTGACCAGTAGCGAGAGCATCTGCCCGACCCCACCCGCCGCACCGAGGATGGCCACCTTGTATCTGCCGGCGCCGGCCTGCGCCACGATGACCCGCTTGGCGGCGCGTAGTCGTCTTGGCACTCCTGATTTCGACAGATCGGCAGAGTGCCAGTGGGAGCTGGAAGCACTGAACTGTTGCGCACTGAAGGCGCTGGCTCCATGTCGAAGCTGATGATGGTTTCTGCAAGGAACTGAAGCGAAGGGTAGGGTTCCGATTGCAGCCGCCGCCATTTGTAAGGATCTGTGGAAACAACGAAGAAATGTTCAGTTGTCTTGTCTATGGAGGTGGCGAGGTGCGAAGCTTCAGCGCTAGAACTGAGAAATCAGTAGCACAAATATTTTGTTGCATACGATTGGGCCAGCATTCCAGCACGTTAGCCATTAAAGACCTAAAAAGGCCCAGATGCGTACGGGAAGGTTAATTCGGCCCACAGAAACTTGGATTATGATCTGTAATCGGCCCACCCTCGCAGGCTCGCGCGCGGGGAATCGCCCGGCCCAGCCCACACTACGCCTTCACCTTGGCGGCGTCGCCGTCTCTCTCACGTTGTCACGCCCCGCGCATTGCCCCACAGCCGAGCGGCGACGCCGGCGACGGCACCTCCATTGTCGACCCCGCAAACTAACTCATACTGCTCCTGAATGCCACCCTCTCCAAAAATCACCATGGACACTGCCCCGCACACACTACACACAGGCTCAGGCTGCAGGCAGCCAGCAGCCCTGCCAGGTTCACCATTTCCCAGTTCCCATCCAACAGAGACCAGCCTGCGATCGAGCTCCACGGCAGCCGCCAGACGGGAATTGCCTCCGGATCAAATCCTCGCGCCACCCCAAAAGTTTCGCCTCCAGAAATTGATTTTGCGCGCGCTAGGACCAAGCAAACACGCGGAAAAGAGAACAGAGAAGTAAAACAGGAGGCGGAGGAAGAGGCGTGCACCTGACAGGAGAGCACGAACAGGGGAGACGGCACCAGTGGCTGGCACCTGCTGCCCTTGGCGCGCGGGAGGGAGAAAGCCACCACACAGCCGAGTGGCTGTTTTGGTGACCTCACGAGAGCGGAGAGCCTACCAGAGCCAGAACTCACGCTTCAGGAGACGATGATTTGGATGATACATGTGGCTGTGGTTTTTTCCTAGCAGAAATTTTCCCCTTATGAAATCCGGCGCTCGCGCCGGCCAGCCAGGCCATCCACGTCGCCGTAAAAAATATTTACCGTTCGATCGCTTTTTCACGGCGCTCCTGATTCATTGATCGCTCACCTCCTCGTCCACATGTTCACGATCTGGCCTCCTCCCTCCTCCCGTCGCTCCCATCCGCTCCGCCCCGCCCTCCTCCAGAATCCTCTCATCCCTTCTGGCCACTTCTCGTCCATGGCAGTCTCGAGGCTTCTTCTCCACTGCCTTATCTCCCTCGCCAGCCACGCTGAGTCCCTTTCCTATCGTCCTTGTATGCAGTCTGCTGCCGCCACCCCTTCCAGGCATCGGCAAGCACGCGAGGGCAAGACGTCAAGACAGTGTGTGGAGCGCGTAGTCCATTCGAAGTTTCGAACTACGATGATAAATACAAGTGGTTCTCTTCCTCGCCGAGCTCTCGTTTCCCGCAGCAGAGGCTTCCCTTCCTTTATCCACCTAAAAATGCTTCCACGAATTCCCTCTGCATAACACCTTCAGAACCCTCGTGGGCATCCCACGCAGATCGGCGACGGTGATGGTGGCGTCCTCCTCTTCTGTTGCTGAGGTGGCTGCGGCGGCGGCGATGGCAGCGGCACCTGCTGCAGGAGGAGGAGGTGGAGGAGGCACGGCCGCCGCAGCGGCAGAGCAGGTACTCGCGGGGGTCGCGACGGGAGCGTCAACAGCCGGCACCATGCGTATATCGAGTCGCTCAGCCTGCTCTACTCCACGTGAGCCTCCCTCAATCTCTGCACATTTCGTTGGATTTATAATCTCTGAATTTTCTTTCCTGTTCTGATCGAGTTATCCCGTGCTGTGTCTAGCTTCGTGGTTTTTGTACAACCACGACGACTTGGGGTCCATTGGGCTGGACGAAGCTGCCAGGACCCTCGGCGTCGAGAGGTGCCGAATCTATCCGATTGTCAGCCGCTTGTTTTATTTTCCACCCTCTCTTGGGCACTGAATCCATCTTCCAACTCTGTTCTTCCCTCAATTATGTTCTGTTCAGATCCAGTATTTCATGTCTTTCGTTTTTTCTTACTTCAATCAGAGCAATATATTTGCTTTAATTTTATGGTATGATTGGATTTACTTACTAACAGTCTGTGCCAAAGACAACGAGGGGCACACGCATGGCAAAAGCAGCACTCAGATGCACGCAGGAGGTGGTTGGGCAGTTCAGCAAAGTAATTTGGTTCCTTTTCTCTTTAGCCCATGTTTGTGTCTATGTAAATGTTTTTCTCAACAGCTTGTGGTACATAAAAAACAAGCATATATTTCTTGTTGAGTTGCTTTCATGATCGGCTAGCTAGAAACCTAATTTATCACATTAGCTTTCTTATCTTGCATTGTTCAACAATTTGCTACCTATCTGAAGACAAGCCCCTAAGCTATGTGTTTCATGCTTGTAGAGGTAACAGTACAACCCCAAATTAGTGATGTCCTGCAGACAAGAATGTCAAATACTGTAGTTATATTGTCTACAGGCACATTGCAATGGTGAGAATAGATGCAGCTCTACTCGACACAGTGTGGAAACTCCAATTCCCATATGCATGTTAACCGGTAAATAACACAACTAACTTCCCAGAACTGCACATCCATGCTTAATTCTAATTACATTATGTTAGTGTGCGTGTGCATTAGAGACATAGCTCTATCTAATTGCCTTGCATTTTATTTACATGCATTGCTCATATTACCATGCATTTTACTTACACATAAAATAGTTTCCTGTTTATTTATGCTTCATCTGACCTTTGCTTCATCGCACTGTTCCTATGTCTTATCTATTTTGCAGGTTCTGGGATGGATGGAGAGGATTAATTTTCTCTTAAAACACATTTCGTATGCTTCATTTAATTTCCCTTCTCATTTTCCAGTTCTGTTGCCTTGCATCTGATTCACTGGTTATAATTATGGCTGCTAGATTGGCCTTTCCACTGTTGTGATTGCTGAAACTAATTAGTCCATGCTATTGCAATGGCGTCCTGAATTGCAACATTGTTCCTTTTGCCAATTCTTGCAAATTTGGTATTTCTCATCTGCTAAACTTATGAGGTAATGGAAACTTATGTGTTGCCTGCCATTCAGACTAGAGGAAAGTTAGATTCGTATTTCTGTACAGCTTTATGGAGTGACCAAGCTGACAATACAAGCAAGCTATGTGCCTTAGATTGTACAGCATTTTATTTTATTTTGGCTCAGTAGTGCAGTCCTTAGTTACTAATTGCATCCTTTTTCAGTTTAGTTACTAATGTCATCAGGTAGTCACGGTAAAAACAGTCATAATTAAAATAAGCTATATAAGTTGATCATGGATGTTAACCAACTAATATAGCAGCAAATTGCTCACGTTCGTGCATAGACCACAGATACAACGTATCATAGATGAAAAGACAAAAGTATGTGACCTAGAAAATGCCCCTTAGATTGGAATGTCAGATTCTTAACACTATGCATTTTAGTTATCATGGCCAATCCATCTTCCTGTTTTATTTTTTAATGGAAATCTTCTAACATCCTAAGGAGTTATATATTCTCTCACATTTCAAATCTTGGAGCTGAGAAGTCAGGTTGATTAGTTCTTCAATTTGCACGACTAAGGTATGATGCTTTCATATTCTTCCCTAATTACAGTGATACGTGTTTCAAAGCTTTTCATGAATTGTACACATTTATTTATCTAGATATGTAGACATAAAGCTATTAGGTACGGTCGGCTCAAAATAACATTGCTCTTCTCTGAAAAAAATGTTTGGTTACTTTCTTGAAAAGTTCAGAATCTCTGTGATATTGTTGTTCATACCCCATTTTGTCCCTCGAAGCATCTTCACTTTTTAAAGAATGACATGTTAGTTGCAGCATGTTCTCTAGGCAATCAGAACAAACAGGTGAGGTTGTCTCTGATATTTTATCCCATGGTGCTTATGCTTCTATGCTATTATTACTCTATTATGAGACAAAAAAACAAGTGTATGAACTTTGTTGCATTCTGCATGGCCCATTCTTGAATATTGTCTTATATAATTCTAGCCAGAACCATACAAAGGGTTTGTGAGAATGTTCAGGTGTCCATTTGAGATCTGGACAGAATGTATTTACTTACTAAGGTTGCAAGCTCTACCTAGCAATGGAGGCCGTGAGAATGTTTTATGTATAGAGTTGTAGTTGTAAGCTGCCAACATTTTGGACGCGAAATATGCGCCCTCGGCCTAGCTGCCATGGTCTGCCTAGCAATGGAGGCCGTGAAGATGATTTATGTAGAGTTGCAGTTGTAAGCTGGCAATCTTTTGGCTCTTACATTTCGGTTGGTATTGCATAGGCATGTCTGTTAAAATTGTGTTGCAATACTCTGATAATATGTTATGTACCAATAACATATACATCCTTGCATGTTTCATTGCAGTCAAAATATGTTGGCTCTATATTACACTTAATTTGAGCTCGATTTATTTAATTTATTTATGAAATAAGTCGCGCGCAGGGGCGCGCGCAAATCACTAGTCTGAGCTAAAACGCGTGGGGAGGTCACTCTACTACCTCCTGCTCTCCCAAGAAAGTACATGTTGAGGCAATGTTCCAAAAGCAGCACTGAAGAAATGCTTGCTGTTCAGGAGTCAGGACCAAACAAAAGAAAACATCGATCTTAGAGCAGTAGTATGTTCAGTACATTTTAGGAAGTGAAATAACTTCGTTATTATGAACAGACTTAGTTTTTTTTTTTTTAAAAAAAAAGAAGTGTGCATCCACATTTTCCTTCCTTTGCTTTCCTAAAATAAGAATGTGACTTGGAAGCAGAAACAGCATTTTTCAGTCAAGTCACCAACCATCAGCTTCAGCGGATTGAAGACTCGTTCATTTTCTTCAGATAGGATTGGTGAATTCAGGTATGTCCACCAGCATCCAAATATGCATGAGGATTGAGGACTCGTTCAATAGAGGTTGGAAGTGGAACATGCGCACATTCACATGAGGATTTGGCAAGATGGATATGTTTGAGTTTTCATTGTTCATGGATGGAGTACGCAACTTTCTCTGAAAATGGATGTAGCTGAGCTTTTGTTCACGTCCATGGATATCATCAAGACACATAGTAGACATGACCGGCACTCCTTCCATCTAAATGTATAACATGTGGTTCCAATTGCCATGATAAACTGAATTGTTTATACCAACAAAATTCACAACCATAGTAATGTAATTTAATTTTTTTTAAGCGCACTGACAGTAATTCTACATTTCATCAAGGTAGAAAACGAGTTTTATGGAGCAAAAAAAAAAAAAAACACACGCCAAAGAGGTAAAGACTAGCACACTAGCACATACATGTAACGATCAACTTACAAAAAGTCCCATGGAATTCAAGGTACAAGTACTTTTAAATGGCAATCTAGTATATTAATTTTGTAAACCAAAATTTACATTAGGTGGTACTAATTATTCATCAGGATACACTATTTATTTTGAAAATGCGTACGGCCTATACATATTTTGAAGGGAGACTTGCTACCTGAGACAACCGAAGTAAGACTTTTGGCTCCCTTCCAATTTGTCTCCTGGATCTTCAAAGATTCTCATAGGAAAAAAGAATTATCGAGCGAGGAGTCCATTTCTCTCCCTGATACAAGATCCCATGTCATGAATTTTATTTCCAAGTGGATGCTACCATGATTGTGCGGCCTGTCATCCCGTTTGACCAAAAGGGTGTCCATTATATCGCAATTAAGAAAACATTCCAAAACCACGTTCCATACACTGACACAAAACGCCTGAAATCAAATGCAAAAGTTTTCCTCTTGAAGTATCATCTCGAAAGTACCTAACTGCCACTTCACCATTGCCACGGCAGGGCAGGCAGGTAACACCAACCTGCACACCCCCCTTTAGGCCTCAGGACTCAGAGTTCAGAGGTTCAGACAAAAGTAGGCCAAAGACAGGTGTCCAATCGTGAATTCAAACAGATCAGGGTTTGCTCACACATATTTGTCCAAAATCATCCAAGGAGGCCAGCTAACACTTCTCGAAGATAGGCATCCCTCACCGGAACTCCATGGCATCTCCCATATAAAAGTGGCAGGTCCTTACCCCATCGGTGGTCGTCATGCCACACCATGACACCAATCATTGACTTGATATGAGCAACTAATGAACAAAAAAGATTAGCAAAAAGTGGGACCTTTCCTTTGTACTATCATGATTATTATTGTGGGGGTCCACTTGCCCTACCTGGCAATTCATACGTACAGTATCAGTTTTATCTTCAAAATGAGGCCCAGACACTGTTTGAACCTGAGGGAACTCTGCCACCTGCAGTGAATGTGGGCATATTCCATCGAATCAAAATTTGGAATTATGAATGTGCCATATTCGTATGTATGTTTTTTTTCAAAAAAGAAGAAGAGAGAAAATTGCAAGTTGGCTTAAGAGTGGACCCTATCGAGTTTACACGCAAACCCCGGTCAGATCTGCAATGAGGCTGCTGGCTGCTGGCTCGGCTGCTGGGGTCCCCAGATCAGATGCGATGACGAGGAGATGCTCATTGGATCTGCCCACGGGCTACAGCACTCTGCGGTCGTAAACGAACCGTGTAAAGAACAAATGCTAGATACCCAAGGAACGTGCACCCGGGAGCTATCTCATCTCATCTCATCTCACCCTGCCGCTCTCTCACATCACATGGGCCAGGATTTTTGCTATGGACAGTCAAACAAGGCGACATAAATTAGATCTGTGAATGATACGGTTTGGACTTTGGAACCTGGAACTTTTCTGCACGAATACAATTTATAAGCTATAAACACGGATAAGATTCTCTTTATTTATATGTATACGAATACATGTGAATGATTATATGTAGGTAACACTAATCATCATTTAAATACGGGCACAAAAGCTAAAGTACAAGTTTACATTGGTTACCTCCTCCGTACCTGGGTTACAAACTCGAAGCAACTCCCATCTTCACGTCTTCTCTACAAATTGTGCAAGAAACTCCCATGTTCACATCTTCTCACAAATTGGGCTACACGGTGAACAAATGACAAAAAACTAGCCCATCATATTACACCTTGTCTATCCGTGCTTACGGTCACGATGAACAGTTAAACACAATCGAATAGGATTAGCTAATATCAAAGCATCGTATAAAGTTGCTATTGCAACAGAGTAACTATTATTATGCAAAAATAACTATTATTACTTAATCCTAATATCCGCCTTTACTCCTAATTATTTAATCCTAATCTCTACCCAAGTAAACGCATCGGTGTAACAAAAGCAAAACGCGACTAAACAATAGAGGGGGAAAAAAGATGGTACAAGAGTGGCGTGGGCTTAGAAAAGCCCCCACTGGCATCGGCGGGGGCATCGAGAGCAGTCGCCCTCCGCCTCCGCTCCTTCCCCCGTCACCGCGGCGGCTGCAATCACCACGCCACCTCCAATGGAGGCGGGAGAAATCGGCGGCACCCTCCTCTTCCTCCTCGCCGCCGCCGGGGCCGTCGTGGCCGCCGTCGCCATCGGCGCGGTCGACTTCAGCCGCCCGCTCACCTCCGGTACACGCATTCATTCATTACCCCCTCCTCTCTTCCTCTCCCCGCTCTCTCGCTCGAACGCGCGCTAAGCTCACGTGATTTGGCTTGTCCCGCGCCGCCTCGGTGGCCGCGTACTCACTCTCTCTTCCCCTGCTCGCTTTGCTTCCGCAGCGGCCGCGCCGCTCGGGTTCCAGGAGGCCGTGTCCTGGCTCATCGGCGTCCTCGAGGGCACTTCCTCGGCGGCGGCGGACGTGTACGGCGCGTGGGTGGCGGTGCGGGCCGGGGTGATCGCGCCGGTGCTGCAGGTGGCGGTGTGGGCGTGCATGGTGATGTCCGTGATGCTGGTGGTCGAGGCCGTGTACAACAGCGTGGTCAGCCTCGGCGTCAAGGTCATCGGGTGGCGCCCCGAGTGGAGGTTCAAGTGGAAGCCCCTCGACGGCGCCGACGACGAGGAGAAGGGGAGTGCCCACTACCCCTTCGTGCTGGTCCAGATACCCATGTACAATGAGCTGGAGGTGAGGAGGGGACAGCACCAAAAAAAAAAAGTTAAAATCGAAAAATATTAGCCATCCATCGATTGATTATTTGGCGAATTGTTCCAACTCTTGTTGCTTTGTGAGATTAAATATTCATTCTGATGTGCTGCGATTTCTGTCTGTGGGATGGGCCTGTAGGTGTACAAGCTGTCAATAGCGGCCGCATGTGAGCTGCAGTGGCCGAAGGACAGGATAATAGTCCAAGTGCTGGACGATTCCACCGATCCACTCATCAAGGTAACTTTCCTTTCCACGTTTATTGCAGGACTGGGGATCAATCCTATGAAACCTTTTGTTTGGGAGACGCTACTCATTTAGCTACCATTAGATCCTATCAGAACAGATGAGGCATAAACCTGTTGCCGGTAGTAGTGGAATGCTCGTACTTGACCTACTGTGGAATGAGTACCGAAAGGATGATAAAAGTTTTGACATAAGACTTTCATAGGCTCGTAGGATAGGAGCATGCTAAATATGTGGGCTGCTTGAGTGGGTGCAGAGAGAGTATTATGATTATTATCCCTTGTGATTTGTGAAGTGGGTGGCTAGTATAACTTTATAAGTGTGTAGTGATAGATACCCCTTGCTTGAGCAAAGTGTTTTTATGAAATTAGTTAGATGAAAGCACCTTCAGCATCTGGCATAAAGGGTACTGGAAACGTTGCGTCACTTGGATGATTAGAAATTTTGATGAGGTAACGGCAGAACGTGTTGAAGAACACTAGTACACAACCCAATGGCCAATACGAGGGTGAGAGTCAGAGCAAAGTTGAATGTTTTTTTATTAATAAAGCAAGGTGAATAGTCAGCTGGACCATTCACTCACTGGCCACAGCAGGACGGACCTAGCTGTCTGGGTTTTGCTGCCCATGTCTGCTAGCAACTTTGTTTATGTACTCATAATATGCCAGCAAAAATAGTGTTGCTGGAAATGGGAATCTATTTGGGCTCTAACAGTAACAAGCATTGTGGGGTATGAGACTAGTAGATCCTTCTGTTACTGAGATCAGAACACCTGTATGATATAGCCACATGAGCATAACTACTGCTTCCTGACTTTTAACAGCACCACGAGTCCCCTCTCTGGCTCTCTGTCAATTTATCTCTGTCTATTCAGACCGCATAGATATGAGTGAGCAGTTCAATAATTGGTGTGCATATTCTTCTTCCGAATGAATCTCCTTTTGCTATCAAAATATTCCACTTCATAATTTGGACCTCCTGATAGATTGTTGCATTTGTAGCACTGCTCTTAAAAAAACCTTAATCTTGTCTGTTTCCATGACTAGAAATCAAGATTATGGTATGTTTTGTCTTGTACTTTTTCATGACATGTCATTTTCATAAAGTGATGCCCCATTTCAAAGAGAAACATTAGCTATAATAAACCATATGATGAAAGAAACAAAAGAAGACCACTATATCCTTCTATGAATATTCATTAATCTCTTTGGGTTGATTGAATAAGTTCGACGAATGGGTTGGTTTAGTGCAATTGGGCAGTAGTAGTTGGCAAGCACAGCTGCACAAGAAACCTTTTATAAAGCATGGATGGCCTTTCTACCAAGTAGCAGAAGTCCTGTTTTGTCATCAGGTTTATCGATAACCCATCCTACAGAGTGGCACAACTACTGTCCATCCAATAGTGTGTATTTTTAAATGAATCCATTTTTCTTGACATATCAGTCAGTTGTGAACCTTTGTCTTACGTGGTAACTCATGTACTATCTTGTTCTAATTAAAGCTCAACCATTTTGCTGTCATTTGGGTGTACATACTTTAAGATTATTGGCTCTAAGAAAAAAAATGTATGATGACTGGATTACTTCTGCTGCAGAACTTGGTGGAGGTCGAATGTGAGAACTGGGCGAACAAAGGTGTCAACATCAAGTATGCCACAAGAACTAGCCGCAAGGGATTCAAGGCAGGAGCTCTGAAGAAAGGAATGGAATGTGACTACGCAATTCAAAGTGAATACATTGCCATATTTGATGCTGATTTCCAACCTGAACCAGACTTCCTGCTCCGAACTGTCCCATTCCTTGTGCACAATCCAGAAGTTGCCCTTGTACAAGCTCGTTGGTCCTTCGGTAAGTACTGCATTTCCTGTTAGCTCTTGAACAAACTCGTTGAGCTACCACTCTTATCACAAATGCAAAGGATTGGGCCGAGAAATATTCCAGAGTCCACAATGGAGTACTTTCTCTCAGATGTCAGTCTTGTGGGAACTGAGAACTGCACTACAACTAGCACGGTGTATTTGGAACACATAACCGCTGCTTTGGCCTCAGAAAATAGATGTCCTTGCATATTCATGGCATCAAAATATATTTCACACATGCTCCAATGGTTCATGATGATACCATCCAAAAAGAAAGTATAGAAACTGTTCAAAGATAATCTAACATGAAAAAAGAGAGAAAAAACTGCAAGTGTACAAACTTCTCACGCAAAATAATATTTTATTCACTCTGATCAGTCCAATTCTTAATTGACAGAATTTTGCAGTGAATGACACCGCAAGCCTGCTGACAAGGGTACAGAAGATGTTTTTCGACTATCACTTCAAAGTTGAACAAGAAGCAGGATCGGCAACCTTTTCCTTCTTCAGTTTCAATGGTACACATCTTTTGAAACTTCTTAAAAAGAGGGGGAAAACAACCCCATAATTTCGATGTCAAAACGACACGATCTTCTAATGACATGGTGTGTCAATTCTAGGAACTGCTGGAGTGTGGCGTACACTAGCCATTAAGGAGGCAGGAGGTTGGAAGGACCGAACTACAGTTGAGGACATGGACTTGGCAGTTCGAGCAACCCTAAAGGGTTGGAAATTTGTATATGTTGGGGACGTTAGAGTGAGTAGATCGTATCATATAATAGTATTGTCAAAAGTAAATTTGCATGATGTGATCATTTGATTGCAAAAATGCTGTACATATAGGTCAAGAGCGAACTGCCGTCCACTTACAGGGCATACTGCCGCCAGCAATTCCGCTGGTCCAGTGGTGGTGCACACCTATTCCGTAAGATGGCAAAGGATGTCTTGGTTGCCAAGGTAAGCTTATATCCTCCATGCTGACAAGTTGGTATTTTGGGGGGAGAAAAAAAAAATCTAAACCAATCTCATTTGCTGTTCACTAGGATGTATCACTCCTCAAGAAGTCATATATGCTCTATAGCTTCTTCTTGGTGCGGAGAGTTATAGCACCAACCGCTGCCTGCATTCTCTACAATATCATACTTCCCATCTCAGTCACAATCCCGGAGCTGTACTTACCAGTCTGGGGTGTTGCATATATTCCCACGGTGCTTACCATAGTCACAGCCATAAGACATCCAAAGTAAGTTTCTATGTAACTGTGCCATAAGTTCTAAAACTACATTGGCCATCCGCCCTTTCACCAGAGCTAAAGCTAATGCACTTCAATTTGTCCATGCAGAAATCTACACATAATGCCATTCTGGATCTTGTTTGAGAGTGTGATGACAGTGCGTCGCATGAGAGCTGCACTGACTGGACTGTTGGAATTAGAAGGTTTCAACCAGTGGGTTGTGACGAAGAAGGTGGGAAATGATCTTGACAGTGAAGTTCCTTTGCTTCAGAAATCCCGGAAAAGATTAAGGGACAGGTAAAAGCTCTCAACTAAGGTTTTCTGGGCTAGTAAGTTATGCAAGCAGACACTACACCTCAATACCTCATACATTATTGATGCTTTGTCTCTTGCAGAGTTAATTTCTCTGAGATTGGATTTTCGGTGTTTCTCTTCCTATGTGCATCATACAACCTTGCGTTCCATGGAACAACAAGCTACTACATATATCTATATCTCCAGGGATTAGCATTTTTATTGCTAGGGTTCAACTTCACCGGAACATTTTCCTGCTGCCAATGACAAGTGACGATGGCAAAATTGTATGAATTGCTGCTTTATAATCATTTTCTGGTTATACGTTCATCAGGCTACATTACAAATGATTTAGATCTTAGATGCATAGAAAGGTGTGTTATTCCATGTGTTCACAACGGTGCCACCAGTGATTGTCTATCTTCTTGTAGTCCAATACCATCTAACATGCAAACGAAAATTGGGAATTTGTTCTTGTTCCTTAACACGTATTCGTCATGCTTTTTACGCAAGCAGTATTGCATGAGATACGCTGTCAAGCAAGCTCAATGGACAATTGCCCTCATCACATCGATTCAGTAACATCCGATACTGAAAAACATTGCATTTACCTTCAATGATAATAGGCGTGAATTGCACACACTCCGTAGTGAGTTACATAGCAGCAGCATTTGGGTACAAAAGAATAATATCACCTCTGAAAAAAAAATGGCTAAATACACACATGATGACGGTGGTTTTAAAATTGGGAATGTGTGCAGTTTATGGGCTGCCACAAAACGACTAACCTATGCATTCCTGGTTATATCAAAAGGAGCATTTCATCGAAATGCAACCTTCAAACCCTTTTGACAGAGCATCCTCAACATTACATGGTGAGTTCTGAAGACAGCCCCTTGGGTTGTGCAAATTGGTATCCTCACGGTAGTCTGAGGAAATATCCGAGAAATGTGTACCTCTGTAGGATTCCCCCACTCCATACTTAGTGCCATGACTTTCCTTCACTCGTTTTATTGGTGTAAGATGGACAGAGCGTGTAAAACTATCCGAAAGCTCTACATCCTCCTCATTGGACCTAAAGTGAGGAGGACATTTCCTCTTTGATCCAGGTAGAAGGTCCAGTCCTGTAATACCAGGTTCAGAACAGAGTAATAACGTGAAGCTGGCTAAACGAACTTAACAAACTACCAGTAAACATAATGACACATCAAAATAGTACCTTTAAATGTAGTGGAAATTGTACACTGTGATTCCATCGCACTGCTGCAGTCAGTGGAGTGATAAATTCTGCATTTAAGGAGCAGAGACACATAAGTCAGTGCACAACTAGGAAAAGTTTTATTATCCCATAGCTTATTATGCGTAAGATATATTCACTAAAAGTACATATATTTATTGGATAAAAAAAAGGTCCCCATCATTCTTTATCTGGGAAATAGGGAAAGCCAGGGTTTCTGCAAGTGAGAAGCCTTTCATGCAATATTAAAAGAAAGAATCGACAAGCAATGGCATTGCATGAATCTGGTTTATACATTGTTCTCTTTTTAACTTGCAATTCAGAATAGATTGTCACTAATCACTATGGCTTCTGAATAAACACCAACATGCACTGGTTGTATTAAGCTTTGGAAAATAAACAATTCTACATAGATACAGCAAGCATGCAAACAAAAAATAGTAAGGAGTAGCTTATAAAAGTAGAATGTTATGTCAATATAACCCCCAAAGAATATCAGATTATAACAAAGTTCTTGGGCGCTTCCCAAAATGAGAAAAAAAAAAACTTCCACGAGTAAAATTGCTGAGGCAAATAGTGCAGCTTTCATGCTCTCGCTAATTTAAAATTTTGGTCAATTGCTTCTTGTGGGGGAAAAAAATTAAGATACATCAGCAAAAGCAGACAAACCTTATCGATATTTCACGAATCCTTTAAGAAAGGACTTACTGAATACGACATTGTAAGATACAACACAAGAGGCATATTGACATTTGACAGCACACAGCCAATCAGTTGAAACCAAAATTCACTAAGATACTTATACATATCAATTAATACTGCTGGAGACCATTATATACTTCCAATAACGATTTAAGTATTATAAACTTTGATAGCCAATAATAATTATGCTTTACAGGAATAAAGTAAATAAACTGAACTGCATGAAAACAAAAGCATATTGCAGCAGCAAACCTGTGCATTTGCTCCACAAAATCGTCAATCAGAACAGGCCAAGCACCTGAAAGTAGACACATGCAGTAGGAACTAAGAAATTATCTTCATTATCGTGGAGATAGACTAGGAAGGTAGCTGCAGAAATAGAACTGAAAATCAAAGAATTATCATATAGAAAGAATTTGTACCTCGTGGGTCATAACCTTCCAGATCTTCATTTACACACCTGCTGAAAGCTAGCAGTTGCTGCCAGGTATCTTCAGATATGTTGTGACGTTGGTACTTCTGAGAAAGAAGAATTATAGTTTTAGCTAAGAAAAATGTAAGTCTATGATGTCTGTTTAATTGTTTATCATAGAAAGGGATGCAAGAGACAAAGCTAGCTTGCCTTTCTGAAGAATAAACATTCGAGGCTCTAGGAAAACGGATAAATAAGTTACTGCATAAGCCAAACATTCATCCCACGTCACCAAAGACAAGCCCAGAAATGGAACATCTTTGTAGAGTGTATATAGAAAATCATGGGAACTGGGAGATATCAGACCAATGATTTACTGGTCTAAAGAACAATGGTTTACTGAGGAATCAAGATTTGAACTGTTGCAAAACAGTACTATAGTAATTCAACTTTTCAATATTTCTTTGCAACGCGATATGGCAAATGCTGTCCAAAAAGAACTACAATTTCTGGAACAAATGTTTACTAAACTGCGCATCTTGCATTCTTGCTACACAAGTTTAGGTTGTGCCAGAACATAAGTATTAGCCAGCAAAGAATAATTGCCAACTGGAAGCAAGATATCTGATACATGAATTAGTATAACACATCTCATCATGTATCAAACCATACAAGCTTAAATTAGAACCCAGTCACCACCACTTCAACTGAAGTAGACTAATAAAGTTCAATGGATTCGGGTGAAGTAAGCTTCATGCATATCTATGTAATCTTAAACTTGTTTTTGGTACAATGGGAACTATAGCATATCTATTTCAATTTTCAACCTTGTATAAGAATGGAACAGATTAGTACTTAATAAACAATTATTAGAAAAATACCAAAAACAAGACACATTTGAGAAGAATTATGAAGATTTTGTGCCATGGCTGAGTAGAGAAATTTATATACCTCAACAAAGTTACACCATCGACCAAGCAAGCGGAACCTTCCGTTCAGTACAATCTTCCATGCTGCTACAGCTCTCTGAATGGCTAGACTCATGAAAAGGGGGGCAATCCAGATTAGTGTTCTATGGGGTTTATACTGGCAGTGTCCACAGACATCCTTGAGAATAAAGGATCTTACTGATACTCTTTTGCCCCTTTTCACGACAGATGAAGAAGACAAAATCATAGAAGCAACTGAATAGGCCCATATCCTCCTAAAAGAGAAGGCTCTCAATTAAAATAAGGTAGTGAAGATCTACAAAAACTCTTAAGCATCTTGGAAAGCATCACTTACCAAATCAATAAATGGCATGAGCTTTGGAATATCAGCAAATATTCCATCCCTGCATGAATTAGGTCTTGAATCATAAGTCAGTTTCACAATTAACATAGAATGAAGTACCAACCATGATAGAAAAAACAATAATACACTATTATTGTATTGGATGTTATGCAGGTTATTGTGACCTGGGCTTGTTAAGGTCCTTAAGGATGTGTATGTTTGTCTTGACCAGAGTTTATAAGCCACAAGCAATGGAAAGCGCCATGATATTTTGCGACATTTGAAGTTTAGCCAACATTATATTTTTTTAGTTTCAAGTAAAAACAATAAAACATCAATATGCAGGTAATAATAGCAAAAAAGGAAAATGAACCCCATAATATTATATATCTACATCAACAGAGAGACAAGTACACCAACTATATCTATTGTTCAGTTCACCTTCTAATCTTAGTGAAATGACACCTAGCAGATTCTGTCAATCGATCTCTCTAGTTCACACACACGGTACGAAAAACTCTACATATGTGCGCAAGAACCAAGAAGTGAAACAACAGCATTACAGAATCCCATTCCATCATGGCACAAAAGATGGCAAACACAAAGTGTACTCAACATAGCTAACCTCATTCCTTCGATTCCATCTATAGCTTGTGAAAGCTCAACCAATCCTTGTCTCGCCTTCGCATTTGTACCTCCTGACACGATACCTAGTGAAACAAAAGTCAAAAGTACCAATCAGTTGATATAGTGCCCCAATGAATACAATCTAGCTAATAATTTCAATACATGAATAATTCACAGAGCATGATTTTGCTTTCTTTCCAAAAAAAAATGTATGTACTGTGGACGAAGCTTATCTCTAATTCCTGAGAGAAGTTCGCCTACCCTAGGTGCCAAAGAAGGCAGATATGATCAAAATTCACAAGAATTATCAAACATATAACCCAGAAGTACAAATTGAAGTAAATAAAAGCGTGTCATTTTTCAGAAATCGTTTACTTATTTGAAATTTAAACGCCCAAGAAGGCAAGAACCACTAAGGACGACCTGTTTTTCGTCGGTAGGACAGACAATTGACCTAGGAATAACCTGAAAGATCACTTCTTTAGTATTAAAAGAACATCCGTTTCACATAATTCCCGACTCAAACACCACCAGGTTCGTCAAAATTCGCAGAAATAAAGAAAAAACTGCCCAAGAATCCAAGAGACTAGCCACTAAAACCCAACTAAACCTGGAAACAGATAGCGAAGCTAATCCACCGGGACACTGCACCGACGGATCGACAGAAACACCCGCTAGGAAGCGAATTCGAGGCCGGGGAGCTCACCGTAGTACTTGGCAAAGGCTTCTGCGGCGGCTGGGCAAGCGGCCGCCGCGGCCACGAAGCCTTCGGATCCCATGGGCCAGACCGCGGATCCGAGGCCGGGAACCCTAGGCCCCGAGCCTCGCCGGCGGCGGCGCTACAACCACCAGCCCACCGCCTCCGTCCCCCGATCTCACGTGAGAGACGACACGGACGCGAGCGCGAGGAGAAGCAAGAGGTGAGAGAGGCAGGGAGGGAGATGAGAGGGAGAGAGGCGTCAAGTTCATGTGGGGCCATAGTGTCAGGCATCTGCGGGTGGGGGGACGGGAGGATCCATATCGGACGTCCACGCTTTGTTGGACGGCCAAGATTTAATACGTGGGTCGTGAGCTGGGTCCACGCGTCAGTATCGAATCCTGCTGAAAAAATGCTTTTGACTTGCCGTCGCTGTCACTGGGCTATAAGAAGAAGAAGGTAAAATGAATTCCAATTCCAAATATAAAATTAACAGGGTAATCTGGGCTCGATTCTAGCTTGTTTTTATCATGGGCCTGCAAGAACAAGCCGTTGGTTTGTTTTGGTCTTCCACTTCCCCCGTCACAACGCACTTTCCACCTGAACGGGCCGAAATTTCCGCTCGGAGAAAGCCAGACACGGCCCATCAGTAACGGATACCCTTCGCGTGGGGCCCACACGTCGGCAGCTGCGCTATCCGTTTCCCTCTTCTCCGCAACCTTCCAGTGGAGTGTAGAACCTGTCGAGCGCCGTCGGCCCTCCACGTGGACCCCGCAGGTCAGCGACCCAGCAACTGGCGAAAATATCTACTCCTAGCTCTGGAAGGTTCCGGAACCACCTGCACATGGTCGTTACCGAAACCCGACGGGTCAGCACCTTGACAGCTCTCCAAACTTCCCAACGCGGATGCGGAGGTGTCCAACTGCCAAACGGACCCCACCCTGTTTAGGGCCCACAGCTCAGAGACACGAGGCGCCAGCTCCCGAATGTTCTGGAACCTTCAGCTCACTCTGCTTCCCCCGATCATATATACCCGCCAATTCAAGCCACCGGAAAATCACACCAAAAAGCAAACCAAAAAAAATCAGTGAGATTCTTTCAATTCTTTCGAGGCCCCACCTCTCTCTCGTGCTCGATCGCCTCCTCCTGCTCCTCCAATGGCCTCGGCGAACGACGGCGACCGCGCGGCGGCGGGCATCCTGCGGCTGCTGCTGGGGATGGCAGCGGCGGCGCCCCCTGCGGCATTGACACGTGGCGGCGGCGGCCCGGGCTTGGTGGTGGTGCAGCAGTTCATCGTTGACGGCGACGGGGACCTGTTCTCGGGCGGTGTCGGCGGCGGCGTGCCGCCGGCGTCGAAGGCCGCGATCGCCGCGCTGAAGGAGGTGAAGGCCGGGGAGGCGGAGGGCGGGGCCCCGCTGGGCGACTGCGCGATCTGCCTGGACGCCGTGGAGGACGCCGGGAAGGAGATGCCGTGCGGGCACCGCTTCCACGGGGAGTGCCTGGAGCGCTGGCTGGGCGTGCACGGCAACTGCCCCACCTGCCGCCACGAGCTGCCGCCGGCGAAGGAGGAGGACAGCGCCGCACCGGCGGAGGGCGGCGAGGAGAGGCGCAGGCCGAGGACAGCCGTCCTGGTGAGCTACCTGGTGGTCGGAGGCCAGCGGGAGGAGGCACAGGCGCAGCAGCAGCAGGAGCCGGAGAGAGAGGAGCCGTGGAACATTAGGATAGAGGACGTGGATTAGGATTAGGAGTGGTAGATTTAGGCCTCGGATCTTTTCCAATTGGTTTGCGATTGGTTCTGAGGTGGAGGTGGTTTTGTACATACTGGTAGATCTGAAAAAGTGTGAACATGGGAGATGTTGGAAATTGTGAATATTTCGTTGTGTCGAAGACCATGTACAATGGGATGTACAATGGGGTTCAGTTTCATGGATGGATCAATGTTACTCGTTTTCTGGAAAGGTCAGCTGTTGTGCGAATTCTAGCACTTCCAATTCAATCATGCTCTTGCATCGGGTTTGCTTACTGCTCCGCGCATTTGGTGTACGTCGGCACTGCCGTTAATCCATTCCTCCCCTGCCTACACGGCGTCGCAGCGGAGAATTAGTACAACACCATGGAGAAGGGCGTGTCTTCGTCGCGCGCTCCATCCAGAAGTGCCGTGGCCTGGTTGCGCCCGGACGGAAAACACCTTCACAGTGCATTTGACAAGCCAAGGACGATCTATGCGTGCCATTTTCGTCTAATTGAACCTGCTATCTTGATAAGAGCTCTGTTGAACTTGAGAGCTGCACCATTCCTGAGGAGTTTGCTCGAGAATTTGATGGTTCCATGACCCTTTTGGACATAACAATGCTTTCACGTATGATTAGTAATAGTAACAACACTCACCACACGAACACACAAAGCAACAACTCGTACTATCTGAGGAACACCTTAATGGCAAGAGACCTTTGCGAATCAAGTCCATTAAATACACACAACATAAACATATAACTCCCTCCGTCCCGTTTTTAATGCACTTGAAGCATTTGAAAATTGTCCCGTTTTTAATTGCACACGAGCAAGTTCCTGCTGGTTACTCTCTGCACCAGTCAGTGGAAGGAAAAAAACCAGAAACATCCATTCTTTAATCGCACGAGGAAGAGAGATTCCCCACAGCGCTCGAGTTCACAACTGCAACACGACTCTTCAGCTGTGTCTTCTATAGGTCTTCTGCTACCTTGATATAGGGGCAGCAACGTAATTTTCCACTATTTTTATCATTCAAATGCTAAAATTGCACTTAGGCCATTCTCAATGGAAGTTTCATAGACACGATTACCTAGAGTACCACATCATCTTAAAAATGTTTGAAACTAGTATGAAACACCCCACTCTCAATGCATAGTTTCATCTATTGTTGTTCCCTAGGTTACATGTAAGACACAAGTTGTCTAGGTAACTCTGTATGGAGAGTTTCATCACCATGAAACTCATTTCACCTCTCTCTTCATTAATTCACTGCCACATCACCAAAACTACCTATGTGGCACTCTATTTATTGTCCATGAAACTCCCACTGAGACTGGCCTTATACGTGGACGGAGTATCCCACAGATTGATGAACTGTATATTTGTCGGCTGCTGCCATGTCATGTACTCCCTCCGTCCCATTGCACTTCAGAGTTTAAAATTTGTCCCAAAATAATTGTACTCTTTCTCTCTTCCCGAGGTGCAATGATTGCAACATGGGGCTGTACTATTTAGGTGGGACCGCGTAATGTTAGGTGGGGCCCACGTGGGACCCGCGTAATGTTTAGACGGGACCCACGTGGAACCCACGTATCGTTTAGGTGGGATCCACATGAGACCCATGTATTGTTTGATAAAGAACAATTTTGTAATTTCACACTTAGCATTAGTTTACGTGGCCAGTCCTAAAAGTACGAATATGAGACGGAGGGAGTACTCATGTTCACCGGACGGCAGCCAAGAGCTGTTTAGCTCTCGCCACAAGCGAGGACAGCGGTTCGCCAGCCTCCATTAGCCCTACATCACCCAGAAAGACGCTGTAGTTTTCAGCCTCCGACATCGTATCCTCCACCCAGAAAGACGCTGTAGTTTCCATCATTCGGTGATCGTGGAAGCACCTCACGTTACGAGAGTCACACTCCATCAAGTTTATGGCTTGCTCGAGTATCACTCTCCTGATCCCTGTGCAATCAGAACCTGGTTCCACGTTTGCATTCAGCGCATCGACGAGTCGCTTCACAAATGTTTCCTTGATCTGACTGTACTCAAGATCTCGAGCAAACTCCTCGGGAATGGCTTTATATATATATATGAACTAAGGCCAATGAAGATTTCTAGTTCTGCACCCTCTTCACGGAGTATTATTTCCAGCACCTGTAATGAAGCGGTACTGCACTTATCTCATCGAACGGTAAATAAATTACATTACTATCTAACTATATCATGTTGGTTGTTTGGATTGTTTTTTTAGGAAAAGTCTATTTTTCACCCTTCAACTGTTACAAAAGTCTGATTTTCAACCTCAAACTACAAAACCGGATACTAAAGGCCCTCTGACTATCCAAACCATGCAAAATTAGACCTTCAGGTGGTTTTGGATTTTCTAAAAATAGCAAAAATATTATTTAAATATTAAAAACCATAACTAATTTATTTTGGATCCAAAAAATATGAAATCAGTGCCAAAAGTTCTCTTAAAATGTAACCAACCTATTGGCACACCAGTTAATGTTATTTGGGTATTATATATTTATATTACTAGTGTCTTATTGTTTTTTAAATATAATTAGAATAAAAATAATAATATGCAAATAACTTCTAATGGTGCACCAACGTGTAGGTCAAATTTTTAGAAAAAAATTTGCACCAGATTCTAACTTTTTTAGTTCAAAATAAATTAGTTATGAATTTTTTAATACAAAATTATTTTTTTAATTTTTTGGAAAATACAAAACCACCTTCAAAACCACCCAAAGGGTCAATTTTGCACGGTTTGGATAGTTAGAGGGTCTTTAGTGTCCGATTTTGTAGTTGTGGATTGAAAATCAGACTTTTGTAATAGTTAGATGGTGAAAAATAGACTTTTTCTTTTTTTTTTTAGACGTGGAAACGAATTTCAGCATCTAAATAGTTTGCACATTGGACATATATATATATTATACGTGTACTCACCTCCCGCGAGCTGCGTGATAGTGCCTCCAAGTCCTCCTCTTTAAGTTCGGGCCGAGCGAGCATGCACACACTCCGCAACAAACTTGCTGCTACACATTTGTACCTTACAACTTGGATCATGTTTGTGAGTTCCTTAACGATGGAATAGCCCGTATCTTCACTAAGCATGGCCCGACAGTTGTCGACGTTGCCCATTGCCAACATTGCTAATGCTTGTCCTGCAACCTTCCTCAGAAACCGGTCACCATCTTCTGGAGTGAGAAATGCACGCATCAATCTGGTAATGATCACTTGGACACGCCCAAATGTGTGTCTTGTGCTTGCATCAACAGCAAGGTTTCTTATAATTCCTGCTGCCAACTTCCTTGCCTCATTGCAACTTGTGGTGTCTCCGAGGATATCTGATAGGTTTCTCAAGAGAAAGGGCTGCGTCGATATCTTCTGCCGCAATGTTATGCCGACCTCGCCGCTGATGCTTGTGAGCCTGTGAAACAGCTTCAACGATGAATCAACTAGGGCCCTTTTTTCAGTGGTGGTACATTTGGTGTCACTTTTGCAATATCTCGTGAATCTTGTGATCTTCCTGATGAGATCGGTCGCTTTGTCGATCTCCTCACAGTTGCTCCGATCATAGGTAGCAAGATTTTCAATGATTGACATACCCAGCACAGGGAGAAGATCCTGCTCTGTCAATGGTCCCTCCTGGGGAATTGACCAGAATTCAAAAACTTGTCGCCACCGTCTGGCTATCCAGGAGTTGTGTTCGGTATTAGTAGTGCCAACTTGCTGGGTTGGGTAGGCTTGTGTTTCATGTAGGTTACGAGTGTCCGGAACTGCCTCTCCAATTTCCATTTGGTTATTACTAGTGCCATCTACGGACAGATAATTTTGTTGCTCTTGTTCATCTTCTGTGTCCAGAAGTGGGTTTCCTCTTTTCTGATGGTTACCTGCGCAATCCAAAAGTAGAGATACATTCTGAACTATCCCAGGGACAGTAACAATTAAGAGGTCTCTTGCAAGCTCATCAATGACCTTCACTGCAACCAATCTAATAGTTTCATGCCCTTGGCCGGTCCAGTCCAGCATTCTCAATAACCTAGTCATCATCTCTGCGGTGAGCTTCACAAGGAGTCTTGTCCTGGTTGCTGGATCCCTCTGTAGAAGTATGTGCACAATCCGGATCCCATGGAGCTGCCTCTTGGTTGAGTCTGAGTTCAGAGAATCAATGGCAAAATTGCAGAGGCTGATCTCTGGAGCCAACACATTTGAAGCCAGCACATTTCTTTCCATGCATTTCTGCATGGCATATTTGTAGTACATTTTGACAGAGTCCACTCCCCATTGACCTCTGAATCCAGCTCGCCTGACAAGACATCTTCGAGGGATGAATGAGAATACCTCGAGCCCGCATGCCACCAAGTAGAGTGCTCCTTGACCAAGCACCATCCCGTAGAAGATGCCTAGAGATGGTGCGAGGTTTGCCTTAGCATTGTCATCGGATGGTGCTGGTGCTGGTATTGATGCTGTTGAAGACGCCGCGTTTTCCTTACAAGGAGTATTGTAGTTATGTTGTATAAGACGTATTAGTGGGAGCACCACACGGACTATTGCTGTAGGAATCTGGAAGTTGCCAAATGAAACGAACAATATGGTACATACTTCGGCCAAGATCATCACAATTCGGTCGTACAGATCCAGACTAAAGCTGAAGGACACGATCCCAATGGCCAATGGCACCAATCATGCACAGGGATAGAACAAGACGACGCCAACATTCTTGTTTGTCACCCAGGGCATAGTCTGCAAGCTTGATAATGCCAGGGAACTCCATCCTGCTGATTGTGACCATGAGCACCGCTAGAAGCAGCACCGCGTAGATCGTCCACCAGCCCACTGATTTTTCCGCAGCGAAGGGGTCATCGTTGTCACCACCCGGTACACAAGGACCCAGCAGTGCGATTGCGACCATGGGGCTCCAGAGTGATATCCAACGGCAGAGTGGACTCCATGCCACTAGTAGTTTACGAGCTCTTCGGCAGAGTGGATGGCATGCTACTAGTAGCCTACGAATTCCTGCATAAACAAATTGGCAAACGGCACCTAGTATCCCCAGAGCTGGGAGGAGTATTACTAATGGGATCAAGTCCTCTGTCTTTCGGGCAACCATGGAGAGCAGACCATTAAGATATACGATGATGACCAAACCATTCAAGCCAATTGGTGTTAAAGCACCTCGAGTGCCAAAGAACAATTCGTAGTCCATTCTGTTGTTGCGGCTGCACATCCTGAATTATAGGTAACTAGTATTAAATAAAGAAGAACCCAAAAGCAATATGATCCATAAAACCAAATACATATTATGTCTAAGTATATGCTACATGGTAGTATATCTGCACTCAAATAATATATGATGGCAACGTTGTCTTTTTACTCAAGATTTTGACTAGTAATATTTATTGAATGAATGAATGAGTTAGTTAAATGAAGTAAAATGAGAACAACTATATATATCTACAATAGAAATACCATAGATTTATCTACTTGTTTAAATATTTGTAGAAGAGATAAATAGTCAAACGAATGAGAAGAAAATATATAGGTATCATGTACTGAATAGAAGAGAGGCAGCGCCTCATGTTCTGCCCACCAGATAAATAAAGGAAAAGTCTATTTTTCACCCTTCAACTATTACAAAAGTCTGATTTTCAACCCACAACTACAAAACCGGATACTAAACACCCTCCAACTATCCAAACCGTGTAAAATTGGCCCTTTGGGTGGTGGTTTTGTATTTTCCAAAAAAATTTAAAAATAATTTTGTATTAAAAAATTCATAACTAATTTATTTTGGACTAGAAAAATTAGAATCTGGTGCAAATATTTTTCTAAAAATGTGGCCTACATGTTGGTGCTCCATTAGAAGTTATTTGCATATTATTTATTTTTATTGTATTATTTTTTAAAAAACAATAAGACACTAGTAATATAAATATATAATACCCAAATAACATTAAATGGTGTGCCAATAGGTTGGTTACATTTTAAGAGAACTTTTGGCACTGATTTAATATTTTTTGGGTCCAAAATAAATTAGTTATGGTCTTTTAAAGTTTAAACAATATTTCTGCTATTTTTAGAAAATCTAAAACCACTCTCAAAACCACTCAAAGGGTCAATTTTGCATGGTTTGGATAGTTGGAGGGCCTTTAGTATCCGGTTTTGTAGTTTGAGGTTGAAAATCAAACTTTTGCAACAGTTGAAGGGTGAAAAATAGACTTTCCCATAAATAAATGTTATGAAACATATGTAACATATACATACCAGAAGAAAAGCTATACCCAATTACACATGCTTCGGTGCAACTTTTCTGTAAGGATGATGTGATAAAAACAAGGGAAAAATCTTATTTACACCCTTCAACTATAACAAAAGTCTAATTTTCAACCTGCAACTATAAAACTGGACATAAATGACCCTCCAACTATCAAAACCGTACAAATTTGGACCTTTGAGTGGTTTCAAAGGTGGTTTTCCATTTTTTTAAAAAAATAATTGTGTTTAAACTAAAAAAATTCATAACTATTATATTTTAAATGAAAAAAATATGAAACCGATGCCAAAAGATTTCTAAAAATGCAACCTACCTAATGATATGTCATGTAAAGTTATTTGGGTATTATTTATTTATGTTCGTAGTATTTTATTAATTTTTAAATAATACTAGGAATATAAATAAATAAAATACAAATAAATTCAAATGTAGTACCAACATATAGTTTATATTTTTTGGAAACAGCTAGCACAAGGTTCATATCTTTTTGATATAAAATAAATTGGTTATGAATTTTTAAATTAAATTATTTTATAATAATTTTAAAAACATAAAACCGCCTTTGAAACCACTCAAAGGGCTAAATTTGCACGGTTTTGATAGTTGGATGGCCTTTTGAGTCCGGTTTCGTAGTTTCGGGTTGAAAATTAGACTTTTACTTTAATTGGAGGGTGAAAACCGGACTTTTACCTAAAAACAAAGCATCACACAACACTTGTTTTTTTTTAATATCTACTATATATAGGTGTTATTACTGCAACAGACCAACAGATTATCAGTAACTTAGTATTTACCTTAAAGCTTCAATGAAAAATATGGCGGTTGCGTACGGAAAATCATCCAATTACGAAGGCCCGCCGCGTACCCACCCAGGAGCACGACCGTTGCCCAGGTGAAGGCCAGCGTGCCGAGGGCGTTGCCCAGCCGCTCGATCCGCACAACCGCCTTAACAAAGCCATTTAGCTGCTTCTCCAGCGGCGGGCCCTTTGCGTCGGCGCCATGAGCGGGTAAGGGGACGCTGTGCTCTACTCCGCTGCTCTGCGCCATGGCGTGGGAATGTGGGATGGGTGGCCGGGCTTAGCTGAGCCTAAGTCAATGAAGCTCCGATTATGGAGAAAATAAAAGAGAGATAGATACCTACCGCATGTCCGCCGCATACTAGGACAGGTTGCTGTCGATCGCACCGTGCGCATCATCACCTGGGGGACGTTAGTCGGCCACTCAACAAATGAGCAAATAAATGGAGGAAACCATTGCTTAGATTCCCCGATCGTGCGTGTGCTGTGTGCACGCAATGCCTCTTGTTATCTGAACCTGGACATGGACAAGGGGCGCAGGAAGAAGCGGAGGGTGAAGTAGAGCAATGTGAAAAGTAAAGTTGGTGTCGTCGGGCCTCCCCCTCGGTGAAAACTTTCTGCAGCTCTCGATGTCGGGCCTCCCCCTCGGTGAAAACTTTATGCAGCTCTCGATGTGAAGGGGTTTGCTACGGTACATCAAAATGACTATGGGCCATCCATTTAAGTAGATTTAGAAGGTATTACCTCCTAAGAAGTAATAGATTAAATATTTATCTATGTATTTTATGATTTAGAAAACAGGGAAGGTGTGCCGATAAATCTGGACTTTGTGTGCATGCTGCGACCTTGACGCCATGGTCCTCCGCCAGGCCGTGCACACACCCATATCTCTGTCCTACTCCCAGAAAATTACTACTAAAAACGAATCATTTTCTTAGAAAAGAATCAAATAGTGCCGAATGTCCAAACTCTAAACACGAGTGTTTTCCTCTGCGAGTTGAATTGCATTTAGAAATCAGAACAGTATCACCGGGGAGGGCAAGATCGCCAGGGAGGAACAATGCCAAAACCATCGCGCACGTTCCTCTGCACCGACTCCACGAGAATGCAAGATAACGAGACTTCCGATATTGCCGGCCTTTTTCTTTAAATTTCTTTAATCTATCTTTTATATTAAAAACCAACGGCTTTGATTTATTTAAACTCGTACCTTCTAGGAGGTAAGCTGGAGTACTGTAGCAAGGCTCCGATGGGAAACAATGAGGACGGATAGTCGATGGGTCTGTGATGGTCAGCCGATGGCGTCACTAACTGATTTGGGCCGAATATGGGTTGGTATGTAGGCGTCAGGAGAAGAAGTCAATGAAGAGCTGAAAGATCTTGTCCAATTTGAACGAGAGTTGGTTGATGGCGTCGTCGCCAAGGAAGATTCAAATGTCCAAAAAAACCGCATTTATCTCGTACAATCCTACTCAAATTGAGTCTTTTTATGCAAGTAATGTATCTATCGTGGTCGATTTTTTTGTTTTTATTTAATATTTAGCTAATGTACCCAAAGTAGGTTACTGTAGCAAACCGCCGTCCAAAACAACTTCTCATAGGTTGAGGGTGACGTAGTCGGCCTCATAGGTTCCACACGCCGCCAATGGTTTAGTCAGTAAAATGTTGCAAAACCTTTTTGAATTGGGCCACGTGCTGAAAGAGAGCAAATACACTTTTTGCATAAAGCTTTTGCTACTTTTTGCGATCTGCATACATTCATCGAGCCCTGCTCTCAAATAGAAAACACACTAAGCCTTCTCTGAAGGAGTTCCTTGGACTGTGATGCCACTGCGCAGGGATTCAGGCAGGACCTGCAGTGTTCTGCTACGAATTATCTGACGAAAAAGTTCACGCTACAAATGTACACTGGGGGGGGGGGCTACTGTTTTACTAGCTGATAGACAATCGATGATGAGTTTGCTAATCTCTGTACACACCGTCTGTTGACGACTAAAAATGGCTTAAAGCCGATCATGCTGGGACAGCCGGTCTAGACCGCATGTACAAGCGGTTAGACCAGCTGTGCCCTGTAGCCGTTATGGCAATGTGCCAGGCGGTCTAACCGTCTGTCACAGGCGGTCTGACCGTCTGTCCCCGAGTCCGAGTAGAATCAGGTTTTTGCACGATTTTAGATCTGTACAAAGACTTCCTTGTGGGGCAAGACCTCCCCACCCTATAAATATAAAGGGCAGTGGCCGATTGAGGACCTCTACCCAATCGTACAAATCATCGTTATACTTTTTATCTCCAAAACCTAACTTTTCCAACCCCTTTGCTTTCCTTCTTCGTCTCCGCGACGTTTTAGGACGTTCTAAGTGGCCTTGCCGACCTTAGAACAACCCTAGGTTCGCAGCCTCCGACTGGGTCCCTCCCGAGGTTGTGATTGTAGACTTTCGCGGCGCTCCTGCTACAGGCGGTCTGACCGGCTGCTCTTAGGAGCTCCGACGAGGAGAATTCGACGACCGCGCGATCTAGCGCTTTCGTGTGTTGACCAAAAGCGCCTCGACACCGTCGAGGTTCAGTAAAAGCTGGTGATTTGTCTTTGTCATCATGGGCCTGGTGCTTTGGGAGTGTGACGATCATTCGGGCCTGAACCAGGGTAGTCAGTTATCTGCAGAGCCATCCTTCCAAACATCTCCTCTACCACCGCGTTGCTTCTCCAATTATCCTGCAATAATTTTGCGGAGAAGCAGTAGTTTCAGTTCTAGAGAGATGGTAATTTGAACTCAAGCAGACAGTGTTTTTAAGAGTTGGGCATAACCCCCGTCTGACTTAAAGGCAGTGGTTTTTCAATGAACATCCGTTGCAAACAAAAAACTACAGTACAACAAAGAATTATTATTTGAACATGCTTATGGTTCGTAAGATTAGTCCTTGGGTAATGGCTATTGAGTCGAGCTCAGAGTCTCAGACACACGAGTACAACTAGTGCGCAGGCTTCTCTGAATATCTGGCATAGCTTATGAACAGAATTTTACCCTTTCAAGTATGGCTCGTGTGCCAATCATCATCATTTGGCTTATTTTTCTATGAAAAAAAATCATTGTTTGGCTCATCTGTCCCGAGTAACCTTTAGTTACAACTAAAAAATTGATACATAAATGCTGAGCTCGAATCACACTTTCAGATAACTCAATGTATACAGTTGCATATTGCAGCTTTAGACCTCTGAAGTCTGTACCATTTAAACTGTTTATGTGCTTAGCCCACACTGTACAAAGACAAGTAATTCAACGGACTCTGATTAAAAGTTCTTTTCGCTGTGAATAACAAAGTCAACCAGCTAAATCTAGAGCATTTTATTGTTTGTACTACTGCAACTAGTCAAGTACCTCTTCTGCATCTTTGGCATCCAGTAACGCCGGAGCCTCAACCATCCTCGCTCTGAAGCCCCCTTCATCCATATCAACAATAGCACAACCCCGATTCAGACTTCAGACCACAAAAAGAACATCTAATCGTGAAAGAGACGGATGAGAAGATGATGATATTTGGGGATCAATTACTTGTAAAACGAGCTGCATGACCGGACGCGACGAGGAGATGGAGAGCGAGCAGGATCACCAGCAACCGGCCTGCCGCCAGCCTCGCCATCGCCATGCCTTCCAGCTCGGAAGCGTGTCTGACGACTGTTGGCCGGGCGATGCGGCGAGGTTAAATAGCTGCGACCTGCGAGGCCATGGCGTGACCGCCCTCTTGCGTCTTAGGAGTTAGGACAGTCGACACCTAATCATGGAGCAATGGAAAGGAAAACACACGGGGGGGGGGGGGGGGGGGGGAGAAAGAAGTCTTTTTCTGACGCCCACCACAAGCGCAATTGGCCGCCCACCTAACATGCTTTGTGCAGTGTTCTTGCAAAAGATGATAGTCCCAGCCCTAGCTGCTAGCAGTAGACCAATAGGTGTAGATGTAGACAATCTTGCCACAAGGGGGCACGGCTCCAGATCAAGGGTAGCGTCCCAAGATCTCTCTGCATCTGCTGACGTGCAGGGCACCATTCTTGTAGCATGCTCCTATGTGTTTCTGGAAGGTGATTATCTGAAGAAGTACTGCCAGTTTGATCGATCTGCTGATGTCTTTCACTCTTTCTTACGGTTTTCGGTCATTTTTTTGAGGGCGTCATCTGAATGATTGCACTAGTTGCTTTCTCCAGTCCGAAAAACATATGTGACTTTTGGAGAAATATATGGTCAGATGTCTTTGTTTTAAGCTCATGCCATTTTCTTTGTGCGTGACACGGCTGCATATGGAATTCGAGGAGATAACTGAAAACGGGCTGGTGGCCACTAGGATGAAGGAAGATGTGCCGATAAGGTCAACCGTGTTCATCATGCGTTTTGGTTTGAAAAGCAGTCAATCATGTGAGCGGGTGATTGCTTCTGACCCTTGGAGACCTCAACGAGTGGCTCAGGTCGTTTGTGGACTGATAATTCACTAACTCTAGCCGTATCCGACATTTCAATGCTCTCATATATAATCGCCACTGTTATTTTCCAGTTACGTCGTATTCGTATCGCGTATTGGTGGTACGTAGCCACGTAGGTAGACTCCCGCACACAATGGAACAGCTTTTTTGGAATGAGGGTGCGGTTCTCTGTAAGGTTCACAGTCTCACAGACGCATTTTTCAGATTCAGAACCGAGTATACCTGTAAAGATCACGCTTAATTGTGGACCGTGAGTACCGGTGTCGATTGTTCGGTGGTGCTAAGCTGCCTATAGCTGCTGTTGCAGCAAGGCAAATCGGGAAGAATTGAATTGGAGATACCACTACTGTACTAGTAGTAGCTGTAGAGTTGCTTGTGCCGAAATTTTCATAGGTGTGTTAATGCCATTGAGATTTTCGAAGTGGATTGATTGTTGCATGGCCAACGAAAGAGGAGGATATCATCCACCAGCTTTCCAGGAGAACACTACACTAGTATGCTATCCTCGGCTGTGATTCCTACAGGGGGCTACAGGTTGGGCATCGCGGAAGAAACACAATGGAGTCATCAGTTGTTATGTTTGAGGGAGGAACAAAAAAAAAGGAGAAATCAACCAAAAACCAAGGAGAAGAGACAACTCCTGGGCTGCTTTTTTTTTTTTACATAGGAAAAAGTCCTATTCAGGTCCCTCAACTGAGGACCAAGTTCGATTTAGATCCTTAAACTCCAAAACCGGGTAAAGCACGTCCTTTAACTTTCAAAACCGTCCATATTACATCCCTGAGCGGTTTGGATGGACAGTTTCGCTACCGTAACTGTGGTTTTGTTTTGTTCCTTCTATTTATTTTTGCTAAATAATATTTAAAAATTATGAAAAACCATAGAAAAATTATAAATAAAAAATATAATTTTATCATACTCCATATGAATATATCTACATATTAATTATATACTATGGTATCTTTTAGTACAAAATCTTTATTTCACCTTTAGATCTATGCTTTCTTTAAATAAAATAACTAAGTTATATAAGACACAATAATATGATTTTTAGTAATTAATTGGAATAATTTATAGCTGTTGTTTCTATATTCCAATTGTGGTGAAATTTCTATGGTAGACTAATTATTGTAGGCTTAAACTGTAATAAAAAACTTATATTCATATGGGTCTAAAAAAACTAGATTTTCATTACATAACTTTTCTATGATTTACTATAATTTTTTAAAGATTTAGCGAAATAAATAAGTAAAAGGAAACGACAAAACCACTGCTATTGTAGCAAAACCGCTATCCAAAACCGCTCTGGGATGTAATATAAACGGTTTTGCAAGCTGAAGGATGTGTTTTACCTGATTTTGGAGTTTAAGGACTTAAATCGAACTTGGATGATAGTTAAGGGACCTTAATGACTTTTTTCTTTTAGAATACTCCTGGGCTGCTGTGATATGCCGCAGCGCAAGGCCTACAATACTAGGAAGAGGCCCATACAATACGATGGGCTTGTCAATGGGCTTCCGGTCGCCCACCGCGCAAATTCAGCGCGAGCTTACGTGGCCTCTCAAAATGAAAAAAAAAAGGCCCATGCGCCCTTTCTCTTCTTCGCTCTCGCTCTCTCTTATCTAAAAAAAAAAAAGCCTCCGACCGTCTTCCGGTGTCCGACGTTAACGTTGCCGTGTTACCCTGCTAGTTTGTAGTGGGGGCCACAGTGTGATTTCCAGCGATGAATCTTCACTCCCTCCGCACTCCGCAGACCTCCTCTGTTTCTCGGAAGTCTCCTGCACTGCAGAGTCAAGCCAAGCCGCCGTCTTCACGTCCGATTCTTCCACGACGACTAACGGTAGAAAAGGGCAGAAAAGGCTAGGCATCTGGTGCGAGGAGGGGCACGGTCAGATCAGAAGCTCTCAAGTCTCAACTGCTCGTTCTCAAGCTCTGATCAAATCAACCCAAACCGGGCAGGGCTGGGTGCGGTGTTGGAGCCAATGCTTGGCGCGCCAGTCAGTGGAGACGAGGTCGCTGTAGTCCGTTTGAGTTCAGGTCAAGCTCTAGCTCTCCTCGGTCCACATCCACAACGACGATTGCGGCCTGGATTTGGCGAGGATATTCATTCCACTCCAATGAGCCTGCGCTTGTTGACGTCGAGCGCTTGCAGATGCAGCCATCGATCACGTCCTTGTCCGTGGCTGTGCTGTGGTTAGCAGCCTGCACGCCTCTTGCCACTTCATCCGGATCGACCTGGCCTTAATTATTGTTTTGTTTTTTTTGAGAAATTCAAAAAAAAAAGAGGGGGGGGGGGGCTCATCAGGTAGTAGACCATCGACCTGAAGCGTACCCCAGATTATATTAGTTTGACACGGCCCTGCGCGCTGTTGCAGATGCATTTCCTTCCACAGCCAAAATACTTCGGCCGGCTGCTCGCGTCTGGTTCTCCGACCCACGACGGAGTCCGTCTAGCACGCAGCATCGTCCGTACTCGTTCAAGACCCAACCAGAAACCTTGAGCGTCATTTCCTGCCGGCCTTACAGTCTGCCGCACCAGCTATTTTTTCCCGTTGAGATTCTTCAACCACCGTGCACCGGCAGCAACACCCGTACGTCGTACACACACGAAACTTTCGCGCCAGTGTCGTGTTTTGAATTTACTCGTTCAAACTTCAAACAGCAGCAGCAATACGCACCGTTTTTTCCTCTAGGAAAAGCAAGGAGCTACTACACTCCAAATGATATGCCCGCCATAGCTGTCGATCTGCTCCGCACTATTCTGCTGTCTGCCAACTTGCTCTCCTCTGTTCGTAATAAACACACTAGTTTAACTCTCACTTAGCTGTCATAAGTCATAACAAGCTCCTCTCTTGCTCAATTTGATCGATGGATCGATCAGATCTGAAGGAGATTACTGCGGCGTGATGCCAGCTGCACCGTGCGGCAAGCAGCCCGGGCACGCACGTGCCGGGCGCCAGATCGTGTCCATGACGTACTCACACACACACGTACAGTACGTATGGTGCCGCAGCAATAGGGCTCGTGGCTCGTCTTTTGACGTTCGCGTTAACCAAGTCGGATTGGATCTGAGCTTACGCACACGCTCGTAATTAATCCCTGCTGTGTTTTGTACCAACCCTAATCCCCCCGGCGACAGTGTCCCGACACGCTCGCTGGACCGATCCTTGCTTAGAGTAGAACCCGGCCCGACATCAGATCCGGATCAGCGTACGTGCAACGATAAAGAAATGGGTAGGGTCGCCACTAATCTGCAGCTAATCACCTTGATTAGGGGACAAATCAGGTGTGTGTTGGTGTGGTTTTTATCGACGTGCGTGCGGCCGATCCGGATGATGCTAGCGAGGCACGTCGGCCGTCTGGCCGGGACTGCCGGCCTGGGACATGGTCGTACGGGTAATTTCAACGGGATTCTCTTTGCCGGGACGGACAGCTAATGGTCACTTGGATTTACGCTTAATGTACTATTGCTGTGTAACTCTGCTCTGCTAAGTAACCTGCTTAACAAATACTAACAACTCAGTGGCTGGACATTGTGGTCGACAGGACAGGGCTGCATTTTTACGGTTTTACAATCGCCAGTTGCTACCCTTCTTCGTTCACGTTATACAGTGACAGTTGTAGAATCATTTTGCTATTCTCGGATGTACATTTGTCGATATACGTCGGTGTAGCGAGTTGCACTGGTGTAATTGGCAAAGCACTCCATCCGGTTAAAAATACATAGTGTTTTGTGATTTATATCCATACGATCGTCTTTAACTCTGATGGTCAATATATTCTTTTTCCGTATATCAATAATATAAAGATATATGCTACTACTAGAGTTATTATAAAAGTTTCTTTCAAAGTGGTAAACTATCTTTATTTCAAATAGCCAAGTTCCGTAACATAAACAACAAAGATGTATTTTAAAAAAAATATGTATTTTGAATCAGATGGAGTACTACCCGAGCCACTATCGACTTCAAATTTTTTATTGAACTTAAAACTTTAATTATTTTTGCTACTAGGTTGTATTGATGTACCACACAAACTACTCCATCTGATCTAAAATACAAGCCACTTTAATATTCATGTCAAGATAACTACTTTTAACATTGATTGTATTCACCAAGAAAATATTTTTAAAAATACTCACTTCTCATTGTTTAAAGTATTGAAATTTAGTTCCATAGATCATAAAGATATTCTAGATGATATGTATTTTGAATAAACAGGGGTAATATACTATTTTTTAAGGAACGGGAAAGGTTACTCCATACTGATTATATATCATATTGGTAGTAAAAAGTACATAAGCAAAATTACATGTAGAAATCAAGAAACAAAGAAGGAAACAAAAATAAATCACACAAGCTACATCATATTCTCTATCCATGGAGACATCAGGTTAGGGAATTCTCGCTTTACTAAGTGAAGCTAGAGCAAATTCCTTCTTAAAATGTGCTTTATTTGCACCCATCTTTAGTCGGCTGAATACCTCTGAAAATTGTGTCATTTCTCACCATCTAGATAGCTCAGCACATGAGAATGATGACGTCCATGAAAAATGACACATTAATTTGGTTTCTGAAGTCCAGGATCGTTTGCAAAGGGTTAGCAGGGTTGAAATATGACTATATGAGGATTCATTCCTCAAAAAAAGAAAAGAAAAATGAGGATTCAATAGTTGGCAACATTGAGTACTATACTACTTGCTGCCATCGACTTTATTTTTTCCTAAATATTTGGGTATGAACTCGAGAGCCAAGACTTGGATAGTCAACCCTCGACCGTAAAACCGCTCAATCCACTCCCAGATCAAACAACCCAACACGAGGGCATTCCCTTCTTTCACACTGCACGGTTGGTTGGTCGATCTCATCCGTACGTCCAAACCGTTCCACGTTTCCACACCGATTAATTGCCCGAGACAGGAAACTTACATGCATTTTCACGCTGATCGGAAGCTCCAAACACGCCACGACTTATCCGAATGAATGAGCATATCTCACAATAGTCTTCATCATGCCAAGCACGTCGAGGTCACAGCGACAGGTCGCCCCTCACAACATCAACGTCCAGGAACGAAATCCATGGATTTTCAGTCCGATCAGTTTGGGGACTAGTGTGCTTCCACTACCAACACTGCCGGCTAACCCAACCACTCAACACTTTCCTCGAAGCTTCCCCGGATGGGAGCGAGCGAGCAGTGTCAAGCGTCAACCCATCCATCCATCCACACGAATTGAACCAACATCCAACACACCCACCCCTGTCAGGGTGTGTTTAGATTGTAGAAAAAAACATTGTAGCATTCGCTGGGAAACGTGTTTTGTGAGGGAGGAATAGTGAAAAGTTAGAATGAATAGTGAAAAGTTGGAATGAATAGTGAATAGTTGGGAATCTGAACATGGCCTCAGTTTCCTCACATTTTCTCGCTTATTCCACACCCATTTTTTAACACGAAAGGTGAGGAATTTCTTGGGGGGAATTTTGCAGCCCAATTGGTCACGTAAGCTAAGCTATCTCTCTTTCTCGCAGGCCAAGCAAGTACTTCGCGGAAGCCGACGGGCACCTTCGTGTGCGCCGAGCCGAGCCGACGCCACGCCACCGTGCTATGCAAGTGACCTTCCTCCTGTCCTCTCCGTCCTTCCTTCCTCCTCGCCAAAGCTGTCACACCTCCCAAATATTCCGAGCCTTTCCCTTCCCTCCCTCGCGGGTCGTATAAAGACGCCTCCCTCCCCCACCATTCTTCCCCAACCTGAACCTCCACCATTTCTCGCACCGGCATTCATTCTTCAGAGTTCCACCTCGTGTTCGTGCACGCTAGCTAGCTAGTTTCAGAGTAAAGCTCACCTCGACCGATGGCGGAGAACAACACGGCGCGGCCGCTCCTCCGCCGGGTGCTCTCGTTCCGGGAGCCGCTCCTCGTCATCCCCTACCTGCTCACCTTCCTCGCCGCGGCGGCCTCGGCGTTCGTCCGGAACCACTCCTCCCTGCTGCACGCGCTCTCGAGGTCGCTCCTCCCATCGGCCGCCAAGGGCGCGTCGTACAACTCCTCGCCCGTCGCCGGCGACCTGCGCCGCGACGGCGGCGAGGACGGAGCGGAGGAGGAGGAAGCGGAGGCGGCGGAGGAGGACGCCGCGCTGAGCAAGGAGGAGGTGGAGGCGATCATGGGCATGATCGGCGTCGCGGCGGCCGGGCACGGCGAGGGTCTCGCGTCAGTCATGGGCCGCGACGAGGTCGCCGGGCTGTTCGACTCCGACGAGCCGAGCTTCGCGGAGGTGCGGAGCGCCTTCGCGGTGTTCGACGCCGACGGCGACGGGTTCATCGGCGCGGCGGACCTGCAGGCCGCGCTGGCGAGGCTCGGCGTGCGGGAGGACGCCGCGGCGTGCCGCGCCATGATCGACGCGGCCGGCGGCGGCAGGGACGGCAGGATGAGCCTGTTCCAGTTCGTCGGATTCCTCGAGAACGGCTTGTGTTGAGGAGAGCCGTGCATGGGGGGAGAGAGGGAAACTGACTATTTACTTCGGGTTTTTTTTTTTGCCTCTTTCTTTTCGTCGGCTCAGCTCGTGGCAGGAGATTGTGAGAGTAGTGTATCCTCGGAGATGGTGTTCGTTCTTGCGTGTGTTTTTTTCCTCCTGCCGTGAGTTGGGGGTGGATGATGGACTGTGCAGTTAACGCACTAATTATCAAGCTAAGGAAACAAATCAATGGAACTTGCAAAGAACTCACTCACTTTGGTGATCTATCTACTGGTGATTCCTAAAAAAATGCCTTTGGCGATAGAATTTCTTTGAATGTCTGAGACGGTAAAAGTCAATGTATGTGTTGGAACTTTTGGAACTGGAGATCATCACTGTTCGTAATAGTCTAGTCATTCACACGGCTAAAATTTCTGCAAATCTGGGAGGGTCAAAACTCATGAAACACGAAATTGTTTGTTTGTTTGCGTCTCTACCCAACTTTGCAGAGTTTGGTCCGGCCGTGACAGCTTTGATGTTTCTTCCTCTGCTGGTGCCGGCCGATGCAAGGCTACTGCCGTCTTTCCAGGAAGCTTCCCAGGGGCCAGGGGGCTGCTGCAGGGTTGGAGTTGGAAAACTTGCTGACACCGACGTGCCCGGACAGGTCCAAGCCGGGGTTCGTTGGAGATCGACGGTCGCTAGCACTAGCACCGGCCACCAGCAGCCCAGCAGGGGAAATGACATGACTACGTGCGCGCGCGCGGTGTGCAATTGGAACGAAGCTGATCGGAAATATCGGCGCCGGCAGCCGGTGGCCTCAAGCCTGCAGGTGAATGGCACGAAGACGAGCTGTGTTAGGATGGAGGCGAGGAAAAATACTTTTTCTTCTGGGAAGCGTGTTATGTGAGGGGATGAATAGGAAGAGTGAAAAATGAATTTTTTGGAAAACGTGTTATGTGAGGAGGATGAATAGAAAGTAAAAAGTACGTTTTGCACCTGAACACGGCGGAAGTGTGTGATCGATCTCTAACTGCGAAGTGAATGGCACACATGACACATGATAGACAACGACCCAGCGATCAACCATCGCATGGATATATTCTCACCATCGATCATAAAGAGAGGAGCCCAGGAATTGGCTGCTTTTCTCCTGAGATTCTGGTCGCGAGAGGCATGTGAGATATGCAGTAATCTTCACTCCTGACGGCATAAACAAAAAGCGAGCAATTTTTCAATTACTGTGCGTGCGGTATACGATTCCCTTGCAGATTGTGTCTGTGGCTTCTCGGCATCATCACACTCCGAACTTCAAAATGAACTCCGGACTTCAAACTGACACTGTACATAGATTTGTGTTTTATAAGATACGGTTTCATTGTTGTCGCGAAGGCCTATTAGCTCAGTTGGTTAGAGCGTCGTGCTAATAACGCGAAGGTCGCAGGTTCGAGACCTGCATGGGCCAGATTTTTGTTTCATTTTTTTGTGTGTTCTATTTTTTGCAATTTATAAATCTTTTTCTGGACCTCCACTATGGGCCGATGTACATTAACTCGAATCTTCTTCTGGACCTCCACTATGGGCCGATGTACATTAACACGCTTGGTCGGGCCAGCATCTCTCTCTGTACCAAAATTGGGCCTAATTTCATGTAGCAAGGTCTTTGGGCCCATATTCATGTAGGAAGGGAATGGTGACTAGCCCATAGGTGGAAGCATAGAGCAAAAACCCTAGCAAAGTCACAGGGGACTTCATCGAAGCACACGCACTCCCGCTAGTCCGGCGCAGGCTCCGTCCCGTCGCCGCTGTTCGACCAAGCTGCCAGCGGCGGCGCGCGCGTAGTTCCCGGCGATGTCGGCGCAGGCGGGTGCAGGGACATACTCCCCGGCGTCTGCGGCTGGGGGCAAGCGGCGGGAGAGGAGGGAGGAGCTGCGGCGTCACCTCGCCGAGGATGTCGACTGGCCCCGCGCTGACGGACGCTCCTTTCACGACTGCCGGCCAGCCTGTAACTCCCCGTTCCCCAACCTCGTATGTATTTGCTTGTGCTAAAGGATTGTGCCTCGGGTCTGCTCTTGGCTATCCCGCACTTATGGTGTTCGACGTTATGAGTCAGTAGTGGAGGCATGCCTCATGCTATGTGCCATTTGTTAGGCTTATAGTTAACTTCATTGCTAATGTGTGGACACATTTAAGTTGTCTTCTCTGGGTCATCCATATAAATCTAATTTGCTTCCTCTGCAATTTGGCATCAACCTTCATGTCAATAATGCTTTGTTCTACGTTGTTCAAACTTGTGGGATTCATTTGAAATCAGAGCCATCAGACTTGATCAATTCAAATGTATCTTGCAGTTATGAAAACAGGACCAACTACTGCTGCATCAGGGTCTGCTTATGCGGAATTCGGGAAGACAAAGGTCATTGTATCAGTGTAAGTGCAACAATCTTCAATACCACCTGCTGTTCATATGTTTTATGTTTTGCATATTGGATGGAAACTTTTGTTTCACTTCAGTATTGTGTACATCAGTGTAGTCTCCTTGGCTTACAACTGTAAAATTTGTTCTGTTGAAGATTTATATTGGTATGTCTGGGGATAAAATACATGCAAGTTACATCAACCAAACTAGGCATGTACCTTAATACCTGTTTTCAATGAGTTTGTTTCAGTCAGATCTATATACTTGTAATTTTGTCCTTGAAGTGGAAATCATGGTTTAGTTTTATGCCACTAGTGCTCTTACCACTTATGATGTTTAACTATAAGGATAAGGTCAACCATTGCTCACTTGAGAAAAACACTGGACTCTAGTAGGTGCTTCTTAGCATGGCAATATTTGAATTTCCTCTATCTTGTCTGTGAACTTTGATAATTTGTAAGAATCTTTACTTGAACCTGTCTTATTCGATTTTCCATTCTTTTCTAATGATTACATTTGCAGGTTTGGGCCAAGAGAAAGTAAGAAAGCAATGCTGTACAGTGATGTTGGTAGGCTGAATTGCAATGTGAGCTATACAACATTTGCCACTCCAGTTCGTGGACAGGTACACTGTTTACTTGCATCTCGTCCCTCCATTTGGATCATCTGTTAGAAGGTATTTGGAGCTGAAAGCATTCATCTTATTTCCAGGGAACGGACAACAAAGAGTACTCATCAATGCTTCATAAAGCTTTGGAAGGCGCAGTAATGCTACACACTTTTCCAAAGACCACTGTTGATGTTTTTGCCTTGGTTCTTGAGTCTGGTGGCAGTATGATACTCTCCTAGCCTTTGGTTTTGGTGACAAGTATAATGCACTAGATCTTGTCATTTTTGTGAAGGCAACCTTTTTTTGTTCAGTAGTCTATAACATTTGTGGAAGTTCTGCTCATGTCTAAGAAGTACAAAAAATTGAAATGCGTGCTCATCGTCGTAATGCGGTAGAGCCATGCAAGTTAAAGCTCTAACTAACAAATACCCAGTCTGAACATGTTATTTATACGTTAGTGACTTAGTGGTTACCCAATAGGATAATGCCTAAGTTTTAAAACATTATGAGTTAATGTGTTTTGAGAATGCTTAAGTCAGTCTTGTATTGCTAATTTGTCGCCATGAACCATGGTACAATTCCTTTTTTTCCCAAAAAAAATTACTGCCTAACCACAGAATGCATCCCTTCTGTTCCAGTGTAAACATCATATGACCAATTCTTTTTTTTTTTAAAAAAAAAGATACCCTATGTCCAATTCTTTCTGCATAAGTTCTTTTGGTAATATGATCTGAGTTATACTGGACGCCTGGACCTTACTAGCAGTTGTTCTATTTCAGGTGATCTACCCATAATTATATCATGCGCTAGTCTTGCATTGGCAGATGCTGGAATCATGATGTACGATCTTGTTACATCTGTATCCGTGGTATGACCCCATGTTGTCTCTTTTCTATGAGGCTTGCGCCTAAACCATCAGTTAAACTTCAGGATGATCATGTTTTACTTCCTTGTGCCAGTCCTGTTTTGGAAAGAACATCATCATCGATCCAACGTCAGACGAGGAAGCATGGCAAGACGGATGCCTCATGGTAGCTTTCATGCCAGCCCGTAAGGAGATCACCCAACTCACACTCACTGGAGAGTGGAGTGACAGCAGAATTACCAATGTATGCATACCTACTGCACTAACATATGTGGTATCTAACTTGCCACAGACTCACAGTCACTGACACTTTGTTATGTTCATCAACAGGCCGTAGAGCTCTGCATGGATGCTTGCAGTAAGCTTGGTGAAATACTGCGTGACCGCTTGAAAGATCCTGACACCTTGACGAGTGAATGACATAATGACATTGCTGAGGCAACAACACTTGCAACAAGTATCCTTAGCTGTACAAAACATATGTAGGCAAGAGATGCAGTTTTGCATGATGCTTGTGGGGAGCCATGCATACAAGGTTATGGTGATTGACTAATTATTTCCTTCATGGCAAAATTATGAATTGTCAAGCCGGAAAGAAGTTGCAGGGGGCTTCTGACCTTCTGTCATGCAATGTACTCCTGAGTCCTGACTTCTGACCTTTGGCTTCATGAAGCGCCTGTATTTTTCGGTGTGTTGTTAGACTCTTGCTCTGCCGGGTCCTGGGCATGAAACGTAAAATTTTTTACCCACTTGTTTTCATGTGAGGGTCTCTAGTATGAAATCTTTTTGCAAAACTTCTACTAAACATGCCCTGAGTCTGACTTGGATGTGGCAATGCCATATGATTTACCTCTGAATTATGCTGTTACATACAAAATTTCTGCATTTTTTACATCGGATTAATAAAGAAGATATGGCACACAGTAATGTTGTGTTGGCGTAGTTCAGGACCCTACGTTGCCGACGACGCGGTAGCAGCTCGTCCAGCTACACAGTCGGCTCTCACCGACAGTGGGCCACACATTCCTAATCCTCTTTCCAGCGCCACAAAAATATCTCAATTCCGGCAAATATCTGAACAGCTCCCCCATCTTCCCGTACAGTATATAAACCCTCCTCATCACTCTCCCACTCCTCCCGTGCCATCGACCTTCCTTCACCTCCAGCTCTCGCCGAGCCCCGGAACCTTATCTCCATCCAAATCCTCATCCCCAATCCCGAGCGTCATGGCCGCCGCGCTCTTCTCCACCTCCCTCTCCCCTCGCTTCCTCGCCCTATCCTCCCCGAAGCCCGCCGCGCCAGTGGCCTCCGCCTTCCTCCCCTTCAGGCTGCCGCTGCGCGCTGTGGCGGCGCCGGGGAGGCGGGTGTTCGAGCCCGTGGCCGTCGCGGTGTCGTCGGAGTACGAGACTGAGGGCGCGGAGCAGGACGAGGAGGGAGCCGAGGAGTTCTCCGAGGACCTCAAGCTGTTCGTCGGTAACCTGCCGTTCAGCGTCGACAGCGCGCAGCTCGCCGGGCTCTTCGAGCAGGCCGGCTCCGTCGAGATGGTCGAGGTATATACCAGTTAATTGTGCCGTTTCCTCTGTGTAATTAGTGTCGCTGTCACAACTCATGGTCAATTTGCTATCAATTTGGAAATATATTTTTTAAACAAAAATTCTGCTAACTGCTTTATAGTCACTGTAATGGGACTGAAGTCACTGACTGAACTACCAACTTGACTAGATTCTGTGAGGAGTATAGTTATTAAACTATTTGAACCGTTGAATTAGTTATTACTTCTGGTAAATTATAAGCAAAAATGACACAGTATTCAAATTGTCAAGTCCAACCAACAGCGTTCTTAAAAAAGAAAGAAAGAAAAACGGTCCAACAGAGCTGCATGCAATGAGTGAACCTTTTGTGTTTTGCTATTCTAAAAATTCGGAACTTCCTTTCAGGTTGTCTATGATAGAATGACTGGACGGAGCCGCGGATTTGGATTCGTGACAATGTCTTCCGCTGAAGAAGCTGGAGCTGCTGTTGAACAATTCAACGGTTATGTGAGTATACTTCCATGGATTAAGCTGCCTTTTTTTCATATGTCTGGAGTATAAGAACACTGAGAACGTGAGACAACAAGTTGTCTAGGCATTGTAAGATAAGATGCAGGGTTTGCACTGACGCTTGCATTGCTAGGAAGGCTGAAATATGAACACTTTGATAACTCAATTGCTTCTCTTGAGTGCATAATGTGTCGCATTGCAGATTTAGCTCCTTACTAATTAGCCTTGTCAATCAAACAGACATTTCAAGGAAGACCATTGAGGGTGAACTCCGGGCCACCACCGCCTAGAGATGACTCTGCACCAAGAGCACCAAGGGGTGGTGGTGGTGGTGGTGGAAGCTTCGTGGATTCAGGGAACAAGCTCTATGTTGGGAACCTTGCATGGGGCGTCGACAACTCGACGCTAGAGAACCTGTTCAGCGAGCAAGGGCAGGTGCTTGATGCTAAGGTCATCTATGATAGGGAGAGTGGCAGGTCAAGGGGATTTGGTTTTGTCACCTATGGCTCCTCTGAGGAGGTCAACAATGCCATATCAAACCTTGATGGCGTCGTAAGTTCTACATCCATCCGTATAAATTTGTTGTGTATCCTATCCTGTGTGCACTGTTATTTCTCCTAGAAATTGTGCTAATCGAGTGTTTTGTAATGCAGGAGTTGGATGGCAGACAGATCCGAGTCACGGTTGCGGAATCAAAGCCGAGGCGTCAATTTTGAGCTATGGTGCTTTAGAGGTTAATAGTGTGTTCCACCAAGTGTTAGTTGCTAGCTTATATTCTTGCCTCCGTATGAGTAAAAAGAAGATGGTGCTTTAGAGGATAATGAAAGATTGGAAGTGAAATTGTTGTATATGGGGAGATTTTCCCAACCTGTAACAAACACACGCTTCTTTTGCTGATTGCGCTTTTAAATGGAAGTAGAAATCTTGAGAAATGTTTTGCGCAGTGAAGAACAGATGGGAGTTACGATCTAACATTTTTTTTCCTGGATGTCCGTGATGGCCTGTATCATGTATGGTACGTCTGGAAAATAAATTCAGCCATTTGTTGCAGCTGAACCACATAATTGAGAATTCAGATCCCCTTCCTCTCTTTTGAATTTGTCTTTAGGTAGCCTACCACTTTTTGGCAGCCATGATGCGAAAAAGAAACATTAGATAGTAGTGTAACTTTCGAAATAATTCAGCAGAGAAAATCGCTGAAGCTTGAGAGGAGCGAACTGACAATCTGCCTCTGAACATTGAGGTCCATTTGCTCCTATCTTGCTCTTCCTTGAGCTGTTGAAAACTACAGGAGAAGATCAGAAGATCTGTCCTACAGTTGTACAGAATGTTGCAGTCTGGACATTTAGGCTGTGCAAGAAATTTCAGCTGTAACAAATACCAATTCCTATATTCGAAAAGAAACTTTAACTTACAACAAAGGTCAATTTTAAGCAGCTGCTTACAATAAAGCCAGCCAAACTCTTGGCGCTGCAACTTGGGCGGAATCTCGCGAAGGATACACAGATTGGGACTGGGCACGCCGCACGCCACCAGACGCTGCAACCGTTGACACGATCTTTTGCTTGTGATAATGTGATGCACAGTCGAGTCGAGTGGGTGTACCACTTGCACCACTGAGGACGACGTAGTTTTGGCCGTTCGACAGCAGGACCATCAAACATGGCATGTATCTTTGGAACGAGATTCTCCTCCCTCCAACTTTGTGTTACTGATATACGGATCCCGTCATGCTTGAATCTACATGTAAGTCAAAGTTAGATTAGAACCACAAAAATTGGAGGAACACTTCCGTTATTTTTGCTGTTCTGCATTGTTTTACCTTTCAATAGAAATGTAAATGTTGCAGCTTCCTGCAAAAAGTCAGCAAGTTCCAGCCAAAACATTGGAGACAAGTTTGTTTAAAAAGAGACGAACATCTGTGCACTGGAGTAAGTAACGAGCGAATAAGCAAATGTATGGGCCATTCAAAAGATTAAAAAAAATCAGTAAATATCTCTGCACTGCCACGTCTGCTCTCTTTGGGATCCCCCAGTCCGATCTCGACCGTTCAAAATGCACAGATCCAGGCTAATCTTCTCTTTTGAACGGCGAGGATTGTATGGGGTACGGCGATAGTAAAAAGGATCTTCAAATTAAGCGCCTATTAAAAATGCTTAACCAAAGCAAACCCCTCGCCCCCACGCAAACCCCCGATACCTTTGCCTTTTCCGCCCGCGCCGGCCGTCTCCGTCGATGGCGATGGAGATTCCGGCGGAGGTCCGCCGCTACTGGCTGCCGATCCTCCTCTTCACTGCCGGTTTCCTCTTCCAGCTCCTCGTCCTGCCCCGCCACTTCCCGCCCTCCCACTACGACGGTGAGAGCCCTCTCGGCCCTGTCCCGTCCCCGCCTCGCTCCCTCCGATTCGACGTCGTGCCCTGAGAATTTTTTCTTCTTCTTTGGTTGAGTTTACTGGATGAATGGGTTGTGTGTTGTGCAGCTCTGGGAATTGAGAGGTTTGCCCCGGTGGAGCGGGTCGTCGAGGCCTACGAGCGGCTATCCAAGGAGTGGTGAGTGTGATTGATCTGACTTTTTTTGTTTAGAAGTGTGACTGATCTGACTTAGTCGACAGTTTCTGATTTAATTGCTTCGGCAGCACGGTTTGTGTTCTTGGTAGTAAAATTTGCAGTCCTAGATGGGAGATGTATGGGTAAGTTTTAGCTGGGGTGGTCGTAGTGGGTAATCTATTTTGAGTTTGCCAGTTTGGTGGTGTTTCTGCACTTGTTTATGGTTTCATGAGTGGAAAATCTAATCTGGATTGTTTTGCTTACATAGAAGAGTTTGCTTGGATACGATCAGTGCTTGCCTGAATCCTCAGCTTTGAGAAAATTATTAAAGATACTAGTAGACACATTATTCGTGTTTCCACTCCAGTGTTAGTAAAACACTGTTTATCTGAGGGAAAATTTTTAGAGATGCTGTAGATGAGTGCTTGCCTATTGCTTATCTGTATCTTCAAAGAAACAATAAGTTCAGGTGGAATATGGATCAGATGGGGGATGGGTAAGCGTTTCCAGACCTGGAACTCAGGAAAGCTGTAGCTGTCTGTGCTATAAATATTTCTTTTTCCCTGTAGTCATTGCTTTTGGTTTTTTGAGACCTTAAGTATCTGAATGGATTTTTTTGTTAATATTAACTCAGGCTATCTGAAATGAGTCACCAACCAACTGTTGATATTATAAAGGTGAGATAAAAATCCAGAGCTCAGTCTACTATACTTATGTCCTAGGCATGTAGACAACTTTTCCATCATTACATGTAGCATTGGTGGTACTTTTCTTTAATGCTTGGTGTTGGCTTGTTGTTCAATTAATATGAAACCTCAAAATTCTTTGATGCTTCATACAGATACGTTATGCATACGAGCTGTTGACAAATCCAATTTTAAAGAGAGACTATGATCTTTTTGGACTGGATGAGCATGCGGTGACATCCCTCTCTCCCTGCACATCTATCAAAAGTTTCTTCACCTTTTCACTTTTATGTCCTTTACCGGTCTAACCCTCACTTATTCCCTTTCATCTTTTAGGCTGTCCTTGAGAGAGCCAAAGAACAATATCAAAAGGAGCATTTTTTGAAAATAGATCTCCCATTGTTAAAAGAATCTTTAGTTAGTAAGTTCCACTTATCTAATAGCTTGTAAATAGATCTCCCTTTTGCTATGTTTGACATAAAACTATTTTCCATCCTTAGGTTTGAATGATGATACCTTCAGTGTACTCACACATGAGTCATTCATGTCTGCTATTGCTGAAGAATACCCTCTAATCATACTGGTTAGTTAAAGACCTGAGCGCTTTCCTTTATGTAATCTCTTTCAGCTACTAAGCTTTCAATGCTGTATGTACATTACACATGCACAATTCTTGCTATCTTATGCTGGGAAAAAAAATCACTGGACAGCCTGTCGAATTTTACTTTATTTTATAGGTATACTCAAAAGGTAGTCCTCGCTGTGCTCAATTTATGGAGTACTGGAAGCAAATTGGTATGTTTCTTCACTCTGATCTGGCTGCTATTTTATTTGTTGCTTTCTTTGGAAACAGACAACACAATTAGAGACTTAATGAAAAAGACAAGGTATCGAAGGAGGACACATTAGTATGCTAGTTTGTTTGTTGCTTCACTCTGACAGTCTTACATGAAATTACATACTGTTAGCAAGGTAAATTGAATTGGCTTTGGCAGTTGATACTATTGGAGGATTAATGAAAATTGGGAATGACAGTAAATTGCAATGAGATCAGGAAAATACATATTTTTTCAATGCACTGCTCATTTTTCTTGTAAGTGGCATGTTCCTATATAGAGTCACACTCTGTTGCAATCATGCAAGAGAAAAACATCCTATTATAATCAAATTTGTCTACTGAAATACTTGGATGACATGAAACCGTTGTATTTTCCAACCATTCTATTTTGGACTTATGATTTTAAGATTGGGAAGGTTTCTTGGGTAAGCAAACTAAAGTGTTAGCCATTATTTCTGTGCAATACTTCTATGGATCTTATGGCTTTTGAGTTGACAGTATCTTCCTTTCTTTTACAAATAATTTGAACATTTGGTGTTGCCACATAACGACTGACAGACATTAAAAATTTAAATTTCTGTGAAAAAAATATCTCCTATTCAATTGCCCCTGACAATTTTATTTCATGACCTAGGCATTCGATTGGATGGTATCGCCAAAACTGCTATGGTAGAAGTTGGTGATTCACAACTGGCTGGATATTTTGCAGAAAAAGGGTTCTCCAAACTGCCACATTTCCGTAATGGTATGTTGCTGCAACAGGCCATGCTACTCATAATAACTAGTTCAACATGTTGGCTTGCTATTTCAAAATTCTTAGTTTGTTAGATGGATTACTGTCTAGGTCAAATTAGGTCAGTGAGGGAAGTGAATTGCTCTTTTTAGTATTGGAGATATTCAATGCCCTTTACTTCAGGTCTTCTTTTTTTCGTATTCCATTCACTTCACTCTCATTCTATGCCTGCAGGTGTACCAGTACTTGTTGCATACCCTGCTAACTGCAGAAGTCCTTTCTGTTACATGAGGTGGTTTTTTTTGGCCAGACAATTGATTAGATTATTATCTTTGTGACTCTTCTGTTTCTTTTATCTCAGCGTTCTCATGATGAGAGCCTTGCCTTCCCCACGTGTGCTAAAGAAATGTCATATTTGGTTTGTGGTCTAAATAACCTGTTCCTGCGCCTAGGTACCCAGGTGGGCTCTCTGTGGATTCTGTTGTTGACTGGGTTGCAACATCAGTTGTAGGATTGCCTCGGATCTTATACTATTCCAAGGAGGCATTGGTGAGACTTATGGATCAGCTCTATTTATTTTTGTTTGGTTATATTATATTTGTGTGGACCTAAATATTCAAAATTCAAAGCAATTTGCTAGGCCTGTTAGTTGAGTTAGTAACTAAGAATCTAAGATCAATGCGACCTACTGAATGATCACCAAGGTGGTGTTTGGGTAGCGTTGGGTTAGGGATAAGGAAATCTCATCGGGTTATTAGGTGTGGGTTGAGGTTAGGGAAACAAGTTTTATATACCATTCCCTTGTTCGGATGGCACCTGGTTGAGGATATAAAATAATATGGGACCCACATCGATCTTTATATATTTTCTCTAGTATACTTTTGTTGCTTCTAGAGACCAGACCTCCACTGCCGAATAAAAAATCCAGCAAGCCGCAGCTAGCTTCTGCTCCTATCGTCTTCCTTCCTCCGTCTCTTGCTTCCTCCGCCTCTATCGAAGCTTAACTCCCTCCGATGGGCTGCCGGGGAAGACGACACGCGAGGCACTGGTGGCTTCTCTCGTGGTCCACTGGACGGGGCCCATGCTCCGCCGTTGACGTGGCTGGACATCCCGACCTCACCGTCGTCCGTCCACGGGCGTCCAGAAGCGAGCGTTGGTTCTCTGTTGAGTCTTGCCGTCGTTGCTGAGCTCTATCGAGGTCGTCGCCGGCTTGCCGCTTCTCCATTTCCAGCCGTAACCCACCCCTCTCGGTGGGATGAAATCGCTGGGAAATGAGGTGCCCATTTCCCTAACCCAATCCATCCCCATTTCCCTAACCACGTACCCAAACATAGGAAATGTTATCCAGCCCTCCCCATTTCCCCAACCCAGCCCTCATTTCCATGTTCCCAAACAGCACCCAAGAGTCTGCATTTATAGTTCCTTTTCTTACTTGGAGTATTGTCAAAACTCAAAACTGAGTTTCTTGCTTTGACATCATGGCTTTAACTTAGTGACACTATCCTAACCTACTGGCTGATGTACTGTAAAAGTGTAGCCAGTCAGAACACTCCTCTATGTGGTGTTCTTATTGTTTTGCAGATTTCTGCCTTGTTCATTGTTATTATTCCACGAATGCTGTAAAATAGGTTCCTAACAGGAATGATGGTTCTAATGCAGAACTGTTATTTTTTTTTCAGGGCCCCCAATTCATTGGGAAGAGCGGACATCATAAGGTAGATTATCTTTCTCCGTGTATCTTGTCGTATGGAATTACTTGCATTCTTTTCTATGCTAACCAGGAGCATATGCACATGCTCCTTTCTAAGTGAAGACAGTTATCTTTCACAATGAATATGTTGGAACTCGGAAGGGATACCATTGAGAAATGCAATGAATCTGTATTGCCTTTACTTTTGGCCACTCACGGTTACTCATGCTGTCTTATGCATGCATTTTGTAGGTCAAAGTTATCTTTTTCTCAAGTACCGGAGAGCGTGCTGCCCCATTCCTTCGCCAAGCTGCCCGTGAGCATTCAAGTTACGCATCATTCGCATTTGTCCTATGGAGAGAAGATGAATCCCAGATTTGGTGGAACTCGTATGTGCTTTTGAACAACAGTAGCTGGCTAACAATTTAATACTGAGGACATGTTATATAACGAGTAAATATGAATACAATTAACTTCAACTATTGAGCACTAGCATGTAAAACTCTATTAGTTGCAGAAAGACAGAAAAATTTAGACCTTTGCTCTCTCATGTTTATAAAAAATTTCTCAGGCAACATGATAATATGATGTTATATTTAAATTTCTTGGATACGAATTACCCAATTGCTTTTTGTTTATCATATCATTCCTTCCCATTTTGCTCTGTTTTTTCATTATCTTTTTTTGGGTCTCTGGATCAGGTTTGAGGTGGAATCAGCTCCAGCAATTGTTTTCTTGAAGGGACCAGGCACAAAGCCTATTGTACACCATGGCAAGATTCCTCCTCACTTAGCTCTTTGATTTTTTCATCGTGGAGTTTTCAGCTGATGGTTGACCTCCTATTCAGGAACTTTTAGCAAGTTAGAGTTTACAGAGATGATGGAGGAGCATAAGCACCAAGGTATTGTTAAAGTGTGTGAACCGGTTGTTTACTGAATTGTCAAGCAGCATAGTATCATTGATTACTCCATTTCTTTACCTGAAAGAAAATGTGTTCTTTTTATTGCTGCACTTACTCCTCTCTTGTTCTTCTTCAGAACTGCGGCAGCTTAGAAGTGACACATCTTTGGAACTGGGTTGTGATGCTAGAGGCCATTCACGTGCTGGCAATGATGTCGCAATTTGGTATTGTGTAATTGTTGCTGGTCGCCCTGGTGTAGAATTAAGTAAAAAGAGACATGTAAGTTTCAATAATTCAATGAAATTGTCAAGTTCGTATGGTTAATTTGAGTAGTCTCTTTTATTTTCATTACTAGTTGTTGTTGTAACAGTTGCTTAGTATTTTGGTTTTTGCAATTCGAACTAGATTTTGCGTAAGGCCCAAGACCAACTGATAGGTGCTGTTGATAGAAGTTCTACTGGGAATGTTGACAATTCAGTAGATATATCAAGTGCTGCAACTGCCTTGAAAGATGAAAGGTTGACCTTTGTTTGGCTAGATGGAGACATACAAAAGGTAGGCTGCTTTAGAATTTCAAACTTTGCTATTTCTGTTGTATTTCCATATCTTATGTAGACATCTTTGGTACAGGATGTTATCTAGTTTGGAAACTTATCTTCTATTAGTTAGAGGGCTAGATTGAAATGTTAGGAACACTTTATATAAGGCATGGCATTCCATCCTTTCGTTATGAATTAGCCCCCCCCCCCCCCCCCACGCGCACACACACAGCCATACTGGATTTGATTCATTTTTCAAGAATACACAGAATAGCTGCATATCTTTGTATAGTGAATGCTATGCTCAACTTCATTAAAAAGTCATGCTAAGTCATAGAAGTTATGTGGATAACTGTATAGTGCATGCTTCGTTGGTTCTGTAAAAATAGAACTCTACAGTTGAGATTGGGAAGTTTTTTTTTTATCGCAAGAAAAATAGCCTTGTGATGATCCTGGAAGACATGTATCAGCAATCAAATTTCTTTGAAACAAAAGGAGAGCATGTTCTTTGATTGCACTTCTTACAGTACAAGTATATTTTTGCAGCAAATTTGTGCCTTCTACCTTGCCACCGATTATAGTGGAGCATGTGGTCCTAGAGGCTTTGGAGATGACGATGATAAATCTGAACTGTTCATTGTTCGTTTCCAAAGAAATGCAACATATGAGGCACTTAAAGCTGAGAAAAAGAACAATCTTGTGGAGGCTCTCCAGGGACAGCATGCTGATGCCTCCCAGCTAGTGGCAAGGTACAAGGGTCCAGATGAAACTCAAGAGGTGAGAATTTAATGGTTTCTAGTGCATTATCTATGTGACACAAATATAAGAGGTCAATTTAGGTAGCTTGACATTGAAAATTAAATGCATTGCTTATTCCATACCTCTTAACTAATATTGCAGATAAACAAGTGGATCTCTCAGATTATCAAAGATGGAGATACTAGAGAAATTCCTTACTTTGTAAGTCTCTTGCATGTTACTTTGTCACTAAAAATCTGCCAGTCAGTGCACATTTTCGCTGTTAAATTGATTTTTTATGAGGTTCTTATAGTCTCCATAGCGGCCTATCATGTCTCCTTAACTGAAAGTGGAAATGTTATGTGAGAAATGAAATGTGAAACTTCTACAAAGGACACCTCTCAGTTTCTAGACTTGTCTGTGCTGGGTCCAATCTTTATGCCTGTTTCCTTTTAACAGTCAGCATTATTCCTCTAATCATTGTTCTACTATGAACAGCCTTTTATCTACCCAAGCTCCTAGATTAATCCTGTATTAGTTGTCGGCACTAGCGATAAAAAATCATCATGGCCTGAACCTTTAGTCCATATCTCTATATGGAGATTTCTGTGATTGAGGTTTAAGCACTAACTGTACCGTTGAGAAGAATGCTTCCACTAAACTATGGAAGTAATGTTTTCAGAGCAATTACACTGCGCAAAGGGCATACCTTATCTCCCCTAATGTTAATTCTTGCGGTGCCCTTCTGTGTGTAGACTTCAAAGGTTCCAGATCTTGTACCCGAGGAAACAAGCAAGGAATGGCTAAGTAGCAAACGTATCCACTCAGCAGGGAAAAGTCTAAAACAGAAGATTGGTTTCCATTTTCAAGATTACCTTACCGACCCAAGGATTGGTTCGACTTTGCTTATGTGTGGATGTATTTCTTTTGGAATAATATTGCTCAGGAACAACAAATCAACTCAAAATACTCAACAGGTAAATGCATGCTTAATTAACAAGTTAAATGAGCATTCCCTTGCATCCTGTATGGATTTAAACAACTTCAGAGTTTTCCCCATGCTCATTGATCTTTCAGTTACAGGTAGATTATGGCATACTTTCGTGTATACTGCACTCAGACATATGTCATGTGCAAATTTTATAAACTGCAAAATGCCATTCTGGTTTTTTGTACATTTCATAAAACCAACTATGTTTTCCTAGCAAATCGAACTCTTCAGAAAGCATGTCTATGTTCGATTCGACACTGTTGGTTTTCAGAACTCAAACTGTATATTGTGCGGCTCACAGGAAAAAGCTCCGAAAGACAAGAACAAGAGGCCTCGTCCAAAGCTTAGCACATCGCTATTTGGACAGCCTGAATCTGTCGCAGATGTTGAACCAAAAGATGCACGTCAGTGGGAGATGTCAGACTCTGATTCAGACTAATGACTTGATCCTTACATTTGGATTTGACCTACTGCAAGAATGTGCCGAACTTCACTAAACTCTGTAGTATAGTTGTGTGGTAGGCGTAGTCTAGTTTAGTCTAATACCGGTAGAGTGTAACCAATATATGGTGAAAACAGTTGCATTACTGAAGTACTCAAGTTACCATCTTTCTGATGCTTCAGTTGCCCCGTGACTTCAGGGACACATTTTTGTTGTGACTTTGTATCTATAAACCTTTTTTTTTTAAAAATAAAACGGTATCTATACACCTGCTTGTGAGATGAAGTCTGACATTGGTCGCACGCGTAGCATAATAGCCTAAGCAGTATTATGTTTAGTTTGACAGGAATATACCTTGTCCCAGATTGCGTAAATAATGCTTCCCCTAAACAACGTACTACTCCCCTCGTCCCAAATTGTAAGTCGTTTAACCTTTTTTTACCTCAACTTTGACCACTCGTCTTATTCAAAAAAATTTATACAAATGTAATCAAATTTAAATCATTCTTGAAATTCTTTTATTACTAAAACTAGCCATAACAAAAAAATATAATATTTTGCAAAAAAAATTGAATAAGACGAAGGGCAAAAAAGTCAAATAACTTACAATTTAGGACGGAGGGAGTAGCAGATTTGATTTGCAAATTAAATTCCGGCTTCTATTTGGATGCCTCTTCTTTCTGCTTTCCCTTCTACTCCATCTGTTTCAAATTAAAATAGATTATTTTGGTGTACTCAGATATATAATTTAAACTTTTAGTACGCATCTAGATATAGGCATAGTGTATATCTAAGTGCATAATAAAATCTATTCACCTAGAAAAACTAAAACGACATAATTCAAAACATATGGGGTAAGATATAACCCCTGCATTTGTTGTCAGTCTTTACAAGTGAAAGGTCAGCTTTAATTTGGATATCGTAAGGTTGGGGCAACATAAATTTTGGAAGCTTTCAATTTGAGCACGGGTTCATAGAAAATACTTTGTTCGATTTAAATATACGACGGCTAAGATAAACTAAATAGTTCATAGTTTGTTCTAAATGTTGTAGATCTAAAAACCGAGAGAGCACAGCGGTATGATTAGAGAAGTAAAGAGTTATAACCCTAGCTTGTCGAGCAAAAAATTAGCTGACCACATTTGGTTACAATTTGATTTGGTTCCAAGTGCCAACATTTAACTTGTATTTGTATCCCTTCCCACCTTTATTCGCGATCGAATTTTTTTTGGAGGAACCAAGTCATACCAAGCTTTAGAGTTCCACTAGTCTGCAATTGCAAGCTTACACTGCAGCTTTAAGCACTCTGACGTCAGACTCAAGAGAGAAACCTTCAACTAGTCGCGCTGACACGGTCCAAGCGTCCAGCACGTCACCTTCCCCTCTCCACAAGCCAAACGCGAGCACCTCGCCCGTGACCTCCCCGATCTCCGGCGATGGCCGCGCGCCGCCTCGAATCCCCCGCCTCCAGGCGGCCGCGCCTGTCCGCGCTGCTCCTCCTGGTCGCCTTCGCGATCCTCTCGGCCCCGCGGCCGGCGCGCGCCCTCCGGTTCGACCTCGAGTCCGGGCACACCAAGTGCATCTCCGACGAGATCAAGGTCAACTCCATGGCCGTCGGGAAGTACCACGTCGTCGGGCCGGACCCCAACTTCCCCGATGCCCAGCTCCCCGAATCGCACCGCATCTCCCTCAGGGTAAGCGACCAGCGCCACGCGCTCCTCCGGTGATCTGGGATGGGGAAGCCATCGCCATGCTTGTGCGTAACTGGCGCTATTTGCTTCGATTGATGGTGCGCAGGTGACGTCTCCTTACGGGAACAGTATGCACTACGCGGAGAACGTGCAGTCGGGGCACTTCGCCTTCACGGCGACGGAGGCAGGCGATTACCTGGCCTGCTTCTGGGCGCCCGACCACAAGCCGCCGGTCACCATCGGGTTTGAGTTCGACTGGAGGAGCGGCGTCTCTGCCAAGGACTGGCCTAACGTCGCCAAGAAGGGCAAGGTCGATGTGAGTATTTCGCCTCGCCCCTCAGATTCTTACCTTCGTTTTGCTCAATTCGCTAGCAATCGGGTTATGTTGATAGCTGTAGTGTTGGTTAATAGTTCACGATGTTGAATAATCAAATAGATCATGGGTTCCAGTTTACTTATGACAATAGGAATTATAGTATTCCTCTGCAATTTGATTTTTTAGCTTTGGAATAACCTGTGACTTTGTAGGGTTGTTACCTTTAGAATGGAGTAATTTGATTTTGTTTATGCTGATATTTTTTTTATGAGTTCTGTGCCTCACTGGTATTTGAGAGCGTTTGGTTTTCAACATTTGACTCAGTAGGTGTTTTTATAGGTTGGACTGCTAGATTTGACTTGTTTGTTTGAGCTCGTCAATTGTTCCTATTGTGAAGTAGGAACCAACATTAGGTTCAATCTTCATATGGAACACAGATGCTTTTGTAGCCCTTTTTACATCCTTGGTTACTGAATTATTTGTATATTTGTTACTTTGTAATGAGAACTATAATTTTGAAGTGGCGGATTTATCTTTTCTAGTTCTGATGCTATGTTCACGTATGGTATGGTATGGTTTTTGCGGGATTGGGTTCCTTTCTGCTTGAAATATTGATGGAGTTTTGTACTTTGAACCTAGGAACTAAAATTTGTAATTATATTAGTAAGTTTTTGCTATTATCTAGTTATAATGGTCTCTACAGATACGGAAAGGGTCTTTGCTTTGCATTTACTCTCGTGGTGGCGTTTTCAGTTTTTATAATGATGTCTGCTTGCCAATTTCATACAGGATGTGCAGAATAATTAGTGATTTGAAAGTGTGGGCCGATTGTACTTTGGTCGAATAACAAGCACACATTCAATATTTGTATCTGACTTGGTGGGAGGGGGTTTCCTTGTTTTGTATCCATTCAATATTTGGAATTGGCTTTTTACAGAGGTCAAAGAAGCTTGGCCTCATGTGGCATAAAGATATAGAGTACATGTATGAATATGGGGTGTCGTTTCAGCATTCGACCATTACATGCTAATGTTGATCATAAGCTCATTGCTTGACTCCATAGTCCCTAATTGGGCCATTTTTGGAACTTTTGGTAGATTGTCTTTCAACTCGATATATCATATTATTGGGTGTTACTAAATTAAACTTCTAGTGCTATGTAGGAAGCGAACAATAACTGTTCATGCTAATAGTTGTGTCTCATATAGTGTTTGCTTCTCGGGTTGGTTATTGGTCAGATTGACTGCTTGTCATCAATCTTCCAGAATGAGGAGCTTTTGTCTTGTTTCGAGCGCTTTTTCATGACTAGTACCTCTGTTCATGATGTGATGTTATTTGCATGTTGCAGATGATGGAATTGGAGTTGAAGAAGCTAGAAGAAACTATCAAAAATATACATGAAGAAATGTTTTACCTGCGTGAAAGGTAGTTCTGTACATACTGCACGCTACTATCTACTACGGCAGTGCTTAAATTAGATTTGTGAAAAATTGGCGAAGCAATCCTGATTTCACATTGTTTCCATGCATGTGTCCAGGGAGGAGGAAATGCAGGACCTGAACAGGAGAACAAACTCAAGGATGGCTTGGCTTGGGTTCCTCTCGCTTGGCATCTGCTTGTCAGTGGCAGGTTTGCAGCTGTGGCACCTGAAGACCTTCTTCGAGAGAAAGAAGCTGCTGTAATTCCCCAATTATTCACGATAGCACACAGCTAAGAAGTGGCTAGGTGTAACTTTTTTGTGTGGACGGTTAATCTGTTACAGAGCCTGTTGGTCCATGTAAGAACAGCCTGTTGATCCATGTAAGAAACAATGTCTGTCATACTCGAGAAATGTGCTTCATTGTGCTTTAGTCTGCCTAGTTCAAATTTTAAAAAAAGAAATATGTTGTAAGATAAACTCAAATGCCTTCTGGTAAATTCACTTTGTAATTTGGGGCATCATGTTCGTTCTTTGGCTGATGGTTGCGGTGATCGCTAAGCTGTTCTGGTCCCCAGACCGCATGGACTGCCACCGCCATAAGCTGTAGAAAAACTGGAAGCCAGGCTCCGACGTCAAGAAAAACTGCCGCCTTGTCCAGTGCTGCATCGATTGGTTGTCGTACCTTGCCTGACAACTATCATATGCTACAGTTGTAACGAAAGTTAGCTGCTGCATTGTAGATTGACCAGTTCAACCAAGAAACTGCATCAAGGCCTCTCCGGGGTATAAACACGGATCGCGCAACAAGACTGTAATCCAACAATTTCTTTTTATAAAGTTTATAAATTTTACAGTAACTTGTTTGACACTTACAGAATATGCACGGTAAGGTAAATCCACTTTTTTTTTTTTTGAAGGCATAAGGTAAATCCACTTTCCACAGCAGAGGTAATTCTCAACAACCAATTAAAGATCTTTGAAAAAGAATAGCAGGAAACCATCTGATCTATAGAAGTCCACATGGCCTATTCACCTATGCTGCATAACTATGGTCCAATTGCGCTCAAGATTTTCCATAATTTAACCTGAGCAGAGCGAAAACGGAGAGGGAGATGTGATACAAATGATGTTTCTGTTTTCTTTACCAGAAATGACATCGAAGTAAAACAACATGAAAACTTCACCGTCTCAGTGGAGCTTTCTCAAGACACCTAATTTTGTACATTCATCAATGCCAGATTTCCAAGAAAACCACTTCAAAATACCAATATATATATATGCACTGTTACTGGAACAAATGCCAGTGGGTGTCCTGTGTAAAATGCTCCTTGAGCTTCTCAAGCCTCTTGAGGATCTCCAAGAAGGAAGGTCTCAGACTGATATCCCCAGACCAACACACCTCAACCAAACTGCAACAAGAAAAGCAGCAGGGCATTAGCAACGTTAATATGGCAATCGTGGAGTGCCGAGAGTTGTTGGCGTGTACATACTCCTTCACTTCATTAGCATGTCCTTTGCGGAAAGCCGGGCGATGCCCATCTGCAACATACTTAGCAGCCTCATAGGGTTCATAGTTGGAGAAAGGAGGGTCACCCTCCAGCATCTATGATCATACAGAATAATGAGTCATTCAGAATCATCTAGCCCACAAACTGAGAGGGGACCCACTGGTGCAAGGGCCTTAACAGCTTACCTCATAAAGTATCATGGCAAAAGAGAAGATGTCAACTTTCTTGTCATATTTCCTGTGCTTGAAAACTTCTGGGGCCATGTAGCGATCTATTTTTGTATGAAAATCACAAAAGTTAAATATAGTTAATAATACGGATTCAAGACAAGAGATTCAAAGTTGTGCAGTAGCTCTTTCAAGCTTACAGCTTCCTGTCTCTCCAGTCATCTTGTATACATCATTGGCATGCTGAGCTTTGATGATCTTGCTAAGACCAAAATCTCCAACCTTCAAATGGTTTGCAGCAGAATTCACTAGAAGAATGTTTCTAGAAGTTGACACATTAAGTTAGAATGGACCAAGAATATTCTCATGTTATAAAGAACAAGCAATCCGACTGACCTTGGTTTTAAGTCTCTGTGAATCACAACATTAGGCTCATTATGAAGATATGCCATTCCCCTGAAATTAAAACAATGAAGGTAAGAATTACTGGGAACCAAATTACTACATTGAATGACTGACAGTGGTATGTGATGCAATGAGTCAGAAATACAGGCAGGCAATGCATGAAAACTCAAGGATATGGTATTTGTGGCATAGCTAAGCACATGAGGAGAAAGTACCTTGCAATGTCTAGTGCAAAATTAATAGCGACAAGTGGGGCGAGCGCACCTTTCTCCTTCAGATATTGATGAAGATCGCCCTGAAAAATGCATTTAACTTAAACCATGAGCATGCTTCAAATAGAACACACAAAATGATAGTTGAACCACAACACGAAATACATACTCCTCGTAGAAATTCAGTAACTAGCATTAGAGGCTTGGTTTCTGTAACTGCTCCAAGGAACTGGACAATATTTGGATGTCTCAGCTTTATTAGCAAGTTGACTTCATGCTTAAAATCTTGACTGCAGATCAAGAGAAAAGTTTTCTAAGAGAATAAAACCACATACACAAGCATGTCTTATAACTAGAACACCTACCATTAAACCATCAACGAAAATTAGTGAAACACAGTTTATAAAAAAACCAGTCAAATCGGTTGGAGTACTAAGGAGGTTAACAGTTATTCTGACACTTACATCACCAGCCTGTCATCAGAGAGGGATGGAAGAATTCGCTTCACAGCAATAGGCGTTCCTCGCCAATTTGCTTTCAGAATTTCACCGAAAGAACCCTGTTGTAGATAGCAGGTTTGATAAACTTAAGATAACCCAAATACAAAAAGAAATAGTAAAAGTGAAGTACAGTAGATAAGTGAATTATCAAATAATTGCATTAAGAGACGTTTGAAGACTTGAACCTTTCCAATGACAACTGCTTTTGTAAAGTCCAATTCAAGTGGGTTAATCTCCCAATCAGCCTTGTTTGTTAGAGGTGGCGGAATTGTCTTTGGTTCAAAATGGCTTCCAGTTTTCCCCTGCAAGAAAATAAAGGAAAAATCCGAAGGAGATGAGCAAGATCACATGATGCACTAGCCTAATGAAATCAGATTATAGCAGAATGACCAATTTTAAAATCTTATTCCAGTATTCCGACTATAAAGAGCATGGTTGTGAGTGAAAGGTGCACCAAAACCATCAATTAAACAGAACAGACAAGCCGGGATGACTCCGCACAAAAGTGAATGTAGCTTTGTTTATCAGTGGAACCCGCACACACGCATTTCACATTTAGGACCATGCATCCTGGTCTCTGGATATTCAGAAACATAGTACCAAGTAACAGCAGCAGAGCAATATGCAGGGGACTCACCCACTAAATCCATACCATACACTGACAAGTGGAATTGGAATACCTGGTGTTCAAGTTACAGATTTAGTAATCTTGAGCTACTGTTTAAAGGTATACAGCCCTAAAAATTTGCAATGCAATGACCAAGGCAACCTGTTAAATCAAACCCATGTTATCGACCACATACATATGTCAATCCGCCATGCTCCTTGAGCAGCTCAATCGTGGTCTGCCTCTTTGCACCCTCTGCATCAGCTAGTGGCTGTTCAAATAAAGAAAAGTTAGGATCATTAGAAATAGTCCTCAATGTGGCATCATAATTTAGAGTCTGAACCAAACTAACATATATTTACACCACGACAGCACAAATACAACCAATTAGAATGTTCCTCTTCACAGTAAAGTTCACAGCAATTTTACATCAAAGCTTACTAACAACAAACCAAAGCAAACTAAATGAGCAAGTGCGGCTCATTGCAAGGCAACAGATGTCGTGTAAAGATGCTTCAGCAGCCCAATCAACGGATGATCATTGCAGCAACGACGCATTGACAACCAAACATTGCACGACCCCTAGGAATTGGTAGCACGAAGCTACAAATTGGTCAAATACAAATTGGTCAAATGCATAAGAAGACACCAAAACTGTAACCAAAACCGGTTTCCCAAATACAACGCAGAAGATGACACCATCGAATCGAATGAAAAGCTGCACTGCGCAAACCGGTAGCTGCAGCTAATCGTGTTCCTCCCAAATCGTCAATTGATGAGAGCACGAATAAAATCGTATCTCAACAGAAGGCCGGTAAGATCTCAAACACCGCACCCGAAAATCGGGACCATTTCAACACGCAACGAACAGAAGGCCAATCGCAGCGCGACCCAAATCGAGCCCGCCGAAACATCGGAACACGCAAATCACGGAAGGAGAGAGAGAGAGAGAGGAGGCGAGGAGGGCGGAGGAGGCGAAAGGATCACCGTGTTCTGCCAGCGGTCCTGGGCGTTGACGTCGGCGCCGTTGGCGATGAGGCACTCGGCGACGTCCTGCCATCCGTGTAGCGCGGCGACGTGGAGCGGCGTGCGGCTGTCGTAGTCGCGGGCGTTGACGAGCGTGGCGTCCTCCTCCAGCAGCTTGCGCACGGCGCCGACGTCGTTCTGGTGCGTGTGCCAGAGGATCAGCGAGGTCCGCGCCACGACGTTCTTGTCGTCGAACCTCCGCTTAGCGCCCCCGCCCCCGCTCCCACCTCCCGACGACGACCCCGCGCCGCTGCTCCCCCCTCCCGAGCCCGCCGCCGCCTCCTCCGCCCCGCTCATCTCGGCCCTCGGTGCGCCTCGCGTCGCGTCGCGTGGTCCGAACCGAACGAATGAATCTGAAGTGGGCAGAGAGGGTTTCTCTCTCCGGCGGTCCGGCCTTGTTCGTCTCCGTGTCGCTTGCTTCCCCCTCCGGGAATCCTACTATTCCGGTGCCGATTTTAATTCGCCCTCGGCCCCACCTGCTCAAAAAAAAAAAGATCGACCTCGGCCTGCGTGCACCACGAGATCTGATCTGGAGCGCTGCGAGCTAATCACAGGGTTAACGGTTAACTACTTACCCGCTTTGTTTTAACTAAGTTTTAACCCGTTAACCGACGACGCCCCCACTTGTCGTTTGTGCCAGCCTGGCTTGGCAGCCCGATCACCATTCACCAATCAGGCCAGGCGCTTCCAGTGAACGCATCCAAACAAAACCGGCGATTATTCTGCACGAAATCGCCACCAAATGTGTCATTTCGAACAGGGACTGAACAAAATTACAGCAACCTCGGAGAGATCGACCGTGCAGTCTGCAGAGCCTAGGCAACCGACACGCTGACTGACTGGTTTCTGTCCGCGATTGCACCGCCGCGGCAGTAGCGAGCGCTCTGCCTTTGCGGCTTTTCGCGGGCACCCTGAGCCCGACACGACACGGCGCGGCGGCGTATCTCGCCGTGCTCCGATCCCCTGCGGATGACAGCGAGAGGGAGACGCGCTTATCATCACCGTTCGCCGGTCGCCGTTGATGGTGGCGGTGGTCGGCAAAGCAGCGGTGGGCATGGGCGCAGGGGCGATTCCATGTGCGGCACATGGATTCCAGGATTTTGACAATGTTTTCTTCTCAGCGTTTGAGTGAGTGCACTGCGGTCCCTTGGCCGCTAGCTTTTTCGGTTTTGGCTTTCCTTTTCTTATCTCTCGTGGTTTTGTGGCAACTGGTAGGGATGGATGGTGACGTCGATATTTTTGTAGGACGAGAAGGATAGTGATATTGACTTGTGTTTTGGGTCTAATGACATGAACATACTTATCAGCATGTCATTATCCCCGGATTAAAAAAAGAATACATTGTTATTCATTGGACACTGATTTCGCTAGCCATTGGCCAATTTCTGGTGACCGTACATGGTTTAGGCATCCTTATATTATATCTGATACAATCCACGTCCACATCAGAACTTCGGTACCGGTGTTCATCGTTTGAAGGAAATGTATATTGCTTCATGGCGTGGGTGGCTATTGTGCAAGAGATGAACATCGAGGACCAAGTATTTCGTGTTAAGAAATAACCGTGAGGCGTAGACTGGAGCCACTGGATATTTCTTTTGCGAAACAGGCAAGATAACGGCGCCCAAAGTCAGAAACCACTGAAGTTAAGCAAGAGTATTTAATTTGGTCATATCCTCCAACAAAGCTGCTTCATTGAAGAAGATTAGACGAGAGGTTAAGGAAATTTTGGACATTTTTCCGCAGGGCAAGCATATATGCCTTCTGGCATTGACGTTGCAACCTGCATAGTCGATGAAGGCGAAAATGTGGCAAAGTTTCCCCTTTTGTCGCGTGGCAAAGTTTCCCTTTTTGTAGTGCACATGCATGCGTCACTTGATCCTATTCCCTTCCCGTTTGACAAAGCTTGCAAATGCATGCGTAGGCTATTCCCTCCCCGTTTGGCAAAGCTTTACCTTGCTTCTTTGACACAGTTTGTGGCGTACATCGTACTACATGAACATGTGCTGGAAGTTCTATAATTGAAGAGTTTTGCACCTGCTTTGCTTCTTCTCATTTGGGACACAACTGAACTGACTATGAACTATTGAACTTGCCAATGCCAACTGCTGAACGTGAAGTTCGGGTGTGCCATGACCTGCTGCTGCTACCTCTGCACGTCCTCTTCCTCTAGAGCATCTCTTTCAGTAGCGCTTTCTACCTAAGGCCATGTTCAGATTCCCAACTATTCCCTATTCATTCCAACTTTTCACTATTCATTTCAACTTTTCACTATTCCTCCCTCACAAAACACGTTTCCCAACGAATGCTACAGTGTTTTTCTTATGCTACAGTGTTTTTTCCTACAATCTAAACACACCCTAAGCCGTCACCTCCCTGCCTCAATCTGACGGATGTATACTTTCTAGAGAATGTTCCGTGTCACAGCATCAAAAAGGTTTCACCCCATCACAGATTATATGCATGGTATCACGAAGGATTTCAGCGATACAGGTCGTTTGAGCAGTAGTACAAAGTAAACCCGTACGTAAGGGGGTCCAGCCTCTAGTGATCATTGCCAAGCGGCTGGTCAACCAATCAGTGCACGGTGCACAGCGTTGGCGGCTGCCGAATAATCATTGCGGAACAAAAGATGACGCTCCGACGTCCACTGATGTCTGCACCAGAGGTTCCTGCGCCGGGGCTATGGGAGACAAGAAGCATAAAATCTCGAGCCTCGGCCATCTTCCTTACGTTCTTTTTATTCGTCTTGAGAGACGACTCGACGCCGGGAACTCATCGTGTGCGCCGGGCCTGAACTGAAACTTCCCCAAACAACAAACGAAATGCCACGGCGCGTGTCCTTCGGTGCGGCCTTCTTTCAGAATATTGTTCACCTTGGATGTCAGATTCACGATAGCAGTCGTTTCAATCCCAAAGCTATCCACAAGTACAAAGATCCTCCAAGCTGTATGATCCAGCATATGATGTGAATTGTTAAATAGAAATACATTACAGCAAGCACAAACATAACATGGGATCAAGGCCTTGAGGAAAATTAGTTGATTAGTGAGGAAAATTACCTGATAGCGGCTAAATCTGCATGACGTGTTCCATTACAATGGACATCAGTTTTTGTGCAGAATGCATTTTACTGAAAAGGCTCAGCAGTTCAATGTTTTCTGGTAAGCAACCTGCACGCACAAGAGAGGATGATGTGGATGAGTTCAAGCAATGAAGCGCTGCTGCACAGTCCCTTCAAAAGAAAAGAATCGAGTGTGATGCCTACAAAACCATGTGATCCTGGTAGAGCCCCAATGGCTCAGTTCAAAGATCAAACCATGAAATCGAGTAGCAAAGGTAACTTAAGTACTTCAAAAAACCAAATAAACTATATGATCAGGAACATACCGAAGTTGAAGTCTTCGTCAACTCCCTGATGGCCATTGTGGCATATGATGATGCTGGTCGAGTAAATTCTAATTTTACAGCCAGTTTCTCTGGTAACAGATCAGATTTGGTTTTCAGTGGGCTAGCTTCAGTGGTTAGTCCAGAGGCTTCCAATGAAGCATCCAAACCAGAATCACATGATGGGCAACTGGAAGTCGCATCAGATAGCAGCTTATTTGCTTCTGATGGCTGGGTTTTGGATACAATGGCTAAATCGGTTTTCACTAAAGGTACATTGTCATCTGTGTAGGTCATTAGGTCCCTGCAACCATTAAAAACAAATTTAATTGAATAGCACCAAATATCCTACATGACTACATGAATTTGTACAGCACTACAGCTATGGTTGTTCATCTGCATGGTTCAATACATAATATATAGATAAAAGTTTCAAAGAAATTTGCAACTAAAAGAAAAGAAGCAAAATAATTTGATTGGAAAAACATGAAAACTGTACTTGTATTGTGTGTACCATTCAAAATCAATAGGTCGTTGGAGTACCCGACGGTAACCTCCTTTCATGCCTCTGCATAAGGAACCAGAAATAAGAACTTGCTCCACTGGCTTTAAAGTATATTGCGTGTAAGGAACCAGAAAGGCTGTACTCCCAATTACAAGGCACAACATATGGCCTCTGCATAGATAACTGTACGGAGTGCGATTGTAGTTTGTAGGACCATAAAGTTGTTCAAAAGAGGAGACAGCTAGCAAAAAATGGACCTTGTGACAGTGACTGATAGCAAAAAATGGACCTTGTGATAGTGACTTACTTGATCCCATGGGCACTCTTTACCAGGCTGATACCATCCTGAGTCACAAAATTAGATAAACGTTACAGCAATCCTTAGATAAGAAATCATTTCAATGTGTGAAACTCTGTTAGTTCTTCGTAATCTGACCTAACAATTTTGTATTCCACAAGTTTTTCGGAAATTCTCAGTCTCACAAGCAAAAAAAGAGAATATATTTACCAGTAGCATAACCATGCTAAAAGTTCAGACAAACTTCCTGACCTAACCACATTGTTTCCTCACCATAATTTCCAGACTACAAATAAATATAATATATAAAAAGTCATAACTATAAACTCGATTGTAATTTTTTTAAAACAAAAGGCTGTATTGAGCATAAATAGCGTAAGATGCATGCACAACATATTTATGAATACAAAATGTTACTTCAATTGATACCACAACAATCCTCTGAAATAACTGTAAGGTTCATGATAAAATTATCACCTTCTTGGCTATTTCATGATAAATCCCAGCAACTTCATTCCCAGGAAGCAATGTTTCTGAACTGCACATGGAAAAAGTTAAGCGTAACACTTGAGTCACAAAACGGTACAGAGTAAAGCACATACTCCTCACCCAGGCAAAGGGAGGACCACGTCCTCAAACGTGTAAGCTGCCTTCAATAAATCTTCAGAATCAACTATCTACAAGAGAACAATATGATTGGGAATTTTGTTATATCGGTGTTATGCGGAAGTTTGTTGTTAGTATAAGTATCTCTATGACAATTGTCTAGAGCAAACCTTCACAGGCTGGATCAATTCTTCAGGAAGTGTATCAAAAGACACTTCCACTTCAGGTGAATCAGTATGGCTAACATCATCATCTAAAGTATGTTCTTTAGCTGCTTCTCCAGGAGAGCACCCCTTTTTGTAAACCAAATCACCCTCTACAATTTGTGAAATACCTGTGAGTTCAGCCATTGTTAGCATATAAACCAAAACAAGAGCAAGTACTAGAATATCAAAGTTTATTTTTAGAGCGGACTGAACGAGGACAGAAGAATCCAATGCACAAGTAAACGTACCATACTTTTTGACTCTCATACTTGCAGCATGGTTCCATAGATAACTCTGGTAACTATTCACATACCTGCACAGAATGGATATGTTAAGAGTAACAGAGCGGACACAGTAAATACAAAAAAAAACTACATCAATCTATTCTCACAGGAGATTTTGTATAGTAGTTTCTTGAACATGAACAACATAACGGTGATGTACTACATTCTTCATTGCATAGTTAACAATAAAAATAAAAATTTAGATCAATGTGCAACATACATCAGCCTCATTGTTCTAGGTATAGCCATCAGTGCTTGTAGATAGTTGCCAGGGAACTTCTTCAAACGCAGAAGCTGGAAATGAAAGAAAGCATAATTCTAAGGGTCCCATATTAATGTGATATAAGTAAATAAAGACGAAATAAAATAGAGACTTCATGATACATTAGCAAATATTGGAACATGAAATGCAAAACTCAAGCTCAAAGGAATATTTTTATTTATTACCACACTTATTGTGTAAGTTGGAACTTTCTTTATTGGGTGGGCACTGGGCACATTTTCAACAGAAGTAAACAAACTAGACCGCCATAACATTGTGGATCATCGGCTGCCATAAAAAACTATTTACTGTGTAGTAAGAAAGGTCGTGGCAGGTAGGAACCACGAAAATATACATGTGTGTGTGTGTGTGTGTGGAGTCCATAAGCAACAGGATTCCAGGACCAATCAGCAGGGGCGGAGCCAGAGTGAAATCGAGGGGTGCGGCACCTCATAACATGTATAGATATTCAGCGACATGTAAATCTGGGAAAAGAATAAGTAGGCTTACCATAGCTCTCTCCACTGTGAGATGTCGGGGAATGCCACTAATTGCTGCATCAATATCACCGTGCCCCTTGTAATGTACCTGTACCTCATTGAGTTTATTAAGTTGCTTGAAGCGAAATTAAATTTCAAATGTTCACATTAACAGATCTTGTTTTTCTAATAGAGAAAAATAATATCACCTACCCTTGTACCAAGAATTAAGCTAACAGCCTGTCTCCATTCTCCTCTAAGCAAAGCAGCACCAACAAAATGTGTTGGTACTGAACCGCTACCAAAGCGCTATCAAACCCAATGGAAAACATTTTTTATGAGTTGCATAATAACAGACAAAATACATTTATAAAAAAAGCATAACAAGCAAAAAATAATGAACTAATCATCACATAGAAACATAAAAATAGTATGCCCTTAGCATAGAAAAAATGTACATTCCCTGTACCTGTAAGCCATAGTAATTGATAAATCCATTTTTACTCAGGCCATCAATAGCAGATTTTATCACATCGTCCGACTCTGCAACCACATTCCTGAAAAGAAATAACAACAATGGGAAGCATGAATTATCCATTCTCTTGAGTCTTAAATTACAAAACAAGGTCATGGCACAAATGCATGGACTACAGATAGTAGCCCACAATGTGGGACAAAAATTTACAATTCCTTGTAAGTAGTAACTTAAAACTTATAACCGCCACGGCATAGAAGAAAACACTCAGTTAAAGCAAGACGCTAAGCATTTCATTGAGTCTGATGGCATGTTTCACAGTCAGTGTGCAGAATAAACATTGGCAAATGACAAGCGATTTCACTAAGACTGTACCAGATATGCTACCAGCATGATATGGTGTCAATAGTGCCACACATAGCAAGGAGACTACGCACCTCAAGGTAATTGCAAACCGGTTCCCTCTGAGTTGACCAAGAGCAAGGCCTTCATTCACATAACTGGAGAAATATTTGCAGTTTAAGTTTTAGTGACTTCATCGATCAAGGGGTTCATAGATCATATATTCATATGCTTTACTAGTTACCTAAAGTTTCCGACTCTGATACCTGTGAGGTTGCTATTAAGAGCGCCCAACCTACTGGCATGTACCTTGAAAAGTGTCACCTGATCAGAAGAGGGGGAATCAGAAAATTATTAACTCAACAGAGAAAAAATGCATGCAACTTTAGTATTTCATTTGAATCTGCATCATATATGCTTCTTATAAAGGTTTTCCTGGTTGCAGTGCTACTAAGATCAGACTTTCATCTGTCAAAGCTTATTCAGATACTTTGTTTCCCGACAAGACCATGTTGACCCAGATTAAGCGAACAAATGGAAACAACTCAAGGCATACCTGTTGGGTTGTAACGGCACGTTTATCCTTTGTACCCGCAAATCCAAACGATCTGGGCTGTGAAAATTAATGCCACTAACTAATCAACAGAAGTGATGAATGTATTTACCAACTCGAGATAGAAAACTTGCAAATGCACTTTGATGAAGCAGAGCATGGCACTGGCACCTACCTGAACCCCTAGCATCTTTCCTATAACTCCGAGTGCCTCTTGTGTGTCTCTGTTCTCCTTGTAAAGGTGAAACCTGGTAATATTGTTTACTGTCATCAGCTACCACATAATACATCAAAAATGAATTGCAAGTCAAATGTGCATGGTACACATTCTTATCTCAACAAATCAACAGGTCAGAGATGTCGTGTGAGAACAGGTGTCATCACCTCAGGTACTTCCCCAGGTGATAAGGCCAGGAAGTAGAGCCTCTACTATCAAAGGGCCTGTCATCTCTCCAGCCTGAAGAGCCCATGCCTCTCCTATTCCTCCCTCTGCCACCATGCGGACCTGACCCCAATCGCACCCTAATACATTTCTGAATCCCATCACTGTGCTCAACCGTATCAGTGACCAGGAACTTGAAATTCCTCTTGATGAACTCGTGCACCTCCTGCACAGAAACAACAATGTAGTACTGAACAATGAAACACTGGATCATCCAGGAACAATCACAATCAGGGCCACGAGTACCAAACCCACCGAACGATGAGCCTTGTCCGCATCAGCCGAGAGAATGATTGGCGACAAATCCTCATCCCCTCCCTCCAAAGCCCTCTCCAGGAGTCCCCTCAACGCATCGTAATCCGCTTCGCCGCAGAGCAACCTGAACGACTCCAGCGCCCGCGAGTGGTCCGCGTCGGCGTCGCTGTCCTCCGCATCATCTCCTCCACCCTGCAAATCCACAAGGACAGGGCAGCCGAAGCAAGGTCAGTCAGAGCTTCAGTGATGCCCAATAAGACTACATCGTGGGAGGCTTGGGGAGAGGGAGGGAGACCTCGTCGACGTGGGGCAGATCGAAGGAGGTGAGGCGGACGAGGGCGCCGTCGAGGGCGACCTCGTGGACGACGAAGTCGGAGTAGCGCTGCTTGAGCGCGCCGCGGAAGCCCGGGACGGAGGAGGCGAAGCGGGAGATGCCGACGTCGGGCTCGTCCAGGGGCGCGCGGCGCGGCAAGGGCGCGGGCGGACGGGGCGCGGCGCGGGCGCGGAATCTGGCGGCGACGGCGAGGGGACGAGAGGGGGGTTTAGGGGTGAGGAGGAGATGTGGGAGGGGGTTTAGGAGGCAGCGACCGCGCATTCTGTCGGCCGCCGCGCGGTGTGAAGCACGGCCGGCGCCGGATGGGGGAGACGGGGACCAATCAGCTATCCACCCGGCCGCGCGCGGGTTTTCTCTTCTTCGTGCTTGGCGAATGCGGAACCAGCACGGGCCGCGGCGGCGGCGGCAGTGCATCAGACGCTTTTGTTTCCGGCGTGGGCCGTCCGATGCGCGCGTCTGTGCTCTGATTTCTGAAAGCAGAACATGATGTTGTATTGTTGTGCACGAGAACCAAGTGCCTGATGTGTTCTGGGTGTGGGGTAGAACTTTAGATGGTAGGAAAAAACACGGTAGCATTAGAAAAACATTGTAGCATCCGCTGAAAAACGTGTTTTTATGAGAGAGGAATAGTGAAAAGTTGGAATGAATAGTGAAAAGTTGGAATGAATAGTGGAAAGTTAGGAATCTGAACATGGCCAGTAGCCTATGTGTCAAGATCAATAGATGTGTGGTCGATGATAGCGTTCTAGACGAAAACTCAGAGCTTTTCCTCAACTTCTGACCAATTTGGTATATTGATAACCATGTGTCTCTTACAGAAAACGTCAACTTGCCACATATTTTCACTAATTTGGCATCAACTTTTTGAACTAAACAATCCTCGACCAGTATTTACCATAGCTTCTGATACTAAAAAGAACACATTGATTGGTTTCCAAACAGCAACGGACCCTTTGCATTGCAGCAAATAAAGAAATAGTCAACTTGTTCATGCGCCCTAGTTATGCATAGAGTCAAACCAATGTTTCAATATCCGAACCGTTACCTATTATTCCCTTTAGATCATCACATGTGTTCCCTCATCCTCTATGGTCACTAGGGATGAATCAAAAAAGAATGTCATTCATGGCGTCTGCTTACATTGGCTCGCTCCAAAAGAACAGAACATCTATTTGTCTGTTTTATGTCACACCACCTTTGTACATTGACCTACTCATGCTGGTTTCTCACCTGATTAATCCGGATGAGGATGTTCCCAGAGTGGGGTTCTTCTTCGGTCCACTGAATTGACTTCTTCTCCAGATACTTCATCGTCATTCAATATCAAACAATCAAACTAGTCAGATAGGAGGAGTATGCTAAACATAGAGCATTGAGGCATATATTTGAAGACCAGCATACAACGTATTTGTTGCCATTGGGTAGAAGACAGAAGGGAGAAGGCAAAAATCCACCAAAGGATTTATCATGATGAGCAGACTTAGCACATATACAATTATGTTGACATGCCACTGGTACATCATAATTATTCAAATAACCTAAAAATACAATTGGGTACCAAATTGCATCCCAAATCTAGCAGATAATTTGATAAAACCGCACCTTTCTTCTTCTTTGTCCCATCTTGAAACTGTCGTCATCAGCACCGATAATAACTTTTAGGTAATCAAAAGCTACAAAAGGCCAAACATGAAGCATCAAGTAAATTGGATGGTTCCCAACAAAATAATTTATAGCTCAAAAAGCCATGCATTGATCTTACATGGAATGTTTGCCAACTGTTTAAGATGAAGCCTCAAGAGATTACACACGTTTCCTGGATCTTGGGTGCGTAAATCAAGACAAAATTCGTTTTTGGACTCTGTTTTCCTGCAGGAGGCACAAGCTTGTCGTAAGTTCACATTCTAAGATTACAGAATGAGCAAATCTCATTTCGGATCATCTACTGCACTTTTAATTGTTAACCACCTTTAACAACAAGTTTCACTTCAAACCATATATCCAACGTTAAATTAGCTCTTACAAAAATAAAAAAAAACAGCCCAATAATTCCAGCCAACATGCAACATAAGTACACTTACTTGGACTTGATGATCTCCCCAGCAGATTTCTCATTAGCCAGTCGAGCCATTTGATAGCAGTGCTTGCCCTTAATATCCAACAAAGAATATATCCAGTAAGTAATTTATCTTCTTAAATTGTCTCTATGTAGCCTCGTAACTAGACAGGCAGATAAAACGTTAGCATGTTTTATGTTTAACAGTTACCACAAGTTATGTTATTATCTTTTTTACTAGAATCTAGAGTGGCTCAAAGGCATTAGACATGCCCATAACAAAATCCCGAACAGTTGTATGCAGTTGATATAGTCTATATTGGCCAAAGGTGAATAAAAGTAGTCTCCATCCATTCTCTTCTCCCTAAAAAAATAAGTGTGACACTTACTTCCTGTATAAGATAATTGACTTCTTTTTTATTACCCTCCCTAAAAGCATCAGCAGCCTGCAAATTCAACAGAGCATAGCACAAGTGATAATAAACACCATATTTTTACTGGAGGTGAATTAAACAATGTATGCTAGTTGTGTTCTCAAAAGGCACTAAAACAAATATAATCTTGGAACCCCTTACCTTTTCATAGTACTGCTTCATCATATCCCAGTGCCGCTTTGCAGCCCTGCGGTAGTTTTGGTAATCCTCCTCATTGACGGCTGGTTCTAATATAAATCAAAACAACTCAAAATAAGTTATAAGAATTTTCCAAAAACGAAGAATCATATCATCAGGTAAACAGTTCACTTTGATAAATAGTACAAACACAAAGCTTTAAATTATTTGGGGGCTTGATTTCATGTTAGTTGTTTTAAGTTTTAACCTCACTGATCAAAATGTTATACAAGAGTCATTAAGCTCATTATTTTGATCCAGGACATATGTTTTATGCTGTAAACATAAGCACCCCTTGTACACTCTGAGAAATCATAGAACACAGTTGAGAATTTTCTGATTTACTAAGATTCACTACCCTTCAGTCCAAGAAAAAAAAAGGCAGATTACATATCCCACAATTTGTAACATGTCATTGGCAAATAAATCAAATGTGTTTATCTAAAATCCTGTAGAAAACACCTAGAAGCAACTTATCTTCATAAACCGTTCTTCTACAATGTTAATACTTAACTAGTTAAACATGCGATAAGTGTGAAATGAATGATAACTTTAATTACATTTCCGTACCATACATTGTAAGTGGATGGACTTGTAAACACATAAAATAAGTGCAGCAGTGCGCTATCAAATAACTAATATGGCTGACTTGATACTGACGTTGGCCTTTTTTTATCAGCACAATATGCAAGCTGCTGGAAATGTTGTGTTAGGATTGGTTTTATCTGTTCACTCAAGAGAATTTACATTGTTTCTTTATAAGTTTAAACGGTAAACATGTTGTCATGTTGATAGGCTTACCTGAATATGTACATGCGAAAGGTTAAATATGTAGAAATAGAAGTTGACAACTGGATAAAGATTCAGAATATGCTTCTTATAAAATGCATAATATAACGTGAATTCTAAATGCAAAGAAAGAAATAATATGCTGAGTATACCTTTGCTACCTACAATAACTTTCATGGGAAAATCTGTAGAATATGTTGAAATGTCCGCAAGAGGTTTTGTGATTGATTTCTGATATGGAACTCTTCTTCGATTTGTACCCAGTTCATTTCTTTTTAGTTTTGGCTCCTCCTCCAATCTTGCAGGTACAGTGAAGATTGCTTCTATCAACTCTCCTGGAGAAATATGTGTTTTTGACCTCTGTGCCACCTCTTGTGTAATTTGTGTGCTACTCAGAGAAGTGTTGCAGAAAGCAAAATCAATATCAACTCGATGTTGGAAAGAAGGGAAAGCAATAAATAATAGAATAAGTAAAACCTAGGTGTGGACTACGAGCCTAAGCACCTTCCTTTGGAAACAGAACATTCGACTGCTACATCCTGTGGAACCAATACATTTATGGGTTATACAATTAGTCAAATGTTTATACCAAATGAAAGAAATACCAAATGCATTCCAAGGAAACTTTCATATATATACTAGAACATTAGGAGCAATGTCACATCGACCAACACTGGACTGGGTACAAAGCTATCATTCAAAAGGAACAAAATGAGATCTTAACCAACATAACAAATCATATACTACGTTAAGCTTGAAAGGGCAACCTGATTAGATATATGTTGAGCACATCGAAAATATATTAGTACCAACGGTTTTTTCTTCATTAGATTCATTTAGCACGAGAAATGGTGGGAAATCCATTCTGGAAAAAAAACGAATAGGAAAAAGCAACATTCAGAGTTCAGCACAAAGAATGACAAAAAATAATTATCATTTAAATATTTAAAGAACAAACAGTCCTCTAGAGAATTCTGATGAACATAGCAGAGTAATTAGCAAGTGCACAGCTACACGAGAGCAGTTGAAGCTACAAATGAAGAGGCTAGAGTAAGTCTTACTTGTGTCGCATTATGTTTCCTTTCTGCCTTTTTGTCTAGATGTTCTTCAGAAAATGACATCAACTCATCCATGCTCTACATACAAAAGCACATCTATATTAGTAGGCCAACAAAAAAAATATAATAAAAACTAGAACTATGTACACACAGATATATTATTATGTCAAGAAGAAAAATGTAATGACAGATGAAATTATGTACTCTAAAGTCTAAACCCTAAATGCAAGGCGCGTAGACCCTTTCACTGCATTTGTAACGATGAGGAGTGATATAAAATAGAATAACAACGATAATGTACCAGTACCTTCTTAATGTCATATCCACAGGTACCTGCAGAAAGAAATAGAAACAATCAAAACATATCTTGGAACAATTAAATAAATGGGCGAAAAATGCAAACCAGATATAGGAGACATGCTAACCTAGAACTTCACGGATTACTTCCATGCTGAGCTTAAATCCTTCACCAAGCATGCAAAACAGAAACTCCTCAACATCATTGTTATTCAAAGTTTCTCTCCTTGGTGGAGAATTCGAATAATCAGATTTAACCTTAAAATCATCACGCATGTACTCTGGTAGCTTAACCTTTAGAGGTTTGTCTTTTTCTGATGCTCTATTCGCTGATGTTTTAGCCCTAGCAGATTCCTTTCCTAATATACTGGAGACAGAACCAAATGCAGCAGTAGACTTTTAAAACTTTTTAGGCATTCTTGTTTGATCTGAATGCTCCATATGCTTTTCTTCAACTGCTTGCTCAATTCGGGAAAGAGTTCTTGATTGGCTCGAATTCTTCATATAGTTTTCTTCAACCGTCTTGTCAGTCTGGGAAAGGTTAGTCTTGACACTTGGCTCAAAGTCATTGTTATGAGGCAAAGAAAGTTGAAGCTTAGTTAAGAAATCTCCAGCTTTGTTGACATCACCCATTGATTTGACATATGCATCAGCGATTTCATCAAGTGAAAAGGCGTAACCGAACACATCAAGCAATGTATTGAGTGCCCTGGTTTGGCTATCACTTGATGAAGTTTGTGAAAGATCCATAGTGAGGTCCTTCTCAAAAGCTCTTATGAATTGTAAGACCTGCCCAATAAAAGAACATTATATGTTCATCACATGATCCGGATAGGTAAAATGAAAATATGTGTAGCACTATTGTTGTTAGCAAAAAGAAACTACAGAAAATGTTGAACAAAGAAGGTTAGATTGCTTAAATAAATGATAAAATGTTATTTGACAGATTCATGTACTAAGGCACTGTAAATGGATAATTGGACAAAGACGCCAACCAGAAAGGTTCAATGGGGTCTCATAAGTCCTACAGTCTCTTTTAGTCCTTCCAAGGTATAATAGCAAATATGAAGGTATCAAATAAACTCAAACCGCTAGCTGGAAACAATTTTGCAAACAAACTGTTTGCTTGTAATGTTGATTTCAGGATAACAAATTTGAATCTTCAAAGAATCTAGATAATCTTAGCACCCATCACTAAAAAACATGAAGGCTCACAATAATATGATGAAACCATAATCTACATATATATAGAATGATCAAGAATTCATGATCAATGAAAGGCTTATGAGTTGCCTCCTGGACTAACATGTCAATTGTCAGAAGCTAAAAAGAGAACCCAAAAGTAAATCGGAAAGTAGAGAAGCATCCAAACGACATAGCAAAATTCGACGCCAGCTACCCTGTATGGCTAAACTACAAGTAAGTTGTAGCTTCCTAGCAAACGGGTGATCATCACACTCAAGCACAACCAATGCCGCCTCACTGCTCCACTCCTCAAGGCCTTAATCAAGCCTGAACCACCATAAATCCACCCAAGTAGTTGGTTGGGGAGCAGTCCAAGCATCAGGAATGCTAACGAGTCCGGATAGAGAAGGTAAATAACCAACAAACAACGTGCAACACACTTCACACATTTGCCTTTAGAACTGGGGCCGAATAGTCCACCGCAAATTTGAAAGGAAAGCTTGTCACCATAATCACATTAGCAAACACAAGAGCACAGCATAACAACCTCAACTGCTCCCTCATATTTGAGCCGATTGATGTTTGGAAATACATTGGGACGTCAAATCGATCAAGCGTTGAAGAAGCGAGACGCAAACTGGGACGTAACATAAGGGCCCAACCAAAGCAGATAGAATCATAGAAGACATTGCCGGAAATCGCCCACACTGGACGGAAAAATTATTTAAAAAACACTCAGAAAAACGATTCTAATAACTACCTGCTCCATGGTGTTACATCATCTAATTAGAAAACCCACAAAAGGCCCCAAAATGGCGAACCGAACTGCCACGGATGAACTCACAAAACAACACAATCAAAGTGGAAGCGAGCACACTGCAAACTGAAATCAGAGAGATCGCATAGCGATGGAGCTGCACACGGAGTAGCACGAAGGATCCCTGAGGCTAAAAAGATATGAAGAATTTTATACCAATTAGCCTCATTAACTGTAGTTTCAAGGTCTTCTCCAAGATCCTGGCCCTGAGATTGGGGAAAATTTCACAAAGATTGATTGCCTTCGATTAAAGTGCCTTCATTAGAGGCTGGTGTATTTTATACAATGTAGTTGTAGCTCATGAATTAGTTCATAGCATCCATACTAACAAAAATCCTGGCCTAATCCTAAAATTAGACTACGAAAATCCCATGATAGAGTTGATTGGAATTTCTTATTTTATATTCTCAAGGCTAGAGGCTTTAGCCCGATCTGGTGCTCCTGGATAGAAAAGCTAGTGAAGAAAGGGTCGGTGGGGGTAAATCTAAATGGAGAAAAGAGCCCCTTTTTTAAGCCGGGTAAAGGTATGAGACAAGGAGATCCAATCTGCCCCATGTTGTTTAACTTTGTAGGTGACATCTTCACTGGAATCCTAGAAAAAAGCAGCAAGGCAAGGCCTAATCAAAGGCCTGCTGACAGATCTAGATGGATAGGGAGTTATTTCCTTGCAACATGCCGATGATACGATCATCTTTTCTGATATAGGAGAACAATACATAAGGAACCTCAAAAGTTGTTCCTGTTTGAAAATTTATCTGGGATGAGAATCAATTTTCATAAAGGTGAACTTGTACCCTTAAATGTCTCGGAGGAGGAGGCACATAGAGCCTCTTATATTTTTAGCTGTCCAATTAGTAGCCTACCTATGACTTACCTTGGGGTCCCTCTCCACTTTGATGAGTTAAGGAGAGAGGATATACAACCTCTAGTTGGTAGGATCCTAAAGAAGATAGCTAGCTGGAAAGTGAAGCTCTTGTCTCGAGCACCTAGAGTAATGCTGATCAAAACCTGCTTGGCAAGCATCCCAATAAATCCTTTATCCTTTATCAGATTCCCTAAATGGGTCACCATCTCTCCAACTGTCTCTGGAATGACGCCGAAGGAAATCATAATTATTATCTAGTGAAACTATCAGCAACTCAGCATGTGCAAGGATTTTGGTGGTCTGGGCATCTCCAATCTGAGAGATTTGAATATTTGCCTGTTGGTGTCATGGTTAAAAGAATATCAGGTAGACACACAGAAACTCTGGAGGAGAGTGATAGACTTCAAATATGACACCAAGAGACCTAATATCATGTGCACTAATGATGTTGGGGCCTCCCAATTCCTCAAGGGTTTTATGTGGGTGGCCAAGGCTGCCAAATACGGTTTTAGGTGGAAGATAGGTAATGGTAACAAAGTTAAATTCTGGGAAGATCATTGGCTAGGCAATTCTAGCTTAGCTATCCAATACTGGGACCTATATGTGATAGTTAATGAAAAGTCCAAGACTGTGGCAAAACTCTAGGATGGCTTTTCCCTTAAGTGCACCTTTAGAAGAACCGTTGGAGACAATCTAGAAAGACCAAGGCAGGAGGAGGTAGAACAATTGGCTTCTACAATATCCTTTAGTGAGGAAGAAGATGAGATGATATGGCAGTTTAATTCTAATGGGATCTACTCCTCTCAGTCTTTGTACAAAATCATCGACTTTAGAGGTGTTTTTCCTATTCATGTTCCTGTTGTGTGGGACCTAAAGCCCCCCCCCCCCCCACAGAGTTCAATTCTTCCTTTGGTAACTTTCAAAGGATAAAAATCTTACTAGAGTGAACTTAGCAAAGAGACGACAACTAGATTCAAAGGCTTGCCTCTTTTGTGATGAAATAGAGTCTAACCAGCACCTTTTCTTTGAATGCGTGGTAGCAGTAAGGATGTGGAGTGTTATCTCCCAGGTCATAGAAAGGAATATAGGAGCTAATTTTGACTCTATAGGAGTGTGTTGGCTTAGTAATAGGAAATTTGTGGCCACAAATATAATTATTGTTGCTGGTCTATGGGCCTTGTGGAAATTGAGAAATGATATCTGTTTTCGTAATTATCTTTGGTAGAGTATGGATCGAGTCCTCTTGAAAATAGCAGGTCTGGAACAAAATTGGCTAATCTTGTGCACACAAGATAAGAAGTCAGTTCTGGAGAACTACATTGCGTGCCTAAAAAGGACGGCAGTAGAACCAAAGAGACTAGTATGAGAACGCCTACAACTGGAAGGTGGTGGTACCCAAGTCCCTGCAACATCGATTCGTGGTACCCCTTTGAAGCTAGGACAGAAAGCCATGTGGATCGACCTCAAGCAACTGCTGATGGAAGAAGAAGGTGTCGAGATGAGGATGCCAACCTAGGCATCAACCAACATTTGATATCTTCTGGTTTGGCTTTGGCCTGTAATAGAAACTTAGAACCCTGCCTTGTTGGGCGCTTTTCACTTGAATTTAAGAGCTGTAAACTGAATGGTCTTCATTAGGTAAGGCTGGGGCTATGCCCTTAAACTCTAAAAAAACAGATCGCCACCCACACAAACCCCCCGATCGATTAGAAACGAAGCACCAAGGCCACAAACCAACCAGCCACGGGTCCTCCCTAGGCGGAGCAAGAGCACACCACACACCAGATCAACCTCCAACCCCGACCGAAGCAGGGCCGCAGTAGGGTTCGAGTACATTCCAGACGGTTCTGGAGTGAGGAAGGGGAGGAAGGGGCTTACGGCGTCTCGTGATGACCCTCGCCGCACGCGGGATGCTCCTCTAGCCGCTCCGCCCCCACTGCTGCATGGGCGCTCCGCCACTCCCCAGTTCCCCTGGTTTGGCTACGGCCTGATGGTTTAAATGGGGAAATGGAGACGGGGTACATTTCAAAACGAGTAGAAAAATGGAGACGGGGTCAATCGTGGGCCCACATGGAGGTGGCTTACG